>OY728123.1:225974133-228474133 GCA_963277665.1 Viscum album | reverse complement strand
CTCCATTCTGGCGAGTCCATCCCAACTTTTACTTCATAGCCATGTTTCAACAACCAAATGCACTATTTCGATTTAGTGTCCTGAATAAAAGCTGTAGATAATTATGTCAGAAACACTGTTACAAAATTTCAAATTCTAATAATAAATATAAAAATATTTAGCTTCGAAATACTACAGTGAACAATAAAGGGTAAAACTGGAATTTTCATCAAATATTCAAATGAATGATCTAATCCCAAATACTTTATAATTAAACATATTTAACACAATGTGAGGAAATTATATCATTTATTATCAATAAAATATTCAATAAAATAGTTTTTTATCAATAGGAAATGTGGAATGTCTTAAGAGGGGTGAAATGGGCAAGAAGGGCACCCAAAAAGGCAGGGGCGCGCAAGTCCTGGCAGGCACGTAGGTACTGCGTGGGTGCGCAAGTAATGGTCGCGCAGGTATGCATGCGCAAAATATGGGGTACTTGCGCGACCGTTAACCAGTAGGGTAATACTTGAGCGACTCTTGATTAAAGCCTTTAGAATCCTCTTGAGGTTCTTCCAGAAAAGGGGAACGCAAGTTCTATTGAAGGAGTAAGGTGGTGCACAAGTTTTGATGAGTTTCAACACTTATGCCTTCCTCCCCCTCCTTAGATATTCTGTCCTGGGTAAGAAATTACCTTAGAAGTGTTTCGGAATCTTCGAGAAGAGACTAGGGTGTCGGGAGATCAAATATGAGTTTCTGGAAAAAATCCTCTCCGAATGGGGGGCCCACAGGGTCTATTTATAGGCAGGAGAAGACCCCGGGCGGTTATCACTTAGGTCGCACAAGTCAGTTGCGCGACCACTAGGTGTCGCGCAAGTGGACTTGCGCGGCTATGAGGAAACTTGCACCGCACATGGTCAATATTGTTCTTATTCCTTTGTCAATTTTTTGATATTTTGTCCAAAGGTTGAATCACTTTGAGCTCAGATATTCCCCTTTTCTGATCTTTAGATTCTGTGATGAAAGGAGCATCAACAATGTGCACATGAGGTCATGTGGCCTTTTGTCTTAGACCTGGTGGTTTAGGATGAGGTGGTATAGTTATATTCACTCTCTTCTCCAGAGGACAAGGAACTTGATTGCATAATAAGAAATACCTGATCATAGTTTCAGGTAGTGAAGAGGCTCAGAGTTTCATGATAGACCATGGCAACTCAGATGGTGTTTGGATACTAGGATGTGGTGAGGCCCGAGAAAGGTAATATGTCCTCCTTGAATTTTTATTACTTTATTCATCAAGTATATACAATCATCACAGTGGGTATTCAATTTATTTATAATACAATGATCAAGATTATATATAATTTTATTAATCTACATTCATTTGATATATAATGTTGTGTTATGTTACTTATGTGTACTCTTATTATTTTTTATAGAATGTATTTTATTATTTTTTCCATGGTTTTTTACTTTGGTGTGATGGTATAGTCTTCCCATGATAACACCCTAGACCATATTTTCTAGTTGGAAATTTTTGAAGTATAGGGTAGTGTGGATACTATTGCATGAAACCTCCGACTAAGACACCAATGAGTGGTATCTTTCTTGATTAAATCACAAATTTTTAATAAAATAATTTTTTATTTGTGTTAATATTTGGGGTATGGTAGACAAAGAATAGGTATGTTTCAGATCTTATGATGGACCTTGGTCCAGTCCCTCACGTACACCTTTATCAAGGTGATTTCTAGGCTACCAATGATCTTGTATTTCTATTCTTGGTGTTTTTATCATGGTTGAGGTATTTATTTAAATATGAAATTTCTAATTGAGATATTTTTAGGGTTTTTATCTCTGTGATCACTAGAAAGAGGCCTATGTACATGCGTCATATTTGTTATATATAAATAAATTGAAATTTGTGTTCTTGTTTTCAATAGATAATACATATTATAAGGGGTCAATTTTTTAATTTTAAACAATTACTTATTGAGTGTTTTACTATATAACTTTTTCATAATTATAATTCATTAATCCATGGAGTACTTTTATTTTTTATAGGGTCATAAAGATCTTATAGATGGAATCCTCTTGTTGAAAACTATATAATCACTCTGTGTAAATAATTTATAGTGGCCCCTAATGGGTCAGTATATGAATTGGATGCCATGATGGTCTACCATGTGTGATTTATTGTGAAACGTTTTTCAAAAATTAAATGGGTTTTGGTTATATAATGTTTTTGAAACATCCTATATAGTAATTTTCCATATTTTTTCTTGGTCGCATTCTACATAACCAAACCATTTTAATTTGGATAAATAAATATTGATTCTCTTGGAATGGTGTTATTGTAATAATGTGAAATGGATCATGTTCATATTTGGGGTAGCCTCATATACAGATTCCCAGTCATTGTTAGTTCCCTTATAGGCTCGTATTTGGGAATGTGGTTCTAGATATATATATTTGTATGAAAATATTTGAGTGTGTGTTTTTGAATTTGAGTTTTTATGTTATATTTGATTAGGGAGAAGAGGTATTTCCCCATAGGTGGTTTCTTATGAGAGATACAGTTTAGGTTATTTATGGGAGTGTGTAGTTCCTTGAGATATATCCCAAGATATTGGTGAGTTATGTGATATAACTAAGTATGAGGGTGTTGTTCTGCTTTATTAAGAATGTTGTTTATATGCACAAAGGTAATTCATGATAGGGTTTATCCAGAACATATTAGTTCCCTCATGTATAGGAAGTAAGTTTAGATTCTTTTGGTTATAATATCATTACAAAATATCTTCTATTATGTGTATGGTATGTTTATGTAGATTTTTAGGGTTTTCATGATATGAAGAAATAGTGGTAACTTTTTTATCAAAGTATGGTTTTGGTGGGTATGATTGGTAGAATGACTATCCCTTTTGATTTTGGGTGTGCACAGATCTATGATACAAATATCTTAGGTAGACTCTTTTCACTAATGAATGATTCATGGAGTGGTTAGTGATCATGTTATTGGATATGTCATGAGTATAATTCCATAATATTATTTGAAGAGAAACCAAGGTACTTCTAGATATATGTGACAAGCATGCATGGGGAGTGTGTTCGGTGGTTTGTAAACATAGAATTATTGCTATATGACTCATAGGATAGGGATTTAGGTTATATGATTGAGTAGTATAGGATTTTAAACTCATTGGTTTTATATGAGGTCATGGTCATGCGTGCAAGATACATATGATACCCATTTATTATTAATTAGTGAGAAGTTATTTGTTGATTGAGGACCAATGGAGATGATGAGGTGATAAAGATCATTGTTTTTCATAACATTTATGATAATGAGAGATATCCATAAATAGTAAGATGTGACATCATATTTAGAACATGATTTCATAGAATGGTTGATCCAAGTATGTTCCTTGACATCGATTTTTTGGGTGGTGTGTTGTTGGAACATATTGAGGTTTTGGTAATGGAGTAGTATGAGTAAATCCATATGGTGGGGAAGTAAACCATTTTCCATGGAGGGTGTGACTTTCAGTTCAGGTTAAAATATCTTGGATTCCATGAATGACATTTCTGGTGGTTCTTAATTGAGTAGTGATTGATGTTTCATCTTGGTGACCAGGTTTGAGAAGGATGGTTACATCCAATAATTAAATGTTTCAATGTATTGAACATGAATCATGGAGGTTTGACAATCATATGGGAAGGGATGTGGATGTATTTAGACCAGTCAGTGGAATTTCAAGTTGTCACTAGGGAGGTAATGTTCCAGTAAATTCAATTCTATCTAGTTCAATGGTAAATTCCAATCTATGGATTCAGATATTAAATTGGATGAATTTTGTGTGTTCGAATTAGTCTCAAGGTGGATTTTTTATGATCTAAGGGTAAGTTGAATCAATTATGTGTTAGTTCTTGATGTGAGATCATGAATATTATTGTGGTTGTTTTGTGATCCTATCACATAATTACACCAAGTGTCTAGTATGGACATCGGTGTAGGTGTTAGATTTTCTAGGAATTCCTTTGGAAATTAAGTCATCATTATCAGATACTATTAAATAATGACAGTTGGTTCCATTGAGAATTTTTTTTAATTTCTATGTGGAGGAGGAATGAAAAAAAAAGTCATGGAATTGGGAGGAATGAGATAGAAATTACACCAATCAATACATTGGACCCCAAAGAAGAATTTTTTTAGTAGGGAATATTGATGGCAGGTAGAGAACTATGGCTCCTATCATCCATGATGACCTAAGACGTATAGTGGGGAGCCCAATGATCCTAGGAATGAATTGATGAATGAAAATATGGTGTCTATGGATATGCATGTGTGGTCGGGTGTCATCTCAGTGATCTAGGATAGAGATGTGTGGGTAGATCAATTCATGTGGCATAGTGTACCATATGTTTGGAGTCTCATAGTAGAATCTTTCTCAATAATATAGGATAAAACACAATGAGTAAATGATGAAATGGAGATTAGGGTATTTCAGGATTGATGACAGAAGCACCATTAATGCTTATTGAAGATAAGAAGTAATATGATGGGAACGTTTTAAATACTTGATTCCATCCACGTTATAAATTTTAGGGTAATTTTCAAAAAAATTCCCCTGATGAGGGTTTCATTTCAATAATCGAGTTTCGTATTAAGAATCTAAAATTTTGGGATACCAAGGATAATGTTTTAATTTATTTTTCAAGGATGGGGTGGTAAAACATATTCTTCGAAGAACTATTTTTGGAGAATTATATTTTTCAATTGAAATTGGAGGTGTTTAGGGTAGTTTTTAGGTGAGATATAGGTGGTCTACCAGTATTGGGTATGGGTTTTGGGAAACCCTTACATATTTAGTAGGTTTGAAAAAAATTATAATTTCTGATATTGGAAGACGGGACCTAGGTGTATCACCCATATGTTTTAATGAAATATTTTCTCTAAATAATTTTTATTCAATAGCTATAATTTCACAAAATCATGATTTTAAAAGAATCATGAGAACCCCTTAATATAAAATTATCATTATATCCTAGTTGCTAGGATAGAAAGAATAATTATAACTACCTTATGAAAATGTATGGTGAAGTCATTCACTAACAATTATTATATATTTGAATTTTTGTATTAATAAATTGAGTGAATTATTATTAGTAAATGAAATTAATGAAATATATATGTTTTATAATAAATAATTTTTTATATTCATCCAATAGATATTTTTGTCAAAGAGTATCAATGACCCTATTTGATTTATAAAACCCTATCTTTTTTAAAAGGTTAATTTGACACATCCTAATGGAGAACCCCTTTTAAATGAATACTTTGACACATTAATAATATTATATAAAAAAACATGTTATTTTTTTGCGGGATATAAAAAATTACTTTGGATGAATTTCTGATATTTTTCTGATAACTTTCAAGTTTTGATGAATAATAAAAATATAGTAAATTTTAATTGAAAAAACCTTTTTCATCAAAATAATTTATATGGTAAAATTATAATAATGAGTGGTTTTTAAGTATAAATATAATATATTTTTATCATTCAATATAATTTATGTCATTTGCAATAATTTTATATTGAATTCATATGTAAAAACGTTTCAATCTTTTGTAATGTTATAACTTTTAAAAATTTGTTCTCTAATTCCAAAAACAGGATTTATTTTAAATTAATTACTGTAAATTTTATATTTTTAATTTTCAAAAATATATTAGATAATTGGAATAATTAGTTCCAAATTATGTGAATAGCTTTATTTTTTTTGAATTATGAATAGTAACTTCACTAATTTTTATTAATATGGTAAATGTAGGATCAAATATGTAAAAGTGAAATGATCAATATACAAGAGGGGGTGAATTGTATACATTAAAAATTCCTTTGGAACCTTTAAAGTTAAGTTTAACAGAGTTAAACAAACATTCACAAGGCCTCTTAAAGAAACCTTTTATATTTCCTTGAAAGAAATCTTATACCTTAAAGCATATAGAATATGTAATATAATCAGAGTAACAAAATTACAAAGTATAAGAAGGTTATACTTTCTAACATAAAAAAAGATACAAAAACAACAGAATTAAAACAACATGAAATATGAATCAAGTAACATTGTGATTCTTTTAACCCAAAGAGAAGGGTATCCAACAACCTTGGATAAAGGTTCCTTGATTTATAATTTCAAGAAAGTTTGTCTTACCCAAACCTAGGTAATCCCTCAATCCAAAAATCGGTATCTGTCTTGCTATCCCCACAAGCCCTCTATTTAGAAGGAAATCAGAACCTCTATATTCAAAAACCAGAATCCCATGATCAGCACTATCGGAGTCTGCACTAAGAAAGTCTGAACAAGTTTTTCATGCCTGAAATGTTGTTCACAACATCTGCATGAAGAATTAAGAGTTGTAAGAGTCTCTCTCTCCATAAATCACTTCACAAGATTGTTCATTGTCAAGTACTTTTCCTGTTCAAATGAGCTTGTATTTATAGGCAAAACTTCCCAATGTTCGGCTCCTCTCCGACAGTCATATTTTCCTTAAATTTCAGAGGGACCTGGACATGTTGAAAACATACAATGGTTAGTTTATAAAAGATGGTACGACATCATTTCAAGTAATAGAAACTATGTTAAGTATAAGAGAACTTAGAGTCTGATATCATTGGAATGATACATTAAAACAACTCTAACATTATCAAGAAAACATAATCTTAAGAAATCAAGAAAACGGATTCCTAGAAATAACATTATCAAGAAAACAGAAACTTAAGAAATAACATTATCAAGAAAACAAAAACTTAACAAATAACATTATCAAGAAAACAGAATCATAAAATTGGATTCACATATACACTGGATTCGATATAGAAAATTGGCATCACATATACACTAGAATCGATATTGAAAATTTGCATCACATATACACCAAAATTGGTTTTAAAAATCAGCAACACATATACACAAGATTCGGTATTGAAACTCGGCATCACATATACGCCGGATTCGGAATCATAAAAACTGAATCACATATACACCGGATTCTGAATCATAAAAACTGAATCACATATACACCGGATTCAGAATCATAAAAACTGAATCACATATACACCAGATTCGGAATCGTAAATTGTAATGACAGATCTTGAAAAAATAACTGAATGAAAAAATTGGAATGAAAATTCCAGATCTTAAGAAAAATACAGTACTTGAAAAAATATTCAGAACATAGAAAAAAAATGTTTGTGATTTTCAAAACATAAAACCTTAAGGAATGGAGAAGTCATAAGATATCCTTATTGACTCAACAATACCCACTTTTTGGAAATCACAAACAACTTTTCTAAGGAAGAATATATTGACTTAAACAAGAAAAAAAAACTTATCTCCCATTTTTAATAAGATTTTAGATGAATACGACTAACTCCCCCTTAGGTTATGTTTCCCAAGGATCATATTCTAGATCATTGAAGTCAGGTTTTCTTAAAGAAATATCCCCCCCTTAGAAAATAATCTCTTCTTAAATGAAAACTCCCCCTTACTTGGATATTTTCATTTCCTTCCAAACCCCCCTTAATATATTCTCCTTATCATAGATTAAATTATTCCTTTAAATAAATTCTCCCCCTTTGTGATTTTCAAAAAGAGGGAAAAAATGGAGAAGTATAAGATGTACCTGAAAGGTTAAGAGAGTATACATTCGAAAAAAAAAGAAATATTTGCATGAAACTTCCTAAGAAAACTATATAAATATGTTTTATATTATAACAAAACATCGGAATGTAATTAAAAAAATCATCCACTCTTCTTCTTCTCAGACAAAATCTTCTTTATGAGAGCTTTGAGTTTCATCACTTCCTTATGATCTTCTTCAAACTTCTTTAGTAAGATCTCTTGATCCCGATTCTTCTTTTCTAATGACAAGATCCACTCTTCTTGATTATCCACCTTTCTCTCTAATTCATCTCTGACTTCCTTCTCACTGCTAACAGATCGAGCAATAAAATTGAGTTGACTATATTCTTAGAGATTGATGTCTTCACCTTGTTGAACTCAGTTTCACAAGTATTAAAGGCTCCTTTTTTTGAATCCATGAAGTCACCAAATTGTCTAAGCTCTTCATTGATGGTTTTGGTGTGGTTAAAGACATTCTTACAAGTCACCTTATGAGATTTGTAATCAATAAAAATATTATTGAATTATTCTTCTTGCTTGACAACCATGTCAATAAAAATATTGGTTGATTCCGTCTTTTGATTCAGGGTCTCTTGCATCATTTGAATCAGGGCATGTATGTTTGCAAGAACCGGAATAGTACTGACCAACTTTCATAGATATAGATTGAAAAAATCATTCTCAACAGATGAAGAGGACTTAGATCCTGAAACATATTTACATTTATAAAATCCTCTTGGAGTTAAGGAATAATGTCTCTCTATTCTCTTAGAGGACTTCTGAGGAGTTTCTTTATCTGGTGAGGCAACCAAAATACTCTTCCCTCTGTCAGAATTTCGAACTGGGGTTTGTTCATCAGATAATTATAAAACATTAATATCTTCATGTTCATCTTCTTCCTTATGAAATTCTTCCTCTTCTATACCTTGATGTTTAACTTCTTATGTATCTTCTTCTTCCATTTTAGTTTCTACTTGTTCTACTTATTCTACTTCAATTTCTTCCTCAACTTCTACCTCTTCTTCAACTTCTTCCTCAATTTCTCCATCAACCTGTTCTCCAACTTGTTCTACAAATTTGGAAGATGAACTCGAAGGAGTTCCAACCTAATATTCCACTTCCCTTAAAACAACATCATTATCTTCTTGGACTATCTGATCTTCTACTTCTTGAACAGGTTCTAATAAATATAGAACATTCTTAGCTTTCTATATTTTCGGAGTCATAAGAACCTTTTTAGGAAAAACTTAAGGTTCTGGTACTTCCTGAGATTTATTTTCTACATCTTTTAGAAGAGACTGACAAACTTGCTCTTCCGAAGTTTTTTTCTTTAACTTATTCTCCTTCTTTTCTTTCTCAAGATTTTCATCTTTATTTATTCTCATGGCCTTATACTCCACAGGATTCAAACCAAAAGAATGATCTCCTACCTTATAGTGGCTCCTATTTCACCCCACTTTGCAACTGTTTCATCAGAATAAGATTTTAGTTTCACAGCTGGAGGAGGTGCTGATACCGGGACAGCAGGATCTGGAACTCGCAAGCTCGGTTCAACAAGTATCCTTTTCTTAGGAACTGAAAATTGACGATTTCGAAACATCACCCTTGTTCTGGAAAACCATTTCTTCAAAGTTTTTTTTTCTGGAATTAACTATACTTTCATCCTCCTTAGAGTGTCGTCACTTAGCAACAATATCTTGAATGGCTTCGAGACTGATCGACATGGAACATTCATTTCTTGAAGACAGAAAACAATTATCCTCGAAATAGTTGTTAGGTACAAAAGGATCTAAGATCTGATGGATCTGCCTTTTATTACCTAAATTGTGAGAAAGATGTACTTCACCAAGTTGATCTTCCTTAATTTGACAAGAACGTCTAAAATAAAGAAATTGAAAATCTTTAGAGAATCCTTATCTCCATTTCTTGGAATAAGAAATCCTTGAATCCAAAGGGGCACCATCTTGTGGTTTGTCAAAAGATTCATGATCTTCGAATTCTTAACAAACATAAGACCAAGAAAATCCATAGCCTTGGATTTTCCAAGAGAACCTTCATTATCAAGATGTTTTTGAGAGCAAAGAAGATATTCCCCTTCATATGGAATTTTGAGAACATTTTATGCCTTCTTATAAGGAACTATATATGTCTTATCGTACCATTTGAACTTAAACAGATCCTTACCATCCTTTTGGAAGAAAGAAACTGATTTATATAACTGAATAAAGAGATCAGGATAAAATGTATCCTAATATTTCTCCTTAGCAACACAGACACATTCCCATCCATTAGATCTTATCACCTTAGAAATAAGGGAATCATATTTCTCAAAGAAATTAGGGAAAATCAACCTTTCTCTAAATATTGACCAATCCTTTATCTCCTTGCAAATCGGCATCTGGTCTGCTGAGGATCCCAGAGTCATTTGGAGAAAGAAAACTTCAGAACGAAATCTTTGATGGCAACAGAACTTCATCACTGAGATCAGTTACGGTGGTGCGATACTTGAAAAAGAGGAACCCCTTATATAGACATGGCTATGAATTTTCAACTTCCATAAGATAATCAAACATCTGACAGAAGCTTGATCTGATTTGACAGTAGAGAATGGATATAAAAAACATGAATTCTGATATTTTGAAGTAATATAAACCAGAATTTAAGAAATTTTGAAATACCAACAACCAAAACATAAGATAAATAAAATAAATATTAAGAAATACTACCTTTTGGAATACTCTGAGAGTTTTTTAGGTATTATAAGAATTTTTCTAGGGAGTTTTCTAATCCGAAATTTTGAAATTAAAAATTTTCAAATCCAAAATTTTCAAATCCGAATTTTTCATATCCGAAATGTTCAAATCTGAAATTTTCAAATCTGAAACTTTCAAATCTGAAATTTTCAAATCTAAAATTTTCAAATCTGAAATTTTCAAATCCAAAATTCTAAAATACCAAATTTTTAAATCCAAAATTTTAAAATCTGAAATTTTTCAAATCTGAAAATTTTCAAATCTGAAATTTTCAAATCTGAAATTTTCAAATCTGAAATTATCAAATCTGAAATTTTCAAATCCAAAATTTTCAAATATGAAATTTTCAAATCCGAAATTTTCGTATCTGAAATTTTCAAATTTGAAAATAAATTAAAGAAAAAAAATAAACAAACATATGTTCTCCCCTTGAAATAAGGAGTAGTTTAATGTTAGGAGATGATTTAAACAAGAAGTAAATTTGAATGATTACCTTACAAAAATCATTCCTAGATTCTATTTAATATATTCAAATCTATCGGAAGGTTGTGGCTTTGTGAAAATATCAGCAATTTTCTCTTATGTTCCAGTGAATTGAAGAATAATACCTCCTTTTAGTGTGTGTTTCCTAAGAAATTGATGTCTAATATCTATGTGCTTTTCACGAGAGTGATGTGCAGGGTTTTTACTTAGGTCAATGGCACTTGTGTTATCACACATAATCCGAGTCTTAGTAAAACTCACACCATAGTCTGTGAGTGTGTGTTGCATCCACAACACTTAAGCACAACAACATCTAGCTTCTACAAATTCATCTTTAGTAGTGGAAAGTTCTACAGAGTGTTATTTCATAAAAGACCAAGAAACAAAAGAAATCTCCTAAGAAATGACAAGTTCTAGATGTACTTTTTCTATCCATTTTAAAACCACCAAATTCAGATTCTGAAAAACATTTAAGTTCAAAAACATTTCCAGAGGAATAAAATGGTCCCAAATCTAAATTTCCCTTTAAATATCGGAAAATTATTTTTACGAATTTTAAATGGGATTCTTTAGGATTTTCTTGAAATATTTCCCACAAGCATACTAAGAACATTAGGTCAGGTCCTGTAACACCCCGAGATTTTATGAAAAATATTCTTTTAATTTCATTAATGTCTTTTGTTGTATGCTACACCAAGATTACCTTGCTCTATATGCAACACCGTATTAGCTTGCAGTATACGCAACACTATTCTTGGATCGTGTTACACACAATTTTGATAATAGTTATTCTATGCAACATTGAGTATATATATATATATATATATTTAATGTATAAATGAAATATGGTTGGATTCTGTTATACGAAACAATGAAGGATTCTTGCACAACACGCAACCCTGACTTGGCTTGCATTACACGCAATCACGACCTTCCTCGATAGCGTGTGTTGTACGCAATATCGGGTTTTACTAAACAACGATATATTATTATAATATTATTATGAACTAGCCGTTATGAATAGTATTAACTAAAATTTGAATTTTATAAAATTATTATTCATCTTACACATTTTCTAGAACATGGTATAAGAACAAAATAAATTTTTCGGGTAAAATAAGTATTTTTAAAAAAATGCAGTTTTGCCGCCTTTTGATGGCGCACCCACTTTAAATCTAGTTTTTGACATTTTTATAAGTTAAATTTTACCAAATAAAATTATTCTTTGGAATCAAGAAATAAAAATTTACTTTGGATAAATTTTTCATATTATTCTGGTAACTTTCATATTTTGATGAATAGTAAAAACACGCTATATTTTAATTAAAAACAACTTTTTTCATCGTAATAATTTATATGGTTAAATTATAATATTGAGTGGTTTTAAAGTATAAATATAATATATTTTTACCATTTAATATAATTTATGTCATTATCATTGATTTTACATTGAATTCGTAGGTTAAATCAATTCAATCTTTTGCAATGTTTTAAACAAAAACCCATTTTCATTCAACAGGATTAATTTTAATTTAATTTATGCAACTTCTGTGTATTGAATTTAAAAAAATGGATTCCATATTTGGAATCAGTGGGTCCAAATTATGTTAATAGGCTACTTTTTATTTTTGGGAATTATGAATTGTAACTACGGTAAATTTTATTTACCATAGTTAAAGGTAAATCGGGTAATTAAGGGTAAATATAATATTATAAAATTAACCTAACCCATGAAAAATTCTATTGGATGGCTAAAAGTATACCCATATCACCTAAGGGTCGGATTATATTCATTTTATGGACTTTTGACAATGAAAATAATTTAATTATTATTAAAACCAAAGAAAGTGACAACATGTCACTCTCTTAAATCTTATAAGTATAATAATTTTAATTTAGTGATAAACATCATAAAACTTATAACATGAATAGTATACAGAAATCTAATAAAATTATATACATCATGATAATTTTTTTATAATTTTTTGGGATTAAATAATTGTCATTAATAGTGATACATTAATGATGCAGAAAATATTTATTTAGTGAAAAATCAATAATATAGTTTTTATTGAAATATTAATACATATCAAAAGGCCCACAAATCTGAAAAAAACTTATTATTAGTGTATATATAAACCCTAATCATCCACTGGCCTAATTTTCGACCATTTTGATCCTTATTAAGGCAATTAAGACACATATATTATATTATTTTAAAAGATTCCAAAGTTGTCACCTTCATAATTTAATAAATATAACAATTTTAATATTGTTATTTTAAGATGATAAATTCGATTAAAAGTATTATTGTGAAAGGTAATAGATTTATATTCATCATAGAATTTTATTTTTAATTTTTATGCAACAAATAAGTATATTAAATAATTATACAATAATGTTGTAGTAATTATTTTATTAAGAGATAAACCAAATAAATGGTTTTTAAAAATAATAAAATAACTATTATATGAACTATTTAATGTGCTAAAATAATTTTCTAGACATATATGACCTTTTATGAATCTATTAAAGCTTTTATTTTGAACATATCTTCTGTATATATTTTATTTAAATTCAAATAAATGAATAGTGTCAAAATTGACACTATTGTTATTTTATAAAAATAACATATTATAAAATTGTTTAAAAATCACAAAAATATTTAAAAATAATAAATTTCAATTTATATGGTATAAAATGTTGTAAATTATCCAATTATGGACAATTCACAAAAAATAAGTAATTTTTTGTTACAATTTAAAATTTAGAATGTTATTACCATAAATAAAATTAAATTGATTAAATAAGGATAAATCAATTTGATAATGTTTAAAATAAATTACTAACATGTCTAAATTTGATTGGTTGATGAGATTACAACCCTATCCCATCTAATATTTGTATATGAGTCATTTTTGGAGGTTTTTAAGTGGGTTTATATTTATTATAAATTAATATTTTTAAGATTTCCAAAGGTGCCCCTCTCCTCCCTTATAAAAGGACACCTACTCCCTATCTTCCACACACCACTTTGAGCCTTAACGCTCGTCCAAACCCTACCCAATTATCTTCTACACTCCCCTAGAAACATCCTAGAGGTCCTGATATTCTTTAAAGACCAATTTTAGTGCCCTAAGAGGAGGTCTCAAAGAGGCCCTTCAAAGAAGATGTTATTTCCGTTACCGATTCTTTCACCTTTATTTCTTCTTCCACTTCTTCTTCTTATGTTGTTTAATTATGAAGTAATAACATCAATATCACTCATATAATGATATGTTATTATAAGTATGAAACAACCCTATTTCACCATCTATCCATCATACGAAAAATGAAATCACCGCGCGTGCGTACGTACGGAATACCGTCTCCACGCTGTGGTGTAATCTATTTTCCACCACCACCTTACTTGGATGGGTATAATGGTGTAAATAATAACTATATATGATTATTTTAAAGTGATCATTATTCTGTAATAGTATACATACACTCCAATAAAATTCCACGATCATGGGAACGATATCATCACTCGTGCGTACGTACGGAATATTGTCTCCACGACGTGATGAGATTCATTCTCAATGATTAACCATTCATAAATTATTATAATGTATATATAATAAGTAATCCTGAAATATATGAAATAATAATGATACTGGATTTACGTATATATATATATATATATATATGTATGTCATCCAATTAATTCCATTCAATTCAATGAGGAAACGAAAACAATGTTCATGCGTACGTACGGCCTACCGTCTCCATGAACGGTGTATTTCCTTCCATTTATCGATCTATTAAATATATGTATATTCTGAATATATATTATATATAAATCATGTTTTACATTCAGGATGTAATTAATCATGATCTAAGTAATCATATGAATAATTAGAAGTCAAAACATGGACGACAAATGAAACGATTTTACCCAAAACGCTCTTTAACATGGAATTTACAAAGGAATGGGCAATATAAATTCATAATTAAACCATATATGATGTCATAAAAATGAATATGATTCTTTAATAATTCAATAAAATTATTTAAATCATTATACAGGAGGTTTGGATACATACAAAGCATATCGGACCTAAGGTAAGGGATAATTGTGCAAATCTCATTTTTATCCGAGATTGCTTATTCGTAAGTGTTTACTGGGGTTATTTCTATCATCCATGTCCATGTTTTATAAAAGTGTTTTCATGTATGTTTAATGTACTTTTTACCCATTTTTTACTTTTACTACATTGTATGTAAGGAATCATTCTTTTGTTTACATTACGAGGTACTTTTTGACGTTTCCGGTAAAAGTACGAAAAAAATGTTTTTCTTTTAACTTATACAGCACGAACGGATTTTTACGATTTTATAAAGACTTATTTTCATGAAGATTCCTCCAAAATATTTCATGACTATTTTCAAAAAAATATATTTCTTTTAAAATTGCATGACGTTTTGTGAAAAGAAATTGATTTTGAAGAAGAAAGGATATTTTCCTCAACAATTCATTACAAGTGTTTTATCAAAACCATTTTCCATCTAAGATGAAATTATTTCATATGTGTATGTTTCAAGTGTAATGTCTCTATGATTGACATGGTTTCACATTTCTTATTATGAAATGATATCCATTTCTTTTATATGGATTATGTGATGATGGGATGATGTTTATGAAACCCATTTTATTCGTTGGGTTATTATGAATGATGTATGTTTATTTTGTGGCACAAGTAAGAATGCTTTCATTATGAGATGGGTGGTACCTATATCTCCCACCAATGCATTGGGTAAAGATTTATATCTCATTAGATAGACATGGCTGGAATGGAAATTTAAACTGGTTCAGTAATACAGGACTGGAATGAGGAGTGAACTCGATTCAGAAAGGGACTTTGTCCACTAAGATGGTCTTGGCTGCAATGCCTTGGCTACTATGGAAATCATATCATGTGCTTAATGGTTTCTACAATTACATGTTTTATTACCATGCTATTTTATCATTCATAATGTTTCTTTATGATCTATGCCTTACGTACTTCCATGTTTTATGTCATTTCTCATGCTTTTGATGTTTAAACATTATGTTCATGTTTTTAAGTTCAAATGTATATGGTATGTTTTATTTTATCCATGCTTACCTTTACTGAGCATTTTAGCTCACCCTTTTTATGTTTTCTTTTCCCCAGGATATAAAGAAATGTTTTAGGTAAGAAAAAAAGGGGAAGATCTTTATGGGAGATTTTGAACATCTTTCACCACGATTAGAAGATTACGTTCCAAGTTTCCAAAGACACTAAACTATTACGGTCCTTGTGTGTCTGTTTTTTTTATGTATTAAGTATTCCACTAAAGTAATGTAATGTCCATGTACGTCAAGCTTTGGGTCTCTATAGTTGGTATCAGAGGAAAGGTTTAGTTAACCTTTGGAAACTAGGATGCGAAAATGTTAGTGAGATCCCTAGAGATATTTCTAAGGTATGTCTAGGGATGTCTCTAAGGTTAAGTTTAAGTATAGGTTATAGTCCTAGAATTATGGTAACGATATTATATTAAACCTAAGATGTTATATATTGAAGTTACTCCCCTTTCATTATGATTTTTGTCTCTCACTCTATTCTTTTTGGGTTTTAGAAAATGGCTGGAAACAAGATGATTCACGATAATCGAGGATATAATGGACAATGGAATGATTTTCTTCATGAGAAACCAAATGAAACGGGATCTCAAAGTCCAAACATCATTATTATGTCGAATCAGCAATCTCATAATATGATCAATACACTCAAATTTGGTAAGTTTCCTGACTCGGCAAATACGAGAAATATGGAGTTTCATGATGATCATAGAGGAAAGAAAGTTAAATTTCCCATATGTAAATCATGTGGGAAGAGGCATCAAGGAGAATGTTTCAAAGGAACCGGAAGATGCTTTGGGTGTGGGAAAGAAGGACACAATGGTAGAAAGTGAAAAGGAAAAGGTTCAGTTAACACCATGGATGAGGATAATGGTATTGCTATGACATCAAAAATGGTTAAATGTTTTAAATGTGGAATGTACGGGCATTATGAAAACCAATGCCCTAAGAGAAGGTCTCATGAAGAGAATCAGTATG
Source organism: Viscum album (assembly GCA_963277665.1). Lineage (NCBI taxonomy): Eukaryota > Viridiplantae > Streptophyta > Magnoliopsida > Santalales > Viscaceae > Viscum > Viscum album. The sequence continues at coordinate 228,457,105 of OY728123.1, read as the reverse complement.
GTCGTATGGGTAGTATTTATGTCGATGATGATGAAGAGACTACAAACGATATGTGAGATGAAAGAATTGTTGAAGCTCGGTCAATGGTTTAAGAAGGCAGTGGAATGATTAAATGTTTATCAAGGGTAATGTTGTACAAGTAGTCTCATGGTACTATGGAATAAAGAGACATCTAAGGATTGTTACACTGTTATCTTTCCTTATTTTTTGAAAGTGTATGATGAATGGTACCAGTAACCATGAAAGGTTATTTAGATATTTTTGTAAAGTAGATGATATGCCCATAATGAAGGAATAAGAAGATAATGAGATGTTTGATTTTATTCATTATCTCATGATTGATATAAGGACTAAGTGATATCATGGTTTGAGTATATAGAATTTTGAGGATTTTGGTATGTGGAAAGTGTTAACTTTTAACTGCATTCATGTTTTCACTAAGGTTCAATGGGTATTCATTTTTCAAGAGAATACATGATTAAGGCCTTCTAATGTTTGGAATGTGACCAACAAGACATATCTTATGATATATGGGGATCAACGATGGTATTAAATCTCTGGTAATCGTTTTCACTATATTATGAGAGTGGACTGCAGTATTATGGATAAGCATAAAGATTGGAATGGATTATGTTGGAAATAAGTTAGTACTGTTTAAGGATAAAAGTTTTTTTGATATTATTGATGGGATGTTATAGTAATATAGTTTTAGAAAAAGGACAACCGGCAGGACGGGCGACAGCCCATCGCGTCGAACAAGGCTGTGGGAATCGAACCCACAACTGTAGTGTGACTAGCCTTTATCGCCTACCACTAGCCTACAGGAAGTCCCTGGTTAGTAGAAAATAGTTTTATTTTATTAAGCGGTATGATATATGAAGTATAAGTTCATTTTTGGAACCATATACGATTAATCTAACCATAAGATGGACTTATAACTTTTGCTAACCTTTTGTTTGAAAGAGATGGAATGACCCATCATTCTATCACATGATCTGCTAACACATCACAAATAACAAATTCAACTTCATTTCTTTAATGGATGAAGTGAAAATTGTTCAATTGAAGAACAACAGTGAGATTGTACCAAAATCATGCAAGTATTTCTTTTAATTCATCAACTTTAGGGAAATGGTCTTGAAAACCAAAAATGTTATCCTAGTTACCTTATATCCGATGAATCAGATGGTACCTTAGATCATCACAAATCAATAGCTTTGTTATTGTTGGCTTTTTCATAGCCATGTTCTCTACCACTCTCCATCAGAACATGACAGTTAGATTTTTCTTCCATATCCATATTTTCACCTATGTTCTCCTACGTGGAAACCCAGTGATGAGTTAATTTGGGTAACTGTTACATTTCATACTTTAGTTTCTAAATCCATGTTTTGGTATTCCTTTTTACGATGTGGGTTTCTGTTAAACAAACTTTCGAGTAGTAAACCATTTATAACCCCGAAGAATTTCGAGGGCGAAATTCATTTTAAGGGGGGTAGAATGTAACACCCCGAGATTTTATGAAAAATATTCTTTTAATTTCATTAATGTCGTGTGTTTTATGCTACACCAAGATTACCTTGCGCTATACGCAACACCGTATTAGCTTGCAGTATATACAACACTATTCTTGGATCGTGTTCCACATAATTTTGATAATAGTTATTCTATGAAACATTGAGTATATATATATATATATATATATATATTCAATGTATAAATGAAATATGGTTGGATTCTGTTATATGAAACAATGAAGGATTCTTGTACAACACGTAACCCTGACTTGGCTTGCATTACACGCAATCGCGACCTTCCTCGATAGCATGTGTTGTACGCAATACCGAGTTTTACTAAACAACAATGTATTATTATAATATTATTATGAACTAGCATTTATGAATATTATTAACTAAATTTTTAATTTTATAACATTATTATTCATCTTGCACATTTTCTAGAACATGGTATAAGAACAAAATAAATATTTTGCGTAAAATAAGTATTTTTCAAAAAATGCAGTTTTGCCGCCTTTTGATGGCGCACCCACATTAAATCTAGTTTTTGACATGTTTATAAGTTAAATTTGACAAAATAAAATTCTTCTTTGGAATCAAGAAATAAAAATTTACTTTGGATAAAATTTTCATATTATTCTGGTAACTTTCATATTTTGATGAATAGTAAAAACACGCTATATTTTAATTAAAAACAACTTTTTTCATCGTAATAATTTATATGGTTAAATTATAATATTGAGTGGTTTTAAAGTATAAATAGAATATATTTTTACCATTTAATATAATTTATGTCATTAGCATTGATTTTACTTTGAATTCGTAGGTTAAATCAATTCAATCTTTTGCAATGTTTTAAACAAAAACCCATTTTCATTCGACAACGGGATTAATTTTAATTTAATTTCTGCAACTTCTATGTATTGAATTTAAAAAAAATTGATTCCATATTTGGATTCATTGGGTTCAAATTATTTTAATAGGCTACTTTTTATTTTTGGGAATTATGAATAGTAACTACGGTAAATTTTATTTACCATAGTTAAAGGTAAATCGGGTAATTACGGGTAAATATAATATTATAAAATTAACCTAACCCATGAAAAATTCTATTGGATGGCTAAAAGTATACCCGTATCTCCTAAGGGTAGGATTAGATTCATTTTATGGACTTTCGACTATGGAAATAATTTAATTATTATTAAAGCCAAAGAAAGTGACAACATGTCAGTCTCTTAAATCTTAAAAGTATAATAATTTTAATTTAGTGATAAACATCATAAAACTTCGAACATGAATAGTCTCAAAAAATATAATAAAATTATCTATATCATGATAATTTATTTATAATTTTTTGGGATTAAATAATTGTCATTAATAGTGATAAATTAATGATGCAGAAATTATTTATTTAGTGAAAAATCAATAATATAGTTTTTATTGAAATAGTAATACATATCAAAAGGCCCAAAAATCTTCCCAAAACTTATTATTAGTGTATATAAAAACCCTAATAATCCACTGGCCTAATTTTTGACCATTTGGATCCTTATTAAGGTAATTATGACACTTATATTATTTTATTTTAAAAGATGTCAAAGTTGCCACCTTCATAATTTAATAAATATAACAATTTAAATATTGTTATTTTAAGATGATAAATTCGAGTAAGAGTATTATTATGAAAGGTAATAGATTTATCTTCATCATAGGATTTTATTTTTAATTTTTATGTAACAAATAAGTATATTAAATAATTATAAAAAAATGTTGTACTAATTATTTTATTAAGAGATAAACCAAATAAATGGTTTTTAAAAATAATAAAATAACTATTATATGAAAAATTTAATGTTCTCCACTAATTTTCTAGATACATATGACCTTTTATGAATCTATTAAAGCTTTTATTTTGAACATATCTTCTGTATATATTTTATTTAAATTCAAATAAATGAATAGTGTCAAAATTGACACTATTGTTATTTTATAAACAAAACATATTATAATTTTTTTTAAAAATCGCAAAAATATTTAAAAATTATAAATTTAAATTTATATGGTAGAAAATGTTGTAAATTATCCAATTATGGACAATTCACAACAAATAAGAAATTGTTTGTTATAATTTAAAATTTAGAATATTATTACCATAAATAAAATTAAATTGATTAAATAAGGATAAATCAAGTTGATAATGTTTAAAATAAATTCCTAACATGTCTAAGTTTGATTTTTTGATGATATTACAACCCTATACCATCTAATATTAGGATATGAGTCATTTTTTGAGGTTTTTAAGTTGGGATAGATTTATTATAAATTAATATTTTTAATATTTCCAAAGGTGCCCCTCTCCTCCCTTATAAAAGGACACCTCCTCCCTCTCTTACACACACCACTTTGAGCCTTAAAGCTCGGCAAACCCCTGCCCAATTCTCTTCTCCACTTCCATAGAAACATCCTAGAGGTCCTGTTATTCTTCAAAGATCAATTTTAGTTCTTTAAGAGGAGGTCTCAAAGAGGCGCTTCAAAGAAGAGGTAATTTCCGTTACCGATTCTTTCACCTTTATTTCTTCTTCCACTTCTTCTTCTTAGGTTGTTTCATTATGATGTAATAACATAAGTATCACTCATATACTGATATGTAATTATAATTATTAAACACCCCTATTTCACCATCTATCAATCCTACGGAAAACGAAATCACCGTGCGTGCATACATACAGAATACCGTCTCCACGCCGTGGTGTAATCTATTTTCCACCACCACCTTACTTGGATGAGTATAATGGTGTAAATAATAACTATATATAATTATTTTAAAGTGATAATTATTCTGTAATCGTATACATACACTCCAATAAAATTCCATGATCATGGGAACGATATCATCGCTCGTGCGTACGTACGGAATACCGTCTCCACGACATGATGAGATTCATTCTCAATGATTAACCATTCATAAATGATTATAAAGTATATATAATAAGTAATCACGAAATATATGAAATAATAATGATACTAGATTTATGTGTATATATATATATATATATGTATGTCATCCAATTAATTCCATTCAATTCAATGAGGAAATGAAAACAACGTTCATGCGTACGTACGGCCTACCGTCTCCATGAACAGTGTATTTCATTCCATTTATCGATCTATTAAATATATGTATATTATGAATATATATTATATATAAATTATTTTTTACATTCAGTATGTAAGTAATCATGATCTAAGTATCATATGAATAATTACAAGTCAAAACACGGATGACAAATGAAACGATTTTGCCCAAAACGCTCTTTAACATGGAATTTACAAAGGAATGGGCAATATAAAGTCATAAGTAAACCATATATGATGTCATAACAATGAATATGATTATTTAATAAGTCAATAACATTATTTAAATCATTATACAGGAGGTTTGGATACGTACAAAGCATATCGGACCTAAGGTAAGGGATAATTGTGCAAATCTCATTTTTATCCGAGATTGCTTATTCGTAAGTGCTTACTGAGGTTATTTCTATCATCCATGTCCATGTTTTATAAAAGTGTTTTAATGTATTTTTAAATTCCTTTTTATCCATTTTTTACTTTAATTACATGGTATGTAATGAATCATTCTTTTGTTTACGTTACGAAGTACTTTTTGACTTTTCCGGCAAAAGTACGAAAAGAATGTTTTTCTTTTAACTTATACGGCACGAATGGATTTTTATGGTTTTATAAAGCCTTATTTTCATGAAGCTTCCTACAAAATATTTCATGACTATTTTTTAACAAAATCTCTTTATTTTAAAATTTCATGACATTTTGTGAAAAGAAATTTATTTTGAAGAAAAAGGACATTTTCCTCAAGAATTCATTACAAGTGTTTTATCAAAACCATTTTCCATCTAAGATGAGATTATTTCATATGTGTATGTTTCAAGTGTAATGTCTCTATGATTGACATGGTTTCAATTTTCTTATTATGAAATGATATACATTTCTTTTATATGGATTATGTGATGATGGGATGATGTTTATGAAACCCATTTTATTCGTTGGGTTATTATGAATGATGTATGTTTATTTTGTGGCACAAGTAAGAATGATTTCATTATGAGATGGGTGGGACCTATATCTCCCTCCAATGCATTGGGTAAAGATTTATATCTCATGAGATAGACATGGATGGAATGGAAAGTTAAACCGGTTCAGTAATACAGGACTGGAACGAGGAGTGAACTCGATTTAGAAAGGGACTTTTTCCACTAAGATGGTCTTGATAGCAATGCCTTGGATACTATGGAAATCATATCATGTGCTTAATGGTTTCCACAATTACATGTTTTATTCCCATTCTATTTTATCATTATTAATGTTTCTTTATGATTTATTCCTTACGTACTTCCATGTTTTATGTCATTTCTCATTCTTTTGATGTTTAAACATTATGTTAATGTTTTTTATTTCAAATGTATATGGTATGTTTTATTTTATCTATGCTTACCCTTACTGAGCATTTTAGCTCACCCTTTTTATGTTTTCTTTTCCCCTGGATATAAAGAAAGGTTTTAGGTAAGAAAAAAGGGGAAGATCTTTATGGGAGATGTTGAAGATCTTTCACCACGATTATAAGATTACATTCCAAGTTTCCAAAGACACTAAACTATTACATTCCTTGTGTGTATTTTTTTGTTATGTATTAATTATTCCTCTAAAGTAATGTAATGTCCATGTACGTCAAGATTTGGGTCTCTACAGGTCCACTAGCTTCTAAGTACAGTAAACTTCCTATCATCCCTCTATAAGATGTTTGATCCACAGCTTTCCCTAATTCATCAATATCAAGAGTATTAGAGGTTCCAATAAGAGTATTTATACTCTTAGTGTTTTCAAAACCAAATTTCTTTAATTGGTCTTTGATATACTTATATTGGGATATGTAAGTTCCCTCTGGTTTTTGTGAAATTTGAAAACCAAGAAAAAAATTTAACTCACTCATCATACTCATCTCAAACTCATATTTCATAAGATTCGCAAAGGAATCAGTTAAGGATTGCTGAGTTGATCTAAAGATGATGTCATCGACATAAATGTGAACAATCAAAACATATTTATCATTTTTCTTAATTAAAAGGGTTAGATCAGCTGTTCCCTTAACATAGTTATTTTAAATCAAAAATTATGAAAGTTTATCATACCAAGCTCTAGGGGTTTTTTTAAGTCCATATAAAGATTTGGTAAGTTTATAAACATGATTAATATATTTTTTATCTTCAAAGGCAGGGAGTTTATTTGCATAGACTTCCTCCTATACATAGCCGTTAAGAAAATCACACTTAACATCCATTTGATAGAGTTTAAAATTAAATAATTAGGCAAATGATAGAATAATATGAATAGCTTCATGTCTTCCAACAAGAGCATAGGTTTCTTCATAGTTTATGTCTTCTTGTTGGTTATAGCCTTTTGCAACTAATCTTGATTTATTTCTAACAATGACTCCATTTTCATTGCATTTGTTTCTAAAAACCCATTTTACTCCAATAAGAGAAGTTTCCCTATCTTTTTCAACCATTGTCCAAACCTGATTCCTTACGAATTCATTGAGTTCATCTTGCATAGCTTCTATCCAATCTTCATCACCCAAGGCTTCTTCAGAAGTCTTTGGTTCAAATTGGGAAAGAAATGTAATATGTTCAACTTCATTTCTTAAAGAAATTCTAGTTCTTACTGGTTTATTAACATTTATAATGATATTATCAGTGGGATGATTCCTAAGTAACAACTGAATTGGATTTTGAAAAACATGTTCATCAACATAAGGTAGAAAATATTCAGGGGAAAATGTTTCAGAATCATTTTCTTGAACATTATCCTTGTCTGAATGATCTTCTAACAAAGGTTGGTAATCAGTTTTAGAAAACACATCCGAAGATGTAGGTTGTTTGAAAACAAAAGGATCATTTTCATCAAAATTAACATGTACTATTTCTTCTACAGTGCAAGGGTTTTTATTAAAAACTCTATATTCCTTAGAGGTAGTAGAGTAACCTAAGAAAATACCTTCGTTGGATTTGGGTGCAAATTTATGTAAGTTATCCTTGGTATTCAAGATAAATACATTGAAACCAAAAACTTTGAAGTAAGAAAAATTTGGTTTTCGGCCAGTCCATAACTCATAAGGTGTTTTATTAAGAAACGGTCTTATTAAAACCTGATTTATAGTATAACAAGAAGTACTTACAGCTTCAGGCCAAAAATTCTTGCCTATAAAATATTCACTCAACATGGTTATTTTCATCTCTTGAAGAGTGTGATTTATTCTTTCGACAACACCATTTTTTTGAGGAGTTTTTGGAGCTGAGAAGTTGTGAGTAATACCTTTTTACTACAAAAAGTTTGAAAATCAGAATTCTCAAATTCTCCACCATGATCAATATGAATAGTTATCAACGGTAAGTTTTTGTCATTTTTAAACTAAGCTCTAAAGATTTTGAAATAAGAAAAATATTCTTATTTCTTTGTGAGAAAATAGACCCAGGTAAATCTGGTGTAGTCATCAACTAGGACAAACACATAGTATTTTCCTCCAATACTTCCAGTTTTTATTGGACCAAATGAATCCATGTGCACTAACTGTAATTCATTAGAAGTTGTAACTTCACTTATAGATTAAAATATATATTTATGTTTCTTGGCATATTGACAAGGATCACAGACTTTATAAGAATCAAACTTATGTTCTGGTAGATCCTGAACAAGTTCTTTCATAGAAATCTTACTTAGATTCCTTAAATTATAGAGTCCTAGTCTCTTATGCCAAATCCATGATTGATCTTTAAATTAACTAAGACAAGGTAGGTCTTGACTTATAAGGTCTTGTACATTTAAGGTGTACACATTCTCATGCCGAAGGGAAGAGAAAATAAACTCATTCTTTGAATTGTAAACTCAACATTTATCATTTCTAAAATTCACAAGGTAAACTTCATCACATAACTGAATTATACTTTTGAGGTTGTGTCTAAGGCCTTTTATAAATAGAACATTTGAAATAATAGCTTTACCAAGAAGAATAATGTTACCAATACCTAAAATTTCTCCTTAAGAGTTATCACCAAAAGTTACCTTTCCACCTTTTGTTTTAAAATATTCCTGAAATAGTCTTTGTTACCAATCATGTGTCGGGAACATACACATTTCATGTACCATAGGTTGTTAGTACTTCCTTAATTATCCTAAAAAAGAAATATTTAGATCTTCGGAATCTTGATTTGCTTGGATCCGGAATTATTAGATAATAAGAGCTTGGGTAACCATATTTGTTTGGAGAAATAGGATTTATGCAACCCAAGGGATTGAACCCTATTTAAATAACAATTTTTCTTCCAATGCCCACCACTTTGGAATTTAGTACAAAAATTGGATCTATAAGGAACAAAATAATTATTTTTAAAAATATGTTTTTCATGAGAATAACCTAGACCCTGACTATTACCAGGAGGTCAGATCTAGGAATACATCTTGTCAAAATTTTCCTTACCAAAAGTGAATTTTGCAAGAAGTTTCTTCAAGGAGAATATCTCATATTTTAGTCTCAGGACTAAATTATTATCCTCAAGAATAATAGATTTAGAGTTAAGTTTATCCTCTAAAATAACTTTTTCTAAAAATATATTCTTTATATCCTTAGAATGTTTATTCTTCGTAGAATTAACTTCTTCATGTTTCTTATAAATATTTTTTAAAACAACATTTTTCTCATCAAGATATTTGGAAGGATATAACATTTCTTTTGTTAAAATAGATTCTATGTAGTTTTCTTTATCAAGTTTCTAAAAAACTTTAAAATTTCTATTCTCACAAAACATAAAAAATCTAGAAACTTCCTAATAAGAAGGAATATTATTATCATTATCTGATGAAGAAGATTCTTCATTTGAAGAAAAACCTTTATCTAGAAAGTTTTCACTTAAAGACATATTGGTTAAGGATTCAGCAGTTCATACCTTATCCATAAGACAATGATTTTGAAATGGGGCTTTGGATATTAGACCAACATTCTTTTTCCTAGAAGGTTCATATTCTGAAGATTCATCAGAAGAATATCCACTATTGGCACTCCAAGTTTCATTGGCTTTCAAGACTTTCGTATGATTCGATCTGTATAACTTCTTCTTCTTTCTTTCATAATTCATGTCTTTCTTGCCTCTATTCTTAAGCAAGGGACAATCAGGTGTGATATGACCGGTTCTTCTATATTCATAGCATGTCACTTCACCATCTTTCTTATATTTTCCATATTTCTTCTTGTATTTATATTGAATGTTCTTCTTCCCAAAAATCTTGTTCATCCTTCAAAGAAAACTTTCCAAATCATTTTCTGAAGCTTCACTTTTACTGGATTTAGATTGAATACTTACCTTATTAGATTTTGATCTTGTTGTTATCTCAGGAGTCTTGGATTTCATATGATTTGAAGTAGTTGTGAAAGAAACACCTCCATTTCCATTCTTCTTCTTAATATTATCAGCATCTCTCTTCATTCTTGTTTCATGTTGAAGAAGAGTTCCAAATAGTTCATTAAGATAAATCTGAGTAACTTTCCTATTCTCATCTATAGTAGTCCACTTGGATTCTCATTCGTTAGGCATGATGTCTATAATCTTGTCTACAAGAGCTTCATCATCTAAACCTTTCTCTCCCATGGATTGTAAGCTATTGACAATTATCATAAATATTTGTTGTACCTTACATATAGGTTCTCCCTAAGGAAAGAAGAAAACATGATACTCATCCCTAAGCATTTCTCGTTTAGTTTGAATAACTTTGGAAGTTCCAAAGTGAGTTACTTCAAGCTTCTTCCAAATACTATTTGTAGCTACACACGATGAAATCTGTCTATAAATATTTCTAGTCATGGAACATAACAAAGTATTATGTACCTTAATGTTCAGCTGATATTCCACCTTTTCCAGATTAGAAAAGGTTCTAAGATCCTTATCAGGGATCTTATAATCTTCAGTTAACATAATGTAGTTATCTATACCTGTGTTTATTACAAAGGTCTTCATTCTATCTCTCCAGTACTCATAGTCATTTCCATTGAAGATAGGTGGTCTAGTAGGATTGAGATTATCTAAAGATCCAAAATGAATGCCTACCATAATAAAAAAGATATTTCTTTCCACAAAACTTATTAATAGTAAGAGTTTTAGAACAAATATGAAGAACTTAAGAAAACAAAAACTTGAGCAAGAAAACTTATATGTGAATATAAGTATTTCAGAGACCTTTACTGATATAAATTGATAGATTAATTCAGAGTATGAGGTATCCAACCTCTGATACCAATTGTAGGATCGAATATGTAAAAGTGAGATGCTCAATATACAAGAGGGGGGTGAATTGTATACATTAAAATTTCCTTTGGAAACTTTAAAGTTAAGTTAATAGAGTTAAACAAAAATTCACAAGACCTCTTAAAGAAACCATTTCTAGTTTCTTAAAAGAAAGATTCTACCTTAAAGCGTATAGAATTTGTAATATAATCAGAGTAACAGAATTACAAAGTATAAGAATGTTATACTTTCTAACTTAAACAAAGTTACAAACACATCGGAATTAAAACAATTTGAAATAGGAATCAAGTAATAATGGGATTCTTTTAACCCAAAGAGAAGGGTATCCAACAACCTTGGATAAAGGTTCCTTGATTTATACTTTCAAGAAATTCTGTCTTACCTAAACCCAGGTAATCCCTCAATCTGAAGATCGGTATCTGTCTTGCTATCCCCACAATCCCTTGATTTAGAAGGAAATCAGAACCTTTGTCCTCCAAACCCGGAAGCCCGCAATCAGCACGATCAGTGTCTGCACTACGCAAGTCTAAACAAGTTTCTCACGCCTAAACATGTCGTTCAAAACATCCACATGAATCACTGAGAGTTGTAAGAGACTCTCTCTCTAGAAATAACTTCACAATATTGTTCACTATCAAGTACTTTTCCCGTTCAAATGAGCTGGTATTTATAGGCCAAACTTCCCAACGGTCGGCTCCTCTCCAATGGTAAAATTTTCATTAAATTTTGGAGGGACCTGGAAATGTGGAAAACATGCAACGGTTAGTTTATAACAGATTGTAAAACATCGTTTTAAGTAACAGAAATGATGTTAAGTATAAGAGAAGTTAGAGTCTGATTTCATTGGAATGATACATTTAAACAACTCTAACATTATCAAGAAAACATAATGTTAAGAAATCGGGAAAACGGATTCTTAGAAATAACATTATCAAGAAAACAGAATCTTAAGAAATAACATTATCAAGAAAACAAAATCTTTAGAAATAACATTATCAAGAAAATGGAATCATAAAATCAGAGTCACATATACACTGGATTCGGTATTGAAAATCATCAACGCATATACACAGGAATCAGTATTGAAAATCGGCATCAAATATTCACCGAAATCGGTATTGAAAATTGGCATCACATATACACTAGATTTGGTATTGAAACTCAACATCACATATGCACCGGATTTGAAATCATAAATATACACTGGATTCGGAATCATAAAAACTAAATCACATATACACCAGATTCGAAATCATAAAAACTGAATCACATATACGCCAGATTTGGAATCATAAATCTTAATGACAGAACTTTAAAAAATAACTAAATGAAAAAATCAGAACGACAATTCTAGATCTTAAGAAAAATACAGAACATGAAAAAATATTCCTAACTAATAAAAAATATTTTTTGATTTTAAAAACATAAAAACCTTAAAGAATGGAGAAGTTATAAGATATCCTTATTGACTCAACAGTAAAAGGGTAAATCTGGTAATTAAGGGTAAAAATACTATTATAAAATTACCATGATGCTTGAATTAATATGAATTTATGAGTGTGATTCAACATAAATCATACTTAGGTCGAATTTCTATCCATTTTAATCCACTTGGATGAGATTAGGGAATTTAATTTATTTTATTTAAAGAAAAGTTAGATATGTCTCACTCCAATTTTTGTAACTAAATCATTTTTTATATAAGGTTATACATAATATAAATTTTATTATAAATAATAATTTTAAAGATAATTTTTTTCTTTAACATGGTAATTTATTTTTAATTTTTATGAAGTAAATAATTACCTTAATACCTTATACATTAATAATGCATAAATTATTTAATTGGTGACAAATCAATAATATAGTTTTTATTAAAATAATAATACCCATTAAAAGACTAAAACACTTGACCGGACCTTATTGGACGATTATATCTTGACCATAATGATCCAAGGGTCAAGTTGTTGACCATTTGGGGACTTTTAGAGGGGATTATGATACTTATATTATTTTATTTAAAGTGATGTTGAAGTTTTTTCATTCATAATTTAAAAAGTATAACATTTTAAATATTGAATTTTCCTAAAGATAAATTCGACTATAAATATTATTCTGAAATCTAATAGATTTATCTTTTTAATAGTATTTTATTTTGAATTTTTATTCCAAAAAATAATTATATTAAATATTTAATCCAAATTGATGTATTGGTTATTTTATTAATAGAGATAACAAATAAATGTTATAAAAATGTTAAACTAAATATAATTTGGGATAATTAATATTTATAATTAATTTAATAAATTCCCTTTACCTGTTATTAATATAATAAAATAGTTTGTTCTAAGTTAACTTGTTATCTTAATATTTTTAAAAAATCAATGATTGGAATAGTGTCAAAATTTACCCGATTGATTATTTATCAAAATAATTTTTTATTAAATTATTTAAAAAATATAAAACATTTTGTAAAAATATATAATAATTATAATATTGTATAAAATGTTCTAATTTATTTTTTATGGTCTATTGTACATCAAATAAGTAAATATTTCATGCTTTTAATATTGAATTATTTTTTACCCTAGTTAAAAATTACATAGAATAACTAAGTGTTAATTAAAAAGATATTATTTAAATTGATATAAATACATGTCAAAAATTTATTGGTTGATTAAATTTAAACCTAATCTAATCCCATATTATAATTTCAGTCATTTTTGAGGTTTTTTGATGGGTTTTTATTTCATTATAAAGTATTACTTGTGAGGTTTATGAAAGTACCCCTCACCTAAGTTATAAAAGGGCACATCTTCCCTCACCTATTAACTTCACTTTGAGCCTTCAAAATCAAGTATCCCCTACCCTTTTCCCTTATCTACTTCCATATTAATAGTATAGAGGTTCTGGTCTTCTTTGAAGACCAACTCTAGTGCTCTAACAGAATATTTAGAAGAACCATGTTGAAGAAGAGGAGGTTTGGATACATTAAATAGAATCTAGACCTAAGGTAAGGGATAATTTCACAATATAATTATTATCTAATATTGTTTATATGTAAGTAATTACTGGGGTATATTTATCATCCACATCAATGTTCCCTAAATATTTAGTTATTATAAAAAATTTTAACGTTAATTTTACCCATTAGTAAATTTTTATTAAATGGTTTGAAAGAAATCTTTTATCATTATTCGATATGAGGTACTTTTTTACTTTTCTTGAAAAAATACAAGGAGAATGCTTTTTTAGATTATATGACATAAATAGATTTTAAAATTTTTATAACACCTTATTTCTATGAAGCTTCCTATACACATTTTTAATTTTATTATCAAATTAATTCTTTTATTTTAAAATTGTGAGGCATTTTGAGATAAGAATATGTTTTTGAAGAAAAAATGATATTTTCCACAAGAATTAAATTAAAGTGTCTTATCAAAATTATATTCCATATAAGATGAAATTCTATAAATAGGGTTTTATTTCCATCACTATTATTACAATTATTTGATTGTGTTTGTCATGGAATGATTTTTATGAAATCAATTTATTTTTATAGTTTATTATGGAGTGATGTTTAAGAAACCCATTTTTATTCCTTGGGTTATTCTATGATGAATGTTTTATGTTTTTGTGTAATACATAAGAATTATTTCATTATTATATGGGTGGGACCTATATCTCCCACCGGTTCATTGGATAAATAATTATATATCATGAGATAGATATGGCTGGAACAGAAAATGATCTCAGTTCAGTAATACAGTTATGGAACGAGGAGTGAACTCAGTTCAATAAGGGAATTTTTCCACTATAATGAACTTTGAAACTAACCTTAACTAATATGAAATGATTTTATATGTTTCTATGTATTCCAAAAAACTTCATGTCTTATGTTATGAATTTTGGGATTATGTTCATTAATTCTTATGAACTTTTATCCCACGATATGCTATCACGATCTTTCATATGCAGGATAAGACTTTAAAATGTTATGTTATTATGTCTTATGTTTATGATATGATTCTTATTTCCCCTGTTTACCCTTACTAAGAATCTGATCTCACCCTTTCATGTGTTTATTTCCCCCAAGTCATAAAGAAGGGTATTAAGTAAGATATGTCAAAAAGGAGTATAGTTATGAAGAAATAAGCGGGAGACAATGTAGATGTTTTATGAACCAATTGTTTACGTTTCCCATTTTCTAAATACTCTATTATTATATGGTTCTATCCTATATTTATTATAATTTGTAATGAATATTATTCAATTTGGAATTAATATAAATGTATATAAATTATGGGTCGTTATAGTTGGTATCAAAGGAAAGGTATAGTTGACCTTTGGAAACTTGGATGTGAAATCATTAGTAAGAAAACAATGGATATGTTAAAGTATATTTTAAAATCCTAGTGTTTTAGAAATGATCATGAATAACCTATGATAAAACCTAAAGTGTCCTAAATTGAAATTTTATTTTTGATTATGTGGTTTTCCCATTATGATTAATGTTGATCACACTATACTTCGTAGTTTTAGTCAATGGATGGAACCTGAAGGAATTGTGTTAATGCTGAATGTGATAAGAAATGAAATGATTGTCCTCCTGAGAAACAAAGTGTTATGGGAGATAGAGTACAAAGTCTTATGGTTGTGCTCACAAAACTTTCTTAAACTTTGATTCATGCAGGACTTCCAAATAAGAAAATGAGGGAACAACATTTTGTGGAGTCCTTCATGAGGAAATGTCCACATTTTTCAGTGGGTCTTCTAATCCATTAATGGATGAACAATGTATCAATTCCAATGAAAATATATTTTTAGTTCTCTAATGTTCATAACATGATAAATTCATCTTAGTAGTCTATCATTTGGAAGGTGAAGCTGATTAATGGTGGAACCTTTTCAAGAATACAAGGCAGAGAGATGAAATTGAGTCCATGGAATGGGATGAGTTCGAGAACATATTTTTTAAAAAGTATGTTCCTTGTATTTTTTTTAAAAATATGGATAATGAGTTCCATGAACTTAAGAAAAAGGAAAATGAATCTGTTGGTACCTAAAAATAAAATTTTACAAGAATTTTAAGGTGCACATCTGAATTATTATCCAACTTGAGAGTAAAATTGATCAATTCATTAGTAGCTTAAAACCACGTCTCCAAAGGGTATTAGAGATAAGTTAATTCAATATCTATGAAGAAATCATTCGATGTGATCTCAAAGTTGATATAGATATTAGAGTAATCCATTATTCCTATGTTTTTGATAAGAAGAGAAAAATGGAAATCAAGGGAAAATATAAAGACCACACTGAAAAGAACATGAGTTTTCCCTTTTTCTCAAGGTCTGGAAAGAAACATGGAGGGAATTTTATTAAAGGGACTAGGAAATTTTTTAAATGTAGATAAGAATTTCATCAGAAAATTGAATGCTAAAGTGATGGGAAAAATATGTCTAATGATGCGATTAGAGAAATGGCTACATAGAATGCACCTCCTACACTTCGATGTTACAAGTGTAAGAAAATGTGGAATTATTCCAATAAATTCCATAATCCAATGGTTATTTATAATAATTGATGTTAGAAAACTCTTAAGTTCAAAGATAAAGGAATGTCACGTGCAATCACTATCAGTGTTATGGATTACAATATTGAAGTGGGGAAAGGTACACTTACCATCCACTCTATAGTAGAAAATGATTTATTTTATTCACGATCCACCCAATATTTTTTTCTGAATAATTTTATAAGGTTATCACCTTATTAGTTCAATAATTAGATATTCAGTTATCTTTGACAACTCATAATAGAACAATAGTCACATCAAAAGTTTATAATTCTTCTCCGGTTGAAGTTTGTTGGAAATTTATTCCTAAAAATCTTATGATCCTTCCTATACTGTAACATTTTGTGATTCTTGGCATGGATTTTATTTCTCCATATAGATATCAGATCAATTTCTAAGGAAGGTAAGTCCCATTTCATATTCTAGAAAAATTTATGATCATCCTTCGATGGAAGGATGAGTATGACCTTTAATTGAAATTTTCTTCCTTATTGTGGGTCTTGATCCTTGTAAATGAAGTTTATCTATCTCAAATGGTTAGAGAGAAGATCAAAATTAAGACCAAACCCATTGTACATGAGTTTTATGATGTATTTCCAGAAGAATTACTACGTCTTCCACCAAATCATAGAGTTGATTTTTCAATAGAACTCTTACCCAGTGTTATTCCTATTTCAATGAAACATTATATAATGGCCCAAGTTTAGTTTCAGGAATTAAATAAGAAACTCCAAGAGAATCATTACAAGGGAATCATATTCCCGAGTGCATCACATTAGGGAGCACCTATTCAGTTTGTTAAGAATTAATATGGATAAATGATACTCTATATTGATTATCAAGAACTTAACAATATCACTATCAAGAAAAATGTCATCTTCCACGCATTGATAACTTATTCAACCAACTATGAAAATATCAATCATTTTTCATGATTGATCTCCATTCGGGATATCATCAACAAAGGGTCAAGAAGGAGTATATACCAAAGATGGCATTTCGTATAACATATGGACACTATGAATTTATAGTGATTCCTTTTGGTCTTCCTAATTCCCCTGGTGTCTTCATGGATCTAATTAATAGAGTCTTTAGAGACTATCTTGGTCAGTTTTGTGTAGTCTTTGTAGATTATATTCTTCTTTATTCAAAGAGAAATAATAACATGAAGATCACTCGAGGATTGTACTAAAGACCCTGAGAAAAGAGAAGATTTATGAAAATTTTACCATGTGTGAATTTTGGCTTAATTTTTTTTCATTTTTGGGTCACATAATCTCAAAAGAGGGTATATATGTGGATCCAGTAAAAATAGAAGTTGTTGAAAGTTGTCCGATAACAAAAATGGTAACTGAGATCTGATGTTTTCTTGGTTTGGCTATATATTATTTAGTTTTGGTGAAATATTTATCATGATTATCTAATCCACTAAGAAAATTTACATATAAAAGAGTTAAGTTCATGTGTAAAGAATAATTTGATGATAATTTAAAGAGCAAAAAATAATGTTAGCTTATGCAACTATGCTCACACTGCCTTGTAGTGAAGAAAGGTTTGTGATCTATAGTGATGAATAAAAGAAGGGGATGGGATGTGTTCTCATGAAAATGATATGGTGATAGATTATGTCCCATGAAAATTGAAAATAAATGAGAAAATTTACCAAATTCATGATTTGGAGTTAGTTGTCATAATCGTTTCATTAAATATATGGAGCCATTAACTTTACGGTGAAAGGTGTGATATTTATAATGATCATAAGAGATTAAAGTATATTTTCACACCAAATGAGCTGAATATGAATCAAAGAAGATGGTTGGAGTTTATTAAATATTAAGACTACTCAATAAATTAGCAACTTGGGAAAGAAAACAAGGTGGCATATGCTTTGAGTCAAAAGAACCATGCTAGCCTATCCATGATAAGGATAAAAAAGATCCAATATTTAGGTATTTACAAATTAAGTATAATGAAATTTTAAATTAAGGGTAGAAATCAGGTCTCTATAAAATGAATGTACAACCATCTATACAAGTTAATATTAATGAGGTGTATAAGGAAGATATAGCTCTACAAAATAAGGTGATAAATCTTTTTGAATTCAGCCTTGATTGTGATGGAATAATAAGGTTCATGAACTAGGTCTGTGTTCCTCCCATGCTAGGTTTAAAGGATCTATCAGAAGAGGCTCATATTTCTTCATTCTCTATTCACCATGGAATCACAATCATTTATAGAGATCTAAAATAATTTCTAGTGGGATTTCCTAAAAAGATATGGTTTCAAATATGTCTCTCAGTTCTTAGTTTGTCAGCAAGTTTAGGCTGAGAGAAAGAAGTCTAAGGGGATGTTACAACCATTACCCATACTAGAATGGAAATGGGAAACATCACCATGGAATTTGTTGTTGGACTTACCAAAACATTTAATGGTCATAATGATATATGGGTTATAGTTGATTGCTTTATGAAATTGGTACACTTCATTACAATTATATAGGATTTTTCTCTTGATCAGATTACCAGGACATATGTAAAGGAAGTGGTATGATTTCCTGGAGTATGTATTTCCATTATATCTTACTAGGATCTGAGGTTTACCTCGATGTTCTTATAAAGTCTTTAGCAGGATTTGGATACATAGTTATGTTTCAACACTAATTAGCATCCTTATACACACACTCAGTTTGAGAGGACAATTAAAACTCTAAAAGACAAGTTGAGAGCTTGCTCTTTGATTTCAAAGGTTGTTGGAATCAACGCCTACCTTTGGTGGAATTTTATTTCAAAAATATCTTTTAATACCATATTCAGATGGCTCTATATAAGGCCCTCTATGGAAAAAAGTGAATAAATCTAACTTACTGGGATGATGTTTGTGAAATAAATTTACTAGGACCTGATGTTGTTAATGAAATGGAAGAAAAGGTAATATCTATTCAACAATACATAAGAGCATTTTAGAGTTAGAAAAAAATTTATGATGACAAATAAATAAAATACCTAGAGTTTGAAGTGGGTGATAATGTGTTTCTAATAATATCTCCCTGGAAGATAGTAATGAGATTTTTAAAGAAAGGTAAGTTGAGCCCTTGGTATATCAGTCCTTTTGAAATTCCAGATCGTATGGGGAAGGTCGCTTACCGATTAGAACTTCCACCTAATATCTCTCAATTTCATGATGTGTTACATATATAACATCTGATAAATTACATACATGATCCTTTACATGTACTACACTCATAATTTTTATAGCTGGAGGAGGATCTTTCTTCCAAAGAACAACCGATAGAGATTCTGGATTGTACTGAAAACATTCTGTGAAATAAGACCACTCACTAGGTTAATGTTTAATGGTGGGACCACCAATTTGAGGAAGCTATATAGTAACTTGAGGATTTGATTAAGGATAGATATCCTTATCTGTCTGTATGAAAGTGACGAGTTTCGAGGGTGAAATTCTGTTTAAGGGGGGTAGAATGTAACAACTAGATGTTTTAATGAAATATTTTCTTTAAATAATTTTTATTCAATAGATTTAATTGCATATAATTGTGATTTTAAAGAAAATTCAATACACCCTTAATATAAAAAGACCATTACAAACTAGTTGTTATGTTAGCGGGAATAAATAGAACTAACTTATGATAATGTATGGTGAAGTCATCTGCTACCAATTATTATATATTTTTATTTTTGTTTTAATAAATTGATTTAATTACTATTATTAAATGAAATTAATGAAATATATATATGTTATTTACTTAATAAAATATTTTTGATATTAATCCAATAGATATTTTTGTCAAAGAGTATGAATAAACTCTATTTGGTGTATAAAAACATATATTTTTTAAAAGGGTAATTTTACACCTTTTAATAAAGAACCCCTTTTAAATTAATATTTTGACACATTGAAAGATTTTATATGAAAACATAATTTTTTTTTGAATCGGGTTATAAAAAATTACTTTGAATCAATTTTTAATTTTTTTCTGATAACTTTCAAGTTGCGATGAATAGTAAAAATGCACAAAATTTTATGTGAAAACAACTATTTTCATCAAGATTATTTATAAGCTTAAATTATAATATTGAATCCTTATAAATTATAAATAGAATATTTGTTTACCATAAATTATAATTTATGTCATTAGAAATAATTTTACATTAAATTGATAGGTAAAAACATTTCAATATTTCGCATTGTTTTAACTTTTAAAAACTCATTCTCACAT
Source organism: Viscum album (assembly GCA_963277665.1). NCBI lineage: Eukaryota > Viridiplantae > Streptophyta > Magnoliopsida > Santalales > Viscaceae > Viscum > Viscum album. Next base: position 228,436,405 of record OY728123.1, on the reverse strand, counting down.
TCTGACAACAGGATTGGTTTTAAATTAGTTACTAAATCTTATATGTTTTTAATTTTGAAAAATGGATTTCATAATTGGAATCAGTAGGTCCAAATTATGTAAATTTATTTATTTTGTTTTTGGGCATTATGAACAGTAACCTTGATAATTTTTCTTAATACGGTAAAAGGAAAAATTGGGTAATTAAGGGTAAGAATACTATTATAAAATTAAACTGACACTTGTCTTAATATCATTGGGTGAGTTTCTTTCAGCCTAAATCATACTTGGGTTTAAATGGTATCCATTTTAATCCTATTGGATGATATTATGACATTTAATTTATTTTATTTAAATAAAATTTAAATATGTCTCACTCAAATTTTAATAACTAAATCATTTTTTATATAATATTTTACAAAAGAAAAACTATATTATAAATACTCATTTGAAAGATAATTTTTTTTATTTACCATGGTAATTTATTTTTAATTTTTGGAAATAAATAATTACCTTAATAGCTTATATATTAATGATGCATAAATTATTTAATTGAATAAAGATAAATAATATAGTTTTTATTAAAATAATAATACACATTAAAACAATCAAACACTTGAAAAAATCTTATTGTATGGGTATATCTCGACCATAATCATCCAAGGTTCAATTATTTGACCACTTGGATCCTTATATAAGGGATTGTGACACCTATATAATTTTATTTAAACTGATGTTAAAGTTTCCACCTTCATAATTAATAAGTCCAACATTTTAAATATTGGTTTTTCCAAAAGATAAATTCAACAAAAAATATTTTTTTTGAAAGATAACAGATTTATATTCATCATAGTATTTTATTTTTAATTTTTATCCAACAAATAATTATATTAAATAATTAAATAAAATTATGTAGCCATTATTTTATTAATAGAGATAACAAATTAATGTTGTAAAAAATATTAAAATAAATATAATTTGGGATAATTAATATTTTTAAAGAATTTTATAAATTCCATTTATCTATTAGGAATATAATGAAATAATTGGTTCAAAGTTAACTTGTTATCTTAATATTTTTTTTAAATCAATAATTTGAATAGTGTCAAAATTGTCACTATTGATTACTTATCAAAATAATGTTTTATTAAATTATTTAAAAATTATAAATTTTTATGTAAAAATATATAATAATTATGATATGGTATAAATTGTTCTAATTTATTTATTTATCGTCTATTATACATCAAATAATTTAATATTGTTCCCTTTTAATATTGACTTATTTTTTACCCTAGTTAAAAATTAAATTGAATAATTAAGTGTTAATTAAAAGGATATGGTTTAAATTAACAAAAATACTTGTAAAAAAGTAATTAGTTGATGATATTGCAACCTAATGTAATCTCATATTTGAATTTGGGTTATTTTGGAGGTTTTTGTATAGGTTTTTATTTTATTATAAATTAGTATTTTTGTGGTTTTTGAATGTGCCCCTCACTTCAATTATAATAGGGAACATCCTCCCTCGCCTCTTCACTTCACATTGATCCTTAAAGCTCAGCCATCCCCTACGATTTTCCCTTCTCAAATTCCCTAGTAACGCTATATATGTTTTGGTATTCTTCAAATACTAACTCTTGTGCTCTAAGATGAGATTTAGAGGAATCATATTGAAGAAGAAGAGGTTCAGATAGATACAAAGGAAATCAGACCTAAGGTAAGGTATAATTTCATAATCTCATCATTATCTGAGATTTTTTATATGTAAGTATTTACTAGAGTATATTTATCATCCACATCCATGTTTCCTAAATATGTAGTATTATTTTTATTCTTCTACAATTGATTAATGTCAATATTACCCATTAGTAAATTTTTATTAAACAGTATGAAGGAAATATTTTTTCTTTATTTGATACGAGGTACTTTTTTACATTTCCAAAAAAAGTATGAGGTGAATGTTTTTCTAACGTATACATCATGAATCAATTTCTATGTTTTCGTAACTCTGTTTTTCCATGAATCTTTCTCTACACATTTTCAAGTTTATTTTCAAATAAATTATTTTTAAAAAAAAATTGTGCAGAATTTTGAGAAAATAATATGTTTTTGAAGAATAAATGATAATTTCCTCAAGAATTAATTTGAATTGTTGTAACAAAATTATTTTCCATCTAATATGACATTCGTTAAATAGGGTTTTGTTTTAATCCATGTTATTACTATTATTTTATTGTGATTTTTATGGAATTATTTTTATAAAAACCATTTGTTTTATTTGGATTATGATATAATGATTCTTAAGAAAACCATTTTTGTTCCTTGGGTTATTTTATGATGAATGATTTATGTTTTTATGGCACACATAATAATGATTTCATTATGAGATGGGTGGGACATATATATCCCTCCAATGCATTGGGAAAATATTTATATATCTTGAGACATACATGGATGGAATGGGAAATGATCTCGATTCAGTAATAAAGGGCTGGAACGAGGAGTGAACTCGGTTCAGTAATATACTTTGTTCCCTATAATGGTATTTAAATGACCATTGACTAATATTAAATTATTTTCTAGGTTTATGTGTATTCAGGAAAAAATTATGCCTTATGTTATGACTTTTGGGATTATTTCCATTGATTCTTATGAACTTTAATCCCACAACATGATATCATAATCTTTTATATGCAGGATAAGACTTTAAAATGTTATGTTCTTATGTCTTATGATTATTATAGGATTGATATTTCCCTTTTTTAGCCTTACTGAGCATCTGAGCTCACCCATTAATATGTTACTTTCCCCCAGGTCATGAATAATGGTATTAAGTAAGACATATCAAAAAGGAGTCTAGTTATGAAAAAATAAGTAGGAGATAATTTAGATGTTTTATGATCCATTTGTATATGTTTCCCATTTTCTAAAGACACTATACCTATATGGTCATGTCATGGATTTATTATAATTTTTATTGAATATTCATTACTTTTGAAGTAATATCAATGTATTTAATGTATTGTTCATTATACTAGGGGCATCTTTAGGTGGGTACAGATACATGTGGTTCCCTTTCTTGTTATCCCTTTATGTGGGATACCACTTTGTGGATACACTTATGTGGGGAAACATCTTACATGGTTAACCCCTTACATGTGTAAACACATTTATGGATTTATTTAAATAGAACCTTCTGTGGACCCTTAAATTAGGATGGGTGAATAACGTTTCAATATTTTGGAAAAAATATTAATTAAATTGATAAAATAACTATTTAATGGATTTTTATTTATTTTTACATCCTATACACACCAGTATCATGACATTGGGGATCTCTCCCTCTCTACATATCATTAGGGTATCTCCATTTATTCTTGTTAGAAATGAGTGTTCATTTATATGGGATAATTATTGATATATGTATAACACTCCACGTTGATTTTCCTTTAGTTTATTCACCTATTTATCCCAAATATTTTATGTTAACTCAATATATGGAAAGGATGATGATTCTAACCGAGCATGGTGGAATCATCCTAAAAGATGGAGATTTTTCTCATATTATCTAAAGTATATTCTGGGAGGATGATCACCTTAGTTTTTTGTGGATTTAAATATGTAAGACACCACCATGATTTTAATATGTGTTTTTGATGTTTTGGGGGAACTGGGTAGTTTTATTTTTAATGATAAATTAGGGATTTTTGTTTTAATGGTTTGGATAGATTTTGAGAGTAGTTAACATCCCTTTTTCCAAGTTTTGGGCCTTAGGAGATGAAATGTTGTGTTACTAAGAATTATTACTTATAAAAAACTAATTTTTTTTATAAATTTTTAAAATTAATTTATCTAAATTGTGTGTCTCAAGATAGGGTCTCAAGAGATGATGAGATCATGGTAGAGGGTTAGGTGAGCCTCAAGGTTGGAATTCAAGTATGTCTAAAATTGGGAGTACCCTATGGTTTATGATTTTGTTATATGTAAGAATTGTTTAGGCCCTACAATGAGGGAAATTGACCTTCTATTTAAGTAATTTATTTTGTTAAAATCCTATAAATGGACAAAGTTCTAGGGGTCGCGATGGTCCCTTGTGAACTTTCTCTATGCATCAATCACTAATGATTGAGGGATTGACTATATATATATATATATATATATATATATATATATATATTGATATAGATAAATCCTTGAGAGAGGTGAATATAGTTTTTTTGAGTAGGGGCCATTGATGGACCAATATTGGTAAACCTCAACATTCACTTTATAACCAAGGGAAAGGTTTCTAGGGTGTTTAGATATCTTAAACACTTGGGCCATATGATTATAGAGTGGGTGAGTTTTTCTCCCTCACTAGTATGGGATCACCCATATGGGAATTCCTTGGGTAGATTTGTGATAATTTGGATGAGGGAGATGACCTAGGATGACCTTTGGAAGAGGGAAAAACATTATTCCATCTATTAATAGTAATGTAAGTTGGACTTATCCCAGTGAGGTCATAATGTGGTCCTTATGAGATTTAGGGAAATTATTCCATCTATGTAGTAGGTTACACTAGGAGTTGATATTGAGGTAATTAATAAAATTTTGGTTTTTATTGCTATGATATAGCCAAAGTGGCCCCAACAAGTACCCCAATATTGAATTTTCTATAGTGAAGGGTAGTTTTTTGGAGGTAGATGGGGTTGATTATGAGTGTCACACTTGATCCACAAAATAATGGTGTGATCCTAGTATAGGCTCATTTGCAGGATAGGTTGTTCACATGACAATAACATATTGGTGGTGTGATATGGGTTGTGAAAGGGTCCAATACATGTTATTATTATTTGATATACTACGACATAAAGTTTAGACTCACATATAGGACCATGAATTCCTATGATATTGTCTAGGTTTTAGTTTTTATACCTAATGACTATGGATACCTAGTTGTATAGGATCTAGTTTTTGTTCTTGAATACATGAAATTACATGGACATCACCTATGATTCATCGATTTCTTAGGTTGTTACCTAGGATTAGGTATTTATGCATATTTGGAATTTATATGGTGTGATTTGGGGACATTTATTATGCTTGATGACTTTAGATGCCTTATACACCTAAGATTTGGCTTTTGACCCAAAATATATGGAATTCATAGGTTTTTATTTGGGTTTTTATTTTCATACCTATATGGAATGCCTAGTTTGTTACCTAATATTCAAGTATTGTTTTTATACATGATTTTTGGATGTTCTCCTTGGGTCTAGATTTATTCCATTGGATATAGTATTCTTTATATATTCTATATGGATCCATTATATATGGCTAATTGTATTTGGATTCCTAGGATACTTACTCAGATTTGGTGTCCATGCATAATATTTTATATCATGGTACACCACATGCTCAATGACACATTGGCATTGTCCAAATAAGGTGTGGTTGATATCAATTGTCATGTTAGAACCCACTGATTGATTATGATTTTAATTACGCTTCAACCTTATTTTTTTTATGTTGAGAATGTCACAAGTTTATACACTATATATATTAGTTATTTTTGCGAGGCCATTGATGGTTCCAAATTAATATGTAAACAAAACTTTCTTGGGCAGTTAGAGAACATGGTTACCTAAGAATTTTTCACTGATGAAATATTCAAGAAAATTAGAGGCCTAAATTTTAACTATAAAGTAGTATATCTAGTAAAGAGTCTAGTGACAAGGAGGTGTTAAGGATATATGATAGTAGTATATCCCACTTTTATTTTTATCATTTTATTTTTCTAGTATATGTAACCAACCTGGTGGGCAGTCAGTTGATATATATAGGTATCATCGTGTTTCAATATGACTATATGATTTCATACTCATTTGATACATCACATTCTATTCTCTTACTTTTATATAATTTGATTATTTTTTAGGGATGATATTTGTTTATTTTTTCCACGGTTTCTCACTCTAACGTGAGGTTATATTCTGCCTATGATAAAATTTTAAGCCCTCACTTCTAGTTAGACTCCTATGGTATATGGGAAGGAGCACCAGACATCATGTGACATTACCAAACATGACACTGATGAGTGGTATTTTTTCGGGGAATGTCACATGTGGAAACACATGTTATATGAAGAATAAAGGATTAAAATTGGTAAAGTTTTATAAAGGATTATACGAGGGTATATTTATTGGATATTCATCCAATGGAAGATTTTACTAATGTTACAACAATAATATGTAGTAAATAGTTGTCATTAATAATGTTATTTATTTGGAAAATAAAAATTCATTATAAACAACATTTCCCATGATGATGAGATTAACGAAGCATGAAGATAATTTAATGGAAATAATATTATAAATGTGGATATAAAAAATTATCTTAAAACTCATATTGTTTATTATATAATTTCAAGTAATGAGGAATGTTGGGAGAATAGAGGAATAAAGTACATGGGTCTTATAATGAATATTGATCTTGAAAACATTCTTGAGAATAACAAAATACATGTTTGAACATAGATATTATGGAGAGATTCTAATCATACTATAATTATTTCATTAGTTTAACTAAAAAATATTAGTACAAAATTGTGACATAAGGATTGGATCAAAGTGATGGAAGAATAACTGAATCAAATCAAGAATAGTAATACGTAGGGGTAAATATCATATAACAATGTGAATAATTTGATCAGGACAAAATAGGTTTTTTGGAACAAACTCAATGTGATGGGAGAATTAAAATTGAATAAAGCTTTAGTAGTTTTCAAAGGTTACTCTCAAATTGATTGTATAAACTTTAATTATACATTTTATCCAGCTACATGTATTCAAATAATTTATTTTTTCTTATGATATGTTCTCAATGAAAATAAAAATTATTCTAAATTGATGTGAATTAATTTTTTATTATTATGGAACTAGAGGAATATTTTATATTTAACAAATAGATGGTTTTATCATTAATGGTGATGTTTCTCAATTTTTCAAGCTGAATAATTTATTATAAGAGCTTAAATAAGATCACCAAGTATGACATTCAAAATTTTAGAGTATCCTAAAGACCATTCATTTCATGAAATAAATGGTGGATTGTAAAATTTATGTTAAGGGGGATAAAAAAACTCACTCATTGTTATTATATATGTCAATAAAATTAATTTTGAAAAAAAAATAGAATACATGTGATCACTTTTTAACACAAATTAAAAAACATTTTGGAATTTCTATGATTGGTGATATGGCCTTATTTTTTGGATTTTCAATTCCCTAATATATATGGTTCTATATTTATCTTTTAGTAGAAGCATACTTGATAATTTTTTAAATTGGTTTTTATTGGAAGAATCATGCGAGGTCTCTTCCCTTATAACACGTAAGATTATGTTTTCCTTGGATTATGTAGAAATGAGTGTCAATCAAAAGGATTTTTGAAGGATTATCAGAATCCTGGTCTATATTAAAATTTATTTATTGGAAATTCTATTTTTTGTTACTATGTATATAGGATTCCAAATTAATATAAAGGGGTTTTGTCTTATAGAAAATAACTAATCATTCAGGAAATAAAGTTCAATCTTATTTTTTCTGAGGTATGAAAATCGAATATCTTTATATCATTGTAAGTTTTCCATTATGTACTGAGAATTTGATTATGGTGATTCATATTCAAATTTTAGGGGTGATTATTTTATCATAGGAAGATGTATTTATTTTATATCTAAGAAAAAAAATTAATCACTCTAAGGATAATGGTAGATTATTATTCTATATCATTATAAGCCAATATATAATGGTTTTTTTGATTTCATAGATTAATGATATAAGTGTTATTTTTTTACACTAATTCATGATTTTCTATGATAATAAAATTTAAATCACTTCGTTAATGAATCTAGTATGACAATTAAGGACAGTTCAAATTTATATCATGTGCCACATTATGAAGTTTATGGTGATATATTGAGATTGAATTGTCATATTTCCTAATAAATTATATAGTTTTGGAAATATTGATGAAACAAATATCTAAAAAAATTATTCTAGCACATGATAATATTTTTGGGAGTGAATTGTCGCCCTAAATACCTTTGAATTCATAAATTATTTTTCATCTTATTTTACCTTAAAATTTATAGAAAATTGGGAAAATTATTTGTGATATATTCTTGTAAAGGGGGAAAGAATAAAACATTTTCAATTAAAAATAGATGGGGATAAGAGAAGAGACGTTGTTTCTTATAGGGGTTACATGATGTATTATAAGTTTATGTTTTGGAGAATATCATAAATTATTTTTAGCATGTTTCCTAAAAATAAAAAGGGGATACTGATGAGACCGTAGAGATTAAAAAACTCCCATAAAGTGAATTTACAAAGAGAGGGTGGAGAATATCTCTAATAAATATTAGACAACATTGTATTTATCGTTACACCGATAGTTATAGAACTATCTAAAACTTCAATATATGTAGTTTTAGTGAATTTATAAAAATTTATCATTGGTAATATACTAGGATTTTATATATAATTAATTTGTGAGTTTTTATAGAGATTTCATGATTTATATATTGTCAGTATAATTTTATAGGATTAATAATATGAAATCCCTAATTTTTATTACATAACTTTAAATTACATGGTACAAATAGAGGATCTTTTAAAATTTAGTTTCTAAAAAAAATGTATATAATACATTAAAACATAAAAAATAATTATAAATCCACATGAAATATATATTCATGGGTTAACATTAAGTTACTTTTAAGGAATCTCATAACTTGGGGACATATATCAAAGGAAAGGGGTGAGAATGAACTGTGTGAGGGAATAAGAAAGGGAGACAAAAATCTTTTCATTATGAGACATATCAATAAGAACATGAGGTATAAAAATAAGGAATGAAAAAGAGATAAAACATTAAAGATAAAATGGAAATGTATCAATAATATTTAAATGATACCTTCACAAGAATATCACCAAGGTGTCATAAATGAAAATTACAACGGTTATTCACTGAAATATCATAAAACACATTATCTCTAAATATTTAATTCTTTACCTAATGCATTAGAGTGATATTGGGTAGCACACTTAATATGTTTTAATTTCATGTCATCCAAATAAATCATAAAAAATTATTTCAATAATAACTTTTGGAGAATAAATAACTACATTCTTATCAAATCTTGTCATACAAAAGAGCATAAAGACATTATCATTACATCATTTTTAACTCATCAATGAAACTTTAGGTTTCATATTTGTAAATTCCCAAATAAAAAATTCATTTATATATATATATATATATTAACTCCCATTTTAAAGAAATGAGGTTTGGGTATTCACATAAAAAGTAAAAGATAATATCTCATGTAAAATATGGAAATTTGAGAAGTAAAGTTGGCAGTTTGATGGGTATAAAATAATGGTTTTCGAAAAGAGTAAAATGAGAGGGTAAAAGGGTATCCCATTGATAAAAAATAATTTGTAAGAATATGTGTGGTAAAATGTGTAATAAAAGAGAGTAATCATAACATTTTGGAGATAAATACAAAAGTGGTTCTTGAATTGAAGAGAAAGGAATAATAATTCCCTTACCTTGAAGAGTTGTTCCTAAAACTTGAGGATGGATCCTTCGAGGTTGAGGATACCTTAGGGAAATATATGGGAGAAAAAATAAACATAAATTCATAGAGGATAGAATTTTATTGAATGGAAATGGATAAATGGGTAGCTATTTATTTCAAAAGTGGGGTAATTGTTTAAAAATTTCTAGATACAGGTCTTAGAAAACATGGTTGTGAAAAATGAAAAACCATTATCTTACCCAACTTTTTGCTCATGATTTTATAAATTTAGGTCGCATTTTGTGTTATTATAATCCAATAAATCCAAAAACCATTTTTTAATATTTCTTTTGGCATGTAAGAGTAAACATTCCACACAGTAATGTTTTTAAAAATCAAATTTTATTTTTTGGAGTTTAAAAAGTCAATTATAGTTTTGGAAATTGATTAAAATATATTAAAATACTTAATATTGATAAAATAACATATTTTATGTTTTTAATTTTCTTTAATTAATTATTATATCATTATGGAATAAATATGATGTCATAATATATACCAAAAACCTGAAAGTTCATTTTTTTTACTATTTATCAAAATAATGTGTTTTAGAAAAGTTTCATAATTTAAACCTAAACTAATTTTTATGAGTTTATTTATGATATAAGGGTTATTTTTCCAGAATAATTATCTAAATATTATAATTTTATATTTTATATATGAAAATCTATATTTATTTAAAAATATCATTTCTTCAGGAACACTCAAATTTATGACACATAAAAAATTTCCTATGCCACTATAAAATTATTCTATCATTTATATTTTGATAGGTGTGTTTTAAAACTATATTTTCTTAATAGAAATACTATTTATAATACATGATTTTATTATAAAAAATTTTATATATTTTCTAGAAAATTATAGTTATGTTTTATTTGCATACAAAAATTAAATTATCAAATTCTTCTCAATTAAACATATGTTTTATTAAGAAAATCTATTCTTATGAGAAATTAATGGAATAAAAATTTTATTGAAATAAAATAATTTACACATTATGTAACTATGTTTTAGACACATAACCCCTTATTTCACCCACATACACCCTAAGGGTAAGGTGTGAGATGGTAGTAGTTTTGTGGGGTGACTTGACTAACATTCACCAAGTGGTTATCTCCACTAATTTGAACTTCTCCCATATAATATTTCATTTGAGCTTCACTTATTAAATCTCAACATGGTATTGGTCAAGGGAAAACCCCAATTACAATACCTCCCTCCCAATTTCTGACCAATAGACTTCAAACGACATGAATATACTAGTTGATGCCATCTATTATCTTTTCTATATCAATTATATTTTATCAGTACTAATTATAAACACTAATTATAATTGTAAAAATTTCAACCAAGGGTATAGTTTCTAATGGTCATATTGAACATCATACGTATAATGGCGGAATCCCAATGGTCACATTTCCCATTATACCCTATAAATATCACTTTATTCTTCCACTAAAAAATCACCATAATTTCACACTGATTATATATTTTCATTTCTTATTATGTTTATTGGTTTAATGATATTGTTTTTCATTTATATAGTGTGTTATATTGGAGTGATTATTCTAGTATATTAGTGCGATCAATAATTTCCCAATTTAATTGTTTTATTTTATATATTTTTTCAGTTGTAATGTTTGGAATTTTAATTAGTTTGATATCTAACTAATATAATTATGTTTGTTAAAGAGATAAAATATTTGGTTTTTATTTATTTTTTATTTAATTGATATTATATAATATATAACAAAAATTTATTCAGTAAACAAATATCATTTAAAAAATCATGGGTTATTACATTCTTCCCCTTTAATAAATTTCATCCCCAAAAATTCAAATCATTTTCTCACTTGAGAAAAGGGGAGGGTGCTTATGTCTCATTGTCACCTGTAATTCCCACTATGCTTCTTCATTTTCATGGTTCTTCCACAAAACTTTAAAGAGGTGGGTATTCTTGTTTCATAGATCCTCATCTCTATATTCCAAGATCTCCCCCAGTGCTCCTCTTAAGAGTGGTCAAGTACTAGTTGTAACACCTCCAAATTAATTACATGTGAGGGATCAGGGATCTAATTCCTCAAGAGAGATATGTGGAATATATCATGAACATGATCTAGATTTAGTGGATGTTATAACTGATTAACCACTTATATTATAGGATCATGGATTCCCAACGGGACAATGTACTTAGGGTTATGATTCCCATTATTTCTGAATTTCATGACTCTATTCTATACTGATATTTAAAGGAAAAATGTTTCCTCAATATAAAACTCAAGTCATTTTGATAATTTTCATCATATATCTTTTGATGACTCTAGGAAAACATTATATGTTGTTCGATGGAATGAACCTTTTCTTTCATCTCTTACATATTATTGAGCCCAAGAAATTTCCTCTCACCAACTTCATTCTAACAAGTAGGATTTCCACCTCACTTTCTAAATTGTGATTTGTATGGAACCATTTGAATACTCAAGTGAATGATATTGTTTTATGATAACTTGACTAATGTGAGGTTTTGATCCCATCAACCTTTAAATTCTATTGATCATGTTTTTAGTATGTCCTCAAGTGTCTGAAGAGTCCTTTCAGATTGGTCATCATTTTGGGGGTTATAGGCCATAATAAAATTCAATTTGGAACTCAAATAATATTTAATACTTCTCTAGAATTTAGATTTAAACATTAGATTATAATTATAAATGATAGAAAGTGGATCATTTTTCAATTTCACCAATTACCTTATGTATATCACAGAATGTTTTTCAAGAGAGAAATATTCCCAAATAGTGATGAAATGGGAAGTATTGGTTAGTCTATCCACTATTACCCATATCGCATTACTTCAATTGGATGTTCTTGGGAGACTATTGATTATGTGCATACTGATATTGTCCCACTTCAATGTTGGTATGGGTAGTGGTTGTAATACCCCTTTAATATTTGGTCGCTCTTCTTTCACTTTCTAAAATTCCACGCACCTTACAGTGTAGTAAAAAATATCCCTTTTCAAATTATCCACCAATAGTGACCATGAAGGTCTCTATACATTTTAGTTCTTCTATGATGTGTAGAGAATTTAAAGCTATGACCTCTATCCATATAATACTTCATTATATCTGGGATATATGGAACACATATCCTTTTATGAAATTTCAGTACACCTTCTTGACTAACGTTGAACTCATGAAACTTACCACTCTTTACAACCTATATCTTATTTTGTAACAAATGATCTTCTCCAAGATCTATCTTGATCTTCTATAGTAACTATGGTTGAGAAATAATTTGGTATAGGTTTGACAATTTTCATTTCCTTATTATTTCCATGTCTAATTTTACTAGGAACTTGATCAAAGGATATCCTTGAAACCTCATCATTTCCAACACAATAGGGTATTTCCTAATTAATTCATCAGTAACTTTGTTTTCTCTTCTAGGGTGATAACTAATTGAACATTCATATTCTTTAAGAAGTTCCAACCATATCCTTTATCTCATCTTCAATTAATTTTTTGTGAAAATGTAATTCAAACTCTAGTGGTATATATATACATATATATAACATTTATCCCCACAAATTTAGTGCCTCTATATCTTCTGAGAAAAAATGACTACAACAACTCCAGGTCATGTGTAAGATTATTCTACTCATGAGGCTTTAAATGTTGAGATGCATAAGCAATCATCATTTCATTTTACATGAGGATGGACCCAAGCCCTTTCATAGATGCGTTACTACAAATAAAGAATCCTTATCTAACATAGGGTAGTGTTAACAAAGGTTTTGTAAACAATATCTTCTTCAGTTATTGGAAACATTCTTCACACTCCTTTGTCCAGATGAACTTATCTTCTTTTCGAGATAACTTCATTAGTGCATTATAATTACATGAAAAGTTTTTCACAAAATTCCTTTAATATCCTTTTAAACCAGGTAATCTTTGATTCTCAATTACTATTATAGGATGATGAAACTCTTCTACATCCTTTTTCTTCGCATTTTCAACTTAGATTCCATCATTGATTATAATGTTCCCAAATAATGAAACTTTTTGTAAACATAATTAATTTTTTTTGAATTTGTAAAAAATATTCTCTTTCCTCATAGTTCCTAAATAATCCATAGAAGATAATACTACTCCTCACATCTATTAGAATATATCATAATATCATCAATAAAAGTTCCATGAATTTATCAAGGTACTCATTAAAGACTCTATTAATCAAATCCATATATATATTCGAGGAATTATTACAGATAACAGAATAAAAACTAATTCATAATGTACATCTCTTGTTCGAAAGGCTGTCTTTAGAATATATTATTTCTTCACCCTCAGTTGATGATACCCATTTCATAGGTAAATCTTGGATAAGAAATGATCCCCAAAAACATGGTCAAATAAATCATAAATCCTTGGGAGAGGGTAATTATTCTTCAATGTGGTCCTATTATGTTCTATAAAAAGCAACATATCCCCATTGATTGACCCTTCCTCAAAAATAGAAAAGTTTCTCCCCAAGGAGACACCCTTGGTCAAATATATCCCTTCTCAAAAATATCTTAAATTTGTTTGGTTAATTCATTTAACTCCATATATTCCATTATATATGGTGTCTTTAATATTATCTTGGATCTAGGTATATGTTCAATGGAGAACTATACCTATATTTCTTGGGAGGTCCAGGAAACACTTCGGGAAATATGTCAATGTACTCTTAAATGATGGGGGAATTATCTATCTTTATACTTTCATTTCATTTTCCCTCTTCAATAATCATCTCCATAAAGAGGTCTATGATAGTTTATTCTAGAAAAAGATTAGGCTGAGATATATATACTTTGGAAATGAATATAGGTTATTAATTAAAGAATAAAAAAATTCCCTTTCTTCTATAGTTGATCTTAGCATTATACATTGAGATCCAGTACATACCTTATATATTGTCAAATTACACCACATGAATGACAACCATATTTTTGATCAGATGATACTCTCCAAAGTAAATTCTATAGTTTATATAAACGTTTCATTCTTGGATAATTCCTCTAAAAGTCTTGATTGATAAATATATACCTAGGAATTAAGAGATTGCTAATATATTCTTTGAAAAATTGGATGAAAAAAAATACATAGAAAAAAATCAGACAAAGTACTATCCAGCTTTGAGGGAACAATAAGTGTACCTACCACTACATCATTTGGAGCCCCTACTTCATCTGTCTTAATAGTGAATCATTAACCTTTCTATTTTGTCCTATTTTGAGGTTGATGGTGGTTCCCCTCCATTATCTTCTGATTTGGACATTAATTATAAAAGTGCCCAAGCTTTCTATACTTGAAGCATTGAACATCTGTCTCGGCCTGCATCGTATTCCCATTATTGTTAATATTAAAAATTTGAGGCTTCAACTCACCATGATAGTTCTAAGATATATGGAAACCTCCTTCACAATTTTAGCACTTTCCACTCCCAATAAAGTAATTCCCTGAAAAACTCTTCCCAAATTTATCTCGTGTGAGAAGTTTAACATTATTTCCTATTTTTCTATGATCAATGTTCTTCCCTGAGTTTGGCTCTATTTCTCTCTTATTTTAATTCAATCTATGTGACCACTGTATCTCTAAAAACACAAATTCAACATTCATATAACTCCATACTATCTTCTCATATCTTTCATAGTCTTGATTTTCTATATTCATCAATAAATTGGGTCTCATTCTTCTGAATAATATATCAACATTTCCCTTAGGAACCATAACAAAGCGAGAGGTGTATCAAGAAAGCCTTGTAAATTTAATCTCATATCTTGTCACTAATTAATTTTCTTTTTACTTCAATTAAATTAATTCCGACTCTATCTTCATTCATATCAATTGGGGGAATATTTAATGAAAAATATTCCCTTGAACTCTTCCCACTGCATATCATGAATCTACCTTATTGGATTCATGTTTTTAATTAGTTTCCACCACTGATCATCTTCTCCTTTTAAGTGGTATACTTCTAGGAAAACTTTCACTTGATCTAAATAATGGAGTATAGAATATATCTTTTCTATAGATCTTATCCATTTTTTAGTAATCAATGGGTCAGTAGATCTACTAAAATAAGGTGGTTGTTGAATCATTAAGGACTAAATAGTATTTTTTTCCCATCGATGTGAATACGGTCTCTCATCTAGATTAATTTTTTTGTTCATAACTTGAGTTAGTTGTTTCATAAACCTCATGATGTTTTCCATTCCAAATTTGAGTGGAACGTCATCAATGCATCATCCATTTCACTCATCATTTTTGTGGATCCTCCTATTTCCAACCATTTTTCTAAAAGAAGAAAACCAAAGTGAGAAATGTGTTACTTTTATGAATCTTATTATTCTAAAGTGATTTTATGTCTTAAAACATCATGATTAAATATGTTATTAACATATTCTGATAACAATTATATTTTCTATATATCCTTTATAAATTTTAGTAAAAAATTTATGATTAACTAAACATATCCCCTTAGAGTTTCAAACTAGGTGTGTAGAAAGATTCATTATCAGTCACCAATTCATGTTCAAGTCTATCTCAAAGAAGTTTTTTGTGTATTACTTCTTTTTAAATTTATGTTGAATCCACATCCACTTATAGTATCCAAATAGGGTTGTATTTTTTGGAAACGACTTACTTAATACTTACAAAAATACCATGATTTATTCCTATATCTATATTTGTCCCTAGGGTTCTTCTTAATGTTTTCAGTCCTAATTTCTCCAAATTACTAAACAATAATCTAATAACAAATATGGAATCCCACCTTCTTATTACAAAACTTTTCCTTATATGATACAGATAGAGGATCTTTTAATGTTTAATTTCTAGGAGAAAAGGTACATAATAACATAAAATATCCTTTAAAATCAACTTAATATATAAATTCATGGATTCAACCTATTTTAATTTTACTTCATCACATATTATGGGGACATAAATAAAAGAAAATGGGTGACCATAAAGCCTAGTAAGGGGATAATAAAGGGAGACAAAAAGTATGTGGTCATGAAACATATCAATAAGAAAATGAGGAACAACAAAAAGGAATAAACAAAAAACATAACATGAATCATAACATGTTAATTCTTCTATAATATTTAAATGATATATTCCTAATAATATCACTACGGTTTATCACCAAGGTGTCATACATAAAAATTACTATGGTTATTCACTGAGGTATCGTAAAACTTTTCATATCTTGACATCAAATTTTTTACCCAATATATTAGAGAGTTATCATGGAACACCCTTGATATGTTATAATTTAATTTGATTCAATTATATCATAATAAATCACTTCATTAATGACCTATAGATCATAAAGAATTGGTTTCTTATAAAAATCCTGGCATACAAAAGAGTTTAAAGTCATGATCATTACGTCAGTTTTAATCAATGAAATGAAATTTTGGCTTCATATTTTTAAATACACAATTAAAAAAATTATTTGTAAATATATTTGAATACCCATTTAAAATAAAATATTTTTGGGTGTTTACATGAAATGTAAGAGATAATATATCATATAAAAGTGTGAAATTTGAGATGTAAATTCGGCAGCATGATGGGTATAAAAATTGTTTTACAAAAGAGTAAAATGAGAGGGTAAAAGGGTATTATATTGATAAAACATAATTTTTATGTAACGGTATAATAAAAAAAATTAATAAAAGTGAGTAACCATGGAATTTAGAATACATACAAAAAAGAGGTTCTTGAATTGAAGGGAAAAGAAGGATAATTCCCTTACATTGAAGAGTTTCTCCTAAAACTTGATGATGGAACATTGGGTGCTTGAGAAAACCTTGGGGTGACTAATTGGGAGTAAAAATCACCAAAACATCATGGAGGATGGGTTTTGGGTTAAAGGAAATAGAGAAATTGGTGGTTATTTATTGAAAAAGTGTAGGAATTGATTAATAAATTCCAAATACTGGTCATGGAAAACTAGGTTATGGAAAATAAAAACCCATTGGATTACCCTTAGTTTTTTTAATTGTTTTAGAAATTTGGGTAAAATTTTATTTTATTTTAATACACTATAACCAAACACCATTTTCTAATACTTCTCTGGCATGGAAGATTAAATATTCCACAAAGTAATGTTTTCTAAAATATTTTTTTTTAGACTTTGGAAAGTCACTTATAGTATTAAAAATTTATTAAAATATATTAAAATAAATAATATTAACAAAATAACATATTTTAATTCTTATTTTGTGCATAATTAATTTTTACATCTTTGTGACATAAATTTTATGTCATAAAATATACTGAAAACCTAAAACTATTTTCTTTACTATTCATGAAAATATAATGTAGTTTTGAAAATTAACATAAATTCACCCTAACCTAATTTCTATGTGCCGATTTCAAATATAATTCTTATCATTCCAGGATTATTCTCTAAATATGATAATTTAATCTATTAATTAAGAAAATATATTTATTTAAAAATAGCATTTTTAAGGCATTGTCAAATTTTCGAAACATATCGAAACTTTATTAGGCCATTATAAAATTATTTTATCATTTATATTTTGATAATTATGTTTTAGAATAATATTTTATTGAAAAAATTATTATTCATAATAGCTAAGTTTTTTTAAAATTGTTTATATATTTTTTAGAAAAATACAATTATGTTTTATTTCCATCTAAAAATAAAAGTTTCAAATTCATCTCAATTAAACATATATTTTATTAAGAAAAAATATTCATAAGAAGAATTTATGGAATAAACATTTTATTTAAAAAAAATTACACTATATGTAACTAAGTTCTAGACACATAACCCCTCATTAAACTAACATATGCCCTAAGGGTAAGGTCAGTAATGGTGGTGGTTTTGTGGGGTGACTCAGATAAAATTAACCGAGTGGTAATCTACACTAATTTGAACTTATCATGTAAGTGATTTTATTCAATATTAATTTATTATATCTTGGATTGGGATTATTCAAGGAAAACCCCAGTGGAGATAACTCCCCCCCATGTTTTGAAAAATATGAATCAAATGGAATGTCTCTACCAATTGTGGATATTGATTATATTTTCAGTATCAATTATCCTTTTTCGTTACTACCTATAAAAACTAATTATAATGGTAAAATTATCAACGAAGTGTATAGTTTCCAATAGTCATATTGGACAACAGTCATATAATGGTCGAATCCCAACTGTCACATTTCTTTTAATACCCTATAAATACCACTTCATTCTTTCACAAAAAAATTCACCAATATTTATCTTTCATGATATATTTTCATTTATTAAGATGTTTATTTATTTATTAATATTTTATTTCATTTCTATAATGTTTATTGTGGTATCATTGATTTTAGAAGATTGGGGTGTTCCATAATTTCCCTTTTTAGTTTTTCTATTTTATATTTTTTTCTATTTGTAATGTTTCGCATTTTAATTGATTTAATATTTGACTAATGTAATGATAATTGTTAAAGAGATAAAATTTTATTGGTTTCACTTTATTTTTTACAAATCTTAGGTTATTTAATATGTAATAAAAATTTATTTAGAAAACAAATATCATTTTAAAAAGTAAGGGTCGTAATAAAGAAACTTATTTGTGCTGATTTTTAATCAAAAGAATGATGAAATTTTATGGTGGAACAATATATCCAGAGGTTTCATAAAAAATGTTTTTTATATATTGAAATGGAATATGAATAAATATTTGACAAATAACCATTTTTTTAGTTTACAGTTTCATGAAATTTTTGTGGATGATTTTACTCTATAAGTTTTTGAGGTTAAATTATATCATGGTGTGTATTGAATCCCATAGAAATAATAGTAATGGTTCATAAATGTTGAGGAGAGGATCTTTGTTTTTCTAAGAGGAGTAATTAATAAAATCGGTATAGTCTATATAGTAGTGAGTAGAAGAATCCTTGTATGCCACACCCAGAAGGTAAATCCCCATAGATTTAATCATTTTTGGGTAGGGATTAAGAGTATTACAATTTATTTTGTACGAGTGTACTGTGGTGTAGGTTAAATATTTTTTCAAGGGAATAACATAGGAACTAAAAAATAAGGTTATCAAAGATTTTTTTACTCTTAATACCCAAATTTCATTTAACCGAAGGGGTTATTCCCTATGAAACTCCATTATTAGGTTATAGTGAAATATTTATTTAAATTATGTGTTTAACATAGATAAAAAAATTATTATACATGATTAAATATTGATAAATTTTATAATAAATTCAAAATAGAATTCTAGAGAGGATTTGATCATTTTTTAGGATAATAATAATGGTTTACACTTGATATAAGTTTGGAGGAACATGAAGAGAGAGGTAAAATATTAATAAAATTATTGATTCTTGTTTTAAACTTCCTTATACTGTGAGTTTAAAATCATCAACTTTCTTTATTTCTTATTATTTTTTATAATAAAAAAAATCATTTGTAATGCGGTATCACAACAATTGAATTCCAAGGATTATCCAATAGATAAAATGAGTATGTAAACCATTTAAAAACTCTAATGTTGTGTGTTTTCAATCCCTTATATCTCAATATATCTTATTAGTTTTATTCTTCTATACTAGCCTAAACCAATATGATAACACTACTGATATTCAATGGAAAGTTAGTTTTTTATCACACTATTTCACCCCCCCCCCCCCCTCTATGTGCATCTCACTATGATTTCTTTTGGTAATTAATATAGTTCTAATCTATTTTTTGAGATATTGTGATGTTTAAATTAATGGTAAAAGAGATGAAATATTATGTGAAATTATTAGGTTAAAATATTTCCAAGTTGGGTTGAGATATTTTTATAAATTTTTAATGAAGATGATGATCATGAACAATTTTTATTTAGGTGAAAAAACAATCTTCCCCTAAAAAGTTCAAGAGCATCGTACTTTAATATATATATATGAATAGGGAATTTTGATGAGATATATAAGAAAGTTCTAAAAAGGTCACACAATGTCAGATTATGATATCTTGGATGAGTTGAGTATGGATATCTTGAAATTTCATTGGGTAGTAGTGTGATGTGTGTTTCAATTTGTTTATTGTGAGATAAGTCTTCTGATAGATATACATCCAAGTGGTTGGTAGGAGAATGAAATATGATATCTTTTCAGATAAAATATTTGTATGAATTGAAGTATTTATAATTAAGTATCTTGTTTATATTATTTTTTGGGATGAAAATTTTAAAGTCAGAGATAATATAATTTTCCAAGTTTGTTTTGGGAATTAATTTGATATAATTATATTTTTGAGTTTGTTTAATTTTTAGTGAATTTATTAGCACTCATTTATTCAAATGAGGTCTTTATGTAGTTTTGTTGGAAATCATAAGATTCTTTGAAAGTAAATGGTAATTTTGGATAAAAAATGGTAAAACTATAATTTTATTCTTAATTTAGTGTCAAATTGAAAAATTAGATTCCACATTGAGACCAAAATAGGGTGTTTCCTATGGGTTGATATTTTTGTAATTTTATATTGATGCTTAAAAATTAAGATATTGGTGGGGAGAGTTAAAATAATATTTATGATAAATAATATTTGTCCTAAAAATTCTCTACATATTCATATTTTAGATTAAATATTATAGGAGTAAGGGTTAAATGATTTTTAATTAATGAAGGTTTTCATCATAGTGAAAGGAATCACCAAAGAATGAGGAATCAACAAGTCATTTGTATGGTAATTTGATTTAAAACTTTCCTGCTTAATAATTTATGAATTCATTAAATTTTCTAAACATTATAGACTTTAATGGTCAATATTTGATATAAAATTAATTTATGCTTTTCTATAAATTAAAATAAATATACTTGAATTACATTAGTTAATGTCTGAAAAATGGGTTTTTTTGGGAAAACCAAGAAATTTTTTGAAATAAAACAGCTTCTAAAATACCCTTTCTTAAAGAAATTAATTAAAGTTAATTGTGGCTTCAATTTAATCCATTTATCACTAAAGGTTGGAAACAAGTGTTGAAGGAAAAAATAAACCCTTAGGGAATGAGTTTCTCTTAAACAATATCAAATAGAGGGATAGTTAATGCATGTAAATTCTAAAGACCTTTACTTAAAATAATTAATGTTAATATAAGAAATAAAATAATCCTTATAGAATCCAAAACCAATTTACATAAACATATATTGACACTAAAAGAAATATAAGTGACTCAATCCTAATTCATTTTCTCCAGTGCCTCCTATCTTGCCTCCATAGTGGATCTATAGATCTTCACTAAAAACGTATGAGCCCTTCACTTTTAAAACATCATGAATTTGGATGTATTGTGTCTCGATTAATTAAAATATGGTGTCATTAAGATATTAATAGATTATTTTAAATATTTAAAGTATGGGTTTATTAGAAATTTTTTTGATTGAGGAGTTATTTTTTATTATGGATCTGATTTAGTTTTGGGATTTTTGGGGATGGAATTCGTAGTGTTTTCAGTATGTTTGAAGGTTTCATAGGTTTGTTGGAATATTAGAGTGAGTATTGAGTGTTTATTTTGTGGATGAAACCCAATTATGGAGTGGAAGCATGAGGCTACTGGAGTTTTAGTTGGTTCCAATGAAGTTCTAGTGGATCCTATAGTATATCGTCAAACTTTTATTAGAGTTATAGGGGGAGTCCATGAAAAAAATTTAAAAGGGTTTAAAATTATATTATTATACAAATATCATTAAAACCCCTTAAATGAGACCCACTAACAAAAATGTTTCCTTGGAATTCATAGACCTAGGAGAGCCTTTGATTTCACTTTCCTTATTCTTCCACAAGGCCATGTATTCTAGGTAAATCATGGGATATTATTTAAATATTTTAAGGTATGGTCTCTATTATTAGTCTCTATTTTCTTTTATCCTTATCCTCTATTTTTCAAATTATTTTCATCTTTGTGGTTTTGAATCTATAATACCATGGTGAAATCACATCATATCATTGGGTTTCCTTTTCATTTGTTTTAGAAAACTTCTATGAGTCATTTTCCTTTAGTTTATCACCATTTTAATACCCTAGGATTTGGGAATGATTTTTTAAGGATTTTTATATTTTAGTGTGAACTTAAAATATTAATTGTTTATTTTATTTAGTTATTTAAAATGTTATGATATTTTATACAATTTAATATATATTCATTTAGGTTTACCTTTGGGTTTAGTTTTATTTGAAATTGGTATTTAGTTTATTAAAATTATTTACTAATCATTTCTTATATAATTATTATTATGGGTGTTTAGTCCTAAATGGAGTGTTCCTTAAAGATATTTAGATTAATAAAGCTATATAATGTTATGTAAGGTGGTCTCAAATCATTAAGGGATTCTTATATTCTTACATTATTCCTACCTTTTATATTTATATAAATTAAAAATAATTTTATCTATTTCTTAAATATATAGAGAAATGGTTTCCAACAATATTTTTTTAAATTTGGAATAATGTTTTTTATGTGTTTCATTTGGTACTATATAATAAAATCAATTCTCACCATATTATGTTGTTAAATTTATTAAATAGGTTTGTGATTTATTGATTTCATACAAGAAATCACTCTCTTTGATTTTGAGATTTTGTTGACAAGTGAATTGGATAAACCATGGATAACCAAGACACTTAAACCCATTATTTCAATTTGTTTGACACATTTCATGTTATTACTCATGGGATGAAATGGAATAATTGGTGTATCATTTGTGACAAACCATCTTGAGAATACTATATAGTTTAGAAATTTTCCTCTTTGTTAATTATTCTTTGTTTAGAATGGTTTATAACTTTCATACTCGCTTGAGTCTCAAAAGTGTTCCACAAGGGAAATAACTTCTTCCCACTTAAACCCAAATAAACCATAATTAAATGAAATAAAAATAAAATTTATCTAAGATAGTTCTTCTATAACATCCCCAATATTAAATATTATATATTTTACTTCCTTTATAAGGTAATGTGTTTGATAACTTTAAACGTACATAACATTAAACCAAAAACAAACCATGGGACAATACATGATTATTAAAATGTAGCAGTAAAAATAACAATTAAAAATAGTTTTAACTAAATTATTAAATATATGTATAAATAAAAATAAATGTCATTTTCATTACTAAAGAATTGTAAAAATTAAACTTGTGTATCTAAATAAATAATAAGATAGATTAATGCTTTAAAATACAAGTTTTCTAAAAATTAACTGTTTATGAATTCTTTTTGAAACTAAATAATTTATGGATAAAGTACATTTTTTATAAAATATAATATATTAACACTAATTTTATTATTAATCTATAGTAAATGATAAAAGAAATTGTTAATATTTTATAAAAAATAAGTTTTCCTATAAAAACAATATTCCATATATTTTTATGTTATTATTTAAAAGTTAAATTTTAAAATTTATGAATTTTAATTTTATAAAATTTACATCATTATTATATTCATCATGTCAATATTATCTTAGAAATGATTTTTTGGATTTTTTGCGACAACTGATTTGCAGATGAACAGTGAAAAATATTATTCTGTCAAAATGATGGATTTCATTCCTTATATAATTATGTAATAAAGATATATATTTTTAATTTTTAAAATTATTATTTATGGAATAAAATTATTTATTTTAAATATTTTTCTAATTATAAAACCAATATTTAACCTTATAAAAAAAGTGCTTTTTTTAATTCCAAAAAATGATTTTGTTATTTTATTTTAATCAAGTATTATAACGAATTTTATTTGTTTTTGATTGATTTTAAAGTCACCTAAAATTTATTTATTTTATAATAAATTGATTTATCTCTTGAAGATAAAAAATTATAATTCTTTTGTTATATATAAATTTGAATATAAAAAATACACTTTTCCTAAAAGTTGTTTTTACACGTTATGTTCATTTATTTAAAAATTAATTTTTCAAAATGTCAGAGATTTTATTTCATAAAATGATTTTAAGATTTGAGATAAGAAATTTCATATTAATTAAATAGTTTATTTTTGAATTTTTTCATTAAAATTAACAACTTAGTGAAACAAGTTATTACCCCACTAAAAGTTAAAATGGTAAAAATTGATTTACCAAGAGGAAATGAACTAAGACATGATAATGATATGTTTAAAAAGGGATGTTTGTGGCTATAGATAAATTTGCACGCTTCTTTATAGTTTTCCCCTTTTTAGAATTTTACCATTGAGTAGTCCCTTCACATAATTAAAAATGTAAAGCATACTTCCAAAATTTCCCACCTCCTCAAATATAAATGGGCGACATTACACCACTTCATTTTATTAAATTTCCTTCAATTTTTTTCCTAAAAAAATACCATTTTGTTTCTTCTAGAACCCTAATACAATTCATTAATCCTTTGGCCTTTATTTATTATCTTAACTCCTCAATTTCAAAGGTTTTTTCTAAGGGAAAACTCAATCTCTCACCATAAGTATTACCATCTTAATCATTACATCTTAAAATTACTATTTAAAACTTTTATAACAACATTAATATAATGAAAATTACTAAGTTTTAATATATTAATGTAAATAACAAAATTTATTAATTTACATTTAATAAGAAAAAAAGGAATGTTGATAGTGCATACGTGCAGACTACCGCCTCCGTGAATGTAACAGCCCGAGATTTTATGAAAAATATTCTTTTTATTTCACTAATGTCTTGTGTTGTATGCTACACCAAAAGAAGCTTTCACAACACGCATCCTTGACTTGACTTGCATTACACGCAATCACAACCTTCCTCGATAGCGTGTGTAGTACGCAATACTGAGTTTCACGAAACAACGATATGCTATTAAAATATTATTAAAACTAGCCGTTATGAATAGTAATAACCACTTTTTGAAATTTTTGTAAATTTTATTTTTCAAAATGGAATTCATTTTTAGATTCGGAGTATCGAATTTAGCCTAAGGTGAAATTATGGTACTTTTCGGATAACTTTCATATTCTGATGAATAGTGAAAATTACTAAATTATAATTAAAAACAACTTTTTTAATCGAAATAATTAATAGTGATAAATTATTAATTTGAGTGGTTTTAAAGTATATTTAGAATATATTTTTACAATTTAATACAATGTTGGTCATTGGTTGTAATTTCAGATTTAAACCAGACATAAACAAATGTCAATCTTTTGATAGATATTGTTTCTTAAAAACACGCTATTTGTTTTAACAGCGGGATTTAATTATAAAATTAATTAATGAAACTTCTATGTTATGAATTTGGTAAAATAGACTTCATTTTTGAATTCGAAATATGAAATATAGCTTAGGATGAAATTTTGGCATTTTTCTGAAAACCTTCAATTTTTGATGAATAGTGAAACTACTAAGTGGTAGTTAAAAAACTGAATTTTTCATAAAACTTAATTTTACCGCTTCTGTGAATGGAATTTCAAAAATCCGAGAGACACGGTTGATGTCAGTAAGTAAAATGTGGTTCAATGAGATGAAAATAATTTTTGGTGAATAGTAACTTTTTACTTTTTTTACCGCGGTTAATAGTAAATAGGGTAACTAAGGGTAAATATGATATTAATATTACCCTAACACATGTCCTAATTCTATTGGACAAGTGTAATTCGACCAAAAACAAGCTTAGGAATAAAATATGACCATTTAGGCCCACTTGGATTAGATTAGGACATTTATTATTATTTAATTCAAAGAAGAGTTAAAAGAGTTAAAATCAAAGTTTATTTACTAAACCATTTTTAATATAGGGTTATACATAAGATAAATTAGATTGTAAATATTCATTAGAAATCTAAAAAGATTTCCTACATAATGGTATTTTATTTGTAATTTTTAGACATCAAATAATTTAATTTATTTATGACACAAAGATGATGCAGTAATTATCTTATTAATGAAATATTGACATAATTGATGTTATAAACACCAAACTGAATGTAATTTGAGACTTTTTATGAATTCCAATAATTTTCTAGGTTACTATGATATATTAGTGTTGATTTAATAAACTGTTTTCGAACATATAATTCTGTTATGACTTTCACAAAAATCATATATCAAATAGTGTCAAAATTGATACAAAATAGTTTTTAAATCAAATATTATATTATTAACTGTTATTTTATTCATAAAAATCTAAGGTTCGGCCAAATGACTTAGATAAGGATATATATATTAATAATAAACAATTTGGGGTTCGTTTGGCATGTTATAGTAAGTGTATTAACCATATAGTGTAAGAAAACAAAAAGACACGGTAAAAGTTAAATTATTTAACTTAGGGTCAAATCTAATTGATAAGGTTAAAATAATACCCTAAACTTGTCTAAATCCTATTTGATGATAGGATTTCGACCCATACCCACTTTAGCTTCTAAATAAGACCCTTTGGAACCATTATAAACCGATTTTGACTTTAATATAAAATAATATTTTGAGATATTCCTAAGGTGCCCCTCTCCTCCCTTATAAAAGGGCACCTCCTCCCCCTCCTCCTCACACCAATTTGAGCACTCAAGCTCGGCCAACCCCTGCCATTTTCCCTTCTCCACTTCCCTAGAATAATCCTAGAGGTCCTGGTCTTCTCCAAAGACCAATCTTAGTTCCTTAAGTGGAGGATTCAAAAAGGCGTTCCAAAGAAGAGGTAATATCCATTACCGATCTTTTCAATTTCTTTCTTCTTCAACTTCTTCTTCTTTAGTTGTTTCATGATAAAGTAATAACATCAGTATTACTTACATACTGATATGTTATTATAAATATTAAACAACCCTAATTCACCTTCTATCCATCCTACGGAAAAATGAAATCACCGCGCGTGCGTACGTACGGAATACCGTCTCCACGCCGTGGTGTAATCTATTTTCCACCATCACCTTACAAGGATGGGTATAATGGTGTAATGAGTAACTATATATGATTATTATTAAGTAATATTGATACTGAAATAATATATATATATACTCCAATACAATTCCACGATCATAGGAACGATATCATCACTCGTGCGTACGTACGGAATACCGTCTCCACGATGTGATGCGACTCGTTCTACATGATCTTCATTTCATAATGATTGTATAAATGAATTGAATGAATGAATATGGTATATACTACACTAATACCATTCTGGAAATGAATTATCTATAACCTAAAGATAAGAATAAGAATTTATTCGAAAAAACACGCATAAGAACAAAAAGTTATAAAGACCCGAGTAACAAGTAACAATGAAATATTACTAACAAGAAGCTAATAATATGACCATATATGATCTCATATCAATATGTATGATTCTGGAATAAGTCAATAACATTATTTAAACCATTATACAGGAGCTTCGGACACGAACAAAGCAAATCGGACCTAAGGTAAGGGAAATATCACAATCTCATTCTTATCCGAGATTGTTTATTCGTAAGTATTTACTGGGGGGTATTTTATCATCCACATCCATGTTCCCTCAATATGTAATATTATTTCCATCCTTCTACAATAGTTTATATCCAATTTTACCCTTCGGTTAGTTTTTAGTAAAAGATACGAAAGGAATCTTTTGTCGTTTTTCGTACGAGGTACTTTTTGACTTTTCCGACAAAAGTACGAAGAATGTTTTTTTTTAACTTATACGGCATGAATGGATTTTTAAAAAATTATTTCCAAGAAGCTTCCTTTACAAGTTTTCAAGTTTATTTTTAATCAACTTCTTTTATTTTAAAGTTGTATGACATGTTATGAAAGGAAAAATGTTTTTGACGAAGAAAGGATATTTTCCTCAAGAATGGAGTTCAAGTGTTTTATCAAAATTATTTTCCATCTAAGATAATAAAGGGTTCTGTTTTTATCCCTATTATTACATTTATTTGATCATGTTGTGATGGAATTATTTTTATGAATTCCTTTATCTTATATGAATTTATTTATGATGTCATGATTTTTCAAGAATCCCATTTTTGTTACATGTGTTATGTGATGATGTATGTTTTATGATTATGTGGCACACATAAGAAAGGATTCATTATAAGATGGGTGGGACCTATATCTCCCTCCAATGCATTGGGTAAAGATTTTATATCTCATGAGATAGACATGGCTGGAACGGAAGGTTATTTCGGTTCAGTGATACAGGACTGAAACGAGGAGTGAACTCGGTTCAGAAAGGGACTTTGTCCACTAAGATAGTCTTGGCAATGAGTCATGACTAACAAGAAATGATTTTACATGATTATGTGTGCATGCCACAAAGTTTCAAGTTTCATGTTATGATTATGGGGATCTCATTTTCACTTCTATGATTTGTTCCATGTTAAGATATTATGATCTCTTTTGCAGGTTGTGATTTTCAAAAAGATATGATATGATTTTTATTTCTTTTGTATACCCTTACTGAGCATTTGAGCTCACCCTTTTATGTTTTCTTTTCCCCAGGATATAAAGAAAGGTTTTAGGTAAAAAAAAATGGAAGATCTTTACGGGAGATATTGAAGATCTTTCACCAGGATTAGAAGATTATGTTCCGAGTTTCCAAAGACACTAAACTATTACGATCCTTTAGTGTGTGTTTTTGTTATGTACTAAGTATTCCGCAAATGTAATGTAATGTCCATGTACGTCAGGATACGGGTCTCTACAGTTGGTATCAGAGGAAAGGTTTAGTCAATCTTTGGAAACTAGGATGCGAAAAACGTTAGTGAGATCCCTAGAGATATTTCTAAGGTATGTCTAGGGATGTCTCTAAGGTTAAGTATACGTATAGGTTATAGTCCTAGAATTGCGCTAACGATCTTAGAATTTAACCTAAGATGTTAGATATTGAGGGTACTCCCCCTTTATTATATTGTTTTCCCTAGCATGATTTTTTCCTCTCACACTATTCTTTTTGGGTTTTAGACAATGGTTGGAACCCAAAGGAACCGTGTTGATCAATGCAATGGACAATGCAATGATTGCCCTCCTGAACGAACAAATGTTATGGGAGATGGAGTGCAAAATATTATTGCTATACTTACACAAGCTATGAATCATTCTGGACTTCCAAATGAGCAGAGAAGGGAACAATATTCTATTGAGTCCTTCATGAGGCAACGTCCACCTTCTTTCAGTGGGTCTTCTGATCCACTTGTGGCTGAACAATGGATCAGTACTACTGAAAAGATATTTTCAGTTCTTCAATGTTCTGAACATGATAAAGTCATCTTATCAGTATATCGTTTGGAAGGTGAAGCTGATCAATGGTGGAATCTTATCAAGAATACGAGGCCAAGAGATGAAATTGAGTCCATGGAATGGGACGAGTTCAAGAACTTGTTTTTCAGTAAGTACTTCCCTCGTATTCTTCGAACAAATATGGAGAAAGAGTTTCTTGAACTGAAGCAAAGGGACGATGAATCTGTTGGTACCTATGAAGAAAATTTTACAAGACTTGCAAGGTATGCTTCTGGTATTATCATCCAACCTGAAAGTAAAGTTGATCGATTTTTCAGTGGCTTAAAACCAAGTCTTCGAAGGGCATTAGCAATAAGAGACTTCAGTAGCTATGAAGAAATTGTGCGTTGTGCTATCAAGGTAGAAATGGAAGTTGGTGTTACATATCCATCTCATGGTTTTGACAAAAAACGAAAGATGGAGTTCAAGGAGAAATCTCAGAATAATGGTGAAAAGAAGATGAATGTTTCCTTATGCACAAAGTGTGGAAAGAAGCATGGTGGAGATTGTCTTAAAGGGACTAGAAAATGTTTTATGTGTGGAAAAGAAGGTCATCGAGCAGCTGAGTGTCGAAGTAATGGAAAAAGGGTTTCTAATGATGTGAATAAAGCAAACACTGCAGAGAACGCACCACCAACACTTCAATGCTTCAAGTGCAAGGAAATGGGGCATTATTCTAATAAATGCCCTAATACAAGGGTTAGTGATGATCAACATGAGCAACCACTGAAGGCAAAGGACAAAGGGAAGTCACATGCGATCACTATTGGCAATGTTGAATATGACAACGATGTGGTGGAATGATTAAGTGTTTATGTAATGGGATTTCGAAATGATGTTGTATTATTGAGTATTGCAATATTTATTGATGTGGTATTCAAAGTGATTGATATATTTTGGAAATAAGATTATATGCGCATAATGAAGGGAAAATGAGAAAATGAAATGTTTAATAGTATTCATGAGCTCATGATTGATATAAGGACTAAGTGATATCATTGTTTCAGTATATAGAATTTTGAGGATTTTGGTATGTGGAAAGTGTTAAATTTTAACTGCATTCATGTTTTCACTAAGGTTTTCAAGAGAATACATGATTAAGGACTTTGAATGTTTGGAATGTGACCAACAAAACATATCTTATGATATATGGGGATCGACAATGGTGTTAAATCTCTGGTAATCGTTTTCACTATGTTGTGAGAGTGGATTGCAGTATTATGGATAAGCCTAAAGATTTGAAATGGATTATGTTTGGCATAGGTTAGGATAGAAGTTTTCTCGATATTATTGATGGGATGTTATAGTAATGTAGTTTTAGAAAAAGGAAAACCTGTAGGACGGGCGACAGCCCATCGCTTCGGACAAGGCTGTGGGAATCGAACCCACAACCGAAGTGTGACTGGCCTTTATCGCCTACCACTGGCCTACAGGAAGTCCCTGTTTAGTAGAAACTAGTTTTATTATATTAATCAGTATGATATATGAAGTATAAGTCCATTTTAGGAACCATATGTGATTAATCTCACTATAGATCGACTTATGTATATAATTTTTGCTAACCTTTTGTTTGAGACAGATGGAATGACCCGTCATTCTATCACATGATCTGCTAACACTTCACGAATAACAAATTCAACTTCATTTATTTAAGAGATGAAGTGGAAATTGTTCAAGGCATGAACAACAGTGAGATTGTACCAAAATAAAGTAAGTATTTATTCTAATTCAAATTTTCAACTTTAGGGAAATGATCTTGAAAACCAAAAATGTTGTCCTAGTGATCTTATACCTGATGAATCAGATGGTACCTTATATCATCACAAATCTATGGATTTGTGATTACTGGCTTTTCCATAGCCATGTTCTCTACCACTCTCCATCAGAACATGATGGTTAGATTTCTCTTCCATATCCATATTTTCACCTATGTGGAAACCCAGTGATTAGTTTATTTGGGTAACCGTTACGTTTCATACTTTTGTTTTTAAAGATTGGTTTTGGTATTCCTTTTTACGATGTGGGTTTCTATTAAAGAAACTTTCGAATAGTAAACCATTTATAACCCCGACGAATTTCGAGGGCGAAATTCATTTTAAGGGGGGTAGAATGTAACAGCCCGAGATTTTATGAAAAATATTCTTTTTATTTCACTAATGTCTTGTGTTGTATGCTACACCAAAAGAAGCTTTCACAACACGCATCCTTGACTTGACTTGCATTACACGCAATCACAACCTTCCTCGATAGCGTGTGTAGTACGCAATACTGAGTTTCACGAAACAACGATATGCTATTAAAATATTATTAAAACTAGCCGTTATGAATAGTAATAACCACTTTTTGAAATTTTTGTAAATTTTATTTTTCAAAATGGAATTCATTTTTAGATTCGGAGTATCGAATTTAGCCTAAGGTGAAATTCTGGTACTTTTCGGATAACTTTCATATTCTGATGAATAGTGAAAATTACTAAATTATAATTAAAAACAACTTTTCTAATCGAAATAATTAATAGTGATAAATTATTAATTTGAGTGGTTTTAAAGTATATTTAGAATATATTTTTACAATTTAATACAATGTTGGTCATTGGTTGTAATTTCAGATTTAAACCAGACATAAACAAATGTCAATC
This sequence comes from Viscum album, assembly GCA_963277665.1. Taxonomy (NCBI): domain Eukaryota; kingdom Viridiplantae; phylum Streptophyta; class Magnoliopsida; order Santalales; family Viscaceae; genus Viscum; species Viscum album. The sequence goes on along the minus strand of OY728123.1, from coordinate 228,403,883 downwards.
TTTTGATAGATATTGTTTCTTAAAAACACGCTATTTGTTTTAACAGCGGGATTCAATTATAAAATTAATTAATGAAACTTCTATGTTATGAATTTGGTAAAATAGACTTCATTTTTGAATTCGAAATATGAAATATAGCTTAGGATGAAATTTTGGCATTTTTCTGAAAACCTTCAATTTTTGATGAATAGTGAAACTACTAAGTGGTAGTTAAAAAACTGAATTTTTCATAAAACTTAATTTTACCGCTTCTGTGAATGGAATTTCAAAAATCCGAGAGACACGGTTGATGTCAGTAAGTAAAATGTGGTTCAATGAGATGAAAATAATTTTTGGTGAATAGTAACTTTTTACTTTTTTTACCGCGGTTAATAGTAAATAGGGTAACTAAGGGTAAATATGATATTACTATTACCCTAACACATGTCCTAATTCTATTGGACAAGTGTAATTCGACCAAAAACAAGCTTAGGAATAAAATATGACCATTTAGGCCCACTTGGATTAGATTAGGACATTTATTATTATTTAATTCAAAGAAGAGTTAAAAGAGTTAAAATCAAAGTTTATTTACTAAACCATTTTTAATATAGGGTTATACATAAGATAAATTAGATTGTAAATATTCATTAGAAAGCTAAAAATATTTCATACATAATGGTATTTTATTTGTAATTTTTAGACATCAAATAATTTAATTTATTTATGACACAAAGATGATGCAGTAATTATCTTATTAATGAAATATTGACATAATTGATGTTATAAACACCAAACTGAATGTAATTTGAGACTTTTTATGAATTCCAATAATTATCTAGGTTACTATGATATATTAGTGTTGATTTAATAAACGTTTTTCGAACATATAATTCTGTTATGACTTTCACAAAAATCATATATCAAATAGTGTCAAAATTGACACAAAATAGTTTTTAAATCAAATATTATATTATTAACTGTTATTTTATTCCTAAAAATCTAAGGTTCGGCCAAATGACTTAGATAAGGATATATATATTAATAATAAACAATTTGGGGTTCGTTTGGCATGTTATAGTAAGTGTATTAACCATATAGTGTAAGAAAACAAAAAGACACGGTAAAAGTTAAATTATTTAACTTAGGGTCAAATCTAATTGATAAGGTTAAAATAATACCCTAAACTTGTCTAAATCCTATTGGATGATAGGATTTCGACCCATACCCACTTTAGCTTCTAAATAAGACCCTTTGGAACCATTATAAACCGATTTTGACTTTAATATAAAATAATATTTTGAGATATTCCTAAGGTGCCCCTCTCCTCCCTTATAAAAGGGCACCTCCTCCCCCTCCTCCTCACACCAATTTGAGCACTCAAGCTCGGCCAACCCCTGCCATTTTCCCTTCTCCACTTCCCTAGAATAATCCTAGAGGTCCTGGTCTTCTCCAAAGACCAATCTTAGTTCCTTAAGTGGAGGATTCAAAAAGGCGTTCCAAAGAAGAGGTAATATCCATTACCGATCTTTTCAATTTCTTTCTTCTTCAACTTCTTCTTCTTTAGTTGTTTCATGATAAAGTAATAACATCAGTATTACTTACATACTGATATGTTATTATAAATATGAAACAACCCTAATTCACCTTCTATCCATCCTACGGAAAAATGAAATCACCGCGCGTGCGTACGTACGGAATACCGTCTCCACGCCGTGGTGTAATCTATTTTCCACCATCACCTTACAAGGATGGGTATAATGGTGTAATGAGTAACTATATATGATTATTATTAAGTAATATTGATACTTAAATAATATATATATATATACTCCAATACAATTCCACGATCATAGGAACGATATCATCACTCGTGCGTACGTACGGAATACCGTCTCCACGATGTGATGCGACTCGTTCTACATGATCTTCATTTCATAATGATTGTATAAATGAATTGAATGAATGAATATGGTATATACTACACTAATACCATTCTGGAAATGAATTATCTATAACCTAAAGATAAGAATAAGAATTTATTCGACAAAACACGCATAAGAACAAAAAGTTATAAAGACCCGAGTAACAAGTAACAATGAAATATTACTAACAAGAAGCTAATAATATGACCATATATGATCTCATATCAATATGTATGATTCTGGAATAAGTCAATAACATTATTTAAACCATTATACAGGAGCTTCGGACACGAACAAAGCAAATCGGACCTAAGGTAAGGGAAATATCACAATCTCATTCTTATCCGAGATTGTTTATTCGTAAGTATTTACTGGGGGGTATTTTATCATCCACATCCATGTTCCCTCAATATGTAATATTATTTCCATCCTTCTACAATAGTTTATATCCAATTTTACCCTTCGGTGAGTTTTTAGTAAAAGATACGAAAGGAATCTTTTGTCGTTTTTCGTACGAGGTACTTTTTGACTTTTCCGACAAAAGTACGAAGAATGTTTTTTTTAACTTATACGGCATGAATGGATTTTTAAAACATTATTTCCAAGAAGCTTCCTTTACAAGTTTTCAAGTTTATTTTTAATCAACTTCTTTTATTTTAAAGTTGTATGACATGTTATGAAAGGAAAAATGTTTTTGACGAAGAAAGGATATTTTCCTCAAGAATGGAGTTCAAGTGTTTTATCAAAATTATTTTCCATCTAAGATAATAAAGGGTTCTGTTTTTATCCCTATTATTACATTTATTTGATCATGTTGTGATGGAATTATTTTTATGAATTCCTTTATCTTATATGAATTTATTTATGATGTCATGATTTTTCAAGAATCCCATTTTTGTTACATGTGTTATGTGATGATGTATGTTTTATGATTATGTGGGACACATAAGAAAGGATTCATTATAAGATGGGTGGGACCTATATCTCCCTCCAATTCATTGGGTAAAGATTTTATATCTCATGAGATAGACATGGCTGGAACGGAAGGTTATTTCGGTTCAGTGATACAGGACTGAAACGAGGAGTGAACTCCGTTCAGAAAGGGACTTTGTCCACTAAGATAGTCTTGGCAATGAGTCATGACTAACAAGAAATGGTTTTCCATGATTATGTGTGCATGCCACAAAGTTTCAAGTTTCATGTTATGATTATGGGGATCTCATTTTCACTTCTATGATTTGTTCCATGTTAAGATATTATGATCTCTTTTGCAGGTTGTGATTTTCAAAAAGATATGATATGATTTTTATTTCTTTTGTATACCCTTACTGAGCATTTGAGCTCACCCTTTTATGTTTTCTTTTCCCCAGGATATAAAGAAAGGTTTTAGGTAAAAAAAAATGGAAGATCTTTACGGGAGATATTGAAGATCTTTCACCAGGATTAGAAGATTATGTTCCGAGTTTCCAAAGACACTAAACTATTACGATCCTTTAGTGTGTGTTTTTGTTATGTACTAAGTATTCCGCAAATGTAATGTAATGTCCATGTACGTCAGGATACGGGTCTCTACAGTGAATCAATGTCTTCTATTTTTCATAAATAATTATCTTGTATTGATATAATAATGGAATTTATGAAAAAATATTTTATATGAAATATAATTGTGATTATTAAATGGATAATTAATACTTACTTTCAACCCCTATAATTCATTTAAAAATAATAATGACATCATACATAAGTGTGTACTCCCACCTCCATGAATGACCTGTCTTATTTTTTCATAACCACCTCACATGGATGGTCATAAAACAACAATTAATGAATTAATATGATATTTGTAACATTTTTTATTTAATAAATAATAAATCATAAAATGCATTCCTCCTACTCTATGGAAAACCAAATCAACATCTATATACACTTGCAAACTACCACCTCAATGTAACGGTGCATTCTATCTTTCATTAACACATTTTATAGATGTTTTTAATGGTTTTAATGGAGAAATATTATTTTTATAATGTAATTATGGTTTTTTTTGTGTTAAATTTGACAACCTATTAATAATATGAGTAATGAACAACCATTGTAAATTCAACCGTCTAAAAAGAGCATACTAAGAGGAAACAATTATTTCTCCATAGTAATTAATAACTTTGTATTGGTTATAATATTCTTATAATTATTTAAAATTATAATATAACACACTAATAAACACTAAATAAGATCATTATTCTTCTGTTGTAATGATATTATGATTAAATAACAACATAATTATCAATTATTTGTAATATGTTCTTATTTTGGTCGGTCTAACCACATACATGAATAATCAAATAAAATAATATCATGAAAGAATATAATAAATTAATTAGTAACAATAATATATATATAATAAAATAAATATATTATTTTGTATTTTTAATGGTAACATTAATTTTAAACTCGTGAATTAAGATACCAAGGCATGTTTGTACAAAATCACCAAACTATGCTTGTCGATGATTTCATATTTAATGATCATAACCGAAAAAACCCATGGAATAGAATTATAACATTATAATAAATTACAAAACATCAATTCTAGTACATTTTATGATCTTGGAATGATGATATTTGGGGAATAATGAATAATAAGAACACTATTATGAAACTTGTATATAATGATCAAGATTACTCACACTCGATATTCAAAGTTTATAATTACTAACTAATATACATGTAGAGGAAATTATAAATTTATTTTATAAATATTATCTATATTAATAATATTTTAAAATGTTTTGTTAATATTTTTAATTTTTTTAATAAAATATATTCAATCACATTAGTAAGGGTTTTGAATTAATGTAAGGGTTTTTAATATCAAATTTTCAACCCTTGACACATATTTATTTTGACACAAAATGTTTTATATAGAAACTAGTAATAAACCAGTGCATTTTCATTGTGTGATCATTTTAATTACAAATTCAAAAACATGTGCAGATAGTTTTCAGTTATTAGAAACATTATACAAATGCAATATATAAATGGAATGAAATGTAAGAGTTAATAATAATTGATATTGATTGTTGTTGGGAATCTGACATATAGGTAGAAGATATATGTGGAGACACATGTCCTTAAATTCATTCTTTATAGTGTAGATGTAGAATGGATATACAAAGAAAACATAAATATTTCCATTATACAATATAATAATGTGAAAATGGAAGGTCATATTTGGAAGATTATGTCATCGAAGGAATGGTCCTATGTGGGAGAAGATGGAAGAAGATGGAAAATGGATGTATAAATTTTATTAATATTTCATTTTTATAAATGTAAGGAGAATAAAAATTACAATCCATCAGTTTCCCAAAAAAACTGATGGATTCTATAAGCATTAATAAACTAAATGGTATTATTAGGGAGAGATCGATGTAAGATGAAGTATGGCAGATATTATTAAAGAAGATAGAAATCGACGAAGGGAATTTTGTATTGTTTTTTGATAGATATTATGGTCATCATGGGTAGAGTGGGATAAAATGATGTTAAAGAAGGAATTAGTGGGTAAGAAATGTATATATAAATTAAATATGAGAAGCGAGAAAATAAAAAAAAAATTGTATTTAGAAATTATATAATTAAAGGGAAAAGTTTCTATAGATTGAAAATAAATTTTCAGATGATTCCCATAAATGATATTACTTCCCATAAGTAAACCAAAAAAATATATTTTTATATTATTCTAATATAAAATTAAAACCCAAAATTTATATTTATGTCTTTAAATAATGTTATAATTTATGAGAAACACTAAAAGAAAATTCAAAATGCATACCCAATGTAATATTATTAGTAGAAGTTAAAATTTAATAATAATATGAATTTCAAGAAAAAAATATAGTGGATTATGGAGAAAAATCCACGTGTGGCTTTAGTTTTTACCCATCACCTTAGAACTCAACCTATGTCATTGATCCCTATAACAGTGTGATGTTGAACCGCTCCCTCCTTGAGCACATTGATATGGTTGTGCTCCATGATAACAATGTGATTTATTATATTTTCCAATTCTCTTTAGACATTGAATATCCCACTTCCACCAATATCAATTGTTTGGTCTCTCTGGTCATATCTTCTCTAGTAGCTTCCCTAAGGTTTATAGGTTCCCTGAATGTGTATTTGAATGAGTTCTAGATGAACCTGGTGTCTTACCCTCAGATCTACTTTATGCTCTCCTACAATTCCCCTATCATTTCTATGGATAAATCTTATCATGATCCACACTCTATTGTGAATAAAATTTCCACAACCAATACTCTTTAGCAGGATATTGTGGGCATGAATATATTTTTGAAAACTGTATTTTCTAGTAGTTTTGTAATTTCCTAGATCCTCTTGGTCTATTACTTTTCAAATTTCTGATGTTTGGAGTGTCATAGGGACCATTGTTGACTCATTAAAGAGTTTACCAAATTTCAGGATTGTCGGAATGGTGGCACCCATGAGCATCAGTGGCATTGAGGGGTGACAATGGCACTGATGGGAATCGGTGGCATCGATCAGCATCAGTGGCACCAATCAGCATCTGTGGCACTAATGAGCATTGGTAGAACTGATGAGCGTTGGTGGCACTGATGGGCATTGGTGGCACCGATGGACATAGGTTGCACCGATGGGTCACCCATAGCACCAATCGGTATCAGTGCCAAGGCAACGGTGCCTGGGTTATGGTGCCAGGGCGACGGTGCCAGGGTGACGGTGCCAGGGTGACGGTGCGAGGGTGATGGTGACAGGGCGATGGTGCTAGGGAAATAGTGCTAGGGGGACGGTGCCATGGTGATGGTGCCAGGGTGATGGGGACCCACCTAATGGTGAGTCCTTCCATGTTTTGCCAAGACCTTCCAGTTTTTTCCCAGTAACGTATATTTTTATGTAAAAGTGTTTTAATTCCTTTTTTAAGGCCATTTAAATCCAATAAAAAGGTGTTTTAAACCCCCAATAGTCGGGTAACTCTTCCATACCAAAATGTGTGGCATTTTACTCAGATTCACACCTTTCCTCGTACTATCTAGTTTCACCCACTTATATGGTTTCTCTCTATTCAAATGTATATATTAACTCACATCTGTTATCTCCACCATATCTAAAGAGAATTATTAAATCCCAATAAATTTTAATGTGTGAAACCGACCACCCACATGGTCAAGAAATGACCTTGAAATGGCATATCCTATAACTCAAGGATCCGACCTTTTATCACCTGAGATCTTCTTCTTCCCTGTTCTCTTTCTTTTCCTTGGTGGGTTTGGATTCCCCCTCTATCAGAGACAAATCATGTGCCCATACCAGAGCCTTTTCCATGCACCCTTGGAGTCCTTGGAGACCTTCATGCATCCCCAGTTCTTGGAATGAGTAGTAAACATCAATCCTTGATCATCCAAGTAGTTATTTTTCTTTTGTCTCTCCTTATTGTGTATCATGTGGGGAGGGTATGGTAATGTTTCCCTCAAGAGGTAGTATGAAACCAAGATTTAACGAAGATAATAAATATAATTTAAAGAATTAAGGGTTGTGTCTTATGGTGATGATGATTTAATCTCTCATCTTCACTTATATGTTGTGAATTGTATGGGCTTATTCCCAATGAAAATAGTGGCTATTAGTGGTCCTTTCTAGCACACTAATGAACCTATATTTCTCTATATAAACATGTTATTGAATGGTTGTAACATGGAAACTGGTTAATCATGTAAATTTGGTTGATAAAATGGCTTTCCAATGAATAATAATCCTTTTGTGATCACCCTGGTTTACCAAATGGAAAAAAGGAACTTAACGAAGGGTGTTGAAAAATCAGGAAACTTCCTTACTCTATTCTGGTAATAGGTGTGTTTGTTCTTGTTGATGCTTGTGGGGTGATGTGGATGGGTATGGGATCTCCTGTTTTTCAATTTTTGGCTTGTCGATCTATTCTTGTATATTTGGGATTGGTTTGGTTCCAATACTCTGAGGGATCTCATGGATCCGTTTAGTTTTCATGAAATTACAAGAGAACTAGGTGTGATTGCATAAATTAATGCTTGACTATTTTCCTTTAGCTATTTTTTTGGCTTGTTTCTATACCTATTAGTTTCCCGGTAGTGAAGGAATATTTAAATATAATCACTTGAAAATGATAACAAAAGTATTTGATTCTCTTGTTGTGGTTGTTGTGCTTTTTTGCATGTATGAATAGCAAAGAGGGTGTTTGTGTATAAGATGGTTTTGGAACCCATAGGTTGGGATGATTTCTTGTTCAAATATATGAATAAATTATTTTTTTGTTTCTTAATTTCACCCCACCCACGTTGACCACTTCATGAAACCCCCCCCCCCCATTCCATGGGGGGAGGTTGTTTTTTCCAACATTCTTATGAGTGGTTGGTTGTTAACACCTTTTCTGTTCCCTCTTTTAGTTAGCCTAAGACTCTTTGGGAAGGCTATGACAGCCTGAGGTCCATTATATCCCAAGACTCTTCTGTAAGGGTATGTTGTGGTGGTTGGCCCAGGTGTGTGCGGGCAGGGTTGTTTCCCAAGTGTTTTTGAGATGAGGCTCAGGTGTCTTTGAATGTGGATGTGGTTGTTCTTTCCTAGGTTTCTATGGGCATAGAAGTGGTTGTTCAGGCCTAGGTGTTTGCGGGTGTGGTTACGTATGGTTGTGGTGGCCCAGGTGACTGCAAACAGGATATGTGGTTGTGGTGTCCCATAAGGTTGTTGTTGGGGCGGAAGTGGGAATGCAGTGAAAATGGAAGGGGAGATCTAACGTGTATGATGTCTTCAATAACCAGTGGGAAAGTAGTGAGGGGTACTCAAATGTAAATGTAATATTACTATTACTTTACCCGACATGCGTTATTTGGGGAGTGTTCCTTGGTGAGGCTGGGTGGATAGTTTACTTTCTAGGTGATTTGGTTACCTTTTTTCTCACAGGGCATTATAATGCCTCCCCACTTGTGCACGAGAGCTTTTGGTTTTCCCTAATATGTTTACCTATATACTCACCCTACATATATAAAACTACTTTCAGGTTTCCAAGAGGACCTTGAGGACCGTTCCAAACTTTACTAGCTCAGATTTTGGTATAATTGCAGTTGATGTTTTCTTTCATTTTTGGTACTTTCCCTTTGGAGTTTTCTTGTATTATTTGCAGCACTTTACTTTGAACATGCATGTGTGAAGGTATTTTTGGATTTACTCTTACTTTCTATTTTTGATTTTCTTGGATTTTACAATCTTCTCTCCCAGTATTTTTCTAAAAAGAGGGTAATGCCTTCCATATTAAGTTTGATTATATACCCTTGGTATTAGTTTCCACTCTAGGGCCTTTTGAAGGCGAGACTCAGGGGGTCATTATCTCTCCTTTAACTTGAAGAAGGAAGGATCTGGTAGTTTGTTGGGCCTTCCCTCATCTTGGTGAAGGCGGTTCATTATAGAATAGTATCAGAGGCTGATGGTTGAGATATAGGATGGAGCATGGGATTCAGCACAATAAGAATTTCATGGGATGTTAGGGAAATAGTGTTAGTCAATCTTGGTGCACGAAATAGGCCAGAGAAGGCTGGATAGAACACAGGATTTTAGGGGCCCCATGATCTGATGCAAGGAATCTAGACCTACTGAATGACCAAGTGAGGCTACAATGATTGTTGGGTAGAGACCCTATTAAAGGTACATGCATCATAATGACAGGTGTTCTTGGTTTTTCTGGGTGTTCTAGTAATTTAAATAAATAACAAGAAAAATTTAAAATAAATCTTCTACACTACTTGGAATTATGCATTCCTTGTTTACCTTGCAGCTATGGAACCTGGAAGATGTCCACAATTAGTGTGGGAGATCGGGGCCCAGGTGGCTGGTCTAGCTAATTAGCGGAGGACTGATCAAGAGCAGGAGGACAACTAGTGGCAGAAGACACTTCATGCCTTTTAGTGGCAGACCCTAGGGAAGTATGAGGGAAGGGTATCATATATGGAGATAGAAATCTAGATCAAGTAGTTGGTGATATATTACATCTTGATCAGGGCTCTGGAAGAGTACTGGGTTCCATTAGCAGTCAGTTAGATGAGGGGAGCAGTGCATCAGTGGTGAATACTCTACCTTGGGGAGATAATGAAGCTAATATTTAGTGGGTTAACTTCAAGAGGGAGTTCCAGGTAGAATTCCTCTCTTCCACGATGAAGGCTATGAAATGGAAGGAGCTATAATCCCTTCATAATATACGCATGTTAGTGAGGGAATTTGGGATCAAGTTCAAGTATCTCCTTCATTTTTTTCCCAGACCTCTTTCTAGATGAGGAGTCTCAGGTGAGACATTTAGGGGAGGCACTCTGACCTTCTCTTTAGTATACTATTACTCCCATCGCTCTTCTGACATACTTGGAGGTTTAGATGAAGGCTAAAGTCTTGGATAGGATTCACATGTTGGGAGGTGTTCTTCAAGAGGGGAGCTAGTTGAGATCTTCGAAGGGGAAGGACGTTTGCAATAGGCCTCCAGCCTTAGGGCCTTCCAGGTTTTGGCTGATGGGGAGCATACCCCAACTGTTCCAATTTCGATCTCCTAGTCCTCTTTCTTTCTCTTTGGACCTAGGACTGGGATGATTTATCTATGGAAACTGTGCAAATCTTCAGAATCGATGTCCAGACCAAGTGTATTATAGTGGATGTGGGAAGGTTCAGTGCCCACCTCAGCAGCAGCAGTTTCCAGCTAGGCCTTCTCGGCAGCCGTAGCAGGGACAGTGAGATCTCGCTCCTCCAAGAGAAAATGTTATAGAAGGAGGCTAGCCATAGGTTTCTCCTCAGGGACCTCGACTAGGGTGTAGTCTGGGAGTTGGCTGAAAATCAACGGGCAGAGGATCTGGGTGTGGGAAGTTGCACGTTATAGAGGTAGTAGTTTCAATAGGGCCAAAGGTCATTTGAGGAACGATCATCATTTTTAGTACTCTTGATTATGGAGTGTTTGATTCATGATCTTTACACTCATTTGTTGCACCCAATCAAGTCCATTCTCTGGATCTAGACGCCAAGAGACTTCATGTTCCCCTGTTATTGAGTATACCAGTCGAAGGTCAGACCAGCTTGTCTTATGTTTTTCGAGGATGTAGACTAATGTTGGGGTCACATCAGTCTAGTGGGGACCTTTTTTTTCTGCATATGTATCCATATGATTCTATTTTAGGCATTGAATGGCTATTCTCTAGGTATGTCGTTATCAAATGCTTTTGGATAAGGGTTGTGTTTTCAGATATGGGTGGCCAATGTGTAACTTTCGTTGGCGAGTGGGGTTTCGAGGAATGTAGTCGGTGAGTAGAGCCCCTTCTTTCCTTGTTAGTTGAACTATTAGTGGAGTCATCAGATATAGAGATGTTTGAAGCCCCGAGGATCATCAGTGAGTTCCTGGAAATCTTCCCTAGCGAGGTAGTGACTATACCCCCTTGACATGATGTTGATTTCGTGATAGAATTGCAACCCGGTGCCCGTCTGATTTTGATGCCTCCCTATCAGATGGCGCCTTCTGAATTGCAGGAGTTACAGATTCAGTTTGATGACTTGATGAAGAAATGTTTTATCTGACCGAGCACGTCACCATGGGGTTCTCTAGTCTTTTTCTCAAATATTGAAGATTGTGGTATCAGGCTATATATAGACTACCAAAGGCTGAATTAGGTGATGGTCAAGAACTGTTTCCCCCTTCTAAGGATTGATGACTTTTTTGACCAGTTGAAGGGATCAGGTTACTTCCCTATGATCAACTTGTAGTTAGGATATCACCAGTTGAGGTTGAAGGAGTTTGAAATCGCAATGAATGTTTTTATGTTTATATATGGGCACTTTGAGTTCGTGGTCATGCCGTTTGGAATTATGAACGCACCAGCTATGTTCATGGGGCTCATGAACCCCATATTCTTGGAATATCTGGACTGGTTAGTAGTCATGTTTATTGATGGATTCTTGATCTATTCAATATGAGAGGAATATCACACCGAGTATATTAGGATGGTTTTAGAGGTCCTCTGACAATAAAAACTCTATGGGAAGTTTTCCAAGTGCAAGTTCTGGACATGAGTGGTGCACTTTCATGGACACATGGTGTCCCAAAAGGGAATAAAAATAACCCCATTGAAGGTCGAGGTGTTTTTTTCTTAGTAATCACTAAAGAATATGGTCGAGGTTCATATTTTACTAGGTTTGGCATGTTACTACTGAAGGTTTGTACCCAAATTCCCTCGAATTGTAGCACTATTGACAGCCTTGACCAGGAATGACCAGGATTTCGTTTGGAGTATGTACTTCCAAGAAGCCTTCAGTTAGCTGAAGGGGAAGCTGGTCAGTGCCCCAGTGCTGAGGTTTCCAAAGGATGGGGTAACATTTGAATTTTTCTATGATGCTTCTGTTCTTGGTTTGGTGTGTGTGCTGATGTAGTATCATAGAGTGATCTATTATGGGTCTAGGTAGTTATGTCGTCATGAACATTACTATTCCACCCATGACCGAGATCTTGCAGCAGTAGTGTTCGTGCTAAAGTTGAGGCGGCATTACCTCATTGGGGAATGCTTCATGGACTTCACAGATCAAAATATCTTGAGGTATATCTTCTCCTAGTGTGACCTGAACTTGAGGAAATGGAGGTGGGTGGAGTTTCTTCTGGACTAAAGGGGGACATGGTGGATGACACCCTAAGCAGGAAGTCATGTAAGGATGTGGTTCGAGAATCAGTAGATGCTTGGAAGGCAATGGATGAGTTAGCTACCTTGCACCTAGATTCAAGGGTGGTGGATGGTAGGGGATGCCTATTCCAGATGACGGTGAAATCTTCCTTGGAATAACAGGTGGAGGAGTCTCAGTGGGGAGATGTAGAGGCTGAATTGATATGTGATTGTGTTAGTAAAAGAAATGCTCTGGAAGGATGGTCGGAATATGGTCATAATCAGATGCTTTTCTGTGGGATGTTTTTTTCCTAGAGAGGATGTGTGAGAGAGTTCTCAGTGAGTTTCATAACTCACCCATGGTGGTACACCTAGGACTTTCCAATATGTACCAGGGAATGAGGGGTTAGTTCTGGTGGCCCGGGTTGAAGCGGGTAGTGGCGGAGTTTGTGGCAAAGTGCTTTGTGTGCCAGCAAGTGAAGGATGAGCACCGTGTTCTGGGCAGTCTGTTTCAGCCTTTAGACATCTCGAAGTGGAAGTGCGATGACATCTTGATGGATTTAGTCATGGGACTACCCATGGTTCAAGGAGGTTGTGATTCTATCTGGGTGGTGGTAGACTGGCTGACGAAATAATCTCACTTTCTGGTTATCATGGAGTTGAGTGCGGTAGATGCCTTAGCATAGATGTTTGTGGACAAGGTGGTGTGGTTTCAAAGAGTCCTAAGGTCCTTAGTCTCAGATCATGATACATGGTTTACCTCACGAGTCCGGAAGGGATTACAACATTCTTTTGTCACCTGACTATGCCTCTACACTACTTTCCTCCCCTAGACAGATGGGTAGATAGAGTGGACCATCCAGATGTCGGAAGATATGCTACGGGCATGTGTTTTAAACTTCAGAGGATCATGTGTATGACACATTGCACTAGAAGAGTTTTCCTAAAATAATAGATATCACTCTACCATTATAATGGCTTCATTTGAATCCATGAGTGGAAGACTGTGTCGTTCACTTGTGTGCTGGATAGAGGTTGGGGAGGCAAGTTTTCTTGGGACAGGGGTAGTGTAGAGCATGACGGAGAAGGTTCAGCCTATTCATGAAAGGATAAAGGAAGCTCAGGACTATTAGAAGTCGTACACTGACCATAAGAGGAGACCCTTGGAGTTAATGGTTTGGGACTAGGTGTTCTTAATGGTCTCCCCTCAGTGTGGGAAATGGAAGTTCGAAAAGGAGAGTAAGCTTTCTCTCAGGTTCGTAGGAGCATTCGAGGTGTTTCAACGGGTCATCAATGTCACTTATCATTCGTCCCTACCACCACCGCTACTAAGGGTCCACAATTTCTTTTTTGTGTCTCATCTTCATCGGTATCTAAACGATGATTCGAACATCCTCGACTTGGGATAGCTGGATATCAAGGACGATGGGACATTCATGGAGAAACCAGGGAGGATCGAGGATTGTGAGTAGAAGGTGCTTCATGGATGGACCATTCCCTTAGTTCTTGTTCTGTGGAGGCATGGTGACCTAGAGGATAGTTCCTAGGAATGGGAGTCCCAATTGTGTTCCTAGTACCCAAATCTATTTTGAGGTTTTTGGTTACCTGGTACCTTACTATGATGTAATTCTTAGCCATGTTTTCTATGAGGTGGAATGTTTTTATTACTCCATAAATGTGTATAAAGTCATTACTATGGGGAGGGGAGAACATAATCCATAATCAAGATTCATTAAGGTGGATGTGATTAAACTCGTGTGGGAAAGTCAGTGCTGCACAAAGCAGATAGTATCTTGACATGGAGGAATAAACTCCCTAACCCATATGTATGTTTGTGTGGTTACATGGGGGAGAGGACTTGTAGTGTATCTTTAATTGTTCATGAAATTGATAAGGGAGAGGTATTCCTAGATATCAAGGTTATTTTTGATTTCGAACAACTCTAGGATGGTTTGTCCCTGAGAGGTATCTTACAATGTAGTTTTTCATACCCCTATCTTATCTTCAGGTTTATTATTGGATTCTCGAGGACAAGAATATTTTGAGAGGTATCTGATATAATGTCCTAGATTCTCCTGAACCATTACTTGGAAAATTTATAGTGTTTAGAGTGTCCTGAGGACCATCAGTGACTCATTAAGGAGTTTTCTAAATTTTAGGATTGGATGTACGGTGGCATTGATGAGAGTCGATGGCACTTAGTGGCATCAGTGACACTGATGGTCATCGGTGGCACCGATCGGCGTCGGTGGCACCAAGGAGCATCGGTGGCACCAATGGGCATCGGTGGAACTGATGGGCGTTGGTGGGACCAATGGGCGTCGGTGGCACCAATGAGTCATCCATAGTAACAATCGGCATCGGTGCCAAGGCGACAGTGCCAAAGCAACAGTGCCAGGGTGATGGTTCCATGGTGATGGTGCTAAGGCGATGGTTCCAGGGTGATAGAGACTCACCTAACAGTGATTCTTTTCCTGTTTTATTAGGACCATCTAGTTTTTCCCTAGTAATGTATCTTTTGACTTAATAGTGTTTTAATTCTTTTTTCAAAGCCATTTAAAGCTAGTAAAAGTTTTTTTAATCCCCCAAGAGTCTGGTGACTCTTCCTTACCAAAACATGCGGTCATTTACTCAGAGTCACACCTTTCCCAATACTTTCCAATTTCACCCCTATTATGTGGTTTCTCTCTGTATGGAAGATATCTATTAACTCACATCCATTATCTCAACCGTATTTGAAGAGAATTATTAAATCCCAATAAATTATAATGTCTGAAACTACCCGCCCACATGGTCAAGTCACAACCTTGAAACAACATATCCCATAACTCTAGGATCACACATTTTGTCACCCGAGATCTTCTTCTTCCCTAGTCTCTTTCTTTTACTTGGTGATTTTAGAGTCCCCCTCTCCTAGAGACGAATATTGAACCCATTCCAGAGCCTTTCCTACTCAATCCTGGAGACATTGGAGTCCTTCACGCATCCCCAGTTCTTGGATCATGGAGTAAATGTTAATCCTTGATCATCCAACTAGGTATTTTTCCTTTGTCTCTCCTTAGTGCGTATCATGAGGGGTGGGTATGGCAATGTTTCCCTTAGTAGGTAGGATGAAACCAAACAATAATGAATATAATAAATGGAATTTAAATAATGAAGGGGTGTATTTGATGTTAATGTTGTTGTACTCTCTCATCTTCTCTTTTAGGTTGTGAATTGTATGGGATTATGCCCACTGAAAATAGTTGTCATTGGTGGTCCTTTCTTGCGCACTAATGAACCTCTTCTTCTCTATATAAACTTTTGATTGAATGGTTGTAATAGGAAAACTGTTTAATCATGTAACGTTGGTTGACGAAATGGATGGCCAATGAATAATAATCCTTCTATAATTTCCCTAGTTAACCAAACAGAAGAAAATAACTTAATGAATGTCGTGGACAAATTTGGAAACTTCTTTGCTATATTATGGTACTATGTGTGGTTTTTATTATTGAAGATTTTGGGGTGATGTGGATGGGGATGGGATCTCTTATTTTTCAGTCGTTGTCTTGTGGATCTGTGCCTGTAAGTTGGGACTTGGTTTTCTTACAGTACTTTGAGGGATCTCACAGATACTTTTTTGGTGTTGTTGTTATACCTCTCGTACCCCTTGTGGTTTAATTTTCATGATCACAATCACTTTCCTATTTATCTAATATTGTTTTAAGTGTTTTTGGATGATAGGCATAAATTCAGGGTTCCAAGGAATTGGGCCAAGAAGGCCAAGAAGGCAAAAAGCCAAAGTGGACTGATTTTCAGTCCACCGGCCAACCGGTGGCTTCACCACCGGCCGGCCTCTGGACCCTGGGCAGAAGGCTGAGCCACTGCCTCAGCACCGGCCAACCGGTGGCCCCCTCACCGGCCAGCCGGTGGCACCCAGCAGAATAGTGTTTGATACTGCCTCAGCACCGGCCAACCGGTGGCCTCCTCACCGGCCAGCTGGTGGTGCCTGAGCCCGAAGGCCTCTCATTTTCCAAACACCGGCCAACCGGTGGCCTTGCACCGGTCAGCCGGTGGAGCCATTCAAACTAGTCGTTGGGCCTTTGACCAGACTTGTCCACTTGCCTCCCAACGGCTCCGAAGCCTTTTCCAACGGCTCCGAAGACCCCCAAAGGCCATTTGAGGGTTCCCCCTCTATAAATAAAGGACTAGGAAGCCAAGGATCAATACCAGAACTATAACCACGCCAAGGAAGCCCACGGGACACATTTTGATCATTTGGCGAACCTTCGGCGCATTCCTCCAAGGGAACCCCACTTGCTCCAACACACTTCCACATCCAAGGAGCACCACCAAAGAAGCTTGGGAGCGCCCATCATCAGCTCCATCAATCCATTGGCGCCCAAGACTTCCCCATTACGGTTTTTCATTGCTTTATCATTTTTGAGCATCATTTTGGGTTTGTGCCTACAAACCCCATCTCTTTCTCTCATCCTTTCATTTTGGTTTTCACATCACCTTCAAGGTGTGAAGAGGTTGGTCAAGCCTTTCCTTTAAAAGGCTTGAGACATAGGTGAGCTAGCCTTCACCTGTAAGAAGGCTAGTGGGTTCTTGCTCAACCATTGAAAGCAAGTGGGTTCTTGCATAACCATCAAAAGCAAGCTGTAATAGGTTCTAGACTAACCTTAAAGTCTAGTGGGTTTCTTGCTAAAACCATTAAAAATCAAGCGGTAGTAAATCTCTCAACGGTTGAGTTGGGAGCGGAGACGTAGGCTTGGGTTTAAGACGAACTCCGTTATCAAGTTGTGTGTTTTGCCTCTTTTATTTCCGCTGCACTTTCACTTTGTTTTTAAATTGTTAATTAATTTTTAAAAGGCAATTCACCCCCCCCCCCTCTTGCCATCACTTCCTTTCTTTCTCCGCCCAACAATTGGTATCAGAGGGAAATTTGAGTAATACCCTAACCGGTTTCAAATTCAAGATCTTTTTTTGATGGCTTCAACCTCTTTCGCCCCCGAAGGCTATTCTTTGGGTCGGGCTCCATTCTTTGATGGAACCGACTATAACTATTGGAAAACCCGCATGAATGCTTTTCTTAGAAGTATAGGTTATCCCATTTATAAAATTTTCATGCATGGTTACACTCTTTCTTCTCCCAATGAATCCAAATGGACCCAAACCGATATTAAAAATTTCGATCTTGATGGCAAAGCCATGAACGCTCTACATTGCGGCCTTGATCGTAATGAGTTCAATCGAGTTTCCACATGCACCTCATCTCATGAAATTTGGAAACTTTTGGAGGTTACCCATGAGGGGACCAACAAAGTCAAGGATACTCGATTGGACATGTATCACCAAGATTTTGAGTCTTTTACCATGCACCCACATGAAAATATTACTGATATGTTTACTCGCTTTACTGACGTTTGCAATGGATGAAAATCTCTAGGAGATAATATTTCTGCAGAAACAATGGTCAAGAAGATCCTTTGGATCCTACCAAGCTCATGGGCACCAAAAGTCACGGCAATTCAAGAAGCAAAAGACATCAAGAACATGCCGGTCGAAGAGCTCATCGGATCCCTCATGACCTATGAGATCACCATGAGGAGGCAAGCTGAAAAGGAAGGCAAAACAATCAAAACTCCAAAGAACATTGCCTTCAAAGTTCAACAAGAAGAAAGCTCCTCCTCCTCATCGTCTTCCTCTTCAAGCGGCGATTCGGAAATGGAGAATCTTGCCCGCAAAATGCACAAGTTCATGAAGAAGCACAAGAAGAAGAAATTCTGCAAGGCTCGAAAGGAAAAACACGACGAAAAATCAGAGCCCGAGGTAACATGCTATGGGTGTGGCAAGAAAGGCCATTACAAGCCCGATTGCCCACTCAACAAGAAAAAGGCCAAGCAAAAGGAGAAGAAGAAGGCTTTCAAGGCCACATGGAGTGATAGTTCCTCATCCTCCTCCTCCTCCTCCTCAAGCGACAACGGTAAAAAATGCCTAATGGCATTCCATGAGGTAACATCTTCCGACTCCTCATCCTCTAGTTCTTCCAATTCTTTTAATCACATGTCTTATGAGGATCTCCAACATGCTAGAGATCAATTGGAGGAAGGTTTTCACGAACTTTCTTCAAAATTTTTTGCTTTAAAAAAGAATTTCAAAAAACTTTCTTCCGAAAAGGAACAACTTCTCAAAGAAAAGGAGGAGTTGTCCCTCAAAGTCCAAAACCTTCCCGATGTTGATTCCATGGAATCAACTATCAAAGATTTAAGGGAATCCCTAGCCAAATTCACCCAAGGGGAACAAAATTTGACCAAATTACTTGGTTCTCAACGCATATCTAGAACCACCGAAGGGCTTGGCTATTCCAAGCAAGCTTCCTCTTCCCATGCTCCAACTATTTTTGTAAGGGGGAGCTCTCAATTTAAATTTTGTAATTATTTCAAAAAACCCGGGCACTTAATTTATGAGTGCAATTGAAAAAATGCCCGGTATGGAAGGCCCAAAAGCATTTCCCTTAGTGATGAATTTTTTAGGAGAAGACCCGCCACTAGACAAGTATGGATTGAAAAATCCCTTTTAGCGAGTCTTACCGGACCAAAATTTGTCTCGGTTTCAAAAACCTCTCCCCAGTGATTTGTTGTTTTTATTTAGGGGGAGTTAGGTCGTTTAAGCCTTTTTGATTTCAATTTCAAATTCTCAATTCAAAATTTTCATTTCAAAATTCTCAATTCAAAATTTTTCATTTCAAACTTTCAATTCAAACTGTTATTCATTTTTTCATTTCAAACATTCAATTCAAATTTCAAAAATTTCAATTGGTTTAAAAATATCTATCTCGTTTTTCAACATTTCCCTCAATCAAGTTTTATGCCCCGTGCTATTTTGATAATCACAACGGGGGAGAAATTCTTGGTTGATTGGGGGAGAAATCTTTCTCTTATGCTTTAAAGGATAAATTAAAAAGAAAACAATTTTAAATCATGTCTTTCATTTCTTTTTTACATTGTTTTTTTTTTTGTGATTGTGATCATCAAAATAGGGGGAGATTTTTGTACCTCTCGTACCACTCGTGGTTTAATTTTAATGATCACAATCACTTTCCTATTTATCTAATATTGTTTTAAGTGTTTTTGGATGATAGGCATAAATTCAGGGTGCCAAGGAATTGGGCCAAGAAGGCCAAGAAGGCAAAAAGCCAAAGTGGACTGGTTTTCAGTCCACAGGCCAACCGGTGGCTTCACCACCGGCCAGCCGATGGACCCTGGCCAGAAGGCTGAGCCACTGCCTTAGCACCGGCCAACCGGTGGCCCCCTCACCGGCCAGCCGGTGGCACCCAGCAGAATAGTGTTTGCTACTGCCTCAGCACCGGCCAACTGGTGGCCTCCTCACCGGCCAGCCGGTGGTGCCTGAGCCCGAAGGCCTCTCATTTTCCAAACACCGGCCAACCGGTGGCCTTGCACCGGTCAGCCGGTGGAGCCAGTCAAACTAGTCGTTGGGCCTTTGACCAGACTTGTCCACTTGCCTCCCAACGGCTCCGAAGCCTTTTCCAACGGCTCCGAAGACCCCCAAAGGCCATTTGAGGGTTCCCCCTCTATAAATAAAGGACTAGGAAGCCAAGGATAAATACCGGAACTATAACCAAGCCAAGGAAGCCCACGGGACACATTTTGATCATTTGGCGAACCTCCGACGCATTCCTCCAAGGGAACCCCACTTGCTCCAACACACTTCCACATCCAAGGAGCACCACCAAAGAAGCTTGGGAGCGCCCTTCATCAGCTCCATCAATCCATTGGCACCCAAGACTTCCCCATTACGGTTTTTCATTGCTTTATCATTTTTGAGCATCATTTTGGGTTTGTGCCTACAAACCCCATCTCTTTCTCTCATCCTTTCATTTGGGTTTTCACATCACCTTCAAGGTGTGAAGAGGTTGGTCAAGCCTTTCCTTTAAAAGGCTTGAGACATAGGTGAGCTAGCCTTCACCTGTAAGAAGGCTAGTGGGTTCTTTCTCAACCATTTAAAGCAAGTGGGTTCTTGCATAACCATCAAAAGCAAGCTGTAATAGGTTCTAGACTAACCTTAAAGTCTATTGGGTTTCTTGCTAAAACCATTAAAAAGCAAGCGGTAGTAAATCTCTCAACGGTTGAGTTGGGAGCGGAGACGTAGGCTTGGGTTTAAGCCGAACTCCGTTATCAAGTTGTGTGTTTTGCCTCTTTTATTTCCTCTGCACTTTCACTTTGTTTTTAAATTGTTAATTAATTTTTAAAAGGCAATTCACCCCCCTCTTGCCATCAGTTCCTTTCTTTCTCCGCCCAACAGTTGTGACTTTACAAGAGAACTGGGTGGGAATGCTTAAATGTTTTCTTGACTGTTTTCCATCAGCAGTTGTTTTGGCTTGTGGATATGCCTATTAGTTTCCTTCCAGTGCAGGAATATTTAAATGTAATCACTTGAACATGATAACAAAATTTTTTGGTGCTCTGGTTGTGGTTGTTGGGATTTTTTGCATGTATGAATAGTAACAAGGGTGTTTGTGTATAGGCTAGTTTTAGAACCCCTAGGTTGGGATGAGTTCTTGTTCAACTTTATGTATAAATTATTTTTGTGTTTCTTATTCACACCCCACAAAAATTGAGTACGTTATTCCAAACACCCCCATTCCATGGGTGTGGGTGTTTTCCAAACGTTCTTATGAGTGGATGGTTGTTATCTCCTTCTCTTCTCCCTCTCCTATGTAGCCCAAGACTCATCAAGAAGGATGTCACAGTATTAGGTCTATTATATCCCAAGACTCCTCAGGCAGGGTACGTTGTGGTGGTTGTCCCATGTGTGTGCAAGCAGGGTTATTTCCCAAGTGTCTTTGGGATGACCCACAGGTTTCTTCGGGCCTGGCAGTGTTTGTTCTGGCCTAAGTGTCTTCTGGAATGGTGGTGGTTGTTTTGGCCTAGGTTTCTATGGACATAGCATTTGTTGTTCTGGCCCAAGTTTCTACTGGTGTGGTTACATATGGTTGTGTTGTCCTAGGTGTCTGTAGGTAGGTTATGTGGTTGTAGTGTCCCATAAAGTTGTTTTTGGGGAGGAAGTGCGACTATAATGAAAATGGTGAGGGAGGTCTGACGTGTAGGATGTCTTCAATAACCAGTGGTAAAGTAGTGCAGGGTACCCAATTTTCAATGTGATGTTACTGTTACTCTACCTGACTTTAATTATTTGGGGTGTGTGCCTTGGTGAGGTTGGGTGGAAAGTTTCTTTGCTACATTCTTTGGTTACCTCTTTTCTCATAGGACATTGGAATTCCTCCTCACATGTACACGAGATATTTTGGTTTTACCTACTGAGTATACACGTATACTCACCCTACGAATATAAAACTTCGTTCGGGTTTCTAGGAGGACTTTGAAGACCGTTCTAGACTTTACTAGATCAGACATTGGGAAAGTTGGTGTGGATATTTTCTTTCCTTTTTGGTAGTTTACCTTTTGAGTTTCATTTTTTTTTATATCACTTTACTTTGAACATCCATGTGGGAATGGATTTTTGGATTTAATCTTACTTTCAGTTTTAGAGTTTTTTGGATTTTATCATCTTATCTCCCAATAATTTTCTAAAAAAGTGGGGCAATTCCTTCCATAATACGTATAATTCTATACCATTGGTGCCAGTCACCACTTAGATGCCTATTGAAGGCAAAACTAGGGGTCATTATCTCTCCTTCAACATGATGAAGGAAGGTTCTGGCAGTTTTCTGGACCTTCATTTATCTTAGTGAAGGCTGGTTGTGACAATTTTTCTAATAGATAATTAATTCATTAGAATATTTGGGGCATTAACAGCTACATAAAAAATATAGTTTTGAGATTAATAGTGAAGTAAATGTAGCTAATTCAAAATATAACTACCTAAAAATACAGTTTTGGGTTCAAAAAACTATATTTTTTGAGGTATCTATTCACACCCTCAAAAGAATTTACCTCAAATTATAGCTACCACAAAATCATATTTGTTCATTCCCTAATATTCTAGAACAGCTACCTCATTTTTCTAGTAGTTGAAAAGTGTATTTTCTAGTATTTTTCCAATAGTTAATAAATCAATTTAGGGTGTGAACATTTTAGTGTTTACAGATAATTTCAATGTCTATCTTTCATTTTATTTCCCTCAAGAACAGTATTTTCTATTTTACAGTTTTCAATATTTCTTTTTTATTGATAGTTGTTTCAAAAACTGTATGTTTTTTTGGTATCTATTCACACCCTACTTTAAAAAAATAAATTTTTTCTCAAAACATTGATGTTTTAATATGGTCACATTGTTACTTGGAATTGGTATGGTCACATTTTTGGAGTATTTCATTTTAAAATAGAAATAATGAAAACTGTATTCTTTTACCACTATAAACTGTTCAAATTACCACTATTCTACATACAATGAAAATACATTTTTATAATAAAATAAAAATATATCTACCATGAAATAAAAACACATTTTTCCTCAAAAATATAAAATAATAACATACCATATCATAGTAAATGTATGTTCACACCCTCAATTTTTTTTAACTTGTACATTCACGCCCTCAATATTCTGCTGAAGAGTATTTGTATCTGCTTCATATAAATTTTTAGGTAGTTGTTCATTCCCTTAATATAATTTTGAAAATTATTGAAACAAATTGTCAATAAAATGTAAATATAGTTTCTTTGATTTTCACAATGAAAATATAATTCATTACCATTGGGTGCAGAGGGTTGTGTGTATGATCTCAAACACGACCAGTGTGGCTAGGTTTTTTCACATATCGATTACTTGTTTGATATGATATATGTGAGGAGGGTGTTTGTGAACTGTTAAACTTCCAATTATCATCTCTTTTAATCTCTTTTAGGTTAATCATGAAAATCATGAATGAAATTATATTATAGGAAGGATTTTGGAAAAAATTAAAAAAAATAAATTTAAAATCAACTTTACTAAGAGGTCCCTAGATCATTGTAGAGGTGATTGAGAAGGATAAAGTAATGAATGAGAGGTGGGACAGTGTTGGAATTATCATCTACTTCATAATAAATTTTCTAACCATTTAGTTGGTAGAAAAGTAGTGAAGAGGGAGATTATGAATGTTATGGAAACCATCCCATTATCAAACTATTTTTCAAATGTTGGATTGCATTTATTTTGAATCCACATTGCTTCTTTTAGGTATCTCCATCATAACATATACCATTGAATAGAAATGGTAATAGAAACTATAATTTATAATATTATCACTATGTATAAGAAAAATGACAATTAATCAAAAAGAATGGTATTATTTTTCATGAAATTGTTAGGTACAAAGGGTTGGGAGAGACTAACTAATTTTGTTATGTGTTGTATGTCATTAAAGCATTGATCTTTGAAGATGTCATAGATGATTTTTTTAGTGGGTTTTAAAGTATCAAGAAGATCCAAACTAAGGTTTTGGAGTATTTTTTGAACAACATGGATGTCCCACTTAAATCATTTGATTGAGAATAACAACCAAGAAAAAATACATTATTGACACTTTTTTTGAATCATAATAAATTATGTGATGATCTCTTGTTCCTTTATAATAATCATTTCTCTTGGACATGGGTGTGCTAACTTATGGATGCATACCAAAATTCCTCAAAAAATTCCACAACTACAAGAAATGTCACATAGTTTTTTCATGTAATTAAACCTTCACTTCATGAACATTTTCTTCTCATTATATTGATATTTCTAATATCTAGAAAATTATTACTTATTATCCAGTTCAATACAGCAAAATTGTAGTTGTATTAGATCTATATAAATTGTTTTATAATTTAAATAATTTATTTCCCTATTCCCAAACATATAATTGTGAAAAAAATTACCTGCATTCCTCGGTTTTCCAAGATGCACTCTCTTGACAATGTGTGGGAATAACAATAGTATATCCATGAAGTCCCAAATAAAACCATCAATTGAAATAGATGAAGGAGTATTATTTTCAAATGAATTGAGTTATTAATCCTTGTTTATAGAGGTGAAAAAGGCAACATTAGAAATAATTTTTTACAATACCTTGAAAATATAGCAATCAGTCGATGATTATTTGGAGAGAACCTATGACCTGAAGTTAGGTCATGTAGATGGAATTAGTATTATAAAAATACCTTCAAAATAGAATTTCGGTGGATGAATAAACATGGGTGGATGATTCAAAATTTAGTTGATGATTCAATGTTGGTGGATGATTTAGTGACGGTTGAAAATTCTACAACGGTTGACGATTTAGGGATGGTGGATGATTCGTCCTTGGTGGAAGATTCAACATTGGTCAACACGATCAAAATTTAGTTGAATGGGTATGAGAATGATGATGTCTACTTATGAATGAAAAGAGATATATAGTTTATGAAGGAGACAAGATTGAAGGGAATGGGATATGAGATTCTAGGAAATCTATTTTTTAGATCCGTATCATCTTTGATGAGGGAGAGATAATTTCGGGAGAGTGAATGAAAGTATTTGGTTGTCTCATATTCATGAGGGATGGAGGCTGAATAGTCGGATTTGATTATTTCAGGGAAGGGGAAGTTGAGGCCACATTGAATTTGGGTGTCAAATTTTCTGCAGAGTCAGACAGCGATGCATATTGGTAGGGGAATCAAATAGGCAGAGACATGCAAAGGTGGAGGAGATACTCTTTAGTATAGTTAATGGATGTGTATCTAATTACCCTTTAATGTTTTATATCATGATCCTCTTATTGTTCAAGGTATTTCTTTTTTAAATAGAAATCATATACTTTAATAGGTTTTAACCCAAAATTTTCTAATGTGTATGGGTCTCTTCCCTTAAATTTTCACCCCTTAAGACATATTTCTTATTATACACCTTGTTTTCTTTGGAATGGTGTATCTAATTACCATTTAATAATTTTTATTATAATCCTAAAATTTTCCATTACATTTAATGTCACATTTTAAATAATATATTTTAAGAGGATTTGATTCAAAGTTTCTTAATTTCATATTGGTTTCTACTTACTCAATTTTCATCCATTGAGTTACAAACTTTTTTATTGAACTATATTATTCTAAGTTGGATTTATTATACCTAATGAATAAATTTTCTTTTATTACCTCCTACTTTTTAGGGGTTCTAATATTCTAATTTAAACCCTCATTATCAAATAATGCTTACCTTAATGATCATGTTACTTGAAAGGTGTTTCTTGGTCTTGATTATAACTCTTTAAAACATGACATATTTTTTGCACCATATCTCTTTTTATATAGTGGAATTAGATTTTAATCCCATGAATATCTATTACAATATTTTTATTAATTCATGGAAAATAAAAATAAAAATCATTTATCTTTCTTTATTCATATTTTTAATCATGTGTTACCCAACCCATATGGGGTTTTCGAAAATTTATTTATTTTCCATGAGTTATAAAAATTATTCATGAACCTCATTCTTATTTGATGAATTATTTTACCATATGATTGTATAAAACTATGTTTCCTATTCCAATTTTTTGAATTTATATTTCAATTTTATGAAGTCTTTTTTTATGGATCAATTCATATTTCTATCATTATGACTTGAAAATACTCAACTCTAGTTCAGGCTATGTTCCCCTAGAGTCTGTAAACCTCATCATAGGAGACTCTCTTGGGCTCACTACTTTAGAACCCTTTGATTTTTGGGACATTGGTCCTTCCCTTCTTATGTTCTTTCTTGTTTCCCCATTTTTAATTTCAATAATTTTAATTATATATAATAATATTTATGATAATCAATCTTAGAAGTGAAGCATATTATTACTCTATATGGTGAAATTTTGAGGGATTATTACAAAGAAATCACTTCTATTTTTTGATTAGGTAAATATCAAAAATATTCATGTGTTTCATTTCAATATGGATAATTGTTAGAAAATTTAATTATATATTTTTTATTAATTTTCTCAAATGATGAATGCATTGGACTTAATTAGTGATGTGTGAATCCATGTCATAGATAACCCATCAATGCATTGATATTTATCATGAGAAAATATTTCTTGGGTCTTTTGGTGTATGTCTACCTATAGAAAATATTTCCAAGACATGTGGAAATGATGTTTAGATCACTATGTATAAGATCACTTTTTCATTACTTAGGGAATGGAATGGATTACTAAAATTATGCATTTAATCTCTATGTAACTATTTATTTTTATCTAGGCGATCATTTAATTTTCATCATTGTCCATGAATATCTTATTCTTTAAATTTCATTATTTTATGGAATTATTTTTGGCTATATATTCCTACCATATTATATATCCTCATCATATACTCAGTTATGATATTTGATTGATATCACTTACGTTTACCCTTATAAGTCATTTGATCTTACCCTTTTTATGATTATATTTACACTGGTTATGAAGAAAAGTATTACACATGATATATCTAGAAATATATCATGTGATGAGAATATTTTGGAAGATATAGAAGACTTATAATGGATAAATTAGATTCTTATATAGTGGAAAAAATGTTCACATGATGATAAATACCTAGGTGTTGTTAGTTAAATGTTCTTCCTAATTCACTAAAAATATAAACCAAAAATATCATCTTAAGGTATGTGATTCAACATTTCTTTGTGAAATTATTACTATTGATCATTAAAATAGGGTCACTTCAGTTCAATTCAAATTTAGTATATGTAGAAGGTGTTTATTTCCACCGTATTTTGGTAGTGTGGGTTCAAGGAACTATAGTTGGTATCAAATGATATTTTAGAAAACTTTAGAAGTTAGGATATTCGTTAAGGATAATTTAAGGGTCTATATGTTAAGGTTTATCATAATATCAAAGGTATAGATAACCCTTTAAGTTAGTTGAAGTAATATTCGATATTTTAGGTATTGGGATAGGAGATATATAGTGAAAACCATAGGGATAAGACTATGGGATAAGTATAAGTATAGGATAACAACATGATATTTTGGTAAATTAGATATTGTTTTGGTTATCTTAGAAATAACACAACCTTCAAGATACTCTCAACGGGATGCAACTGTGGCACATTTTCACCTAAGGATAATCACCCTAAAAAAGGCTAGTTTATTACTCAGTCAATCTTCACTATGGTTCATGATGAGTGGGCCTAACCAACAAATATAGATAAACACACTTTATGGGTATTATTTTGTTAATAAAATTCTATTTATAGACCAGCATAAAGGATTTAATATTTTATAGAATTATATTAATGAATATGAGAGAACCAACCTAAATAAATCTTGATTAAATTGGGAGTGATTTATATTGAGCTGAAATATTATGTAACAATTTCAAAGAGTAATACATTTTTAGGTTGAATTTAATTATCATACAATATTTATAATATGGTTTTCATCACTCGCGTTAATTTTAGTAATGTTAGGAGCCTAAAGGAACCAAGTTAACAATGGATTTCATGGATATTCGAGATATTTTACCAATGATTCAACTAATGGGATAAGATTTTGAGTTAAAAAATAATATGAAAATCTGGATATCATGAATTATAATTAATATGATGAATATTTATGAATCCCTAAATACTTCATGGAAGATAAAGGTGGAGTCTCATTGAAGTTTAGGTGAAAAGGTGATGAATTAAATATGATTAAATTTCTTACATGTCAAAAATGTGGGAAGAAACACCTCATAGAATTCATGAAGGGAATGATAATTCACTATAAGTATAGAAACTATAGTCATGTAGCTCATTCGTGAATGACTAAGATAGAATATATGAAAATTCATTAATTTAAATACAATGAATTTTGGAATTATTCAAATCAATGAAATAATCCAATGTCCAATCGTGAAATTAGTCACTAAGAATCGTCTAAACCATGTGAAAAAGGAAAGGACTATGAAACAACTACTATTAAAGAGGATATTAATTATTCATTATAGATTTTATAATATCTTATGACATGTATGTTTTAACAAAATATTGGATATTGAATCATAAATAAAAACACCTCATGGTATGATTATTATTAAAATTTATTCAAGCCTTGTGGGAAGATACTTATTATAGATATATTTTTTCCCAATATTTGGATATGGTATTAGGAATGGATTACTACTCTTTACAATGGAATCATACAAATTTTCATATAGGGAAATCTGACTACATACCCTAAATCAGCCTGTGATTATTTATCGATGTTTACTATGAACTTACTATAGAAACTTAGTTTATTATATTGATCTTCATATCCAATCATGAGTTTCCTAGTATTAAAAATAGTAAACTTTATATCTCATTAGAAATTAAACCCATGTTTTTTTGTGTCTTGTGGAAACACTAAACTATTTTCTCTATAGAAAAAAAAATTAAAAAAATATTAGGATGTAATTTACTTAAGTGGAGGAGAATGTAACACTCCATGATTAAATATTATATTTTTTTTTCTTTTGGAACCTAATTTTCTTGATTTATTGTGATTAACATAACACCAAATAAAAAATGAACAACAAAGTAATATTAATAATTAAAATATAGTCATAGATTTGGTTGGTAAAAATATATACAACTAGGTTATGAGATATATATATATAAATATAAATAAATTTCATTATCAATTATAATGTATTAAAAAATTAAATAATTATAGCTAAATAAATGAAAAGACTAATTTATGATTTAAAATGTAACATTTTTAAAAATTCAATTTTTATTTTTTTTAACAAAATAAATATTATATCTATAATATAAATTATCAATATTAATAATAAATTTACACCCATTTTATTAGTAATTGATAGTAAATTAAAATAAAATAGTTTATATTTTTGAAAAAATATATTCTTTTCCTATGAAAATATTTTTCATTGTATGTTTATGTTATTATTTAGAAGTTAAAATATCAAATTTTATAATTTAAATTTGATTAAACAAAATTCGTCCTTCAAATCATAATTTCAATATTATTTAAAAAATATTTTTTGGTATTTTTTAAATATAATTTACTTTTGGATGAAAACTGAAAAATACCATTTTTTTCAAAATGATGACTTTATTTATGTATATATAAAATAAAATCTTATATTTTTAATTCATAATATATTTATTTAAAGAATAAATTTATTCATTTAAATTATATTATTTTAAATTTATATAAATTATATTTGACATTAAAAAACAAAAGTAATATTTTAATTCTAATAAAAATTATTTTCGATCTTTTCATTTTATTAAGTATTTTAATGATACATTTTAGTTTTTTATTTATTTAATATCCACATGACATTTATATAATTATAATAAGAAAATTTATTTCTTTGAAATAATAAATACTGATAATTTTCTCCTATATATAAATTTTAAGCTTAATAATAAACTTTTCTTGAAATCCATTTTATAATTTTTGTGTAATTAATTTAAAATTAATGTTCCATGAAATTAAAATATTTATTTCATAAAATAATTTTCATATTTTAAATCAAAATTTTCATATTAGTTAAAAAAGTTCAATTTTTTCCTTAAAATTAATTACTAAGGTAAAAATTTAATCTCCTCAGTAAAAATGAAAATGTTAAAAATTAATTTACTAAGAGGAAATGACCTGAAACATGTTAAAAAATTGTTTCCAAATAGATGGTTTTGGAATTGATCAAAAAAATACACCTATAATTCCAATTTATTACTTTTTTGAGACTTTTACCGTTGAATTGTAAATTTACATTATTGAAAATGTAAAGTATGCTTCCAAATGACCTCTCTTATAACTTATAAAAGGAGAACCTTTTACCACATAATGTTACAAATTTACCCCTTAAATTTGTTCTTAAAACTGTTCCTTTTTTCCCTCCTATAAACCTCTCCTACTTCCTTAATCCTTTAGTTACCATTTGTCATACTAAAGCATCTATTACTAAGGATATTTCTAAGAGAAAACTCAAGCTATCGACCTAATTATTACCTCCTTTATAGTTATTACTTATTAATCTTACTCATACAATATTTTATTAAGGACATAATATAATTACATAAGTATAATTAATATGAAAATTTTTATTGTAAATTAACATCCTATATTTATTCATTTCCATCCACTATGAAAAAAAAGAACATCATTAATGTGAATGTGTGAACTACCACATCCACAAATCGATATCTTCCATTTTTCATAAACTCTTATCATATAAGGTTATAGTGATGGAATTTATGAATTAATATCATATATAAAATATATTTATGAATATAAATTTTATATTTACTATTTAATGTCCACCCCTCTAATTTATTGAAAAATAAAAATGTTATTATGTGTATGTGTGAACTACAGCCTCCATGAACAATGTATCCCATTTTATCTAAAACATGTAACATGGGTATTCTTAAAATTTTAAGTAATGAAATTATATGATATTTATAAAAAAAATAGGTTATTAAATAATAATCCATATTATACTTGTTTTCTGATCTATGAAAAAAAGCATCATCCATCTGTATGTCTAGACTACCACCATGGAATGACGTATTCCAACTTTCATTACTTGCTTTAATGTATGGTTTTATTATTTTATTTAAGGGATAAAATATTTTTTTATAAAATTATTAAGGTTATAGTTATTGATAATGGAAAAAATATTAACAATATGAGCAATAAAAAACCGTTGAAAATTTAATCATCCAAAAAGAGAATACTAAGAGGATAAAATTATTTATTTTTATTATAAAATAATTTAATATAGGTTAATTATTCTTATAATTCTTAAAAATTATGATATATCACACTAATGAAACCTAAATAACATCATTATTCTTATTTTATAATGATATTACAACCAAATCACTTAAGGATCATCTATTAATTATAGTATGTTCTTGTTTTGTTCTTTCTAACAACTACTTGAATATTGAAATAAATTAATATCATAGATGAACATGATATCATAATTAATTATAATATTTTATATATATTATTAAAAAAATATTTATTTTTGTTTTTGAATTGTAAAATTATTTTTAAACACGTAAATTATGATACTAATATCCATTCATACAAAATAACCAAAACATGATCACTGTTGATTTCATATTTAATTATCATAACAATAAATACTATAAAATGAAATTATAAAATTATATTTAATTATAAAACATCAATTATTGTTAAATTTATGATCTTGGAATGATAAAATTTGGTAGAATAATGAATCTCAACACTACAATGATGAAACTGATTCCAAAAAATCAATATTGATCACATCTGATATTAAAAGTAGACAATAACTAACGAATACAAATATAAAGAACAATTAAAAAATAATTTTATAAAAGATCATAGATATGAATAAGGCTATTTAATTGGTTTTTAAGATATTTATTTTTTTATACAAGATATTTTTTCACTTCAGTGGAAGTCTGGAATTAAAGTATGGTTTTTTAATATCAAATATTTACCCCTTGACACATATTATTTTTTACACACCATGGTTTATTTAAAATGTTGTATCTAATTCCCCATCAACATTATATATCGTGGACCTATCATTAATCATGTTATTTAAATTTTATTTTGAAATCATATCCTTTAAGGGGTTTTAACTCGAATGTTTCTAAGGTTGTAAGGGTTTCTTATCTCAAATTGTCACCCCTTGAGACTTATTTCTTTTTATACACTTTATATTTGTTGTAATTATTTCTTTACTACCCCTATAATATTTTTTATCAAGATAAAATCATTTTTAATGATATATAATGTCTCATTTTAAATCATATCTTTCAAAAAAAATTGATTTGTATGTTTCTAATATTGTAAGGGTTTAGTCTTACTCTATTTTCTTCCATTGAGTTATAAACATTATTATTGAACTATATTATTACAAGTTTGATTTATTATACCTAATGAATATTTTTTATTTTATAACAACCATCTTTATTTGGGTTCTAAATCTATTCATTATATCCACATTATCAAATTTTTCTTACCTCATTGATTATGTTACATATAAAGGGTTTCATGGTCTTAATTATAATTGTTTAAGACATGATATAGTTGGTTCACCATGTTTCTTTTTATACAATTTTATTTGGATTTACATCCCATGAATTCAATTAACTACATGTTTCATTAATTCATGAGATATAAAAATCCAAATCAAGTCCCTTTCTTTATTCATCATTGATTCAATTATAACCCATGTTGTGAGGGGTTTTCATAATTCGTTATTCATTCATTGAGTTATACTAATTATTCTTTAACTTCATTATTATTAGTATAATTATTTTTCTCTATGATTTTATAAAATATTATTTCCACTTAAATGTTCATGGATTTAAATTTCATTTTTATGAAACAATTTTTTATGGATCAATTCCTATTGATATCCTTATGATATGAAATTAATCCTCACTACCACCTTTTTATCATTCATTTGATAAGGGTACTTTAAATTATATTATGAGTATTTATATTGTGGTATATTCCACTAGTTAGCCTTTTTATTCAATTTATTGAAGAAATTATTGACATAACCATATAACATTACTCTATGTGGTGTTAGTTCAAGGGATTCCTACTTAATAAAAAGAAATTCTATTTATTGATCAAGGAAATATTGATAATTTGTATACTTGTTTTTTCAATATGGATGATTTTTTGAAAATTTGATTATGTATTTTTTATTCATCTTCTCATATGATGAATTCATTAGAATCAATTAGATATAGATGGGGATGGTTATAAATATCCCATATATGTACTAATAAGTCTCGTGAGAGAAAAATATATTGGTTCTTTTGGTGTATGAATTCCCGAAACAAATAGTTCATATACACAATTCCTTGAGGGATGATCATGACATCTAAGGTCATGATGTATTGGAATAGGGAATGGAATATATTCTAGGGGTGTTATGGAATCTTATTATTTTTATAAAATCTTATTTTAAAAATAGTTTAGTCTTCATTAAAAGTGGTTATATATGATGTTATAAAAATATAGTAATATGGGGGGGGGCTAATAGCATCATTATAACCTCAACTCAATGAAAAATGGATTCCTTTGAAAACATTTTACCAATTAAATTCCATTACATTATCCCTTATTCTCTAAAATTTTATTCTAATACATGTTTTTAATAGAACTAATGTACCATTTTTTTAAACATTGTCACATACAGAAGATTAAGTTATATATAATTTTGTTTTTATACATTTTGGCCTAGAATGAGTTAAAAAGTTAAAACGTGAACCTGCATAGATGTAGTAAATAAATTTACACAAAATGGTTTATTTAGTTATAAGTTATTCATTGTTCATGTTAGGTTGATAAATACTAATAATATTCCTTAGTTTGATATCATGTGTGGTTCATGTGATATTTTTCAAAAATATTGAAATGAATTATATATTTCCTTCTTGGGAGTCCACCTAGTGCTTCCTGAGAGTTGAGTATTTCATACATCAGTGGTCTATTAGACTAATTATAGAATGTCTGGATTCTTTCTATATGTGAAAATATATATCCATGGACAATTTTACTACTACTAAAATGCTTTTAAACCATGTTAGTTACTCTCATTATTATAAAAAACAATAGTTTGGTATATTGAACATGGATACAATATTATTATGTTGAGAATACTGATTATTTCTTATATCAACCATGTTGTTTCTTTTTTTATTAATCATGTTCGTAGATATAGTTTGTAATACTAGTTTATGAATATCTATTGATTATTGTATTACATGGAATTTCTTAATAACAATCGTAAGTATTTTTTGGTTATTTTTTATTTTTATTACTGATTATCTGAGAAAATCATCCTAATAATGGTGTTTACATTAAAATAATTAAATGAATTATTTTACCATGACGGAATATATTAGTTGATTATGTGGTACATGTAAAAAATTAATTGACTCATTATAGCTAGGATATGATTAATTATTTCTTAGACTCCTTTTATTCGTTACACTATGCATTGGGATGGGATACATGATTTACCATACCAACTTGTCTTAATTATTTATTCATAGGATTGGTTTATAGGACCCAAACATCTTTTTCTCAAATATATTGATATTTGTGGGTAGTTATGGGTACATTCAGGAGATATATACTAATAATGTTATTTCCTCTCCTCGATGATGTCCTTGAATTACAGTCCCAAATGGCGTGCATGACTAGAATCTGGTAGTCAATGTGCAGACCCTCTTTGTATACAGAGTTATTGAATATATATATTATGCATTCATGATTTCCATTATATAATTATGTATCTATTCTATGTTTTCATTTTTCAGTACTATTTTACAATGTATGTTTGTAAATTTTTTAAATGTTTTAATCATGCACTCATTATATCATAGTTTTATTAATTCACAATTGGTGGTTCCTTACTATGTATTCTATGATCACACCCAATATAGAGATATATATGAACATATAGCCTTATCACTATAACATTTCACGTACTTACATGTACATGGGTAACTTTTAGGACTCTATGGATGATCACTCATGTTTTTCATGGAAATAGATCGATTCCCAATTAAAATTTGAATATTATGAGATAGTTAGAGGTCTTATGTGGAACTTATCCCTTTTTCACTCTATATTCATGTCTTGTGTCTTATTTGGACATAGAATATGTTATTACATATTTTAATATTGTATTATATATGTTTTTTAGTCTTATATGCAATCATTTAGATATTTTTTCATGTTACTATTCATTTTACCTCATGTTTGACCCATCTTTCATTAGCCTTCGTTTTTTGAATGTCTCACTTATGGATGAGTCTTGATTGAATTCCAATAAAAGAAATTCATTTGTTTCTATAACTAAAATGAGTAAATGAATCCCAATTTTATAATGAGTATTTGGATACTAGTCGATGACCCTTAGGGATCAGGGAGCACTCCTAGGGTAGTAGTAATAAAATTTGATTTTTGTATGAATATATATTTTAGGGTCTCTATAATATAGAATTAGAATGATATTTGGATCAAAGGGATTATAAATTTTCTTATAAAAGAGGTAGTTATATTTGGAATTGAGAAGTATCCTGTAAAAAGTGATTAGGAATCTCTTTATGGTGGAGGATCAAGACACCAAGGGTTTCCTAGGTACTTAGTGGATAGTATAGGTTGATTGAAAATTCTCTATACTTGTCTTAGGTATGATGGAACAAAACTCAAAACAAGTATCTAGGACCTAAATTTGGTAAACAACTATTTGATTTCATGAACCATGTTAGGAATTGATAGTTACACATAAAACATAATACCAAACAATATACTTATGGTTTATATATTCTTATTTAATACAATTGATATTTATATAATCTAAGTAATCAATAATATATACAAATATTTTTTTCATATATATATATATATATTATTGATTTATAGGTTAATATAAACCTAAAATTAGTTCTTTTTATTGTGATAAGCATTCTAAAATTAGTAAAAGTTAGTCTTTCTTAATAAAGTCATTATATATTAAATAATGACTTGGTTTCTTCTAAGATTTGTATTATTTTGAATTTCCCATGTTTATTTTTCATCAAGTATAAAAATTAATTCCTACATAATAATGTTTTCCTGACATGAATTTTCTTTCTCTACTTAATAAACTTCTATTGAGTATGTTTTCGATTATAGTTGGTAAGTCATGTATGTTGTTAACTTGGTAAATTTTATAAATTTGAGGATATTTCTATGAACTTGTGTTATTGAAATTTTTCTAGAGTTTGATATTCTAAAAAATGAGGCAGAAAAATATTTTTTCCACTACTTCAGTTATGTCCAAGAGAACATATGTCATCTAGTATGAGTATCTAAAAGGATTTTGTTAGTTCCAAAATGTAAAGAAAACTATTTTATGATGTTATATTTCACAAAGTAGAGAATGTGATTAAATATATATGGGTTAAAAATGGTGATATATTTTGAAAATTATGATTAGTTTAATTTTTTTAATAGAACACCAATTTGGGTCATGAACTCGGATGAGATCTGCTGAAAAAACTATTTTACTTCAACTTTTGTTTAAAAATGAAAGAATGTTTTTTGAAATAAATGGTTTATTTTCAAAATGGAATTGGAAAATGATTTTGAAATGTGATGTAATTTTTTAAAAAATAAAATGAAATGAAATATATGAATATTTTTTTTTGATTTACCTGTAAATTAAATAAGGATTTATTTTTGTAACGTCCTAATCCGGCTCACCCCTAAACCGATGGCCGGATCAGTCTCTACATGATCTCAGGCACATCTACCCATATGCCAGAGGCTTCCAACTAGAAGTGAGGGTCTAAGGATAGTCAGTGGGGATAATATACCCTCTTATCAGAGTAAAAATAGTGTAAAATATCAACAAATGGGATAAACCATGTGAATAACAATAAAGTAGTAGAAGAAATAATTTTATAAATCTTGTATAAAACAAAATGGACAAAACTAATGTTATAGAATGCATGAATGTTACGATGGTACAACTATAAAAGTGATAAACAATACATAATGATTTACATGTCAATAAAGAAATAAATAAATAATGAATCAAAGCCCCAAGGGTAATATCCTCAAGCATCTTGAGCCTCCGCTTGGTCCTCTACTCTTATCCCCCAAGTATATACAAACAGCCCAATCCTGTAACAAAATAGAATCTACTCGGGTACCCTAGTCCAATAGCAGCCTGATTATGGTGTGATTTATAAATATCAGTAGGTCGGGACAACCAGTGTCTACCCAAAATCCATACATTCAATAAATAATTTAAAGAGTGTGAAAGAGTGAATAAATAATGTAAGCAGTACAATATAACTATATACCCAAGTACCTGCTTCATCCCTTAGATGGTGTCTGAACCTCTATTATACATGTTTTATGCATACACAATATTTATCACACATTCATTTTCATTTATCAACTATTAAAACCTCATTAAATTATATAAGTTTTGATATCTGGCCTATGCCTAACATCCCCCGTATAAGTCACTCATAATCGATGTCTCTAAAGACCATCTAAGAAATCAACGTAAATACCAAATCCAAGCTTGTGCTTTGTCTTGGATAACACGTCTGAAGATATTTCATTTAATCTTTTATAAACTATGTCTGATCTCGTCCACTAAAAATAGTGATTGAGTCCTAAGTTCATCCACTAAACATTGATTCTCCCAATTCATTAACAAGTATGAACCCTTTCTCATATTCAATCCACAAATCATTAAATCACATTTTCTTTCATTAACCATTTAATTCAAATCATGTATGAACAATTGGACCCATAGTCCAATTTCAATTAATGGGTGTAGAATGTCATTTCTAGCACCCTCGTGAGTATTTGGAGCATCAGTCCTTGTCTTATAACCCATGGGTTTTGGAGCATCAATTTTTGTCCCATAAAAGAGAAATTTTTATGCATGTTGGGTATAGAACACCATGTATAGAACCCCGTGAGTATTTGGAACGTCATTCCCCATCTCAAAACCCATTTATCAATCATATATATATATATATATATATCATGGGTGTAGAATGTCAAGTCTAGAACCCTATGAGTATTTGGATCATTATTCCATATCTCACAACCAATTTATCAAACATACGAATATATATAGATCATGGGTTTAGAATGTGGATTCTAACACCCCAAGATAAACTATTTGTGTAGTACGCCATGTCTAGCACCTCAAAAATATCATTCATTAATTAATTCCCAAATTAATTAATCAAGAATATTAATTAGTTAAATAATTAATTAATAACATAAATTTCCTATTATTTAGTTCCCAAATCAATTTACCACTAAAAAACTCAACATTAAAAATTAAATGGACCAACTAAATATTCTAGATCACAAATATACAACTTGATAATTAACTCAACATTTAATTATCCTATTTTCTTAATCATTTTGATTGGTAATTAATTTTCTAATTAAAATATCCTTCTCTCTCATTAAACATTACAACATAACTAAATAAAATTAATTATTGAAAATGATTATATTACTAATTCTCTGATCATCACAATTATTTAATTAATTCATAAAATTTAATTAATTAATTCCAATTAATTAATTCAACAATTAATTAATTTAATCGCATTGTATTTACCAATTCGTCGGTTTAATTAAAGCAGGTCAATTAATTAATTAAATAATTAATTAATTTAATCATATCAATTTTACTAGTTCACCAATTGATTCTTCATTCTCCACTTAACATGTAATAATTAATTCATCTGTTAATCATTACCAGTCTCCAATTTATCTTCTAATAAAAACATGTGAAGTAATTATTAAAATTCCATATTCCCAATATTCTTTAAACACCACAATTTCCCAACTCACATCTTGTTAATTAGTTCTTTGATTAATTACCCTATTACTCATCCATATCCATTAAAATCATTTAATTATTTAATCATATCAATTTAACCAATTCAGCAATACATGCTTAAAACCAACACATGGTCAAGTCCTCATTTATCTCACATAGGAGACATCATTCAATAACATCAAGGGTCGTGCATCAACATATCATATATCATCACTAACAGAAGTATTATGAAAAGCGCAAACCACTAGAAATAATTTTAGTAATTCATTTATTAAAGTTGATCACTTAGAAAAGGACCCTACCTCTAGGTGGAACCCAAACATGTTGCACTTAGTCACACGTAGGAAACCAATCCAGAACTGGTCCTCAATCGCACGCATGAACACCTTATATATATATAGACACACACACACACACACACACACATATATATATATATATATTCACATGTTCACTCCCGGTAACAATATAAAAAATTCACTAAAACAAAAACAAGAGTCCAAAACCACTGCAACAAGGTCTACGCACCTATAACTATAGACCATGGACTCTTATAAAAAATACAGACTCTTAATTTGATGGTGAAAAACCCAACAGTTATGTACAAACCATACCCCAGTGACAGTGGCAAGCGAAAATGAACTCATCTGCCTCTCCTTCAGTGGCAGATGCTGGAATACTAACAAGGGAGACCTGGTACATCAATCGCACTTCATATTGAAGGAAGAACACAACAATGGCTATTATTCTCAAAACCCTAAAATTGTCCCAAACAAAAACGGGTGCCGAAAGAGCACCAAAACACAAAATAAATGAAGGATATCATGGGAGAAGATCTTACCCTGAAAAATCGGACCAAATCCATGGAAGAACCAGGAGAAAACACATGCAAAAGAAGGGGGGTCTCACTCCATGTGGGTCGTACTATAGGAGTTTCAACCAAAGTTCATGCCTACTTTGGATTATAGCTAAGAGATGTGTCTGACCAAGAGGAGTTTGGATATGAGGTATCTCATGCAAAGGAGGATTTCGGAGCAAAGCATGGAGAGGAGGCCACAAGAGGCGTTGTGAACACTATAGGGATAGCCCAAGGGGGGGTCGCATGCTGAACTTATGCGCCTCTCCTCTCATTTTCCCTCTTTAAAAAATAAAAAACATATTAACAAAAATGGATTTTTTTAATAATAATAATAATAATTATTATTATTATTATTATTATTATAAACATACTCATTTAATAAAAAGTTTCTTTATTAAATATTATTTAAATAAAATTTTCATAATTATTTATGAAACTCACTATTTAATCATTAAATTAAATTATTTTAACATTTATTTAATTAAATAAACAAGATAATAATAATAATAACATCCGTATTAATTTTATTATCAAATCTTTATTTTATTTAAAATAAAAAAAATTAAAAATCGAGTAACCACACAGCTTGACCCACACTGCTTGACTAACTGTGCCATACCCATGCGTTCACTAACAGATTCCCAGGGTATCCCACATCACTGACTCACATAGTTTGACTAACTATGCGTAGCTTGACATTAACACTTTAAAATGGTCCACACGCTGAACTTTATTTTGACGTTAGGTCTTAAAATCTGTTTATCCACAAATTACTAAAAAATTCAAATTCCCTTTGAATTTTATGTTGTTTAACAACACGGGTTCTTACAAACTAACCGCCTTAAAAACTTCTCATCCTCGAGAATCCATTAGTAACTACTACAACATAAACCAACCCACAAAGGTCATGTAGTCTCATTTGAATAGGTGATTTGTGTTCCCACACATCAAATTAACCTTAAACCATTTCACAATCCTAACGTCTTTAAACCTTTAAAAACTGATCCAAAGCTCACTTTATAGCTTAAAAACTGAAATAGAGATTATATTTGAGACCATTAAAAGGACCTCAATGAAGGAAAAGGCCGAATTTTGATCGACCAATAGAAAGTGGTTGATCATGATTTCTTGGAAAGATATTATGGTCCAAAAACCCACAATCACTCTTAAACTAGCGATATGCCTTTTTAAATTATTACATTATTAACCGCATGTACACCAAATTCCTTACCCAACCTCTAGTGACATTAACAAGTCAGTTCATCGCAAGGCTAATTAAAAAAACTAATGTTACCCAATATGAATGAAGGTGTAGCCCAAAGAAACCATGCATCCCATGTATAACTAAAATAAAAGCCACTCATCAAGCCCAACAACATTTAAAACTTTAGTATGGCATAAAACTGATGATATATTAGTGTCTCCATGATGTGGTCAAGATAGGTGACATGCTTGTCGCAGTCGGAAGAGTTCACTAAGGGAAAACCAAGGTCACTAAAAAGATCAGTCGAAATACTATCGGGTGACCATGTTCAAAAAGCCCATCATCACATGTTGACATGTTTACCAAAATCGATGCGAAACTACCCACCTTACTATTGTCTATGACGTCTAACTAAAAGATCATCCACTCAGAAGCTTGCTATTTCAAAAAATCATAATGCATTTATGTTATATTCCTCAAACCCTGATCACCACGTCAAAAATTTATTATAAAATATGTAACTTAAACCTATAAGCATGTCAAAACACTCAATTCCCAAAAAGTCATCTTGAGTAGTGGGAAAAACTTACCTTAACACCCAAAACATTCTAAGGGTACTACCTACCATGGGTTAGCCCCATACGAAACATAAATGTCGACCTCTCTCTTGGTCACGCAAAACCAAAATCACAAGGTTCAAAAGCCCCTTTTCCATTTTATCCATTTTAATTAATTCATTTCATCCTTTTAATATTTCAATGAATTTCAAAAAACACACAAGTACTTTTTCACAACAAGTCACTTGGTTTTTAATCAATGCCACACAGGAAAAATAGACATTCAAGAACAAACAACCTCTTTAAACATTTCACATATTGTGTTATCCAAATATAAATAGGAAATTTAGTATCTAAATTCCTTTTACCCAAAAGTCGACCTCCGAGGTTCCTATTTATTCAATCTTGGATCTTCAAAAATCAACCCAACAATAGTTCATTTCAATCAAAACTCAGTAGTTTCGCATTTATATACTTTTTCAAACAAAATATGGTTATATAAGATTCAAACACATGGGTGTCCATCTACCAATCGATAAGGCACCCATACACCTTATCACTAGTATTTGGCTCCCATTTATCCTAATCAACGTTAATTTAACATTTTAACATTAGAATCCCTTTCACACATAAAAACATTTCTAGCATATTATCATAATTAGTAACACAACAGCATGCTATAACACAAAATCATGGCACAAAAACAAAACATGCTAAAGATAGAGGTAGAATTGGATATAAACACCCAAGCATATTAAATATATTACTGAAACATGCTATCTAAGGAGTCATGCTAAAACAGATCAAAATATTACATTCCACCTAAGGCACATAATCAAAATTAGCGGGCTTCCTACTAATGCGACTACATGTCATGTTATATGCATGGAAGGTGAATCTCTATGTTCTTAAGATGATGCATGTATGAAACTTCCTTTCCCTATCAAGACATGAATTTTTTTATTAAAATTATCAAAATCAATAAGCAGTGGAAAATACACCATTCACCCATGGTGAAATCATATCAACCATAACCTCAAATACTACAAGCATCAATTCCCATCCCTAGACACTTTTTCATTTCCCGTACATGGGGTGATCAGGCCCAAGCACGACTATTAGCACAAGCACTGACACACTCCTGATATCTTGTCTACCATTCCCAAAAATAGTAAGTCAAAGGAAAAGAAACAAAACCTAAAGCCTCGGATACCAATTTGTAACGCCACGACCTAGCTCGCCCCTGAATAGGTTCCTAAACTGGTCACCACATGACCTTAAGCGCATCTATCTGTATTTCAGAGGCTGTCGACTAGCAGTGGGGGTCTAAGGATAGTCAGTGGGGATTATATACCCTCTTATCAGAGTAAATATAACAAAAAATATCGGAAAATGGTGGAAATAGTATGAAAAATGATAAAGCATTAGAAGACATAATTATAAAAATCTTGTATAAAACAAAATTCCAATGCCATTGTTAAACAATGAATTAATGTTAGGACGGTAAAAATATGAAAGAGATAACAATACATAATTATTTTCATATCAATAAATAAATAATGACTCAAAGCCCCGAGGGATATCTCCTCAAACAACCTGATCATCTTCTTGGTCCTCTGCTCCTGTCTTCCAAGTATATCTAAATAGCACAATCCTACAACAAAATAGAATCTACTCAGGTACCCAGTGCAATAGTGGCCCAAGTAGGGTGTGATATATAAATATTAATAGGTCGATACCACTAGTGTTTACCCAAAATCCATACATTCAATAAATAATTTAAACAGTGTGAAAGCATGTTTAAATAAAGTAAACAGTACAATGTAACTATATACCCAAGTACTTTCTTCATCCCTCAGCTAGGGTCTGAACCTCTATTATAAATTTTTCATGCATAAACAATAGTCACCAAACATTCATATTCATTCATAAACTATTCAAACTTCATTAAATTATATAAGTCTAAAGATCTGGCCTAAGCCCAACATCCCCCATATATGTTACTCACAACATATTTCTCTAAAGACCATCTAAGCAATCAATGAAAATAATAAATCCAAGCTTGTGATT
Organism: Viscum album; assembly: GCA_963277665.1. Classification (NCBI taxonomy): domain Eukaryota; kingdom Viridiplantae; phylum Streptophyta; class Magnoliopsida; order Santalales; family Viscaceae; genus Viscum; species Viscum album. The sequence goes on along the minus strand of OY728123.1, from coordinate 228,360,250 downwards.
TGGATTGAATAATGCATTATAAGATATTTAATTTAATCTTAGATAAACTATTTATGATCTCTTCTACTAAAAATAGTGATTTTCTCCTCATCTCGTCTACTAAATATTGATTCACTGAATTCATTAACAAGTTTGAACCCTTTCTCATATTCAATTCACAAATAATTACATAACATCGTCCTTCAATAAATATTTAATTAAAATCATGTATGACCAATTGGAACCACATTACAATGTTAATTAATGGGTTTAGAACGTCATGTATAGCACCCTCATGATTATTTAGAGCATCAGTCCATATCTCACATCCCATGGGTATTGAAGCATCAGTCCTTTTCCCATAAAAGAGAAATTTGAATGCATGTTGGGTGTAGTACACCATGTCTAGCACCCCGTGAGTATTTATAGCATCATTCCCTACCTCAGAACCCATTTATTAATCATATATATATATATATATTATATATATCTGGGGTGTAGAATTTCAATTCTAGAACCCTATGAGTATTTGGAGCATCAGTCCCTATCTCACGACCCGTTTATCAAACATACGAATATAAATATATCATGTGTGTAGAATGTCAAGTCTAGAACCCCATGATCTCATTCACATGCATATACTATTGGTGTAGTACATCATGTATAACACCTCAAAAATCAAGTTCATTAATTAATTCATAAATTAATTAATCAAGCACATTAATTAGTTTAATAACTAATTAACAACATTAATTTTCTATTATTTAATTCCTCAATCAATTTACGCATTAAAAACACAACATTAAAAATTAAATAAACCAATTAAATACTCTAGATAACAAATGTACCACTTGATAGTTACCTCAACATTTAATTATCCTGACTTCTTAATCATTTATATTGGTAATTAATTTACCAATTAAAATATCCTTATCTCTCATTAAAATTTACAACTTGACTAAACAAAATTAATTCTTGAAAATTATTATCTTACTCATTCTCGGATCATCATAATCATTTAATTAGTTCATAAAGTTTAGTTAATGCATTCCAATTAACTAATTCAACAATTAAATAATGTAATCACATCGCATTACCAAATTCAAAATTTTATTTAAAGAATGTAAATTAATTAATTCAATAATTAATTAATTTAATAATATCACTTTTACCAATTCAATAATTGATTCACAAATCTCCATTTAACATGTAATAATTAATCCATCCATTAATCATTGACAGTATCTAACTTATCTTCCCATTAAAACATGTGAAGTAATTATTCATATACAATATTCCCAATAATCAATAAATGGCACAACATCCCAACTCACATCTTGATAATTAATTCTTCAATTAATTACCCTATTACTCGTCCATCTCCATTAAAATCATTTAATTATTTAATCGTATCACTTTAACCAATTCATCAATACCTGATTAACACCAACACACGGTCATGTCCGCATTTATCTCACATCAGCAACATCATTCAATAAAATCAAGGGGTTTTCATCAACATATCATATATCAACACTAAAAGAAATTCATATGAAAATATTAAACCACTAGAAATCATTTTATTAATGCATTTATTAAAGTTGAGAACTTGAAAAAGGACCCTACCTCAGGGTGCAACCAAAACATGCCGCACTTCATGACACGTCGACAGCAAATCAAAAACAAGTCTGCAATCGAACAGACACACACCATATATATATATATATATTCATGTGCATTCACCCTTCAACAATATCAACAATTTACTAAAACAAAAACAAGATTCCAAAACCATTGCAAAAATGTCAACGCACCTACAGCATTAGGCCATAGACTCTTATAAAAAACAGACTCTTAATTGGATGGTGAAAACCCCAACAGTGGTGTATAAAACTTACCCCAATGACGATGGTGAGAAAAAACGAACCCATCTATCTCACCTTCAGTGGTGGATTCTGGAATACTAACAAGGGAGACTCGATACATCAATCACACATCCTATTGAAGGAAGAACACAACAATGGGTATTATTCTCAAAACCCTAAAATTGGCCCAATCCAAAATGGGTGATGAAAGAGAACCAAAACACCAAAGAGATAGAGGATATCATGAGATAATATCTTACCTTAAAAAATAGGACCAAATCCATTGAATAACTGGGAGAAAACACATGGGGAAGAAGGGGTCCGTGCACTATGTGGGCTGCACTATAGGGGTTTCACCCAAAGGTCGCGACTGTTATAGATTATAACTAAGAGATGCATCCATCCAAGAGGAGTTCGTCTATGAGGTAGCTCACGTGAAGGATGATGCCAGAGAAAAACATGGATAGGAGCTAACGGGGGTGTCATGCGTGCTCAAGGGAGAGCCCGAGGGGGGGTCATGTGCTAGCCTTGTGTGTCTCTCCTATCATTTTACCTATTAAAAAAATAAAAACCCAATAACTAAAATGACTTAATTTTATAATAATAATAATAAAATTTCTTATTATTACCATACACATTTAATATAATTTTTCTTCATTAATTATTATTCAAATAAATGTTTTATAATAAATTTTGAAACTCTCTATTTAATCATTCAATTAAATTCTTTTAACATTTATTTAATTAAATAAACACTATAATAATAATAACATCCTTATTATTATTATTATTAAATATTTATTTTATTTAAAATAAATAAAAACATATTTTGAAATTCAGGTAACAACACGGCTTGACCCTCATGGTTTGACTAACTCTTCAAAGCCCATGCGTTCTCTAATGGATACTTGGGGTATCCTGCATCGCTGACTCACACGGTTTGACTAACTGTGCATAACCCGACATGAAAGTTTTAAAATGGTTCATGTTTAGAACTTTATTCCAATGTTAGGACTTAAAACCCATTTATCTATTAATTTCTGAAAAAATGAAATTCCATCAGAATTTTATACGGTTTAATAACATGGGTTTATAAAATTTTAAAGGAGAAATAAGGCAGTCTATATAGATTAACAAGAGTTTTATAATGATTTGATTATGGGGATTATGTTTTTTTCACACAAAAAATTTTAACTAGTGTTGTGATGAATATGGTTTTTAGGTAATCATTTTAAAAGTGAGACATTTAATAATCTAAGGCCCATTGGGAGGTAAATAATGTATAGACCTAGGGAAATCTTATATAGGGGAGTATCATAGTTTGTATTCTGACTTTTTGATAGTATTTTAGGATACTTAAATATTATAGTACATCCTTTAGCATTGATATCTTATGATAGTTTGGTGTATTTTTTTTAAGAGTTATGAACATAAATCATGATAAGTTTTTATGTTACACTTTTGTTTATAGTTATGGGTATATAATTATTTGGTTATTGATTATTTGGATCCGATATGTAAATTATTAATAGAAATTAGATAGGTGTTAGGAGACTTGTTTTTAGGTATATTTTTTCATGGATTGTTCATATGATATTGTTTATGTGATTTTGATATGGATCTATATGGAGTTTGTGGATTGGGATCGATTTGATAGTAATGTGACATGGATTTAATAGATTCCTCAAATTATGAATTGGATACATAGGGATAGTAATTATTTAATCAGTTTCTCATATGAATTCTCAAGGAAAAGAAGTTGTATGGTGGTTAGGTTGTAATGACTCGTGTCCTGATTACTTTTTTTAATGTTCCATTAAGGGACTAAGATATAATTTTGGATAGTTAAAGTATGGGTTTATTCAAATTTTTTGTTCCGGAGTTTTTTTCAATTAAGGATTCAGGTTAGGTTTTGGATGTTTAGAAATAACATTTTAAGTGTTTGTTGGTATGGTTTGAGGTTTTGAAGGAGTTTTGGATGATCAAAGTGAAGATTTATGGTGTTTTATAGATTAATCCTTATAATGGTGTGTTTTATGAGGCCACCATAGTTTCAATGGGTTATATTGAATGTCTGTTGGAGCTTCTAGTAGCTTATTAAGCTGCCACTAGAATTTTAGTTGATCTCATTAGACTTCTAGTGGAGTCCATACATCATTCTTTTAAAAGGGGGTAGAATAGTCTTCATGATAAAAAATCATTAAATCCCCTAAATGGGGATCTGCAACCTTCATTTTCAAATATCTATTGGTGTTCCAAGGAAATCCCTTGGGGTTCATATTCTTCTTCATCCTCTTATTCAGGGATTCAAGGTTCATCAAGGGAGTTTTCTAAAATGTTTTAAGGTGGGTATGTCATACTCTTATTATATATTCTCTATTATCCTTACACTATATTTCCTTCCTTCTTGGTTGGATATTTTGAGTTGTGATTTCAACATTACTTGGTAAAATCATAGCTTAGCATAGTATTTCTCCTTATTTTTTTATGTAAACTTATAAGACTTTTTTCATTACATTTATCATCATTTTGGTAACAATAGATTAGGAAATGATTTATTTTAATTATTTCAGTATTTTAGGATCAAATAGGAAAATTATTATGTTTTTTTATTTAGGGATTTATTTTATTATAATATTTAATGGATTTTAATAGTTTTTTTCATTGTTCCCCTTAAGGATTAATATTATTTGACTAAATATTTTGTTTTTGGGGTTTATTTTTAAGGGTTGTTATTTAATGATTATTAAGGGTTGTTATTTGGTCATTGGAGTGTGACTTGGAGAAAATTTTATTGTTAATGTTATTTGATGTTATGGTAGGTGTTCATAACTTTTCAAGTGATTCTTACGTTATTGCAGAAACATATATTCCTTTTTTAACTAAATTAAAAATATGTTTTATTTATATTATATGGATATAAAATAATGGTTTCCAAGGATAAATAAATAAGGTGGGATAAATGTTTTATATGTGGTTCATTTGGTACAATTTAATGAAAACATGACCCCTCTTAATTATGTTATAGACTTTATTTAATTTTATTATTCTTTATGGATTCCATACAATTCATAACCCTCACTACAGTTGTGTTTCCTTTGATATGTGAGTTAGGAAACCTATTATTATTCTATCGAACTTAAACCTTTTATTTAAATGAGTTGGAAAACATCCTTGATATTATTTATGATTTGAAATGGAATCCTTATTGAAAAAAAACCTTGTGGATATCTGGTGTTTTCCTCTTTACATATGCCTTCATCATTTAGAATAATTTAGATAAAAAATACTCTATTGAGACTCAAGTATAATCAATTCCTCTCACTTAAACTTTAAGTAAACATGATTCAATAAAAAAAATTAACCCTTCTTCAATAGAGTGTTTCTATAGTGATGTAATGGATGGGTTGATTTGGTAATATTGAGTGATTGGTCATGAAAAAAATTGTTGTTTTTATCTTTACACTAAAACATAAAAAAATTCAATAGTTTTCTTGAAAGATAAAGTCACATAGAATTTACAAAAAAAAATGGTTTCCTCTAAAAAATACCAATTTTATTTTATCCCTTTATCCCTTATTATTAAAAATGTTCTTCCAAAACCTATTTTCAATGGTACTCATTTATCATATTTTTAAACTTAGAAACTTAAATAATATTATTTCATATCAAGTGTTGGTTTTAAATCTTTTATTGTGGGATGGTTTAAAAAGTGAGACTATAAACCTACATAGGTGTTTTAAATAGTCTTTTATAAATTGGTTTTTCTAGTTATAGGCTATTATTTGTCTGTGATACCTCAATAACTACTTATAGTATATCCAAGTTTAATACCACATTGGGTTAGTGTTCAATTTATTAAAGATATTGAAATTAATTACCAATTTCCTTCTTTATTTACCTCATATATTTTATTTAAAGTCAAATATACCATACATAGGTGGTTTCATTATACTAATTAATATATGTATGATCACTAGATACAAGTCTAACTATATCCCAGGACTAGTTTACTACTTTTTTTATTCTCATAAACCATGTTGGACACTCATATGAATGTAAGACATAACAGTTGATTATATGAAGCATGCATAAAGTCTTATATTATTGATTATAATTTTATTTCTTATATCAAGTGTGTTATTTATTTTTTGTATTTAGAAATTTGGTTGATATAGTTCACATTATTTATTTAATCATGTTTATTTATTATTGTATAGACCGGTTGTTTATTGATAATAATTCTACGTAATGTATGGATATTGTATATTATTGATATGGAATTCTTGAATGGGTCCTTCAACTAGTGGCATATGGGTAAAACTCATCGGGAATATTTGTGTATGCTAAACAAGTATAAAAGTTTATGGCATGGGATGATCTTTCAATTTCATGTCTCATTATACTTATGATGGGTTTCAGGATTTTCCTGACCAATTATTCATATTCCCATATTCTCAAGGAAAATCCAAAATATTTCCTAGAGTAGCTAGGTCTAATTATTTATTACCATGATGAGTCTCAAGGAACCTAACTTATTTTTCACACATTTAATCATATATATGGGTGTATATGTTAACATGTTTAAGATATATATAATTACTTCCATTTCCTCTAATAGAGTATGGCCTTGAATTACTATATCTGATCTCAGGATTAACTAGAACTGGGTAGTATATGTGTAGACTTCCATTATTGGGAGTTTCTCATTATAAATTTTTTTACTCATGATTTTCCAATTTATCGTTCTCTTACTATTCTATATTTGTATTTTTAAAGACTTTTTAACTATATGTGGATACAAATGTGTATATATGTATTAACCATACACTTTTTATATCACTATTGTGTTAATAGTTCATTTGTGGTTACCTATTGTGCATTATATACTCACACCTAGCATGGACACCTAAGTGGACATCAACATATCCTTTTTTTATTTTTAGGTATATACATGTACATAGGTATTTGTAGGGTCTCTTTAGCTGATATCTTATATTTTAATTGGAATTAAAATTGGTTCCCACTCTAGAGTTAGAGAACTTGATAATGTTTAAATTCATGTGTACCAATTATCCCTTTTCGATTTCAATAAATTTCAAAGTCCCTCTTTCCCCTATAAGTATATTGTGGTTTTTTTGTACATCATATTCATTATGTGGTTTTTTCTTGAATGTATTCACTTATATTTTATTTTCATTTCTATATCCATATTCCCACATGTATAGCCTATTTGACAGTGGATTCTTTTTCAAGGTATCTGATTTACAGATGAGTCCTATTAAAATTCTAGTGTAAATTAACCTTCAATTATTTCAATTAATAAATAGGTCAAATAACTAAAAAATATATATTGATACCAATGGTTATTTTCTTCATACCATGGGGATTGTAGAGTGCTCTGGGGTAGTGTATCTATGATTAGGGTATTATATGGCTATCCAGGTTTGGGTAACTGAATGATTGATCATGTAAAAAAGTTAAAAAAAGTGAACATGTGTTTTGTGAGTATAAAATAATTTATATTTCTACAAGACTCTGATATATATATATATATATATATGAATGTATAAATCCTAGTAGTAAATTGATAACTAAAAACAATTAATAAAAAAAATTTATCCAAAGCACAGAATTACCAAATACATTTTATAACCAAGATCTAAAAATTGAAGATATAAAAACCATTTCCCCAAAAACTTAATTGATTATAATAAACAAATCAATAAAATATTTAATGAAAATTTATATAAATAACATTTTATATCAAACACAACTTATTAAAAACCCTAGAATTCTTAAATCACTAGAAAATCTTCAATTCCTAAAATTAACATGAATCACTATGTTTCTTGAAAACTATAACAAATTACACATTTTCTGAAATCACTCATGTTAAGTCATAAAATTTCATAATGAAAAAATGGAAAATATTTTCTAGATAGATTTCCTACTTCTAACTAAGTCATGACCAATTCATACTTTTAAAAAAACATAAAGGTATAAATAATAATTCAACATTATATTATGTTTTTTGGGTGAAAAATGTGTTAGGGAATATTTAAAGGTGAGTAATAGTAGAGTATAGTTTACAAATGAAATTTCATAAATCAGAAAAACTTTCATTTTGACTATGCGAATTCCTAAAACTTTAAATTGGTAATAGAATAGGAGTTGTTAAATTCTAGGGTTATAAAACCTGATTACTTTGGTTGTGATATGAGGATATATATTGTAGTGTGGGCCACACTCTGTGAAATATTCATTCCATTTAGTATAATTGGGGGTATATAGTTATGTAAAGATCAATTTTTTTCATGGAGAGTTTTAGATTAATCATTCACAATTTTCATTACACCATGGCTATTATATTACGTTATGAGGGCCTTGGCTATGTGGTTTCTTATTTATTCTATTTTTGGGTTTGTTGGACCATATTGAAGTGAGATACATAATTTTTCAAGTCTAGGTATTATTAGGCTTCATTTGTATATTCTAGGTTCGTGATGTGATTCTTGAGTTTTTAAGTGTTGTTTCACCAAGAAACCTATTGTTTCATAACCCTCCCTATCTATATTGAATTTAAATATACTAAATCATGGAAACTTTTAGAGATAATGTCATATTTTCAAAATCGGGGAAACATTATGGTGTGAATAAGCATGTTACACCATGATGTTATGTTTTCTCATTTTAAATATAAATTCATGTTATTTCTCAAATTAAATACAAACCCATTGAGTCCATTTAAACCATACATCTCTTATGTAATGGTTATTTTTTCTTTTAGTCATCATTAAAGGGTTATTAATCTTTATCTTCATGTGATTGAGATATCATGATTTGAGGTATGTTTATATCCCTCTTTTCTCTCTTATTTATTGTTTATCTACTTCTAGATGGTTATGATTGTGCAGTTACTTTGGTTTAGTGATTTCTTAGTTGATTTTTTGATGGGGTTTTGATGAAATTCGGTCTGGTGGTAGGTCTTTGTGATTTTGATGACATTTTATCATTTTTTATCCTAATTCTTGCACAACGGTTGTTAAAGAATCAATTAATATGGGATATTTGGATAATAATTTATTTTTACATATGAGAAAATTTAATGGATATGATTATTTATTCATTATATAGATGGTTAGTATTAACCTAAAAAAATAATGAACTGGTTAAATTAAATTAGAGGATAATATGTGATTTAAAAGTTCTATATGTCATATTTATGTTATTTTCATTGCATTTTTTATAGATATGTCTTTTTGTGATGCCATTGTTTTCTATTATTGATATTCCTTTACCTTTAATAATTAGTAAACCATTTAAATTTTGTAATGGGAGGAATATTTTTAAATCTATAATTTAATACTGATATAGTTTATATATAGAAATTTATGTAAATATAGAGGCATGAATAAATAAATATCTTATAGATTTTTTTGTAATAAATTGTATAATATCCAACTATCATTTTGTGATTATTCTTATTTGGGTTGTAATTGTGGTGATTGAATGATTTATTATTATTGTATATGGTTTTAAATGATTGATGTGGTATGGAGGGGGTGATATTTTTTTAAATGGTGGCTATGTTATGATTGTTGTTGGTTGGGATTGTGTGTTTATGGATATGGTGTTTTGGGGAGGTTGATTTGATTGTGTCCCTATATTTTGGAAACAATATTTGATGATGAATGAAATAAAATAATGAATCATCAACGAAGTTGGAAATTGTTGTTGGTTGTGATAAAATAAAACATGGGTTAATTGTGATATATAGATGGGATTTTGAATAGATAATGGGATGGTTGTGGGGAAAATGATTACTTTTTTGAATGGACCTCCTATAAAGTAAAGTAATGAATAAAACTCTAATTTATCCAATCTGATAAAAAAATATATAAATAAAAATAAGAAATGTTCCTCCATATGAATAAATGTCTCACTAGCCAAACATTAAATAATAATCTCTCCAAGAGTGCTCATAAGTAGAGAAAAAACCTAAAACTAAAATGTAAATATAGGAATGAGCTTAAAAATTCCCTATTGGCCACCACCCTCCTTATCACATGCTTATTCATTATCAATAGACCCAAATTCAACCTTGTTAAAAAATAAATACAAATAGAAGAAAGTTTTTCCATTTTATATTAATCCAAATACCTTTTTTTAATTTCCTAAAAGCCACTTTATAGTTATTGGTAACTGCATAATTCATAAAATGAATATAGAACCCATAACAACCATATTTACCTCGTTAGTGAGGTCCACATCCAAAAAATGTCTGCCATTGAGAAAAAATTCAAATATTACAATATCCAAACTTCAATATACAGATATAAACCATCATAACACCTGAAACACCTTGAGTCTATCACTAGGACCCGAACAAAAGAAACCAAATATGAATATGAAAATCAAAAGATCGCGCATTTAACTAAACCCTATCAAATCCTCTTAGGATATTATAACTCAAGTGTTAGACCTCGAGCCACAACCCCAAACCATGGACCACAGCATTGATTCACCACTACCAGTGATAACCCATCAGTGAACATCCATCCGTAGCATCAGAAAAATTTCTAAAAATGTATTCCATCTTTCCATCATCATAACCCCTCACACAGATCTGAAATAAATAGTGTTGTCATTGATTGTCGTTGCATCCATCATAAGGCCATGCATCGAATGTAACCACCATAGAAAACTAAAACATATTAAAACTGATAAATTAACCATAGAAAAAACCATATAATGAACACAAAAACCTGAAAAGGATGCTAAAGGACAATAGGAAGACAAATAAAGAAGAAACACTACCATATCTGGAAAAGAAGGAAACCAAACTAGAGAGAAAGAAACCAACTCTGGTGGCAAAAATGTACTGAGACCACTGCCATCACCCCACCAACACTATCCCAAGATTTCCTGAAACCCGCACCAAGACCGACCAAGATGGGGTTAGGGAATAATGGGTTGGACAATAAGGGTAGAGGATAAAATGAACCTCGAACACCTGCACTTGTTTTGACCCAAGCCTCCTAAAACACCCACATAGAGACCCAAAATGGGGGTTTGATGTGTAGGAAATGTTAGAAAGAGGGAAGGTAAAGGAGAATAAAGTCCCACTAGGAAACAAAATTTGGTGAGAGGGGAGAATGATAGGGTAAAAATAATATAGAACAAGGTGTAGAAAAGTGAGGAGCGCCTTCTCCACCAAAAGTAAACACAAAATTTCAAGAAGGGAATGAAAAGGGGTATGCAGGAGTGCTGGGAGTGTCGAGAGAGAGTGGAACCAGGGGGAACTAAATAAATAAAGGAGGGGGAGACAAATCTAGAGGCGTCACAAAGCCTCCCCCTCCAAATATCCACTGAAGGAAAGCCTAAAATAGGGATACAGGAGAGAAAAGCAACTCATTGGACATTTTATATGAAAATTTGATAACACATAGTTAACCTTTATACATATCCTTTTTATAAAAATAAAAACAATCATTGTGAAACATTTACCCATCCCAATCCTCCTACATGAAACATCCAATTAAAATCCACATTATAAAACCACTTTTGAAAACCAATTCTAGAATACTTATATTTATGCCCTTTGAAAACACTTTTAAAACACTTTAGTAAAATATGCTAAATAATAATGATAAAATAGAGACTTTTTGAAATTTATAAACAATTAAAATTCCATAAAAAATACCCATTATATAAACATGTATCACAGAAGGTCCATAGGTAATCATATATTAATGGGATCCTAAGTTCCTCATATCTACTTGTGAGCTAATGGTTATTCCAACAGTGCACACAAAACACTAACGTGTTCATGCCTTGGTCTAGTGGGGTGGATCCTCCCATATAATGAAACCACATACAAATTAACCATTGTGGATTACATTCTGTATTCTTCTGGTGTGATATCTCCCATCGAATAACACCACAACCATATTATATATTTTATTTATTTATTAAATTGTTTTGAATCAAGGTTATACTTAACACTATTGTTCTTCATCAGATACCTTGGTTCCCATTTTAATTTAAATCTCAAATACATCACATTTCTTTAAAATAATCCTTTTACAAACCCATTATAACTAATTAAAATTATATAAAACACACATGGATCTTTAAAAAATCTCATAATAAAACCAAGTGTACAAACTTAAAATAACCATGTATACATAATTTTTCATTCAAAATTGTCATAGCATGGATATCATAAATCTAAAGACCATTTATGAAATATAGAAATATATATAAATTTTTTAAATTAATCCTATAAAATTTTACATTAGAAATCATATTAAAAACATTACTCAACACTGGGTTTAAGAATAAAATTAAAATTGCTAAAGTTCCCCGTTATCATTATTCCCATATACAATTACACACACACATGTCTCCAAATGAAAAAATTATAATATTCTCTTGTGAATTTGTAAAATTAACTATACATATATATATATACCCATTTATATGGGTATGGCCACTCAATTATATAAAGAGTTACTCATGACATCAAACATAAATGAACAACAATTAACTTTGATAAATATAATAAATACTCAGTAGTTTAAAACCCCTCTTTGAAAACAAAATACATCATTGAAGTCTATATAAACCCCATTTGGAAAAATTTTAAAACCATGAATACATTTATTAATTTCAAAATAACTCCTAAATATCAATTCATAAAATTTGATAAACTATTAGTGTTCAAATTTTGAGAAATTATTATTTGAACAACTATCCATAATGGAAAAAATCTTCATTTTCTATTCACACAATGTTGAAATCCAATTTTACCTTTAGAAATTACATAAATACTAACTATACTATAATTAAGTATTACAAATATAAATTAAAAAGCCAATCGATAAATGGTTCTAAAATTAAAGATTAAATCATGGGTAAAACCTAATTGAAACTCACTAATTTTAATAATTGTGGTCAAATTACACATCAAGCAATCCAATTGAATATAAAAAAGAGGTAGAAAACCCTATGAAAAATTAAAAAATAGTAAAAATATTTCAATACTACACCTAGGGTTCATCATATTGACCTCATAGTAAGGGGAAGAAGGATAAGGGGTGGATGAGTAAGAAAGGTAGAAGAAGAGGAGAATCCCTAACCTAAGGTTATTCAAAATAAAATTAGATGAAAGGAAGAGGTTGGAGGAGGTTGGTCTTTCTCCAAGGGAGGTAGGGGATATCTATGCCTCATGATTCAAATAAAGGGGTTGAGGGGTGACTTTATTTTATGGGATAATAAGAGAGGGAATTAAAAGGTAAAAATATAATTTTAACATTATCGGACCATCACATGGTTTGTCCACATAGTTAGGAAAACTGTATTCCAACAGTACACCCCTTGACTAGGTTTCTCAAGAACCCACATGGGTTGACCACATGGTTGGGAAAACCATACACTAAACATGTAAAAATGCAGACCCAAAACTCAAGTTTGTTTCCCAGTTTTCACCAACAGTTCACTAAATATGGGATTTGTAAAAATTTTAAAATTAAAAAAACTAAATCTTAATAGAAAGGTACTAGATATCATGAATAATAAATCAAATAAACAAAATTTCTATGAAAATGAGGTTTGTTGTGATATAACTCTCCACTATAAAATCTTCTCCCCCAAAGAAAATCATAGAAATAAATTGGAAGACTCAAAGAGATTATTCAATCAGAAAATAAGGATGGTCCATGATAGGATATCAAATTCACATGAATAAAAACTCTACAAACACACTAGAAGTATATCTAAAAACCAAAATCTTCTTTAGAACCACATGTAAAAACTCAAAATTGAATAATTATAGAAATGACCATAGAATGGAGACCCAAAGTGGGTCTACCCACCATTTAATAGTTATAGTAACATGATTTTTACTAATGGATTACAACCACACAAAAAAACTAATGGAAACACTTACAACATAATGTTACCTAACCATGACCACCAAAAATTTAGAAATTACCCAATATAGGCATTCAAGATCCCAAAAAATTAGGAACTTTATCTCCAAATGAGTATAAGATATTTAGAATCCCAAAGGAATATGGAATTATAATAACTAAAAATAAAATCCAAACATTGGGACCATTAACCAACTCATTAACACCCATTTTCCATTAATAAAATAGTGGAGGAATCAACTATGATCATGCTTGATCAAATAATATTTATCCAACCTTGATTCATAGAACAATGAATAGAAACCTATATCCCCAATCTTGTTAAATAGATCATGTTTCTCCCATTGAAACCAAACCAATAGCTTCCAATTCATAATCTCAATACATTCAACATCCATCTTGGTCCCATGAGAAATAAATCCAAGTTTTATCCCATTCCCAATGAACCCAAAAAATATCATTTTAACCATATCCATAAAAATTCTAAAAATCAAAACTACATAAAATGTTTTTGCGAAAAACTTCAAGGAACCATAAACAAAAAAGAAACATAGAATAGATCTAAGGAATCAAACCCAACAAAAAACACACCAAGACTCATCCATTTGAAAACCACAAGAAATGGTCCCCTAGACAGACAAGGCTTAGTACCATTCTAGATCGAATACTTTAAATAGAAGAAAAAAAATGTGATACTATCAATCATATTGAATGGAAAAATCACCTTTATACAAATCATACCAATGAAAAATAGTAAATCAAAATAATGAACCACAATCTCCTTTTTAGATAATGAAATCTTTTAACAAATCAAAAACCTCTTCTTTAACCATTTTGAAATCACATCCTTATATTTAAAACATTAATGATTCGCTTGAATTCCCATTTTAAAACATTAATTCAATTTAATTAAGAAAAATTATTTTCTAAATAACAAATCCATTTTAATTCATTTAAATTTCCATTTAGAATCACTAAAACCCTTTTTCATTTCCTAAAACAAGATCCTTACAAAAAATGCTAGTACAATTAATTCATGAAGTAATTATCAGTTATAAAAATATTCAAAATAAATCTCAACCAAAATTTTCCCATTAAATTTATTTCGAAATAGATATTACCATTTTAAAATATTAAATCACCACTTAGAAACATTTTTAAAATTCCCAAATTTCCATTAATAAAAAAATAATTCACTTTTATACAAAAACCCATTTTAATTTATCTTAGAAAACCTCTTACAAAATTTCACAGTTTCTCATTAAACTTACTTTCACATCATAAATCCAAATTTCTAATTTTAAAAATCAAAAATTTCTTTTATAACCCAAATATTAATTATAATTTCCCATTATTAATTTTTTTGACAACCCAATATTTTTTATTTTTCTTTTTTAAAACCGAACATTTTATTACCTACTACTAATAAAACCCAATAAATGACATCTTATAACTCCAAAAATTATTTTTGGGGACTATTATTTGTGAAATACTTGACCACATGGTTTATAGTTCCATATTACAATCATTCATATAGAGACCCTTATTTTTCTTACATGAATAATACACAATTTTAAATATAAATAAAATAAAAGCATTACAATCTAGGATCCAAAGGTTTAGTGCCTTGGGAAAATTAGGACCATACATAAAATTTACATAATAATAGATAATTTTTTTTTTAATTTCTTATAATATATATTCTTAGTTTTCCTCATTTACTCTTTGATATAAGTAATCACCTAAGGATATACATCAAAGAAATGGGTGAGCTAATGTAACACCCCAATATTTCATAGTGTGTTATTTCTTCAAAATAATTCAATAACTTGCACTACACGTAAGACCGAGTTCAATCGCACCATGACTTACCAAAAAATCCATTCAAACGAGGTTATGAATATTATTAACTAAATTTTAAACTAATATATCCTTATAATTTTAGAATCCATATTATGAGTTTCTTAGACATAATGCAAGAACAAATTCATTTTCAGAATTGCACTTTTATCAAATTTTAATAGTGAACCCTTTTTAAATATAATATTTTAAACTTTTTCACTAAATTGGGACATCAAAAATTTAAAAGAAACATCCCAAGCTTCCACGGTACGCTTTCCTTTGAATAATACAGTAGCGTGTGTTGTACGCAACTTCGAGTTTTAACACACACCACAACCGATCAAACTAGCCGTTATGAATAGTAATACATACTTTTTGAAATTTTATCTCCCAAAATGGACTTCATTTTTGGATTCGGAATTTCGATTTTAGCCTAAGGTGAAATTTTGGTACTTTTCGGATAACTTTAATATTTTGATAAATAGTGAAAATTACTAAATTTTAATTGAAAACAACTTTTTTAATCAAAATAATTAAAAGTGATACATAATGAATTTGAGTGGTTTTAAAGTATATTTAGAATATATTTTTACCATTTAATACAATGTTGGTCATTGGAGGTAATTTTACAATTAAACCGGACATAAACAAGTGTCAATCTTTTGATAGTTATTATCTCTTAAAAACACGCTTTTTGTTTTAACAACAGGAATTAATTTTAAATTAATTTCTACCACTTCTATGTTTCGAATTTGGAAAAATGGATTCCATATTTGGAATCAGGATGTTCAAATTGTGTAAATAGGTAACTTTTATTTTTAGACATTTTGAATAATTACTTCGGTAATATTTTATTTATCATGGTTAAGGGTAAATCCGGTAAATAAGGGTTAAAAAATTATATTATAATAATAATAAATTACCCTAAAACGGGTCCTAACCTTATTGTTTGATACATGTTCGACCATAGTCATCTTTGGGTCGATTGTGGGACCCCATGGATCCACTTGTAGGTGATAGGGACACTTTATTTTAATTAAGTTAAAATAAGTACAAAAATGACATAAGCATACATCTTTTAGAAAAATAATTTTTACATAGGGTTATATATGTTGGATTTTCGACTATAAATATTCATTAGAAATATAAACAAATTTCCTACATAATTATATTTTATTTATAATTTTTAGACTTTAAATAATTTAATTTATTTATGATACAATGATAATCCAGTAATTACCATAATAGTGACAAATTAAAATAATTGATATTTTAAATACCCAAATAAATATAATTTGAGACTTTTAATGAATTAAAATAATCTTATAGGATAATATTACATATTAGGATTCATTTAATGGACTTTTTAGAAGGAATAATTCTGTTATGAGTTTTATAAAAATCAACTATTGAATAGTGTCAAAATTGACATAAAATCATTTTTAAAACAAATATTATATTATTAATTGATATTAAATTCTTAAAAATCTAAGGTTCGGACAAGATACTTATATCATGATATGTGTATCATTAATTTACCACTTGGGGGTCTCTTGGATGTATATAGTATGTTTATTAACTATATATTATAAAAATACAAAGTGACATGGTAAATGTCAAACTAATTAACTAAGAGTTAAAACTAAAAGATAAGGTAAATATAATGCCCAAACCTGTCTAAATTATATTGGTTGAATGTTTTTAGACCTATAACCACCTTAAAATTTAAATAGTTTACTTTGGAGTCATTAGAAACCGAATATTAATTTATTATAAATTAATATTTCTAGCTTTTCCAAAGGTGCCCCTCACCCCTCTTATAAAAGGGCACTCCCCCTTCTCATTACTTCACACCTTCAAAGCCTTTTGGTTCATCCAAACTCTGCCCAAATACTCTCCCAACTTCCCTCACTACAACCTAGAGTTTTTAGTTTGATAATAAATCCATCCTAAGGAGCCCTTTTGATCAAATCAAAAGGAAGAACCCGAAGAAGAGGTAATGATTTCACCACCCTTTTTCAAGTTCCTTTCTTCTTCCACTTCTTCTTCCTTTGTTTTTACCATTCTAAAATAATAACTCCAGTATCATATATATACTATGATGTTATTATAAATATGGTACAACCATATTCACTATTCTATCCATCCTTTGAATAACATGTCACCATATGTGCGTACGTACGGCTTACCGTCTCCACGTCGTGGTGTAATTGTTATTCAATATATTATTATTTGGATGGGTATAATAATGATGTGTAACTCATGTAAATAATAAATATAACATGTTAATGATTCTTTATATATAATATACCATCCATTTATATATTATTTTAATATCAAAATAATGATATTGTCGCTCGTGCGTACGTACGGACTACCGTCTCCACGAACGTGATGAGATTCATTCTCCATCGTATCCATTCAAGTATAATTCTCATTTGATGATTAATAATAGTATATAAGGACTTGATATCATTATGGATATTATTAAGATACAACCTATCCATTACAAACATGTCTTACGTAACAAAACATATAAAAGAAAATGAGTAAGTTAACACCCAAAACAACGATAATACTATGATATTATTAACAAATCAATGTTAAAAGATCATGTATGATATCATATTAATGTATATGATTCTTGTATAATTTAATAAAAATTATTTCACCATTATACAGGAGGTTAACCTACCCCAACCAAGGAAAATTACAAGGTAAGGGTTTATTTTTCAATCTCTTCATTATCTGAGGTTGTTTATACGTAATAATCTACTGGGATCTCTTTATCATCCACATCCATGTTTCTTAAAAATGAATTTCAAACAATTTTTACTATTTACTAGAATATGGGTTAAAGTCATTTATACCCTTGTTTTACTTTTTATAAGAGTTTTATAAAGGAATCTTTCCTTTGTTTTCCAAACAAGGTGCTTTTTAACCTTTTCGACAAAATTAAGGTAAGAATGTTTTTTTAACATATACGGCGGGTGCGGCTACTTACCGCCGTTATAAAATTGTCAAAGTTTCCCTTACAAGATTACAAGGACATTTTCAAAGTAAATTTTTTATTTTATAATTATTTGACTTTTAAATGATTTCAAAATTAATATTTTAAGAATTTCGGAAAGGTACTCTTTATCAAAATCATAATTTTAAATGTTTTAAAGATTTATCTTTCTAAATATTTTTAATTAATGTCCATGTCTTCAACATGGTTTTAAGGATTTATTTATATGGACATGAATGTTTTTAAAATGTTAATTCATTTCAAAAGTTTCAAAGTGGTATGGGACACTTTGATTCAAAAATCTCTTTTTAATTACTTCCTTTATAAATGTGTGACTTTTAAATGATTTCAAAAAATGGAGATATTTCTCTCAAATAGTTTTAATTTCATCTATGTCAACATCCTTTGATGGATTTTATGATTATATGAAGTTGATTTATTATGATACAAAACTTCCATAATGTATTGAAGGTTTTGTGATATGTTTGACTGTGGATGTGTTATTTTTATACCATTCATGGTTTATAGAGAAAGTATTGACATTTCATATGATAGTTTTAATACGAATGTTTATGTTATGTTTAAACCATTTCATATGGGAATGAATTGGACATAGTAAGTGATGGTTGGAGCCCGCTATAGCTCCTCGATGCATCGGTAGGTCTCATTAGACAAACTAGTGTCTTGGCACAAGGCCTTGGAAAAATCTTATTTGTAGTCTTGGCACGAGGCCTTGGATATGTGGTTATGATAGTCTGGCATTATGCATTCCATAATTATGAAAGTGGTTATTGATATTGCATGTGATTATTCGATTAGTAGAATATCCATGTGAATAAGTAAATTGCATTATTTCATTTTACTTTTTCCATACTATGTTGAAGTTCAAGTTTAAAAGACTTTTGTTTTAGTTA
The DNA here is from genome assembly GCA_963277665.1 of Viscum album. Classification (NCBI taxonomy): domain Eukaryota; kingdom Viridiplantae; phylum Streptophyta; class Magnoliopsida; order Santalales; family Viscaceae; genus Viscum; species Viscum album. Next base: position 228,340,704 of record OY728123.1, on the reverse strand, counting down.
TATATTGCCTTAAATGTTGATGTTTATTTGGGAAAGTTTCCGCTATATTGTTATCCTTATTGGGCATTTGAGCTCACCCCTTTTCTATGTTTTATTTTTCCCAGGATGTGAAGAAGTAGGTTATGAATGACCTGTAGGGATAATATGAGGGGATAATAGTGTGGACTATGGAGACATTATGTTTTTGTAGTAGTTTTTCACTTTATTATGTAATGTAAAACTTTATGAATATATCTAGTGTTTCCAAGGCTACTAAACCAATCGGTCTTTCGAGATTTGATCTTTCTTGTGATCATGCCAATGTTATGTAATAATGCACCGAATCTGGGTAACTGGGGTCGGGGCGTTACAGTTGGTATCAGAGGGAGGTTTAGTACAAACCTTGGAAGATAGATTTAGATAAACTCTAATTAGAGCACATAGACCTAAGATGAACTTTGAGGATTAGTATAGAATAAATTCCTAGAATTTTTTTATTGTAGAGATTTTCTGAGTTTTCCGAGCAATACATCCATGTCTGGATACGAGCAGGTAGAGGCGGCTCTGGCATAGATGTACCTAGGGGTAAAACCCGAAAAAATCACTTTGAGCTAGACTCAAACGGGAACTGGTGCACGACAATGGGCCTTGCTGCACTCTTGGTTACGACACTCCCGGGGGATATGCTTAGGATAACTCTCATTTTCATTACAAATCATTATGAAGGGTTTATGAGTATATACTTCCTCAAAGAAAACATTCTTATGATTATGGATTATATCCATAAATAGTTCAATTTATGTTAAGTGTTTTATAAGTATGGGATTATGTATTTTGATTCATAAACTGATCTAGTTTATGCCATTGTTTAGAAATGGCGCCCAGTAGAAGGAATGTGAACTCCAGTAATACGTATGATCCAAAGAGTAAGAAGGATCTCATCTTTCATGGTACTAAGACATCATTTAGAAGGGAAATAATCTCCCATGTATTATCATCATATGAAGAAATAATATCATGTGTTGATAAGATAAGTAAAGAGTTTACTGAGTCTTATGGATTTGAAGGGAAGCAAGAGAAGAAAAGGATGGAAGAGAGAAAGATGGATAAAGGGAAGAGGGAAAAGAAGAATTTTCCCATATGTGATAACTGTGGGAAGAAACACCCTGGAACTTGCCTGAAAGGAATGGGAGTTTGTTATAAGTGTGGAGGAAAAGGGCACAAAGTACGTGACTGCAAGGGTAAGAAAATGGTTTCAAATGTACAATGCTTCATTTGCAAGGAGTTTGGACACTACGCGAACCTATGTCCTAATCATCATACTATGCCGCAAATGATGCTATTGGATAATAATCAAGTTATGATACTACCACAGATGAAGATGAATGATTAGAGTTCTTATGTTGATTATGTCATTTGAGTTTTGTATCAACAATGTTCTTGTTATAATAATTATGGAGTATATAAAGATTGTACTGCAGTATTATTTCATTATGGACTTGAGATTGTGTGGAACAAAGAAAAGTGACTCAATAGCAGGTTAATTTTTTTGAAAATATATAGTTGATAGAAAGATAAACCATAATATTTTTCTGATACCCAGGTATTGATTTGAGAATAATACATGATTGTTTTGGATATTTTTAACTACCTTGAAACTGATTAATGATTTGTATATTCCATCATTGTTGGGGTTTACAACATTTTTGGATTGAAGGAGTATATCTATAAGGAATAAGGGATCATGAATGTAATCAATAAGGTTTTATGATAATTCAAGATGTTGCAGTGTTTTAAAAGAATACATGATGAAGGTGATCACATGTTATTACGCGGCAATAAAAAGGATCTTCATTGTGTTTACCTTCCTTATAAATTTTGGACTGAAGTATTTTGGATAGTTCTAGTTTGGATTATTTTGTATTTCCATAAAAGGACAACCCAGAGGTCGGGCGGCAACCCGTCACGTCCGGCAAGGCCGCGAGACTTGAACCCACAACCGAAGGGCGACAAGGGTGTATCACCTACCACTGACCCACGTGATGTCTGGGATTAAATAATGTAGTTTTTTTAAATGATCTGGTAGATGAATTATAAAATCGTTTTTTTAACCCTATACGAATAGGATAAATAGAATATTTTTTTACATTCTATTATCTTTTAGAGTGAAAGATGAGTTTGTGGTAGAAATGAGTTAAAGGATGGAACTCTACTTGTCAAGAATATATTTTTCTTCTTCTCTTATTCTATGAAGAAATTAATTCTTATACTTTATTTAAGGAATCCTAAAACCAAAAATGTGTTATCCTAATACCCTATGTTTTTTTGAACCGATGGTATTTAAAATCATCATAGAATGATGAATTTAAGGACCTCAATTTTACACTTGTTTGTGATTTATGACCTCAATCACTACTTATAAATATTTACATTTTCCCTCCAATTATATGTCTCTAATTGCCACCAATGTTCGCCTAATCGAGATCATAATTTGGTGGTGACCCTTTCATTTCTCTTTTCCTCATATTAAGACTAAATTTTAGTAACCTAATTTCCGATGTGGGTTTTCCAACAAAGATATTTCCTATTTTCAACCTTTTATTTTCGAAGAACAATTTCAAATTGAGAGGACACAATTTATTGAAGGAGGGGAGAATGTAACACCCCAAGATTTCATAGTGTGTTATTTCTTCAAAATAATTCAATAACTTGAACTACATGCAACACTGAGTTCAATCGCACCACGACTTACCAAAAAATCCATTAAAAAGAGGTTATGAATAGTATTAACTAAATTTTAAACTAATATATCCTTATAATTTTAGAATCCATATTATGATTTTCTTAGACATAATGCAAAAACAAATTCATTTTCAGAATTGCACTTTTATCAAATTTTAATAGTGAACCCTTTTTAAATACAATATTTTAAACTTTTTGACTAAATGGGGACATCAAAAATTTAAAATGAAACATCCCAAGCTTCCACGGTACGCCTTCCTTTGAATAATACAGTAGCGTGTGTTGTACGCAACTTCGAGTTTTAACACACACCACAACAGATCAAACTAGCCGTTATAAATAGTAATAAATACTTTTTGAAAATTTATCTATCAAAATGGACTTCATTTTTGGATTTGGAATATCGAATTTAGCCTAAGGTGAAATTTTGGTACTTTTCCGATAACTTTAATATTTTGATGAATAGTGAAAATTACTAAATTTTAATTAAAAACAACTTTTTTAATAAAAATAATTAAAAGTGATAAATACTGAATTTGAGTGGTTTTAAAGTATATTTAGAATAAATTTTTACCATTTAATACAATTTTGGTCATTGGAGGTAATTTTACAATTAAACCGGACATAAACAAGTGTCCATCTTTTGATAGTTATTATCTCTTAAAAACACGCTTTTTGTTTTAACAACGGAAATTAATTTTAAATTAATTTCTGCCACTTCTATGTTTTGAATTTGGAAAACTGGATTCCATATTTGGAATCAGGATTTTCAAATTTTGTAAATAGGTAACTTTTATTTTTAGACATTTTGAATAATTACTTCGGTAAATATTTTATTTACCATGGTTAAGGGTAAATCTGGTAAATAAGGGTTAAAAAATAATATTATAATAATAATAAATTACCCTAAAACGGTTCCTAAACTTATTTTTTGATACATGTTCAACCATAGTCATCTTTGGGTCGATTTTGGGATCCCATGGATCCACTTGTAGGTGATAGGGACACTTTATTTTAATTAAGTTAAAATAAGTACAAAAAGGACATAAGCATACATCTTTAAAAAACCAATTTTTACATAGGGTTATATATGTTGGATTTTAAACTATAAATATTCATTAGAAATATAAAAATATTTCCTACATAATTATATTTTATTTATAATTTTTCGACATTAAATAATTTAATTTATTTATGATACAATGATAATGTAGTAATTATCATAATAGTGACAAATTAAAATAATTGATATTATAAATACCCAAATAAATATAATTTGAGACTTTTAATGAATTAAAATAATCTTCTAGGATATTATTACATATTAGGATTGATTTAATTGACTTTTTTCGAATTAATAATTCTGTTATGAGTTTCACAAAAATCAACTATTGAATAGTGTCAAAATTGACATAAAATAGTTTTTAAAACAAATATTATATTATTAATTGATATTAAATTCCTAAAAATCTAAGGTTCGGCCAAGAGACTTATATCATGATAGGTGTATCATTAATGGACCACTTGGGGGTCTATTGGATGTATATAGTAAGTTTATTAACTATATAATATAAAAATACAAAGTGACATGGTAAATGTCAAACAAATTAACTAAGAGTTAAAACTAAAAGATAAGGTAAATATAATGACCCAAACCTGTCTAAATTCTATTGGTTGAATGGTTTTCAACATATCCCCACCTTAACATTTAAATAGTTTACTTTGGAGCCATTAGAAACTGAATATAAATTTATTATAAATTAACATTTCTAGCTTTTCCAAAGGTGCCCATCACCCCTCTTATAAAAGGGCACTCCCCCTTCTCATTACTTCACACCTTCAAAGCCTTTTGGTTCGGCCAAACTCTGCCCAAATACTCTCCCAACTTCCCTCACTACAACCTATAGGCATTAGTTTGATAATAAAGCCTACCTATGGATCCCTTTTGATCAAATCAAAAGGAAGAACCCGAAGAAGAGGTAATGATTTCACCACCCTTTTTCAAGTTCCTTTCTTCTTCCACTTCTTATTCCTTTTTTTTACCATTCTAAAATAATAACTCCAGTATCATATATATACTATGATGTTATTATAAATATGGTACAACCATATTCACTATTCTATCCATCCTTTGAATAACATGTCACCATACGTGCGTATGTACGGCTTACCGTCTCCACGTTGTGGTGTAATTGTTATTCAATATATTATTATTTGGATGGGTATAATAATGAGGTGTAACTCATGTAAATAATAAATATAACATGTTAATGATTCTTTATATATGATATACGATCCATTTATATATTATTTTAATATCAAAAGAATGATATTGTCGCTCGTGCGTACGTACGGACTACCGTCTCCACGAACGCGATGAGATTCATTCTCCATCGTATCCATTCAAGTATAATTATCATTTTATGATTAATAATAATATCTAAGGACTTGATATCATTGTCGATATGATTAATATATGACCTATCCATTAAAAATACGGCTTACATAACAAAACATATAAAATAAAACGAGTAAGTTAACACCCGAAACAACGATAATACTATGATATTATTAACAAATCAATGTTAAAAGATCATATATGATATCATATTAATGTATATGATTATTGTATAATTTAATAACAATTATTTCACCATTATACAATAGGTTAACCTACCCCAACCAAGGAAAAGTACAAGGTAAGGGTTTATTTCACAATCTCTTCATTATCTAAGGTTGTTTATACGTAATAATCTACTGGGATGTCTTTATAATCCACGTCCATGTTTCTTAAAAATGAATTTCAAAACATTTTTACTATTTACTAGAATATGGGTTAAAGTCATTTGTACCCTTGTTTTACTTTTTATAAGAGGTTTATAAAGGAATCTTTCATTCTTTTTCCAAACAAGGTGCTTTTTAACCATTTCGACAAAATTAAGGTAAGAATGTTTTTTTAACATATACGGCGGGTGCAGCTATTTACCGCCATTATAAAATTGTCAAAGATTCCCTTACAAGATTACAAGGACATTTTCAAAGTAAATGTTTTATTTTATAATTATGTGACTTTTAAATGATTTCAAAATGAATATTTTAAGAATTTCGGAAAGGTACTCTTTATCAAAATCAGAATTTTAAATGTTTTAAAGATTTATCTTTCTAAATCTTTTTAATTAATGTCCATGTCTTCAAAATGGTTTTTAAGGATTTATTTATATGTACATGAATGTTTTTAAAATGTTAATTCCTTTCAAAAGTTTCAAAGTGGTATGAGACACTTTGATTCAAAAATCTCTTTTTAATTACTTCCTTTATAAATGTGTGACTTTTAAATGATTTCAAAAAAAGGAGATACTTCTCTCAAATAGTTTTGATTTCATCTATGTCAACATCCTTTGATGGATTTTATGATTATATAAAGTTGATTTATTACGATAAAAAACTTCCATAATGTATTGAAGGTTTTGTGATATGTTTGACTGTGGTTGTGTTATTTTTATACCATTCATGGTTTATGGAGAAAGTATTGACATTTTGTATGCTAGTTTTAATACGAATGTTTATGTTATGTTTAAACCTTTTCATATGGGAATGAATTGGACTTAGTAAGTGAGGGGTGGAGCCCGCTATAGCTCCTCGATGCATCGGTAGGTCTCATGAGACAAATTAGTGTCCTGGCACAAGGCCTTGGCAAAATCTTATTTGTAGTCTTGGCACGAGGCCTTGGCTATGTGGTTATAATAGTCTGGAATTTTGCATTCCATCATTATGAAAGTGGTTATTGATATTTCATGTGATTATTAGATTAGTAGAATATCCATGTGAATAAGTAAATGGAATTATTTCATTTTACTTTTGCCATACTATGTTGAAGTTCAAGTTTAAAAGGCTTTTGTTTTAGTTATACATTGCCTTAAATATTGATGCTTATTTTGGAAAGTTTCTGCTATATTGTTATCCTTACTGGGCATTTGAGCTCACCCCTTTTCTATGTTTTATTTTTCCCAGGATGTGAAGAAGTAGGTTATGAATGACCTGCAGGGATATTATGAAGGGATAATAGTGTGGACTATGGAGACATTATGTTGTTATAGTAGTTTTTCACTTTATGATGTAATGTAAAACTTTATGAATATATCTAGTGTTTCAAAGGCTACTAAACCAATCGGTCTTTCGAGATTTGATCTTTCTTGTGATCATGCCAATGTTATGTAATAATGCACCGACTCTGGGTAACTGGGGTCGGGGCGTTACAGCTAAAATCCCAACAAGAGGATAGATAAGAACATGGATCTATATTTCAAATGGGTCAGCATATCATCATCATCATCATAAAAATAGAATGGTATAATCATAATAATCATGATATTAAGCATTCTATAAAAAAAATTAATATGTAAATTTATAAAAATGAAACATCATATCTTAGTGGTGAACCAAGACATATAGTTTTGAACAAATATAGGATCATGTTCATGAATAACATATGTGCATAATCATAAAATCATAATTTTGAACAAATATATCATCATTTTCATTAATATTTATCATTATATCCTGAGACACATCATATTACCCAATGCATTGGAGAGCTATATAATTTTGGGTGAACCCGTCACATCATAACATTTTCAAAAATCATTAATTCCACATAAAATGTATAAAATTATTTTCCATAAATAAACCATGGAAAATAAATTGGTTTCATGAGAATTTAATAAATAATTATTTCATTAATAATCATTTAGGTTCCAAAAATAAGAAAAAAAATAACATACTTGGTATAAGAATCTTCAATCTTGAGTGAAGAAGAAACAATCTCAAGAGAAATAAAGGATGTATTTTTAGAAAGAATACTTATTTTGGAAAAATATTTTCCTTTGTCATAAAATCATATGGTAAAAATGTATATACCATAAAAGAAGGGTAAGAACAAATAAATTATATTTTATGAATACTAAATAACATCAGCACTGAAATTTGGAATGAAAGAGGAATAACCAAAAGAAAAGAGACCGGGTTCAAGAATCCCCTTACATTATGTCTGAATACATTATTCAATTAAATATCTCGGATAATCCAATTAGATTCAATAATTAATAAATTCAGAAACTCTTGTACATGTATTTTATTTATTAAAATTTTCTTAAGTTCTTTTATGGACATTATGATGGATTATAGAGTCCAATTATGTCACTTCAAAAGTGTCTATTTTATGGTTTTCATGATCAGTTCACTTGTATACAAGTATATAAGTCCATGTAATATGAGAAGAATTATAAAAAATTGAAATTATATGTTATTAGTAAACTTATAGAAGTTTAATTGGTCTTATATATTATTTTATTTCGATATATTAGGATTATTCATTAGATAAAATGTTAACGACAATCATTTAGATTAATTTTGGAAACTTTCGATCACCACGAACGTTTTTTGTTTTACTATTTTAATATTAAATAAATATTTTAGTTCTAGAACATAAAAAGGAAATAAAATACATTTTAAAATATTTTTCAACCCTTATAATTGTTTTTGTTCTGGCCTTAAAGGTGGTAAACTAAAATGAAAATTTTTCATCCTTGAAGGTGATAAATCAACACCTCAAAGATAATGTTTCCATTTTTTAGAATAAAAGGGAGAGGTGAAGAGGTTTGATGATAGACTATTAGATTAACATAATAAAATTCAAGTATATATAATATACTATAGTTATCATTCCACTTGGATAAGGTTATATGATGAGATAAAAATAAAATAAAAGAAATTGAAAAAGAAGTAAAAAAAGAGGACTTTACCTCTTTAATACTTGTCCTTGAGAACCTCCTTAGGGAGAATGGTTTTGGTCTTTTATTGAGACCAAAGGATACTGGAAGTGGAGAATAGTCTTGGTAAAAGGATTGGGTATAAATTTTTCAATATTAAAGGCTTAGAAGGTGTGAAAAGAAGAGTTGTTGAGGGGTGATAATTCTTGTGGAGGAGGGGGTGTTTTTTATTATTATATTCATTAGTTTATTATTTTATCTCAATAATATGATTAGTTTTCAAATTATTACTAAATATATTTAAATAATTAAGGAGATTTTTTAATATATTATTACCTCAACCATACATCATCTATGACTCAATAATTCATGTATTTGATAAAAACTATATATTACTAAATTACACTATTCAACAAAAATTTCAATAATTTTAGAAAAATCAAAAAAATCACCCGAACCATTTTTTTAGTGACAGAATTAAAAAATGAACTAAATTTTATGAAAACAATTTTCAAAATATGATAAATTTTAATTTTAATTAAAATATTCATTTATTAAAAAATATCAATTTTAAAATTATAACAGCTTTTATGACACTTTAAAAAATTAATTAGGGTCTCATAAAATTATCTTATAATCATAATAAAACAAAAAATTAATTTAAAAATACATTTTATTATACTAAATTTTCTTTCAAATCATAATATTTAATCGAAAATTGTAAATAAACATTTATGTTTTATAAAAGTTCCAACACTTATTTTATTAATTTTTTTTAAAAAAAATTATTTACTTATTCTGTGGTAAAAATATATCATATTTTCATTTATAAGATGTATAAATTTTATATACAATTTCATGGGTGAGGTTACTATTCTATTGTCTAGATTACTATTCCTAATGGTTATGTTATTATTCCAAGGGTCAAGTTACCATTCCAAAAGGTTCTTTAATTTCTCTTATTTCATTAATTATTCATTTATAGAGTTTGTATTGTGTTCTCTATGTTATTTTATGTGATACATACTATATGAAATAATTATAAGATGATTATTTCCATTGATAGAATTATGGGTTGTCGCGTTCTTCCCCCTTATGAAATTTCTCCATGGAAATTTCATTTTAAAACTATAGTGAAAACAATTGAGGGTAATTATCTTTCATAACCTCCTATAATTCCCATATGTCCTCATCGTACTTATGGTTCCACCATAGTGTGTTGACCAGGTGTTTTTTCTTATTATGTAGAACATTATCTCTACAGTCTAAGATCTTCACTAGTTTCTTTGAGTATTACAGGTTGTTCTCCAATTGTACCACCTTCAAATTCAGTACATGTAAAGGATATGGTATGTAATTCCTCAATATTGATATGTGGAATACATTTCATACTTAATGCATGGTAGGTATAAGTGTTAGTTAATAGGTCATAGCTTCAACTCGATCAAGGATCTCTAAGGTTCCAATGTACTGGGGACTCAGCTTTTCTTTCTTCCTAAATATCATGATCCTCTTCCATAGAGATATGTGGAGAAATAACATGTATCCACCCATAAACTCAAGGTCTCATAGATGATTATTTTCATAGTTCTTTTATCTAATTTGGCCTACCTCAATGTGTTCATAATTGTTTTCACCTTTTCCTATATTACATCAACCATTTCAAGTCCTAGCTACTTATGTTCACAGACTTCATCCCATCATGTTGATGTTCTGCATATTTTCCCATTAAGGGATTCATATGGATCCATTTGTATACTGGAGTGAAAACTGTTGTTATAAGATAACTCAACCAAAGGTAGATGTTGGCCCCATCCTTCATTAAAGTCTATAAAACATGATCTCAACATTTATTTTAGTTTCTGAATAGTATATTTAGATTTTCCATTAGTTTGAAGATGATAAGCCATAATGAAGTACATCTCAGTTTTGAGAGAATGTTGGTGACTTTTTCTAAAATTGAAGATGAATCTTTAATCTCAATCAGATTCAATCAATTATGATACTCCATGAAGCCTTAAAAACTTCTCTTATGTATATCTATGAAAGTTGATCTAGTGATAAGTCCTCTCAAATTGTGATACATTGAGTTGTCTTAGTAAGATGATCCACAACAACCCATATAGCATTTCTTTGTCTAGATGTCTTCATAATTCTAGTGACAAATCCCATGGTGATGTTTTCCCATTTCCATGTTGGTATGGATAATGGTTGCATCATCACCTTAGACTTTTTCCTTTAATCCTTCACTTTTTGACATACTAGGCACCTTGATGTATATTCAGTAATATCCTTCTTCATATTGTAACACCGACAGTTATCTTGGAGATATGAATACTTATTTTTTCCTCCTAGGTGAATAGAGAAAATTGAGCTATGTTCATGATTCAAAATCACTTTCTTTATCTCTAGATTGTATGGTACACATATTTGTGACCCAAATATTATGACTCGTTCCTCATCAATTTTTTAACTCTAAGGATTTATTTATTCTGATAGCTTCTATAATCTTATGAATTTACACATAATTTCTTTGATCATCCTTTATTTTCTTGATTAGTGATGGTTAAGAAATCATTTGAGAAAGAACTGATGATTTTCATTCCTTGATGATTCCCATTTTCATCCTTTTCAAATCTAAGAATATTGGATCCTTCTCAATTATCATCATTGATAATGTTGCTGGATCCTTTCTACTTATAGCATTTACCTTACTAGGATGGTAGTGGATTGAGTATTCATAATCCTTATTGAGATATAACTATATTTACCAATTTATATTAAACTACTAATTTGTGAATATACATTTTAGGATCTTATGATCAGTATATATCTCACAGTTCTCCCCATTTTGATGATGATGACATATTTTCAATGTGAATATCACAACTTCCAACTCCAGGTTTAGTGTGGGACCATTTTTGTCATGAATTTTCAACTTCCTTGAGTTTTAGGTTATCAATTTATCATTTTTTGTTATTATATATCCTAATACCTTATTTTAATCATTTATTTATACCACAAGGAGTTCGCCACTTGTCAATAGTGTGAGTATTGGTGCATTGATAAGACTTTTTTTTAACTCTTTGAAGCAGTCTTCATATTCACTAGTCCAGACAAAATTTTCTCCCTTCTATGTAATCTTGGTTACTGGGTTTGAAAATTGTGATAGCTTCTTTACAAATCTCTAGTAATACCTATCTAGACCAATGAAATTTTGGATCCTTATTAAATATGTTTTCCTATTCCACACTTAAATTTTTTTTATCTTGGAATGGTCCGCAGATATTCCTTTACTAGTGATAACATGACCAAATAATGATACTTCCTCCATTCAGAACTCAAACTTACTATACTTTTCATATATATTCTCCCTTCTTAAGATATTTAGAATAGTATTAAAATGCTTCTCATGTTCCTCCTTTCTCTTGGAGTATAACAGAATATCCTCAACAAGACTACCACATGTTTTTTGACGTAATCTTTAAAGACTATTTTCATTAAGTATATAAATATTTCTAGAGAATTAGTGAGTCTAAAAGGAATCACTATGAACTCATAGTGTTTGTACCCCATTCAAAATGAAGTCTTAAGAATATATTTCTTCCTCACCTTTAATTAGTGATATCCCAACAGAAGGTCCACCTTAGAAAAATACTTGTCTAGACACAGTTGATCAAACAAGTCATATATCTATGGAAGGGGATACTTGTTCTCTATCATGATTTTTTTGATCTCATGATAATCAATACATAGGTGCATTGATATATCCTTATTTTTGAAAAAGAGGACCGGTGCACCACATGGTGTAGCACTCAGGCATATAAAACCCTTGTCCAGATTATCTTGTAACTACTTCATTAGTTTCTCTAACTCAATGGTGGTTAATATATAAGGTTTATATTTTATTTGAAGAGATTTAAGAATATGTTCAATTGGGAACTCAACCACTAAATTAGGAGGAAAACTAGAAAATTCTTTAGGGAACACATCAATATAGTCCCTCACAATGGGAATGTCCTCAAGCATGATTCTCTTATTTGTATCAATAATTTGAACTAGATATGACTTCTCATAAACCAATAATATCCACAATAAAGGCAATTATTCTAGATTAGATTCATCATCTTCCTTAAACTTGTATATAATTGAAGGATTCCTCGATATTTGAAGAGTGATCTTCCTTTCCCAATAGTTTATGTTGGATTTGTATAAAGATACCCAATCCATGCCCAATATAGAATTAAACTCCACCAAAGGAAGTAAGGCCACATTTTCTGGGAGGTTTATTTCACAAATGTTAACTGGGGAGGAGTTATATAATTTTGATGAAATAATTTCCCCATTTCCTATTCTCAGATATAACTCAGCCACTATATTTTGAGGTGGTGTTTGAGTTGTTCTACTAAAAATGAAACATTTGAAAGAATCTTTATAATTAGAATCAAATTGTATATTTTATATTCTTGAAAGCATAACTAGCATACCTATCATCCCATAATTTTTGAGCTCCATGTCAGTAGTATTGATGGAATAATACTTCCATTTATCCTTTTTCTTTGGTGGTTGATGATGATTATTACCCTCGAGGACTTGAGGTTTACTACACTGGAATACATAGTGCCCTTGATATATATAGTTGAGGCATGGATCCATGGGTGGTGCTCTCCTTTCATCCACAACATTGTCTAGTTTCCTCATGCCTCTTCAAAATTCATGATCTTAGTGGCCTTATCTCCCACACTTAAAGCATTTCCCCATACATTTGAGCTAATTCCAATGATTCATATTACTACATTTTTTATAAATGATTGGCTGATATTTCTTTTGAACTTTTTCATTAGACCATCCATCTAAAAACTCCATCTTTAATTTCTTATATCCATACCCATGGTACCATTCCCGCAACTCCATTTCCATTTTGAGAGTACATCAAACAACTTCTTCATAACTACCAAAGTCTCTAATAGATATATCCTTTCGAAGGTGTGGTTTTAAACCACTCGAGATTCTGTCTATTTTTTCATCATTGTTCTATATCTTTAATTTCATCTTTCATCTTAGTATTCTTAATCAATACATACCATTAGTCAGTCCCTCCATCTGAACAATAAATTACTAGAGTCACCTTCTCTATCTCAAAATAGAAAAGCACAGAAAATATCTTCTTATTTGAGTTATCCCACTATTCCATGACTTTTGGATCTAAATATCCACTAAACATCGATAGTTGCTACCGCAGAAAAAAGATTCAATAGACAATTTCTCCCTCTTAGGTGAAAGAGGGTGTTACCCATTATTTTTGTTATTTTTCATATCATAAGATAGATGGGTAATCATCACCCTTAAAATTTTGAACTCCACCCCCTAATGAATTGTGTATGTTTTTCATGAAATCATTTAATTTTCCTTCATACAGGTTTTGGTCTTAGTTTCTTCTGGTTCCCACCATTTTCTAAAAAATATTTTGAACAAAACATAAGTCAACAATTCAGGAATAAATAATTCATTCCTTTGTGAAATTAACTCTAAATGAATATCTGGTGGTATCCATATGTTTATAAAATCTTCTTGGGTGATTATATATACTTATTCTCATACTGAGGGTTTTCAAAAAGGCTCTATAGTCTTAATTTTTAAATTAACTAAACTATGCTCTGATACCAACTATAGTGACCCTACCTTTCCTTACATGACTATTACATCATTTTAAAGATAAATAACATAAAAGTGTTACAATACCAAATCCATAGTTTTAGTGTATTGTAGAAATTAGGACCATACATAACATTTACATCATAATAAATAAACATTATTTAATTCCTTCTCCTATAACTTCTTAGTGGAACTCATGTAATCCTTGGTATAATTAATCACCTAAGGATATAAATTAAATAAAGGGGTGAGATAAAATCCCAATAAGAGAATAGATGATAAGATGGATCAATATAACATGGGATATCATAGTCATAATCATCAATAATTTCTTGGTATCATTATATAATCCTGAGAGGAAGCATTATATAAAGTCAAGAAATGTGGAAATGCATAAAAATGAAACATCATTTCTTAGTGGTGAACTACCACACATAGTTTTGAACAAAGCTTGCTTGAAGTTCATGCATGAAATATGTGCATAGTAATAACATCATCATTGTGAAAAAATATTGCATTAGGTTCATGAATATTGAAAATTATATCATGAGATACATCACATTACCCAATACATTAGAGCATCACATAATTCCAGGTGCACCTATCATATCATAACATTTACATAATCATGCATACCAAATAAAACATATAGAAATATTTTCTATAATATTACTATGGAAAGGATATGGTTTTCATGAGAATTTATTTAATAATAATTTCATGAATAATCATTGGGGTCCCAATATAAAAATTAAATAACATTATTTTTATAATAATCATCAATATTGAGTGTAGAAGAAACAATCTCAGGAGAAGTAAATGATGTGTTTTTAGATAGAAGAGTTGTTTTGGAAAAATCGTTGCATTTGGTATAAAATTAGATTGGAAAAATGTGTCTCTCATAAAATAAAATGTAATAACGAATAAATTTTATTTGAGGAATATTCAATAACATTCACATTGAAATTTTTCATGAAAGAGGAATAACCCAAAGAATGTAAATTGGGTTTAAGAATACCCTTATCTTGTGTCAGAATAATTTATTGGAATTAATATCCTGGAAAATTAAATTAGATTCATTAATTAATAAAAACAATAACCTATTTTACATTTAATTTATTTATTATAATTTTATTAAGTTCATCTATTTACATTATGATTAGTTATATAGTTCAATTCTATCGCTCTGAGAGTGTTTGTTTCTTAGTTTTTATGATAATTTCTCTTGTATACAAGTATAGAAGTTCATGTAAGATTAGAATAATTCTAAATAATTGAAATTACATGTTATTAGTAAACTTAAATAAGTTTAATTGGTCTTATATATTATTTTTCTAGATATGAGTATGATTAATTAGATAAAATGATAATGATGATCGTTTAGATTAGTTTTAGTGGTTTTCGATCATAATGAACTCGTTTTGTTTTATTATTTAATATTAAGTAGATATGTTAGTTACAGAAAATAAAAATGGGTATAAAATAAATTTTTTAATATTTTTAAACTATTATAATGGATTTTGGACCATCCTTAAAGGTTGTAGAGGAAAATGAAAACTTGTTGTCCTCGAAGGCGATAAATCAGCACCTCATAGATGATGTATCCATTTTTAGAATAAAAGGAAGAGGAGAAGAGGATTTATAATAGATTAGTCCATTATCATAATAAAATTATATTATATATAATATAATTTAGTTATTATTCCACTTGTATAATAAGAAATTAGGATAGAATAAGAAAATAAAATAAATTGAAAAGAAAAAGGATTTTACCTCTTGAATTCTTCTCCTTGAGAAACTCCTTATGGAGATTGGTTGTTGTCTTTTGTTGAGACCAAAGGCTCTTAGAAGTGGGAATGAGTCTTAGGAATAGGATTGGGTACAAATTTTACATGCTTCAAGTCTTGGAAGCTGTGAGGAGAAAAGGTGGTGAATGTGGTATTTATAGTGGAGTAAGGGGTGTTTTTTATTATTATATTCATTTGTTTATTATCTTGTCATAAGACAATGAATAGTTTGAAACTTCTCACTAAATATATTAAAATAATTAAATATAGTTCCATATTATGGGATTACATCATCCATACATCATATATGACTCAATAATTCTTGTATTTGTTAAATATCGTAAATTATTGTATTTTACTATTCATCCAAAATTCAACAATTTTAGAAAAATTCAAAAAAATAACTCAAACCATTTTTTGACCTTTATAATTTAAAATTAAACTTTATTTTTTGAAAATAATTTTCTAAATCTGAGAAATTTAACTTTCAACTAAAATCATCATTTATTCAAAAAATATCAGTTTTAAAATTATAACTAATTTTATAACACTTTGAAAAACTACTCAAGGATTCATAATATTATATTATAATCATAAGAAAAAAAAATTAATTTATAAATACATTTTATGAAAATATTTTTTCATTTAAATATTTATATTAACTGTAAAATTGTAAATAAAAATTTATGTTTTATAAAAAAACAACACTTACTTTATTTATTATTAAACATTTATTTAATTATACTATGAAAAATATATCATATTTTCATTTATAATATGGATAAATTTTATTTATAATTTCATAGGTGAGTTTATTATTATATTGGCCAAATTACAATTCCAAATGGTCATGTTACTATTGCAAGGGTTAAGTTACTATTCTGTCGGTAAAGGTTCCTTCATTTATCTTATTTCATTCATTATTAATTTAAAAAAATTATTGTGTTCTCTATGTAATTTTATGGGACTTATAAAATATGAAATAATTATAAGAATGTGATTTCCATTTCTATAATTTTGGGTTGTTATAATGAAACTGCTATAGAAATTTATGTTAGACCTAGAACTCAGGCTCCACCCAGTTTTCTTGGCCATCTGATCTCACCGAGAGAGCCAATTTAACTCTCATTATCATCCCTAAAAACATAAAAATCCATTAGATAATCCAGAATACCATAATCCTAAACAAAAACCCATAATAAAGAACCAATAATAAAACTCTAAATCCAAATTCAAATCTTGTCCTCCCAAGGAAACTTAGATTTCTTCACGAGTGGCAGTGATCATGGATAAAACAATGGAATACCTCCTCATCCTTGACAATCCTAATCTCTACCATCCCAAATAATATGTTCTAGATCCAAAACCTATTATATCCTAAGAACCCTTTCTCTAATACCATTTTTTTAAACCAACCCAGTTTTTTCATCCTTCAAATGACATTGATGGCTTGTGACATACACAAGGTATGTTCCCTGTCGCCCTGACTAAGTGAAAAGTTATAAAGGGGTGGAATTATAACTAGTGGGAATTTTTTTCACTTAAATGAAATTAAAAATTATTAAAAATAATATAAAACTTTCATCATGACCAATATGAAAGTTATATGTCCATGCAAAATCTAAAAATTTCAAACAATCAAACATAATATAACATATATAAATTATATAATTTACTTAAACTCGCCTCCAAAAACCTCACACAAAGTAACCCTTATTCTATCCTCCATAACACTAAAAATATGATTCAATTTTCATATATTTAGGTGAAATCAGAAAAATCCAATTTGTCTCTTTTGATAAGAAAACTTAGAAAAAAACAACACACCTCCACATGACTAAAAAAGTCACCATCAAAACCCGAAGTAACATACATCCCCAGAGCATCCATAATCTCTAAAAAACCCAAAAAAAATTAAATTAAAATTTATCATGATCATAAAAAACCAAGTAATCCACCACCCACCTTTCCAAATGCTTTCTCTTGAATAATAAATCTACTTTTAAGATAGTTTGTAAATAATTACAAATAGAAGATGGTTTTTCTGTAATGACCCAAACATTCATTAATGGAAATCCCTCTTGATCTAATTAAATGCCTCTTTATGTAAAATGTTTATATAAAATGTCAAATTTTTTGGTTTTATATTTTTGGATTTTAAAATACTGTTAAGAATTGTGACCGTTGCTAATATAGTTGTTGAACAGTGGTCACATGATTACTATAAATATAGGGCTTTAACAAATCCAATTTACTCAGAAAAAGGAAGTGATGGCCTCATCCAGTTGATGTGCCCCATACGAAGCCCATTTATCATAGCTCAAGAAGGAGTTTTCATCATTGGGCTTCGCTCTTGACCAATCCCATGCTGAGCTTGAATATGTTAGGCTTGAGCGGGACCACCTACGAGAGAAGTGGATGTTGATAGAGATTACCACCCGAGCAATGTTATCTGAGCCAACCCAAGAGTCTGTCACCATCACACACCTTAATCTTCGGTTTTATATAGGTGTTATAAGGGGTTATGTAACAATACCTTATCACTATAGTTATGTACATTATTTTTTAATATAATAATGAATATACTTTCATTTTATTATTGTTTCCTTGTAAAGGTTTTTTAAATCACAAATAGTATTTTTAGTTAATGTTCCACTAGGAAATCTATTTTGAGGAATTAATGTATTTTTGAATTAAATAATATTTTAATAAAATATTATTACTGTTATTAAATTAATTTTTATTAAATATAAATGATCTTATAATTTTATGAATGCAATTGTAATTTTTATTAATGTTTGAAAGCCATTTTTGTCAAAACCCATGATTTTTTTATAAATGTCGGGATTTATTTTAAAAGTTAAAATTAAAATATTTATAAAATTATTTAAATAAAATGAATATGATTTCTGGAATCTAGATGTTGAAATTATCCAATGGTGAATTTTTCATAATTATCTAAGATAGTCAAATTTATGGGTAAAAATTAAATACTGTTTAAATATATAATGTGATTTATGAAATCATAATGACCCAATAGTGATGTAATAAAATACTATAAACTTTATGTTCAGACAATATATTTTTTACCATTAAAATAATGTGATTTTGGGTTTGTTTTATTTATTTTACAATGCTTTAGTGGACCCTTCAAGACTTATTAAACATTCTGTATTTTTAAATTGTTTTCCTTTGGAGTGTGAATCACCTCCACATAATCAGCCCCATTATTTTAAGAATTTCTGATTTTGGAGTTATAAAATATTTTTTTCCACTCCCCTTTGAAAAAACCATGGGTAAAAACCACGGGCTGGTGTGTTGTTTTGATTAGTTTAATGTGAGGTGTCCAAACCTAAATAATAAACAATTCCCTCTTATTTCCTATATAAACCCACATAAGCTCCCACTTTCTCCTCACTCAAAGCCATTTTAGATCGTCCAACCTCTTCCCTCCTCTCTCTATAATCCTACCAAGGTGCCCCAAGCTTCCAAGAATCCTCTATCAAGCCTCTCTCAAGCCTTTGGAAGCACACTTCCAAGTAAGGGTTTTCTTCCTTTCTCATTTTTATCCAATATTATTTAAGTTGGAATGGCCTTTTAATTTCAATTATAAATGTTGTTATATGGTTTAACACCTCCCCACTACTACCCACTTTATGTTTTAATTATGGGAGGCCCCTTTCTCTATCATTAAATGTCTCCCATGTACACCAGTTACAATGCCCAAATTCTGAAAGGAATTTCTCTCTCCTCATTTACATTCAAGAAATTATTTTGTATCATGAATCTAAATTCCATTACATTTGTTGGGACATGTATCTATATGACCCCCTTACTTTCCATGTCATTTAAATATGATTGTACACCCTTTCCTCTCTCATCAACAATTTTTATGAGTTCTTATGTCACGCCATTATGCTGCCAAAATTCCACCGCATTTTTGCAAGACAAAGTCATTATGTAGTTAATACCATGCTCATTTCTCTATCAAGGGTATTCACCTTTATGACCATTAACTTATTTTGTAAAGAGTATCAATTATGTATCCCACATTTGTTTATCGTGGAATAAATGATTATGTTGAATGATTTAATGTCTTCTGATCCATGTGGCACACTTATGCATGAAGTTAAATATTTAAGAAGGGTGCACCCTGATAGAGATCAAATGCATTGGTTAAAGTATAGTATCATGATATGTCATGTGAAATGGGTTTTTACTCATTCTAATTCAAGTGAAATGAGTGTTTACTCGTGTTTCATGTGCAATTAGGTTTTACTCATGATCCATGTGCAATGAGCCTTGCCTCATGCTAATTCCATGTTAAGTGTTGTTGCCACATTTCCATGTTATGATTATCATGATTTATCATGCCTTTATGTTTATTTTTATCTTGTGACCTATTGATATGACTATTGTATAACATGTATTTTATTCCTCATGTAATTCCATGATTATTCCCTTACTAGGATTTATAGATCACCCTTTTCTTATGCATATCCTCAGGTTATCTCATGCAATGCTAAGTACGAGGGAATGTAGTTGTCATGTAAAGGAAATTTTCAATAAAGATGTTTTATTTCATATTTTAAGTTGTTATGTAATGATCCTAAGCACCAAAGACACTAGACCTCTCGATCTTATATGTTTTATCAAGTGAAGTTTATGTAATAAATTATGTTTAATTGTGTAATAAAAAGAAGGGTTGTCATAGTTGGTATCAGAGGATAGGTTTAGTTATATTTGGGATTAGGATTAGAAAACCCTAGTAAAGCCTTAGAAACAAGACTAAGTATAGTAAAAACATCCCTAAGTTTTGGGGAGTATTTAGTAAGTGGTTTATCAAGCAAATACATCCCCGTCCGGATACGATCAGGTAGAGGCGGCTCTGGCATAGATGTATCCTAGGGGTAAAACCTGAAAACACCACTTTGAGCTAGACTTGAACAGGAACTGGTGCATGAAAATTGCCCTTGCTGCACTCTTGGTTATGAAACTCTTAGGGGATATGATTTGGTAAATTCACGATCTTAGTATGAACCATTACTAAAGGACAAAAAAAATCCCTAAAAATATATTTTAGAAAGTAGATCATGGATAACATAGACTGAAGAAAATAGATTAATATGTTAAAGAAATAAAAGTCATTTATAAGTCATCATTTTTTTCCATGGATTACCCTTTATGTGTTACCCCTAAATTTCCTTTTATTCCATCCAATGGCCAGTAATAGGAGGACTCGGGCTAACAACTGATGTGAAGATCAATGTGATGATTGTACTAATGAGATTCCCAATCAAATAGGAGTGGGAATCACAAACTTTTTCACACTTCTCTCTAAGCTAAATCAAGATTTTAATAGAAACATGTTTCAATATGAATGTTCAACCCCCCCCCCCAAGAAAGAAAAAGTTGCAATAAAGAGCTTCATGAGACAAAGGCCTCCAACTTTTAATGGATTATCTGATCCCTCAATCGCTGAACAATGGATCAACACCGTTGAAAATATCTTCTCTATCCTTCAATGTTCTGAAAAAGATAAGGTTCTCATGGATTCTTATCATTTTGAGGGTAAAGCTAATCAATGGTGGACATTGATCAAAAATACGAAGCCTAAGGAGGATATCAAGGCATTGGAATGGAAGGATTTTTGGAAGGTGTTTTTTGATAAATATTTTCCGCACACCCTCTGGCTTAAGATGGAAAGGGACTACCTTACCTTCAAGAAAAAAGGCACTGAATCTGTTGGAGAGTACAAGGAAACATCACAAGGCTTTCACGATATGCTTTTGTCTTTGTTGTTACCCCCAAATGTAAGGCTGACCGCTTCTTTGGTGGGAAGAAACCTAGCCTGCGGAAAGCGCTGGAAATCTGTGACTTTGACAACTATGAGGAAATTGTCTTATGGGCCCTAAATGTTGAAATATAGATCGAATAATCTCAGGAGTATCATGGGGATAATAATCATAAGGTGTACTTCAATGATGGAAGTATTATGGATAAATCCAACGGTGCTAAGAATATCCAGAACCCCACTTTCCAATGGTGTGAAAAGAATCACCCTTGAAATTGTCTGAAGGGTATGAGAAAATTCTTTAGGTGTGGGAGAGAAGGGAACCTGGATATTAACTGTTGGAAAGAAAAACCCACAGCTAAAATTGAGGATAGGAATGCTCTGTTCTAACCTCAACGCATTTTTCACTTCTACAACTGCAAATAACCAGGGCATATTTCAAATTAGTGCCCTAAGCCAAGGGTTTTCGGAGGAAACCAACAACCTCTAAGGTATCAAGGGTGAGATTTTTCCATCACTACTGCCAAATTCAACCCCGAAAACAAAGTGGTGATAGGTACACTAGTTATTCATTCAAGAATAGAAAACATAACTTTTTTATTCAGGTTCTACGCATTCTTTTATATCTCTAAAGTTTAGTAGAACAATTCCAGCACCACCACAAATTATGGAAGTGAAGATGTCGATGAGTATGGAAAATGGAGCAATCATTTCATCCCATGAATATAACTCCTCCCCAGTCATAATCTGTGGATTGAACATCCCATCGAACCTCATCATACTCCCTCTGGTGGAATTTGATGTAATTATTGGCATGAATTTTCTTTCCTTATATAGAGCCAACATAAATTTCTGTGAGAGTGAAATCACTCTCCATGTAGATAATTGACCCCCAATTCTTTATAAGTGCAAGGAGGAAGATGAATCTTATTTATCTATATTATCTCAAGTGTGGATATTACTGCCTTATGAGCATGCATATCTTGTCAGATGATTTAGTCTAAGGAGGCAACCATCCTATAAGACACGACTATTGTGAGGGTATTCGCTGAAGTGTTTCCTGAGGAATTGATTGGTCTTCCTCATAGAAGAGATGTTGAATTCTCAATTGATATTATACCTAGGGCGTTGCCAATATCCAAGACATAGTATATAATTGTTGTTGTGGAGCTTGAGAATATAAAGAAACAACTATAGAAGAATCTGGATAAAGGGTTTATATGCCAAAGTGCTTCACCATGGGGTGCACCAGTCCTCTTCGTCAAGAAGAAGGAAGGGTCAATGCACCTTTGCATCGATTATCGTGTGCTTAAAAATTCATGATAAAGAATAAGTGTCCTCTCCCACGAATTGATGAATTATTTGATCACTTCTATGGAGAAAAATACTTCTCCAAGGTGGATTTGGGGTCAGGATATTATCAAGTATGGGTGAAGAAGGAAGATATCCCCAAGTCTGCTTTTCGTACAAGATACGGGCACTATGAATTCATAGTAATTCCTTTCAGACTTACTAATGCTCCAGAAATCTTCATGGAATTGATGAATAGAGTCTTTAGATATTATCTCGAAAAAAATTTGGTAGTCTCTATAGATGATATTCTGATATACTCCAAAACCAAGTAGGATCATGAGTAGTATCTAAGAACTATACTAGAGACCTTACAGAAGGACAATCTCTATGTAAATTACAACAAGTGTGAGTTCTAGTTAAAGGAGGTCTCATTCTTGGGTCATATCATCACAAGAAATGAGATATCTATGGATCCCTCCAAAATATATGCAATTGAGGGATGGCCGAGTCCAACATCAGTAATGGATATCCGTAGCTTCTTGGGGTTAGTTGGATATTATCGATGATTTCTGAGAAATTTCTCATGATTGTACAACCCTCTTACCAAGCTATCTCAGAAGGGAGTAAAGCTTTCTTGGAGTGATGAATTCGAAGAAATATTCAAGGAGTTAAAAATGAGGCTTATCACTACACCTGTGCTCCCTTTACCCACAAGTAGAGAACATTTTTTGGTATTTAGTGATGCTTCGAAGAAGGGGCTGTGATTTTTGTTGATGCAAAATGAAAAATTCATTTCCTAGGCTTCAAGGAAATTGAAAGTTCATGAACAGAACTGTCCAACACATGACCTCAAGTTGGCTGTAGTGATCTTCACTTTGAAATTTTGGCATCATTATCTCTTTTGGGAGAAGCTTGAAATATATACATACCAAAAAATCCTCAAGTATATATTCACATAAAAAAAGTTGAACATGCCCCAATGAAGATGGTTAGATTCGATCAAAGACTATGACTGCTCAATATATTACCACCTTGGGAAGTAAACAAGGGGTGGATGCCCTAAGTAGAAAGGACCCAGCGATTCTATCATTGATGAGAATTGAAAAGGATCCAATCTTCTTAGATTTGATGAAGATGGACATGGGAATCATAAATAAGGGAACATTTTCAATCCTTTCACAAAGGATTTCTCAACCATCACTTTTGAAAAGGTTAAAGGATGCTCAAAAGGATGATGTGGGAATTTAGGAAAAAGTGGAAGCTATCGGAAAAGGGAAATCCTCAGAGTTTAATGTCAATGAAGAAGGAAATGTGAGTTTTGGGAAAATACTATGTGTTCCATCAAGTCTGGAGCTGATGAAAGAACTTTTGGATGATTCACATAGTTCAAATTTCTCTATTCACCCAGGAAACACAAAGATGTATTGAAATCTCCTAGAGTATTATTGGTGGGATAATATGAAGAAGGAGATAGTTGAATATACATCAAAGAGCCTGGTGTGTCAACAAGTGAAGGTAGAGAGGCAAAAGTCTAAGAGGATAATGCAACCATTGCCTATACCAGAATGGAAATTAGAGAACATCACCATTGACTTTGTCACTGGACTTCCAAAGACATCCAAAGGAAAAAAATACAATATGGGTTGTTGTGTATCGTATTACAAAGGTTGCACACTTTATTTCTATTCGGGAGGATTTCTCATTGGATCAACTGGCACAGATATAAATCAGGGAGGTGGTAAGGCTTCATGGAGTACCACTATCTATTGTGTCTGATCGAGATCCAAGATTCTCCTCTATGTTTTGGAAGAGTCTTCAACATGATTTGAATACTGAACTGAACTTCAGTACGGCCTATCATCCTCAAAATGATTTCCAATCCAAGCGGACTATCCAAACACTTGAGGACATGTTGAGAGCGTGTTCAATGGACTTTCAAGGAGTACGGGATCGACATCTTCCTCTGGTTGAGTTCTCTTATAATAACAGTTTCTACTCGAGCATCAAAATGGAACCATATGAATCCCTTTATTAGAAAAGGTGTAGAACACTAGTGTATTGGGATGAGGTTGGTGAGAGTAAGCCACTTGGACCAGAAATGGTCGAAGAAATGGTGGACAAGGTGAAAACCCTTCAACAGTATATCAAGGAAGCCCGGAGTTAAAATAAGAGTTATGCAGATAACCATTGATGAGAACATGAGTTTAAAGTTAGAGACATGGTATTTCTATGCATATCTATGTGGAATAAGGTCATGAGGTCTGGAAATAAAGGGAAGATAAGTCCAAGGTACATCATCCCCTTCGAGATTCTTGATCATGTCAGGTTTGTGGCCTATCGACTAGCACTTCCACCTACCATGGACAAAGTACATGATGTCTTTCATGTATCCCTCTTAAGGAAGTATAAACCGGACCCTTCACATTTACTCTCTTTAGAGGTGGTACAGTTAGAGGATGATCTTTCTTATGAGGAGCAACCAGTGATGATCTTAGAACATAGAGAAAACATTCTACGAAATAAGACAATTCCCCTCATCAAGGTGTTGTGGGGAAACCAAAAGTTTGAAGAAGTGACCTTTGAATCTGAGGAAATAATGAAGCAGAGTTACACACATCTATTTTCATGTGGTAAAATGAAATTTAGAGGGTGAAATTTATTAAGGGGGGAGATTGTAACGACCCAAACATTCAACAATGGAAATCCCTCTATATCTAATTAAATGTATCTTTATTTAAAAAATTTATATAAAATGTCAACATCTTTGGTTTTATGTTTTTGGATTTTAAAATACTGTTAATAATTGTGATCATTGATAATATAGTCGTTGAACAGTGATCACATGATTAGTATAAATATAGGGCTTTAACAAATCCAATTTAATCAGACAAAGGAAGTGATTGCCTCATCCAGTAGACATGCCCCATACGAAGCCCATTTGTCAGAGCTCAAAAAGGAGGTTGCGTCTTTGGGATTATCTCTTGACCAAGCCCAAGATCAGCTTGAATATTTTAAGCTCAAGTAGGACTACCTATGAGAGAAGTGGAAGTTGATAGAGATTACCACCCGAGAAATGTTATCCGAGCCACCCCAAGAGTATGTCACCATCAGACACCTTACTCTTCAGTCTTATGCAAGTGTTATAAGGGGTTATGTAACAAGACCTTAGTATTGTGGTTATTTACATTATTTTTGTATATAATAATGAATGTAATTTCATTTTATTATTGTTACCCTGTAAATAGTTTTTAAAGCAGTAATAGTATTTTTAGTTAATGTTCAACTAAGAAATCTATTTTGATAAATTAATGGATTTTTGAATTAAATATTATTTTAATAAAAAAAAAAATTTTATTAAATTAATATTTATTATATATAAATTATCATTTAATTTTATGAATGCAATTTTAATTTTTATTAATGTTTGAAAGCCATTTTTGTCAAAACCCATGAATTTTTTATAAATATATGTTTTTATTTTAAATTTTAAAATTATCATATATAGAAAATTACTTAGATAAAATTAATATTAAATCTGGAATCAGGATATTGAAATTATCCAACAGTTAATTTTTCATAATTTTCTGAGACAGTCAAATTTTGGGGTAAAAATTAAATGTTGTTTAAATATATAATATGTTTTATGACATCATAATGACCCAAAGGTTATCTAATAAAACACTGTAAACTTTATTATTTTCCAATATATGTTTTAATATTAAAATAATGTGATTTTGGGTTTGTTTTATTTATTTTACAAATCTTTAGTGGACCCTTCAAGACTTAATAAACATTTTGTCTTTTTAAATTGTTTTCCTTGGGAGTGTGACTCACCTCTGCATAAGAAACCCCATTATTTTAAACATTTAGGACTTTGGACTTATAAAATATTGTTTTCCAATCCCCTTTGGAAAAACCCATGGGAAAAACCCATGTGCTTGTTTGTGGTTTTTATTAGTTTAATGTGAGGTGTCCCAAACCTAAATAATAAACAATTCCCTCTCCTTTCCTATATAAACCCACCCAAGCTCCCACTTCCTCCTCACTCAAAACCTTTTGAGTTCATCCAACCTCTTACCTCATCTCTCTAGAATCCTCTCATGTTGCCTCAAGCTCCTAAGAAGCCTCTCTCAAGCCTCTCTCAAGCCTCACTCAGGCCTTTCGAAGCACACTTCCATGTAAGGGTTTTCTTCCTTTCTCATTTGTGTCCAATATTCTTTAAGTTTTTATACCCTTTTAATTACAATTATAAATGTTTTGGTATGGTTTATAACCTCCCCCATACTATCCTATTTATTTTTTAATGATGGGATACCCCTTTCTATCTCATTAAATGCCAATCATGTACACTTGTTACTATGCCAAAATTCCGAAAGGAATTTCTCTCTCCTCATTTACATTCAAGCAATTCTTTTGTATCATGAATATAAATTTCATTAAATTTGTTGGTACATATATCTATATGACCCCCTTACTGTACATGTCATGTAAATATGATGAGACACCCCTTTCTCTCTCATCAATCATTTTTATGAGTTCTTATGTCACGTCGTTATGCTGCCGAAATTACACTGCATGTTTCCAAGACAAAGTCATTTTGTAGTGAATACCATGCCCATTTCTCTACCAAGGTTATTCACCTTTATGCACATTTACTTATTGTTTAAATATTTTCAATTATGTATTCCACATTAGTTTATCATGGAATAAATTATTATATTGAATGATTAAATGTTTTATGATCCATGTGGGACACCTATGCATGGAGTTAAATGTTTAAGAAGGGTGTGCCCTGATTGCACTCTAATGCATTGGGTAAAGTATAGTATCATGATATGTCATGTTGAATGGGTGTTTACTCATTATAATTCTATTGAAATGAGGGTTTACTCATGCTTCATGTGCAATGAGGGTTTACTCATTCTCCATGTGCAATGACCTTGGCTCATGCTAATTCCATATTAAGCGTTGTTACCACATTTCCATGTTATGATTATCATGCTTTATCATGCCTTTATGTGTATATTTCTCTTGTTCTCTATTGATATTCCTATTGTCTAAAATGTTTTGTATTCCTTATTTTATTCCATTATTATTCCCCTACTAAGCTTTATAGCTCACCCTTTTCTTATGCATATCCTCATGTTATCCCATGCAATGCTAAGTACGAGGGAATGTTGTGGTCATGTAAAGGAAGTTTTGAATAACAATGTTTTATTTCATGTTTTAAGTTGTTATGTAATAATACTAATCCACAAATACACTATAAATCTTGATCATCTATGTTTTATCAAGTGAAATTTATGTAATAAATTATGTTTAATTGTGTAATAAAAAGTAGGGTTTTCATATTTTCCATTTTATGACCAGAGATGATAACACATAATTAACCCTTAGAAATATCCTTATTTTTATTTAAATGAAAAAAAAATCACTTTGAAGAATTTACCTAGACTACTCCTTAGTTACCAAACATCCATTTTAAATCCACCTTTTAAAATCACTTTTCAAAAACAATTCCAAAAACATGTAATTATCCCCATTGAAAACTCTTTTGAATCACTTTTGTAAAATATTATAAAAAATAATGATAAAATAAAAATGTTTTTAAATTCATAAAAAAATTAAAATTTCATAAAAATAACCTTTCCATAAACATGTATCATGGGATTTCCCTAAGTCATCAAAGGTTAGTGGGAACCCTTGGTCCACATATCTTGTTTTGAGCTAATAACTAATCCAAGTGTGTACACAAACCACTATGAAGTTCATTCCAGGTCCTGGTGGTGAGGGGCTAAAAATATGAAGATACCATATAAAAATACCTTAATAAGAAGTATATACCTTTTCCTCATGGTGTGATATCACCCATCTAATGACAACATGACCTTCATCCATATTTCATTTTGTTAATTAAGTGTCATGAACCAAATAGATACAAAACACTAGTATTCCCCCTTACATACTCTGGTTATCATATTATTTTTTAATTTCAAAGATATCACATTTCATTAAAACGTTCCTTTCATAAACCAATCACAATTCATTCCATGTATAAAAAATACACATGCCTCTTTAAACCATCTCCTCATCAAAACCATGTTTACCATTTAAGAACTACTATATATACATAACTTATCATTAAAAACTATCATAGAATGGATTTAGTAAATCAAAACACCATTTATGAAACCTATCAAGATTTTTAAATCCTGAAAAATAGTTCTTTTTAAATTTTCTTTACAAATCCAATTAAAATTGATTTTTAAACCATTTTTAAACATCAAATTTAAATTCTCAAAGTTCCCTATTATCATTATGACCATATAAATTTACACACACACACATATAATTATATATGTCTCCAAATGAAAAAAAAACAATATATTATTATGTGTATTTATATATTTATATATATATTCCAGTATATATGGGTAGAACTATCCAGTTACATATTAAGATATTCATGAAATTAGACATAAATGAATATAATTTAGATTTAAAAAATATAACACCTATTATTTTCAATTTCCACATTAAAAACTAAATAAATCATTAAATTACACTTAAAACCCCTTTGGTAATAATTTGAAACTAATAATACATTTATTAATTTCAAAATAACTCTTAAAAGTCCAATAATAGAATTTGATAAACTATTTGTGTGTGGGATTTATGAAAATATGGTTTGAGTAAATGAACAAAATAGAAAGACCATTCAAATTCTATGTAAAAACGTTTGAAATAAAATTTTAATTTTACAAAATCCCTAAATACTCGTAATATTATCATTAGGTATTAAAAAATAAAATTAAAATACATGTAATCAATGGTTATAAAATTAAATATTCTAGAATGGGGAAAACATACCTCCAAATTGATGATTTGAACAAACAATGTCCAACTACAACTAAACCAAGGTAATAGAATCCAAAAAATGGATCACACTCCCTAATTAAAATAAAAAACCCAAAAATATAACAAAACTATAACTATGGTTTAGCTTATTGCTTTTACAGGGTGGAAAAAGAAGGAGAGGGGTGTGGAAGGAGCAAGAAGAGGAAAAGCTTTGACCAAAGGTGATTAGAACTAAAATTTCAAGAGGATATAGGAGGTGGTTCATGCTCTTAGGGAGGGACGAGGTTTTCTGTGTAATGACCCTGACCCCAATAGCTGAAGTCTAGTGTTGTACTTAATTAAAATGACATAATATACAATGAATTGAAACTCAGGGGACTAAATATTTTAGTAGTCTTTTTAATATATATATATATATATATATATATATATATATACTTGAGTCATGAATTATATTTGAATACAAAAATTACAATATAATTTTTTTTATAATAACTCTACTCCCTCTACCATATTCTTACATATCATTCATTATACACTTCATGCATTCTTATATATAAATAAAAATAAGGGTGAGATCAAATTCTCATTAAGGGTTAAGAACAATAGAAGCTATCATGAATCAACCAGCATAATACACATTTAAATGTAAATAACATAACACACATTCCATTTAATTAACATGAATATTATGGTAAGATAAGGCTGGATCAATATGGAAAGGTAAATAATTGAAAACACGTTACATTTAATCTTTAAAATTAGAATTAAATGAATCAATAGACAATATCATAGAAACAATCTCATTCATGATTATAACTGAATCTGAATGATGGAAATTCATAATTATTTAACGTCATATTTCCCAAACACATGATACCTTTACTCTTAATATTTATTCTCAATATAATTTAAAAATGATTGGTATAAACTCATTTAATAAATGTTATCCAAATGATTCATCATTTGATGTTACTGATGCATCGAGGGGCTGTCATTAACCAGGACCCACCCATGACTGTAGGTCTAAATCATTCCTCATATATCAAATAATAGATTTAATTCATGAATAATGTGCCCTATCATCAAATATCCATATTGAGTAAAGAATATAAATTTATCAATATTTCTCTATATGAACAAATAACTTTCAATGTAAAATTTTTATGTCAAAATGGTATATAGTTTAAGAAACAATCATATACATGATATATAATATAGATATTTAGGTGAAATTTAATGTCCAATGATCTTAGAAATGTGAATATTTCAAGGAAAAGTTAATTAATATAAAATAAAACAAGGAATTGAATGTCAACACTATACTTGTTCAACATGATCATAAACTATCCAGAGTAAAAATAAGTATGGTATCAACATTTAACCATTATATAAATAATAAATGGTTGTTTTGATTGATGAATAAAAATGCCATAAATAAATCATTAAAACGTTCTTGAGGAAAATATCAATTTTAATTTTGAAAATCATTTTGGAAACAATTTTATTTGAAACTCACTATTAAAAAAATTCTTTAAAAATATCCTCATAAACATTAAAATGAATATTTAATGAAATGGTGGTCATAAAAGTGGGTAATTCCATACATTTCATATATCTTAAAAGAAAATTTCTTCTACATAGTAAAATGGTTAAAAGTTAATTGTTTAGAAATTGAACAAATATTCCAAGGAAAACATTTTTTTAAAATCCAAAATGGGTAAAAGGTTATTTAATATATCATTTTGAAAAGTTTAAAAACAATTTTGAGAACATTCTTAGAAAACAAGGTTATGGAAAAAAATAAAATTCTTGACTGAAGAGTAAAATAAAGACATATTTTCATACAAAAAATATAAAACATTTTAAGTAAAAGAAGTGAAAATGGTAATATTACATGAAAAATATCATGAATAAATAGATTTTATAAAAATTAAATGTTTTATTAAATAATGATCAAATAAATTCTATCAATTTAAATTCAAGTGTAATCAGTCCTGATTAAAATGGGATTGTGAAGTAAACCCTTATAAAGATAATAAAATTGAAGTATGAATAAAACCATGAATTGATTGTGTGTATTAAATTTAAATATGCATAAAAATTTGTAAATGAAACATAATATAATAAAAATTTATTATACACATAATCATATAATATTAATGAAAATGAGGTAGTAATATAACCTAATAAAAAGAAATTGAGTTATTAAATTCATTACAAGTTAGTAAATTTCAATTCTAATACCATTATACGAAATTATTCAAATTAAAACATAAAATACCATGTATAATTAATTATTAATTTTATTAAATCTCCAAGGGTAATTATATGGACAATATAAAATGAATTAGGTGTATAACATTACAATATACCTCAATGAATTGAAATTCAGACAAGATACCTTACTATACGCTTCCTTCTAGTTGAACAAGATTTAAACAATTATATAGTGGTTTTAAAAATGTTATTTACTAATAAAATACTATATTAATACTTACAATATCATTTATTCCCTATTTATAACATATTATATCCTGTTAGTTAATAATATTTCATTATTTTTATGGTTTTTAGTGTTAATTGCCTTGTTTTCTCTTTCATGTTTTATCATAAAAGATCCAGTTCTTGAGCATATTATATATTTTAATAATATAAATAATTATAATCATGAAATAATAATCATAATTTTGTTTTAATTATACTTTTAATATGAATCAGTAATTATGTTTTTGAGAAATTAAGTGTGTTATGATTATAGAGACGGTAGACCATACATACACATGATTAATATTTCCATATTTCAAGGATAATTATGGAAATGAGGTAAGAAATATATTAAATTTCCATAATTATAATGTAATAATAAATTAAATTTTATTTATTTAAACATAAATATATATACCATACATTTGGTGTGGTGATGAGAAGAGAGTCACATCAATTCATGAAAGCGGTAGTCAATATGTGCATGAATGATGTTATCGTCTTTATGGGTAAAAAAATAAAATGATATATTAACCTTATATAATGATTAATATGTAATGAATATAAAAATTATTTTATATATATCACAAATAACCATTAAAATTATTCCTCATCACATTCCATGAAAATAGTTAGTGTAAGATGAATCACATCGCTTTGCGAGGTGGTAGTCCGCCGCACACACGAGCGATGTTATCAAGTATCCTAAGGAATAAAAAAGAATAAGGTATATATGATATAAAGACTATATAGGTTTTATTATGTTATAAATATAATATATATAATTTATATCAAACATCATACCCAACCTTGATATGCAGAAATGGAAAAACGAATAACATCAGTTCATGAGGCAGTTAGTCTGTCGTACACACGAATGATGATTTAATAACCCTTAAGATGGAAGTATGTGATGTTTTATGTCATAAAATTAACATAATAAAATCTTATTATATTTAATATATATATTTAATTATATAAGTTTGTAATAATATTAATTTAAGGAGGTATAGAAGGAAATAAAATAAAGAAACTTGTTGAATAACATTACCTCTTTTTCAGGTATCCTCCATAGGTTTACACTAAAATCATAAAAGGTTTTATTTAAACAAAAAATAATTATTCTAGGATGAGGGGAGTGGATTTGAGAAGTGATTTTGGTATAGTATGTTCGATAAAAATGGATTTATAGGTGTGAAGATGTAAGGGGAGTAAGTTCTCTTTTATAGTTGAGAAGTGATATTCTTCTAAATGCCTAAAAGTTTTCACTATTGGGATGTATCCCTTACTTCATGTGGCTCAAAAATAGATCCATAATTGATGTTGGGGTTTATTTGGTCTATAAAACCCTATATAACACAAAAATAAATAATTTTTTTTCATTTTATTCCTCATTCATTAAGTTTACTAAATTGTACCTTTTTAGTTTTTATCATGGTAACATGTATCTTTTTATTTACCTAGGTAATTTATCATTTAGGAATATAATTAAAATAATATTTATTTGATAATATCGAAAACATTATTCTGAAAATTAAATCTAATTTATTAAATAAAAATTCTATGTGTATCTAAAACTAGTATTAATATAAACGTGTGTAATATGAAAAACTCTATTTTAACCTTAATCACAGTAATTAATTTTAACTTTTTTACTAATAATTATGGTAAAAATTTAATTTGAACATATTAAATTATATAAATTATAATGATTCAAAATATGGAATCCATTTTCAAAATTGAACTCGTAAAAGTGGAAGATTTTAATTTAAAATTAACCCCACAAATGTGATGAGAAAGAGGGTATATAAAGTGGAAATGTTTAAAAGTTTACAATGTTTTTATCTAAAAATTAAATAATAAAATAGTTCCAATGACCTAAATTGGATTAATTGAGGTAAAATTGAAATAATATTACTTTAAAATTGATTCATAAAATAATTTATCCTCATAAATAATTTAAACAAAAATTCAGTTTTCAATTAAATTCGATTATTTTTACTATTCATCAATAAAAGAAACTTCTCAAAAAAATCCCAAAAAATAAAAATAAGATAATTTTTATTTTCATATTTCATAAATGAAGTTTATTTTTTCAAATATATTTTCTAAAGGTTTCAAAATCTAATTTTAAATTATGTGGTCAAAGCATGATTGAACCATCTTTTAAAAAAATAAATTTTTTGAGAAAGCATTTATTTTTATTTTAAATGGTTATTATTTTATTTATAATCAATAGATAAATAATAAATAGTAATAAGATATATAATTTCATAATTTAGTTAATAATATTATTATCTACCATTCTAATTTCTATGTGATAACTCTCTTATTAAATAATAATACTAATAGTATATTGTTTTTTAGTAAAAATAAGTCTTGCGTGTAACGTAAGAAATTGAAAAAAAAATTGGTCGCATGTAATTCAAGATGAATCATTATTTCATGTAACAAAATCTATCAAATAAAATTTTATTCTCCTATAATTCTCGGGTTTTTAAATTCTCCCCACCTTAAATAAATTGTGTCCTCACAATTTAAACTAGATCTCGGTAATCAAGGGATCAATATTTGAAAATTATCTTATTAAAAAACCCACATAAACCAAAATGGTTAATAAAAATTCCACCTGATAAGAGTGAAAGAGATGTACCAAGTTCATATGGAATAATATGTACTAGGTTTCCAAGTAAGAGAACATTAGTGGAATGTAAAGATATGGACATAGAGGAAAATCATAAATAATTATAGATAATGGTAGAGGTTATTGACTACAAGGAAATGAATGATGAATTTAATGTTAATGGACTCAAAACCATAAATCAATGATGATCTAAATGACCATTTATTCTGTAATTTCTCAGATTTTCTATGTATTATTTTTAAATATTATATAGATTAAATTTGAGACCAGGATATGAGACGGGGAGAGATTCTGAGGCCTAGTGTTCATGAAGAAATTTTTAAAATATATTAAAATATTAAGTAACACGGGCAGACAGTATTCTTGAAAATTTGGAATAAATTCTAAACATGTGCTCAGATTGGAAATCTGAGGTCACCATTGCATTCAAAACTATATCTTTACTCTATGTGTGACCTAACATTGGTTGGCACAGTTCGATTGGGGAAAATCTCTATGGTCATTTTAATGAATAAAATAAATTGACAAAAAAAATATTTCTTTTTCATGGACACAGTGATGTAGTGATATAGTTTCTCTTAAGTAAACCTTTAGGAAGATATCCATGGTTAGGCTCATAACCCTGTAATCCTCTAGAATCCCTCAAGAGAGAAACCTAAAGAATCCTCTCGACAAGCGATGATAGAACCTTGGATCAAAGATTAACAAATGACATTCTGGACGGATCTTTTCAATAGTGACTATGTGGAAATCAATCATTGTTTGAAAGAAATCAAAAATCTATGTAGGATGTATTATTTTGATTCTCCTTCCCCATTATTGAATTTCATGACGAACATAGACCATTCAACAAACTAACTGATTCACAATTCGATAGAACTTTGTGGGATGGGTTATATTTGCAAGGTTTATCAGGATTTCTTCATAGAGATTAATTTATTAATTTGATTATTATTCTTACGGGAACAGATGAAGTCTAAAATGAACAATGTCTAAGTTTCATTCCTTAGGGTTTGTTCCTTATTCGTTTTCTCCCCTGATTTCTTAGACTCATTCTTCATTCTTCCCCATACTATGACAAATCAATCATTGCGCCATCTATTCTAGGTGCAACGATCTTAAATTTGATATCCGACATCAAGAAGACCCAATGGAGGTGTGAAATCGACAACAAAAAATATATCGAATCGAATCGGGACAAATCATTCTTGGGGTAGTTTGCTTCAAAACATATTAAAATGGATTTCTGTGCCAATTGAAGGCATAAAACCCCATTTTTTACTGTTCAAATGGTGAAAAGAACCTAGATCTTGAGTTTTTAGGTGAACCAATCACCAAAGTAGAACTCAGGTGATCATCTGAGGTGAGCGGGAAGAAGAAAATGGGTTCAAAAAATCCCTAAACACGTAGTGTGTAGTCTAGGCTACACGGTGTGTGTTCATCACTACGCCACTCGATGTTTACCCTTGGAGGTACATGGGCACAGGGTGGAGTACACTAGTTACCTACATGGCATGTACTCCCCCACACCACTTGGCTGGAACTAGTTACATGGACTACCCCATGTAATGGTACATGGAAAGGCATACACGGGCTGACACCATGTACTGGCACACGGCCAGAGTAAACAGGTACACCTCATATAGAAGGACACAACATGTGACTAATTATATATGTCATGTACCCATATTCTATATGACACGGTTTGGGATGGCATAGGACATTTTACACGGGTAGTAACTAGGGTCAACGGACTTGGTGTGTGACCCTACTAGACACTGTGTACCCCTTTCTACATGGCTTGATTCTCTTGTCCTCCGTATCTTAGACAATTTTAATTATAGTTCATTCCCTTTATCATTTCCTTGAAGGTAGGTATGAATCATTTTATACTCATAGGACTATGATACCTTCAACAGTACTTTATAGACAGAGTTTTTGGAATCCATAGAGATTCCAGGAGAAAGATTCTCTATTCATTTGT
The DNA here is from genome assembly GCA_963277665.1 of Viscum album. NCBI lineage: Eukaryota > Viridiplantae > Streptophyta > Magnoliopsida > Santalales > Viscaceae > Viscum > Viscum album. The sequence continues at coordinate 228,303,713 of OY728123.1, read as the reverse complement.
GACCTGGGTGGAGTTCTCGGTATCGACATGACCAAAACTATGCAAGAATTTATCCTTTACTTGGCGGGTTAATCCAGATTGAGTTGTTGGTATCACCTCATGTACCTAGATATGGTCCTCATTTGTTTTATCATATATCTCTTTAGGTCTATCAGTGTATCTATCTCATGAAAGTTTCCAATGATTAGTACCTCTCGAACAGACATCATTAGTGCTATCAGACTCAGGAGTGTTTTCTTCTGGATGAGTTCTTTATAAAATCTTCGAGCTAGATTTATTTTATTGGTATATGATGGTTGTGAATTACCTCTAGACCATGTGTCTTGGTTGAGTATATTTGGATATTCTTATTATATGTGTTTTAGACATATACCTGGGAAGAGCTAAATATATCTTTCCATGGTTTTATTACTTCGTGATTTTGTAGTGTCCTATTGAGTATTGTTATACTCTCCCCTACCCGGGATTTTCCCACATGTTTCATGTCTTTTGTGGGTGATCAGCCTTTCAATGGAGTTGTACACAAACTAAGAACGTATGGTGATTTGTAATACAGGACAAACCGATGCGTGTTCCTACGGTTACAAACAGCAGTCCTAGTACCGTTTTCTTACAGTTTGGACTTATGGTTATAGAATATTTTTTGTGGGATTGTATTCTTCCGCTATTTACTTTACTTTACTTTCAATCATATTCTAGTTGTGGGATATAGTGGTATGCATGCATTAGATACTTAGTGGTTTTTAGATTTCAGCATTTTTTGGGCTTAAAGAAGTGTGTGTACCTATGTGTACATAAGAATTTCCTAGCATGTTAGTGATATGCCTAGTCGGTTCTAGTCACGAGCCCCTAGCCGATTGGAGGAAGACTTGGGGTGTCGTGGCACGGGCCTAACTAGAATGGGTCATAACATATTGGTATCAGAGGTGGTCAGTTCTGCCTTAGGACTGAGAGTCTATGAGATCAGTTTGGGGAATCATTATTAAGTGTTTTGAGTTTGGATTTTAGTTCAGGGACTCCAGTGTAGGTGTGGTGGCCGATGAATCCATACAGCAGGATTTTGATAACCTAGTTTTTAACTTGGTACATGAAAAAAACTATTTGTAGAGAAAAATGGTACATGAATAATATAGGAATGTTTTGTGGTTTCCATTCCCTTCTTGAGTTAGCTATAAAAATATACTCATTGATCATGGTACATCTTTTTTTCTTACATGATTCCTCCACAATTCATACCAGCTTGGATTCAATAGATCGATCATGAGGATGACCCCCTTAGTGATGAGGATTCAATACAGAGACCATATCCCCAAATGTCACATTCAGGTGGTGCACCAACCATACCAGCACCTGTAGAGTAGCACATGGTACCCGCAATACCAGAAAATGTGGAACGTAGGCTGATCCTGGTTCACAAGATTTAGAGATAGAGAACCCTTAGGTTATGAGGTGACCCTAACCCTCTGGTGGCTGAGGACTGTCTAGAGGTGGTGACCCATGTTTTCAATCTATTTATAACACCATCGGATCAGCTGGTGGTCCTGGTAGTGAGCCTTCTACACATCTGAATAGGACAATGGTAGAGCTTTCCTATCTAGACTCACGATGAGGTGACTCTTTCATGGATAGAGTTTGAGTTCCTCTTCATAGAGTAGTTATAACATGTTATGCTGAGATTTGTGCATATACAAGAGATTCTTCAGATTCAATAGGGTAAACTAATAGTGGCTAATTATTCATCATGTTTAACCAACCTTTCTAGGTACTTGATGGATATGGTTAGAGATCAATACTTTAGGGATCAAAACCTAGAGTGAGTTTTGGGTAGGGACATCTGATCTAGCATTATCTGTCTAGTCATTCCAACTTATGTTCGGTTTCTTGATTGAGTTTTGGTGGTTGAAAGCTTGTTGATCAAGCAGATACACCCAGTGATAGTCAACAGTGGATGAGCAGGAGTAGATACCTCGATAGTAGGGAGCCAATTTCATTACCATGGACTAGGTTATGGGATATGTTTCCAAAGGAGGTCCTAGGATAGAGAATCTATAGTTCAAGTCTCACAGGGAGGGTCTGATCAGCCTATAGATAGGTGGTGAAATTCATTTTATGGAAAGGGGCATCTCTCTTGAGATTGTCCAAACCATTGATCTGCAGATAGGGAGACTATGGATGGAATACTGAATAAGATACAATGATAAGAGCAAGAAGATCTGCAGGGTGGCAAACATGGTAGATGAGTTGGTAGAGTAGTAGGAGGTGGTCAACATTTCGACTTTCTACCACCACCACCCCCAGGTGGTCTATGCCAGACTCAGGGATCAGGAGGACAGTGGAGCGGATAGTTGCATGTGGTTGAGTCTTATGACCTAGGGTATCCATGAATTATTTTAGGTATAATCGATGTCTTTTCTACTTTAGTTGTATATTTGATTGACGTAGGTGCTAGTCTTTCCATTCTCTCTACATATATTGTTCAATACCAAGAGATTCCAGTTGAACAATTGAATCGACCCTTATACATGGAAAAATCTTCTAGAGGAGACTCATGATCAAACATCTATGCCAAAAGTGTGACCTGACCCTTAGAGGTGAGAGTTTTGGTTGGAACTTCTTGGTGGTAGCATCGATGCGTTACGATTTCATTCTTAGTATGGTTTGGTTATCCATAGTCCATGCCTAGTGATGAAGCTCACATTTTCATATATTTTATACTGTAAAACATTGTTTATAATCCCACAAAATTGTTATTGAATGGGTAATTATCATGTTTTTAGGTTTTAGTGTTATTTTGAACCCAAATGTGAAAAACGACTAATTCTGGATTTTTGACAGACTTTTACGTCAGGGGTATTTAGGTCATTTCCGGAAAAATAAAATTCCAAATTTTCTGATTCAAATTTTTTTAGAATCCTTATTTTATTTCCTTCATTTGTGTCTTCTGGACTAGGATCTTATTCGATCCTCTAGAAGCCGTAAAAATTCAATGAAGTTGAAGAGTTTTCCGGGCGGACAGAACGGATCCCACTTCCATAACAGAATCCCAATTCGGTCTACACAACTCCAAATTAGATTATTCCACTTGGAGATGTACTAGGACTCATGGGAGAGTTTATAAAATAAATTTCAAGTCGTTTGGAATCCATTATGAGGGAAATTGAAGGACATAAATATGGAGCAAGCTTCCTGGAAGCTGCCTCCCGAAAAGGAAACCTCCAATATTAAATTCATAACTCTTTCTAGGCGCGTCCAATAAAGCTCAAATTTGGGGATCAAACGGAAGAGACATTAAGGAACAACATTTATGAAGATACGTATTACAGATTCGGTCATTTAAGGGCTTCTATACGTGGAAACTTTAGGCTTAATTGTTTTGTGTGTGAATTTGTCACCCCTTCTCCCTATAAATATGTGTCCCTTCTCCCAGTTTATGATATATCCATTCCAGGGGGGATAAGGTGGAGCTTATTTCTGTAATTTCTTTTATTCATATTTTTAATATACATTACTTTATTCTTATTCTTCATACCTCATTCTTCCATTTTTACTTTTATGTGTTTCTCCCACCATATTCTCTTCTAACTCCATGAAAATGGGGAACTAACCTCGATGTTTGTTTGAGGAGGAGAATGGTGGTTGATTGAGTTTCATTGTGCTTAAATTTAAATATATTAATTTAATTCTGAGAATTTTGGTGGTGGTTAAATTGATTATGATGTGCGATTGCCCCATTTTCTCTATCACCGAGTTTTTCTTCTCATTCATCATTTATCCTTCCCTTCACTATATAAGTCATGCATACGATGGAGTATGACTTGTATAACGATGGTCGGCAAAGAGATCTCCTAGCCAACTTTATGAGGAGTATTTCCCCACATGTAGAGATCTCGGTGTTGGGGAAATAACATTTCAAATGAGAGGGTGTAGTGTGATAGATTTTGATCACTACATTGAATTGATATTGAGAATATTTTAATAAATAATGATATCAACCATTATGATCCTCCAAGAACAAATGTCTTCTTTCTTCTTTTTACCATCATATTGTTTTCATTACATATATATATATATATATTCATATTTTATGCATATTTCAAACACATCTTTATATTATATATTAATTAGAAAATAAATAGTGACAATAGAATTTTGGTGTTGTGTGAGTTGCCTCCTTGAGACCGACCCTGGGAGTGCACTATATTGCATTTTTAGGTAAATAATATTTTGATTGGGGATCTGCGAAAAATCCACGCTTCATCAAATTGGCACCGTTGCCGGGGAGGCGCAACACTTGCACACACCGTTATTCATAAAAAAAACAAAAAAAAATTCATAAATTTGAAAAACTTAAAAAAAACTTTTTGTTCATGATGTATTTCAATGGTGATTATTCTGCATGGACTGACCAATCTCAGGTGCCAGAAAATGTTTTTAATGAAATTGATGCTCAATTTGATAGGATTAGTGATAAAGTTCAAAAACTGGAGAGCCAAATTGAATGGATAGCTGAATATGTACGCACATCTCAAGAGCAACCCAAACCTGAGCCTGAACCTGAACCAGAACGAGTGGTTAAATTGATTTCACCAATCACATTTTATGTTAAAGAACCTGAGGAGAGTGATAAAGAACTCATAAAGGAACTTATCACATCATCTCGCACTCAACCATTGCTTAAGGAGGTCCGAGAAGTACACATTCCAACTGATGCACTGATGGGAGGTCAACATTTTTTGGAAGAATCTTGGAAAAAATTTGTTGAAGATAACTTGAAACATGATATTCCCATACTTGATAATGAAACATCAGACACTTTCTACCTCTCTATATCTTTGGAAGATAAAGAAGAAGACACACCTGCTGAGATTGAGTTTCCAATGGTCATGCCTGAAGAGATCAACTACCAAGCTGAATTACTTGAAAGGGAAGATTTCTTTATTGATTCGTCATGTTTTAATTTTATTCAAACTGAATTGTTTTCTGACTTCTCCTTTCCTGAAATTTCAGATACAACACAAATGGATCAGGCCTTGGATTTTGATGATGATACCACCAAAGTGGTGGTAATCGAGGAAGAAGATCCGAAGAAGCTGGTGGTGGTGCGACGACCTCCTCAACAAAAATTTGCATACCATATGGAGGAGGACACCGCCGAAGTTAACAGGGAGAATCCTTATCTTTTATTCCCTTCCACTTCGAACCTCAAATTTCTTAATTATTCTTTCTAGGTGGTTGAGAACATTCTTATCTTATTTGGGGTTCTCTACTTTCAGTGTTTAATCATGGACATCAGGAAAACTCACATGTGGTGGTTCATCTCAAAGAAACCACACCCACCTTCTGATTGGGGATAATCTACTGAAACAGCCTGACTAGGGGCAGTAAAAACCTCTCACCCGCTTGGGGGTCTAAACCAAGCATTATCTCTTTTCATTTCCCTTTCTCATTCTTTTTATTTATTTTTCTTATGTATTTTCATTACTTTCTTGTAGTTTTAAAGTGGCTGATTCTAGGAGCTTAACTCAAGGCATCAACCTCTAAAATAATGTCAGGTTGTATCATTCCTTTCCTTTGATTTTCTACCTTTATATTTATATTTTGTTGAGTTGAAATAAGGGGTAGTTAAATTTAAGTGTGGGGGAGTGACAACCTGCTTAGTTCTTCTTGTGTGATTTTCATTTTTTTAATATATTTTTAGGATTTTTGAGCTTTAATGAATATTCTTATCACTTTTCACACATCAATTTATTTTGAAAGAGTTGAAATGATTTTTGAAATAATGGATTTTAAATGATTGTTGATGTGAAAACATTTTTCTTGAATTGGATTATCAATCATTTTTATGAGTTTGACTGATTTTTGAAATCCATGACCATGAAACACTGACGCAAAATATTTTTCCAATCCTGTGAGGTATTCTAAACCACTTTTACATATTCTTACTAATACCCACACTTTCTTGAGGGAAACTTGAATTTTGTGTGAGAACCAGAATTTGTGAATAATTCTCTTTTGAAGCTTTGGATTTCATGAAATGTATTTGAAATGATTGAGGCATCTCTTTGGCTAGCCACATTCTATCTTGAGACCCACCTTTACATTTATCCTTCATAATCCCTTAGATGCCATGAATTGCCTTATAGGTTTTAAGCCACATTACAAGCCAATTTTTCCTTACCTACCTGCACTTTTAGTATTTTTGCATGGATATTTCAGGTTTGAGTGTGGGGGAAGGGCCTTTCGTGTGCGTGTATCATTTATGGGTGGTGTGAGGTGTGTGTCAATACTTTGGGCAGTGGATAACAAGAGAATTGGGCATGTGTCGTCATTACGTTGTGCTTTATTTGGTTCATCCATTTCTCCTAAAAAAAGGAAAAAAATAGAGATGAGCTTGAATTCCTCATTGTAAATTCTTTTATGACTCATGTCCCTCCCAAAAATCAAGGGCATGAATTGTCATTAATTCATTGTATTCAATTTTTCAGCTCATCCTCTATGAAAAAAAAAGGAAATAAAATAAAATAAAGCTGTGCCTTTCTGGAGCTTTGAAAAAAAAAGAGGAGAACTTAGATGATATCATTCATTATAATCACTTTTTGGCTCATGTACCATGTCATAAAGATAGGTGGGGGTTTTTTTCACATTTACAAGCAGTATTGAGTGAGTAATTTTCTGTGTTTTCACTTGATTTAATCATGCATTGTACTTAAAAGTTCAACCTCCTCTTTCTAGCTTGGAACATTTTTCAATCATTTTACCACCGACCCTAAGCCACAGAATCATTTGAACCTTTAATTAAAGCCCTCATGATTAAATTCATTTTCATGTTTCACGCTGTGGAGAAATGATAATTTTCACAAACCTATGGTGATACATGCGATTTTCAAGTATGAGTATAACTCTAGATTCAATTTCTCTTGAAGGAGGAGTGACATAAAATTCAATGTGAGGTAGGTTGTGATTGGGCTGTGGATTGATTTATGATGTTGAAAAAATTTTAATGATTGAAATAAAAATTAGAGAATTATTATTCATAAATGAGACATGATGGAATTCTATTTTGGATAAAATCATTGATATTTTCTCATTTTTTATTGTTGTGTGGATTTTGATTTGGATGTAAGATGATTGCCCAGGAGTGCAATGTTTAAGTGTGGGGGAGTGATGAAGCTCACATTTTCATATATTTTATACTGTAAAACATTGTTTATATTCCCACAAAATTGTTATTGAATGGGTAATTATCATGTTTTTAGGTTTTAGTGTTATTTTGAACCCAAATGTGAAAAACGACTAATTCTGGATTTTTGATAGACTTTTACGTCAGGGGTATTTAGGTCATTTCCGGAAAAATAAAATTCCAAATTTTCTGATTCAAATTTTGTTAGAATACTTATTTTATTTCATTCATTTTTGTCTTCTATACTAGGAGCTGATTCGATCCTCTAGAAGCCGTAAAAATTCAATGAAGTTGAAGAGTTTTCCGGGCGGACAGAACGGATCCCACTTCCATAACAGAATCCCAATTCGGTCTACACAACTCCAAATTAGATGATTCCACTTGGAGATGTACGAGGACTCATGGGAAAGTTTATAAAATAAATTGCAAGTCGTTTGGAATCCATTATGAGGGACATTTAAGGACATAAATATGGAGCAAGCTTCCTGGAAGCTGCCTCCCGAAAAGGAAACCTCCAATATTAAATTCATAACTCTTTCTAGGAGCGTCCAATAAAGCTCCAATTTGGGGATCAAACGGAGGAGACATTAAGGAACAACATATATTAAGACACGTATTACAGATTCGGTCATTTAAGGGCTTCTATACGCGGAAACTTTAGGATTAATTGTTTTGTGTGTGAATTTGTCACCCCTTCTCCCTATAAATATATGTCCCTTCTCCCAGTTTATGATATATCCATTCCAGGGGGGATAAGGTGGAGCTTATTTCTGTAATTTCTTTTATTCATATTTTTAATATACATTACTTTATTCTTATTCTTCATACCTCATTCTTCCATTTTTACTTTTATGTGTTTCTCCCACCGTATTCTCTTCTAACTCCATGAAAATGGGGAACTAACCTCGATGTTTGTTTGAGGAGGATAATGGTGGTTGATTGAGTTTCATTGTGCTTAAATTTAAATATCTTAATTTAATTCTGAGAATTTTGGTGGTGGTTAAATTGATTATGATGTGCGATTGCCCCATTTTCTCTATCACCGAGTTGTTCTTCTCATTCATCATTTATCCTTCCCTTCACTATATAAGTCATGCATACGATGGAGTATGACTTGTATAACGATGGTCGGCAAAGAGATCTCCTAGCCGAATTTAGGAGGAGTATTTCCCCACATGCAGAGATCTCGGTGTTGGGGAAATAACATTTCAAATGAGAGGGTGTAGTGTGATAGATTTTGATCACTACATTGAATTGATATTGAGAATATTTTAATAAACAATGATATCAACCATTATGATCCTCCAAGAACAAATGTCTTCTTTCTTCTTTTTAACATCATATTGTTTTCATTACATATATATATATATATATATATATATATTCATATTTTATGCATATTTCAAACACATCTTTATATTATATATTAATTAGAAAATAAATAGTGACAATAGAATTTTGGTGTTGTGTGAGTTGCCTCCTTGAGACCGACCCTGGGAGTGCACTATATTGCATTCTTAGGTAAATAATATTTTGATCGAGGATCTGCGACAAATCCCCGCTTAGTCACCTAGATATATTGTTTTAGGTGATGGGTGTAGTGTTTACATAGTGATGGAATGAGGTCTTCCTTTCTTGGTGTAAAGGAAACCCACACATCATAGGATAGACTCATGCATAGGAGGGTGAAGTCGATTACTCATCAGTTGGTTATCCTGACCCTTAGTGAAGCAGATGTTATGAGCTTCTAGTTTCTAGCAGTGGTAGTAGAGTATGAAGATTTATTTCCTAAAGATGTTCTAGGATTACCTCCCCATTGGGATATAGACTTGTACGTTTATTTAAACCTCAGTACGAAACCAATATCTACACCAACATATTGGATGAATCTCGTAGAGATATGTGAGCTAAGAGAGAAGTTGGAGGATTTTCATAGGAAGGGTTTCATGAGACACAATGTTTCACCCTAGGTGACCCCAGTTTTTTTATCCAAAAAGGAAGACGAGAGATTGAGTTTGTGTGTGTACTAACGGTGCTTAAACCAGATGACTGTGACGAATAAGTATCCACTACTGAGAATTGATGACCTCTTTGATCATATGAATGGGGCATGATGGATCTCAAAGGTAGACCTCAAATCAGGATATCACCATCTGCGATTACGGGATGAATATATAAAAAGATAGATTTCCAATGTCATTATGGTCACTATGTGTACTTAGTGATTCCCTTTGGCATAATTAATTCCCTAGAAGTGTTCATGGGATTTATGAACATTATATTTTATCCTTATATGGACCATTTTTTGGTAGTCTTCATTGATAATATCCTTGTGTACTCAATGTATTAGGAGTATAATATGATTCACTTAAGGATATTTTTGGATGTGCTCTAGGAGCACCATATTTATGGGAGACTCTCAAAGTTCTAGCTCTGGATTTAGGTGGTCTACTTTCTTGAACATATTATCTTAGTGGATAGAGTGGTAGTGGACCTGGACAAGGTTTAGGAAATGTTATTATGGTATCCTCCTAAGAATATGACGGAGGTGGGGAGCTTCCTCGGGCTTGCAGACTATTATCAAATATTCATAACTAATTTCTCCAGGATATCAACACCTATGACAGTTTTGAATCAAAAGGAGAAGCCTTTTGTGTGGGAAGAAAAGTTCCAATAGTATTTTCAGTAGTTTAGGACGTGTTTGATGACCACTCTGATATTGATATTTCCAAATGAGGGTGTCGAGTATGTATTGTTCTACAATGCATCAGGAACCGGGCTTGTTTGTGTCATGATGTAGAGTTGAGTAGTGATTTCTAATGGTTCAATCCAGTTGAGACCACATGAGTATAACTACACATCCCATGATCTTGAGTTAGTAGTTGTAGTCTTCGCATTGAAGATGTGGCAACACTTCCAGATGGGAAAATATTTTATCATCAACTTCTACCATAAGAGTCTCAAGTATATCTTATCTCAAAAGGGTTTGAACATGAGACAGAGGTGATGAATAGAGTTCCTCCAATACTATGAATTTGAGTTTTATATAATATTAGGAAGGGGAATGTTGTGGCAGATGTTCTCAGTAGGAGATCTAGTTCACAGTTTCTAAATGAGGTATTGGAGTAGTTGGCATCGTTGCAATTGTCCTTTATAGATGGAAATGGAGAAACTTACCTCTAATTGTTGGTTGTTACCCCTCCACTCTTACAGTGAGTTAGGTAGGAAAATCTTTTGGATGTATATTTCAAGACCCTAAATGGTCAGATATCCATAGTTCATGCTTCTAATAGATATTCAAAAGGTGGGAAGCATTTCATTATTTTCAAAGGATATACAGTAGTACTAGTGATGTTGGGGATGGAGGTTCTGAGGGAGTTTCAAACTCCCCCTTTGGAGAAACATCTGGGTGTGGAACAGATATACTAAGACCTCTGATGTCAATTCTTATGTCTAGGGATGAAGAATAAAGTGTAAAATCTTATTTCTTAATGCCTTACTTGTCAGCAAGTGAAGGTTGAGCACCAAATTCTAATGGGTTTACTCAACCCCTTCAGGTTTCGAAATGGAAGTAGGATAGAATATCGATGGAATTCATGATAGGTTTTCCATGTATATCCATGGGACATGATTCCATTATTATATTTGGTGTCCTAGAACCAATGGTTTTTACCTTGATTACATGAATATTTGATGTATTAAATATTAAATTAAACATATTATTACATATTGTTCATTTTTATAAAATACCATAATATAATAATGTCCTAAAGTATTTGTTGCATTGATAAGGTCATATTAGTTCCCCACTATGATGAGAACCTTTAAATGTTATGAAAATATTCTAAATATAGTTATGTGGTAGGATAACATACTATTATTAGACACATAGCATATAGACCGTCAGATGTGAGTACTCATAAGAAGATGGGACTTCTTCTCCTGAGGTTCTCACTTAGTAATCTCTAAGATGGGTGATTAAGAGAATAGACCCACCAGTAGGAATTCATCATGTTTTGGTGTCATCAGATATTTTTATCTACGAGCATGTGTAATGGTCTTTAGACTTTAATATTATCAATAATGCATGTCACGACTCATCCAGTTAGATTTTCTGATGAAAACGGTCACACCATATGTTGGTGGGAAGTAGGTTACATTGGATGTTTCATGAATAACATATTATTAATGGATAAGTTAACAGAGGATTTTTCCCTTCCATATTTATGGAAGTTGATATCTTAACCCTTTGATTGAAATATAATCATCACCCTAAATTCCATGTCCATGGCATAATGAAGAGTTTATTTTAGATAGTTTAAGAATGATGTATCAAGCATATAGGTTGATGACACCATCATGAAACCTGCATGATGAGATTATGTGAAAAAGGGATTATATTACATAGTGAGAATCCCTATGTGGTTGTCATTGTTTCGAATTTTAGTTTCTTTTATTGGGTTCCTTGACTCGTTTCTAGACAATAATCTTGGACTTTTGGCAAGCCCACCTAATGAAAATGAGAAAAAATCCTTGAGGGTCATGCACTAAGTGTTTCTGGTGGTCTCTATTAAGTTCTATTTAAATTTAATTAATGGAATAAATATTATTGTCAAGGCTAAGGAATAATTTTATTGATTTTATAATAATCTAATAAATTAATAAAATATTTATTCACCAGATTGTGAATAAAATATATTTATATATTTTATTGAATATTTAATAAATATTTATTTACTAGTTTCTGAATAAAATATTTATTTAAGAGAATAACATTTTTATTTGGTTGTTAAATAAATTCAAGAGGATTTTGAATGTACCAAGACTGTGTCCAGTGATAAAATAATTATTCACAAGTTGGTAAATATTATTTATCCACTTTACTCAAGTTGGCGCACCACAAAATAATAATACTATTATTATTATGTTCCATGGTATTTCATTAATGGTTATAATTATATCTAATGGATGTTATGAAATTAAATTTTTGTAACAGAAATATCATATCTATAAATAAATGGTTGTTTATATTGTGTAATTCATTCAAAACCAATTCCATGTTTGGGAATAGATAATTTTTATACATAAATAATTCTCTCTAGACTCCTCCTCTCTCCCTCTCAATAACATGAAACCCAAGATATAATTTCATCAAGACTGAAAAATGATAAATCAATAATGAACAGTTCAAGAAATATGATTCACCACACTAGAACCTGAAGACCGAGTGGCATTGCTCGAAGACCATTGAAGAACATGTGGATCATCGCTTGAGGCATTCTACCCTTGGATCCTCATAAACACAACCAAGGAAATCTAGAAGTGCTTTTTTGGATTATAAAAAATCATCAATGAAGATAGTTCCTAATCCCTGGAATTTATTTCTTCATATATTAAATAAATTATTTATATATTTCATGTGAAAGATCCTCGCTCTTTGTTATGGGCAACGATTATTAAAATAAATCTTCATATATCACCCATTAATGCACACTTCCACTATACCCAGAACCAACAAGTGGTATCAGAGTGGTCATGTTTAAATTTATAATTATTTATTTGATGGATGATATATTCACAATTGTGGTTAGATTTTATTTCTTATTATTCATTCCTTAACTCAATTTTAATAAACATGTTATCTACATACTAAATATGTTCATTCAATGTTTCATTTTCTTAAATTTTTAATGAAAAATAAAGAATGATCTAAGATTCTATTAGGAAGTGTGAAAACATTGGTCAGGAAAACAGAGTTACATGGTGTGTAGCCAGAGCACGTGTAGAGACCCGAAGCTTGACGTACATGGACATTAAATTACTTTTGCGGAATACATAATACATAACAGAACCAGACACCAAAGGACCGTAATAGTTTAGTGTCTTTGGAAACTTGGAACATAATCTTCTAATTGTGGTGAAAGATCTTCAACATCTCCCATAAAGATCTTCCCCCTTTTTGTTTTCTTACATAAAACCTTTCTTTAAATCCTGGTGAAATGAAAACATATAAAGGGTGAGCTCAAATTCTCAGTAAGGCTAAGCATGGATAAAATAAAACAAATCATATACAATTGAACTTAAAAACATGAACATAATGTTTAAACATCAAAACCTTGAGCAATGACATAAAACATGGCAGTACATAAGGCATAGATCATAAAGAAACATTAATAATGATAAAATAGCATGGGAATAAAACATGTGATTGTGGCAACCATTAAGCACAAGATATGATTTCCATAGTATCTAAGGAATTGCTGCCAAGACCATCTTTGTGGACAAAGTATCTTTCTGAATCAAGTTCACTCCTCGTTCTAGTCCTGTATTACTGAACCAGATTAACTTACCATTCCAGCAATGCATTGGAGGGAGATATAGGTCCCACCCATCTCATAATGAAATTATTCTTACATGTTCTACAACATAAACATAAATCATTCATCATAACCCAAATAATAAAGTGGGTTTCACAAACGTCATCCCAACATAACATAATCCATATAAAACAAATGAATATCATTTCATAATAAGAAAAGTGAAACCATGTAAATCATAGAGAAATTATACTTGAAACATACACATATGAAATAATGTCATCTTATATGGAAAAAAATGGTTTTGATAAAACACTTGAAATGAATTCTTGAGGAAATTATCCTTTCTTCTTCAAAATCAATTTCTTTTCACAAAACGTCATGAAATTTTAAAAGGAAGATATTTTTTTTGAAAATATTCATGAAATATTTTGGAGTAAGCTTCATGAAAATAAGGCTTTATAATACATTAAAAAAAATCATGTCTTATAAGTTAAAAATAACATTCTCCTCGTACTTTTGTCGAAAAAGTCAAAAAGTACCTCGTGTGGTAAAAAAATAAATATTCCTTACATACCATGTAGTAAGAGTCAAAAATGGTTAAAAATTACATTAAAAATACATTAAACCATTTTTTAGGAAACATGTACATGTATGATAACAATAACCCCAGTAAATACTTACGAATAAACAATCTCGGTTAAGAATGAGATTGGAATAGTTATCCCTTACCTTACGTCCGATATACTTCGTATGTATCTGAAACTCCTGTATAATGATTTAAATAATGTCATTGGCTTAGTACAGAATCATATTCATTGTTATTATATCATATATGGTTCACTTATGACTTTATATTACCCATTCTTTTGTAAATTCCATGTTAAAGGAGCATTTTGGGTAAAATCGTTTCATTTGTCGTATGTGTTTCGACTTGTTGTTCTTGATATTATTAATTATATACTGATTTACATAATTCCAGAATGTAAAAAATTATTTATATATAATATATATTCAGCATATAAATATATATATGATATATCAATAAATGTAATGAAATACACCATTCATGAAGACGGTAGGTCGTACGTGCGCATGAACGATGTTTTCATTTCCTTATGGAATTGAATGGAATTAAGTAGATGACATACATATATATATACATAAATAAAGTATCATTATTATGCCATATATTTAATTATTATTCATTATTTATACTTTATAATCATTCATGAATGGTTAAATGGAGAATGAATCTCATCGTGTCGTGGAGACGGTAGTCCGTACATACGCACAAGCGATGATATCATTCCCATGATCATGGAATTGTATTGAAGTGTATTTATAATATTTCAGAATCAATATGAATTTAAAATAATCATATATAGTTATTTATTTACACCATTATACTCATCCAAGTAAGGTGGTGTTCAAAAACAGATTACACCACGGTGTGGAGACGGTATTTCGTACGTACGCACGCGCGGTGATTTCGTTTTCCATAGGATGAATAGAAGGTGAAATAGGGTTGTTTCATATTTATAATAACATATCAGTATATAATTAATACTGATTTTATTACTTCATAATGAGACAACTAAAGAAGAATAAGTAGAAGAAGAGAAAAACTTGAGAGAATCGGAAGAAGAGATTACCTATTCTTCGACGCACCTCCTTTAAGCTTCCTCTTAAGGAAGTAGAGTTGGTCTTTTGAGAAGACTAGAACCTCCAGAATGTTTCTATGGAAGTGTAGAAGATAAATGGTCAGGGTTTTGCAGAGATTCAAGGCTCAAAAGGGTGTGAAGAGAAGAGGTAAGGGGTGCCCTTTTTATAGGGGAGGAGAGGGGCACCTTTGGAAAAACTGAAAATATTATTTTATAATAAAGTCATATTCGGTTTTTAATAGCTCAAGAATAATTTTTTTCGAAGATAAGATTGGGATGGGTCTAAATCCTCTCAACCAATAGATTTTAGATAGGTTTGGGTCATTATATTAACCTTATCTTTTAGTTTTAACTCTTAGTTAATTAGATTGACATTTACCATGTCACTTTGTATTTTTATATTATATAGTTAATAAACTTACCATATACATCAAAGAGACCCCCAAGTGGTCCGTTAATAATACACCTATCATGATATAAGTATCTTGGCCGAACCTTAGATTTTTAGGAATATAATAACAATTAATAATATAATATTTGTTTTAAAAATTATTTTATATCATTTTTGACACTATTTGGTAATTGATTTTTCTAAAAACTATAACAGCATGATTAGTTCAAAAAAAGTTAATTAAATAAATAATAACATGTCATATTAACCTAGAAAATTAGTTTAATTCCAAAAAAGTCTCAAATTACATTTATTTGGGTATTTATAACATCAATTATGTTAATATTTCATTAATAAGATAATTACTGCATCATCATTGTGTCATAAATAACTTAAATAATATAATGTCTAAAAATTATAAATAAATTAAAATTAGGTAGGAAATCTTTTTAGCTTTATAATTCATATTTATAGTATAATTTATCTTATGTATAACCCTATATTAAAAATTAATTAGTTATTAAACTTTGATTTTAACTATTTTAACCCTTCT
This sequence comes from Viscum album, assembly GCA_963277665.1. Classification (NCBI taxonomy): domain Eukaryota; kingdom Viridiplantae; phylum Streptophyta; class Magnoliopsida; order Santalales; family Viscaceae; genus Viscum; species Viscum album. The sequence continues at coordinate 228,287,608 of OY728123.1, read as the reverse complement.
TTAAATAAATTAATAATAAATGTCAAAATCTAATCCAAGTGGACCTAAATGGTCATATTTTATTCTAAGGTTGTTTTTTGTCGAATTAAAATTATCCAGTAGAATTAGGACATGTGTTAGGGTAATAATAATATCATTTTTACCCTTAATTACCCTATTTACTTTTAACCGTGGTAAATAAAAGTAAAAAGTTACTATTCACCAAAAATTATTTTCATGTCATTGAACCACATTTTAGTCCTTGATATTAACCATGCCTCTCGGATTTTCTAAATTCCACTAACAAAATCGGTAAAATTAAGTTTTATGTAAGTTTGCAAAAAGCTCCTATGAGGTAGGTAAAAGACGGTGAAAAGTTCAATAAAATTTTTATATATCGAAAATTATTATAAAATGACTCTAATGAATTACATTGAACTTATATAGGTATTATTTATCAATTTTGAACTAAAATAAAATAAATAATTATTTAAATAAAAAGTCGGTTTTTAAATAGTAACCTAGTGTTTTCACTATTCATCAAAAATTGAAAGTTTTCATAAAAATACCAAAAATTCACCCTAGGATAATTTTGATATTCCGAATCCAAAAATGAAGTCCATTTTGAATGATATAATTTATAAAATTTCAAAAAGTGGGTATTAATATTCATAACGGCTAGTTTATATAATATTTTAATAACATATCGTTGTTTATTGAAACTCGATATTGTGTACAACACATGTTATCGTGGAAGTTCGCGATTGCGTGTAAAGAAATCCATGTTAGGGATGCGTATAGTGCAAGATCCTTTTGGTGTAGCCTACAACACAAGACATCAATAAAATTAAAAATAATATTTTTCATAAAATCTCGGGGTGTTATATTCTACCCCCCTTAAAATGAATTTCGCCCTCGAAATTCATCAGGGTTATAAATGGTTTACTACTTGAAAGTTTCTTTAATAAAAACCCACATCGTAAAAAGGAATACCAAAACCAATCTTTAAAATATAAAGTATGAAATGTAACGGTTACCCAAATTTACTAATCACTGGGTTTCCATATAGGAGAACATAGGTGAAAATATGTATATGGAAGAGAAATCTAACCATCATGTTCTGATGAAGAGTGGTAGAGAACATGGAAATGAAAAATACAAAAATCACAAAGCCATATATTTGTGATGATATAAGGTATCATCTGATTCATCGGATATAAGGGCACTAGGACAACATTTTTGGTTCTCAAGATCATTTCCCTAAAGTTGAAGAAATTGGAATTAGAAGAAATTCTTTCTTGATTTTGGAACAGTATCACCGTTGGTCGTTCCTTGGAAAATTTCCACTTCATGTCTTAAAGAAACGAAGTTGAATTTTTCATTCGTGAAGTGTTAGCAGATCGTGTGATAGAATGATGGTTCATTGCATCCGTCTCAAACAAAAGGTTAGAAAAAGTTATCAAAAATACATAAGTCCGTCTATAGTGAGGTTAATCTTATATGGTTCCTAAAATGGAATTATACTTCATATATCATACTGCTTAATATAATAAAATTGGTTTCTACTAAACAGGAACTTCCTGTAGGCCAGTGGTAGGTGATAAAGTCTTGTCGCACTTTAGTTGTGGGTTCGATTCCCACAACCTTGTCCGACGCGACGGGTTGTCTCTCGTCCTGCAGGTTGTCCCTTTTTCTAAAACTACATTATAATAACATTCCTACAATAAAATAGAAAAAAAAACTACTATCTTATGTCTGACTTAATTCATTTAAATCTTTAGGCTTATCCAAAATACTTCTGTCCAAGATCATAGTATAAAGAAAACAATTACTAGAAATTTCATCTACCAAGCATGTGAATTCCATCATTTATCCCCCATATATCATATGATATATCTTGTTGGTCACATCCCAAACATGTGAATACCTTAATAATGTATTCTCTTGAACCATTGTGAAAATATGAATGTTGTCATAAGGTAACTCTTTCCATATTCCAAAATACAAAAAATTCTATATACTCAAACAATTATATCACTTTTTCCTTATATTAGTCATGAGCTCATTAATACTATCAAACATTTCATTATCTCTTTATCCCTTCTTTATGTGCATATCATCTGCTTTCCAAAATATTGGAATCACTTTTCATGGTTACCGGTACCATATAATTATCAAAAACCACAATAAACCATTACATAGATATTCCAATGTTCCATAATACTATAAATGAGATTCTACAACATTATTTTGGAATCCCTTTACATAAAAACATAATCATTCCACCACATCGATGTCATACTCAACATTACTAATAGTGATCGCATGTGACTTCCCTTTTTCCTTTGCCTTAAGATGTTGCTCACGTTGATCATCTTTAACACTTGGATTAGGGAATTGATTAGCATAATTCCCCATTTCCTTGCACTTGAAGCATTGAAGTGTTGGTGGAGCATTCTTTGTAGTCTTTTCTCTATTAACATCATTAGTAACCTTTTTCCCATTACTTCGACAATCAACTGCTCGATGACCTTCTTTTCCACACATAAAACATTTTCTATGCCCTTTATGACAATATCCACCATGCTTCTTTCCACACTTTGAGCATAAAGAAACATTTATCTTCTTTTCACCATTATTCTGATATTTCTCCTTGAACTCCATCTTTCGTTTCTTTTCAAAACCATGAGATGGATATGTAACACCAACTTCCATTTCTACCTTGATAGCACAATTAACAATTTCTTCATAGGTACTGAAGTCTCTTATAGCTAATGCCCTTCGAAGACTTGGTTTTAAGCCACTGAAGAATTGATCAACTTTACTTTCAGTTTGGATGAAAAAGCCAGATGCATACCTTGAGAGTCTTGTAAAATTCGCTTCGTATATACCAACAGATTCATCATCCTTCTACTTAATCTCAAGAAACTCCTTTTCCATCTTAGTTCGAAGAATATGAGGGAAGTACTTACTGAAAAACAAGTTCTTGAACTCGTCCCATTCCATGGATTAAATTTCATATTGGGGCCTTGTATTATTAATTAGAGTCCACCACTGGTCTGCTTCACCTTCTAAACGGTAAACAGTTAAAATGACTTTTTCCTGTTCTGAACAGCTAAGTATGGAAAATATATTTTCAATGGTACTGATCCATTGTTCAGCAACAACTGGATCAGAAGACCCATTGAAAGACGGTGGATGTTGCCTCATGAAGGACTCAATAGAATATTGTTCCCTTCTCTGATCATTTGGAAATACAGAATGATTCATAGCTTGTGTAAGTATAGCAATAAGATTTTGCACCCCATCTCCCATCACATTTTTTTGCTCGGGAGGAAAATCATTGTATTGTCCATTACATTGATCAACACGGTTCCTTCAGGTTCCAGCCATCATCTAAAACCCAAAAAGAACAGTGTGAGAGGAAAAAATCATGCTAGGAAAACAACATAATAAAGGGGGAGTACCTTCAATATAGAACATCTTAGGTTTAATTCTAATATCATTACCGTAATTCTAGGACTATAACCTATACTTATACTAATCCTTAGGTACATCCCTAGACATATTTATAAATATCTCTAGGGATCTCACTAAAGTTTTTGCATCCTAGTTTCCAAAGGTTAACTAAACCTTTCCTCTGATACCAACTATAGAGACCTGAATCTTGACGTACATGGACATTAAATTACATTTGTGGAATACTTAATACATAACAAAACCAGACACCAAATGACCATAATATTTTAGTGTCTTTGGAAACTCGGAACATAATCTTCTAATCGTGGTGAAAGATCTTCAACATCACCTATAAAGATCTTCCCCTTTTTGTTTTCTTACCTAAAACCTTTATTTAAATCCTAGGGAAAAGAAAACATATAAAGGGTGAGCTCAAATTATCAGTAAGGGTAAGAATAGATAAAATAAAACAAATCATATACAATTGAACTTAAAAACATGAACATAATGTTTAAATATCAAAACCTTTAGCAATGACATAAAAATTGGCAGTACATAAGGCATAGATCATAGAGAAACATTAATCATGATAAAATAGCATGAGAATAAAACATGTGATTGTGGAAACCATTAAGAACATGATATGATTTCCATAGTAGCCAAGGAATTTCTACCAAGACCATATTAGTGGACAAAGTCCCTTTCTGAATCGAGTTCACTCCTCATTCCAGTCCTGTATTACTGAACCAGATTAACTTACCATTCCAGCCATGTCTATCTCATGAGATATAAATATTTACCCAATGCATTGAAGGTAGATATAGGTCCCACCCATCTCATAATGAAATCATTCTTACATGTGCCACAACATAAACATAAATCATTCATCATAACCCAAAGAATAAAGTGGGTTTCACAAACATCATCCCAACATAACATAATCCATATAAAACAAATGGATATCATTTCATAATAAGAAAATTGAAACCATGTAAATCATAGAGACATTATATTGAAACATACACATATGAAATAATGTCATCTTATATGGAAAAAAAATAGTTTTGATAAAACACTTGAAATGAATTCTTGAGGAAATTATCCTTTCTTCATCAAAATCAATTTCTTTTCACAAAAATTAATGCAATTTTAAAAGAAAGATATTTTTTTGAAAATAGTCATGAAATATTTTTGAGGAAGCTTCATAAAAATAAGGCTTTATAAAACCATAAAAATCCATTCACGCCATATAAGTTAAAAATAACATTCTCCTCGTACTTTTGTCGGAAAAGTCAAAAAGTACCTCGTATGGTAAAAAAAAAAGATTCCTTACATACCATGTAGTAAAAGTCAAAAATGGTTACAAATGACTTTAAACATACATGAAACCATTTTTAGGAAACATGGACATGGATGATAACAATAACCCCAGTAAATACTTACGAATAAACAATCTCGGATAAGAACGAGATTGGAATAGTTATCCCTTACCTTACGTCCGATATACTTCATTTCTATCCGATCCTCCTGTAAAATGATTTAAATAATGTCATTGACTTATTAAAGAATAATATTAATTGTTATAATATCATATATGGTTCACTTATGACTTTATATTACTCGTTCTTTTGTAAATTCCATGTTAAATCAGTATTTTGGGTAAAATCGTTTCATTTGTTGTACGTGTTTCGACTTGTTATTCTTGATATTATTACTTATATACTGATTTACATAATTCCAGAATGTAAAAAATTATTTATATATATTATATATTCAGCATATACATATATATATATATATGATACATCGATAAATGGAATGAAATACACCGTTCATGGAGACGGTAGGCCGTACGTACGGATGAACGCTGTTTTCGTTTCCTTATGGAATTGAATGGAATTAAGTAGATGACATACATATATATATATATAAATACAGTATCATTATTATGTCATATATTTCATTATTATTCATTATTTATACTTTATAATCATTCATGAATGGTTAACATGGAGAATGAATCTCATCGCGCCGTGGAGAAGGTAGTCCGTACGTAAGCACGAGCGATGATATCATTACCATGATCATGGAATTGTATTGAAGTGTATGTATAATATTTCAGAATAAATATCACTTTAAAATAATCATATATAGTTATTTATTTACACCATTATACCCATCCAAGTATGGTGGTGGTCGAAAACAGATTACACCACGGTGTAGAGACGGTATTCCGTACGTACGCACGCATGGTGATTTTGTTTTCCATAGGATGGATAGAAGGTGAAATAAGTTTGTTTCATATTTATAATAACATATAAGTATATAAGTAATACTGATGTTATTACTTCATAATGATACAACAAAAGAAGAAGTTGAAGAAGAAAGAAACTTGAGAGAATCGGAAGAAGAGATTACCTCTTCTTCGACGCACCTCCTTTAAGCTTCCTCTTAAGGAAGTAGAGTTGGTCTTTTGAGAATACCAGAACCTCTAAAATGTTTCTAGGGAAGTGTATAAGAGAAATGGGCATGGTTTTTCCGAGCTTAAAGGCTCAAAAGGGTGTGAATAGAAGAGGGAAGGGGTGCCCTTTTTGTAGGAGAGGAGAGCGGCACCTTTGGAAAAACTTAAAATATTATTTTATAATAAAGTCATATTCGGTTTTTAATAGCTCTAGATTGATTTATTTAGAAGATAATGTGGGTATGGGTTTAAATCCTCTCAAAAAATAGATTTTAGAAAGGTTTGGTTCATTATATTAACCTTATCTTTTAGTTTCAACTCTTAGTTAATTAGATTGAAATTTACCATATCACTTTCTATTTTTATATTATATAGTTAATAACATTACCATATACATCCAAGAAACCCCCAAGTGGTCCATTAATGATACACCTATCATGATATAAGTATATTGGAAGAACCTTAGATTTTTAGGAATATAATAACAATTAATAATATAATATTTGTTTTAAAAATTATTTTATGTCAATTTTGACACTATTTGGTAATTGATTTTTTTGAAAACCATAACAGCATTATTAGTTCGAAAAAAGTTAATTAAATCAATAATAACATGTCATATTAACCTATAAAATTATTGGAATTCATAAAAATTATCAAATTACATTTATTTGGGTATTTATAACATCAATTATGTTAATATTTCATTAATAAGATAATTACTCCATCATCATTGTGTCATAAATAAATTGAATTATTTAATGTCTAAAAATTATAAATAAATTACAATTAGGTAGAAAATTTTTGTATATTTCTAATTAATATTTATATTAGAATTTATCTTATGTATATCCCTATATTAAAAATGAATTAGCTATTAAACATTGATTTTAACTATTTTAACCCTTCTTTAAATAAATTAATAATAAATTTCCTAATCTAATCCAAGTGGACCTAAATGGTAATATTTTATTCTTAAGGTTGTTTTTGGTCGAATTAAACTTATCCAATAGAATTAGGACATGTGTTAGGGTAATAATAATATCATTTTTACCCTTAATTACCCTATTTACTTTTAATCGTGGTAAATAAAAGTAAAAAGTTACTATTCACCAAAAATTATTTTCATCTCATTGAACCACATTTTAGTCCTTGATATTAACCGTGTCTCTCGAATTTTCGAAATTTCACTCACAGAAGCGGTAAAATTAAGTTTTATGTATTTTTGCAAAAAGCTCATAGGAGGTAGGTAAAAGACGGTGAAAAGTTTAATAAAATTTTTATATATTGAAAATTATTATAAAATAACTTCAATGAATTAAATTGAAATTATATAGGTATTATGTATCAATTTTTACCTAAAATAAAATAAATAATTATTTAAATAAAAAGTTGGTTTTTAAATAGTAGCAGAGTGTTTTCACTATTCATTAAAAATTGAAAGTTTTTAGAAAAATACCAAAAAATCACCCTAGGCTAATTTCAATATTCCGAATCCAAAAATGAAGTCCATTTTGAAAGATAAAATTTTTAAAATTTCAAAAAGTGGGTATTACTATTCATAACGGCTAGTTTATATAATATTTTAATAACATATCATTGTTTAATGAAACTCGATATTGCGTACAACACACGCTATCGTGGAAGGTCGCGATTGCGTGTAAATCAAGACAAGTTAGGGATGCGTGTAGTGAAATCTCTTTTTGGTGAATATTACAACACAAGACATCAATAAAATTAAAAATAATATTTTCCATAAAATTTCGGGGTGTTACAACACGTGCTATATTCCTATGCACAATGTATCTAGATATTCCGAGTAATTAATTACATGTGCATATTTTATTTCACACCGCATGTTGAAAGGGACAACCAAGAACAAGATAATCGGATACGAGGTGTGTAATTAGCATGTACACACCATGTAGCCTGGCTGAGTCCACACATCAAAGACATAAGCTTGTGGATTGGATATACAAAAATTGAGGTACATGGCATGTAGGTGCATGTACATGCCGTGTAGTCTCCCATTAATTAAAAAAATTAAAACTAAATTGAATTTAAAATTATAGTATTAAAAACTTATTTAATTGATTAGAACATCGTTGTGTGTTTGACAATATAATAATGGGTTTAATGAATTTTAAAATCCTCAATTAATTTATAGTAATTAATATGTCATTATTGATTCTGACATTTATTTTTGTTGAATGAAATTAATGATGGGTGTCTCCAAATAAGATATTATTATCATTAAAATGAATGGGAATTAATTAATTATTAATTAATTAATTAATGAAAGTGTGTTTATCTTAAATAATAAAAGAATGAATAAATGAATGCTAGAAATTTACTTTTATGTATTCGTTGTATGTTTGACCATTCATGAGCTTGAACAAGACCTATGTATGTGTTAAAAATTATTTAATTAAATTTATTTCATGGTTATGATATTATTTAATACTAAATTAAAAGGTGATATACGAGTCATCCCTCCCTTCATTATTATATAGGACCTGCATTTCTAATGAAATTTATGTAATTCCCTTAAACAAATACATTGGTTCCCCTCAAGTGCGTATGAGTAATAAATATTTATAATTAGTAGAGCATCCCAAGACATGTGGGGATAGTTCAAGATGGAACCATAATGATGCCAACCCAGTGATACATAACTAGACACGTGGAATATTGTATCTCATGCCAAGTCCAACATAATGAGTTACTTCCCCTAGGTTATAGGTTGATTTAATGTTTTCTCATGAAATTAACCATTAGATAAGCTAATGATTGGGTCATTTAATTATTTTTTCATTTTTATTTTATGCATTGAAATTGTATTTATTTATGCAAGACTGTGATCACATAAATTAATTAATTAACTTGAAAAATAAATAATTTAAATAATATTTATTATGCGTAAATGTTTTATCCAAACATGGTCAATTAATTAAGTAAATATCCAATTAAATATTAACAAGACACGTAAAGGATAAAACAAGATAAAAATTTATGAGTAATAAAATAAAATTCCTCATTCTAATATTAAGTGAGACTAAGCCTTTTGTTACATTGTTAAGAAAAAAACTCAATAGAACTATGTGTTTGACCAACCCTTATTGGGACACTTACTTTTATAAAGTGAGTTCTTATGAATTTTTTGGGTAGAATAAACCATTTTACATTAGGAGGAGTATCCCTTACTAAACTTGGTGTAATTTGGAGGCAATTTTTGAGAAAATAAACGTCAGGATTTTTATATTGGGGAGTCCACTCAATGGATCAAGGAGATGCAAGCCCATAGTTAGAAAAGACTTTCCTACCCAAATACCTTCAAAATAGATTGAACAACCCTTGTATGGGTTACACGAAGGGGAATATGGATCCTTGCCACTATAATTTTCTAAAAACTAGACATTCCAATTTCAATGGTGAGGGATATTCAGACTTGATAAAATAGTGGGAGATTTAATAAAATCGATTAATTATTTCTCAAAAAATATGTTATCAATAAAATTACTAATAATATGATCTTTTAAATTGTAGAATAAAATTACAATCTCACTATCCTTATGATCAATATTGGATAAAGACAATCTCCTCACAAGTAGTAACTTACAAGAGTTGTTTAGACCCCTTGGGGTTGTTCTACACCATGAACCAAAATATTACATGCTATAATCCTCAATGTCTAATCTGCTTACTCAAGAGGAAAGTGATGAAGAATTATTATTCTATGAAAAACATATGAATGACACGGTCAATGTTAAATGTTTGATGATTTCATCTATGATTATTGAACTCATGAAGTCTCATGAAAACATGGATGTGTATAACATGATTTGCCACCTCTATGGTCTTTACCTAGAGATATCTAGATAGGAATGGTTTGATATTTCCAAGTTTCTCTTTCAGAGTAATCTTAGAGGGGGTTCCCCAGCTGGGCCTCATGTATTCAAGATCATTGGCTACATTGAGTGCCTAGAGGCTCTAGGGTTTAAACTCCCCGAAGAACTAGGCACTGATCTCATTATAGAATCACTCCCTAAGTGCTTTTCTAGTTTTTTTGTGAATTTTAATATGAACAACATTGAGAATTCTCTTCCATATCTTCTTATCCTTCTTCACCAAGTAGATAAATATATAAATTTTAAAAATCCTTATATCCCTATGGTGAACAAATAAAAAGGAAAAGAAAAGAGCTTTAAGGCCAAATCTTCTTCATGCCCTTCCAAGAAGAATTAGATCAAAGGGGGAGAAAGGGAATGAGATTTTGTCTATTTTGCATATGGCAAGAAGGGATACTAGAAGAAAAACTGCACCAAGCTAAAGAAGCAAGGGGAAGCTTCAGGTGCATTGTTTATCAAGTGTAATTTATCTATTTCTACAAATTGGGTATAGGATATAGATTTTGGTGCTAAATATGTATTCAAATACAGGTACCAAGTAGATTCTGAAAAATTGACCAAGGGGACATAGATCTATGAGCAGCCAACGGAGCTAAACTTGTTGTTGTAGCTATCAAGGACTACCACCTCACATTTCTAACCAGAATGATCTTAGTTTTAAAGGGTTTTTATTATGTTCCTTCAGTTTACATAAAAATTATTTATGTATCCATACTACATACATATGGATTAATTTTCAAATTTGGAAATAAATGTTTATTATTTTATAAAGATAACATTAGTTAGGGTAAGGAACATTTACATAATGGTCTTTATATGTTAGAAAAAATTAACCAAGTAATTAAAATTGATAACAATATTTCCTCACATGACTCATTTCACACCCAACTTTTACATCACTGATTAGGCCTTGTAAATGAAAAATGCTTGAAAAAATTAAATCAATATGGATATTTAGATTCTTTCAAACTAAAACCACTTGGTGTATATCACACATATTTACAAGGAACAATGACTAAAGCCCTAGTTAGTGGGAAAGGTGAAAGGTATAAATATCTTCTTGAATTAGTTCAAACCAATGTGTGTGGTCCATATTATATTGAATAAAGGGGTGGGTACTCATACTTCATAAATTTTACTGGTGATTTTAGTATATATTTATATATTTACTTAATGAGGTATAAGTCAGATTATTTTGATAAATTTATGGAATACAAGAATGAAGTTGGGAACCATCATGGCCAGAAGATTAAGAAACTATGCTCAGACTGAGGTGGATAATATCTTTATCAAGAATCTATTTATTACTTAGAGGATTTTGGGATCATATCCCAACTCACTCATTATTTTCCTCAATGTAATGGTGTAAGGGAACGGAGGAACTGAACCTTGTTGGACATGGTGAGATCAATGATGATCCATGTAAGTCTTCTGTTATCCTTTTGGGGATATATGTTATAAACAGTGGAACACATACTTAACCAAGTACCAACTAAATTGATGAATGGTATTCCATACAAATTTTGGAGTGGAATAAAAATCATTTTATCGAATTTACATAATTGGGGAAGATAATCCTTTTTTAAGGCCTCTTCATGTAACAAACATTCACCTCAAGGAACAAAGTGTACCTTTATATGATACCCCAAGGAAATAAGTGGATGTTACCTATATGACCACTCGTAAAAAAATTGTTATAGTGGAAATACATTCCATATTCCTTAAGAGGGAGAAAATATCTAAAATAGATATTGAGGTAGAGATAAACTTTGAGGAATTTGAGGCTCAAGGCATGAAAATGTAGGTACAATATCAGATTCCACAGAGCCCCATGGAACAAGAAACTATTCTGGAGACACAAGAAATACATAGGAGTACAATAGAGCTTAGCTAACCAAAACGGTATGGTTTTCTAGTTACTAAGGATTCTGAATCATTATTATTGGATAATAATGATCCTCTAACCTACAAGGAAGTAGTAAGTAGCATAGACAGTTCCAAGTGGAAAGAATCCCTGAATTATGAAATGGATTCCATGTACCATGACCAAGTCTAGATATTAGTATATCCTCTAGTGGATGTAAATCCTTTTGGAAGAAAATGGTTATTCAATAATAAACTGGACGTGGAAGGACTATTTAGTACCTATAAGGCATCATTGGTTGCAAAAGGGTTTAAACAACATCAAGGTATTGACTATGATGAAACATTTTCACCAATTTCAATGATAAAATCCATTAGAATTATACTTGTCATTAAGTCTTACCACAACTATGAGATTTGGAAAATGAATGTCAAAATATCCTTCCTTAATGGGAACCTTCGGGAAGAATTATACATGAAACAACCTAATTTTTTATGACTCCAAAGGATGACAATAAGATATGAAAGTTTCAAAAAACCATTTATGGATTAAATCAAGCATCCAGGTAATGGAAGATGAAGCCATAATATAATTTAGTTTTATAAATAATGAATGTGATCCTTTTGTCTACAAACAGTTTAGTGGGAGTGTAGTCGTTTTCTTAATAGTATATGTTGATGATATATTACTTATTGAAAATGAAATACCAGTCTTACATTCTATTAAGGCATGGTTAAATAAATTATTTTACATGACAGACTTGGGTGAGGTAACATATATTCTTGGGATCAAGATCCATCATGATAGATCCAAGCGTTTTCTCACCCAAAGTCAAAGTACATACATTGACAAGACACCAAAGAGATTCAGTATGGAATCATCTAAGAGGTGATTGTTTCTAATTTCATATGAAATTCATCTTTCCAAGAAAATTTGTTCTTATACCCATGAGGAATGATATAGAATGGAAAGTATTCCATATGCATCAGCGATTGGGTTAGTCATGTATGTAATTCTCTATGCTAGGCTATATTTCTCTTACACGTTAAGTGTGGTAGGTAGATATCAAGATGATCCAGGTGACCTTTATTGGATGGAATTCAAGACTATACTTAAGTATATGAGGTGTACTAATGATATGTTCTTGGTTTATGGAGGAGATGATGAACTATTCATAAGAGTATATGATTATTCTAGTTTCTGGAAAAATTTAGATGAAATGAAGTCACAAAATAGATACATATTCACTTTTAATGGAGATGTTGTGAGTTGGAAGAGCTCAAAGTAGGCTATGGTCACAGATTCTACAACAGAGTTAGAGTATACTGCAGCTTCTGAGGAAGCTAAATAAATAGTTTGGATGCAAAATTTCATCCAAGATCTTTATGTGTTACCTAGTAGAAGATCTCATCACACTCTATTGTGCTAATACTACAATGGTGTATCTTGAAAAAGATCCATGGTCACATCAGTGGATAAAGCACATACTTTGAAAGTATCATTTTTTGATGGATTTTTTCTCAGAGAGTTGAAATTGTAGAGAGCAGAATTTCCGTGGAAGATAATGTGGTGGAACCCTTAACTAAATCCATGACTCAGCAGAAACATGATTATCATGTGAGATCTAGTGTACTGAAAGTTTTAGGCAATTAGATCTATTAAAAGTGATTTTTTTTAGAGTTTGTCTTCTAGAACCAACTATTTGTCCTTTGATTACATGAATATTTAATTTATTTAAATATTAAACATCTTATTACATATTTTTCATTGTTCTGCATGACTATAAGTAATAATTTCTTAGATTATTTGTTTTATTAATAAGGTCATAGAAATTCTCTGCTATGATGAGAACCTTAAATTTCTATGCAAATATTCTTAAAATAGTTATGTGGTTGGATAACATACTATGATGGAACAAAAATAATATAGACTTTTAGGCGTGAGTACTCATCACCAGATTAGACTTCTTCTCATGAAGTTCTCACTTTGTAATCTCAAATATGGGAGATTAAGAGAATAGACCCACCAATAGGAATTCTTCATGTTTTGGTGTCATTGGATATTCCTATATTCAAGAATGTGTAATGGTCCTTAGACTTTAAGATTATCATTAATACAAGTCATGACTCGCAAACTTATATTTTCTGATGAAAACAATCCTACCATATGTTGTATGGAAGTAGGGTATATTGGGCGAGTCATGAATGACATTTTATTAATGGATAAGTTAAGAAAGGATTTTTCCTATATAAGTTGATATCTCAAACCTTTGATTGAAATAGAACCATCAACCTAAATTCCATGGCCATGGTGTAATGATGAGTTTAGTTAAGATAGTCAAAGAATGATGTATCAAGTATATAGGTTGATGAAACCATCATGCAACCTACTTTATGAGATTATGTGACAAGTGGATTACATTACATAGTGAGTATTCATATGTGGTTGTCTTAATTATGCCTTTATTCTCATTATCTTGGATTCCTTGACTCATTTCTAAATAGAAATCTTAGGCTTTAGGAAAGTCTACCTAATGAAAATGAGAAATAATTCTAGAGGATCACAAAATAAGTGTTTCTAGTGGTCTCAATTAAATTCTATTTGGATTTAATTAATGGAATAAATATTATTCTTGAGATTGAGGAATCATTTTATTTATGTTTTAATGATTTCATAAATAAAATAAATATTTATTCACCAGGTTGTGAATAAAATTTATTTATTTATTTTATTGAATATTTAATAAATATTTATTTACTAGTTTTTGAATAAAATATTTATTTAGGTGTTCAATAAATACAATGGGAGTTCGAATGGACCAAGGCCATGTCCAGTGATAAAATATTTCATTATGGTTCAGTAAATATTGTTTATCAATTTTCCACAAATTGGTGCACCAAAAAATAATAATAAAGTTATTATTATTAAATGGAATGGGATTTCATTAATGGATACAATTATATTTAATAGCTATTATGAAAAAAAATTTAACTGAAATCCAAACTCAATAAATGGATGGTTACATATATTGTGTAATTCATTTGAAAAAAAACTCCAAGTTTGGGAAGAGAGGATTGTTGCACACGACAATTTATCTCTTGACTCCTCATCCTATCTCCCTCTAAAGAATGAGAAACCCAAGAGAGAATTTCTTCAAGACCGAAGAACGATAAATCAAGAATGAACAATGCAAGACATTTGATTCTCCATGTTGGAACCCAGAGAATGAGTAGTGTTTCTCTGAGAGTGATGAAGCATGTCTGGATCACTGCTAGAGGTATTCTACCCTTGGATTCTCACAAGTGAAAAAATGGCAATCCGAAAAGACTAAACCTTAAACTTAAGTGCCAAAATAACCTAGACACTTGTCCAAAATCAATTTTATGACCATATTTAGACCCTATAATCCATTATCTCAAATTTTGACCATTATTGGATCCATTTTACATGGAAAAAACGTGGGTGGAATTCCCTTTTCAAAACGTTACAAGAATATCACTCCCCCCCCACAATAAAAAGACACTCACCCCTTCCACCTATTAAAACCTATCAACCCCTTTGGATCACCCAAACTATGCTAAAATAAGATCTAAATATCACTCCCTTCATCCTATCATCCTCTTTTTGGGTATAAATACAACCAAATAACCCCTTTAGTGAAAACAAAGAGGAGTTACCTAAAGAATAGGAGGTTTGAACATGTATGGAGAAAGTCAAGACTTAAGGTAAGGGTTTTCTCATCTCACTTTTTTATTTTATGAGATACAAGCCTTATACACCACTCATTTATTTTGGGTGGTTTATAAACTAACCAATAATGTATTCTATGATTCCTATAACTAAATTTATGTGTATTTAAATATCCATTTGATGATCTTTATTTTATGTGGTTTAAGGTTCAAATTTCACCAAATTGGTAAAGTAATTTTGTCTCAATTTTCTTTCTTTGAGATAAATTCCATGTTTTGCACCTATATTTTTATATGGGGTGTATATACTTCCAATTAAAATTTTATATCATGAATTGAATTATTTTAATGATATTTTAACCATCATTAAATTTTATTCATTCAAGGGGATTATGATTCAAAGTTACCAAAGTGGTAATATTTTATTACTACAATCTCATCATTTATCAGGATAGTTTATGATTAAACTTCCATTGATTAAATTTTATGATACATATCTCAAGACACTCATTACTTTTCTTTTACTCTGATTATCCAAGATATATTCATGTATTAGAACCATTTTTCCACTCATTGGTGCTTAAAATAATTAAGAAAATGTTTTTAGGAAAATCCAACTTTATTTCTCCTTTCGATCAGAAATATTTGTTTCTTAAAAACTATATTTTCTAAAAAAATTCCCAAAAAGTTTTTATATTATACTATTATGTTTAAATGAAATTTTTATCCATGTTTTACCTTTTCAAAAAATGATTTTAAAAATGAATCTTCTTGTTGTTTTTCGGTCAAGGCACAATTCTAGACTTTTAAGATGCAAAAGGAATGTGGGGAATTTGTAAACTTACCCACCATCATCATCATAATTGAATTTAATATTAATTATTCATTTGAAGATTTTATTTTAAAATAAAATTATTTTCAAATATTCTTGAATTTTTTTTTATTTTAAAGTGGTTTTCAAAGAAAAAAATCAAAAATGTTTTATATTGAAAATGTGTTTCAAATGATTTTAAAAGCTTCATTCATATGTTTTCAAAAGTTTATTTTCAAAGGAAAGGGTTTTAAAAATAATTTCAACCTTATTTTTATTTTTTCAAAATATTTTCAAATAAAAGGGTTTTCAAAAGAATTTCAAGTTTTATTTATGAGTTTTCAATGTGTTTTAAAAGAAAACGTTTTCAAAATATTTTCAAGCTTCTTTTATAAGTTTTAAAATATATTTTAAAATAAAAAGTTTTTAATAAATTATTTATGTTTTAAAAATAATTTTTTTCAGGAGGAAAAGATATATTCCTCAAGAAATTTTCTAAATGAAATTATAAATCCCTCTTTATAAGAAAATGATTTTTGAAATGCCTTTATGAAAAGGATTTTCAAAGAAAGTTTATTTTTATTTAGAAATGTTCCATGTGATATTTCAAAATCCTTCACCATATAAGATGACATAATTTGTTATAGTGTATTCTTTACTAGGGATATAATCCAAGAATACCATTCACATTATTTCTTTAATGGTTTATGTTTTGATGTAAATATTTTTATGACTCCTTTTTCTTTTACATGGGTTATGCGATTTTGAAACTCACTTATTTTCAGGGGTTATGCTTTGATGAAATGATATGAGACCTATATCTTTTCTATAGATATTGATATAATGAAACATTTATGACACCCATTTCATTTCAGGGGTTATGATATGATTTTTATGAAACCCATATATTTTTATGGGTCAGGATATGATGCAAGTTTTATTATCTAGTGGCACATGTATGTATGATTTTATCATGTGATAAGTGGGATATATATCTCCCTCCAATGCATTGGTTAAATATTTTTATCTCATGAGATAATAATGGGAAACAAGTTGATGAGCTTGATCCAAAATTAAAAATATGTGCATTATGATCCTCTATGGGAAGATAAGGAAAACTGATCCACTATGGGAAGATGGGGAAACTATATCCACTATATTGAGATGGGGAAACTTGATCCACTATGGGAAGATGGGGAAACCCGATCCCTTATAAGGAAAATACTATGACTGGGGAAGGTGGTGTGTCCCACCTAGTAAGTGTAGTCCCCAGGAAATGACTTGATATGTTTTGGCAATAATCCTTGAATTTAAGGGAATGTTTTCATTATTATTTTCTATTTGCCTAAAATTATGTCTTATGAATAATATATGAACACATGGTTCATGTTCTTGGTTATATTATGATTCATTTATTATGAACTATGAATCTATATTCCATGATTATGATCTTTGATATGCATGTTATGATCCTCAAATGATATGATCATGTTTTCAGGCCCTTATGTTCATGTTATGCTTATTTATTTCCTTTATTTACCCTTACTGAGCATTTGAGCTCACCCCTTTGTTGTGTTTCCTTTCCCCAGTTTATGAAGAAATGTTTTAAGTGGGAGTGCTGAAGGGGAAGATCTTTAAAGGAGATGTTGAAGATCATTCACCAAAATATAATAATGTGTTCCAAGTTTACAAAGTCAATAAACTATAATGGTCACTACTACAAAAAGTCCTTTAATATCATTAAAAAGCCCTGATAATTTGAGTGTAGTTAAAATCTCAAAACTTTTATCAGTGCTAAAAAAGCTCTGTTAAAGGATCCTTTTAACAACGCTAAAAAGCATTTCTAAATGGATCCCTTAAAAATGATTTTTTATAACTGTTAAAGGGACCTTTTAATAGCACTTTTCTAACACTATTAAAGGGGGCCTTTAATAGAATTTTTTCAGCACTGATAAAAGTAGTTCTTTTAAAGGGGGTAAAAAAATTACAAACATCAATGAGAATCTGAACCCTTTATCATCACTTCAATGAAACCTTTAACAATTCTTCACACCCCCCCCCCACATTAGTTTTTTTCACTACCCCCCCCCCCCCACCCCTCAGTTCTTTGTGAATTTTTAGCCTCATGCGTGCTCGCCTGGATTTGAACCATGCACCTCTCCTTCAAATATGGAACGCCTTTACCGCTACACCCTGTTGTTTTGCTATCTATTTAATAATATATTTATATATATATATATACATATATATTTATATATATTTATATAATTATTTTAAAATACATTTATACAATTTGTGTGTGTGTGATATATATATTCTTATATTTATTTAAATATATTATATATTATATTCATTTACATATACTATAATATAATATAAATATATTTAATAAAATAAATATTCAATATTAAATAAATAATAAATAAAAAGATAATAAATAATAAATAATAGATAATAGATAATAGATAAATAAATAAATTAATAATAAATTAATATTTAATTAATATTTGAGAAATATTTAATAAATAATGAATAAATTAATAATAAATAAATAACAAATAACAAATAAATAAACCCTAAAACATTAAGAAACTCTAAAAACCCTAAAAACATTGAAATGACCATAAAATCTGATATGTGTGTCTTTTCTCAGCTCCACAAACAATTAAATAAAAGATCATGAAGTGATCCTCAATATGATATGTGGTAAAATCCGAACAGACACCTGGATCAGAAGTTATAGTCGTTTGAATTTTGAGAAATCGGGGGAGGTGACTAATAAATCTGTTTCAGATGCCTTTTGGTCCTTTCTAGGGAAAATGGGGGAAAATTCTTGAAAATATAGTCCTAGACCAACATAGAATATATCTTGTCAAAAGATTTTATTTGATATGTTGTAGAGCCCAAATGGACACTAGGATCCAAAGTTATGGTCGTTTGAAGTTCAAGTTACGTTTTTAACTTATTTTAGATATTTTAGTCATTTATTTGATTTTTTTATCTTTAAATTGATATAAAATGACTATTAATCGTTAATAATAAGTAAATTATTAAATGAAAATATTTTTTTAATTATTTTATAAGCCATTTTCACTAAATATCTTATATATTAAGAGTAAATGCCTATTTACCTTATCTAAAACATATTTTAAAAAATATATATTATATTTATATCAGTATAAATATATTTATATATTAATATATTATTTTTAATGAAATATAATTCTTTTTGAAGTGTACATTTATTAGAACGTTTTTAAAAATGCTGATAAAGGCTCCCCTTTAACAGTGTTTTTTAAGCATTGTTAAAGACCCCATTAACAGCACTAAAAAGCATTGTTAAAGACCCCCTTTAACAACTCATTTTTTAGCATTGAAAAAGAGGGTATTTAACAGCATTTTTAGATGGCTCTATGAAATCCCTAACACTAGAT
Source organism: Viscum album (assembly GCA_963277665.1). Taxonomy (NCBI): domain Eukaryota; kingdom Viridiplantae; phylum Streptophyta; class Magnoliopsida; order Santalales; family Viscaceae; genus Viscum; species Viscum album. Next base: position 228,268,003 of record OY728123.1, on the reverse strand, counting down.
AAACCCAGTTTGGTAGTAGTGGGTCCTCGAGCATGTATTTATTTAATGTACTGAATATTTATCTAAAATGATGTAACATCAATGTATATTAAGCATGGATCCCTATATTCCTAATCTAGGTTTAATTATTAATTTTTATCTAAGACCCTCAGAGATGAAAGGGCCAATGAGTTTATGTGTCTAGAGAATTTCATGATAACTATTATGGAATATTAATCATGCTTTATATAGATTTATAGTTTTTCACTGATATACCTTTCAGGTGATATATCGAGGGAGATACTCCTCAAGGAAGGTCTCAGGGATGAATTTTGATCTTAGGTAAATGTTTTTAAGTTAATGATTATTTCTAAGATAGTGAATCACGTGCTTATTATAATGTAGAACCTAAGGGAATTTGGTGGGTGCAGAGCATAATTGTATAGTTTATTAGCCTAGTGGTTTAGCTTCCAATGGTAGGAAGAACTATTTTTAGTCTTCTCATGAGGGTATTTCCATGCATACTATTAGTGATGGTATCTTTTTTTCTATCATTAGTGTGGTAGGTGAGTAAATATGAGTAATCAGTGTGATCGAGACCTAAGCGAGTGTTGATCTTGCGGCAGGAAGGTCCACGTACAGCGTTTCTGTAGGACATTCCATCCAGAAGTTAGTTGATGAGGATCCAATCTAACTCTAAGTTTAGGAATTGGATTCATAGCTCCACATTAGGCTGGAAGCTAAAGAAATATCGATCATTCAGGTTGATCTAGTTGTCAAGGAATCCAGGCACTAGTAGTACCTAGATAGTAGAGTAGGATTGCTCTAGGTATTGAGGTTGTTTCACAAGAATATGGTTTACGACATATATATTCTGTACATACTACCCTTATGGAGTGGAGAACTGATCCATATACAGTGATATGTAAGATCTTATTTTCCTCTATGTTAGTATCTTCTCTTTTTGATACACTTTCTTCGCATAGTTTCATATTAGTAGTTGTGGTATAATGTCTTGGGATTTTTGTGTAGTTTTTTAAGGATTTTATGACAATATGCACTCTATCGGGGATCAAAACAGAGGGTGAATGCTATTTCAGGGTGTACCCCCTTAATATTGGTGGTTTTCATTTCGTTTGGGCTTATTTTTTCCTCAATAAGAAAGGGTTTGAATTCATACTCTGGATGGACTGGCTAATTTCTTTTTGAGACTATTTTTACTACTATCACTGAAGTTTGACATTATGATCACTATAGGGAGGTGTTTTTAATCACAAGGTTGAATGGTATTTCTAGTCTTGCAGAGATGGACTAGAGCATCATTTTATGGGTGGTATGATAGCCTAGATTTCTAGTTTTTATGTGGATGATCAGGGATAACATCAGGCATATTTCCCTCTAGTGGTTGTTTGTTTTAGGTACTTCTTCTTGGGTTACATTTCTAGTTTACCTCCTATGAGATAGGTGGAGTTCTATATAAATCTAGTGGTAGTATTTTGACTGTTATGAATTCATCCTTATAGTATGGCTACTATGGAGTTTCAAGAACTCAAGACATAGATTGAGGACTTAGAGGCAAATGGTTCTATACAACCTAGTACTTCTTTATGAGGTTCTCCGGTCCTTTTTGTGAAAAATTTGAAATTACCCTCAAGATATAAGTGGATTATCATAAATTTAACATGTCGATGGTTAAGAACTAGCATTAATTTCCATGGATAGATGACCTTTTTTATCAATTCCAAGGAACTTGGGTTTTCTCAAAAATTGTTTTCAGATTGAGATATCACCAAGTATGTGTTCGGCCTGTAGATGTACCCTTCATATATTTTCATTGTATGTATTGTAAATATGAGTATTTGGTTATGTAATTTTGTCTCACAAATGCACAAGAAGTTTTCATGGTGTGGATAAACTATATTTTCTATCCTTATCTGGATTCATTTGTTGTGGTTTTGTGGATGATATCTTGGTGTATTATCACAATTGACATGAACATGCCAAAAATATTGAGATAATTTTAGATACACTGAGAGATAATTAGATATATGATAATCCCTCTAAGTGGAACTTCTGTATTGATAGGATTCACTTCCAGGGTCATATTATCTCAGATACAGGAGTATCAGTTGACCTAGAGATAGTGAGAGCTATAGCTTCCTGGGAGCAGCATAAGAACATCTTTGATACATATAATTTATTAGGGAAATATTGATATAAAATAAATTTCATATTTGACTTATCATTCCTAGAATCACCTCTTATAGGATTGAATTAGAAGGGGTGAAGTTTTTATGGTCATGCACCTATGAGATAGCCTTTTAGAAGCTAAAATTGATACTAACATCAATGTCAGTCTTAATTTTTTCAGATATGGGAAGGATATACATGGTTTATTGTGATGAATAAGGTATTGGGATAGGATAAGTTCTAATTTATGGGTATAGAGTCATGGAATACAGGTCTCATCTACTGAGACCACATGAGATGAATTACCCAATGTATAATCTTGATTTAGCTATAGTTTTTAAAGCTTTTAACTTTTAGAGACATTGTTTACTAGGAGTGAATTTTTTTGTGTACATAGACCATAAAATCCTTAAGTTTATATTTACATAGTGTGATATTAATTAGAGTCAGTGAAGGTGGGTAGAGTACCTACAATCATTTGACTTAGACATTCCTTATATGCTAGGAAATGGAAATATAGTGGTCAATTCAATGATAAAGAGTACTCAAATATAGGCAGTTTGGGAGGCCAGTAGTGATTGGAATCTTATGGTCATATTATTTGAGATTCACTTAGAGGTGCATCATGGTAATGGATAGACTTTTCTTTCATCATTGGAACTGACTTCCACTCTTCTAAATAGAGTGAGTATGAGATAATTATATTGTTGGAAAAAAAATCCCTCAAGGTGTCCTCTTGGTATTTTTTGGGTGTGGTCGTGTTTGTTGACAAAGTAGGATGACCACAAATGATTATGGTTGGTGTTTACCAAAGATAGGTTTTTAAGGTGGTGCAGTTTCCTAGTTTTTTCCAAATTTTTGGGCCTCAAAATAGGAAGATTGATGTTTTCAAAGGAAGGATTTCTTCATAGAAGTGAATGGTATAAAGAACATTGAAGAAAAATGGAAAAGGGATAGAACCATGTACCATATTACATAGACCACATACCATGTTCTAGGAACAGTACACGGAGCAACGGGAATGGTATGTGACTGTGGTTCGCAAAAGTGAAAACAGTTTGTGGCTGAAGGTAGTGAGATATGTGGGTGTATTGGAATTGGTGAAGGAGATTGATCGTGAAGTAGAAAAGGTGGTATGTGGAAAGCATATGGAAAAATTGTTCACAGTCAAATTAGGGTTCCTGGTGGTAGAATAATCGGTACGTGGTGGAGGCTCGGTTGAAGATTAAGTAAATCACGATTTAGCAGATTAAGTGGATATATTTTCCTATATAAGAATCAACAAATCCCACCGATTACTGTGGAGATTGAACTTTATAAGATAAAATATTTTGATCTAGGATTTCAGTAAAGGTAGAAGGATGTTCGCGAAGGCTAAACATTTTGTGAAGGATGAAGTGGTTCGCGAAGGCTGAAGTTATTCGCGTGGAAGAAAATCCACCGAAGGTGTTTTTGGGAATTATTAACCCGCAAAGGAAATCTGGTACGCGAAGGAGGAAGTCTGATATGTGGAAGGAGGTGTCTTGGTATGCAGAGGTAGAGCTCTAATGCGCGGGAGCGATGGTAGTCCACGAACAGTGAACATTTCGCGAATAGAGGGTGATTCGTAGAGGAGGTTCACAAAATACGTACGCGGAATAGGTACACGATCATGAAGGCGGAAGTACTTCGCGGATAAAGGGTGGTTCGTGGAAGTGACAGCAGTAGTACGCGGAGGAGTTGACTGCATACCAAACCTGATATGCAGTACACTGGTGGAATAAGTGGTTTGTGATTTTTACAAGGAATCTTGCAAAAGCTTCAATTCAGTTTTCGAAAGTATTTTCTGGTGCCTAGAATTACCTGGGAAGGTGGAATTCATCTTTAGGTGAAAACATGACTTCAACAGAGCATCTACCTATAGTTGAGGATTCAGAAATTCATGAAAATGAAGGGACCTACATGTCCATAAACTGTGTTTGACCTACAAGTCCATAAACTGTGAGTGAATTCTTTTACAAGAGCAGTGAGCGAAGGGAGAGGAAGACAGTGAACATTTCCATCAGTAGTGAGCTAAAAAAATTCATAGGGAGTGGCCCTTGGGAATGCAGTGAGTAGACCCTAAACCTTGTAAAGGTTGTGAGCCTGGGCATAGAAGATCTAGCCCGAACATTGTACTCATTATTGGCAGAAAGACTTAGTGAATTTGTTACATCGGCACATTGTCGTTGTATGCTCCTTGGACGTAGCCTAGTAAGGGTAAAACAAGTAAAAATCATTGTGTCTTATGCATGATTTCATATCTGTTCATATATTTCTATGGGACGAAGAGTGAATTGTGTTTTGTCTAACACCAAAACAAGATTGTAACTAGAGAAAGTTTTTATTCTATCATACCCTGATTCACCCCCCCCCTCAGTGTATTTGACCTAGTGGACCTAAAAATGGGTATCAGAGTGAAATGTTGAAATTCAGTGGATCTCTATCAAGAATACGAAATGGAGGTGGTCAATCATAAAGGAATTCCTATCTTTGATGGAAATAATTTTCAACCATTAAAGAATCAGATGCATCACTACTTCCAATCAGTAGGGATGGATGTCTTCATAGTAGCTATGCATGGAATATCATATAACATTAATAGTGGTTATTTGTCCTAAGCTGAAAGAAGAGAATTGGAAGCCGATGCTAAAGAGATCAATCCTTTAGGGGGAGCCCTATAAAATTCAATTTATATAAAGGTGATGTCTTGTAAAACATCACATGCAATGTGGGAAAATTGTTGAACATTTATGAGGGTGACACAAAAGTCCAAGAAGCAAGGCTATAGGTTCTATAGAACAAGTATGAGGATATCAGAAAGAATCTCAATGATACTGTTGATGCATTATTCGATAGGATAAATACTATTGTGGAAGATATGCTAGGTATTGGAGAATTTATTGAAGAGATAAAAATTGTAAAACACATCTTGAGGAAACTTCCACCGTAGTTCAATCCCAAAGTTTTAGTATTGGAAGACAAATACCCAAAAGATTGGACACTAGATAACTTGCACGGTACCCTTGTAGAATATGAAATGATAAAAAATTATAATGATGCAGTGGAAAAGGGGAAGTCAAAGGAAGTGGAATTTGAGGCCATGAAGAATCTCTCTATTGAAGATTGTCCTCAGGAGGACAATATGGATGATGTCATGTCATTTCTATCCTCCAATTTGCAAAGTGGGGAAGGTAAGTTCAAAGGTAAAATTATGTTTGCGTGATTTTGATGTGTAAAGATTGGGAATTTTTCAAAAAAGTTTCCAAAGAAGTTTGATGATGAAAATGAAGATAATAAAGAAATCCTCCAAAAGAAGTGTTCATCAAATGAGAATGGAAGGATAAGTACCTAGAGGAAGTTATTCAAAAAGATAAATATTCTCTCAAAAGAGGATGAATGTTCAGAAGAATATAAGGAAGAAGAGTTGGGGGACTATAGGGATTATAAAATAGATTCTTTGGTGGAAGTTGTCAAAAATTCAGTAACAAGAGAAGAATATGACAATAATGAAGGAGAAATCAAAGGAAGGGTTGATATTTAGGATGAATTAGAAGCTACTCTTGAATAGGTAGACTTTTTGAGAGCCAAAACAAAGAAATACAATAACTTGTTCGTGATTCTAAACTCTTTATGCAGCAGTAGGAAGAATAGAATTCTGATCTGAATGAAGAAATTGAAAATATAAGGTCTTCAATGCCAGAAATACCTGAAAAGGTGATTGAGTACAAACTCAAAATTAGATAATAGAAAATAGAAATTTATAGTTTGACTAAAACTAGAAAAGATCAAATCAAACATATCAAAAAACTACAATAAGAAGTCATCAGCCTGCGATGAAAAATTAAAGATCATGAGAAACTGCTAAGAAAGAATGTCATATAGGCAACAAAGAAGACAAGATTTGAGCAGAGTGGTCTATCAGAACAGAAGAAAAAACCAATTCTAAATGATAATGCTGTTATGGGGATTGATCTAAAATAAAAAGAAGTTGTGGTTCAAGTCAGACCACAAGAACCCACTCCAAGATTAAAAATTGATTTGGGTACGAAGCAGAATCAGAAGATTCAGAGAACCCAAGGCACAACTAGTGGTGCATCATTACCACACAAGAATGTATCTTAAATAATATGCTATTGTTGTGGTGAGATAGGACACTCTCAAAATGTGTGTTCCATAGCCAAGAGGTACTAATAGGAACAAGACCAATAGAGGTGGTCATACTGAGCTCAAAATTCTAGGTCATTATTTGATGGTCTTTGTTTTAGGTGTAAAGGACTCAGACAAACATAAAGATATTGAACTTCAATAATACATAGGAAGGTTTTGAGGTAGACTAAATTTGTCCATAAGAAGCAGTCAAATATATCATCAAGAGAGATGAAAATTCAAAATCGATTTTCATCCCTAGAAGTTGAAGTCGGTCTATCACATGCTGAGGAAGATCAATATTATCATTCCATGATAGGTAAAAATTCAAATACTTGGGTCAAAAAGAAAAGGTCTGAGAAATCATTGGTTACAGAAATTACATTCAAGGCATCAGATCTCATTGGGATATGGATCATTGATAGTGGATGCACTTCCCATATGATGGGGAACAAGGATCTAGTGAAAAAAATCAAGTATAATAAAGAAGGTATCGTAAGATTTGGTAATGACGGGGGCTTGAAAATTATTAGTTCAGGAATAACCATGTTTGGAGGAAAAGACATGAGACGTGCAGATGTCTTGGTTTTTTAAGGGCTTAGTCACAACTTTCTTAGTGTCAGTCAATTATGTGATTTAGGGCATGCCATAATTTTTTCCAAGAAATTATGTAAAATAAATGAAAAGGATGGTTCTATTGTGTTACAATGAAATCATACAAAAGGGAATATCTACCGTGTGATTGGAGAAAAAGATATGTGCTTTCTTTCCAAGGATAAAGAAAACAAGTTGTTCCATAAGTGTCTTGGCCACATAAGTCAAGGTTCCTTGGAAGAACTGGTGAAATATGATGCAGCTAAAAAACATCCTAGATTATCACATAATCATACTCATACATGCGATGTCTATCAATAGGGGAAGATCATTCAAAATACATATATTCGAAAGGAGCAAAGGTCAATAAGATTGCTTGAGTTGGTGCATATTTATGTGTGTGGGCCAATTTTTCCAAGGTCTATTTATGGGAGGAGATATTATGTTCATTTCATTGATGAATACAGTAGAATGGCATGGGTATCCCTAGTCACCAACAAATCTAAAGTGTTCAGTTTCATTACAAGATATCGACAGGAATGTGAAAAGATGCTTGGTCAAAAAATCCAAACAATTCAAAAAGATAATGGAACATAGTTCACAAAAATCCAAGTAGAGGATTATCTAGAAAAACATGGGATAAGGCATCAAGTTTTAGTAGTAAGGGCTCCACAGCAAAATGGAGTATTTGAGAGAAGAAATCGGATTGTCAACAAAATGTCCAGAACAATTCTCATTGACCTTCCATAGAAATTTTGGAAATTAGTAGTAATGACAGCAGTATACATTCAAACAGAGCTTTGCTTTGTCCAAAAGAGGAGAATACTACATATGAATTATGGTATGGAAAGAATCCATATTTGAAGTACTTTCAAATATTTGGAAGTAAATGTTTCATTCTCAATAAGGAGAAACATAAGAAATTTGAATTCCATTGGGATGAAGGAATATTTCTTGGCTACTCAAAGAACATCAAATCATATAAATGATTTAATAAGAGGCTGGGAAAGATATCTGAAAGTCATTATGTGAATATAGTAGATAATGAATAGAATCTTCAGAAAATACATGATTAGACTCAGGAGGATAGTGATGAAGAGATGATCAGGTCGACAGATTCTCCAACTCCAGAGGATGATTCAAAAGAAGACTCATATGATGATAAAAAATTAGTGTCTTCACAAATACCAATAAGAAAAGCTGAAATTGATAGGCAGAACATAATTGGTGATCAGACAGCACCAGTGCAGACAAGTAAGATGAAGTGTCTATAACAACCATCATACTTATCACAAGTTGAGCCTAAATTCTTTGATGAAGCAATTGGAGATTAGAATTGGGTTCAGTAAATGAATGAAGATCTTGACCAAATTGAGAAGAATCCGACATGGAAAATTGTTTGAGGCCAAAAGACAAGAATGTCATAGGGTTAAAATGGGTTTTTTGCAACAAAATAAATTAATATGGTGTCTTGATTCAAAAAAATTACACCTAGTGTGCAAAGGGTACTCTCAAATAGAGGGTATTGATTTTGATGAAATTTTTTCACCTATTTCAAGGCTGGAGACAATCAAATTATTCTTGGCCATAGCTGTGCAACGAAAGTTTAAAGTTTTCCAGATGGATTTCAAGTCAAAATTTCTAAATTTTGTTCTAGAATAAGATGTTTAAATTGAGTAGCCTAATGGTTTTCTCATTCATGAAGACGCAAACAGAGTCTATCAGCTAAAGAAGGATTTATATGGTTTGAATCAAGCACCGAGAGCATGGTATTCAAGCCTTGATAAGTTTATAAAGAATCTCAGTTTCCAGCATGGTTGAGTTGATTACAATCTATATTTTTACAATGTAAATATTCAAAGAATGATGGTAGTGGTTTATGTTGATGACATAATGCTTGGTGGATTAGATGAAGTACAATGCAGACAGTTTTCTGAATTCATGAAAAGTGAGTTCTAAATGTCAATGATTAGTGAGCTGACATTTTTTCTTAGCTTACAAGTGATGCAAGGAAGGAATAGTACTTTTATTTCTCAATATAAATATTCCAAGTAGTTTTTTAGAAGATTTTTAATGGATAATTAAAAAGATATGAAGACTCTGGTTGCTACTCGGCTGAAACTTTCATGGGATGATGAAGGCAAGGAAATTAATATAACAGAATATTGGAAAATTATTGGAAGTTTATTGTACCTCATAGTGACAAATCCTGATATTGTATTTTCCACATTCCAAGCAGTGAGGTATCAAATAAATCATAAGTAAATCCACATGATTTCAGTAAAAAAATTCTTCATTATATCAAGGGAATAGTGGATTTTGGATTAATGTATAATGACAAATCCTAGCAACAGTTATTAGGATATACAGATGCGGATTGGGATGGTTCAGTAGATGATTGGAAATCAACATCAGGAGGTGCCTTTTATCTTAGAGGATTTTGTATTTCTTTTCTAAGAAATAAACAAGATTTCCTTTCATTAAGCACTACAGAAACTGAATACATTGCAGCTACTCAAGATTGCACGCAGCTATTGTGGATGAAGAAGCAACTTGAAGATATGTGAATTGAAGTGAAATATCTAATTAGAATCCACTATGATAATTCAAGTGCTATAAATCTGAGCAAAAATCCTATCCATTACTCAAGGAAAAAGAACATTGAAATTAAATATAATTTTATCAAAGAGAAATTGGAGCAAGGGCTTGTGATGTTGGAGTATGTGTCAACAGAACAACAAGTTGCAGATATTCTAACAAATTCCTTACCCAAAGAAGCATTTGAAAGGCATCAACTATCTCTAGGAGTCCATTTGACTTACCACACTTGAAAAAGTGTGGATTTGGGTCCCCCTCTCCCCAAGTTATGATGTGTATTTCCCAAATGTGTTGATGCATGTCCTTTACCCTGATGTAGACAAACTTAAAGTTCCCTTTGGGTTCGTTGACAAAGGGGGAGAAAGTGTAACTATTTTAGGGGGAGAAAAGACACGGGGAGAATCTTTTAAGTGGAGCAGTAAGATAAGGGTAGTTGAAGATGATCTAAAGCTATTAGAGGAGTTGTAACTTAGGGTGATCATTAAATCTGACAATTCTAGAAGTGATCGATCAATGATTAGATATCACGATGGATGAGGTTCGTGATGAAAGAATTTCATTGGTATCTATGTATCAGTGTGGTTTCAACACTTGGTGTCAGAAATGAAGTGATTCATTGATAAAATTTTCATTATACTCTTGTTTATCACGCTGACCATGGCTCATGTGGTCTTAGAGTATATTTTAATTAAATCCTTGATCGCTATCTTAATTAGGAGAAGTGAATGTTGGTTGAAATTAGAAGGATTATTAATGAGTTATCAAAATGTGAAACATTATTATGAGAAGAGTTGTTAACAAACCCAAAGGGGGAGATTGTTGGGGAAAATCCCTCAAAGAATCCTCTCAGTCTGTTTTGGGTCAGGTTGTGTTTGTTGACAAAGCCGGATGACCAAAAATGAGTATAGTTGGTGTTTTCTGAAGATGGGTTTTTAAGGTGGTGTGGTTTCCTAGTGTTTTTCAAATTTATGGGCCTCAAAATTGAGAGTTTAATGTTGTAAAAGGAATGATTTATTCATATTAATGAACGGTGTGCATAATTTTGAAGAAAACTGGCAAAGGGGGAGAACCGCATACCATAATTCATGGACTGTGTACCATGTTCCGTGAATGGTATGCGGAGCAACGAGAATGGTGCATGGCTACAGTTCAGGAAACTGAAAATGGTTTGAAGCTGAAGGCGGTGTGATACATGGGTGGCTTAGTTTTGGTGAAGGAGTTCTATCACAAAGGAGAAAAAGAGGTATGTGGAGCGCATATGAAAAATGGTTTGTGGTCGGCCTGTGGTTCGTGGTGGCATAAGAATCAATATGTAGTGGAGGCTCGGTTGATAATTTAGTAAATCTCTATTTAGAAAATTTAGTGGATATCTTTTACTATATAAGAATCGACTAATCCCACTAATTACAGTGGATATTTAACTTTATTAGAGAAAGTATTTTGCTCCGGGATTTCGGCAAAGGCCAAAGGAAGTTCGTGAAGGATAAACAGTTCACGAAGTCTGAAGTGGTTCATGAAGGCTGAAGTGATTCGCGCAGAATAAATTACGCCGAAGGTGTTTACAGGAATTATTAACCTAAAAATTAAATCCAGTATGCTAAGGAGGAAGTCTAGTACGTGGAAGGAGGTATCTCGGTACGCGGAGGAAGAGCCCCAGTACATGGGATGAAAGGTAGTCTGTGAACAGCGAACAGTTCGCGGACAGAGGGTGATTCTCATAAGAGGTTTGTGAAATCAGTACACAGAAGTGGTATGCGATTGTGAGGGTAGAATCACTCCACGGAAAAAGGGTGGTTTTTGGTAGTGGCGGCAGCAGTACACTGAGGAGTTGATCGCGTACCAAACTCGGTACACATTATGCGGGTGGAATGAAGTGGTTCACTATTTGCAAAAGGAAGCTTGAAAAAATATTCAATTCAGTTTGAGAAATTATTTTCTGATGCCTAGTAGTACCCCGATAGGTGGAATTCATCTTCAGGTGAAAATAGGACTTCAACCGATCATTTACCTATAGTTTAAGATGAAAAAATTCATTCAAATGAATGGAACTACATGTCCATAAACTATGTTTGACCTACAAGTCCATAAATTGTGAGTGGATTCCTTTCCAAGAGCAGTGAGCGAAGGAAGAGGAAGATGGTGACCCTTTCCACCGGTAGTGTTCCAGATAAAGAGGCATAGGGAGTGACCCTTGGGAATGTAGTGAGCAGGCCCTAAACCGTATAAAGGTAGTGATCATGGGTATAAAAGATCTATCTTGAACATTGTACTCATTATTGGCAGTAAGCCTTAGTAAATTTGGTATATCGGCACATTGTCATTGTATTCTCCTTGGACGTAGCCTAGTGAGGGTGAACCAAATAAAAATAGTTGTGTCCTATGCATGATTTCATATCTATTCATATATTTCTATGGGAGGAAGAGATAATTGTGTTTTGTCTAACAATGAAACAATATCCAAACAGGGGAAATTTTTTATTCTATCATACCCTGATTCACCCCCCCCAGGGTATTCGACCTAGTGGACCTAACATATATGATGTTGAGGGCCTAGTATTATGGGAGACTGTGGAAGGTGAGGACCCACCTCCTAGTTGGAGTATTGTCAAGAATGAAATTCTACATATCCATGATTGTGTTTGGGTTCCATTAGATATATGAGAGAAGATTATGTGAGAGTTTAATGCCTCATTTTGGGTAGTACATCCTGGAATTACTAAGATGTATCATGATTTATGTCATCGGTATTGGTGGGTGGGAATGAAATGAGAGGTGTATAATTTTTTCATGAGGTGATCCACATGTTAGCTGGTGAAGGAAGAACATAAATAACCATCTGGGATTTTATATCAGTTACTTATTCTCAAGTGGAAATGGGATGATCTTTTGATGGATTTTTTAACCATGTTTTAAAGGTCACCTTGAGGTAGTGATGATGTCTGGGTTGTTGTGGACAAGCTCATAAATATTTATCATTTCCAAATGACTAGGGAGAACTTCTTAGTGGATGATATTGGGAAGTTATATATTCATGAGATAGTGAAACTTCATGGTGTTCCTCAGAAAACTGTATTAAATAGGGATTCCTAGTTTACATATGGATTAGGGTAGAGTTTGCAAAGGGTTTTGGGTACATAGGTTCTTCTGAAAAAAACATACCCCCCTCGGATTGATGGTGGAATAGATCACATGATTCAGGTGCTTGAGGACATTATGAGAGCATGCATACTTGATTTTGGGAACTCTTAGTAGATTAAAATTCCCCTGATTGAGTTCTCAAAAAATAGTTATTTAAATACTATTTAGATGGCGCATTATAAGGCTTTGTATGGTAGGTCATATTGATCACCCCTGTACTAGATAGAGGAATGTGAGGAAGCATTTATTGGACCTCATATCATTTAGAAGAATTTTGATCTGGTTCAGTTAATTTGGAAATATATGGATAATGCATATTCTAGAGATAAATCTTACACCGATCACCATCGATGACCTCTAGAGTTTAATTTTAGGGATCGGGTCTTTTTACATGTCTCTTTGATGTTGGGATATTGACAGATTATGAGATAGGGTAAACTTCCACCGTGATATGTTAGGCCATTTGAGTTTATGTAGAGAGATAGGTCAATAGCTAATTGGTTGCAGTTACCTTAGAGGTATTATTCCATGCATGATGCCTTACATGTATCTCAGTTATGCCATTGTCACTCTAACCCATCTGACACTCGATAAACATTTGAGTTTGAGTTACAGGTTTATGTGTCATTTGAGGAAATTCCTATTTTTATTGTTTTAAAGAACATGAAGGTTCTATGAGGATGGTTAGTTCCTCTAGTACAGGTGTTAAGGAAACATGACTATTTATAGGACAAGACTTGGGAGTAGGAGGATGACATATGTGATCAGTGTCCAGAGTTATTCTTAGGATATTCTTGAAAAACTGTGGAAGGGAAATTCATTGATGAATTAATTTAAGGTGGAATATTGTAAGATCTTGAGTTAACCTGTGTGGTATGTATATTGTTTTTAGTTTAAATACTTTGTTTTGACCTAATGTGGGTGAATTTTAATATTGAAGGATTTATGGGTGTGTTTGGTGATTTTTTAGATCCTGGAGCCCAACTAATGGAAGAAAAAAATTGTGTTGTGTGGTTATTCTAAACCATGCAACTCAGTCATCTTGGTTTGAGTAACCATGTGAGGGAGAGATAAGGAGATTTAGGAGGTCGCGCTGTTTGAGGAAACTATACATCCTGAGGTGCACGCCCGTGTGGGGTACTCTAGAACTTTTAGTAGAGGTGTGCATCATAGTTTGTGAATGTTTAGTCAAAATGTGTGCATGAAACAATGTGAGGGGCCCCTTTTCATAGATAAGGGAGCATTTTTTGTGCGTGGTTTGGAAAACCATGTGTCCAAACCATCTAACCCAAATTTTAAAGGGGAAATGACTATTTTTCCCCTATTTTTAATTTTAAGTTAAAACCTCCTTCTTCTTTCATTCTAATAGATAACCTCACACTAGGAGCTCCATTTTGAATCCAAATCCTAGGATTTTATGTTGCTCTTGATCCATACTCTGATTCAAAAATCATTCATCTCATTGGATCGATGATGGTATGTTATTCAATTATCTTTTTCCACTATTCATTTTTCTTTGTATCCACAGAGTTATTTAGGTGCAAGATAATATTCCCTATTTCTAGTATTTTCATTCATTATTTATTTTTCTTTTAATATGAACTGAATCAGAAGTCTATATTGGTCTAGTTCTCTACTAAAAACCTGTCATAGGTGGTATATACCACTCCCTCAGGGTTTTGTGTTTTATAAGCATTGTTACCATTGTGTTTCATGCTAGACCTTCTAGTAGTTCCCTTTAATTAATTGAATTATTGAATAAAATGAATTAGAACCTGTTAGGTTTCCCTTTGAGTTCCTTTGTGATGGTTGGATATCATTCACCTCATCCTAATCCACCCATGGGGTGTTCCCTTATATTTTGATCCACTTTATACCACACTGATGATTTTGTGAGTGATCTCCTTGTTAAAGGGATCCTTTATAATAAAATTTTAATTGAAATGAGAATATAAGAGAGAGTTTATTCCTATTTAACATGTGATGACATGTGTTTTCTTTTTATTAAATGGTTTATATGATACTTTTTTAATGGACTGATGAACTCATAGCATGTTTATAATTGTGAAATGACTTGTGAATGAAATGAGATGGTGAAATGATTGTGGTAATGGATTCCTTGTAAAATATCCTTGGATAATGATTCTATAGGATGTCATGGAAATTTCTAATTTAGGGGTTGTGATTATGATAGTGTATTCTTTGGACATGTTTACTCCTTGGGTTCTGATTCCATAGGTTGTTGAGGGCCCTACTACCCCTTAGACCAGGATTTCTTGGGCATGTTGTGGACATGTTCAGTTGAAATTATCATTATACCCCACCAAAGTCATTATTGTTTTTATATTGATATGTTCCTAGAACTCTAAGAGGATGCCTTTGTCTTTTATACCTTGGATTCAGCCCTTTGTGGTCTTCCACTTTTGATTACATGGTGAGGCCATTGTGGATGAGGATTGTTTATATGGTGTAGCCATAGTGAATGTTATACTTTTGATTATATGGAATGATAGTGATATATGTTATACACTAGATTATATGGATATTCCATTATTGATATTTTGGTATGTTTTATAGATAGACCCGCTATGGGTATCAAATTATAGTTGATAGACTAGACTATATTACACCTTCTTTATTTATGCTTTATAGTTGACCTTTTTTATGGTATCTTGACTATTGTTTATAGGGTGCCTTGGTAAGATGATTTTACCACTTGAATTACATCACATTACTTTTAATGGTATACCTATGATATACTATGCGTTGATTTTGTTTATATCACATAGACAATATTTTTTATAGACACCATTTTTGGTGGCCTACTGAGTGTCATCTCACACCCTGTTTGGGCCACCATTGGGAACCCAAAAAATCTTCATGGATTCAAGTAGGGACTAGGTAAATCACCCACTATATTATTATTTATTGTTTATTTCTTTGAATAATGGGAGTATAGGTCAGATCGTGGCTGGTAATGCTAGCTGGGAAAGTCCTTTTTGATCTTTTGGTCTTTTAATACATGTATTTTACTAGATGTTTGTATACCTATTTTCCTTTATTATAGAGATGTGATATGACATATCATTTTGTATATGATATTTCCATTGGAATTTTTCATTATTATAGTCTTTTGGATGCGTATATTTTATCATTTATTTATCTTCTTCCACTATTGATTTATATGATTGCTATAATTGTGTTACACTCTGACATGAGGGCATATTCTCCCCACACACACCCTAGGTCCTCACTACTAGTCAAAAGCCTCTTGTATAAGGGGAGGTGTGCTTGAGGCCATGTAACCCACTAGATCGGGGAACCATTTAGTGGAATCTAGTTCAGGATGTTACAACAATAAGTAAATGAGGCCTTAAATTAAGGCATTTAGCCTTTATACACAAACAGGATCCCAAGGCCTCCAATGCAAGGCATCCTACCTTTAAGAAAAAGGTAACTTCCATCCCCAAAGATTTATCTTTATCAAATAACTGATTCTTATTCCATCTTGAATTAAACAATTCATTATTCACAGGTTCCAACTATGTTAAACCAAAGTCATCAAGCTATTACAAGCTATAAAAAATATAATTCTCTCATAGCATGAATTCCAATTTCAAAAAACATAGAGAAGTATCATTTTCATTTATTATTTCTTATTATTATTTTAATCAATTAGAATTAACATGTTTCACATTATTTATCAATTTAATTAACACATGGAAAATAATATTCAATTAAACATGAACATGTGATCCATTTAATTACCATCAAATTATAACAAACACCATATTTCTAACATACCACTTCTTTAAATTCATAATCCAACTAATCAATTAATTATATCATTAAATTATTTTCCAATTTCAATAAAAACATGATAATTTATAGTGTCACAACCATGATAAACTAAAATAACATAAATATCACATTATCTAGAAATTCAAGTAGAAAATTGTTATCATAGTAGATAAAAAACATGTGATCATTCCAACTAATTATTTATTACTATAGTTCAATATTTATTAGGTTAATTACATTATCATACAAAGGTATAAACCATGATGAAATTATAATTTCATGTAAATAATAGAGAATAAATGAATCCCATACCTCAAAAGTGTCCACATTCTTTGCATGAGAATGGACCAATGTCATGGATCACAATCACCTCTCCCACAAGAAGATGTATTCCTATAAAGATGTTGCGGCACAACCACACTAAAAAAATAACTATAAAACTACATTAAAATGATGGAGAGAAATTTCCACCATGTTGAAACACGAATTGGGAGGATCCATATCAAAGAATCCCTAGAGAAAAGGGTAAAACATACCTTTGATCCCTATGGATGGAACACAGGAAAAAAAGAATTAATACCCTTCAAAGGGAACTATAAACAGCTAAAGAAGAGTCACTGGCCACCTGGAATTTGGGTCAATGGTTATAGGGTTCAAGAAATATTAGGGCACTACCAGTCATAAACTGCACTACCCAAGGGACAATTAGGGATTAAATAGTATATTTATGTCATAAATGTGTCAAATTTTAAGTTTCAATAAAAAATTAATCGCCACAACCATTTCAACTCATAATTGATTGATGTTGTAAACTCCCTATTTATGAAATAAATTCCATGGGTTGTAGAAAATAATCACTTCCCACTTATATCGTAAACCCTACGTACACTATAAGCTCATACATATTATGTAAATTACCTTTAATTTTAGTATTTGAAAACCAAATACCACTAGACCTCCACTAATCCTCTTCCAAGATCTAAAGGGTTTAAAAACATGAAAAAGAATTGGTATAGATAGATCTGGGCCCTTTCACTTAAAATATTTTCTAGAAAAGTATAAGACGGTTTCATTACTTTAATCATGACCAGTCATATTTACATGTCAATCGAAGTTCACCTATAGTGGTGATTATAAACTTCATAGTATTCCCCTAAGACTCTGATAAATATCCACGCATGAGAAAATCTAATGAATTTAATTATAACCTACTTTGTTAATACAAAATAGTTTTATCCAAAATATTTATTTATCAAAAAAATCATAAGAAATATATCAAAATTAAATATATCAAACAAATTTTAAAAAAAATCTATTTTTTCATGAAACACCAAATAAATTTCATCTTTAATAGAATATTTTATAAATCATATTTCCTCCCAAAAACAACTTATTTATAAATTAATAATTTTACTAAATCATCAGAAACTCTATGATTCCTAAAAATTAATATAAATTACTCAATTCATGAAAACCATAATAAATTACCCATTTAATAAATCACAAATTCTAAGGAATTATAGAGAATAATCCAAAAAATCCAGGTATTTTCTATCTCGATTTATTATGTATATTGAAGTCATAACTTATTAACATATTGATCCCAAATCCTCATATTTACCATCAAAAATATTGAGTTGTCACTAATTTAGAAATTACTCACCTTAACACATTCTCTCTAACTTCTCTGATTTACTATTAAAAAACATTATAAGTTTCAAAATAGTTCATAACAAAACCATTTTCACAAACACACACATACTAATATTGTGAAGTATCTAATAAATCTTATTTAAATCAATATTAGGAAAAAAGACCCCTACACCAGGTATTTTCAAAAAAGTAGTTTATTACAAATTAATATTTAATAAAATAATGTTTTCTCAAAAACATGTATTTTCACAAAATTTTATGATCAAAATTAGTTAAAAAATCATAAATGAATTTTTTGGTCCCATATAAGTATTAAATCAACTTAACAAGATGAGATTTTATAAATTCTTCATGAATTAATTAAATATTGGTCGATTCAAGGTAAACAACCAAACCCAACCATAAAATTCTCTATAAATATCAATTTTTAAATAAGAGGTCATAGAACTAGTTTTCATTGGGAATTAGTCATTGCTTGTACTATACAGTACTAACCTCATGAAGCTCTCTATCCATGAGTGCACAACCATCTGTGAGTTTCATAGGCTTGTGCCATTTGGAACTACCCCATGTAACTCTATAGTTATGAAATATTAGATAATATTTAGAAATATAATCAATACAAAGATTTTAGTTATTAGTGGTGGTTTATTCTTTTAGATTTCTAATAACCACCATTAATTTCCTTATAAAAAATTTGTGTCAAATGATAGTGGCACTTTTCATAGACCATCTTTTTTAAAATTTTAGTTATGGTAAACTAAAACTATAAGCAATAATGATGTAAATCAACATGGAGCTATTTTATTCCTCTCCCCAAATATGCCTCATCCATACATAGCTCTATTTTGAACCTTCTTTCCCCTCTTCATATCCTCTATATCATGGTTTTCATGGTTTATTCATGATTTAAACCCATGTATTTGAGGTGCGCTCTCCATCATCCTCCATTTATTATTTCTTATCCTCCTATTATTGGTTTATACTATATCCTATTGAATGGGTTTTTGGTAAAACCCTATATGTTTTGGGTTGATTAAAACTCTTGGATTTTGGTATCTAGGGTTTGTGAGGCCTAGGTTGAAATATTTTTTAGTGGATATTATCAAACACAATGAGTTATCCATTATATTTTAAGTAGGTTTGTTCATGATTGATTCTTTATTTTTGAACCATTTATTTATTTTACTCCCAATTTAATTTATATGATTCAAAAGAATGTTCCATTTTTATTTTTATTTTTCTTTCATAAAAATAGAAGGCGATATAATATCCCTCTTTTAGGGATATTTTTTCAACCATAAAGGTTGTGCTTAGTGATGTTTTAAATAATTATTCTTATCAACCAAAGAATACAAGAGATACTTGTTAGGATTTCTATTGATCTATATTAATTATTTTTACTTTTTAAGTTGTTATACATATTTTTAAAATGGGATTCATGTTGAGGCATATTATAAAATTCTAATACTTATATTAAGACACTTTGAGTACTTTTGGAAAATAATTTAGTTTATAACTAAATCATTAATGGTATAACAACTTTTTAATAAATCATGATCCCTTAGGCCTTAATCATATTTTCACATATTAATACATTTAATTCAACATAAATCAAAATTAATTTAAAATCAATAATCCAATATTAAATTTGTTATGATATTTTATTAGTGGTAAGATAATGTATGGATTAGTTAAGTGGGAAGGAATTTTTTAGTTGATAAACTATTTTGGTCTCTTTAACTTGTTTTTTTACTAAATTAAAATCATTATAAATAATAAACTTATTTTAAAAAAATAGACTAAGACATAAAAGTGTTAGATTACCCTTTATAAAACAAGAACATATTTTAAATTCATTATTCATCTTGTTTCAATAAAACATAAGTTTTCACAAACCAAATGTTCATATTCTTATATAGAAAATTTTTATTTTCAATAAGCATAATTTTAATTTTAATTTTTTTAACTTAAGTAAATATTTACCTTTTATATAATTTTTCATAATTGGATTTTATTCATAATTATAGTTCTAAATATAGAAAACTCATTAGGATAAATAACACTTAACATTTATTTGTGTGTCTTATAATAACTTATTTAGGTTACTTATTATGCCATGTTTGGATCATAATTGTAATAACACATGTCCATACTGGTTGAAATTTCAATGTTAACTTGAAAATTTCTCTATTGGTGGAAGGTTTTTTAGATACATGAATTGGTATTAGGTTACATTTGTTTAATAATTCCAAAATAATATTTTTAAATAGTTTTCATGTCTCAGGTAATGACCAGAGGGTCCCAGAAGATGAAAGGGTTGGGGGATTTGGGGTTGTTGAAATGGTATAAAGAGGGTGGTGCCAAAAAATTTATAGCATGAAATGTAGTTTCATGATGTGACACAGGTTGGCTCGGCCCAGTAAATACCTTTTCCTGGAAATTTAAAGACTTAATATAGTGATGATGTATGGGTTGTTGTGGACAAGTTCATAAATATTGATCACTTCCTAATGACTAGGGAGACCTTCGTAGTGGATGATCTTGGGAACTTATATATTCATGAGATAGTGAAACTTCATGGTGATCCTCAGAAAATTGTATTAAATATGGATGACGGATTTACATCTTGATCCGGGAAGAGTTTGCAAAGGGTGTTGGGTACATAGGTGCTTCTGAGAAGAACATACCACCCTCGGACTGATGGTCAATTAGATCACATGATTCAGGTGCTTGAGGACATTATTAGAGCATGCATACTTGATTTTGGGAACTATTAGGAGATTCATATTCCCCTAATCGAGTTTGCAAAAAAAATAGTTATTAAAATACTATTCAGATGGTGCATTATGAGGCTTTGTATGGTAGGTCATGTCGATCACCCTTGTACTAGCTGGAGGAATGTGAGGAAGCATTTATTGGACCTCATATCATTTAAAATACTTTTTATTAGGTTTAGTTAATTTGGAAATAGATGGATAATGCATAGTCTAGAGAGAAATCTTACGCTGATCACCATTGATGACCCCTAGAGTTTAAGTTCAGGGATCGAGTCTTCTTACATATCTCCTTGATGTTGGGATGTAGATGGATTATGAGACAGGGTAATCATCCACCATGATATGTCAGGCCATTTTAGTTTATGTAGAGAGAGAGGTTAGTAGATGATTGGTTGTAGTTACCTTAGAGTTACTAAGCCATGCATGATGTCTTACATGTATCTCAGTTGTGCCATTATCACTCCAACCCATCTAACACTCTACAAACATATGAGTTTGAGTTACAGGTTGATGTGTCCTTTGAGGAGTATCCTATTTTTATTGTTTAAAAGTGCAAGAAGGTTCTATAAGGATGGTCAGTTCCTCTAGTACAGGTGTTAGGGAAACATAACTGTTTATAGGAAAAGACTTGGGAGTGGGAGGTTGACATATGTAATCAGTGTTCATAGTTATTATTAGGGTATTCTTAAACAACCATGGAAGGGAAATTCATTGATGAATTACTTTAAGGGGGGATATTGTAAGATATCGAGTTAACCTATGTGGTATGGATTTTTTTTGTTTAAATACTTTTTTTTAACCAAATGTGGGTGAATTTTAAGATTATAGGAGTTATGGGGATGTTTGGGGATTATTTAGATCCCAAAGCCCAACTATTGGTCGAGAAAAATTGGTTTGCACGGTTAGTTGAAACCATGCGACTCAGTCAGCTTGGTTTGAGTAACCATGTGAGGGTGGGACAAGAGGATTTAGGAGGTCACACTGTTTGAGGAAACTATACTTCCTGAGGTGCACGCCCGTGTGGGGTACTCTGTAACTTTTAATACTTATAGGGCTCTTCCTGGACATTCCTTAATGATTTTAGGGATCTTCCTAGACATGTTGTAATTATTATAGGGATCTTCTTGGACATAAAATAATGCTTATAGGGACCTTCCTGGATCTGGTAGATTTTTTTTAGAATATACCATAGGGATTAGGATTATGGTTGAAATGGTTTTGTGATGTTCCTAAAGAAATCCAACATCAATCCAAATCATATTTCACTGAACTCGGGTGTCAACTCATAGATCGAGGTTCAGTGGTTTTATTTGATGTTCTACATTAATTTATAAATTAATTACACTATTTTCCATACCATATCATGAAATATTATTCAGACTATATTTTTTTAGAAACCATTGGTGGTAACATAATTAGTTTTCATCACACCCTACTGAAGCCTCCATTGTACATGGGTATCTGAGTATCCCTCACTTGGTTGAAGGAATAGGTTGGGCGAAGTCTAGGGTTTGATCAAGTGGGATGACTCAAATGAGTACATGGATCATGGGATATTTTTAGGCTCGGAGATATAGGTATCATTGTTTTTTATTTCATTTATTCTATGTATATATAACCACCCTAGTGGGAAGTATTTGTTTGTACTACATGGTTGTTTATGATTTCACTCTATTTCATGTATTATTATTAGATGTATATTTATTTTGAATACTTTTATTTTTTTATTTGTATGTTTCTTGGTTGTTTATTTTCTATTTTTACACACTAATATTGGGGTGTATAGTCTCCCCACAATACCATTATAGACCCCTACTGCTAGTGGGCAGCATCTAACATACGGGGAGGTGTGCATTAGGTCTTATGGTGAACTTTTTTGGGTAATGGATATAGAGTGATCAGGTATGGGACATCACAAAGTGGTATCAGAGCTTTTTTTCTTTTGTTTCATGATTTTAGGGTATGGTAGACTGTATATTTTAGAATGTTTCAGATCCTATGATGGATTCTAGGATAGCGTGTCATAAATAACTATTCTTATTACAAGTTTGGGTTACCAGGGCATGGGGATGTTGTTCTAATTTGTGATGTTATAGTTGCATTTAATTTCTTATATGGGTGACACATATATGGTTTGGTTGTTTTGATATGCAATGGATGTCTAGCTCTTGGATTATTGGTGAGAGGCTAGTGAGTTGATTTTGACTATTTTACTATAGATACAAGATGTATCTCATGCATCATATCAGACTCATAGGATTCACATGTCATATATTTCTATAAGTGTGCAGTTTCACTGAAGGTAAAGGAACAATTGTTTAATTCTTCCAAAATTGCTAATAAGGGGTTTTTCCTTATAATTACTTGGTGGAATTAAATTCATCTAGGTTAAATTGAATTTTAATTATTTCTTATGGAAGGTTATGTGAATCTATGGGGACACGTTCCATGAGGAAGATAATGTTGACATGTTCCTTGTGTACAATAGGCATAGTGACCCTGGTGGGTTTGTACAATAGAAGTGTTTAACCTTTGGACTCCTTGTGAGTGGTCTTTATATGGGACCAGTTTTGAGGCCTAGTCATCTATGGAGAAGTTTTATGTGTATGTTCTCAGAGAGTATAGTTACCCTAGTTATGGGAATTTTATTTTCCTTATGAAACCTTTTTCATGTGAGACCCTAGAGATGGTTTTTCTAATATGTTGATGTCATGTGACTTTGGGATGAGAGTGTGCTTGAAAAAACTTAATTTTTATCCTTCTATTGGATGGATGAAGTCTAGGATATCAGACCTAGTGACCTTGATGTGATACTTTACCTTTGGTTTATGTGTGGAATCCTAGCAACCTTGGGATTGAGGATGTTTTGGATTGCAGAATCGATTCATGGTAGGTTCTATTGAGTTTCTATAAAAGGAATGGTTATTCCTTGTTTTCCTTCTAAGGGAAAACCCTTGAGTGTTTTTGGTTAGTTTTAATGTGGTTTTTTTAGGGGAAGTAATGTTTAAATTCTTAACCCTACTATTCTAACATTATTCATTCAGGAATCGATGATGACCTTGAATGGGGTTTTTATCCTAGTTTCAATAATGAATTACTCATAGGTTTTTTTAGCTGAGTTTAGTGAATCATTGTAGGGAAGTATAAAACCTAAGGTTTCTAGTGATAGAAAGATGTTAGGCATGTGTTGGATATGTTTGATTCCATTAAGGGTATGTGGATGGGTGTCTCGTGAGTAAACACTCATTATTTCTATGAAATTAGGTTTTTGTGCACTAACCATGGGGACTATTTGGTTTTGGATCGATGAAATAGATCATTTTATTTCTATTGATAATTTTTTAGAACATTTTCGAAGAACTTGATCAGTGTGGTGGAAATAGTGTTGTGATAAAATTTTGTTTATGTATTCTTAAAAGAGATCCATGAGGCGTCAACCAATTTTGGCTAGCGAGAACCACTTGGATCATGGTGGTCAGGAGTAGATGAGACTCTTGTGGGAAATGATTCATGGGGAACATGAATGTGTATTTCATGTCTTAGTATTAATATTTTACATAAGAAGTGGATGTTTTTGTGGTAGTAATTGATGATGAAACCTCATTGTACCCCTAATCTAGAAATCATGATGCCTAATATCTTGAAATAAACCCAACTATACTAAGATATAATTGGATATATTCTAATGTGTCTAAATGTATTTTCTAGTTTATAATAGGGCCTAATTAGTGGTTTCATGAATGGAGTGGTGGAAGAAAGTTTGTATGCTGGGAAGACCAACATAGTTTGTTGAAGGGTGAACCTCATGTAATCAGGGTCGTTATCTTAGTTGAACTGGTTGTATAATGCTCAATGTAGTTCATGTGCATTGGTGATCTATAAGTCCCATATATGTAATTTCATGAAAACACTATATTTGGAATTTATATGAGATGTTGTATGGAGTCAATGTGTTGACATCGAGCCTAGAATGTTTTGGTGTGATCAGATGTTGTTTAGTGGGGTTATTCCAATTTTGTGTCATGATTCATGGGTGACCCCCATTTTGTGACATGTTTTTTGGGGTTACCCATGATTCACGGCTTAGTGAAAGGTGTAAATCCCTATTTATCCACATGTTTCATGGGTTGAATCATGGGATAAAATATTTCATGACATGTTTTTAGAGGGTGAAACATGAAACAGAATGTGTTGAAGGTGCCATTTTTGGGAAAATTATTGGAAAATCTAGATAATTTGCTACTAGGGTTCTGGTATTCCATTTTGGGTATGATTAGAGTATTCTGAGGTTTATTCAGGACCTTTTATGGAATGTTTAGCATATACAATCCCTATGCATGGGGTGTGGATACTCATTAGTTTTGACTCTAAATCATAGATGAGTTTTGTACCTACTTTAGTAGGTGTTTTTTCTATATTTTGGAATCATTGGATGTGACTTTTTTCACATGGATTGTTGGGCCATAAAAAATGTGTTCGGATAATAGATCTCAATAGTGGGGAAAGGTATTTTTTAGAAGTGACTGGGGCATGTTTGGTTCCATGGTGGGGATAACTATGAACCAGCTGATTAAATGGCTGATAAAATAGTGGTGTTTATGAATATATGTGAATGTTGAAGTTTCAACCAGTGGTTTAATTATGGTTTTGATAAGTGTCTTGGGTTTTGGTGAAAAATGTTCCAAGTTTCTAGAGTTATACATCAGAATATCTTTTGGAACTCTGAAGTAGAACGTGGAAGGTTGAGCATGGTTTTGAAAACTATTTATGTCGGGTTCATTTAGTAAATTCTCAATGATTCATCATGGGGGTGAGAATTTTTATGGTGGGAATATTATAAGAACCCATTTCTGTAAGGGTTGAAATTTCAATGGGAATTTTAAAATTTCTCTGTTGGTGAATTTTTTGTTTTTAGATCCATGAATCAGGATGAGGTTATCTATGTTTAAGCATCCAAAAATGCTATTTTTAGATGGTTTTCAATTATTAGGTGATGACATGGGATCTAAGAAGCCAAAAGTGGGTATACATGGATATGGGACTAATGAAATGGGTTGTACAACTTGATTCACATTTTGAATAGGGTATTTATGACATGAATAAGTTTCTTGGGGTGTTCTAGGTGGTTTTAAGACATGAAATTGGGGATGGATGGTATATCCCAGAATTTTATAGTGTGACACTATATGATATTCCATGAAATAGGCTTCCTGGGACCATTAAATGTATTTCTATGAAATTTAAGGATGTAAAATAATGTTTCACATCGTGAATTTCCCTTGGGTAGTTTTATAGAGGCTATACAATGATGGGATTTTTTAGAAACCATAAAAAATAATCTCCCTCAAATCATGAGAGGTTTTCGATTATAGGATCCCCTCCAATATCATACCTTCACCATTTGAAGTATAATCAATTGTGAAGGATTTATCTCATTGAGTTCTATCCTTTGTGATCTATATATGTTTCTAATTCTCCTAAAAATATCCCTTATCTTTTGTTCATTCCCTAATTCTTATTGAGATATTAGACATAGAAATCCACCAGATCCTAAAGTATTTTTTCAAGGATGAGGAGATATTTGATCTTTATAATGAGAGAGGATATCATGTTTATGAACACATTTCATTTAAGGGAGTTCTCAAAAAGATATTTTATTGGGGTTTACATTTCAAGGTTTCCAATTTAATTATATTAAATTGGTTATTTTTTTATTTTCAAGTGATAGGGATTTTTTTTGGATTGCAGTTGGATGATCGAAACGGTCTTCCCATGGAAAGTTGGTTAATGATCTGGATAGGCGGTGACATATTATATGACTCTCTCCATGTTTATCATTTTTTTGGATGTGAGGCACCATGTTATAATTTAATTAATTATAAATTAGTTATAAATAATTAATTAGGATTCTTTATAATGATATAAGAACTCATGGTGTTTTAGGAAGGCCAAATGGACTTAGGAAATATAGAAAATTTCATTGGGGTTATCTTAACTTGGAGTTAACTTAGTTTGAGGTATGTTGTCTAAAACAACTCCCTAACATCTGTTTCATTTTTTTGTAGTATATTAAATATTTGCGATCATTCTAACACGCTATGCACACATACAAATCAAATTGGTGATTTCTACTTTGATGAACATTATGAAAATAAATTCCTCAGACCCCATTGGGTAAATTATCATTTAAACCTAGACTTATGACCACCCAAGGGGTGTGCCAACCCTTGACACTAAGTTGTAAATCGAATGGGATAAACCTAGATCACCTTTTATAATCGAAAATTTATTATATTTTAGTTTTTCCATGTGGATTAATTAAAAGTGGTAACTTGGAATGTAACTGGAATCAGTATAAAGGCTTAATGAAACATAAATTTGATGACATGTGTAATAGTAATTCTTCTTAAATAATAAAATTAAATGTAAATAGTTACTATTATTGTGTCTATTGATAATTTTTTAAATGAAATTTTCCTTGTTTTTTCTTAATGAGATTTTATTTGGATAATTAGTTAAATAACCAATAGGGATTTGGAAACATGTTTTTTATGTTGGCATTTGGTATTATAAATGGATTTCTAGGATTTGTTTCTTGTTATGACTTTTTCAATGGACTAAAATTCTTATAAGTCTATTCTATTTCTTGCTAAAATTCTTATAGGTATATTCCTAAACATAATGTAATGCAAATTGGTCTCTTCTGATTCATGTTTTAATGCTTATAGGGATATGCTCAGACATGTTGTAATGTTTATAGGGCTCTTTCCATTCATGTTTTAATGTTTATAGGGATCTTCCCAAGAATGTTTTAATAGTTATAAGTCTCTACCCGTTTATTCTATAATGCTTATAGGAATCTTCCCGTTTATGTTATATTATGTATATTTATCTTCCAAAACATGTTTTAATTCTTATAGGGATCTTCTAGAATATGCAGTAATATTTATAGGTATCTTCTAAAACATGTTGTAATCCCTATAGGGATATGCCTGGTCTTACTGGATTACATTATGGACTATACCCTAAGTGATATTATTATGTTTGGAATAGTTTTTTGACATGATCAGAGACATATAACATCATACCTAAGTAGGCTTGGCTGACCTCAGGTGTTAACCTTGAGCTCGAGGATCATAGGTTTATTTGATGTTCTACATTAATTTATTAATAGATTCTCCTATTTACAGTACCATTACATGAACTGTTATTCAGACTGGGATTTTTTATACACTATAGATGGTGGCCTACTAAGTTTTACTCACACCCTACTTGGGCCTCCATTGTGCATGAATACCTGAGCATCCCTCACTTGGTTACTAGAACATGTTGTGTTGAGGCCCAGTTTTGATTGAATGGAATAGACAGGATGAGTACATAGATAATGGGATATGTTTAGCCTCAAAGATAGCGGGGATCCCTATTGTTTTATTTATTTTATTCTAGTATGTATATGTAATTGGACCATTGGGAAGTATTTGATTGTACAATATGTTTTTTGAGCCTTTAACACATTTTATGTATTTATTATTAGACATCTATTTATTTTCTGTACTCTGATTATTTACTAATGTGGATATTGTTTGTTCATTTATTTGTTATTTCATGCTCTAATATAGGTGTATAGTCTCCCCACTATACCATCTTATACCCTTACTACTAGTCTGTAGCCTCTAGTATAGGGGGAGGTATGACTAAGGTCTTGTGGGGAACCTATCTAGATACTACATATAGAGTGATTCGGGGTGAGATGTTACAGTAATGGATATTCATTGGTTATATATGATTTCCTACTATATTATTCACATAGTTTAACTTTAGTTTAGACTATTTATTATCTATAACCTGTAGCATTATGTGTATTAGACTATATAATATGTACATTGTAGTGTATCTTCCAATTGATTCTTTATATGATTTTACACTAAAATATATAACTGTATTTACATTTTAACAAACTAAATAAGTAGTTTTAAGAAGAAAATAAACTATTTAAATACTCATAAATTATTTTAATATTGATATTGGTAAATTTATTTTTTAAATCTTGAATTTTATTATTTTGTGGTTTCATTTTAAAATTTTGTGACTTTATTCACTATTTATTTATTATAAAAAATTTCAACGACTAAATGGTATGTGGATTATATCTAGTATACACACTCTGGTGACACTACCCCATCAGTGATTGTCCCAACTCCGTCAGCTATGTCACCCACTACTACAGGTATACTTCCCTTTGATTCAAGTCTGATGGAAGCAACTATTGGGAAATAATCTCATCCAATAAATGAGCATGGCTCGAATACTCATATTTT
Source organism: Viscum album (assembly GCA_963277665.1). Classification (NCBI taxonomy): domain Eukaryota; kingdom Viridiplantae; phylum Streptophyta; class Magnoliopsida; order Santalales; family Viscaceae; genus Viscum; species Viscum album. Next base: position 228,238,785 of record OY728123.1, on the reverse strand, counting down.
TCACCCATACTATTATGAGGGTATTAGTGGATATTGTTACTAGTATATATTTCTTTGGTGAATACATTATTTATTTCATTTTTATACTAACTATTGAATATGTTTATTTAATATATATAAATAACTAAATAATATAAGTAAATATGGAAATAAAAGATTTTTGGAGGCTGCCAAATTTAAAATTTGTTGTGCCTTTTGATTGTATAGGAGTTCTTGTGACTAATTATAGAGGAATGTATGGGAGTTTTTTTATCATTTGGTATCTAATCAGATGACCCACCCCATTATATATCATGATTAGAGGCATGTTTTATTAAACTGGAAAAATTATATCTTTGATAATCAACTAAATGTAAATAAAAATAAATAATTATTAACTGTTTATTAAATTGCTATTATTATAAACATTATTGGTCTAATAAATTTACCTTTTTTATATATAGTATGTTTTTCATTTTGATATTGATGAATCCATTGTGTGTTAGTTTATTTTGAAAATTTTGGAAGAAAATGGAATGATTTCAAGTATAGATTATATTATGAGTCTAGTGAAAACTCATTAAGTGTTCGATAGATGTATGAAAAATTATCTAAAGGGGTGCCTAGAGCATAGTTAATGTAGTTTTTATATAGGATTTGGACTAATTAAAATAAGGTATTTTATAATATGATAATATCTTTTTAGTAATCTCTAAATCATATTACCTTTATTTAATCATATTAAGTTTTATACTAATATATCTTTTTTTTTATAAAATTTTTAAGAAAAATGATGTGAGTGAATAGAATTGGGTAATCTCACACTCAGCAGGGTCTAAGAGTTTTTAAAGGAGAAGATAAAGTAAGATGATGTTTGAATTATTATAATATATATATGTGTTTGTGTATTTTAAACTTTAAATTTTTAAGATTTCATAATTTTTAATTTTTAACTTTAATGATATAGGCTTCGAAGGTTGGTCATCAGGTTATGTGGATCGAGATGTATTTTTATGTGATTATAAAGTCTAATGGAAGTTATGGGAATGAATAAGCGCATAATATGGTAATAAAAGAGTTTGATTATTATTTTATTTTTATTATCACTATCATTTTATATTATCTAATATATATGTTAAAATTAGGGTGGCATGGGATGAAAATATCTCACAAATATCATTAATCTCTTAAAGAAATTATATTATCAAAGTTAAAAGAAATGAGAATCTTAGTCATGTGTGAATGATGGGTTCTAGACCATCTCATAACTAATATTTGTGATTCCCCTATCATCAGTCACTTTGACACATTTCCTACCTTAGGTCCTGGTTGTGGTCATGATTCGACATCATGTAAAAAATCAGTATTGGGGAACAAATTATAAGAGAATGAATCATACATGATATTTCAGAATGAGAAGTTTGTTACAGTGGGAAATTCTTGGAAACATTACTTTGGTACATTATAGGAAGAATTTTGGAGGCAATTACATACATGACATGATAGTCTCAGCAAGTAAAAAAGTTTAATTTTAGTTTTTTTTTTTATTTAATGTGATCTAATATATGTATTTGAACACTATAATTATAATAATAGGAGGTATAAATTCAATAAGATGAGGATCATTTATCCTATTAAGGTATCCATAGTGATGTAGATACAATTCCTGATAGTTTATGATCCATTATTTATTTCTATATTAACACCTCCTTATTTTTATGACAATTTAAGGAAGTGATGGGTTGTTTTAATGGTAAATAGATTATTTAATATGTTTTATGTGTATGAAATATTATAATATAATTGGAGTTTTTTATAAATCGAATTTAATTTTTTCATATGTGTTCATAATCATGTTTTATGAATTTATGATATTGGAGGTTGAATTGTAAGTATGTATTTAAGGATTTATTTCATTTTCTTTGGTGGTTTAAACTGTCAATAATCATGGTAAACCACTATGTCTCTATTATTGTAAGTTATATCCATTGGTATAAGATGAATAAAAACTATTAAAACCATGTAATTTGTAGAACCACTACAAAAAATATTAATTCGAGGTTTTAAAAATATATATTTTAGGGAAAATAGACATCTAAATTGTGCCCATTGTGAAGAGATTATGTTGCAGTTTCAACTTCCACAAATGATGTCCATAAAATATTGTCATTAGAATTGGTTAAAACTATCGCTAAGTATGGGTTCTATATTAGTTCCATAGAACCATTGTTGATTTAGAAAATAATTTTGTTTTATTCCAGATAACACTAAATGTGGTGGTTTTAAAAACATATTGAAAATAGTCAGTAGTGGTTTGAACCACTGCTTATATCAAAAATCCACTGTAAATTGACCTTTTACTTGTATTGAATGTTCCCATGTGTAGATTAAACACTATACATAATTGAAATAAATCATTTTTAATGTCATAAAATCCCCTCTAAACACCATTCTTATGAAAACATGAAAATTAGGTATTTACAACATATACGCACATGCATGTACTTTAAATAATTAAAAAGAAATATGTAGAATAATTTATTATACATGCCTAAATTCTTAGACCTATATCATAATATTGGATCGCCTTCCATTTAATATCATCATCCATATTCCACCACCACTATAAACATAAGAGTGTTCTCTCAAGAGAGGAGAATGAAGTGAAAAAAATTATATATATATCATCTCATATAAATTCCCATTAACCCAACCTAGAAATCCAATTTAATAATTAATCTAGTATTTCAATGTCAAATCCATCCTTAAATTCCTTAATTAAATTCACCTAATTAATATATTTAATTCCTATAAATTAAATTTGTCTCTATCCTTCCACCATAACCCATGAAAAAAACCCTATAATAATGTCCAAGAATAGAAACTATTAAAATTAATTACACACAATTCTCTTGACCCAATTAATTCCTCCATATAATCTAATCCCACTTAATTTATTTTCTTAAATTCCAATAATTTATATCATACAATTAATTTAATATAAACTATAAATGATATAAAAAATTTATTCCTACCTAAATCAATTTATCTGAATAAAATTTTTAATTATCACAATAAAATGAATCCACTATTTCATAATATTAATCCATCATATTAATATACAGCAATTAAATCTCTATATCACAATCTAAACCCCATAATAATGAAACAACAGTGACTCTATATTATCTATAATAATTTTTAAATCATATTCCCATTTCAAGAACACATTTCTAAATCCACTAAAGTTAAAATTTCATATCATTAAATAAATATGAAAATAGGAGTGCTACACTTTTTCTCTAAGTTCTGAACCCACAAAACTTAAATTCATGTATCATACTTTATATATTTTAGTCTCTTTCATTATAGTTTTAATGGCATAAAAATATTTAAAATGCAATGCACATATTATGATATATCTTAGAGATAAGTTTTGGTAATCAAAACATCCCTCTTCAATTTGAAATACCTACATATTGAATCAAGTTAAATTATTATAGATACATGTTCTTCTTGTTATGATGAGTCCATTTCCCATGGAATTTTCAAAATATGATGAGTATATTTCAGGAAATATGAGAAGGTATTTTTAGAAATTATTTTAATAAAACCGAGATAACTTATTCATATGGATGAATCCCAATACCTACCATATATCAATGTAATTGTCATGAATAGAATAAAGTAATTTAATTATAATCACATTGATTGGAAAATGTTTTTATAAAATATATATTGTTATTTTTACATAATTAATCATTCTCTCTTTCATTTAATATATCAAAAAAAAGAATTTGGTAAAAAAGAGGCCATATTCGAGATTTTTGAATAGAGAAAATAATTTTTCAAGGAAATTTGATGGCCAAAGATGATGGTCAATAGGTGGTTGATCACTGTACATGATAGTGGAATAAAGTGGTGGATAAGTCTCATGGTGAGGTATTGATGAAGGATCCATGGATATCTAATTCTTTATCACATGTCCAAGAGGTATCCATGTATCCCAAGAAATGTTAGATTTTAGAGGTATGTTAAGTTCTACACAAAGATCCTATGACTATTTTATTAGCTTGATCATAGCAGAATACACATGGACAGATGGACAAATAGAGATGCACTCAGATCAAGCTAAGCTACATTGTAGTATCCATTTGATCTATGATTGTGCAACCCATAATAGGGAATCATAACAGAGTAGTGTGTGGATGTAGAGATATATACGGAAGTGTGTGGGGATACCACATGGAACCCATGTCCAGTCAATAAAATTGGGGTAATATAGGGGTGTGTAGAACCTTATATTTTAAAATGAATGTTTTTTTCTATTATTGACACCCAAAGACTAATGAGACATTTTTTATTCATTTTAGAAGTGTTTTATATGTCAATTAAGCTATTGATGTTGAATTAAAAATTTAAAATATTATTAAATTAGTAATAATTAGGATATGGTATAGATAATTGAGGAGATGAATAAATTAAAACCAATCATCAAGAATTGATACAATGAAGGGAATGATCTTAACTTGATTGAGTGAATTTATTGAACTCACTTTGTGTTTGTGTTGAATTTTTTTCTAATCAACAAAAATTTTCCTCATGTAAATATGTTAATGGAGATGTTTCTGGAAGTTATTTGAGGTTCCTCAACTTGTTGACATGAATCATGGATTTTCCATGAAAGGATCATTGATTGAAAAATATATTTAGGTTTAATGGTTTACCATGTGACTTATACATGATATAAGTTTCTACGATTACATCTTTTGTAGAAAAGGAAATACAAAGGAAGTTCTAGAATGAGATTAAAGGAGACCCATTCACTCTATTACAAGGATGGTTAGTGATATGAGTTATTTCCATTATTCTTATATAAAAGAATGTGTATACTACTAAAGAATAATTTATAGAATATATTATATAATATTTAATGATATGAAGTAGATGTTGGCATTGAATATGTTTAAATATTCATTTACTTTCTAGTGACAGTTTTAAGATGATTCTGCCTGAGTGTTCCAAATATAGATTCATTTCATTCATATTTTAGGTGATATATCCTTATGGCTATCATGAAAATGTACTTAGATGAATTTTTAACAATATGAGACTATTGTGGAGTTTTTATTCATGTTAAAGGCATGTACCGATTATGTGGAATTTTTGTATACACATTTTAATGGAAGATAAACATTTCCAACCAGTGAAAATATTGAAAAAATTCTTATGTTTGGAAGAAGGATGTAACTAAAGTAAGGATGATCTATTAATGATGATTTGGATTATCATTTTATTTTATTAATGTATGAGTTTTCATTAGATAACACCCCAAGATTTCATATTATTTTATCTCTTTAAAGAAATTCAATAGCTTGTACTACACACAACACTGAGTTCGAGTGCGGCACAACTTACCAAACTAGCTGTTCAAAAAGCGTTTATGAATAGTAGTAACTGCATTTTGAATTTTATATACTTCATATAATTTTATAATTCATATTATGTGTTTCTTATAAATAATATAAGAACCAATTCATTTTTTTCAAATAAAAGAAGTATTTTTTCAAAAAAAATGCAATTTTACTGCCTTTTAATGGAGAACCCTTTTTAAATCCAATATTTTACACTTTTAAATATTAAATTTGTCAAAATAAACTTCTTATTTATAAGAGGGACATAAAAATTTAGTTTGGATAAATTTTTGGTATTTTTCTGATAACTTTAATATTTTGATGAATAGTGAAAAATACTGAATTTTAATTGAAAACAACTTTTTTATTCAAAATAATTTATAGTGCTAAATTGTGAATTTGAATATTTTTTAAGTATAATTATATTATATTTTTATCATTTAATACAATTTTGGTTATTGGAAGTAATTTTACATTTAAATTTGCCATAAACACAAATCAATCTTTTAATAGTTTTTACTTCTCAAAAACCCGCTTTTTGGTTTTAACAATGGGAATTAATTTTTAATTAATTAATGTAAGTTATATGATTTTAATTTTTTAAAATAGAATTCATTTTTTAATTCATATTATTAAAATTATCTTAGGATGAATTGTTTGTATTTTTCTAAAAACTTTCAATTTTTGATGAATAGTGAAAAACACTGTGTTATTGTTTAAAACAGACTTTTTATTTAAATAATTGTTTTAATTAAAATTTATTTTAAAGTAAAAATAGAAACATAATACTTATATTATTCCAATTTAATTCATTTAATTCTTTTTATAATAATATTAGACATATAAAATTTTATTGAACTTTCTAACGTCTTTTACCTACCTTCTAGGCACATTTGCAAATTTGCATAAAACGTAATTTTACCACTTTTGTGAATTAAATTTAAAAAATCCCAGAGACATGGTTAACATCAGTAAGTAAAATTAGGTTCAATAAGATGAAAATTGTTTTTGGTGAATAGTAAGTTTTGAATTTTATTTACCATGGTTAAAAGTAAATAGGGTAATTAAAGGTAAAAATTATATTATAATTACCCTAACACGTGTCCTAATTCTATTGGATAAGTGTAGTTCGATCAAAATAAACATTAGAAATAAAATATGATCCTCTTTGATCTAATTGGAGTAGATTAGGACCTTTATTATTATTTTATTTAAAGAATATTTAATAGTGATAAATTCAAATTTTAATAACTAAAAAATTTTTAATATAGGGTTATACATAAGATAAATTATACTATAAATATTAATTATAAATCTAAACATATTTCCAACATAATGTTATTTTATTTATAATTTTTAAACATTAAATAATTAAATTTATTTATGACACAATGATGATGCAGTAATTACCTTATTAATGAAAGATTAAAATAATTGATATTATAGATATCCAAATGAATATAAATTGAGACTTTTGATGCATTCCAAGAATTTTCTAGGTTAATAGGACATTTTAGGATTGATTTAATGTATTTTTTTTTGAATTAATCAAGTTCTGTTGACTTTCAAAAAAACAAATACTAAATAGTGTCAAAATTGACATAAATGAGTTTTTAAAACACATACTATTTTATTAAATGATATAATATTCCTAAAAATGTAAGGTTCAGCCAAAGGACTTAGATAAAATTAGATACATCAATAATGAGCCACTTGGGGTTCTCTTGGATTTTTTATAGTAATTTTATTAACCATTTATGATAATAATACAAGAAGACATAGTAAAAGTTAAACTATTCAACTAAGAGTTATATTGAAAAGATAAGGTTAATATGGTGACCTAAACATGTCTAAAACCTATTGGTTGGGAGTTTTTATACCCATCCCTACCATATCCTTGAAATAAATCCTTTTGGAGCCATTATAAATTGAGAATTATTTTATAAATAAAATAATATTTCAAGCTTTACCTAAAGTGACCCTCACCTCTCTTATAAAAGGGTACTACACCTTCTCTGAATTTCACACCTCCAAATCCATTTTTCTCAGCCAATCACTACTCAAATAACCTCCCAAATACCATCACTTCAACCTATATCCCTTACTTTGATCATAAATTCAACCTAAGGATCCATTTTGATCAAATCAAAAGGAAGAACCTGAATAAGAGGTAATAATTTCATCACATCTTTTAAAGTTCTTTAATTCTTCCACTTCCTCTTTCTTTTTTGTTTCCATACCAAATGTCACACCTGTTTTTTTTTTGTCATTTTATTTATTTTATTTCTCTTGGTGTCGGGTGATTTTTCCTAAGTGTGGGTGAGTCCCAGTTTAAATTTTTAACGTTGGGATGAGTTTATGTTTTGCGATAGTGCACGAACATCGTACGCTCAAGACGCGCAGTTCGCTTGGGCACGTGCTTTCCGCTTGGGCACGTGCAGTCCACTTGCAGTCTTCTTGGATACCATACGGTGTGCGAATACCACACGGTCATCCATTTTTAACATTATGTGTTTATATATATGTATATGTATGTTTGTATGTTTATATATGTGCATATATATATATATGTATCTGTGTTTGTATGCATTTATGTTTTAATGTTGTGTGTATATATATAAGGTATGTGTATATATGTTTATATGTGTATATATATACATATATGTTTATAAATAAATATGTTTTAAAGTTATATGCTTATGTGTATATATGTTATATATAGGTTTATATATGTTTATATTTTTATATATGTTATATATATGTTTATAAATATATATGTATAGATGTATTTATGTTTATATAATTAGGTTTATATATATGTTTATATATATTTATTTATCTGTATACATTTATTATTATTACTATTATTATTATTATTGTTATAATTATTAAAAAAAGGAAGAACCCTAACTACCCCCCCCCCCTCTTTCTCCCCCCTTTATCCCCCACGTGATCCCGATCCCCCCCCCCCTCTCCTTCTGTCCACCGCGAACCCCCCCCCCCCCCCCGACCAAAATCTCTTCTCCCTATTCCGTACACCGGTACCCCCGTACGACTCCCTATCCCCCCTCCGCGATGCCTCCGGTTGCCCCCCCCCCCCCCTCTCCTCCGGCTGTCGCCGCGTCCGTCGAGCCGCCTCCCCTCTTTCCCGTCGGAGTCGCCCCACGCACCCCCTGTCTAGTCGTTGTGCCTGCCGGCCCTCCTGGCCCCTGCTTCCCCTTCACCGCACCCAACCGTTGTTCCTGACCTCCTCCCGGCGTTCCGGCCTTCCGCCTCACCTTCACACCCCTGCCCCCATGACGGATCTCCCTTTCCCCACTCCTCCGCAGGCATCCCTCCCTTCCAACGGCATGCCTCCTACCGGTCGCAGCCGTCTCCGGCGACCGCTGCCTCAAACATCCCTTATGCGCCCTTTCTTCAGCAACACGAACCCTTGCGCATGTGTCTGCCCTGTTCCGACGCGACCCAAACCCTTGCGCGCGCCTCCGCCTTGTTCCGGCGCGACCCGACCCTCTTCACAGCACCTCCACTTTGCTCGGGCGCGGTCTCGTTTCCCCTCGCCGATATTTGGGTAAGGATATATTTATACTTTGTTATATATTTTTATGCAAATTTAAATGTGAATTTAGTTGTGGACCCTTGAGGTCTTTATCTGGTCCAGAGTCGGTTCTTGTTTTATGTCAGCATGCATTTACGGTGCTATGATTTTTTAAGTGAAAAATCTTTCTTTGTTAAATTTTAAAATGTAATTCTAGTCCTTATGGTATCCTTGTATTGTTTTTTTGTGATCTTTTGGCTTTGGTGTAACTGGGTAAACTTAGTCATTGGTGTGATTGTTTAATTATGTTTATGTTAATGAAAATTGATGTGATTTTGAGGGCGTTTCCCTTAGTGTTGTTTTATAAAAATGGTGCAGATGTGATTTGAGTGTTACTTGTGATCTTTGTGATTTATATAGAGTTTGTTTTTGAATCGTATCTTGATTCCTTTATTTTGATTAATTTTATTTTATGGATTTGTGGTGTTCTAAGTCTCGGGGATCCATCGTAGGGAGTTTTTGTTGTTTTCGAAGGTGTGCACACATATTCCCAGGTATGAATATGTATAGATATATATATCTTCTGTGTGCGTGTTCCCTCATGGCGCGGGGAACACGTGCATCAGTTTAAGGATATATATATATATATATGGAAGTGCGTGCGTGCGAGAAAGCTTCTTCTTGAGTTAGAAATCTTGATGTGACCTTTGTTTGAGGTAGGTGTTTCCAACCATTTCCCTTTTAGATTCAAACCTTGAGCACTTGAATATTTTCAATTAATCCTTTTATATCGTTTGCATCTCTATTGTATTTATGAAAAGCATCTGGCTTAGTTATATTGCTATTTTAAATTTATGAAAGTGGCTTTTGATGTTGGTTTATATGAAATGCATCGGTTCTTGGTAAAGTTAAATTAATTTCTTTGTGATGTGTTTGGTTGCAATTGACAGTGATTGTGTTTTGGAAATGTAAAAATTGCTTTGGTGTGTTTGTTTAAAAAAAAAGACGAACCAGTAAGTCATTTTAGAAATATTTGTAAATGGTTGTTGGTTTGAAAGATGCATTTGTTTTTATAAAGTGTTTTGAAAGAGTTTGAGTTGGGTTTCAATGCTAAAGTGTTTTATGAAAGATGGTTTTTAAGGAGATTCTTCTAAAAACTAAATGTGCCATTGGATGTTGGCACATCTATGGGAGCACTAGGTGCTCTCATGGATGTGCCTCCAAATGAAAATGACACATTAAAACTATATTTTCTTAAAACAGGGTTTTTGATGAATGGTTTGGTGTTTAAAAAAAAGGAAGCGGAAGCGTGGTTGGCCTAGTTGGCATTTGGTGTGAGTTGAATGGTTGTTTGGTGTAAAGTTCCGTTTGAAATTTTAAAATGTAAAGGGCTGATTGTGTTGGATTTTGAGAAAGGTAGATTGTGCCCGATTAGGAACCCAACCCATTGTGAAATTTTTAATGGTTTTAATGTTGTGAAGGCCCGGTTGGCACCTTACTGAATGTGAAAGAACTTTTGATGTGTGCATTCTTGCGGGGCACCTCTACAGGGGGACTTCCCTAGAGGGTTGTCATGTAGCGGTGTCCGTGTAAGGGGTTGGCTAGTGCGGTGAGATGAGTCATGTGTGAGAGGGCCTCCCACTTACACAGTATTACTAAAACCACCATGGGTTCCTGGGCGTCTTGAATATTATCGAGTGACGGTTGCTTGCTAGCTCTGATTAGACAGGTTTGTACCCCCCTGGATTCGTGGACAAGCCAGGAGGGATGTTCCACTGGTTGGCTATTGGGGCGGCCAATTGGTTATTGACTATGGAGTACTACGCCGGCAGGTAGTCTGAACCCGAGTACATCCAGGGGTTTTCTAGGGATGTTTAGGATCGCCCATGGTTATTGCTTACTTCTTCTTGTTTACTTTTACTTTCCCTTGGTTTCCAGCATTTACTTATTACCTGTTCGTCTTTGCATAATGTGATAAACATAGATTTGAAATCCAGTTATTTAGAAATCCACTGTTTTGGGAAAAATTGGTTGTGGCGTGTGTTGGTTTTAAAATGGTAAATTTGGATCATTTTTTGTTCCTTTAAAATGTGAAAAACCTATTTTCTATCATGGTATGTGAAAACTAGTGTTTTTTTGGGTTTGTTTCTAGAAAGTGGTATTGGTTGGATCCTGTGGTTTAATTTGGCATCCCTACTGAGCATTTTTAATGCTCATGCCTATATTATCATTTCAGTTGCAGGTTCATCTTCTCGTACAGGTTTCTGGTTCAGCTGCTCAATGTTGGAGCAGCGTGGTTTTGAGTTGGGTGGTGACCTAGGAGGTCACAAGGAGGTATGTTTGACTTATTTGTATTTCCTCTTCTAGTTCTTATCTTTATTCTCAGTTCATTTATCTGTTTATATTTTTTCGTGGGCCAAATCGTTCCCAACATTTAAATTTTGATGCCCGTCACTGGTTTCCAGCCCGTGGGGATCGGGAACGCCCCTCGGGACTTGTCGCGGACCGGCTCGGGTGACCGATTCAGGGTCGGCCTGAGCTGGTTCGTGACACCAAAATAATAATTCTAGTACCTTCTACATACTTCGATGTTATTATAAATATGGTAAAACTATATTCAATATTTAATCCATTCTATGAATGACAAAGTCACTATACGTACGTACGTACGTCTTGCCGTCTCCACGTTCTGGTTTAGTTTCTTATTCAACACTTCATTATTTGGATGGGTATAGTAATGAGTATAATTGATGAAAATAATAAATATAACATCATAATGATTTTTTATATATAATATAACATCCAATTAAACACTATTTCACCATCAATGGAATGGTATCGTAGCTCGTGTGTACGTAGGACTTCTCGTCTCCACAACGCGATGATATTCATTTCCAAATTCACCATTCAACTATGATTATAAAAATATATATTATTAATAAGTTTTTAATATATGAAATAATAATTCTACTAGAAATATAGATATATATATATATACATATATCTTATTCACTTACTTCTATTCAATACGATATGAAAACGGAAACAACGTTTATGCGTACGTACGGCCTACCATCTCCATAAATGGTGTTTTACATTTAATATATCTATCTATTATAAATATTTATACTTTAAATATATATTATATATAAATCATGTTTTATATTTTGGAAGTTTTTAAATCATTGCCTAAGTGATAAGATCAAGAATAAAAAGTTAAAACACGTACGATAAAGAAAGCGATTATTAACAGAAATGTTAATTTAACATGGAAATTATTATTAAATGGGTAATATAAAGTCATAAATGAATCATTTATAATATCATAAATGATAAAATGGTTCTGGTATAACTTAATAACATACTATGGTCATTATACAGGCGGTTAAACATACCCTATACTAAATGAAAGTACAAGGTAAGGGTTAATTCCCCAATCTCGTTATTATCCGAGATTGTTTAGGTGTAAGTATTTTCTGGGACATATTTATTATCCATGTCCATATTTCATAAAAAACTTTTAAAAATTATTCTTTTAAGGTACACTTTAACTAAAACATCATTTTAAATGTTTTAAATATTTATTCTTCTAAATATTTCTCATTAATGTCCATGTTTTCAAAATGGTTTTAAGGATTTATTTATATGGAAATAAATGTTCTAAAATGTTAATTCCTTTAAAAAATTTCAAAGTGGTATGGGAAACTTTCATTAAAAAATATATTTTAAATATATTCCTTTATAAATTGTACTACTTTTAAATGATTTCATGAAAAAAGGGTATTTTACTCAATGAGTTTTACTAATCATTTTCAATTATATAAACATGATTTACAGGATACTATTCTTGATTGAGGATGATTTTTTATAATACAATATTCCATATTGTATTGAATGAGTTATGATATGTTTTACTATGGATGTGCTATTTTTATACCATTCATGGTTTATGGATAAAGTATTGACATTTCATAATCTAGTTTTAATATGAATGTTTATGTTATTTTTTAACATTTTCATATGAGTAATGCATTGGACTTAGTAAGTGATGGGTGGGGCCCAATATATCCCCTCGATGCATCGTTAGGTCTCATGAGACAAATTAGTGTCTTGGAATAAGGCCTTGACAAAAATTTTATTTGTAGTCTTGGTACGAGGCCTTGACTATGTGGTAATGATGTCCGACATTATGCATTCCCTAATTATGAAATTAGTTATTACATGTGATTATTTGACTAGTAGAATATCCATGTGCATTTTTATATGGTAATGTTTGATTTATTTTTTCCATATTATGTTCAGGATTATGTTTAAAAAGGTTGTTTTTTTATTACAAATCTTGCCTTAAAATTTTATAGCTTATGCTAAATTATTTACCCTTACTGAGAATCTGAGCTCACCCATTTATTATGTATTATTTTCCCAGTATTCCAATAAGTGTATTATGATTTATATGCAGGTTTAAGCTAGAATAATAATGTAATTAACAAAGGATTATCTATGTTGTATTTTATGTTAGAAATTGTAATGTAAAGTTCATGTATGTAATTTATTTTACAAGACTGTTAAACCGGTCGGTCCTTAGGGACTTGATTCCTTGTAATCATTCCAATGTATTAAAATAATGCATCGGCTCTGGGTTTCTGGGGTTGGGGCATTATAGTTGGTATCATAGGATGTTTAGAAATAACCTTAGAAACTCTATTTAGAAAAACTCTGATTAGAGAACATTACCCTACGATAATCTTTGAGGATTAGTATAGAAGAACTTCCTATAATTTTTGTAATGAATAGATTTTGTGAATTTTCCAATAAATGAATCCATGTCTAGATACAAGAAGGTAGAGGCAGCTTTTTCATAGATGTATCTAGGGGAAAAACCTTAAAACACCGCTTTGATAAAGACTCGTATGGGAACGGGTGCATGACAATGGGCCTTTCTGCACTCTTGGTTATGATACTCTCGGGGGTAAGCTTAGGATAATTCACATTTTATTTACAAACCATTATGAATGATTTATGAGTAAACATGTCAGCGGAGAAACAATTTTTATGATTATGATACTAGATGTGTGAAAATCTTTAATTAATGTTGAGAATTTTTATAGTTTTTGGATTATAAATTATGATATGATCTGACCTATTGTATGTCATCATTTAGAAATGGTGTCTGGTAGAAGGAATGAGAACTCTAGCAATACACATGTCCCAATGAGTAAGAAGGATCATATCCTTCATGGTCTTAAGGCAACATTTCAAAAGGAAATATCCTCACATGTATTCTCATAATATAAGAAAATAGTATCATGTGCTAATAATATAAGTAAAGAATTATATAAGTCCTATGGATTTGAAGTGAATCTATAGAAGAAGATGATGGAAGGGAGAAAGATGGATAAAGGGAAGAAGGGAAAGAAGGATTTTCCCATATGTGATAACTGAGGAAAGAATCACACTGCGAAGTGCTTGAAATGAATCAGTGTTTGTTATAAGTGAGAAAAAAAGACACCAAGTACATGATTGTAAGGGTAAGAAAAAGATTTCAAATGTACAATGCTTCATCTTCATGGTGTTGGGACACTATATAAATCAATGTCCCAATCATCAGAGTATACCCCAAATGATGTTATTGGATAATAATCATGTTATAATAATACCACATATGAAGATGAATGATTAATGTTATTATGTTTTTATTGAAGAATTAAGTCATTTGAGTGTTGTATCAATGATGTACTGGTTATATGAATTATGTAAAGGATTGTACTACTGTACTATTTCATTAAGGATTTGAGATTATATGGTACCAAGTAAAGTGACATAGTTACAAGTTAAAAAAAATTAAAATACATGGTTGAGGGAAAGATAAACCTTAATATGGTTCTGATTCATAGGTAATGATTTTGGAATAAGAGATAATTGAGTTGGATAAAATATATTGGATATTATTGACTACCTAGGAACTAATTAACAGTTTTTTTATTCCATCATTGTTGGAGTTTACAACATTTATGGATATAAAGAGTATATCTAGTATTCTATGTTTTACAGAAGGAATAAGGAAGGATGAATGTATTAAATATGGTTTTCTGGAAATTTATTGTATTACCATGTCTTAATATAATACATGATGAAGGTATTCACATGTATGTTATGTGACCTTCCTTATAAATTTTGGACTGTTAGTTTGGACCGAAGTATTTTGGATAAGTCTAAAGGTTAGAATGGATTAAGTTTTAAATTGGATACTATTATTTAAGGTTACTATTTCTTAAGATTATATTTTTATTGTTATAAAATGGATAACCCATAGGTCGGGTGACAACCTGTCGTGTCTGGCATGGCTGTGATATTTTAACCCGCAACTGAAGGGTGACAAGTGTGCATCACCTACCAATGGCCTACGTGATGTCCTAGTTTGTATTATGTGGTTTTTATTGAATAACAGATGAATTTTAAATTCATGTTTTTGAAACCCTATATTATTAGGTTTAATATAATATTTTTGAGTTCTATTATCTTTTGGAGAGAAAGATGAGTTTTTGGTAGAAATTAGTTAAAGGATGGAACTCTACTTGTAAAGTATTCTTTTTTTTCTTATTCTATGAAGAAATTAATTCTTAATCATTAGGGAAAGGATCTCAAAACAAAAAAAATTATCCTAATACCTTATGTTTTGTTGAACCGATGATATTTTAACTCATCATAAATTTATGGATTTGAAGCCCTCAATTTTCCATTTATTATTCACTTGTTTGTGATTGATGACCTCAATAACTCCCTATAAATATTTTTTTTCTTCACCAATTATGTGTCTATAATTGTCACAAATGTTCTCCTATTTTAAACCTTAATTTTGTGGTGACTTTTTCATTTCCCTTTCCCTCTTATTAGGACTAAATTTTATTAACACTATTTCTGATTTGGGTTTTCCACAAAGGTATTTTCTGTTTAAAAACATGTATTTTCAAAGAACAGTTTCAAATTCCGAGGATGAAATTTATTGAAGGAGGGTAGAATGTAACAGCCCAAGATTTCATAGTAGTTGTCTCTTTAAAGTAATTCAATATCTTGCGCTACACACAACACTAAGTTCGATCCCACCACAACTTACTAAACTAGTCAGTCAAAAAGCGGTTATAAATATTATTAACAGAATTTTGATTTTTATATACTCCATATAATTTTAGAATTCATATTATGTGTTTCTTAGACATAATATAAGAATAAATTCATTTTTTTCAGAAAAAAGAATTATTTTTTAAAAAATGCAATTTTACCACCTTTTATTGGTGAACCCGTTTTAAATAAAATATTTGACACTTTTAAATATTCAATTTGACAAAATAAACTTCTTATTTTTTAGGAAGACATAAAAATTTAGTTCGGATAAATTTTTGGTGTTTTTCTAATAACTTTAATATTTTAATGAATAGTGGAAAATACTAAATTTTAATTGAAAAAAAAAATTTAATCAAAATAATTTCTAGTGTAAAATTATAAATTTGAATGGTTTTGAAGTATAATTATATTATATTTTTATCATTTGATCCAATGTTTTTCTTTGTAATTAATTTTACATTTAAATTGGACATAAACACATATCAATCTTTGGATTGTTTTTACTTTTCAAAAACCTTCTTTTTGGTTTTGACGATGGGAATTAATTTTAAATTAATTAATGTAACTTATACGTTTTTAATTTAGTGAAATGGACTTCATTTATGAATTTTTACTATAAAAATTATCTTAGGATGAATTTTTTGTATTTTCCTGAAAACTTTCATTTTTTGATGAATAGTGAAAAACACTATGTTTTTGTTTAAAATTGACTTTTTATTTAAATGATTATTTTTAATTAAAATTTATTTTAAAGTAAAAATAGATACATAATACTTATATTAGTCCAATTTAATTCATTGGATTCATTTTATAATAAGATTAGAAATATAAAATTTTATTGATATTTTTAACGTCTTTTACCTAACTTCTAGGCACATTTGCAAATTTGCATAAAACGTAATTTTACCACTTCTGTGAATTGAATTTCAAAAGTCTGAGAGACACAGTTGACATCAATAAGTAAAATTTGGTTCAATAAGATGAAAATATTTTTTAGTGAATAGTAACTTTTGAATTTTATTTACCACGGTTAAAAGAAAATAGGGTAATTAAAGGTAAAAATGATATTATAATTACCCTAAAACATGTCCTAATTCTATTGGATAAGTGTATTTCAACCAATATAAACCTTATGAATAAAATATGATCCTCTTTGATCTACTGTGATTATATTAGCACATTTATTATTATTTTATTTAAAGAAGAGTTAAAAGTGTTAAATTCAAATTTTAATAACCAAAACATTTTTAATATAGGATTATACATAAGATAAATTCGACTACTAATATTCATTAGAAATATAAAAATATTTCCTATGTCATGGTATTTTATTTATAATTTTTTGAAATTAAATAATAAAATTTATTTATCACACAATGATGATCCCGTAATTACTATATTAATGAAAGATTAAAATAATTGATATTATGAATATCCAAATAAATTTAAATTGAAACTTTTGATGCAATAAATGAATTTTATAGTTTAATATGACATTTTAGGTTTGATTCAATTTATTTTTTTTGAAGTAATCAATTTTTTATGACTTTCAAAAAAACCAAATTCTAAATAGTGTCAAAATTGATATAAATGAGTTTTTAAAACAAAGACTATTTTATTAAATGATATAATATTCCTAAAAATATAAAGTTCGGAAAAAGGACTTAGATAAGATTATATATATCAATTATGAACCACTTGGGGTTCTCTTGTCTTTTATAGTAATTTTATTAACCATTTATTATAATAATACAAGAAGACGTGGTAAAATTTAAACTATTTAACTAAGAGCTAAATCTTAAAGATAAGGTTAATATGGTGACCTAAAATTGTCTAAAAACTATTGGTTGTGAGGTTTTTAACCCAACCCCACCTTATCCTAGAAATAAATCTTCTTTGAGCCATTAGAAACTGAAAATTATTTTATAAATAAAATAATATTTCAAGATTTTCCTAAAGTGACATTCACCTATCTTATAAAAGGGTAATTTCCCTTCTCTTAGTTTCACACCTCCAAATAATTTTGGATTGGCCAAAACCTACAAAAATATACTCCCAAATACCATAACTTCAACCTAGATCCCTTACTTTTATCATAAATCCAACCTAAGGAGCCCTTTTTTATCAAATCAAAAGGAAGCACCCGAAGAAGAGGTAATAATTTCATCACCTCTTTCAAAGTTCTTTTCTTATTCCACTCCCTCTTTCTTTGTTGTTTCTATACTAAAATAATAAATCCAGTACCTTCTACATAATTTGATGTTATTATAAATATGGTACAACCATATTCATTATTCAGCCCATTCTATGAATGAAAAGGTCACTATATGTGTGTACGTACGGCTTACCTTCTCCTCATTGTGGTGTAGTTTGAACACTTCATTATTTAGATGGTTATAATAATGAGTATAATTGATGTAAATAATAAATATACCATGGTAATGATTCTTTATATATAATATATAATCCAATTAAACACTATTTCACCTACAATAGAATGATATTGTTTCTCATGCGTACGTACGGCTAACCATCTCTACGACACGATGAGATTCATTTCTACATTCACCATTCAATGATGATTATAAAAATATATATTATTAATAAGTATGTAATATATGAAATAATAATGCTACTATAAATATATATATGTGTGTGTGTGTGTTTGTTTGTGTGTATTTATATATATCTTATTCACTTACTACCATTCAATACGATATGTAAACGGAAACAATGTTTATGTGTACGTACAGCCTATTGTGTCTATAAACGGTGTTTTCCATTTAATATATATCTATTATACATATTTATATTCTAAATATATATGATATATAAATCATTTTTTATATTCTTCAAGTATTTAAATCATGATCTAAGTCATACGATCAAGAATAACAAGTTAAAACACATATGATAAAGAAATAGATTATTACCCAAAATGTTAATTTAACAAGGAAATTATTATTAAATGGGTAGTATAAAGTCATAAATGAATAATTTATAATATCATTTATATTAATATGGTTTTGGTATAATTTAATAACATACTATGGTCATTATACAGGTGGCTAAACATACCCTTGACTAAAGGAAAGTACAAAGTAATGGTTAATTCCTCAATCTCATTATTATCTGAGATTGTTTATGTGTAAGTATTTTCTGGGACATATTTATTATCCATATCCATGTTTCATAAAAGAATTTTCAAAATGATTCTTTTAAGTTACTCTTTAACTAAAACATCATTTAAAATGTTTTAAAAATTTATTCTTCCAAATCTTTTTCATTAATGTCCATAGGAGGTGGTGCCTCAGTCAAAGACCAAGGCACAATTTATTGCATAACGAAAAGAGTTACAATAGCCTGAAAGAATTTTTCATTAATGTCCATGTTTTCAAAATAGTTTTAAGTATTTATTTATATTGACATGTATGTTATAAAATTTTAATTCCTTTAAAAAGTTTCAAAGTGGTATGGGAAAATTTGATTCAAAAATATCTTTTAAATTTATTCCCTTATAAATTGGGTTACTTTTAAATGATTTCATGAAAAGGGGTTAATTCACTCAAAGAGTTTTACTAATCATTTTCAGCTATATCAACATCCTTTACTGGATATTATACTTGATTGAGGTTGATTTATTATAATAAAATCATCCATATTTTATTGAATTATTTGTGAAATTTTTTACTATTGATGTGCTATTTTTATACTATTCATGGTTTATGGCTAAAGTATTGACATTTCATATGCTAGTTTTAATACTAATGTTTATGTTATGTTTCAACATTTTCATATGAGGAATGAATTGGACTTATTAAGTGACATTTGGGGCCCACTATAACCGCTTGATGCATTGGTAGGTCTCATGAGACAAATTAGTGTCTTGGAACAAGGCCTTAAAAAAATTGTTTGCAGTCTTGGCACGAGGCAATGACTATGTGGTATTAATGTCCGGCATTATGCATTCCCTAATTACAAAATTAGTTATTACATGTGATTATTTGAATAGTATAATATCCATGTGCATGTTTATATGGTAATTTTTTATTTATTTTTTCCATATTATTTTCAATATTATGTTTTAAAAGGCTATTGTTTTTATTACATATCTTTCCTTAAAATTTTATAGCTTCTGCTAAATTATTTTCCCTTACAGAGCACCTGAGCTCACCCATTTCTTATGTTTCATTTTCCCAGGATGTCAAGAAGTGTATTATGATTTATATGCAGGTTTGAGCTATAATAATAATGGAATTATAAAAGGATTATATATGTTTTATTTTATGTTAGAAATTGTAATGTAAAGTTCATGTATGTAATATATTTTCTAAGACTGCTAAACTAATTAGTCCTTCGGGACTTTATTACTTGTAATCATGTCAATGTATTAAAAAAATGCACTGGATATAGGCTTCTAGAGTCAAGGAATTTTGGTCATGCTTAATAAGGCAGCTATAAAATATATTGGAAGAGGTTAGAAGAAGTCTAGATAATACGTTGAAGGGTTTGGTATATTGTAAGGTTAACTCAATAAATTTATAACGTTGATAAATCCACTAATTTAATTTATAGAAAGGTATTTTTAAGATGAATATAATGACTATCGGAAGGTTCAAACAAGTAATAGTAAGTATTATATAAGTACCACAAGTCTTAATAATGTTAATGAAAGTTACTCATAAGGTTGATGATTCTAGTTGTAAGGTTGAGACATCTAGTAATAAGGTTTGTCTGAGGACCTCATAATATTGAATTAGGCCATCATAAGATTTGAATATGAGTGAATTGAATCTATATATGAGTCATTGGAAGAGACCGGTATAATGGTCAATTCCAAGCTACATAAAGGTACTCTTGAGCTACATAAGGTTCGTCACTACTGGACAAGGAGTTGTGTAAATGTAAATTTGTTCTATGTAATATTAAATTGAGATATGTAATAGTTAACTTAAAAAATGTGAGGTTAATATACATATGAGAAATCTTAACATAAATATATGTAAGAGTGAGTCCAAGTAAGGGGATTCAAATGAGCATGACAGATGTTATGGGATTTTAAAAAAAAGATATGTATATGACTCATTTGAGGATCTATGAATGAGTCATCATAGAGTGTATAAGAGTCATTTCACTAACTCTACATTATTTTTTTATGTATAACATTTCAAACCTATGTATGATTCATCTTATATTACATATAATTCATTTGGTTGGCTATAGTGTATGATTCATATACTTGGTGAATATTTTATATTGGTGAGAGATTAATATTCTAAGAAATAAAAAACCGAATATTATGATAAATTTTAATTAATTATAATAAGGGTTTTCCAAACTTTCAATGTCTGCATTGTCATGATGATTTTATTCATGATTCAAGAAGTTTTGAAGGTGGAAGTTGTGGAGAACATTGGGCCACAACATGATACCCCATGATCATAGTATTTTTTCTTCATACCTTCATGTAGTTTTCATTATTTAAATTTATGTGTTTTTTTAGGAAATAAATAAGAATAAAGGGCCATGAAATCTCTAATATCACATGGAAGTTATGAGATTTATACTTTAGAATAATTGATGGGATATTAATTATGGATAAAATTATTCATGTGTTTTTAGTGAATATATTTCACGAAATATTTTTAAGAAATATTTTTTCAATACCATTTCTTTCTATATCTTATAAAAATATCAACTAATCTAAGAGATTTGACTGTGTGTTCTCCTGTTAATCATGTGATGTAAAACAAAATATAATTTCTAGTGATTTATGACAATTACATGTTTTTTAAATTGAATAAAAATAATGTGGCAATATTTGTTAGCCTATAATACTTATAATTATATCTAGACTGAAGAAAGTGGGAAAACCAACCTACAACCTTCATCTGCAGTAGAAGTTTGTAGAATTTTGGGGTGGATCACATGATTTGTGAGACTAAGTAAAAATATCACCCATTTATTTTAGGAGGAAAAAATGAGTTTCTTTATTGATCAACTTCGTGAGGATTAGGATGAAACATGAATTCCGTATAAATTTATAGAATAGTAAATGAGATTACTTTGTACCTAGTCGGTTTGAGGATAATGGTTCTAAGAAAATACCCCAACTTGGAAAACCACCAGTTTGATTTATTTCTAAATTTTATTATGTTATTTAAAGTAAAATAATGTTTATAATGATTTTTAAAATCATTTATATGGTTTTAGGATTTTGGAAAAGTTTAATGGGGAATATGGTTTGATCATCTTTAAGGGAAATCGTGTGGTTTACTCCAGGTAATTGTACAAGAGTATAAGGGGTCTCCTGGGAAATTAAATAAATGTTATATGGTTTTTAAAACCCATTTATAAACTGTAAGACTTGTTAGTTACATGGAATGCGTAAATTTGTATAGTTTTCCAAAATGTGTGGCCAAACAATGTGATGAGATTAATTAAATACAAAAAATATTTTTTAACCCAAAAACTCTCTCCAAACCCTCATTTATCCTCTCCTACCATAGGCTCTTTGTCCACATCCCATACCAATGAATTTTTTAATATCTTATTACTCTTGGTTCTCTATTTAAAATGATTGGAGACCTTTGAACATTGGATATCTAAGGTAATAGTTTTGTTATTCCTCTCTCTCCTTGATTCTCTCATTTTCTATAAAAAGGAAGCCTAGATCACGGTTGATATGCCCAAAACTATGGTTTACAGAAATCTATGTTAAATATTATTTGTAATCCAATAAATGAATGAAAATAAGATACCAAATATTTGAGTTTATTAAACAATTCTTCATGTTGAATACATCATAGTTAGGTGGCTTGTCCTTTTTTCCCATTTTACCCTATAATGTGAAGTCTCAATGTTTTCTAAATGAATTTATTTTATTTTTGAATAATTTTTTTAAAATATGTGTTTCAAATTAATTTTTATTGGTTGGATTTAAAATATTTAATTTTTATGATTTATATAATTTTTTGATTAAAATATTTAATGGATTTAGTTTTTAAAAAAAGTTTTTAGGTGTGAGAACTTATCATGAACATGGTTGATGTTAGCTCATATACATATAGAAAGGTCTATGTGTGTTAGACATGGTCATACTAAAAAATCTTGTGGCACATTGGAGTATGATGTCAAGTTATGACTTGGAACTAGATGGATGAATACAACTATTGAATTGCCTTTTTCAGGGGGCCTTCGGGAAGTGGATTCATTATTTTGTATTCTGTATGTGTGTGTGGGATCATTCCATGGGTGTGATGTGGTTTGATTTATTTCACTACTTTATAGTTATATATATATAAATATTGATCACTAGTTTTTATTCTTTCTATCTATATTTTCTAAAATAATATGTATTCTAAAAAGTTTCTTGTGTTGGGACCAAGAAGTTTGGAGGTTTTTTAAAGTAGTTGGAAGATTTTTATAGGAAGTTTGTTTTCCATAAAGAAGGTGTGGTCCATGTTTTTTTTTATTAACATAAACCGTATTACATTGTTAATATTTAAAAAATATGGTGAATGGATAGAGAATATCGAAGAGATTTTTCCAGACTAAGTCCATCAGATGAAGGTTATTGGACTGAAGGTTTTATATGGAGTTTGACACAAAAAAAAGTTTATCTTATAATACTTAAATGATTTATCAGAAAAAGTGTTAAATAAATAGAGTCTAATATTAATTTATTGTTATAAATGTTTCCAATATCATGTGAAATAAAATATCTCATGATCCAAGAATAAGTAGAATTTGGGAGATATTTTATTACATGTAAAATTTTCATGATATTAATTTATGAGGATGTTTACCAGAAATATGTTTTCATTCGGAGGTTTGGATAAGAAAAAAAATTTTACAATTGTGAAGTTTTTAGGATCGTGAAATCTTACTTAAGTGAAAAGAGAAGTTATTGAGGATTTTCATTAGATGAAGTCGAATCTGACAAAGTATAATTGGAAAAATAAAATCAGATCATGTACAATTGAATAATTATTATAAAAAATCATTTAATGTAATAAAAAAGTATAATTGGAAGTATTACATCAAAAAAACTGAAAATCATACAAAATTATTTTAGTTTTTATATAGAAGTTTTTGGTTTAAAACATCAGATAAAATTTCTAAATGAATTTCATCTATCAGAGGCTAGTATACAGAGTAAAAAAAAGATGAATTTTTAAAATGAAAGTCATCATATAGTGGAAGTGTATGGTATATGACTTCTAAAATGTTCCTATGAAGTCATTAAATATTTAATGCATTCCATTTGAAAATAATTTTTTCAGAAAATTTTTATCATATTTATGTGTGGTATAGAGTGGTGTTCTTTTGAACTTATTTATAAAGTTTTTGTAAGTATATAGAATGTAATGATGTTGGTCTTGTACTTCAATTTTCCAAATATCACTGAATTAAAATCCATGATTCTCATTGATTTAGAAATATTTTTTTTAAAGGTAGTGAATGCTATTTTTTAGGATAAGTTTCAATAATTCTTTATAATCTCTTATAATAATATTCTAAAACATTTGAGTGGAATTTTTGAATTTTGAGTGATTTTTAAGTGGGATAATAAATTAGACTTGCCAGTTTTTTCTCATTCAAGTGATTCTATATAAACGGTGTGTTCATACATACTAATAAAGTGTATAGTTCACACATGTAAAATATTAATTACTATAAAATTAGTTTCGAACAAAGATATAAGACAAAAACCTGAAAGTAAAAGTTTGATCAAGGAAGGTTTCTAACCAAGGAAACTCTTAGTTGAGGAATAATAAAAAGAATTTTCTATTAGAAAAAGGATTTGTAATCAGAGTAACCTGATAAAAACACCATTAAAAGTTTCATATCAGATAAAATCATACAAAATGTGTGAAAAGGTAAAAAGATAAATAAATTTTGAGAAAGTTTTATTGGTGTTTAGAAGTAACCAGTTGGAGTTTTCCAGAGGAAAGACTGTACATAGAATCCAGACAAATAGTGAATGGACAAACATTTTAAAAAAAAGTCCAAGGATGATATTCTTTACTACTACTCAGATATAAATAGAAGAATAAGTTATTTCAAGAATAGAATGAGTGAATAAGTACAAGAATCATAGTGAAGACATATTGAACCTATTAATGAAGGTTTCTAATAGTTGTTAAAAATATTTGATACATCTTATTTTTGTGTGGACAACACATGAACTGTAGTTTTTATCATAGTTCCACTCATGTGTAAGAATATTCTCTTCTTGATGTAACCATATAAAGGATTGTTTTTTAGTAGATTTGGTGGTAATATATTACTTCAAAACTATACCAAAGACTATATAATCTTACATATTAGTAAACCATGTTAAATATTGTGTTCTTGTGAATTTTTCTTGTGTTCTTATTCTCAGAAAGGTCATAACTTATTTGGAGGTGAAGGTTGTTTCATATAAAGAAAATATAAAAATAAAATATCATTGATTCACCCTCTCTCCCTCTAAATGATCACATAGATCATGATTGGTCCTTTCGAGTGGTATAGATTCAAGGTTAAATTCATTGAATCTTTTTTAAAGTTTGAATAAAATATAATTATCCATTATAATACCCTAAATTTTTAAAAGTAAAATCTATATTTTATATCATATGTGACATACAACACTGAATCCAAATAAACCATTGTTATTTAAATATGGCTATAATAACATATCTATTAAATTAGTGGGTATGAATATTATTAAATACTTTATGAAATATAAATTAAATTTATACATAATTTATAAATTTTTAGGAAATAATTACCCAACTTTTAATAGACATTTTTCCTTTAAGAAAATATGTTTCTTTAAAAAATAATTTTTATTACTTCTGTGAAAAAATATTATAATTAATTTTTTGTAATTTTTTAAACGTAATTTTATAAAATGAACATAATTTTTGAAATCATCATATTGATATTATCTTATGGTGAAATTTGGTATTTGTTTTGTAAAATATTTATTTTTTAATGAATAGTGAAAAATACAGTTTTTTTGTAAGTGTAATTTCATTTTAAAAATTTAAGTAATTAAA
Organism: Viscum album; assembly: GCA_963277665.1. Taxonomy (NCBI): domain Eukaryota; kingdom Viridiplantae; phylum Streptophyta; class Magnoliopsida; order Santalales; family Viscaceae; genus Viscum; species Viscum album. Next base: position 228,212,683 of record OY728123.1, on the reverse strand, counting down.
AAGTTCCATTATTATTTTAATTTTAATTTAAAATAAACATGAGTTTTATTTAGTTATACTTAATCTAATTAATTATATTTAAATCATTTTTATACTTTATTTTAGTATAAGTTTATTCTTAATTTTTAAAAAACTTTTTTTTGGAAAAAAAACATTAATATTTGTAATGTTTCTACATTTTAATTATTTAAAATAAAATTAATGAGTAATTATTTAAATTATATGTATATATTATATATATTTATTTTATTATTTAATTTCATATAATGATTATTTCTACTCATTCAGATAATATAAGATCAACTTTTCCATGAAAAATACATATTTTTAAAAATTGTTATTTCATCGAACTTGCAGGATTTATTTTAAATAAAATACAACCACTTATATGAAATGATTTTGATAAAATATATTAAATATCTAGAATAATAATTACTTATATTACATGATAGTATCTTCTTTATTTTAAATTATAATTAATAGTAAAAATAGTAAAAAAATATTTACCATAGTAAAAATATTAAAATGGTAAATGTGTATAACCTTAGAGGTAAAGAGGATAAAATGTTTAAAAAATGATTATTTTGAATGTTATAGGTGTGTTTCATCCTTATATATCCTTCAATACTTTATTTTTAAATTTTTGTGGAACTTTTCTTGGGAGTGACTTCCTATTATTAAATAGTTTTGGGTATTTACAAGAATGTCACTCCTTCTCCCTTATAAAAGGGAACAACGTATCCTCTCCTTTTAACACTTAAAAAACCCATTGGTTTGGAAAATAACTTCAAAAATATATTCCCTAATTCCATTAAAATTTAAAATAGTCCTTATATTTATCACAAATATAATCTAGGTAGTCTTTAGGTATAATCCTAAAGAGGTGGTATGAAGAATAGGTAATGTTATTAACCAATCATTTTGTTTATTTATTATTTCATATCCATAAAGTATTAATCAGTCAAGATTATATAGTTAAATTATTATCTCCCACGTAAATATATGTTATTATGTTAATTTAATAACCTAAATCCATATCCTCTTTAATCAAATGGGAAACAAAACCATTGTTCGTGCGTACAACGGACAACTACCTCATGAACCGATGTAATTCGGTTTCTATCATCATCTCCCATAGTTGTTCATGATGATGGATTTAATTTTACATATAATATTCATGAAATATTATTAATTTTATAAAATTAATATACTTTATACCTTCTTACATTACCATCCATCAAAAAATGATAACATCATTCGTGTGTATAGCGGACTACGGCCTCACGAAGCGATGTGATTAATTTTTTATTACTACATCACACGCATAATATAAATAAGTGTATTTAGTGAAATAATATTATATTTGTAATATAATGATAATTATAGAAATATAAAATTAAACTTACCTTATTTACAACATTAATGTTGAGAAATGGAAAGATTACTCATGCGTATGTACGGTCTACCATCACCGTGATTTTTACGTAGTTCATTTTTCATAACCATCATTATTGGTTAGTTTTAAAAGTATAATTTATGCATAAAAATGATAATTATTTCAGTATTATTATTTTTATATGATTAATTAATAATATCTTTGAACTTATTCAACTTTTTAATGTGATTTTGGACTTAAGAGATAAACATCATCAAAACTTATGACTTAAAACTGAATGATTATGTAATTGAATATAACATGGGAAAAAATAAAATAAAAGGAATAATAAAATCAAAAATTTTATTAATAAATTAAAAAATAAACATATTTTTATTATTCAGGAAAATAAATAACACATGTGAAAAATTGGTCTCGAATTAAGAGACCACACTAACCCACCCTTTTCTTCTAACTATGACTATTCTATCTCAAACTCACTTTATATATATTTTTAAAGTTATGTACTATTTATAAATTATATATATACATATATATATATATTCCTCTCACATATATACCTAGACTTTTCTCCCTTCCTTTGATGGGTTAATATGTTCCTTATGTTCATTTCTCAAATGTCTTCATTATGAAATTTCCTTTAATTATGATATAATAAAGATTATAAAACCCATTTTATTTCTGTGGGTAATTATTATGTTATTCCTTATGATTCACTTCCTTTATATGGCACCCATATATCATGAACATTTTAGGATTGGTGTTCCCAGATTGCAGTCCAATGCATTGGGTAATGTTTCAGTCTCATGAGACATCATACAAGGGATTGAGGACTAAACTGAATCCCTTATGGGAATCTTTACACCAAGTTATATTTCTTAGTCATTTATCCTTGACTTATATTATTTCATGTTATATTTTTATTCCTCATTTTTTATGTGACAATGTTCTTTATGTTGTGATTCTATGTGATTACTCATGATCCTTCTCTTTTATGATATCATGTTATACCTTTGACTCACATGTTATGTTTCTTTATCGTGTTTATTCCCTTACTGGTATTTTTAGCTCACCCTTTTATGTATTTCCTCAGTTATACTATTAAGTTTTATGAGATAAAATAGAATTAGTTTCTCATTATTGGTAATAAATTAATTATTTCATTTTTTTGTTTCATTTTATGTAATATGAAACTAGTCTTCCAAATACACTAGGGCTTTACAATCCTTGTATTGTATCAATGGATAATTATATTTAAAATTAATGTAATAACATGTTTAGAAGGATTGGGTATCTATAGTAAGTAATAGAGAAAATTTTTAATTAACCTTTGGAAATTAGGATTCTAAAACATTATTGAGAACCTTATGAATTAGTATAAGTATAATTCTATATAGGAAAATATCCTAGATTATTGGTGAAGGATAGAGTGAGTGGTTCCTGAGTAATTATATCTTTGTATAGAAACAAAAAGTGGATGTGTCTTTGGAACAGTAGTACATAGTGGTCATAATTATGAAAAGGTATCATTGATCTAGACTCACCACCACCAAAAATACGATTTTTTTTATTAATCCCAAGCGACCCCATACATAACACCAAAAACATCAAAACAAAACAAAAGCATAACCAAACGCGGACCCCCCTACGGAGGGCGAAAATAATGTAGTCCTAGTGCATCTCCCCTAATCAGATTGACCCCCTCAGGTCCAATTGGCAAGGCGTTATCCACCCAAACTGAAATATCCCCCGGGGCTGCAATAGAGGCAAAGTAGTCCGCAACCTTGTTCCCTTCCCGCCAGGTATGAGTAACCCTTATGTCGTTCCCCATAATCGCCCTGCACTGTCTGATAGTATAAGAAATCCTCCACGGCATCGTACCCTGTCCACTATGAAGGACTTGAAAAAACATTATGTTATAAAACCTAATTGGGAAATTACTATGGATAAAAAATATTAAAATATTTAGATTAATACATTAGGGTATAGTTATAATATAAAATTTATTCCTCTAAAGTTTACAATATTCCCTTTTATACCTTTATTAGTTACTATATTATCATCTTATTTTTCTTATTTTAGTTTATGGTGTGAAATAGAAGAAATAGTACCAACAACCAAAATGATAGGAAAAGTGATTATTTCCCCAATGATATTTATAACCTTATGGGAGAGGGTTTCAAGAACTTTATAGAAATTCTAGATCAACTCGATCAAGTTATAAATAATAATTGAATCGTGTGGAACACACACCTCCAAATAAATATCAAGTTGTTGTCGAGTATTTTATGATAAAAAGGCCTCCTACCTTTAGTCAATATTTTGATCCCCACATTAGGGAAAAATTGATTAACTCAATTCAAAATATATTCTCATTCCTCCAATACTGAAAGAAAGATAAAGTTGTGATGGTCATTTATCACATTGAGGGAGAAGTCGATCAGTGGTAGACACTGATCATGGAAAAATGTCCAAAGAGGATATTGATTCCATGGAATGGGAAGTCTTAATGAAATCATTTATCAATAAATACTTTACATGAAATCTATATAACAAAATAGAGAGTGATTTCCTCAGTCTAAAAAAGTAAGATGAGTCTATTTGGGTTTTTTAGGTAAAATTCACAATGATTTCACTGTACACCTCTGACTTTTTCATCAACACTAAAAGTATGGTCTACCTTTTATTTATTTGGTTTAATCACATCTATGAAAATAATTATCCATTCAAGAATTTGACAGCTATGAGGAGATTTTTTTTGTTCCCTCAATATTGAGATGGAGATTAGTGAATCCCAATGGTCTCATGGGACTAGAGACAAAAAAAATTAAAATAGAGTTTTCTTCATGAGTATTAAAAGAAAAAAATACCATGGAGGAAAGAAACCCCAATACCCAGCTTTCCAAAAGTGTGAGAAGAACCATCCTAGAAAATATCTATTGGGAACTATAGGATACTTCAAATGTGGAAAAGAGTTGAATTTGTATAATCAGTGATGAAGGGAGATGAAGAAACCCACTAATGTTGAATAATAAAATAAGGATCAAATCAACACTCATTTTATACTCCATTTTTTCAACCATAAGGAACAAGATACTTATGCAATACAATACCCTAATCCAAGGGTTGTTAGAAAAAATCATTGACAATAAGCTCCAAGTCTTGGAATGCAAGAAAGAGAATATACTATCACTAATACTGAAGTATATCCTAAAAACAATGTAGTGACAGGTATGCTCATTTTTTATTCAAGAATATAGAACATAATTTTTTATTCTAGTTCTATGAATTATTTCATATCTTATAATTTTAGAAAAACTTTTCAAGAAACACCTCAAAACATGGGGTTTAAGCTATCTATGAGAATAGAAAATAGATTGATGGTTTCATCCCAAGTATATAACTCCTCCCCAGTCAATGTTTATGGAATTAATCTTCCATAAAATATCATATTACTTCCTTTAGTATATTTTGATGCAGATTTGGTCACGGATTGGATATAATTATATATATATCCAACATCAACAATCAAGAGAGGGATATCAATCTCCACATCATAAGTTTCCCTCTGATTATATAAAAATGTAATGAGGATTATGAATATTCCCTGGAATTTTTTGTTCAATCATGGATATTATTTATTTTTAATAAATCACATGTAGCCCAAATAATTGAGACAAAGCAGAGAATAGTTCTTGAATACATTCCCATTGTGATGGATTATATCGATATATTCCCCTAAATTATTTCCTAGTCTTCCTCCTAACCGAGTGTTTGAGTTCTCAATTGAATATATACCTATATAATTTTCCTTTCCAAAGACACCTTATAGGATAACCAATGTATATTTGGAATAGCTGAAGAAGCAGTTATAAGATAATTTGGAAATGGGTTATTTATGCATGATTGATTCACTTTGGGGTGTGTCAAACCTTTTTTTTAAGTACAAGGATGGGTCATTACACCTCTATATTGATTATCATAAACTCCAAAAAAATCATGATAAAAAACCAGTACCCCTTTCCATGGATATATTAATTCTTAGATCAATTGTGTGGATCTTAATATTTCTCTATGGTGGACATTAAATTGGGATACCACCAATAAATGGTTAATAAAGAATATATTCCAAAAAAATCATTCAAACAAGGTATGTACACAATGATTTCATAGTGACGGATCTCAGACTCACTAATTCTAAAAAAAATCTTTATGGACATACTGAATATGTTATTTATATATTTCATCGAAAAATTTATTATAGCCTTTATAGATGATTTTTTTATTTACACAAAAAGTAAGGAAGAGTATGAGGAACATTTTAATAATATGATAAGGGATTTAATAAAGAAGAATATATGTGAAAATTATAGTAAATGTGAGTTCTATATGAATGAATTGTCATTATATGGGAATATTATCACTAGAAAAGTTATATATGTAGACCCTAATAAGAAAAATTTAAGTGATGATTGTCCTAGAAAAGCATCTATAAAGGAACACCATGGTTTCCTTGGATTAGCTGGGTATTAGAGAAAATTTGTGAGATTTGTTATTATTTTAAAACCCACTAACAAAGATATCATTGAAGAGAGTAAATTGTTTCTATACCCATGAATGAATAGATATATTTAAAGAGTAAGAAAAAGGTTTTATCCCTACACCAGTCCTTACACTGCACTCAATTGGGGAACTATTTTTGGTCTAAAATGATTATTCAAAGAATTTTTTAGGTTTTTTATTAATGAAAAATGATAAATTGATAGTATATGAAACAACATGGTTGAAATATCATGAGTAGAACTATCATACTCATTATCTAGATTTTGTTGTAGTGATATTTACATTAAAGATCTCATGACATTATCTTTATGTCAAAAGTGTTAAATATAAACAGATCACAAGAGACTCAAATATATATTCACAAAAAGAAGTGTAACATGATCCAACAAATATGGATAGATCTGCTCAAGAACAATGACTTCTCAAACCATTATCATCCATGGAAAGAAAAGTGGTAGATTGTATAAATATAAAGTATCGGATAATTTTATCAATGATGATAATTGAGAAGGATCTAGTCTTATTAAACTTTCAAAGGATAAATATTGTAATTGTAAAAGGATATTCATCTTACCTTCCTCAAATAACTTCTAAACCATCCATTGTTGATAGGATCAAGGAGGCCTTGAAAGACAATGAGGTTCTATAGAAAAAGGTTGTGAATATCTAGAGTTCAACTTTTCTAAATATAGAGATATATGGTTTGGAACCCTGATATGTGTCCCATAAAAATTATAGTTGAATAGGTAACTTCTAGATGATGTATATAGATCATTCTTATTAATTAATATAGGAAGCACTAAGATATATAGAGATCTAAAGACAAATTTCTTATGGGATAACATAAAATGGTAGATTAAGTAATTCCTATCTCAATTCTTGGTATACCAACAAGTCTAATCTAGATGATAGAAGTATAATGGTTTTATGTATCAATTTCCAATACAAATATGGAAATTAGAAAATATAACCCAAGATTTCAACGTAGGACTCCTGAAGACACCTAAATGAAATAACACTATTTGGGTGTTAGTTGATCACCTTACCAATTTGACACATTTCATTGCTATTAAGTAATATTTATCTATTGAACAACTCACTAAGACATACATAATGGAATTGGTAAAATGCATCCGGGGATACTCTATATTGTATCTGATAAAGATCCATGGTTTACCTAAAGGTTCTATAGAATCCTTCAGAAGGTGCTAGATACAAAACTCAGTTTCAGTACTACTTATCACTGTTAGATGGATGTTCAGTTTGAGAGAACCATCCAAACTCTATATGATATTTAGAGATCTTTTTCAATATATTTACAAGAATTTTGGGATTATCACCTTCCCCCGGTAGTGTTATCTTATAAAAATAACTTCCATAGTAGAATTTAAATAGAAACTTATGAGGATCTATATGGGATGCATTTTCAAACTTAGATATACTGCATTGAATTTTGGGAGGGGAATCTAATGTGACCTGAACTTGTCCAATTGATGATAGGTAATGTTCACACCATTCAATTTCACATGAAATTTGCACAATGTTTAAATAAAAGATATGAAAACAATAATTGACAATACCTAGAGTTTGATGTTGGATATAAGTTGTTTCTAACTATTTAACCATGGATGAAATTCAAGAGATCTGGGAAGAAGGTAAATCTTAGTCCTAGATACATCATCCCTCTTAACATCCATGATTGTATTGGATTAGTGGTATATCGACTAGCACTTCCACCTAACCTATCTCAACTACATGATGTATTCCATGTATCCCTATTTAGGAAGTACATAACAGAACCCTTACAAGTACTAAATCTAAATTTGGTACAATTATAGAAAGACCTTTCATAAAAGGAGTATCTGGTGAATATATCATATTTTAGAGACAAATTTCTACAAAATAAGAAAACTCACTTAGTCAAATTGTTGTCGCAAAACCTTAAATTTGAGGAAGAAACATGGGAATCAGAAGAAGCAATGAAGAAGAAGTTACCTCACCTATTTTCACCTTATAATTTAAAATAAAAATTCTATGTAGATATTCCTTTTAGTGGAAATAATGTAACACTACACATTTTTAAAAGAGAAAACTATGTTTGATAGCATATGCAACACACAACACTGAACCCAAAAGAACCATGATTATTTAAATGTGACTATTACAATCCCGATATTAAATTACTATGTATGAATATGATTAAAAAAATTATTAAATATAAATAAATTATCTAATTAGTTTTTAAATTCTTTAGAAATATGCGATCAATTTTTAATAAAGACGTTTATTCTTCAAATAAATATGTTTTCTTCACAAATGATTTTTATTGCTTCTGAGATAAAATACTATAAATAATTTTTATAATTTTTATAATTTTTATTTTATAAAATGACTATGATTTTTGAAATCATCGTATTCATATTAACTTAAGCTGAAATTTTTGTATATTTCAAAAAATATTGATTTTTCAATGAATAGTGAAAATACTGATTTTTTGTTAAACTAGAATTTATTTTTGATAAATTAAGTAATTTAAAAGGATCATTATTTTTAAAATATAATTTAAAATTAAAATAATTATTATTTATCTATATTTATTCCAATTAATTTTGTTTAAATTATCATTAAACTGGATTTTAGTATAAGTTTATTTTTAGGCTTAAAATTGCATTTTTTGTAAAAACTATTTTACAGTGCATAATGTTTCTCCATATAAATTAATTAATTTAACACCTAATGAAGAATTATTTACGTGAAATTTATATATTATCTATCTATATTTGTGAATTTAAAATCATATAATGATTATTTTTGTTCGTATAATTATTATAAGATCATTTTTCCCTTGAAAAATATTTTTTTTGGAAAACCGCTTCTTCATCATGATTTAATGTTTATTTCAAATTAAATTCATCCAATTTTATGAATTTAATTTTACAAATTGGATTACATATTTTTAAACTTAATAATTTATATTATATAATAATTTTAACTTAATTTTAGGTCATTATTAATTGTAAAAATAGTAAAAAAATCACATGGTAAAAAATTAAAATGATAAAAGTGAGTAACCTTAGAGGTAAAGAGGATAAGATTTTTAAAACATATTTATTTTTTATTTTATTGGTGTTTCTTGGAATCATATTTAATCCACTGTATTATTTTTAAATTTTGGAGACAGAAGTCTTATGGGTGGCTTCCCATTATTGAATAGTTTTGGGTATTTCAAGAATATCACTCCTCATTTATAAAATAGATCCCCCTATCCTCTCCATTACACACTTAAAAAACCCATTGTTTTGGCCAAGACCTACCCAAATCCATTCCTTATTTCTCCCCTCATGTTATAGGGGCCTTATTTTGATCAAAAAAGACAATCTATGTAGGCTTTAGGTATAATCCAAAATAGGTGGTTCGAAGAAGAGGTAACTTTCATAAAAAACATTTTTTATCATATATATTATTGAATAATTTAATTTCTTTGATATATTTCGTTACATGTAACATATAGTTTTAACAAACCGTAATATACAGTTAATATTATTATTTAAATATGACTGTTATATCTTAGTCATTAAACATGAGGGTATGAATAGGAATAAAAATATTTTAAAAATTAAGTAAACAAATTTTAGATAAAAGGAATATATTTATATATAGGTACTTAATTTTAGTGAATTCTTTATATACTTCAAAAATACATTTTCTCAAAAACAATCTATTGATTTTTTGGACGAATAGTAAAATTAATTTTTGAAACTTTTAGAAAAAAAAATTGAAAAAATTAACTTCATTTTTGGAATAATAATTTCAAAATTATCTTATGTTAAATTTTTAATAATTTTCTAAAAATTTTAATTTTTTATTGAATAGTGAAAAATATTAATTTTTCTTAAAAAAATTCTTTTATTTTAAATAATTTAGAAAGATTAATATTATTTAAAAATGTTTTAAATGTAAAATTAGTTCAATTATGTTAAATTAAACCAATTTATGTCATTTTAATCATATTCATATTGACGTTTGATATTAAAATACATATTACTTATGAAAACATTCTCTTTGGAAAAATGTTTTATGTTGCGTCTGCTGGTTTAATTTTAAATTATATTTTTATATATATGTGAATTGAATTTGGGAAAATATATTACACATTTTCAATAATAATAATTAATATTATAAAATAATTTAAACATTTTTTTCATTAAAATTAATATTAAAAACATAAAAAATCAATTACCGTAGTTAAGGTTAAAACGGGTTTATAAGGGGGTTAAACTAAAAATATAAGTGTTAAAATGACCTAAATACTTGTCCAATTACTTTTTGGTGGACATATTTCAATCTTATATCATCTAAGGTTCTATAATGAACCATTTTTATCTTTTTTTCATGTTTAAAAGGAGGGTATATTTTTTATTTCCTAAAATTCTAATTATGTCCTCTCCCCTACTTATAAAAGGGAACCCCCTATACTCTCCACTTCGCAATTCAAAAACCTTTTGAGTATCCCAATATATAAACAATCATCTTACTAAATTTCCTAAATAAAAAATATAGGCCTTATTTTTATTATTAAACCCTCCTAATAAGGTTTTAGGTATAAACTTCAAGAGGTTCACCGAAGAAGAGGTAAAATTATTAAACTTATTTTTTTCTTTTTTTCCTTCTTCCACATCCTTAAAATCCTATTTTACTATTATGATATAATAACTCCAATATATAACATATAATAATATATTATTATGTTAATTTAATCACCTATATCCATCTATTATATCATAAAATGGGAAACAAAACTGTCAATAATGTGTATGGAGAACTATCACCTCGTGAACCGATGTAATTCATTTCAATAACCACATTTAATGGGTGTATATAATGATTTATTTAATATATATATATATATATTTATATATGATATTTATAACATAATTATACTTCCGTTATTATAATATCATATATACCTTCTTAATTTCCATTCCATGAAAAAATCATAATGTCGCTCATGTGTACGGAGGACTACCGTATCAAGAAGCAATGTGATTCATTTTTCCCTTATGATTTATATGGAAGGTAATAAGGATTGATTTAATTAACATATTATATATATATATGAAATTATAGTGACTATATATAGGTGATCTATTATTTATCTTCATTTCATTCAATCTATTGAGAAAATGGAAATAGAGATCATGTGTATGTACAGTCAACCATCACCATGAATGGTGTAATTTATTTTCTATATATAAATTTTATGGATTAATATAAATTAATATAAAATGAAAATATATGATAATTATATAATTTATAAAATTATAGGGATTATGGAACCATGATCAATTTAAAATTACCAAAACTAATAAACCAAAATATTCATGAAAAAAGAATAAATTATTACCTGAAATGTAAATTTAGCATGGAATTGTTAATAAAATAGCAATAAAATGATAAAGTTAAATCATATATAGGATGATAAATATGATTAATATTATTTAATATGTATAATAAAACTATATTTATTATACATGTAATTTGAACATGTATAAGGATGTTGAGACTTAACGTAATGGATTTTCATCTCACTTTTATTTTTGTGGGACACATGCCTTATACACCACTTTTTCATTTCAAGTAGTGAATATACTAATCATGAATGAATTATATGATTCATAACATGAAACTATGGGATATAAATATCAATATAATTTTATTTATTTTATGGGTCTTATAATTCAAAAGGTACCATAGTGGTCAATGTTGTTTGTTACAATCTCATTATGTATTAGGATTGTTTAAGATTATATTTCTAATGATAAAATATTATGATCTATATCTCATGAAACTCGTTAATTTTATTATCCTTTGTTTATTTCATAAAAATAAATATTTTCATTCTATTTTTATTCCTTTATATACTCATTATTCATAAAAGAGTTTTTTAGGAAAATTGACTTTATTTCTCTCTTCAGTCAAAAATCGTTTTTCTTCCATGGTCATGTTTTCTAAAAATATTTTAATGAAATTTTTTATTATTATACAATGATTATTTAAAATAATTTTTACCCATGTTTTAATTATTAAAAAAATAATTTTTAAAGGAATATTCTTTTCGTTTTCCAAACAAGTTAAATTTTACTTTTACCAAACTTTTGAAAGGAAACTTTGTTTTGATGTGTATGGAATGAATAGTATTATCTACCATCATGACCACTAAATGTTTTAAATAATAATTTATATGTTTCCAAGTGTATTTTAAAATAAAAATATTTCTATAATTTTATGTTTAATTTTATTTTTAAAAATCATATTTTCAAATTGTAAAGGTTATTTTCCTCAAGAAATGTTCTAAGTGATCTTTCATAATCATTTTAAATATGAGAAGACATCCTTTGATGTTACTTAAGATTTATTGGGGAAATTATCCAATGGTAAAATTCTTATTATTTATTATGGTTTTTTAAGTTTATTATAAAAATATATTTTTCAAACCTGTTCCTTTTTACACAGGTTATGTTATGATTAAATGTTTGTGAAACCTGTTTCTTTTCCATGGGTTATGATATGACAGAGTGTTTATGAAATCCATTTCTTTTCATGGTTTCTGATGAAATGAAATATACTTTTTTAAATGATATTTTTTCCCTGAATAAATGTTTATTACATATTATATAATATCATATACATACATAATAAATAGAAACCAAAAAAAATATCTCTTTAATAGTGATCATTAAATTAGTTATCTATAAAACCAATTAAAATACCAAACATTACAACTGGGAAAAATATAGAATAGAACAACTAAAATGGGAAGTATGGATCAACCCAATCTTCAAGAATCATTAATACCATAGAATATTCTATATAAATGAAACAAAACATTAGTAAACCAATGAATATCTTAAGAAATTAAAATATAACATTAGGGAGAAATTGTGGGGAATTTTTGGGTGAATAAATGAAGTGGTATTTATAAGGTATAAAGGGAAATGTGAGCATTGGGAATCAACCATTATATTAATGTTGGTCAATATGAACATTGGTCAATATGTTAATTGGAAACCATACCCTTGGTTGATAATTTTACCATTACAGTTATTATTTATAAATAGTAATGATATAGGATAGTTGGTACATAAAGAATAATCAATAGCCTCAACCATTAGATTCATGTTTTTTGAAGCATATTTATCAGAACTTGCGATGAAGGTATCATCACTTGGGTTTTCCCTTGATAAATCATAAGTCGAGCATCAATAAGTGAATATTGAATGAAATTCCATTATAGAGAAGTTCAAATTAGAGGAGATTACTACTCTGTCAATGTTAGCTGAGCCACCCCACCAAACTACCACCATCGCACACCTTACCCTTAGGGTGTATGTGGGCGTAATAAGGGGTATGTGTCCAAACCATTTTAACATGAAGTTTAAATTCATTTTTTTAAATAAAATTTTTATTCCATCAATTCCTCTAAAGAATAATTTGTCTCCATAAAATATGTGTTTAATTGAGATGAAATTGATAATATTATTTTTGGACATAAATAAAACATAATAGTATTCTTTTTGGAAAATATATACACTTTTTCAATAAAATCAGGTATTTTGAATAATATTTGTTTTAATAAAATAGTCTTTTAAAACACAATTCTAAAAATATAAATGATAATATAATTTTATAATGGCCTTGGAAATTTTTTATAAGTGTCAAAAATTTGACTCTGACTCAAAAAAATTATATTTTTAAATAAATAAAAAAAATCATATTTAAGAGTTAAAATACAAATATTTATAGAATTATTCTATAAAAATAAAAATTATATTTTTAATTAGAATGTTGAAATTAGGTTTAGGTTATATTTATAATAATTTTATAAAATATATTATTTTTTTGTAAATAATAAAAAATACATTTTTAGGTTTTCAATATATTTTATGACATCATATTTATGTCATAATGATTTAAAAATTAATTTAACACAATCTATAACTTGAATTATTTTATTTCATTAATATTATGTATTTTAATAGATTTTGATCAATTTCCAAAACTATAAGTGACTTTCCAAAGTCTAAAAAAGAAATTTTGATTTTTAAAATCATTATATTCTAGAATGTTTACTCTTCCATGACAAAATAAGTATTAAAAATGGTTTTAGATTCTATTAGGTTAAAATAACATTAAATGTTACCCAAATATCTAAAAATATAATAAAAATCATGGGTAATCCAATGGTTTTTCATTTTCCACAACCTAGTTTTCCAAGACTTATACTTGGAAATTTTTAAATAATTATTCCACTTTTTCTATAAATACCCACCCATTTATCTATTTCCCTTCGCTATCAATCTATCCTCCATGAATTTATGGTGATTTTTCCTCCTATGTAGTCCCCAAGCTGTCCTGAATCCCCCAAGGTTCCATCCTCAAGTTTTAGCTACAACTCTTCAAGGTAAGGGAATTATCCTTTATTTCTCATCAATTCAAGAACATCTTTTGTACAGGTCTTATAAATTTTCTAGTTACTCTCTTTAATTACCATTTTTATCATGAACTTACTTTTAATTTATGTTTTATCAGTGGGATACCATTGTCCCCTATCGTTTTACTCTATTTTAAAAACCTTTTTTATACTCGTCATGCTATCAAATTCACTTCTCAATTTTCTCTCTTTTACATGATAAATTCTCTTTTCTTTTTCTGTGAATACCCAAACCTATTTTATTTTTAATGGGTATTAAAAAATATTTAGAAATCTCTTTTTTAATCAGGTATTTAAAAATATGAAACCCATATTTTCTTTTATGGGTTAAAATGATGTAATGATCTTGTCTTTAAGCTCTTTTGTATACCAATATTTTGATAAGAAACCCATTCTTTATTCTCTATGGGTTATTAATGAAATGATTTATTATGATCTATTTGGATCACATAAAATTAATACATATGAACTTTGCACCTTGATATCACTCCAATGCATTGGTTATAGAATTTAATCTCTATATATGACATGTTTTACGATCCCTTAGTGAATAACATTGGTAATTTTTATTTATGAAACCTTGATGATAAACCATAGTGATATGATTATGAATGTCTCATTTAAATGTTGTATCCACATTTTCATGTTATGATTCATGTTATTTATCTTGTCCACTCCTTATTTTCATGCATCATGTTCTTATTTATATATCTCAAGATCACATTCTTTTTGTCTCCCTTACTTATTCCCTTACTTGGCTTCATTCTCACCCCTTTCCTTTGATGTATGTCTTTGGGATACGTGATGTAGTAAAATTAACTTAGGGTGAACCCATGAAGAAGTATTTCAAGTTTATTTAGAAGTATTTTTATGATTTCATATATTATGTACCTTTTTTTCAAGAAACTTAACATTAAAATATCCCTTATTTGTACCATGTAATGAAAAGTTATGTAATAAAAATGTGGGATGCCATAGTTTGTATCAAAGGATGGCTTAGTTATTTTTGTCAGTTTGGATTTAAAAACTTTAGTAAGAACACAATGTAAAATTATAGATATAGGAAAACATATTGGTATTTTGGTAAGTACTAAGTAAGTGGTATTGAAAAAAAATACATCTCTATTAGGATACTACAAGTTTATTTGGATTTGGAATAGATGTACCTATGAGGTAATATACAGAAACACCACATTGATATAGACATGAATAGGAATAATTAAATGAAAATGGGCCTAGTTGTACATATAATTTGACACTCATTTGGGATATATTTGGTTAATCACAAGATTTTTATCAACCATTATGAAGGATATATAGAAAATTTAATTTTTATTAAAAGATATGAATAACATATTTAAGCATGATGTTTTAAGACATAAAATCCATTTAGAATTATAAGATTTTTAAAAGTAACACATTTCTCACTAAGGTTTTATTCATTTAGAAAAATGACAGGAAATGGGAGGAACTACATAAATGGTGTGTGTAGTGGATGATGTACTGATGGTGTTTAGATGGAAGCCGTAATAGAAAAATTCATGATGATGATGGATCAACTAACTCAAGTTATGAAAAATAAATTGAATAAAGTCAAGAGACCATATTCACCTCGAAGGGAAAAACTTTCCATTTAGTCCTTCATGCATCAATGACCACCTTATTTCAGTAGATCTATTGATCTATTGATTTCTAAACAATGGATAGGCTTTATAGAAAAGATCTTTTCTTTACTTCATTGTTTAGAAAAAGAGAAAGTCACATGGAAGTACACCTCTTCGAAGGAGAATCTTATCATTGGTGGAAACTAATTAAAAACATAAATTTGATAAGGGTTATTGATTTTATATAGTAGGTAGAATTTAGGGAAATATTATTCAATAAATATCCCCCCATTTGATGCGAAATAAAATGGAGAAGAAATTACTTGAACTGAAGTAAAAGGAAAATAAATCAGTGGGAATCTATGAGATAAAATTTAAAAGACTTTCTCAATACACATCTAGCTTTGTTATATATCCTAAGGGAAAGTCCGATAGAATCTTTAGTGGATTGAGACCCCATATATGGAGGAATATAGAAAATAGAGACTATGAAAGATATGAGGAGATTGTGTGGAGTTCTACGAAGGTTGAATTGGAGTTTGGAGAGACATTGTGGTCACATAGATCTAATTAAAAGAAGAGAGAAATGGATCGAAAATTAGGGAATTACTTTGATCATAGGAGTTTTGGAAAGAATGTGCAACTTCCCATGTGCAACAAATGTGGGAAGAAGCATTTGGGGGTACTGTTTTCTTGGGATTCTAAAGTCTTACAAGTATTAAAGAGAGGACCAAATAGCCCAAAACTATCATGGTGAGGTGAAGCCTCAACTTTTCAACACTAAAAGTAAAGGGAATATGGTGTAGGTCCAACTAGATGTTCAATGCTTCAAGTGTGCACATCTTGGGCACTTTACTAATCAATATCAAAATTAGAAGATAATGTAGGGGAACCACCATCAACCTCAAAATAGTCCATGAGAATAAGTTTGATCATTTTATATCATGATGGCTAAAGTAGAGGCTCCAAAATATGTGGTGAAAGGTATACGCATTGTTCTATAAAAGCTATCAAGTACATTTTTTTATCTTGGTTTTATTAATTACTTTATTTCATCCAATTTTTCAAAGAATATAGTATCAATCCCTAAACTACTAGAAGTTGATTTTTCAGTCAATACTCCTGGAGAAATTATCCTAGCATCAATAATGTATAGAAATTGTAGTAATAACTTTGGTGAGTAGAATCTCATAAAAATATATTAGTCATTACTATGGAGTAATTTGACATTATAATAGGGATATACTGGATCTCAATGTATAATACTAATATCAACTATATAAGAAAAAAAATTGGTAGTCTTAAATGTACAACCCATAGTCATTTTCAAAGGAGAGATATCCCTACCGAATATTTTTATAGAATAACCTCTCGTAGCCTTATTTATAGAGATGATTAGTGAATAGGGAGAAGGAAATGAAAGTATAAATATAGAAAATGTCTCCATAGTTTAGGAATGAATTAATGTATTTACTAAAGACTTACCTGGAACTCCCCCAGAAATAGAGGTAGAGTTCTCCATTGAACTCATACCAAGATCCAAGCTGATATCAATGAAACCATATATAATGGAAAATATGGATTTATAAGAATTAAATAAACAAATTTTAGATATTTTGGAGAAAGGGATTTATCCAACCAAGTGTGTCTCCTTGGGGATCACCAGTTCTCTTTGTGAATAAGAATAATGGATCAATATTGATTTGTGTTGATTATAGAGAACTTAATAGGATCATAGTAAAAAAAATTACCCTCTCCTAAGGATTGATGATTTATTTTACTAGCTTCATGGGACTCAATTCTTCTCCAATATTGACCTCTAATCTAGGTATCCTCGATTGAGGGTAAAGAAATAAGGTATTCTAAATACTTCCTTTTAAACAAGATATGGGCATTATGATTTTTTTTATTCCCTTAGACTTGACTAATTATCATGCTATATTTATGGAATTAATAAATATATTCTTTAAAGACATTTTTAATAAATTCATGGTATTTTTTATTGATGATATTTTGATATATTCCAAAATTCGTGATGAGCATGAGGATCATCTAAGACTTATTTTGGGAACTCTGAGGAATGATAATACTTTTTAAAAATTCAGAAAATGTGAAAACTTTTTACAACAAGTTTCATTCTTGGGTCACATTATAACCAATGTAGGAATATCAATTGTCCATGTAAAGATAAATTCAACAGAAGAGCAGCCTCATCCTACAAAAATAACTAAGATTAAAAGTTCCCTTGGTTTAGCATGATATTATAAGATGTTTATGAAAATCTTTTCATTAATTTATAATCCACTAACCAGGTTTACTTGAAAAGGGGATAAGTTAATTAGGATAAATGAGTGTGAAAAAGTTTCCAATAAATGAAGAAGAGATTTATTACTGCACCTATGTTACCTCTAACCTATATCGTAGAAGGATTCATTATTTATAGTGATTCATCTCTATAAGGTCTTGGGAGCATCCTCATGAATAATTACAAGGTGATTACTTATGCATCTCAATAGTTAAACCTCAAGAGAAAATTTATCCTATGCATGACCTGGAGTTAGCTACAAAAATTTTTTATCTAGAGATATGTAGGAACTATATTTATGGGGAGAAATGTAATATATATATAGACCACCAAATTTTGAATTATATTTTCATGAAAAAGGAATTGAACATAAAACAAAAGAGATTTTTGGAACTTCTTAAAGAATAGAAGAGAAAACAAAGTCACTGATTCATTAAGTAGGAAACACCATGTTATGTTGGAAATTATGAGAATTCAAGGAGATACTTTAATTAAGGACCAAGTAAAATTTTACATGGGAATCATATGGGAAGGGACATTTTTAACCCTATACCAAATGATTTCTCAAGCATCGTTACTAGATAAGATTAAGAGATCTCAAAGAGAAGATCTTTTTATACAAAAGAAGATAGAGGATGTGAAAATGGGAAGTTTTTGAAGTCTAATATTGATCAAGAAGGTATACTAAAATTTCATACAAGGATATGTGTGTCGTCTATCCCATATATAAAGAAGGATATTATGTTTGAATCTCATAGCTCTGCATTCTCTATACATCCTGGAAGAACTAAAATTTATAGTGACCTTTTTTATCATTATTGGTGGGATAATATGAAAAGGGATATTTTCAACCACACTGTAAGGTGATTCGTATTTCAGTAAGTAAAGGTAGAGAAAAAACTTCCTAAAGGGGTATTGCAACCACTACCCATACCAACATAGAAGTGGGACAATATCACTATATACTTCATCACTAGTCTCACAAGAACATCCAAAGGAAACAATGTGATACGGTTTGTAGTAGATCAACTCACCAAGACTACCCATTTCATCTCTATTCTTGAATATTTCTATATTGACCAACTTTCCAAAATATACATATAAGAGTTGGTGAGGTTTCATGGATTTCCACTTTCTATAATTTCTGATAAAGTTCCATATTTCACATCTAAATTATAGAGAAGTCTTCAATATGCTTTGAGTACCAAATTGAGTTTCAATATGGAATATCACCCTCAAACTGATCTCTAGTATGAAAGTACTATTTATACACTTGAGAACATTCTAAGAACATTATAAATGGAATTTAAAGGTGGATGTGATCAACACATCCCATTAGATAAGTTCTCATAAAATAACATATTCCACTCGAGTATTCAAATGGCTCCATATAAATCCATATATGGAAAGTGATTTATAAGTCATACTAAATGGGATGAAGTTGGTGAGTAGAAATTATTTAGGCCTGATATTATGTAAGAGATAACATAAAAGTTTCATGAAATCCAACAATATATAAAGGATTCTTAGATTTAAAAGAATATCTATGATGAAAATCATTAAAGTGAATTGGATTTTGATGATGGGGGAAAATTTTCTTTGAATATCACCATAGAAGAGAGTCATACAATTTCAAAAGAAATGGAAGTTTATCCCTACGTACATTGGCCCCTTTGAAATCCTTGATCACATATGTGAAACAGACTATTGGCTAGAAATTCCTCCAAATATAGCTCAAGTTCATAATGTATTCCACATATCACTCTTGAGGAAGTACATATTTGATCCCTCTCATTTTAGAATATAGAGGTTGTGAAACTAGAACATGACCTCTCTTATAAGTAGTAGACGGTGGAGATCTTGGACCATAGAGACAAGGTTCTATGAAATAAGACTACCCACCTCGTCAACGTGTTGTGGAGGATCCATAAATATAAATAAGTGACATGGGAACCAAAGGAGACAATGAGATAAAAGTACCCTAGCCTTTTCTCAATTGAAAAAATGATTTGAAATTTTGGGGATGAAATTTCTTAAGGGTGGAAGAATGTAACAGCCTATAATTTTTTAAATGATATTTTTTTCCTGAATAAATGTTTGTTATATATTATATAATATCATATATGTAAAAATAAATAGAAACTAGAAAAGTTTTATCTATTTAACAATGATCATTACATTATTTATATATGAAACCAATTAAAATTTCAAACATTACAACTTGACAAAAAAATATAAAATAGAACATCTAAAATTGGAAAGTATGGATCACCCAAATCTACTAGAATCATCACTCCCATAGAAAATTCTATATAAATGAAAATAAATATTAGTAAACCAATCAACATATTAAGAAATAAAAATATATCATTAGGGATAAATTGTGGTGAATTTTTGAGTGAAATAATGAAGTGGTATTTATTGGGTATTAATGGAATTGTGACCATTTGGATTCAACCATTATATGACTGTTGGTCAATATGACCATTGGTAAATATGACCATTGGTCAATATGACCATTGTTCAATATGAACATTATTCAATATTCCCATTAGTCAATCAAACCAATGGTCAATATGAATATTGGAAACAATATCCTTGGTTGATAATTTTACCATTATAATTAGTGTTTATAAGTAGTAATGACAAAGTATAATTTATACATAAAGGATAATTGATGTCCTCAACTAGTATAGTCATTCTGTTTGAAGCCCATTTGTCTGAACTTGGGAGGGAGGTTTCATCACTGGGGTTTTCCCTTAACCAATACCAATTCTTACTTCAAAAAATGAATCTTGAATGAAATATCCTATAGAAGAAGTTAAAATTAGTATAGATTACCACTTAGTAGATGTTAGTTGAGCCTCCCAATGAAACTACCACCATCACACACCTTACCCTTAGGGCATATGCAGGTGTAATAAGGGGTTTTGTGTCCAGAACTTAGTTATATAATGTATAAATTCTTTTGTTTAAATAAAAATTTTATTCCATAAATTCCTATTAAGAATAGTTTTTTTAATAAAAATATGTTTAGTTGAGATGAATTTGATAATTTTATTTTTGGACGCAAATAAAACATAATTTTATTTTTTAAGAAAATACAAACAAAATTAATAAATTCAGATATTCTTAATAATATTTTTTTAATAAAATATTATTTTAAAACATTCTAATCAAAATATAAATGATAAAATAATTTTATAATGGTTTGGTAAATTTTTAAAAGTGTCATATATTTGATTATGCCTTAAAAATAATATTTTTAAATAAAGAAGTATTTTTTATATTTAAAAGTTAAAATTATTATATTTAGAGAACTATTTTTGAAAAAATAATCATTATATTTGAAATCAACTCATCGGAATTAGGTTAGGGTGAATTTATGATAATTTTCTAAAATACTTTATTTTTTCATGAATATTAAGAAATATAGTTTTAGGTCTTTAATATATTTTATGACATCATATTTATGAAATAGTTATGTAATAATTAATTAAACACAATATAAGACATAAAATAATTTATTTTATTAATATTATTTATTTTAAAATATTTTAAACAATTTCTAAAACTATAATTGACTTTCCAAAGTCTAAAAAAGAAATTTTGATTTTTTAAAAACATTACTTTTTGGAATATTTACTATTCCATTCCAAAAGAACTATTAAAAAATTTTATTTGGTTTTGGTGGATTAAAATAACATAAAATGTGACCCATATATCCAAAACCATGAACAAAAACCATGTACAATCCAATGGTTTTTTATTTTTCATAACCTAGTTTTCCAATACCTATATTTGGAAATTATTAAACAATTCCTCTACTTTTTCTATAAATACCCACCAATTTCTCTATTTCCTTTCACTCATAATTCATACTCCATAACTTTATGGTAATTTTTTCACCCAAGGAGTCCCCCCAAGCATTCCTCAAGCCCCCATGGATCAATCCTCAAGTTTTAGGAACAACTCTTCAAGGTAAAGAAATTATCCTTCATTTCTCTTAAATTCAAGAACCACTTTTGTATATGTCTTATAAATATTATGGTTACTATATTTTATTACCCTTTTGATCATACACTTACTTTAAAATTATTTTTTATAAATGGGATACCCTTTTCCCCTCTAATTTTACTCTTTTATAAAACCATTTTTTTATACTCGTAATATTGTCGAATTTACTTCTAAAATTTCACTCTTTTATATGAGAAATTATATTTTCCTTTTTATGTGAATACCCAAACCTATTTTGTAAGTAACCTAACCCGTGTAGCCTATATCATATGCCTTACTTTATTATGTTGGTAATATTATAAGGAATTTAATCCTGAAGGACAGAATATTTTAGTATCATTGGAAAACCAGATACATACATAATTGTCACACTATAACATGAAATGAAAAATAATACAGAGATTCCATTTGGAACATCCATAACTCCTAGATTATCCCTAAAATTAATTCATAATATTAATATTCACATCATAGGGTAAAATAAAACATAATATATGGGTGATCTCATATGGTCAATAAGGTTAATTAATACAATGGAAGTTATCATAAACATTGGCCATGGTGAATAATAAAAAAACACATGCCATTAAAAAATAAACCTGATCATAATATGGAAGGAACGAAAGTTGAGTAAATAAATTCATATAAATGGTTATAAGAGAATGAACCTTTCTAATGGATATTTTACTAGTCAAATATCACATGGTTGATCAATTTCTAATATCATAATGAGGTAATGCATAATTCTATACATCTGAAACATATCCTCAAGGCCTCAGCCAAGACTTCTGGAAATACTAAGGTAAGGCCTCGGCCAAAACCCAATTCTTTTTGGTATCATAAGACCTACCAATGCATATAGGGGCTATAGAGGTCCCCACCTATCAATTTATAAGTCCAATTAATTCCTCATATGAATGTGTATAAACATAAACAACATGAACATATAAAATGTAAATAACTTTCCCTAATCTGTAATCATAATCACTAACCAATTGGAGTAGCATGGTGAATGGTATCAAGACACAAATCTATAGTCAAACTGGTCATAAACAATTTAATAACATATGTTTGATGAAAATATTAATATATAAATCTCAATAAGTCATAAAATTAAACATATGTGTTGAAATATATGAAAATACTCAAATAAAATCATTGAGGAATTCTTATGAGAAATGGCGCTTTTACATTGTAAAGAAGAGTTCTTTTGGAAAAATAATTTTTATTTCTCATAATTGTTGGTATAAAACCAATAATGAAAAAATATATTTTTTCATGAAAAAATTATTAATTTTATAAAAATAATGGTTTCTTAAAATATATTGTAGATGGTACTTGAAAATTGGTAAGAAATCAAGACGTTCCCTTTAATTAGGCATGCATATCGGGAATGATTCAGAAAGATCTGTATAAAACATGTAAATAACCATAAAATAAAGAAGGATTATGATTGGTACACAATTATAGAACATTAAAACTTAATTTATTACGAGTTCATAAGAATAATTAATAATTTAATTGGGGTAAATAGAGATAAATCATAATCCTATATGAAAAATGTAGATTCAAGGTGAAACCCTTACCTTATGTTCGAATGTGTTCTGCACATGACCTTAACATCCTATATAATCAAATTAAATCCATTAATTAATTAATTCAGAACCTTATATATATATATTTGATTTATTATAATTTTATTAAGTTTATTTATGGCCTTTCTGATGAGTTATGAGATATAATTTTATTGCTCAGGAGCCTTTGTTTCCTTAGTTTTCATGATCAGTATACTTGTATATGAGTATGGAAGTTCATGTGGAATGGGTATAATTAAATAGAATTGAATTTATGTGATATTAATTAACATATTTAATTTTAAATTATTATATATATCATTTTATTATATGGTATGAGGATGAATCATTAGATAATACATTTAGTGATAATCATTTACATTATTACGGCGGTTATTGAACATAACAAACTCATTTTGTTTTATCATTTACTATTATGTGAATATGTCACTTATAGAACATAATAAAGGTTTTAATACATATATAATAGTCCAGTTTAACTAAAAAATATTTTCATTATCATACTTTAAGGATAAATTGAAGAACGAAAATCCATCATCCATAAAGGTTGTAAATTGGAATCTCAAAGATGATGATTTCATTTTTAAAATAAATGAGAGAGAGAAATGAGTTTGATGAAGTATATTTCATTAAAATGATATAATTTCATTATATATATGATACATTATTTATTATGGTCATTTTTATAGAGTATTTGATGATATAATAATAAAATAAAATAACTTGAAAATAAATTAAAAGGAAAGGAAGAGGATTTTACCTCTTGAATACTCCTCCTTGAGAATATCCTTAAGGGGATTGGTTTTGGTATTTTGATGAGAACAAGAGATCCTGGAAGTGAGGGAGAGTATTGGAAAGAGTATTGGGTATAAATTTTACAAGACTAAAATCTTTTAAGGTTTGAATAAAAGAGGTGGTGATGGGTGGTATTTATAGTGGTGGAGGGGGTGATTTCTCATTATTTTTTCATTATTTTATTATTTTTCTCAAGAATAATAATAGTGTTGATTATTGAGAATATATGTAGTAATAAGTGCATTTGATTTTGAACCAACTGTTCTTAAATCATTCAAACATCACCTATGACTCAATATATCATGTACTTATCACTTATCGTAAATTATCATATTTTACTATTCACCAAAAATTCAAGTATTTTAGAAAAGTCCCAAAAATTCTCCCTAACCATTTTTTGATGTGTAGAAATAAAAAATGAACTCCATTTTACGAAAAAAAAATTCTAAATTTGAGAAATTGAATTTTTAATTAAAATCATCATTTACTCAAAAATATATATTTTAAATCTATAACTGATTTTATAACATTTTCAAAAATTAACTAAGGTCTTATAAAATTATCCTAAAATCATAATAAAAAAATGTTAATTTATGAATACATTTTATCTTAATATATTTTATTTTAAATAATTTTATTAATTATAAAAATTTAATTAAATATTTATAACTTACAAAAATACCAACACTTAATTTAATACATTTTAAAATATTCCTTTACTTATACTATGATATAATTACATGATACATTCATTTATAAGGTTCCTAAATTTAATTTATACTTTCATGGGTAATGTTACTATTCATTAGTCATATTAACTATTCATAAGGGTAACATTACTGTTCCTAAGGTCAAGTTATTATTTCATAAGTATAGGTTCTTTAACTTCTAGAAATACCTCTTATTTCATTCATTATTCATTTACGATGTTTGTATTGGGTTCTATAAGTGATTTTATGTGATCTATACTATATGAAATAAAAATAAGAAAGGAAATTTCATTGATAAATTTCTGTTTCACTACATTCTCCCCTCTTACAAAAATTGTATCCTCGAAATTTCTAGATTATCACCCTACAAAAATATTTAGGAAGTTCTTAATCATAAGCTCCTCTGGTTCCCATGTCTCCTATTCAATTTTATGATTTTTCCAAAGTACCTTTACAACCCAATTCATTTGATTTCTTAACACCTGTTCTTTAGTGCCTAGAATCTAGATAGGCTCTTCATAGTAAGATAAGTTACGTTCCAATTCTATTCCTTCATAAGTGAGTAAATAAGTTAGGTTTGGCATGTACTTCCATAACAAGGAGATGGGAACACATTGTTTACCTTATAAAGGCTAGGTAGTATTTCCAAATGACAATCCACAACTCTAATTATCTCTATAATTTCAAAATGACCAATTTACCTGGGGATCAGTTTTCCTTTCTTCCAAAATCTTATAACACCCTTCCATGGATATACTTTCAAGAAAACATGATCTCCCACTTTAAATTCCAAATCCTTCCTTTGATTATCAGCGTCGGTATTTTTCCTACATTGAGCTACTTTGATATGGGATTGAATAGTTTTTACCTTTACCATTGTTTCCTCCACAATATATAGTCCTACAAACTTTCTTTCACCAACTTTATCCCAAAAAGTTGGTGTACGTCATCTTTTTCCGTACAATACTTCATATGGTGCCATATGAATACTAGAATGAAAACTATTGTTGTAGTAAAACTCTACCAAAGGAAAATATTGATCCCACATACCTTGAAATCTGAGGGATTATGATCTTAACATGTCTTATAATGTTTGAATGGTCCTTTAAGAATGCCCATCAGTTTGATGGTGATAATAAGTACTCAAACAAAACTCAATATCCAAGGATTTCTAAAGAATTTTCCAGAATTTTGATGTAAATCATGGTTCATGATCAGAATCAATAGAAATATGTTCTCCATGAAGTCTTAAAACATTCTTAATATAAATTATTTCAAGGCGCTCTAGTGGAAAATACTCCCTTATAGCGAGGAAATGTGCAGATTTGGTAAGTCAATCAACAAACACTCATATTGCATCATTATTTCTTGGATTTTTTTCTAATCCATTGAAAAAATACATAGTTATGTCATACCATTTACATGTAGGAATATTAAGGGGTTACATGACACCTCTAGGATTTCTTCTTTCATCCTTCACCAATTGAAATACTAAACATCTTGATACATAATCAGCAATTTCCTGCTTCATATTATCCCACGAGAAATGTTCCTTCAGATCTTTGTACATCTTAGTGATACTATGGTGTATAGGGAAATTTGAGCTATGGGCATCATTCAATAACTCCCTTTTTAGATCGGGTATATAGGGAACACTTATCCTCCTACCAAATTTTATAATTCCATCCTCATACACAAATTTTGGAAGCAACTCATCATTCACAGCATTAATTTTCTTTTTGAAGATTCACATCATCACATTGATAACTTTTAATTCATTCTAATAAATATATTTAGGATACCAATTGAAAAATTAATGACGTTTCACCTTCCATGATAATTCCAATATCCATATTTTCTAGATCTATGTACACAGGGTCCTTATCAATCCTTATTTTGTTCAGAACTCAATGATCCTTCCTTCTCAATGCATATACTACCTTATTCACCTTCCTAGGGTGATAGTGTATTAAAAAGCCATAATCCTTGAGAATCTCCTGCCATCGTCTTTACCTCATGTTGAGTTATTTATATGAGAAGATAAATTTCAAACTCTTGTGATGTCTACATATATCACATATTTCACAATAGAGATAGTGTCTCTATTTCTTCAGAGAAAATATCGCAGCTACTAACTCAAGATCATGAGTTGTATAGTTATACTCATGAGTTTTTAACTGCCTTGATGCATAGTCAATAACTCTATCATTTTTCATAAGAGAACATCCAATTCCTTTCTTCAATGCATCATTATAAATCACAAATCCACCATTTCCTGATGGTAGAGTCAAGATTGTAGAATTCACTAACTTCTTCTTTAATTATTCAAAAAATTCTTCAAATTCTTTTACCCATATGAACGTAACCCCTTTATGAGTATTCTTGGTTAACGGGTTATCTAATCAGGTGAAGTTCTAAATGAAACACAAATAATAACCTATTAAACTAATAAAACTATGTACCTTGATTATGTTTGTTGGTGTAGGACATTCTTAAACCGCATTTGTCTTCAAAGGATCAACTAAGATTCCATCCTTTTAGATAATATGGCCAAGAAAAGAAACTAATTGAAGCCAAAAATTCACACTTTTTAAACTTCCCATATAATTCATTTCTTCTAAGAGTCTTTAGAAAAATTCTCAATTGATTCTTATGGTTTTCATAGATTTTGGAGTATACCAAGATATCATCAATAAATATAATAACAAATTTATCAAGATATTCCTTGAAAACTCTATTCATTAGATCCATAAAAATGGAGGGTGAATTTTTCAATCCAAATTGTATTAATTTAAACTCATATTTCCCATACCTAGTTTGAAATGTTGTCTTTAGAATATCTTCCTTCCTCATATGCAATTGATGATATTTAGATTGAAGGTCAATCTTTGAAAAATATTGAACTCTATGAATTTGATCAAATAAACCATCAATACAATGTAAGGGATATTTGTTCTTTATCTTAATAGCATTGATTTCTATATAGTCAATGCATAGCCTAATAGATCCATCTTTCTTCTTGACAAAGAGAATAATGAATCCCCATAGAGAAACACTAGGGTGGATAAATCCTTTATCACTCAATTCCTCTAGTTTTTCTTCATTTCTACTAATTCCACCATGGAAATTATATAAGTATTCTTTGATATATGTCTTAAACCAGGAATTAAATCAATCGATAACTCAACTTATGACTCTGGATGATATCCAGGTAAATCCTCTAGAAATAAATCAATGTATTCTTGAAAAATAGAAAAATCCACAATTTTAATATTTCTTTCATTGCCCATAGATATTGTGTTGTCTTCCTCCCCAAGAATTACATTCAGTAGAGATACTAGGGATAGATCTAGATAATAATCATATGGTGATGTTTCGACTCTAAAGATAAGAGATTCTACACCTTCCTCACAAATCATAATTTCCTTCTTATTACAATAGATTTTCGCATCATATTTTGAAATCCAGTACATACTAAGGATTATGTCATAGTTTACCATAGGTATAATGATAGAATAAGTAGATAAAGCACATTTATATTCCATAATGGGAACTTCCTGACACATATTTGTTACAATGATCCTTCCCTTAGGGGTTTTTACTAAAAACTCCCTTGTTAAGGAGAATTGGAAATATATAATTTTAAATAAAAAATTGGAATATATAATGGAATTATATTATCCATAATCAAATAAATCATTGGATAAGTTTTAAGAAATGATTAAAGTACCTACCACCACATCATTAGGAACTTCAACCTCAGTAGTTGCGATTGTATAAGATTTTCCTTTCTCCTATGTCCTTTTCTGAGGAAAGTTTCCTTAACTCTTTATACAATCATTTTAATAGTGTCTAATATCCTTACAATTGTAGCATTGAACATTGATATCTTCTTTAATTCCCTTGAAGTCATGGGCTTGGTGGTGTTTTTCTCCACACTTGTAACATACTACTTTTCCTTTTAAGTAGGATCTTGGGTGTTTCCTTCAACAAGTATCACATGATGGAAAACTCGCTTTTTTATTCTCCCCTTTATCCATTTATTCCTCTACCACCATATTCTTATATTACTTTATCTTAAAGTCATAATACTTGGATAATTCAATTTCTATCTTGATAACACATGAGACTATATCTTCGTATGATGAAATATTTTGAGAGACTAGTTCCTTTCATAGGAATGGATTTAAACCATCAAATAATCGATCAATATTGCTCTTTGGATTAAGTATTTAGTCCAAAGTATTCCTTTATAACCTTGTAAAGTTGGATTCATACTTGGAAACATTTTCATCCTCCTTTTACATCAGATTAATGAATTTTCATTCCATATCTTCTCATTGTTCATGAGGAATATATTTTTCTAGAAAAATTTCCATAAAATCCCTCTATTTAGTATTTTAAATTTCTTTATCCTCCTTTGTGTTTTGAATTATTAACCACCATTTATCCACATCTCCTGATGGATGATAAACTACCATGAAAATATTCTCCCTTTTGTAACTTCCCAAAATAAGAAATATCTTCTTTAAGGAACTTATCCACTGCTTAGCTATAAATGGATTTTTAGTCCCATTGAATTATAGAGGTTGTTGTCATACAAAGTGTTCTAACATTTCTCCTCCACATTGTGGATCAGGATGCTCCATACGGGTAAGGTTATTGTTCATAACATGAGTCAGTTATCCCAGTATAGTTATAAGTTGCTCAGCACCAGTCACAACTCTAATACTAATATCATTATCTTACATAGGAGGAAAATCCCTACATGGGAGTCATGTGCTAATACGGTTTCCATTCCTTCCACTGGGTTCCATTTCTAAATAATTCCATACACTAGATTAGGTTATTAATTTTAATGTATAATATCAAACTATAAAAATAGTTAACATAAATTTAAGTTTTATGCATAGCTAATCTCATAATCATAAAAAAAGTTTATTTGGGGATATATTTACTTTTAAAACCTTTATAATGGTTTGTAAATAAAATGTTACTTATCCTAATAATATCACCTAGGAGTGTCAAACTAGGTGCACAGTAAGGCCCATTGTCATGTACCAGATTACCTTGAGTCAATCTCATGACACCTTGTTAGAGTTGTTACTCCTAGGTACATCTATTCCAAAACCACATCCACTTGTAGTATCCAGACAGGGGCATATTTCTAGGAAGATCCACATAATCTCTACCTTACCAAAATTCAAGGATGTTCTTATATTATTATCCTAAAATTCTATCTTATTGTTTTTTTAACTAATCTATGTCCTCTAATTCTAGTTTCTAATGATTCTACTAAAATTCATCTAATACCAATTATAAGGACCCTGACCCCAGTAGCTTGATGTTGATACCTTACTTTAACACATCAGTAAGATTACAATAAATCGCATCCCAAAGGACCAAATAGTTTAGTATCATTGGAAAACCATATACACATATAATTGTTACATTACAACATGAAATTAAAAACAATATATAGATTTTATTTATAACATCCATAACTCCTAGATTATCCCTACAAGTCATTCATAATATTCATCTTCACATACTAGGGGAAAATAAAACATAATAAATGGGTGAGGTAAAATGCTCAGAAAGGGTAATTCATACAACAGAAGTTATCATAAACATTAGCCATTGTTAATAACAAAAAACACATGCCTTTAATAATAAACTTAAGAATAATATAGAATGATTGAAAGTTGACTAAATAAAGCCATAAAATTGATCATAAGAGAATAAACCTTAGTCATGGATATTATACTAGTCAAATATCACATGGTTTATAAATTTCTCAAATCATAATGAGGCAATTCATAATTCTATACATCTGAAATGTATCATAAATACCTCATCCAACACATTTGAAAATACTAGTGTAAGGTCACAACCAAAACCCAATTCTATTTTTGTCTCGTGAGACCTACCGATGCATTGAGGGGATATAGAGGGCCCCACAAATCACTTTATAAGTTCAATCCATTCCTCATATTAATGGGGCTAACATAAACAATATAAACATATGAAATTTAAATAATTTCCCCCAATCTATAATTATAATCACTAACCAATTTGAGTATCATCGTGAATGGTATCAAGATAGCACATCCACAGTCAAACTGGTCATAAACCATTTAATAACTTATAGTAGATAAAAATAATAATATATAATTATCATTAAGTCATAAATTTCAATAGATATTTTGAAATATATGAAAATACTCTAATAAAATCATCAAGGAATTCTTGAGAGAAATACCCCTTTTACTTTGTAAATAAGAGTTCTTTTAGAAAAATATTTTTTATTTGTCATAATTGTTTATATAAAACAAATAATGAACAAATATATTTGTTCATGAAAAAGGTATCAATTATATAAAAATAATGGTTTATTAAAACATATTGTATATGATACTTGAAAATGGGTAAGAAATTGAGATGTTCCCTTTAATCGGGTTTGCATATCGGGAAGGATTGAGAGAGATCCTTATAAAACATGTAAATACCCATAAAATAAGGAAGGATTATGATTGGTATAAATATATATAATATTAAAATAGAATTTATGAGGATAGAATAAGAATAATTAAGAATTTTATTGGGTTAAATAGAGAGAAAGTGTAATCACGAATGAAAAATGGAGGTTCGGGGAGAAACCCTTACCTTATGTCTGAATGTGTTCTGTACTCGACCTTAACATACTGTATAATAAAATTAAATCCCTTTATTAATTAATTAATAACCTTATCTACATTTATTTTATTTTTTATAATTTTATAAAGTTCATTTATGGCTTTTTTGAGGATTTATAAGATACAATTTTATTGCTCGGGAGCATTTGTTTCCTTGGTTTTCACGAATGATATACTTATATATGAGTATGGAAGTTCATGTGGAATGGGTATAATTATCCAGAATTGAATTTATGTGATATTAATTAACATCTATAAGTTTAAATTATTATATATATCATTTTATTATATGGTATGAGTATGAATCATTAGATAAGACATTTAATGACAATTGTTTACATTATTATGGCGGTTATTGATCATAACAAACACTTTTGGTTTTATCATTTAGTATGATGTAAATATTCTTCTTGTATAACATAATAAATGTTTTAATACATATATTATAGTCTTATTTAAATATAAAAAAAATTTATTTCCATCCTTGAAGGATAAATTGAAGAACATAAATCCATCGTCCATAAAGGTTGTAAATCGGCACCTCACGGACAGTGATTTCATTTTTAAAATAAAGGAGAGAGAGAAAGGAGTTTTATGAAGTATATTAAATTAACATCATATAATTATATTATATACATGATAATGGAATTATAATGATCATTTGTATAGTGGAGGTGAGGAGATATAATAAAATAAAAGAACTTGAGGATAAATTAAAAGGAAAAGGAAGAGGATTTTACCTCTTGAATACTCTACCATAAGAGCCTCCTTAAGGGGATTAGTTTTGGTATTTTCATGAGACCAAGAGATAAAATATGTGTAGGATAGTCTTGGGAATATTATTGATCTAAAATTTTACAATCCTAGAAGCTTTTAATGTGTGAGGAGAAGTGGGGGGGAGGGTGGTATTTATAGTGGAGAAGAGGGGTGATTTCTCATTATTTTATTCATTATTTTATTATTTTTCTCAAGAAAACCAATATTGTTTATTATTGTGACTATATAAAGTAATAAATACTTTTGATTTATAACCAAGGGTTCTTAAATCATCCAAACATCACTTATGACTCAATAAATCATGTATTTATCATTTATCGTAAATTATCGTATTTTACTATTCACCAAAAATTTAAGTATTTTAGAAAAAAACCCAAAAATTAATAATAACCATTTTTTCACTTATAAAATTAAAAAAATAAACTCCATTTTATAAAAAATAATTTTATATATATTAGAAATTTAATTTTTAATTAAAATTATCATTTACTTGAAAATACCGATTTTAAATCTATAACTAATTTTATAAAACTTTCAAAAATCAACTAAGGTCTCATAAAATTATCCTAAATTAATAAGATGAAAAAATGTTAATTTATGAATAAATTTTATATGAATATATTTTCTTTTAAATCATTTTATTAATTATAAAATTTTTAATTAAATATTTATGAGTTACAAAAATACCAACACTTAATTTAACAATTTATAAAATATTCATTTACTTATACTATGATATAATTACATGTTAATTTCATTTATAATGTGCCAAAATTTTATTTATACTTTCATGGTGATGTTAATATTAATTAGCCATATTTATTATTCATAAGGGTCATATTACTATTCCTAAGTTCAAGTTACTATTTCATCGGTATACGTTGCTTAAATTCTAGAAATACCTCTTATTTCATTCATTCTTCATTTATGATGTTTGTATTATGTTCTATATGTGATTTTATGTGATCTATACTATATGAAATAAACATAAGAAGGTAAATTTCATTGATAAATTTATGGGTCATTACATCTTTTTTTTCAATGGGTATTCAAATAGATTTAAAAATTATTTTCTGATTCGTGTATCTATAAATATGAAACCAACATTTCCTTTCATGGGTTAAAAATGAAATAATTATCATATCTTTAAGATATGTTTTATGCTAATATTTGATAAGAATCCTTTTCTTTATTCTCCATGAGTTATTAATGAAATTATTTATTATGATCTATGTGGCTCTCATAAAATTAATACATATAAAGGGTGCTCCCTAATAGCTCTACAATGAATTGGGTAAATAATTTAATCTCTATAGATTCATGTTTTATGATACATTGGTGAATAACCTTGGTAATTTTTATTTATTAAACCTTGGTGATAAACCTTGGTGATATTATTATTAATGTCTCGTTTAAATATTGTAGTCATATTAACATGTTATGATTCGTGTTATTTCTCTTTTTCATGCCTTGTTATGACTCGTGTCTTTATTGATATGTCTCACGATCACATTATTTTTTTCTCCCTTGCATATTCCCTTACTGGGTTTCATGATCACCCATTTCCTATGATGTATATCCCTAGGGTATGATATGTAGTAAAACAAACTTTGGTTGAAACCATGAAGTTGTATTTCAATTAGATTTAGAAGGATGTTTTATGTTTTTATGTATTATGTGCCTTTTTTCAAGAAAATAAACATTAAAAGATCCTCTTTTTATACCATGTAATTAAAAGTTATGTAATAAAAAGGTGAGATTCCATATCTGATATGATGAATGTTTTATGATATTATGGAACACCTATGTATGGTTTTCATTATGTGATGGTGGTTATGTTATAACAAATAATGGTGGTTACATTATAACTATGGATGGTGGTTATGTTATAACCAACGTTGGTGGTTATATTATAACTAATTATTTGTGGGGCATATATCTCCCTACAATGCATTGGGTAAATATTGATATTTTATGAGATAAATGTGAAAATAAGAGGGAGTGAACCTAATTCAGTAAGGGACTTTTTCCATTACGAATATCTTGGGAGTGAACCTTGAATACTATGATAATTTGGGTACTGAGCCCATTTCACTATGATAGTTTTGGAAATGATCCCTAACTACTAAGGAAATTATTTAATATGATTATGTGTAGGCAAAAAAACTATGTATTATATCAATGTTATGATCTCTTGGCTCATGTACCCCGATTCCATTATTATTCATGTATTATTAAATGGTAATATTTATGCCATGAATCATTTTTATGATATATGATATGTTGGGTATGGTTTTTCAAATGTTATTATCTTATTATCATATCCTTATGCTCACATTATATTGATATCTCCCTTATTTTCCCTTATTGAGAATTTGATCTCATCCCTTATTATGTTTCTTTTCCTTAGGTAATGAAGAAAGGTATATTATATGATATTTCTAATAAGGTTGGTGGTTATAAAGAAATTAGTGGGAGATGATGCAGTTCACCTATAAACCGGATTTTTATGTATCCATGTTTCCAAAGGCACTTTACCTAAATGGTTGTAGAGAAGATCGTTATTTTATGTAATGAATGTTCATCTATTAATATGTAATATATATATATATATGTGAGAAGTTTGGGACATTGTAGTTGGTATCAGAGTAAGGTTTAATTAAACTTTAGAAACTAGGATGAGAAAAAATTATAGAGAATCCTTAGGATAATCCTAATTATAAGATAATGTACCAAGTTATGTTATTGAAATGAGTCTATTTTTTCTAAAAAAACATCACAATTTGGATACTACAAGTGGATGTGAATATAAAATATTTGTACCTATGGGTAATAACTCTAAATAGGGAATATTGAGTAAGACTAGATCATCAACAAGTGTATGACAATGGTCCTTGCAGCACACCTAGTTTGACACTCCTGAGGGATATGTTTTGTAAATTCACAAACCCTTTATGAACCATAATAGAGGATTTTAATAATGACCATGAATGATCTAGGTTAATCCTAAGGGGTCATATATTGAAAAAAAATCATGATTTAGAAATCCTATTAATGATTTTTTCATGATTATGTGTTTTCTTGTTATGATAAGTGTTGCTAACACTAATATTTTTTAGTCAATGGATGGAACCTGAAGGATTTGTGTTAATACTGAATGTGATAGAAAATGAAATGATTTCCCTCCTAAGAAACTAGAAGTTATAGGAGTTGGATTGAAAAATCTCATTGTTATGATCACAAGATATTCTCAAGATATGAATCATATTGAACTTCCAAATGAGAAAATGAGGGAACAAAGTTATATTGAGTCCTTCATGAGGAAACATCCACCTTAATTTAGTGGTCCTACTGATCCACTAATTGTTGATAAATGTATTAGTACAATTGAAAATATATTTTATATTATCTATAGTTAAGATCATGTAAAATTAATTTTTGATATGTATCATTTATAAGGATAAGTGGATCAATGGTGGACTCTTATCAAGAATACGAGTCAATAAGATGAAATTGAATACATGAAATCATATGAGTTTAAGGAATTATTTTTTCAATAATTACTTTAATTATATTCTTTATATGAAAATAGAGAATGAATTCCTTGAGTTAAAATAGAAGGATGATTAATTTTTTGGTACCTATGAGGTGAATTTTAAATAATTTCAAGGTACGCTTCTGGTATTATCATCCAACCTGAAATTAAGGTTGATAGATTCTTAAGTGGCTTAAAACCAAGTCTCAGAAGGGAGTTGACCAAAAGGGAATTTAGTATCTATGAAAAAAAATTCCATGTGTTATCAATGTGAAAATGGATATTGGAATTACCCATTAATCTTATGGTTTTGATATGAAAATAAAGATGTAATTCAAAGGAAACTATAAAATCCATATAGAAAAGACATGAGATTTTATTCTTGCTAAAAGTGTGGAAGGAAACATGGATGATATTTTCTTAAGGTGACTGGTAAATATTTTGAGTGTAGAAAGGAATTTCATCTAGAAATTGGTTGATGAAGTGATGGGAAGAATTTATCTAATGATACAAATAGAGATAAAACTCCATAGAATAAACCAAACACGCTCCATTATTTCAAATGTAAGGAGTATAAAAATTATTCTCAAAAACTCCCAAAACTGAAGGATAATGATGATGATTGACTTTAATAACCTCTTAAACTAAGTGAAAAAGGTAAATCTGATGTTATCACTATTTATTATTAGGGGTGTGATAACGACGTGGTGAAAGGTATACTTACCATACACTCTAGAATAGTTAATGTCGTATTTGAATATAGATCTACCCTAGTCATATGTATCTGAAGAAAATGTTATGATTATAAAAATTCTACCTCAATGATTAGATGTTTAATTAGTATTGAAAACCCCTAATGGTATTATTATCACATCTCAAGTCTATAATTCTTCTATGGTTGATGTTATGGGAATGTGCTTTCTAAAAACCTCATTATTATCCCTCTGGATGAATTTGATGTTATCATAAGAGTTTATAGTGATATCATTTGGTCTTACTAATTCCATTGTTATCATCATGAATTTAATGAATAGAGTCCTTAGAAATTATCTTGATTGGTTTGTGGTAGTATTTAAAGATGATATTCTCATTTATTCAAAGATTAAGGAAGGGCGTGAAGATCACTTGATAATTTTACTAGATGACAAAAGGAAGGAATATATATATATATATTTTTCAAAGTGGAAATTTTGGAAACAAAAGGTTTTATTTTTGGGTCATATAATCTCAAGAGAGGGTATATCAGTGGATCCATCAAATAAAAAGGCTATTAAATATTGGAATAGACCAACCATGGTTACTAATATCTAACATTTTCTTGTTTTTAATGGATATTATCTATAGTTTGTGGATAATTTATAATAACTATATTATCCACTCACTAAGTTAACTTAGAATGGATCTAAGTTCCTTGGGATGGATGAATGCGAGGATAATTTCAAGGAAATAAATAGAATATTAGTCGGTTCACCTATTATTACATTACCCTATAGTGGATAAGGCTTTGTAATCTATATTGATGCATCCAAAAAGGTATTGGGATGAATTCTCATGAAAAATGACATGGTTATAGATTTTGTGTTGTCAATTGATGGTTCATTATAAAAATTACCCAAGTCAAGATTTTGTCTTAACTATAGTAATTTTTTCGTTAAATATGTGGATGAATTATCTTTATGGAGAAAGTTGTGATATATATACTGATCAAAAAATATTAAAATATATATTCACATGGAAGGATTTGAACATTCTCTAGAGAATACATTTTGATCTAATTAAGGATTATGGATTATCAATACATTACCACTCTAGGAAATTGAACAAGGTGTCCAGTTATTTGATTCAAAAGGATCATGCTAGATTATCCATGATGAGAGTCAAAATAGATCCAATATTTATAGATTTTCAAATGATGGGTCTGTAAATCCTAAAGGAAGGAGATAAATCTTATATTTCTCAAATTAGTGTTCAACCATCTATCCAGCTAAATATTAAAGTGGAAAAGAAGTATGATGTGGAGTTGTAGAAGAATGTGAGAAATTTACCTAAGTTTAATCTTGATTATGATGGATTATTATGGTTCCTGAATCATGTTTTTATCCCATAAATACCAGTTTTGAAGAAGTATCTATTATAGGAGGATCATAGTTATTTATTCTCTATTCATCCTTGAATTACAATGATGTATAGATATTTGAATCAGTGTTTCTTGAGAGATAACATGAAGAGAGATATTATAGATCTTATATATTGATTCTTGGTATATTATAAATCTAAGGAAAAGGGACAAAACTTTAAGTGGATTTTACTATCATTATCCATACCATAATGGAAATGGAAAAACATCACTATGGATTTTATCATAGAACTCCCTAAAACATTAAAAGGGGATAATGTTATATGGTATGTTATAGAACATTTTATAATGTCAACACACCTTATATATATTAGAGAGTATTTATCACGGGATAGATTAATTGGATAAACATAAAGAAATTGGTAATGTTTCATGAAGTAAAACATTCCAATGTATCTGAACGGGATCCAATTTTTAACTCAGAGTTAATTAAAAGTATTCAACAAGATCTTGATACAGAGTTGAGTTTCATCATTGTGTATCATCCTCAGACAGATGCTCATTTTGAGAGAACAATTAAAACCCTATAGGGTATGTTGAGGTATTTTTCATGGATTTTAAAGGTGGTAGGGATCAACACCTTTCTCTAGTTGTGTTTTCTTATAATAATATCTTTCACTCAAGAATTAATATGGATCCTTAGAAATAATTATATAGAAAGAAGAGTAGAACTCCAACATATTGGGATGATTTTAGATAATGAAATCTATTGGGACCTGATCTAGCTAATTAATTGGTGGAGAATGTTAGATCCATTCAACAACACATAATTTTTTCATAAAGTTTGTAGAAAAGTAATCCTAACAATCTTCGACATGATCTATAATTTTATGTTGGTGACAAGGTGTTTCTAATAATTTATACATTGAATAAGGTAATGATATTTGGAAAGAATGGAAAACTAATACCTACTTATATTGGTCCCTTTCAAATTATTGATTATATTGTGATTTTATCTTATCAATTGGAATATCTAATGAACCTCTCTCAAGTCCACAATGTGTTCCATTTATCTCTTAAAAGAAAGTATATACTTGATCCTTGTACATACTAAAATCACAGGTCATACCACTAGAGAATGATATTTCGTATGATGAATAATCAGTGGAGATTTAAGATCATAGTGATAAGGTTCTATGAAACAATACCACTCACCTGGTCAATGTTTTTTGGTGAAACCACCAATTTGAAAAAGCTACATGGGAACTTGAGCGTATTTTGAGGCAGAAGTATCCTTATTTTTTTGTATAAGAGTAATGAATTTCAAGGGAGAAATTATTTTTAATGGAGGTATAATGTTACACCCTAGTTTTTTATGATATATTTTTCTAATAATTTAATTTCTTTTATAGCTTTTTTTACAAACAACACTGAGTTTTACGGAACCACAATATACTATTAATATTATTATTTAAACATGGTCATTATAACCTAACTGTTAAACATTGAAGTATGAATAGAAATAAATATATTTTAAAAATTAATTATAAATGTTTTATATAAATAAAATATATTTATAGATAATTTCTTATTTTTTAGTAATTTCTTTATGTGCTTTGAAAATACTTTTTCTAAAAAAAATTATTTTTATTGATTTTTGGGAAAAAATAATAAAAATAATTTTTCAAACATTTGGAAAAATATATTTGAAAAAATTAACTTCATTTTTGGAAACAAAATGTCAAAAATTATCTTAGGTTGAATTTTTGAGAATTTTCTAAAAATATTAGTTTTTTAGTAAATAGTGAAAAATAATGATATTTATTTAAACCTCTATTTTTTTAAAAAGAATTTACAATGTTACATATTATTTAAAAATGTTTTAAAAGTATAATTGGTCTAATTATGTTATTATTAAACCAATTTATATCATTTTAATCAAATTCATATTAACTTTTGATATAAAAAATTCTATACTTATGAAAATATTATCATTGGAAAACCGTTTTTATCATGTGTGTCGAATTAATTTTAAATTAATTTTTTCACATACATAATTAAATTTTTAAAAATAAATTACTTATTTTTAATTATCATAATTCATATTATATAATACATTCAACTTTTTTTTTCAAAATTAATAGTAAAAATAGTAATTTAATTTCCATGGTTAAGGTTAAAACGAGTTTACTATGGGGTTAAACAAAAACGATAAGGGTTAAAATGACCTAAAATATTAAAGAAAATATTTTATGGACATATTTTGATCTTATATCATATATGGTTTAATAATGAATCATTTTTTCTCCTTGTGACATGTTTAAAACATTGGTACACTTTTTCTTTTAAAAAATTCCAAGTGTCCCCTCTCCCTCGCTTATAAAAAGGCACACCCACTCCTCTCCTCTTCACACTTCCAAAACCATTTGGATCCATAAATATCTAGATAAATATATTCCTTTATTACATATCGACATCTTATAGTACTTATTTGGATTTGGAAACCCTCATAATAAATCATTAAGTATAAACCTAAAGTGGTTTACCGAAGAAGAGGTAAAATGTGTTTTTGTTTTATTTCTTCTTCCACCACCTTAAAATATACTTCGAATATATGTATATAATAAAAATAGTATCTCATATATACTTATATGTTATTATATTAATGTAATAACATATATCCATCTCCTATTACATCATAGGGGAAACGAAACTTTTGATCAAGTGTACGGCGAACTACTGTCTCATGAACCGATGTATTTGTTTTCCATCACCACCTCTCAGAAGTGGATATAATTATGGATTTAAATATTGTATATATATATATTATATTCATAAGATAATTATACTTATTTAATTATAATATCATATACACCTACTTACATTTCATTTTTTGGGAATATGATAACATCACTAGTGTGTATGGCGAACTACCACCTCATAAATAGATGTAATTCATTTTTCACTTACACTTTACATGTAAGGTAATAAAGATACATTTAATGAATATATATGATATATATGACATAATAATGACTCTTTAAATTTTATTTATTATTTTATTTTCCATTCATTCAATTCATCGAGAAAATAAAAGCAGCATTCATGCGTATGTACGGCCTACCGTCTCCATGAACAGTGTAATTCAATTTCTCTCTCTAGATTTAATGGATTAATATAAATATATATATATATATAATGAATTTATATTATAATTATATTATGTTTAACATTCTAGAGATGATGGAACCATGATCTGTGTAAAAGGAATGAAACTACAAAACCAAAACATACCTGAAAAATAAAGCCATTATTTCTCGAAACGTGATTATAACATAGAATTGTTAATAAATGGGTAATAAAAGGTTATAAGTAAATTATATATGGAATTATAAATATTATTATGTTTCTTTAATAAATGTATAATAAAATTATATTTATTATATAGTAGGTTTGAACATGCATGAAGGAAGTTAAGAGTTAAGGTAAGTGATTTTCATCTCACTATTATTTTGTGGGTCACAAGCCTTATACACCAATTGTTTAATTTGTGTAGTATATATAATACCCATGAATATATTTTATATAATTTTCATGATATTATGGGATATAAATACCCATCTAATGTTATTTATTTCATGGTTATTCCAATTCAAAAGGTACCAAAGTGGTAAATGTTGTATGTTACAGTCACATTATTTATCAAGATTGTTTATGATTAAGTTTTCAATGATGAAATATTATGATATATCACTCAATAAATTCGTTAATTTTATTATCCTATGTTTATTTCATGCATATAAATTTTTTTACTTTAATTTTTCTTCAATTATGTACTCAAGAGTCTAAAATAATTTTTTTAAGAAAAATCTACTATATTTTTTCTCTTCAATCGAAAATCATTTTTACTCTATGTTTATATTTTTTAGAAATGTTTCAAAGAAAGTTTTTATTATTATTTAATTACTTTTTAAATAAATTTAATAAATTTTTTTTAAAGGAATCTCCTCTTTATTTTTGGAATGATTTACTTTCGATTTTTACTGAAAATATGATAGGAATATTTGTGTTATTATGCACAGAAAGAATGGTAGTTTTAACCATCATGACCACTTAATGTTTTAAAGATTACTTTTTTTCAAGTATATTTT
This sequence comes from Viscum album, assembly GCA_963277665.1. Lineage (NCBI taxonomy): Eukaryota > Viridiplantae > Streptophyta > Magnoliopsida > Santalales > Viscaceae > Viscum > Viscum album. The sequence continues at coordinate 228,169,972 of OY728123.1, read as the reverse complement.
CAAATAACATTTTTTCCAAATTTTTTTGAGGAATTATAGTTTTTAAATGGTTATTTTCAAAGTGGAAATCTTATTTTTGTAAATAAATATTCCAAGTGATATTTAAAAATAATTTTCCATCTAAGATGACATTCTTTTATATTAATAATGCTTTACTGGGGATATAATCCAATGATACTATCCTTATTATTTCTCTAGATTGTTTTTTATGATGATGAGATGATAATGAAACTCTTTCCTTTTTCATGGGTTATTCAATGATGAAATATTTATGAAAACCATTTCTTTTCATGGATTATAATATGATAAAAGTTTTATGATCTTGTCACACACATATGTATGGTTTTCATTATGGGATTGTATTTATGTTATAACTATGGATGTTGGTTCTATTATAACCAATGATGGTGGTTATGTTATAACCAAGGATCTTGTTCATTTTATAACCAAGGATGAGTGGGATATATATCTACCTCCAATGAATTGGGTAAAGATAGATATCTCTTGAGATAAATAGGGTTGGAATGTAGAGTGAACCGAGTTTAGTAAGGAACTTTATCCACTATGGTAGTCTTGGGAGTAAACCTTGATTACTATGATGGTTTAGGGAGTGAACCTATTCTACTATGATATTTTTTTCAATGAACCTCAGCTACTAAGTAAATGACTTATTATTCTTATGTGTATGTAAAAATTATATATCTTATGCCAATGTTATGCTCTCATGGATCATGTACCTTCATTCCGTTATGAATCATGTCTTTTGAACAGCCAAGACTTATGACATGACTCGCGTTTATGATCTATGATATGCAGGGTATGGTTCAAATTTTATTCTCTTGTTATCATATTCCCTATGCACATGTCATATTTATATCTCCCTTGTTTACCCATACTGATCATCTGAGCTCATCCCTTCTTATGTTTCCTTTCCCCAGGTTATGAAGAAATGTATTTTTATGATATATATAAGAAGGGTGATGGTTAAGAAGAACATAGTGAGAGATTATACAGTTAACATATGAACCAGTTTTTTATGTATCCTTATTTACAAAGATACTAGACCTAAATTATTATGGCACAGATCATCATGTTATATAATGAATATTTATTTATTAAGATGTAATATCTATGTATGAGAAGTATGGGTATTTACAACCATGTTTTTTCATGATGATGGATTTAATGTTTATATATAATATTCATGGAATATTAATTATTATGGAAACATAATATTATAAACCTTATTACCATTCTATCTATTGAAAAATTAAAACATCGTTCGTGTGCATAGTGTACTACCGCCTCACAAAGATATTTGATTTATTTTTTATTACTGCATCACATGGATAGTATATGTGAGTGTATTTAAAGAAATAATTTTATATTTATAATTTTATTATCATTATATAAATATAAAATAACTCTTAACTTATCTCCATCATGATCATTTAAAAATTGAAATGTTACTCATCCATAAGTATCGCCTACTATCTCCATGATTGTAACATAGTTCATTTTTTATAAACATATTTCATATATGATTTTAAAATTATAATTGATGAATAAAAATTAAAATTATGTAATAATTATTATTCTAGAGATAATGAATTAATAATCACTTTTACCTTTTTCAACTTTCCAAAGTGATTTTGGATATATGATCCAAACATTTTCAAAACATTATAATTGAACGAAAATGATTAATTAATTGCATATAAAATGATAATAAATAAAATAAAATTAATAATAAAAATTAAAAAAATTATTATTATGAACTTAAATAGTTAATATATGTTTATTATTTAAGAAGATAAAGAACACATGTGATGAATTGGGCTTGTAGTAGGGGACCCCTCTAACACACTCATTTCTTCAGGTTATGACCATTCTATCTTTAACACACTTTCTATATTTATTTAATTTTATGGAATAATTTAAAATTATATATATTCTTATCACATATATACCTAGATTATTCTCCCTTCCGGTGATTGGGTAATACATGCATTATGTTCATTTCTCAAATATCTTCATTGTGAAATGTCCTTTGGTTATGATATGAGACAAGATTATGCAACACATTTTATTTGCATGGGAAATTATTATGTTATGCCTTATGATTAAATTAAATTATGTGGTGAACATATATCATGAACATATTATGATCGGTGAACTCATATATCACTCCAATAAATTGGGTAATGTTGTAGTCTCATGATACTTCATGCATGAGATTATGAGACTTTGTCCATCGTGTGATATTATTAAGAAATTAGCCTTGACACAACTATGTCATGTTATATGTTTCTTCCAAATTTACTATATTAACATTATATTATGATACCATTTTCTTTATGTTATTCTTCCATGTGATTACTCATGAGCCTACCTTTTGTGATATCATGTTATACCTTTGGATCACATGTTATGTTTCCTTATCATATTTATTCCCTTGTTGGTATTTTTAGATCACCCCATTATTTATGTATTCCATTGGTCATCCTATGTAATTTTAGTAGATAAAATGGAATTAGGAACCCATTGTGGATAATTAATTTAGGATTTCATGTTTTAGTTTCATTTGATGTAATATGAACATTATCTTCCAAAGTCACTAGGCCTTTACAATCCTCGTGTTGTACTAGTGGATATAAATATTTAAAAATCATATAAAAATATGTGTAAAATGCATGGGTTGCTAAATTATGGATATTCAAAATTATATGAATAGTAAGGTGATTCCTTTTTTAAATGGTAATAACTATACTATTTGGAAAGATATAATGTTTCCTTATCTGATGTCCCATGGTTTTGATGATGCCAAAGATGTTATAGATGGTCTCCCACCTAGTGATAAGGGAGTTCCCCTAACAACTACTGATAATAAGAATATGAATAATTATGGTTGATCTAGAAATTATATACACTCATTAATCTATGAAATTGAGTTTCTTTTAGTTAATAGAGTTAGAATGGCTAAAGGAATCTAGGAAATGTTGAAGAATATTTATGAAGAAAATATGAAAATAAAAAGTGTTGGCATCCTCTTGTTTTAATGCTCACAAATCATGAAAATAATCTTAAATATTATAAGTCATGATTACTCTTGTTTTATTATGATTATTTTTAACCTTAATCCATTTTGTGAGTATTAATTCTTAAGACAGATGGTAGATATTTGACTAAGTATGAGACACCATTTCTGTTCCCAAATGGTCTTACTGTTTAGTCTAGAAATTGGTTTGTGACACCATTTCCCTGACACCATTTCCCTGACACCATTACCTATGACACCATTTCTCACAATGGACCTAACACCATTTCATCTCAAACCATTCTAGAATTCTTTTAAAGTTAGTAACATCGGTTCTATGACACCGTAACAACACCATTCAGAAGTTTGAAAAAGGAAAAGATATAATTTCTATGACACCATAATCATGATACTGGTTCCAGAATTCACAAAGGACCAGACACGGTAACCATGCTACCAGTTCCAGAACTCGTGAAGGACAAATCACCACTGACTGTGGAACCACTTTTGACTCACTATGACTATAACACTATTTCTGCCTCACCACCAACTGTGACATCATTCCTTAACATTTTTTTTATCTTTTTCAATTAAATTTAAAATTTGATTCTAACAATAATATTTGAGTCATTTAATGAAACTTACATAATTAATGATATTTTATAGACATGAAACCTGACAGTATGAGGTATGAGGTATGGAGATCGTGCACCTTTTCAGCCATAACACAACCACTCAATATAAAATACAAGGTGTCACATGAGCTGAAAGAAGAGTAAACTGAAAGAGATTCTAGAGAATAACACACATGCATGCAAGAACATACAAAAGAATACACGAAGAACTCTCATATTATATTTTCTATATTATTTTGGATCAAAACTTTGAACATACTTGCAGAAACAAAAAAAAGAGAAGAATAGAAACTCGGTGAACAGAAAAACAAAACAAAAAATTCACGACACTATGTTTATGAGTCTGATTTCAGAAGATTACCCAAACATCAAATCTGCTACATCTTAGAAGTCCATAGCTACATAGAACAACACTCATAGAATTTCTAATCTCTTATTATTATATTATGCTCTTTTGTGTATTATTTTATTAATATTTTGAGCAGTGTGTGCATATGTCTATTAAACACACAATGTCTCTTGTACGGAACTGAAGGATACAATATATCCTCACACAAATATCTTTTTACACCTTGTTTCACCCATTTATAATTGTGGAATAGGTCATGTGTGACTTGGATGGTATACTTCCCATGAAGAACTATGGTTGAGGTCTTGTGACCTGGACAGTCTTGTGTACTGTTGTATAAACCCTAATCCATGGTATGGATCAAATCATTATATATATTTTTCTTAGTGGTAGGTGATCACTAAGTTGAGTGGATTAAGTCTCATCTTGAGACTGGACCACTTTGTTTATTTGTTTTGTTTTTCAATTTAGTTTTTCTTTTTTTTTAACTCATATTTCAGAAAACTAAGTTTCACTTTGATAGTTAGTCTTGGATAGTATTTATAACTACCTTGACTTAGTAAATTAGTTTAAATAGTTTTATTAATATATAATAATTTTATAACTGGGAAACAATCAATCTTTTGACAAATTAATTAAACAATAAAACTATTATAAACTTACTACTTTGATTAACTGTCTTGTTTTGTTTTTTAAATTTGGGGATCTTCAAATAAAGTTTTTAACAGAAATTTTTATAGAAACTCAATTCACCCCCCTAATGAGTGTCCTACTTCAACCCACATTTGGTATCAAAGGTTTTTTTTAAACTAATATTTTCAAATATTTTTAACTGTGATTTAGTTGCGTTTTAAAGATCTCTAAACTTCTATTATTTTTAAATTTATATCTCTTTAAAATCTATACTTTATTATTTATTATGGATAATAGATAGGAAGGTGATGATACCAATAGACCTCCCTACTTTAATGGAACAAATTTTGCTCAGAGGAAAATTAAAATGAAAATGCACTTAGAAAGCGTGGTCTTTGATACTTGGACAGTATTAGAAGATAAATATAAAATACTAGAAACTTCAAGAAGTATATGGAGTTAAGCTACAAAATATTCTTACAATAATAATTGTAAAATTATGAATGCCTTGTTTTGTGCTTTATGGGATGAAGAATTTAATAGAATATTTTCATGTAAATCTACCTATGAAATTTGGGACACTTTATTTTTTTTACATGAAGGAACAACTGATGATAAAGAAATGAGACTTAATACATATACTATTAAGTATGATAATTTTAAGATAGAGTTGATGAACCCATTTTTGATATGTATCTTAGGTTTAATGAAATATTCAATTCAATGAGCTCTTTCAAAATCCTATGGATGCTAATGAACAAATCATGCAGATACTTAGATGTTTACCAGAAAGGTGGAGAGGAACCTCAATATCAATTAGATAATCCTATGACATCAGTAAGTTTCTAGTAAAGGAGATAATAGGTAAATTTATTATGTATGAGGAAGTTTTAAAGGTAAATAAAGAGGAAGAGGATGAACCAAAGAGAAATTCAGTAGATTTCAAAACCACTACTTCCAAAAATAAAGAAAAAGAAAGGATAAAGACTCATTCTAACAGTACAAGTAATGATTATTCACTATTATTCAGTGATGAGGAAATGGATCAATTATCCAGAAGGTTTAAGAAGTTTTATGGAAGGAATAAATTCTTCAGGAAGTCCAACTATAAAGGAAAATATAAAAATAAAGGTAATTTGAAGAAGTACTGGAAATGGAATGAGAACTAAAATGAAATAGTTCGTTATGAATGTGAGAGAAAGGGGCATGTAAAATTTTATTGTCCCTAGATAAAGTATGAAAATAAGTATGAGGATAAAGATAGAAAGTACAAAAAAGGAAATTAAAGAAATATGGAGTGCTTCGGAGGACATCTCAAGTGACTCTAAATCTTAACATGATGACAAGGATGACAAAGCCAATATATGTTTCATGACAAACACATCTTTGGTAACCCTTGAGTCTCATGTACAAAATTCTTATTATTCTGGAGATGAAAGTGATTATGAAAATATGACTAGTGAAGAAATGTTTGAATACTTCCAAATCATAGAAGATACATGAAATGAATTAAAAGATAAATATAAATCTATATAGAAACAACATGCAACTACTTCTACTATTAAATCTGATCTTACTATATAAAAGGAAAAGAATTCTCAATTACTTCAAGAGAAAAATGAACTTAAATTATATAGTGAGCAATTGAAAAATGACTTAGATAAATTTACCAATGGAAAGAATACTCTAACACAAATTCTTGGTCAATAAGTAACTCCAAGGTATAATACTGGTAAAGGATACCAACATGGATAGAGGAATATTGCTAAAACTAATTTTATAATAAAATCTGGAAAATCTGTTTTCATATCCAGAACCGAGAAATCTGCTAGTTCTGGCTCTGAGAAGTCATTCACTGCTTCTAGTTTTCTAAGACCAAACAAAGTTTACTTTTCCAATACTTTACAAACTATGTATAGGAAACCTGTGAAGAAATTATGGGTTCCCAAAGCTCTTATTACTAATATTACTGGAATTAAACAAATCTAGGTATGAAAATTGTCTATTGCTTAATTATTTTGTAGTAAAGTTGTTTGAAGAGGTCCTATAGAAGTTTATGGTACTTGGAAAATGGATGTTCATTACACATGATAGGATATTACTGATGCTTCAAGAAGCTGATAAAGATTGATGGTGGAAATGTCACTTTTGGTGACATTTCTAAAGGAAAAATAATTGTTCTTGGCCATATTGGTAACTCTAAATCAATTTTAATTTCTAAAGAACATTTTGTTGATGGATTAAAATATAATCTGCTTAGTATTTCTCAATTATGTGATAATGGTTTTTATGTTAAATTTGAAAATGATTCTTGTAATTTTTTTAATTCTAAAAGTGAATTAGTATTTTATACTTTTATAAATGAAAATTTTTATATTGTTAATGTAGATTATTTAGTTTCTCAAAATGTTTCTTGTTTGACTGTCTTTCACAAAGAGTCTTGGATTTGGAATATAATACTAGGACATTGTAATATAAACTCCCTTAGAAATCATACTAGGAAAGGTTTAGTCAAGGATCTATCTAAGATTTATTTTCTAAATGAAAAAGTCTGTAATCCTTATCAAAAGGTTAAACAGTATAAATATATTTCAAACAAAATAAATAAGTTTCAACTTATCAACCTCTTGATTTGGTTCACATGGACCTTTTTGAAACATCTAGAGTTTCAAGATGTAATGGGAATCACTGTTTCTATGTTCCTGTAGATGACTATTCTATATATACTTGGACCTTTTTCTTAGCTCAAAAAAGTGAATCTTGTTCTCATTTTGTCAAGTACGCTAGAATAGTAGAAAACATAAGTGGTATTATAATTAAAACCCTAACAAGTGACTATGTTTGTGAGTTTGAAAACCAAGAGTTTGAATCTTTTTACTCACAAAATGGATATGGTCATAACTTCTCTTCTCTTAGGACACCTCAACAAAATTGTGTTATAGAAAAAAAATAGAACCTTGTAATAAATATCATGAACCATTCTCAATAAATATAACCTACCTATCTACTTTTAGGATAAATCTATGAATAAATATTTTTATGTTATTAATAAATTCTTAATCAGATCAATTATTTAGAAAACTCCCTATGAGTTTCGGAACAATAGAAAACCCAAAGTTAATTACTTTAATGTTTTTGGTTGCAAAGTTTATATTCTCAATATTAAGGAAAATCTTGATAATTTTGCATCCAAAAGTGATGAAGGAATTTTCCTAGGTTACTCAATCTCTAGAAAATCCTATAGAGTATTTAATAAAAGAACTAAGTGTGTGGAAGAATATGTACATGTGAAATTTGATGAAATAGATCCACATGAACCTAATACCTCCCTATAAAACCTTTAGTATGATGTGTCAAATCTGTACATAAATGAAAAATCATATAAACTTGTTGTTAAGAAATCTGTTAAATCTCCCAGTTCTAAAAATTCTCTAGAATCCAGACATGATGAACCCGAACCTGTTGAAGAATATGAAATCAACATCCCTTCTTTTTCTAGATATGTTAGAACCCTTAAGAACCATCTTTTAGATGCTATAGTTAGAGACTTAGATAAAGGAACTCCGACTAGAGCTTCTCTAAGAAATCAGGTTGACCATCAATCTTTCTTGTCACATCTTGATCCTAAGAACATCAATGAGGAAATCAATGATGAATTTTGGGTGATGGATATGTAATAAGGGTTAAATTAGTTTGAAAGAAATAAAGCCTATAAACTAGTGGATATACCTAAAGAAACCTTGACCATAGTAACTAAATGGGTGTTTAGGAATAAAGTAGATGAAGCTGGTAATACTTTAAGAGATAAATATAGATTAGTTTCACAAGGTTATAGTAAAGAAGATGGGATAGATTATGAGGAAACTTTTTCACTAGTTTCTAGACTTGAATCTATTATAATTTTGCTTTCATATGTAGCACATCTAAATTTCAAACTATATCAAATGGATGTTGAGAGTGCATTCCTAAATGTGTATATAGTTGAGGATGTTTTTGTTTAAAAACCCCCTAATTTTACAATCCCTCATTTTTCAAATCATGTTTTTAAATTAATTAATGTTTTATATTGTTTAAAAAAATCTCCAAGAACTTGTTATGATAGACTAAGTATTTTTATTATTTCTAAAGGCTGTATAAAAGGTATATATGATCCTCCTCTCTTTATAAAAAAAATTTCTAACGATTTGTTGGTTGTTCATATTTATGTTGATGATATTATTTTTGGATATTCAAAAAATTCCTTATGTGTTTATTTTTCAAAGATGATGAAAAATGAATTTGAAATGAATTTTATGGTTGAACTAATATTCTTTCTTCGATTTCAAATTTTTCAAGATAAGGAAGGTATTATTTTGAATCAAAGTAAATATACTAAATATATTCTAAAACATTTTGGTTTGGATAGTACTAAAAGTAGTGATACTCTTATGAGTACCACATGTAAATTGGATCTTGAAGAAAATAGTAAATCTGTTAATCAAACCACTTATAGAGGAATGATTATAAGTTTACTCTAATTAACTTCTATTGTGCCTGATATTATGTTTAGTGTGTGTATGTGTGATCATTTTCAAGAAAATCCAAAAGATTCACATCTTCTTATTATTAAAATAATTTTAAAATACCTCAAACATTCTACCAACTTAGGACTATTCTATCCTAGAGGACAATCATTTGATTTAGTTAGCTATTCAGATGCTAATTTTGGTGGTTTAAAGTTATATAGAAAAATAACCTCTAGAACATGTCACTTTTTGGGTAATCCACTAGTGCCATGGTGTTGTAAAAAGAAAAATTATTTTTCATTGTCTACTACTGAAGATGAATACATGGTTTCTTCACTACAAAAAAAATAGTACATTAGAGGGGGTTATTTAGAGGGGGTTGTTCACAACCCCCTCTAAATTCATTTTCTGTAACATTAGAGGGGGTTATGCACAACCCCCTCTAATCATCGAATTTAGAGGGGGTTCACAACCCCCTCTAAAATTTTTAGCATTTTTTTAATATGTAGTTAGATTTTAGATATGGTTATGTTAAAACTGTCGCTACTTTAATAATTAGTAGTGCTATATATTTAGTTGTAGGCACTATATATATTCAGTTAGATGCGCTACACACACACACAAACATATATTTAGTTGGATTTTAGAGGTGTTATGTGTGTGTGTGTGTGTGTTATACGGAATTTTTTTTTAAGAAAATAACGGGGGTTCACAACCCCCTCTAATGTAAGACATTAGTGGGGGTTCAAAACCCCCTCTTAAACCCCCACTAATGTCTTACATTAGAGGAGGTTCACAACCCCCTCTAATTTAAGATCAAAGGGGTTGTGAACCCCTACTATTTTCTTAAAAAAATCATAATATACATAGTATATATTGTATACATATATATGAATGTATTTATAAAATGTGTAATATATTATATTCACGTAAATATGTAATATATATGTATATTTTTTAATTGTGTACATATAAATATAATATGTATATATATATTTGCATAATATATTTGGGTAAATATAAATAAATATATATATATATAATATACATGTATTCAAATAAATATAAACAATTACAAATAAATATATAAATACACATTTGTGTTTGTGTGTGTTTGATATAAATGTAGTTATAAATATATGCATACATAATTTTATTTAAAAACATGTAAATATATAATTTATAGAGGTGTGCAGAAAATATATATATACATATATATTTATATCCATATAAATATAGATACATGTTATTTATTTAATTTATTTAAATAATTTATGAAAATAATGTTTATCTTAATAAACTTATTAATATATATAAATACAATAATATATATATATATATATATTATGTGTAAATTTTTTAATATATATATGTTTAATAATATATATGCATATTTTAATAAACTTATTATATGCATTTAAATATATTGTTTTAATAATGTTTATTTTAATAAACTTATTAATATATATAAATACAATAATATATAAATTATATGTAAATTTGTTAATATATTTGTTTATTAATATATATATGCATATTTTAATAAACATATTATATGTATTTAAATATATTATGCAAATAATTTATATTTTAATAAACTTCCAAATATATATAAATAGAATAATATATATAACATATCAATGAAATGAGATTGGTGCAGTGGTTTCAGCGAAGGCGGCCAATACTGCAGATTGTTGGTTCGAATCCCGCTGGCACTATTATTTTGGAAAATATACGAATCGCGATTGAGCTTTGAATGGACCGGGAACACGCATAGGGCGACCGGGGTGGGGCTGGTCTGGGACACACGCAACGGGGGGACACACCAGACACACACGGGACAACTGGGGAAAGACCCGGCGGGACACACAGACACCGGGGGACGGGGTGACACCAGACACAGACGACACACCCCCATGCTCTATCACATACCTCACCCACCACACCCCACCACACCCTCATTTACCGATGTTTCTATGAATTTTTTGGAATTTTTTTCTTTTTTTAAATTAATAATTTTTTTGGGTCTTTTATAGTAAAAAAAATTTACACATAACCCTCCATACCTCCCCCATCACACTCTCTCTCATACCCACCAACCTCACCCTGCGCACCCTCCAGTACCCCCCCCCCCCTCCACGCTCTCTCTTCCGGGACCGGGGGGACACCAGGGACACAACACATCGGGATCGGGGGGACACATGGGGGGACCAGGCGGGGGACACCAGACAGACACCGGGGGACACAGGGACACTGTGGGTGGCACCAGGGATAAGAAGGGTGTCTATTAAGTTAAAAAAACCATTAGGGGTGGTTCTATAAAACCGCCCCTAATGCAATCAACAGGTAGAGGTGGTTAAAACCGCCTCTAATGCCTCTATTAGTGGCAGTTAAGGGTATAATCACCGCAAAATTGGTGAATTTTGGACAACATTAGAAGGGGTTCAAACCCCCTCTAATGCAACCACCGCTAAATTCAACACGCATGTACCAGCGCTTACTCAAAACTGCCTTTACCAACAGTAGGCGGGCACATTAGCGGTGGTTACTCATAACCACCGCTAATTTCTTTAGAAGGGGTTATAACCCCTTCTATAGTGGTTATTTTTTTGTAGTGCTTGTAGTTGTTGTGTTTATATTTTGTAGATGAAATACACTTTTCTATATTATGGAAATAAATTTAGACATGTCCCTATAAATTGGTATAACACAAGTGATATTAACATATATAATAATCTTGTTTCTCATTCAAGAACAAAACATATTGATGTAATACATCACTTTTTTGAGAGATCATTGTGAAAAAGGTGATATTACTTTAGAATTCATTGGAACTTAACATCATCTTGCTGAAATTTTCACTAAGCCTTTAAATTTTTAAAGGATGAGTTACATCATACATGAATTAGGAATAATAAAACTTGAGTGACCAATTTACTATATCATAGTTACTGTCTCTTATTTTCTATCTCATGTTTCTTGTCTCATGTTTGTTGTCTCACTAGTTATGGTCACACAGTTTAAAGTCACACCGCAATGTTGAAACCATGACTACTTTTTTTGATCTCACTTTTATGACTCAGACTTCTATTTTTAGAAATCTTTTTCTTGTATCATTGTATTGATTATTTTATTTCCTCTATACCTATTTTTTGTGTTTTGCGATGTTTGAACTCGCTAAATGATAAAAACCCATCTTAACACTTCTCTATTCACTTGTACTCTCTACTCTCAAATCCAATCTCTTTTCTCTCAAAATCCTCATCTTTATTGATCCTGCGTCGAAGTCTATGATGAACCATCCATATTAATTGTCTCTTGAAATGAACCATTCTTCAAAGAAACAGAAAAAGTCTCTGATTACCATTCCTGAGAAACTGCTAAACCCAGGTCTTGAGGATCGTAGAGTCATGCTAGAGAAAGAAATATGTGTGAAGTGGATCCTATCAAATAATTCGCTTCTTCTAAAATACTTGGAAGAATATTTATGGTTATATTGGTTTAAAACAGATAAAATAAAAGTCTATCTAAATCTATTTTTTGAGTTTTATCAATATATTCAGTTCTCTTTCAACTCTAAAGATGATTTTGTTGTTAGAAGCTAGGTGAATGGACAGATATTTACCTTTTCTTCGAGTTTGTGGGATTCCTACTTAGGAATAATACATGAAGGAATTTTTTAGGACTATCAAAGAGGTCCTCCTCCACCAAGTGATTTTTTTTATCCTAGAAGAGGCTCTGGGAAATTTTACTGGAAATAAAAATAAAAGAAGGCCTATGATTGCTGAGCTAGATGGAGAGGATACGTTTTTGTTAAAGTTTATTCAACACCTAATATGTCCAGGGAAATGAGACTATTCTACTCTCAAGTATCAAGATTTATTATTGATACATCTTATAAATAATGGTCACAAAAAATAAATTTGTATAAGTACATTATCCTTCACATATGTGACATGATCAACACAACATCAAAGTAAACTTCTCTTTTCTATTCAAGTTTTATCTCTACTATGCTTCTAGCCAAATTTATGGTTGGTATGAATAAAGAAGTGGTTAAATATTATGATTTTTTTGTATATCTAAGGATACATGAAAATGAATGAATATCATTTGGAATCCATGGAAGATATCATTGGTTGAAGATAATGACAAACTATATGAGGATTTTAATCCTCTTGAGAATCCTTCAAGACCTAAGGATGAATATGATCCTAGTTTAGAATCTTATGAGCTTGTAGAATACTTAGATGGAGGAATAGATGTTGATAGAACTGAAGGAGAAAAAGATGCTAATGAAGGTGAAGAAATAATGGAAGGATCTCATGAACCTTTTCAAACAGTTCCCTCTAGAGAATCTCCACTCTCTAAAGATGATGAAGATGTAGGTAGAAAGGGTGTAGCTATTGATAAAAATAAAGTTGTTGAAGAAGAATAAGAAAATTCTCATGTGGGATAACATGTTACTACTGAGAAATAGATATAGGAATAATCTTTAGAAATAGAAGTGATTTTATCTACTAAATAAATAATGGAGAAAGATTTTCAATTATCTAGAGATGTGGCTGAATCTAATAGAGAAGAGGATGTGGAAACTAGTCAAGAGATTGAGTATCTTAGTCCTCCAAGAGATGCATCTATTAAGGGTGAGAAAAAACCCATCTTGGAAAGGATTTAAGTGACAAATCATATTTACTAAAGTTTTGTAGATACATAGTACATGTTTCTAAGGTATTTTGATGTTGATGAGTCTCAAGTAACCTCAGTTTAGGGATTGGATTATTCAATTATGTTTCAGTTCAAGCCAATCACTACTAAAGAAGTAATATATACTAAGGATCCAGAACCTATTGTTGTTCCTGCTCCTGAACCTACTCAAGAAAATCTTAGTTATGTGATTCAAGCTAATTTGAAAGAGTTTGGAGACAATTTTTTGTCTGGTTTTGAGAATCTCATGAAGTCACAGCCTGCCCCTATGAACAATCTTAGTGAAAAGGTTGTTTCATTGCTTCTGGGGAAAATCATATGGAAAATCCAACCCAAGATGCTTCATGAAATTTAGGAATTCCATATTTAGAATAGGAAATTGAGTGATGAGGTGAAATATTTAAGATCTATGGTTTAGGAAATGAGGAAATACTTGCAAGTATCTCAATATCCTATTGCTCATCTTAGTGAGGATGATGCTGATAAGATCCCAAAGAAGGTTGTATCTCTGATTGAATCCAACTTGATTACTATGTATGAAAAAGTGGTTTAGAACAACACCAAAATAGAAAATGAGATTCATGCACTTGTCTCTAGAATCAATAATCTGACCACTGAATATAAAAGATGTTTACAGACTATTCTAAAATAGCTTAATGCTATCATATTAGATATTTCTACTACATCTTCTTCTGCTCATCCATCTCATCCTTTGGACAGTGAAATTATCAAATCAGTATTTAGAGAAGAACTTTATTCTGTGTTGAGTGGTAATAATCAGGAGAGTCTCCCTATAATCATTACGAATAATGACCATGTGCTTGACCTGGTAAGAATTCACTCAAAAATATCCACTAATTCTCAATAATAAATCTCTAAGAAAGTATATTAATACTTCAAGAGGATATATTCTAATCATGAGTTGACCAAAAATTTCAATTATCTTGTGGAAAATTTAAAGCCTCCCCCTGTAACTCAAGATTTCAAAAATCAAGTACAAAATCTAAAGGAGTTTACACCTACTCTGTAGAAATTCATGTAAAATAAAATGACTTTGAAAAGGTCATAGAGTATGGTGGTGAAATCATTAAGGATTTCATAAACTTGCTGAGAATGTATCGTCATGTTCATAGCACAACCATTGTGGCTCCTACAGCGTCTCCTTTGAGGACTAGTCTACCTCCTTCCACCTAACATTCTTCCTCCACTTCATTTTCCCCTGCTACAATGTCTTTTGCTCAGGATCTCAGCTAGATCAGACATGTTATTATTGAATAGCATCTTCCTTGGTCTTCCCCCAGACCAACCATTTCCCCTTCTATCATTTAAGGAGTGCCATTACCTTCCCTTACTACTACTTTTATCACCTCTACTTCTACACCACTTTCTTCTACTCCTGTTGTTTCTGAAAAAATATAAAGTGAATCCTACCAAATTTGAAGAGAAGTGAAGGATGATTTTTGATAGGATTGTGATGTATTTTCTTTTTTTTATTGTAAATAAATTATGTTTTTATATTAAATTACTAGTGCTCTCCATTTTTTACTCACTTGTTGGTCTCATTTAGTGTTTTTCTTACTCTATTTTTGATAATCCCAAAGGGGGAGAAGTGTTAGAATTTGTGCTAATGGTAATTTGTGCTAAAGGAAGAAACACTCTTTTTAAATATATTCTCTAATACCTTGATATGATAATCAATATATTTACTCCTTTCTAAAATGTATGTCTTGTAAATTCCATGATTTGTGATCATAAAGAAGGGGGAGATTTTTGGACTCCTCTTGTTTTAATACTCACAAATCATGTAAATCATTTAAATCATGTTTAAATCTTATAAATCATGATTAAATCTTGTTTTATTATGATTATGTTTAAACTTAATACATTCTGTGAGTATTACTTCTTATGACAAATGGTAGATATTTGACAAATTATGAGACACTGTTTCTTTGCCCAAATGGTCTCACCGTTTAGTCTGTAAATTGTAAAAGTCTGTGACATCGTTTACCTAACATAGTTACTTATGACACTATTTATCATAAAGTACCTGACACTATTTCATCACCAACCATTCCAAAATTCTTGAAAAATCAGTAACACCAGTTCTATGAAACCGTAACAAGTCACTGTTCAAAATTTTGACAAAGGATAAGATACCATTTCTGTGACACTGTAACTATGATACTGATTCCATAATTTGTAAAGGACCAAACATTGTAACCATGCTACCATTTCCAGAACTCTCAAAGGATAGGTCATTGATGACTATGGCACCACTTCTGACTCACTGTGATTGTGGAACAATTTTTGTCTCACCACCAACTGTGACACCATTCCTTACTTAACAATTTTTCTATATTTTTCAATTAAATTTAAAATTTGATTCGAACGATCATATTTGAGTCATTTAATAACACTAACATAATTAGTTATCTTTTGTAGACATGAAACATGACGGTATTAGGTATGAGGTATAGAGATCATTTTCTTTATCTCCCATAACATAAGATCCCGGGAAAAAAATACAAGGTGACACATGAGTTGAAAGAAGAGGAGACTGAAAGAGAAGTTAGAGAAGAACACGCATGCATGCAAGAAAATACCTAAGAATACATGAATAACTCTCATATTATGCTAGTTTCATTACTATGGATCAATACTTTGAACATTATTATAACAATAATAAAAAGAAGAGATGAAGAGAAACTCACTGAACTAAAAACCAAAACACAGAACTCACGACACTCTGTTTCTGAGTCCGCTTTCAGAATAGGACCCAAACATCAAATATGCTAAATCCTATAAGTCTAGAGCTACAAATAAAAACACTTAGATCATCTCTAATACCTTATTATAATCTTCTCTATTTTGTACTATTTTATTAATCTTTTGAGAAGTGTGTGCATATATCTATTAAACTCACAATGTTTCTTGCACTGAACTGGAGGATACAATATATCCTCACACAAATGTCTTTGTACACCTTTTTTCACCCACGTATAATTTTGGAAGAGGTCTTGTGTTACTAGTTTGTTATATTTCCCAAGAAGAACTATGGTTGAGGTCTTGTGACCTGGATAGTCTTGTGTAATATTGTGTAAACCCAAATCTAGGGTGTGGATCATAGCTTTATATATATTTTTCTTGGTGGAAGGTGATCACCAAGTGGAGTGGGTTAGGTCTTGGCTTGATACTGAACCACTTTATTTATCCACTATGTTTTTCAATTTATTTTTTCTTTGTTTTAACTCATATTTTAGAAATCTAAGTTTCACTTTGATAGTTAGTCTTGGATAGTATTTATAAATACTTTTATTAAGTAAATTAGTTTCAAAGGTTATATCAATATCTCATATTTTTATAACTAATAAATACTCAATATTTTGAGAATTTAATAGAACATTCAAACTATTATAGACTTACTACTTTGATTAACTGTCTTGTTTTGTTTTTTAAATTAGAGGATCTTCAAATAATGTTTTTAACAGAAATTTTTATAGGAACTCAATTAACCTCCTCTTGAGTGTCCTAATCCAACCAAAAAAAGGAAATATTACAATATAGAGGTTAAATTATATACATATTAATATGGGTGATTATTAATCTGTTGGTAATTTAATTACAATGGTGAATGTAATTGTAAGCACCATAATATGTCCTGGTGAGAAGTTGGAAGGTGCAGCCATTATTGAAAATATATTATGAATTCTTCTTGATAAATTTGAGGTAAAATTTCATCATTGGAAGATATATATCATGAAACTATATCTTCAAATGATTGACATAGAACTTACATCACTTATGAAATGAGAAGAGAAATGGTTACGAAGAATAAATAGAAATAAAATCCAGAAATTTATTTCAAAGATACCAAGAATGGAAGTTCTATGAAAGTTATAAAATAAGAAGTGAGTGACTTTGACAATAAAAATAAGGTTAGAAAAATTATTGATGAATTTATTTCTTTGATTTATAGAAAATTTTAAACAAGTCACAAGAAATTATAAAATAGTATTACCATTGAAATGATTTGGTTGTGGAGTTGTTGGGAATTTTTTGGAAAGTTTTCTACGATAAAAGGAAGTTGAAGAAAGTGATAAAGATGATATAAATCCAAGTATATCATTTAATAAAAAGGTATAAAAATCCAAATATTATTATAAGTGAAAATACAATAAGTTCTCTAAATAAAAAGGAGGCACTATTTATCAATGTGTGAAAAAGATAATGACAGTAAAGAAGATGATGATAACCTCTGAGATGATGCTGCTGAAAAACATCTTATTAAATAAGAAAATGATTATAAATTAACTATATATAAAAGAAATAGTTTGGAAGAATAAGAAACTCATATGTATTTTATGTTACTGATAGAGTTTAAATAATTTCTTTTAAAGATTATAAAATATGATAGGGAGAACATGAAGTTGAATAAAGAAAATATTTTTGAAAAAAATAAAGAATGTTATATTGAAGATAAATCCATGTTTCTAAAAGGAATTGATGATTTGGAGAATTTTTTTGATGAAAAGAAAAATATCAACATTAAGATTGAAGAAATTTTGAAATTGAAGGAGTAAGAATAGGATCTTATCCAACAAAAACATTTTATATCAAAGAAAGGAGTAAAAAGTTTCAAATTATAAGTTATTGAATTTGGTGAATGTTTTGAAATGTGTAATCCTAAGAAGGATAAACAAAAACTATCCTTATAGTTTTGTAAGAAGAATGATGATTCTCATTAGAAAAAGGAGTCTAAGAAGACCATTTTTATAGAAAAACAAGCAAACCTGATAAAATTAAATTTTTTAAGGTTGAAATGTCTGAACCAAAAGCTACTACTAAAGGAGTTTTTGATGAGGCTAAGAAGGAAGCTAAGATGAAGAAAAAAATCTCATAAGGAAACTAAAAAATTGGTGTCCAAAAAAATACCAAAGTGTAAGGTAAGAATGTTTATGAAAAGAAGAAACATGACTCTATGAATTTTGTAAGTTATAAAGATAAATATGAATTTAATGGTAACTTCTAGTATTGTGGAGGATTTGAGAATAAAAAATATATTTTTTGGTTTAATAATAAATGTTATTGTGAATCCAAGAGAAATTGGAGTCAATGTTTTTGGGGTAGTCAACCCACTCAAATAAGGTGACCTATGAATGTTTTTTTGAAGAATGAAAATAGATTCCAACCATTATAAACTATTTGTAAAAGAGGTGATCATCCTAGAAATCTTGTAGGATGATGTATTATCATGATTCTAAAAGAACAATGTTTATACAAAAAATATCAAAATCTATATGAGAAGAAATATGTAACGCCCCGACCCCAGCTACCCAGAGTCGGTGCATTACTTCGTAACATTGGCATGATCACAAAAGATCAAGTCTCGAAAGACCGATTAGTTTAGTAGCCTTGGAAACACTAGATACATTCGTAAACGTTACATTACATCATAAAGTGAAAAACTATAATAACATAGTCTCCATAGTCCACACTTCTATCCTCTTCGGACTATCCCTGCAGGTCATTCATAAAATACTTCTTCACATCCTGGAAAATATTAAAACATTGAAAGGGGTGAGCTCAGATGCTCAGTAAGGATAACAATATTGCAAAAGCTTTCATAAATAAACATAAACATTTAAGGCAATGTATAACTAAAACAAAAGCCTTTTAAACTTGAACATCAACATAATATGGAAAAAGTAAAATGAGATAATGCCATTTACTTCTTCACATGGATATTCTACTGGTCGAATAATCACATGAAATATAATTAACCACTTTCATAATGAGGGAATGTATAATGCCAGACATTCTGAAACATTTTGTCAAGGCCTCGGCCAAGACGTCTAAAATGATTAAGGCCTCGGCCAAAACTATAAATCAAATTGGGAAAGGGCCTCGGCCAATTCCACGTCTAGTTGTCTCATGAGACCTACCGATGCAATTTTTTAGAAGATACTTATGTTTAAAATTGCTCAAATATACTCCAGTGTTTTTCTGAAAACATTATGCAAGCTTCTGAAAACAAAATAACTAATTCTTAGACTGCTCGACTAATTACAGGCCATGATGGGTCCACTCCCAATCCCTTCCTGTCTACCACACTCGAGTTTCGGGTTTTCTAAAAACATTTTTAAGCTTGCGTTAAATACGTATACATTTGCACTGGATTTTCATATATTTGATAGAAATATCACTTTTTTGAAATTATTTAAAAATAACATAATTATAAAATAAAACCTTTTGAATAAATGTAAATGTCAAAGGGTTTTATACACCGTATAAAATAATGTTGTGTATAAAACAAAATATGCCTCAATGAAAGGAGATTGAGACGAAGTCCCTTACAAAGATCATTTTTTAAATAAAATAGATCTATTATGTGTATTCACTATAAGTACACATAAAGAAAGTACAAATACAATATATTACATAATAATATCATGACATAATTTGAAAGTAGGAGATTAACCCAAAGAATGGAAATTGGGTTAAGAAATTCTCTTACCTCGTGTCTGACTTGACTCAACCGTTCTTTAACCTCCTGAATAATAAACTAGAGTTAATATATACCTTATTAAGAACCATTTTCAATTTCATTATCCTTTTTATATCACTTATTACAATGATATGAACATTATGTAATTATTTAAGTTAATAATGGTCGTTTTGTCGATCTTTGGTACATGAGTCAACAATAAACTTCTTATAATTACAAGTTGTTTATGTGGTAGAATATCCATTATATCCAGAATTATATTCATGATTTATATGTCATATATATCATATATATCCAGTATATACATTCATTTATAATATTACGTAACATTTAGAGGTAAGAAATGAAATGCACCGTTCATGGAGACGGTAAGCCGTACGTACGCATGAATGCTACTTTCATTTCTATTTCGTATTTAATGGAATGAAATCATAATGATATAAATGTATAATATAATTCCAGAATAATATAGTGTATAATTCCATTTACTCCATCCTTTATACATCCCACATATGGCATTAACGATTCAAATCACTTTGAGGGGGCGGTAGTCCGCACTTCCTAAAATGAAATTATCACGTTTTACCCATAATGGAAATCATAAAGTATGCCATAAATGAGAAATACAGAAGCATAAGTAAAACATAAACATATTATATATCATACATAAAAATAGTGACGTCTTAATGGCCACCTTTGAAGGTGTTATATGAGTGTTGAACAATCATCGTTTCGTGAGGCAGAAATTCGCCATCCACAGAAACTGTATGTTCTTTAACCATTAGATGTAGGTGTGTGTAAGTGTAGCTCGAATACTTCTTATAACAACATCCTAGTATATTGAGGATACTGGTGTTGTTACAAAAGAAATGAATAAAAAGAGTTTAGGGGTTGGAGAAGAAAAATAAAACAAAACAACATTAGAGAAGACATTACCTCAAAATCGGGTAACTCTTTTTGATTTGAGCCAAAGGCTTCCTTGAGAAGAGTTATGCCCAAAGTAAGGCTTCTAAGAGTAATAGGGGTAAGTTGGGAGAGTATTTGGGCAGAGTTTGGCCGAGCCAAATGTCTTGAAAGTGTAAATGGGGTGGGAGAGGTGGGGGCCTTTTATAAGTGGAGAGGAGGGGCACTTTTGGAAAGATTGAAATGTTATATTATTTCACAATGCTTTTCGGATTCTAAAGGTCCCACACTTATATAATTCTAGGCTAAGGTGATAAGGTTTCTAAATATCCTCATCCAATAGGCTTTGGACAAGTGTAAGACTTGGATTTTGCATTATCTTCTCATTTTATTTAAATCGTTAAATAATGAGGTCATCGCTGCATCATAATGATGTCATAAATAATTTAATTTATTTAATGTCTAAAAATTATGATAAAAATACTATGATGTAGGAAATCTCTTTATCTTTCTAATGAATATTTATAATCAAAATTTGGACTTGTGTAACCCCACTTAAAAACTGTTTTAGTAAAATAACTCATTTTTGTGTCAATTTAATTTTAACATTAAATAAATATATATTAATGTCATTTTCCAACTAAAGTGGCTCCATGGGGTCCCCAAGTTGAACCATGGGTTGTCTTGGTCGGCCATGACTCATCCAATAGGAGTAGGACAAGTGTCATGCTCATCTCATATTATTAAAACATTATTTGTACCCTAAACTACACTAATTACCTCTAATCGCGATTAAGAATTTAAAAGTTACTATTCACCAAAAAATTATTTTAATCTCATTGAACCACATTTTACTTCTTAATGAAAACCATGTATGTCGGATTTTTGAAAATCAAATCACAGAAGTGGTAATATTTCATTTAAACGAAAAATCAGTTATTTAACTACCACTTAGTGGTTTCACTATTCATCAAAAATTGAAGTTTTTCAGAACAAGGCCAAAATTTCACCCTAAGCTATAATTGATATTCTGAATTCAAAAATGATGTCTATTTTACAAAATTACAAACATATAAGTTGCATTAATTAATTTTATAATTAATTCCCGCTGTTACGACAAATAGCGTGTTTTTAAGAAACAATTTATATCAAAAGATTGGCAATTGTTTATGTCCAATTTGAATGTTAAATTAATTCTAATGACCACCATTGGATAAAATGGTAAAAATATATTCTAATTATACCTTAAAACCACTAAATAGTATAATTTATCACAATAAATTATTTTTATTGAAAAAGTTGTTTTAATGTATTTTTCATTATTCATAAAAATTAGAAGTTCTCAGAAAAATACCAAAAATTCAACATAGGCTAATTTCGATATTCCGAATCCAAAAATGAAGTCCATTTTGAAATATAAAATTTCTATAATTTTAAAAAGTGGTTATTACTATTCATAACGACTACTTTGATTAGTCGCGGTGTTTTAGAACTCGAAGTTGCGTACAATGCAAGCTATTGCATTATTGAATGAGAAGCGTATTGTGGAAGCTCGGGGTGTTACATTCTCCCCTCCTTCAATAAATTGCGTCCTCGCAATTTGAAATTTTTCTTTGAAAATAATAGGTTGAAAATAGAAAATACCTTTGAGGAAAACCCACATCGGAAATAAGATTAATAAAATTTAGCCTTAATAAGAGGGAAAGGGAAATGAAAAATTCACCACCCAATTATGATCTCGATTAGGAGAACATTGGTGGAAATTAGAGACATATAATTGGAGGAAAAACGTAAATATTTGTAGGGAGTGATTGAGGTCATCAATCACAATCAACTGTCAAATTGAGGGCCTCAAAGCCTTCAATCTATGTTGATTTAAAATATCATCAGTTCAACAAGACATAACGTATTAGGATAACACATTTTTTGTTTTAATATCCCTTCACTAAAGTTTAAGAATTAATTTATTCATTGAATAAGAGATAGGTATATATATATTTATGCTTGACAATTAGAGTTTCAACCATCAACTCATCTTTCACTCAAAAAGATAATAGAACTCAAAAATATTATACTTATCCTAATTGTATAAGGTTCCAAATGTTAACACATACTATTTATATTAGTAAAATTATTTTGTAATAACCATGGACTTCCTGTAGGATAGTGGTAGGAAATAAAGGCTTGTCGCACTATGGTTGTGGGTTCGATTCCTGCAGCTTTGTCCGACGCGACGGGTTATGCCCCACCCTGCAGGTTGTCCTTTTCCTAAAACTATAGTATTATAATATTCCAAAAATAATCTTCAGAAATGCTTTAACTTTAAACAATACTATCCATGGTTCAACTTAATCCATTCCAACCTTAATAGTTATCCAAAATACCTCCGTCCAGACTTTCTCTAAAAGGTCTCTAAATTCCAAAATCAATTGTAACATCAGATTCCCCAAACAAAGAAAAGTTTCTCTTATTATCACATACTAAAAATATGATTACCTTAATCATATTAAAACCTTACTGAAATCAAAAAGTACTGCAGTACAATCCATATATATATATCACATTATTCTTATAACCAGAATATAATCCTTGAGTCCAAAAGCACCAATACATTAATTATTCCGCTTCAACTGTAGTCACAACATAAGATTGGCCTTGATCCCTTGGCCTTTTCTGAGGTAAGTTTCCTTGACGCTTAGGAAATTCATTTGCATAATGCCCTGTTTCCCTACAATTGTAGCATTCAACTTTGACAGCCTCTTTCTTTCCCTTGCAATCACGAGCCTGGTGACCCTTTTCTCCACATTTATAACAAACTCCCATTCCTTTTAGGCAAGTATCAGGGTGATTCTTCCCACAATTATCACATAATGGAAAATCCTTCTTTCCCTTTTTCCCTTTATCTGTCTCTTGTTCCACCGTTCTCTTCTTCTCTTACTTTACTTTGTTGTCATAAGACTTAGAGAATTCCTTTTCTGTCTTGATAGCACACGAGACAATATCTTCGTATGATGAGAAGTATTGTGATACTAAATCTCAAAGGAGAAGTGGTTTTAACCCATCAAAGAAACGATCAATCTTACTCCTTGGGTTACGTATATAATATGCAGCATGCCTCGCTAACCTTGTAAAGTTGGCCTCATACTTTGCGACATTCTCATCCTCCTTTTGTCTCAGACTCAAAAATTGCCTTTCCATATCTGCTCGATGGTCACGAGGAAAGTATTTTTCTAAGAAAAGCTCTTTTAACTCCCTCCATTCCATATTCGATACGTCATCATCTTCCTTTGTGTTTTGAATCAGCGACCACCACTGATCGGCATCTCCAGTGAGGCGGTAAACTGCCATGAAAACCTTCTCCCTTTCACTACTCCCCAAGGCATGGAATATTTTCTCTAAGGAATTTATCCATTGCTCAGCTACTATAGGATTTGTACTCCCATTGAAGGTTGGTGGTTGTTGCCTCATGAATCGATCTAACATTGATCCTCCACGTTGCGGATCAGGGTGCTCCATACGAGTAAGGTTATTATTCATAACCTGCGTGAGTTGTCCCAGTATGGTAATAAGTTGATCAGCACCAGTTGTATCTCCAGATCCACAATAATTATCTTGAGCAGGAGGGAAATCCCTACACGGAGTGCGTGCATTGATACGGTTTCCATTCCTTCCACTATGCACCATTTCTAAACAATAGCATAAACTAGATTAGTTTATGAATTAAAATAGATAATTCCATATTTGTAAAACACTTTACATAAATTGAACTATTTATGGATATAATCCATAATCATAAAAAGAAATGTTTTCTTTGATAAAGTATATACTCATAACCCCTTATAGTGGTTTGTAAAGAAAATGAGAATTATCCTAATCATATCCCCCGGGAGTGTCGTAACCAAGAGTGCAGCAAGGCCCGTTGTCGTGCACCAGTTCCCGTTCAAGTCTAGCTCAAAGCGGTGTTTTCGGGTTTTACCCCTAGGTTCATATGTGCCAGAGCCGCCTCTACCTGCTCGTATCCAGACAGGGATGTATTGCTCGGAAAACTCACAACATCTCTACAATACCAAAATTCTAGGAAGTTCTTCTATACTAATCCTCAAAGTCTATCTTTGGGCTATGAGCTCTAATCAGAGTTTATCTAAATCTAGCTTCCAAGGTTAGTACTAAACTGCCTCTGATACCAACTGTAATGCCCTGACCCCAGCTACCCAGAGTCGGTGCATTACTTCGTAACATTGGCATGATCACAAAAGATCAAGTCTCGAAAGACCGATTAGTTTAGTAGCCTTGGAAACACTAGATACATTCGTAAACGTTACATTACATCATAAAGTGAAAAACTATAATAACATAGTCTCCATAGTCCACACTTCTATCCTCTTCGGACTATCCCTGCAGGTCATTCATAAAATACTTCTTCACATCCTGGAAAATATTAAAACTTTGAAAGGGGTGAGCTCAGATGCTCAGTAAGGATAAAAATATTGCGGAAGCTTTCATAAATAAACATAAACATTTAAGGCAATGTATAACTAAATCAAAAGCCTTTTAAACTTGAACATAAACATAATATGGCAAAAGTAAAATGAGATAATGCCATTTACTTCTTCACATGGATATTCTACTGGTCGAATAATCACATGAAATATCATTAACCACTTTCATAATGAGGGAATGTATAATGCCAGACATTCTGAAACATTTTTTCAAGGCCTCGGCCAAGACGTCTAAAATGATTAAGGCCTCGGCCAAAATTATAAATCAAATTGGGAAAGGGCCTCGGCCAATTCCATGTCTAGTTGTCTCATGAGACCTACCGATGCAATTTTTTAGAAGATACTTATGTTTAAAATTACTCAAATATACTCCAGTGTTTTTCTGAAAACATTATGCAAGCTTCTGAAAACAAAATAACTAATTCTTAGACTGCTCGACTAATTACAGTCCATGATGGGTCCACTCCCAATCCCTTCCTGTCTACCACACTCGAGTGTCGGGTTTTCTAAAAACATTTTTAAGCTTGCGTTAAATACGTATACATTTTCACTGGATTTTCATATATTTGATAGAAATATCTCTTTTTTGAAATTATTTAAAAATAACATAATTATAAAATAAAACCTTTTGAATAAATGTAAATGTCAAAGGGTTTTATACACCGTATAAAAGAATGTTGTGTATAAAACAAAATATGCCTCAATGAAAGGAGATTGAGACGAAGTCCCTTACAAAGATCATTTTTTAAATAAAATAGATCTATTATGTGTATTCACTATAAGTACACATAAAGAAAGTACAAATACAAGATAGTACATAATAATATCATGACATAATTTGAAAGTAGGAGATTAACCCAAAGAATGGAAATTGGGTTAAGAAATTCTCTTACCTCGTGTCTGACTTGACTCAACCGTTCTTTAACCTCCTGAATAATAAACTAGAGTTAATATATACCTTATTAAGAACCATTTTCAATTTCATTATCCTTTTTATATCACTTATTACAATGATATGAATATTATGTAATTATTTAAGTTAATAATGGTCGTTTTGTCGATCTTTGGTACATGAGTCAACAATAAACTTCTTATAATTACAAGTTGTTTATGTGGTAGAATATCCATTATCTCCAGAATTATATTCATGATTTATATGTCATATATATCATATATATCCATTATATACATTCATTTATAATATTACGTAACATTTAGAGGTAAGAAATGAAATGCACCGTTCATGGAGACGGTAAGCCGTACGTACGCATGAACGCTACTTTCATTTCTATTTCGTATTTAATGGAATGAAATCATAATGATATAAATGTATAATATAATTCCAGTATAATATAGTGTATAATACCATTTACTCCATCCTTTATACATCCCACATATGGCATTAACGATTCAAATAACTTTGAGGGGGCGGTAGTCCGCACTTCCTAAAATGAAATTATCGCATTTTACCCATAATGGAAATCATAAATTATGCCATAAATGAGAAATACAGAAGCATAAGTAAAACATAAACATATTATATATCATATATAAAAATAGTGACATCTTAATGTCCACCTTTGAAGGTGTTATATGAGTGTTGAACAATCATCGTTTCGTGAGGCAGAAATTCGCCATCCACAGAAACCGTATGTTCTTTAACCATTAGATGTAGGTGTGTGTAAGTGTAGCTCGAATACTTCTTATAAAAACATCCTAGTATATTTAGGATACTGGTGTTGTTACAAAATAAATGAATAAAAAGAGTTTAGGGGGTTGGAGAAGAAAAATAAAACAAAACAACATTAGAGAAGACATTACCTCAAAATCGGGTAACTCTTTTTGATTTGAGCCAAAGGCTTCCTTGAGAAGAGTTATGCCCAAATTAAGGCTTCTAGGATTAATAGGGGTAAGTTGGGAGAGTATTTGGGCAGAGGTTGGCCGACCCAAATGTCTTGAAAGTGTAAATGAGGTGGGAGAGGTGGGGGCCTTTTATAAGTGGAGAGGAGGGGCACTTTTGGAAAGATTGAAATGTTATATTATTTCACAATGCTTTTCGGATTCTAAAGGTCCCACACTTATATAATTAGAGGCTAAGGTGATAAGGTTTCTAAATCTCCTCATCCAATAGGCTTTGGACAAGTTTAAGACTTGGATTTTGCATTATCTTCTCATTTTATTTAAATCGTTAAATAATGAGGTCATCGCTGCATCATAATGATGTCATAAATAATTTAATTTATTTAATGTCTAAAAATTATGAAAAAAATACTATGATGTAGGAAATCTTTTTATATTTCTAATTAATATTTATAATCAAAATTGGGACTTGTGTAACCCCACTTAAAAACTGTTTTAGTAAAATAACTCATGTTTGTGTCAATTTAATTTTAACATTAAATAAATATATATTAATGTCATTTTCCAACTAAAGTGGCTCCATGGGGTCCCCAAGTTGACCCATGGGTTGTATTGGTCGGCCATGACTCATCAAATAGGAGTAGGACAAGTGTCATGCTCATTTCATATTATTAAAACATTATTTGTACCCTAAACTACACTAATTACCTCTAATCACGATTAAGAATTTAAAAGTTACTATTCACCAAAAAATTATTTTAATCTCATTGAACCACATTTTACTTCTTAATGAAAACCATGTATGTCGGATTTTTGAAAATCAAATCACAGAAGTGGTAATATTTCATTTAAACGAAAAATCAGTTATTTAACTACCACTTAGTGGTTTCACTATTCATCAAAAATTGAAGTTTTTCAGAACAAGGCCAAAATTTCACCCTAATCTATAATTGATATTCCAAATTCAAAAATGATGTCTATTTTACAAAATTCCAAACATATAAGTTGCATTAATTAATTTTATAATTAATTCCCGCTGTTACGACAAATAGCGTGTTTTTAAGAAATAATTTATATCAAAAGATTGGCAATTGTTTATGTCCAATTTCAATGTTAAATTAATTCTAATGACCACCATTGGATAAAATGGTAAAAATATATTCTAATTATACCTTAAAACCACTAAATAGTATAATTTATCACAATAAATTATTTTTATTGAAAAAGTTGTTTTAAAGTATTTTTCACTATTCATAAAAATTAGAAGTTCTCAGAAAAATACCAAAAATTCAACATAGGCTAATTTCGATATTCCGAATCCAAAAATGAAGTCCATTTTGAAATATAAAATTTCTATAATTTTAAAAAGTGGTTATTACTATTCATAACGGCTACTTTGATTAGTCGCTGTGTTTTAGATCTCGAAGTTGCGTACAATGCAAGCTATTGCATTATTGAATGAGAAGCGTATCGTGGAAGCTCGGGGTGTTACAAAATATAAGGGCATAGAAAAGCACTTGGTTGTTAAAATTTATATTAAAGATAGAAAAATAGAATAACCTTGGATATAAGCTAGTGGGTGTTCTTCACATATGATAGGATATTTGACTGTTTCAAAACAATGTGATGAAGGAAAAAACAGTTTTAAGAGAATATGGTTTATTTAAGAGTATTTAAGATAAAAAAATTCTAATGAGAAGGCAATGAACAGATGGAAACTTTTTTCAAGTATGTGATTCACAAAGTTCTTGTTATCTATGCATGACAAAAGAAAATCACTTATGGAATAAAAAGTTGGGGAATATGTGTCAGCAGAACATGAGTAAGATTATAAAGAGAGAAATCATTCATGATCTTCCTGGCATGATAAGAATAAGGGATTGGTGTTGTTTCATTTTCTTAATAGGGAATATTACACAAACTCAGTACATAAGATAGTTGAGATATATTCAACTCATCCCTTGGAGATGATACATTATAACATGTTTGGGCCCATGATTAAACAATCAAAACATAGAGATGAGTAAATTATTTCTTTTATTGATGACTTTAATCGCATTACACGTATTTTGTTTTTGAAACATAAATCAAAGTATCTCATAATTTTTAATATTTTTAGGATATGTGTATAAAAAGAATATAGATATTCTATAAAGAATATTCAAACTGATTGTGGTGTAAAATTAGAAAGTGCTAAATTTATAGATTATCTTAAAAAGCATTGCATACATCATGAGTTTAATGAACCATACACACCAAAACATAATTGTGTTTCTAAAATAAGAAATTGTATTTTGGTGGAGATGGAACAAACACTGTTAATCGAACATGATACTTATCGCTTTTTTTAGAAATCTATTGAAGAAGAAGATTATGTTTAGAATCGATGTTTCTAAAGGCCAAAATCTGATAAAATCCTTATGAGATGCATCATAATGAAACCTCATATTTGAGTCACCTAAGGGTTATTGACAGTCTGTATATTATAATATTCATGGGTGAGAATCTTGGGAAGTTTTATCAAAGAGGATTTTATGGAATATTGCTTGGATAACCTCCCAATGGTAGATATAAAGGTGTTATAATAAATAAATAGTAAATATTATTGACTCAGAACATGTGAAAGTTATTAATAAGGATAATAAGAAATTTTCACATACAATTTTAGATTTAGAAGAAAGGTAAGATGTTGTGGTTTCAGTAGAAAAACATGAAACAATTATTTATGATAGTAATAGTGTTGGGGCTTCTTGAGATGAAGATTCTAAATCAACCATCTCTAGTGATGAGGAATATTTATGTTCATCTCATCTTAGTCTAAGGGTGCAAGTGTAAATTCCTAACATCATTAGAGATCAATGAAAATGCCTCAATCCAGAAGAATATCAAATTCATTTTCATATAATTTCTTATATTGGAATGTTAAACCAAAAGATATTGATGAACCTTTGGAGAATCAAGAGTGGATAGATG
Source organism: Viscum album (assembly GCA_963277665.1). NCBI lineage: Eukaryota > Viridiplantae > Streptophyta > Magnoliopsida > Santalales > Viscaceae > Viscum > Viscum album. The sequence continues at coordinate 228,139,366 of OY728123.1, read as the reverse complement.
ATATAAATGAAGATTTTGATTATATTGAAAAGAATGATACTTGGTACCTTGTACCCAAACCAAATAATAATAATGTGATTGGTATAAATTGTATGCTTAAAAATAAGTTGAATGAAAAAGTTTAAGTCATAATAAATAAGGAAAAACTAATTTGTAAAGGTTACTATCAAATTGAAGGAGTTGAATTTTTTGAAACATTTTCTCCCATGGAAATATTAAAAACTACCATGATCTTTCTTATCATCATTATGCAATGAAGATACAAAATATTTCAAACAGATGTCAAGTAATCATTTCCTAATGGAGAGAATGATGAAGAAGTTTATATTGAAAAAATGTGTTCCTTAAGGCTTGGTAAAGAATAATGTTATGTATGTAAGTTGAAACATGAATTGTATGTAATGTCTCAGAAATTCAATATAATTTTTTTTAATTATATAAAATTATTTCAAGATTGCAAAATTTTATGGCACGCAATTCCAGGGCCCATAGTGCCGAGAATGATTCGTCGAAGTTTTTTTAAAATTTAATTAGCACGTGTAAGCAGTTTTCCTGAAAAATTGGAATAACTCTTAAACAGTTATTCAGATTAGAAATCCAAGGGCACTGTTGCGATCAGGATGGCGGGATTACCCTAGGCGGGACTTAAGTTTAGTCAGCGCGGGCCTCCTGTGAGAAAACCCAAAAATGGCATAACCATAAATAAAATAATTAAATAAAGTTATTTTATTTTTCAAATGCTTATAACTCACAAATGGAAACTCGGATTATAAATATGAGACCACCGCTGAACTTGTGAGGGTATTCTTTTTTAGGCAGATACTAACATTGGTCGGCACGGACCACCAGTGAAAGTTGGTTTTTTTTTGTAAATAAAATAATTAAGTGGAAATTATTTTATTGTAAAATCCATAACTTCTAAAAGGTAACTCAGATTTGAAGTCTGAGAGTATAGTTGGGTTCATTGGGGCGTTTTTCACTTAGGCAGAGCCAAACCTCGATCGGTGTGGGTTGAGGGTGACTGTTAATAATTTTCCAAACTTTTTTTCAGATACCTTTAGTAAACACGTGAGTGGCATTTTGAAACTTTTGAACAAGTGCTCAAAATTGAAATCTGAGTACACCATTGAATTTTCAGCGCCGATATTCGCTTAAGGGAGGCTTCACTTCTACCATAGTAGGTCAAAGGAAATGTTAGGTTTTGGGACTTTTAAAGGAAATAAAATAAAATAATTTTATTATTTTATTTTTGTTTCTATCTTATCCTCCAATGGAAAAACTGTGGTGGGATCAACGATGTGTCAAGCCATTAAATGGATTGACCCATAAATCCTAGTAACTTCGTCTTTGGAGAATTTGGGAAGCTTCCTAATAAATATACTCTCATTAATTTCTGACACCGTTAGACACCCCCCTATCCTATTTATATGGAGCTTTGGGAGTGCTTTCGGCACAACTTATCCAAGAAACGAAGTGTTGAAGGAGTGCCACAACATCGAGCCCTTGGAAGACGGAGCCGGTTCCGGCGAGTGGTGGCGATCGACACTGAATCCCCGAATGAGGAATGACGATCAAGTGACATCATTGGAGGTTGTTGTGAGAATGGTGAACACCGACCCACTTCCTCAACTATGGTTGTTTCTCCATCGTTCATGAGGTAGGGGTTGGTTTTTAATATGATTGAATTTATTTATCAATTCTTCATATTCTCGTTTCACAATGATGATGGCCAAACTAACATGGCCATCATCCCATGAATATACCTTGCCTTTTGTATTTTGATTCTCCACAAGTTCTTCATGATTTCTTCAACACCAAATATTTAATGATGCTAGAAACGCAATATTTTGTTGAGAACGACATTTGGACGTGGAGCCCTCGACCCAAGGATTGCGAATATACGGTCGTTTTATTTTTTGGGATTGGAATGAAGCCGCAATGGCTCGCAGAAGAAGGCGGCGACCGGCACCCGTCCGACCATGAATAAGGAAGGGAAGCGTGCTTCAGCACCGCGGATGATGAGGAAGTTGTGGCCCATCGGCTATGGTGGGGTAGGGTGGCGTTTGGCATCCGATTGGCCACATGGATGAGCGGCGGCGCGCGTCTGCGCTACCGGTGGAGCAGGAGATCGCGGCCGCTTGGCTGTGGCGGAGACTGGAGAGCATCTGGCACCTGGCTAGTCATAGAGGAGCAGCGGTGCACGACCGCACCGTTGGGAGGAGGACCTACCGGAGCACTGGCTAGCTATTGTGATTTGGACCGAACCCTGGCCCATCCAGACCCATTTTCACTTTTATGGCCATATCTTGAGAACCGGGCGTCCATTTGATGAACTATCTGTGGCACCAGAATCATTAGATTTAGATGGTCCTTTTAGTATAATCCACTTGATTTTTGGATAAGGTTGGAGTATGTCTGTGTTAGATCGGACCCCAAACCCAACCTAGCCCTCGGAGCGGAAATGCTAATAACTTACAGATCGAGCATCCGATTGACGCACCATCTATTGCATTGAGTACCTTATGACATGGCGGAACTTTGAGATACTTTTTTATGGGACTTCGGGGTGGTTGAGGTATAACTGATGGCTTGGGGAGTGGCTCTCCCAAGTGCGCTACGTACGGAACCCTACGACTGGTTGAGACTTGATGACTACTGACCGTTTCAACTTGGAGTGACTTGATAGGCCCAGTGGGGTGCACCTCTGTGTGAAGTGGAAGACAAATGGTGGGGAGCACCTTTGTGTGATGTGGTAGAACCATGGTACTTGACAGGAGGAGTACCTCAGCTGGCCGCGAGGGGGAGCGCCTCTGTGTGATGTGGCAGACCCACGGTCGGGAGTGCCTCTTTGTGACACGATAGACCCACAGTACTCGATAGGGGGAGTACCTCAATAGTCCAAGGTCAGTAGGAATCACCTCTATGTGATGTGGAAGGACCATTATACTCATTAGAGGAGGATTTATCCAGCAGCCGAGGTGTTTGACATTGTGACTGGGAATGTTACTTGTTCCTAGGCCTAGAGAATATGTGATTGGATATCAGTATTCATAGTGATCCTATGTGGGTAAAATCCTGTGTGGGTCAATGCTCAGTGATCTTGTGTGGGTCAGCGCATACCGATCCTGTGTGGTTCAGATCCTGTGTGGGTCAGTGCTCAGTGATCCTGTGTGGGTCAGCGCATACTGATCTTGGGTGGGTCAGATCCTATGTGGGTCATTACGGGGGTTAGTACCTATCGATACTATGTGATTCAGACTCCGTATAATCACCAGTAGTGCCTCTTGAAAAAATAATATGATCTAGCTTCATGACTAATCATCTGTACTTCTATACTTCACTAAAAACCTGGTTGGAGCTGAGACTCTGTTTGAACTAAGACTTTTACCTTTGTGGTACTATCTTTGTGGTGATACCTATGTGGTAATTTTACATTCATGGTATTATCTTCATGGTGATATCTGTGTGGTACTTTTACCTTCGTGGTGTAACCTTCATGGTGTTACATGTGTTGTACTTTTACCTTTGTGGTGTTACCTTCGTGGTGTTACTTTTGTGGTATTCTTCCCTCATTTATGAGATATGTATATCTTGATAAATTAGGTGTATGTATGGGCATATACCTAAGTAGATTTGATGTCTTGCTTTGTGGTTTTCCTTTGTGTAACTTTAGAAGACCTACGAGGTCTCGGGGTCCCTACTGAGTATCGTTATACTCACTCCTGCACGGGCTTCACCCGCACCTTGTTATGTCTTGTTTAGACTTTATACAACATTGATCGAGGCTGAGAGAGCTAGGACTGGATGGTGCCTGGAGGTGGACCATTCGGCGTGACTTGATGCGGAGGATACTGATAGACGTGGAGTGTTGAGGAGGTGATTTGTACCTACCCTTCAGGTAGGAACCTCGGAGGATAACCCAGTAGCTGTTTTCCTTTTTATTTAAGTTGTATTTTATTTTCAATTTTACTTTTACCTTTATAGTTGGGCTTGTATTCCGGCCCCTTTCACTTTCAGCACTCTTTTACTACAGTAGTTTACTTCATAATTGATTCTTGTTGTTCTCTTGGACCGTGTGTTTGTACAGGATTAAAATCAATTCCTTCCTAAATTTGGGAGTATGCTTTTCGGTGCTAGTCGCCAGCCCCTGGCCTATGGAAGGTGGGCTTGGGGTAGTCATGGCACGGGCCCCGGGGAACGGGTCGTGACAAAGTGGTATCAGAGGAGTTCGGTTATACTGATGAACCAGGACTCTGATCATTTTTGTGAAGAAATAGTGTTAAGTGTTATGAGTGTGGTTTTCAGTTCGGAGAGTCCAATGTTGGTGTGGCGGCTAACGTATCCATACACCAGGACCCTGAATTCTGATCTCCGACTCAACGCACGAAAACACTGATTACGTGTGTTTTTTTAAAAAAATTGTTTTTGATTTCCTTGGAGTCAACTCACCAAGTATAACTTAATGATCGTGGCTTACCTATTAATTATTAGGATTCTTTCATGTAGATAGCCATCTAGGATTTCCAAGAGAGCACACGATGACGGCCCACCGAGTGACGAGGCCTCGGTGCAGGGCCCTCTTACGAAGTTAGCACCTTTGGGTGGTGTACCAGCAGCACCACTACCCATTAGTTGAGCGTTTCCACCAACTCCACCAGTAGAGGATGCACACTAACTAGGTGCATTGCACGAGTTCCAACAGCATAGGCCTTCGAGGTTTCGAGGCGAGACAGATTCCTAGGAAGATGAGAACTGGCTGGAGGCTATGGCTAGAGTTTTCCACCTAGTTGAGACACCAATAGAGTATATAGTGATATTGGATTCTAGTATTTTCCAATGAGTGACCATGAAGATGTTTCTCATAGTGATGAGGCTTCGGTACATGGACCAGTGCCCGAGATGGTACCTTCAGGTACTGTGTCAGCTATATCACTACCCATTGGGCAGCAGTTACAACTGGCGATACCGGTTGAGTACACATTTAGGCTTTATGCCTTACACGATTTTTATCATCAGATACCCCTTAGGTTCCAAGTTGAGCTCGACTCATAGGCGGATGAGGAATGGCTTGAGGAGGTGGTTGAGAGTTCTTTAGAGCTTCTCCATCTTCAAAAGGATGACATGTCAGTAGCTGAGTATTCATCGAGGCGTACTGACCATTCCTGGTACTCTATGAATATGATAAGATCAATGCTTTGGGGCTCGGACTTCTGAGCGCGGTGTGTTTAAGGACATCCGAGCCAGCACTATTCCTCTATGCATTCCAACCTATGTTAGGGTGCTAGATAAAAACTTTGTGGTTGAATGTTATTTGGTTGAGCGGATACAACCAGTGAATGTTAGTAGTGGGAAAGAAGGAAACTGGCACCAGTCTCAGAGACTTGTTCATGTAAAAATGTTTTGGGAAGAAGAATTGTTAGGGATAGATGAATCTGCAGGGCTGCATACATAGAAGCATAGCTAGGAGAGAAGCATGAGGTGGTGTACATTTCAACATGTTAAAACCACCCCCCTTTGTGGTCCCTACCAGGCTCAGGGAGCTGGAGGACAGGGGAAGGGAGTAACTGCATATGGTCAAGGAGTGCGACCCAAGGGCTCTAGGAATGATTCGATGAATGGTTTGTGTTTACTACTAGCTACTGTATTAATATACATAGGTATCAATCATTCCTTTCATCCACGAATCTTTTCCAAAACCTAGAGTTTTCGGGTAAGCTGTTGACTTGACCCTTACGTCCAGATATACCTTTGGTAGGAGACTCGATAATCACACTTTCGCCGACGATGTGATCTAACCCTTGAGGTGAGAGTTTCGGTTAGAACCTCTTGGTGGTAGCGTCGAGGCCTTACGACATTAGTTTGGATATGGACTGGACATCCACAGTTTATACTCAGATTGAATGTATTAGGAAAAAAGGTTGTGGTTTACCTACAACATTGGAATGGGATTTTCCTTGGTTGGATAAAAAGGAAACCCAGACAGCACAGGATAAACTCCTTCTTAGGAGGGTGCAGCCAATCACTTCTGATTCATCCAGCCTTAACCTCGTGCCAACAGGAGTTTTAAGTTTTTAGTTCCCAATAGGAGTGGCTAGAGTTCCTCTAGGACTGTGACTTTGAGATAGTCTATACTCCTGGGAAGGGGAACGTGGTAGTAGACACACTCAGCATGAGGTTTGGTCTACAACTGCTGAGTGAGGCATCAAAGTAGCTAGTCGCGCTGCAGATATCCTCCGTGGATAGAGATTAAGCTGCTTACCTCCAGTCTATTACTGTCACTCCCCCACTCTTTTAGCAAGCCTGGGAGGCGCAACTGGGGGGAATTGATTGTGAGGCTTGAAGTGCTCAGATATCCTCAGGGTAGGCACCTAATATATTTTATGAAGGTGGGGAGCACGTCGTCCTCTTTATAGGACATACCATGGTACCAGTAGCTCTACAAGAGGAGGTGTTGAGGGAGTTACATATGTCCCCTCTGAAGATACATTCTGGTGTGGTGATGATGTGTTAGGAACTTCAGCATCAGTGCTGGTGGCCAGGGATGAAGAAAGAAGTGGTAGATTTTGTATCACGATTCATCACTTGTTAGCAAGTGAAAACTACTCAGAGCCGGTAGAAGTCTTATGCCGATAAGAGGAGGGAGATCATGTCTTCCTACAGGTATCACCTCGACGAGGTTTGTAGAGATTTGGCTAGGGTGGAAAGTTATCATCGAGGTTCACTGGACCTCTCTAGATTCTCACCAGAGTGGGTGAGGTGGCATACCATCTATCTCTTTCCCCAGAGATGCACCGGGTGCATAATGTTTTTCATGTGTCATAACTGAAGAGAAGCATGCATGATCTATCGCATGTTATTGACCATGACGAGATGGACTTAGACGATGGGGCAATGTTTAAAGAAGTTCCAGTAGAGATTGAGTATCGACAGGAGTGAGTCCTTCGTGGGTGGTCAATATCTCTGGTGCGTATTCCCTGGTAGCACGGGAACCTCTAGGAGAGCATATGAGAGAGGGAGGCTCAAATCTGTGCTCAGTACCCCCATTTGTTTTCTTAGTCTATGTTGTGGTTTTCACGGATACAAATCCCTATGGTGGGTAGAATGTAATGTCCCAAAAATTCCATATAATTTTTTTAAATTATATAGAATTATTTTGAGACCGTGAAATCTAACGGTGCACGATTCTAGGGCCCGGAGTGCCTAGAATGATCTGTTGAAGTTTTATTAAGATTTAGTTAGTGCGCATAAGAAGTTTTCCTAAAAAAGTATAATAACTCTTAAATGGTTACTCAGATCAGAAATATGAGGGCATCGTTGCACTCAAGATGGTGGGATTACCCTAGGCGTGACTTAAGTTTAGTCAGCATAGGCCTCCTGTGAGAAAACCCAAAAATGGCATAACCATAAATAAAATAATTAAATAAAGTTATTTTCTTTTTAAAATGCTTATAACTCACAAATGGTAACTCGGATTAAAAATATGAGACCACCGATGACCTTGTGAGGGTATGCTTTCTTTAGGCAGATACTAACATTGGCCAGTGCGGGCCACCAGTGAAAGTTAGTTTTTTTGTCGTAAATAAAATAATTAAGTGACAATTATTTTATTGTAAAATCCATAACTTCTAAACAGTAACTCGGATTGGAAATCTGATAGTACCTTTGGGTTCGTTGGGGCATGTTTCACTTCTATAGAGCCTAACCTTGACCGGCGCGGGTCGTGGGTGACTGTTAATAATTTTACGAACTTTTTTTCAGGTACGTCCTGTAAACGTGTGAGCGGTGTTTTGTAACTTTTGAACCGGTGCTTATAATTAAAATCTGAGGACATCGTTGAATTCACAGCACCGAGATTCTCTTAAGGGAGGCTTCACTTCTATCGCAGTAGGTCCAGAGGAAATGTTAGGTTTTGGGACTTTTTAAGGAAAGAAAATAAAATTATTTTTTTATTTTATTTTTGTTTCTATATTATCCTCCAACGGACAAACTGTGGTGGGACCAAAGATGTGTCAAACCATTAAATGGATTGACCCATCAATCCTAGTAACTACTTCTTTGGATAATTTGGGAAGCTTCCTAAAAAATGTACTCCCATTAATTCCTGACATCGTTAGACACCCCACCTCTCCTATTTATATGGATATTGGGGAGAGGTGTTAGCACAACTTCTCCAAGCAATGAAGTGATGAAGGAGTGTCGCGACATAGAGCCCTTGGAATACGGAGCAGGTTCCGGCAAGTGGTGGTGATCGACACCAAAACCTTGAACAAGGATCAACGATCAAGCGGCATCATTGGAGGCTGCTGCGGGAACGATGAACACCGACCCACTTCCTCAACTGTGGGAATTTCTCCATCGTTCATGATCTAGGGGTTGGTTTTTAATATGATTGATTATTTTTATTGATTCTTCATATTTTGGTTTCACAATGGTGATGGCCAAACTAACATGGCCATCATCCCACGCATATAACTTGCCTCTTGTCTTTTGATTCTCCGCACATTCTTCGTGTGTTCTTCGACACCAAACATTTAATGATGCTAGAAACATAATATTTTGTTGACCACAATATATGGACATGGATCCCTCGACCCAAGGATCGCGAATATGAGATCATTTTTAGTTTTCGGGCTTAGAACAAAGCCACAATGGCTCACGGAAGAAGGTGGAAGCCGGCACCCAGCCAGCCATGAGGAAGGAAGGGCAGCATGTGTCCGCACCTCCGAATGATGGGGAAGTCATGGCCCGTCATCCGTGGTGGGGCAGGGTGGCGGCCGGCATCCGGCTGGCCGTGTGGCGGAGCGGCGACGTGTGTCCACGCCACCGGTGGAGCAGAAGGTTGCGGCCGCTTGGCCACAGCAGAGACCAAAGGGCGGCCGAAACCCAGCCGGCCGTAGAGGAGCAGTGGCGCGCGACCACACCTCTTGGAGGAGGACCTACCAGAGCACCGGCCAGTTATTGTTATTCTAACCGGACCCGGGCCCATCCAGACCCATTTTCACCTTTATGGCCATATCTTGAGAACCGGGTGTCCGTTTGATGAACCATCTATGGCACCATAATCCATGGATCAAGATGGTCCTTTTGGTATACTTCACTTGATTTTTGGATAAGGTTGGAGTACGGCCGGGTTGGATCGGACCCCGAATCCAACCGGGCCCTCGGAGTGGAAATGCTAATAACTTACATATCATGCATTTTATTGGCGTGTCGTCTATTCTGTTGAGTCCCTTATAACGTGACGGTCCTTTGGGATACTTCTTCGTGGGACTTTGGGTGGTTGAGGTATGACCTATGGATTAGGGAGTGGCTCTCCCAAGCGCGTTACGTACGGAACCCTACGACTGGCTGAGACTTGATGACTACTGACCATTTCGACTCAGAGTGACTCGACAGGCCCAGTGGGGTGTGCCTCTGTGTGACACGGAAAACCCACAGTTGGGAGCTCCTCTGTGTGATGCAGTAGACCCACAGTACTCCACAGGAGGAGTACCTCAGCAGGCCGTGAGGGGGAGTGACTCCGTGTGACGCAGCAGACCCATGGTGGGGAGCACCTCTATGTGATGCGGTAAACCCATAGTATTTGATAGGAGGAGTACCTCAGCAGTCCAATGTTAGTGGGAAGTGCCTCTGTGTGATGTGGAAGTCCCACTATACTCATTAGAGGAAGATTTCTCCAGCAGCCAAGGAGTTTGACATTGTGACTGGGAATGTTACTTGTTCCTGGGCCTAGAGAATCTATGACAGGCTATCAATATTCATAGTGATCCAGTGTGGGTCAGATCCTGTGTGGGTCAATGCTCAGTGATCCTGTGTGGGTCAGTGCATACCGATCTTGTGTGGGTCAGATCCTGTGTGGGTCAGCGCTCAGGGATCCTATGTGGGTCAGCGCATACTGATCCTATGTGGGTCAGATCCTGTGTGGGTCATTGCGAGGGTTAGTACCTATCGATCTTGTGTGGGTCAGACTCCGTATAATCAGCAGTAGTGCCTCTTGACAGAATAAGATGATCTAGCTTCGTAACTAATCATTTGTACTTTTATACTTCATTGAAAACCTTGTTGGAGCTGAGACTCTGTTTGAACTAATAATTTTACCTTCATGGTACTATATTTGTGTTGATACATGTGTGGTAATTTTACCTTCATGGTACTATCTTCGTGGTGATATCTATGTGGTACTTTTACCTTCGTGTTGTAACCTTTGTGGTGTTACCTGTGTGGTACTTTTACCTTCATGGTATTACCTTTGTGGTGTTACCGTTGTGGTATTCTTCCCTCATGTATGAGATGTGTATATCTTGATAAATTAGGTGTATGTATGGGCATATACCTAAGTAGAGTTGATCTCTTGTTCTGTGGTTTTTCTTTGTGGAACTTTAGGAGACCTACAGGATCTCAAGGAGCCTACTGAGTATCGTTATACTCACTCCTACACGGTCTTCACCTGCACCTTGTTGTGTCTTGTGCAGATGACATACAACATTGATCAAGGCTAAGGGAGCCAGGACTGGATGGTGCCTGGAGGTGGACCATTCGACATGACGTGATGCGGAGGAGACTGGCGGATGTGGAGTGATTTGGAGTGATGAGGAGGCTATTTGTACCTAACCATTAGGTAGGAACCCTGGAGGATAACCCAGTAGCTGTTTTCCATTTTCTTTCAGTTGTATTGTATTTTCAGTCGTACGTGTACCTTTATAGTTGGGTTCGTATTCCGGCCCCTTTCACTTTCAGCACTCTTTTACTACAACAGTTTACTTCACAATTGTTTCTTGTTGTGCTCTTGGACTGTGTGTTTGTACAGGATTAAAGGAAATGACTTCTCGAATTTGGGAGTATTCCTTTCGGTTCTAGACGTCATCCCCTGGCCTATGGAATGCGGGCTTGGGGTAGTCATGGCACGGGCCCCGGGGGATGGGTCGTGACATTGTATAGGCTAAATAAATCTCTGATAGATTGGTTTTGAAAATTTCATACTTTCTTAAGGATGTTAAACATCAATAAATGAATATTTTATAGAAACAACTATATAAAATAAAATCAAGAGGTTTTCCTCTTTTTTATTATTTATGTATATGGAATCCTATTCACAACGAATGATGAAAAAAGATGTGAAAAGTTTTCTAAAGAGATGAAGAATATTTATGAAATTTCCAAAATGGTAGAAATGAAATACTTTATTAGAATTAAAATATTTCAAAATAGGAAATATATTTTCTTATGTCATGTTTAGTATGCTAAGTAGACTATAAGGATGTTTGGAATGGAAGATTCAAATATAGTTTCCACACTAACTTCAATAGGAACAATGTTATCGAATGATGGTGAATGAAATTAGATATATCCTTAAGAGTTTAGAAAGTTTTTTAGAAGTATAATATATCTAATGTATTAAAGGGAATATATAGTTTATATTCTTAGACTTTGTGATAGGTATCCAAGTGCACAATGGGAATCCCATATCATTAATAGAAAAATAATTCTCAGATATATTAAAGGCATAAGGGATTTTGGGTTAAAATACTACTAAATAGGAAAGATTGATATATTTGGTTACACAAATTCAAATTTGGAAGGAAGTTTTGATTATATAATATCCACATCTAGTGGAGTGTTTTCATGGGAGAAAGATGTGTGAAGTGGAATATAAAGAAACAATGTTCATTGACTCTCAATATGGCAGAAGTTGAGTGTGTGATATTCATACCCTCTCCATCTTGTCTTTAGATAATGTTTTCAATGGGGATAAAATGATGTAATGTAAATATATCAATTGGTATGTGTTTTACCTTTATAGGTAAATAATGTATTTAGGGGGAGTTCATAAAAGGTGTGAGCTGGACTTTCAGTGTGTGTGTGTGAAATGTTATAACAGTTTGTTAATGTTGCTAGAGGAAAATCTATTCATGCGGGATGATGTTGTTTTTGGGATGAAAGTTTCAATTTTAACAATATGACTCTTAAGAGGTGTATGAAAAAGTTTCTTAAGTCACTAATTATGGAAATCATGGTAATTTTATTCAATTATTCTTGTTTCCTACACCAATTTCACTCACATAAGCTTAGAATTGTTGGATAAAAACTATATTTCTTGAGTTATGAGTTTTTAGTGATTCGTGTTTCTTGGTTGACAACAATATACAAAGTGGGGTTGGGAAAAAGAAGTTTTGAGGATATGAGTTATAAAATGTTTAGAGGAAGTTTTTCTGACTTGAAGAAGGTTGGACCATGTATTTTATTTTTTATCTTAACAAAACTCATACTATAATGTTAATCTTTCTAACATATAGTGACGAGATGGAGAGGACCGAACTGAGTTTTTTCAAACTGAGTCCATTGGATGAAGGTTATCCAAATGAAGGTTTCAGATTGAGTTTTATGTGGAATGTTTTATCCTATGATACCTACAAGATCTATCAAAAGAGTGCTTGATAAATATAATAGAGAATATATTTTCTGTTTGAAAATTTTCCAACATCATGAGAAATGAATGATCACATGATCCAAGTATAAGTATAATTGAGGAGAAATTTTTATATATGTAAAAAATTTAATTCTATGAAGGTTTAATGAATTTTACTAGAAAATTTTTTTTAGAAAGAGATTTGGATGAGAAGAAGTTTGTGTTTTATATTTGTGATGTTTTTCTGAAAGTGTAATGTTAATGAAGTGTAAAGGGAAGTTTTTGAAGAATTTCATCAGATGATGTCCAAATGGATGAAGTCCAGTCAGTTAAACACAATCAGATGAAGGCTAATTAAACAAATAAAATCAAAAAAACTCATTCAATTTCATCATACAAAGTCCAATTGGATGGAGTCCATTAAATGAACCAAATATCGGACAAAAGTCTTCGAGTTTTCAAATAGATAGTTCTTGTTTAAAAAATTGGGAATATGTTTCTATTTGAAGTTAATTATTCATAGGGTGGTGTTCAAAGGAAACAAGTGAAGTGTTCTGATAGGATTCATAAAATAGTGTAATCTTATGGAAGAATACTTCAAAATATTCCTACAAATTTATTCTAAAATATTAGATAAAGTCCTTTAGATAGAAGTTTTTCTAAAAAGTTTTACGAGATGAATGTTTGGAATATAGTGGTACTAGTTCAATGTTCTTTACAATTTGTTTATGGTTATAAAATGTAACAAAACTGAGATAATATTAAAATGCTCCAAATATCACATAAGGAAATTTTTTTATTCTCACTGAGTTAGAAGAAAGTTTATTGAATCCAGATGATGCTAGAGTTTATGAGAATATTCAATAGTTCTGTAGAAGCTCTGAGAAGAATCTGGAAAAAAAATTGAGAAGGATTTTCAAATTTTGATTATTTTTTAAGTAGGAAAATAAATTGAAGTTCCTTCTCTTTCTCATACAAGCACTACTATATAAAGGGGGTGTTTTTACACACCAAATCAGTGTACCGTTCACATGTATAAAAGATAAAGTGCTTCATAAATAGTTTTAGATAGAGATACCATATGAAAATATGAATGTCAAAGTTTTAGAAGGAATTTTTTACAACCAAGGAATATCTTGGAAAATAAAGAAGAAGAATAAGTTTCTATCAAACAGCAGAGTTGTGATCAGTGGCACCAGATAGAAGACACCAAACAAATATTGATATTAGGTGGAATCATACAAAATATATGATGATGTGAATGGATGGACAGAGCAAGAGAACATGGTATCGGTTTTCAGAAGGCAATGGATGGTATTTTCCAAACTAATGAACAAACGGATAAAGAATACATATGAATAGTGAATAGATAAATTATTTATATAAAATGATACAGATAAAGTTATTGCATGCTTATAGGTTATAAATTGACTATTAAGTTATTAAATAAAGGTAAAGAGTGAAGAAGTTAAAGTGACATAGTGACAACATACTGAACATGTTGGTGATGTTTTTTAATAGTTGTTACAAAATTATTGTTACATATTTTATTTATGTGGAGAGAACATGTTCTATTGTTTTGATAATAGTTTAATGCAAGTGTAAGGATGTTCCCAGTTTATTGTAACCACATAAAAGGACTGTTTTCTAGTGTATTTTATTGTATTGTATTATTTCAAAACCATTCCATGTACTAGCTACTCTTACTGAGTAGTAAGCCTTGAAAATTATTATATTCTTATGGATTGTTATTTTTTGCTTGTTTTTAGAAAATTTATAACTCTATACTAGGAGATGAAATTTATTTCATAAGTAAGAAAATATAAAATGAAAATATCTCTAATTCACCCCCTCCCCCTCTTAGTGATCACATAGATACCGATTGGTCCTTTCACTTTGTTTGAGTGGAATTTGCAGGAAGTGTTTAGTGTTTCCAACTGGGTTATATACTCACTCCTTTTATATTCACCATGGTACATTTTTATATAATATTTATCATGATACTGATAAGGGTAAGGTTTTCTATTTTACTAGTAGATCTTCTTGATGTTGTGTTCATGGATGGTTGGAGTTAGATATTGTGGTGAAAATTGATTTTTGGAGTCTGGAGTAGTGCCACCTTAGTTCCTTGATTCTTATTTTCTTTGAGTTTTATTTTATATAGTATTATACAGTTCTGTTTTGTTTTCTATTCATCAGTTACTCATATTATTATTTAGTTATACTATTGGGGTGTATTCTTATTTTGTATCATGTGTCATATTATGTCTCTTATCTATGGTTTATTTTCATGTTATTTTTTTATGGGAAAAACATCTACCATGATTTAGTATATCCCTTGACATTCATTTTCATCCTTTGGTGCCTTAGGGATGTCACCTAAGGTTAGTGGCATCATAGTCCTTCCCATGTTAGTGCATCTGGTCGAGGTGTTATAAATGGTATCATTTTGGTATGGTCGGTCAGTTGGTTTGGTAGGTGAGAAGATAGGATGTATTAGTACTTGAAATGTAGAGTATCAAAATGTGTAAATAACCACTTTATACTTAAATTCAATTTACCAGGGTGATTTGCATAGGAAAATTATTGTGAAGCACTTCTAGGCTTGTCATCAACTCATCATTGTGGGTTTATCTGATGAGAATATGATATTATAAATTAGTAAGGAGACTTACCACTATGATTTCCTCATTCATATGTTATTTTAAATTCTTGGTTTTGAAATTATGTTACTTTGACATTGATTTTTTTGTTTAAATATACTATATTTCTAAGGATTAAAGAAACGTGTGATAACTGACTGGATATTGTTACTATGGTTCTAGAATAATGGCACTAGTTAGAAGACCTTGAAACCAGCAAGAGGGGGACATGGAGAATTTGGTTGCACCATAACTACAGGTGAATCGGGAACTTATTTAGAGTATTGTGCGAGCACTCCAGACTATATAAAAATGGAATCTAACTCATGAACCAAACCATACTAATCATAATTTTTAGTTTCATAAACATAATCCACTGACCTTCTTGGGGATTTATAACCTTATATGTCATCAAATTAGATTAACATGATCAATAAAATATCTGAATTCCTTAGAACAGTTACCAATATAAAGGTGAATCTTAGAGTATAAATATTGGTGGATCACGTACGATAATGGTGAGAATTATCTATTCAAGTGAAACTCGACTAAGGAGTTACTTGGGAGGGATTCTAA
Organism: Viscum album; assembly: GCA_963277665.1. Classification (NCBI taxonomy): domain Eukaryota; kingdom Viridiplantae; phylum Streptophyta; class Magnoliopsida; order Santalales; family Viscaceae; genus Viscum; species Viscum album. The sequence continues at coordinate 228,123,742 of OY728123.1, read as the reverse complement.
AAATTTTTCAATAAATAATTTTATCCAAATACATTAAAAGTAATATAAATGATAGATTTATTTTATCTCAAGTATGGAAATATATCTATGACAGAATGTGTAGCTAAATTTATTAACATAGTTCGTTTGTTCTCCATATGTCAAAGCTAGTACACACTTGAATGTGTGATTATTCAATGAAAGGAAGTGACCAGATATTTATACTAAGGTGGTCATATTTTTTATTAATGATTATATAGAAATGGAAAAGGATTAAAAGTTGAAGAAAGGGATATAATTGGGAATGGTGTTTGGGTAATCAATTCTATCTTCATAGACATAGGTGGAAACTCCAATGATAGAATCAAGAGGAGGAGGGAAACCTACTCCCAAGAAAGCAGAACACTAGAGAACCAGAATATTAAACTAGTCTCTTTTCCAACATGTCACGTAATAGATACAAGTTTTTTTTAATGTGGATTAATCACAGACAAGAAAAGGGGACGTATAACACTACCTTGAAACTGCCATAACTATGGCTGGAAAGGAAACCTTATGTATTATTTTACAAAACCCATGAAGTTAACAAGTGCATATGGCTTGGATTAGTCTCAGATCACCCATTCTCAATGAAGGAAATCTCATGAAAATAGTTATTTTCCTCAATGTTGATAAACTTATGTGGATTCAATGAACACCTCAGTCGTCTAGCCATCACCACCACAATAAGGAAGCAAGGACTACTCAATTGGAGTTGACCAGAAACTATATGGTCCTAGGTGATAAATCATAGATAATTAATTAGGTCCCTCGATGGAGTGAGGTACCATTATTCTAATCTCTAATCTAATGCAAGTATTGTTTGATACTGGCGCATCCCACTAATTTCATGCTTATCGTGTGGTTAATCAATTGGGGTTTCTTGTGGAAATGGTGTATTATATATTTCACCTCAAAAAACTTCTTGGGTAATGTAGTTAATTATGAAAGGTTTATACCATTCATGAAAATGTTAGGACTATATCCATCAAAATATTTAGTAGTAAAATATTTCTCACCCTAATTCCTCCACCCCCATTAAGGTGTGTTTGGGATGATGTAGTTTCAAAAAGTGGTACCAGAGACATAAGTTTCATCTTAGTGAATTTTTAGAAGGATGTTAATTAATATAGAGGATGTAATATATGTAAAAAAGAGTTCACTTATTTTATGATAGTAATTAATATATTTCTATGAACTGAATGAAATCATTGTTACAATCTTTCAAACTTTGTTTTTATTGTACTACCATTCATGTTATATATGTGAGCGATGTTAAAAATATGTTTATAACTAAAGAAGATAGAAAACTTATTAACACTTATACAAAGGAAAAAAAATCATTTTCAAGAAATTTTTTCAGGCAGATATACAAGTAGATAATTATTTTTAAATCTAGTAATGAAATTTAAGATAAATTTTCCAGTATCTATGATAAATAAAAAAGTAATAAAAAATGTTATAGGTTTCACACAAAAAATTTGATGATATAAAGTAGATCTCTAAAAAACATTGAGATTTTATTAAACCAAATAATTTAAGTAGTTAATGTGATATGTGGACTTGATGATGAGATGAAGGATGTTAATATTGTAAAGAATATTCTATAGAGATTTTAACCTCTATATTATATAAAGGTTTTAGATATTGAAGAAGGAAACCTTATAGAGTTATCTTGTAGTGAGTAATGTAAAAAATTTCATCGTGCCTTTCATCAATGGGAGTATAACTTAAATCCATGGGGAAATATTAAATTCATGAATCTAGAAATCAAGAACAATATGAAAGTAATGAATTCATATCACTTAAAGTAAGAAAATTTGAGTGAGGGAAATGAATATTTAAGGGTAGGATACTATTTTATTTCATTGATTATGGAATGTTTAGAAAAAAAGCAATGAGAATTAATCCAAGCATATACAAAAATATTGAAGTAAAATTCACCATAAACAAGATTTCAAATCTAGAAACACACTCGAAAAGTGGGTTTATCGGTAGATTTTGGTGATAAAGGGGTGATGATGAAATTTTCTTTGAATAATTTTTAATTAAATTTAAATCAGATTTAAATTGTTGAATAAATTCAATTAAAAAATGAGGAAGAAAAGTGGTCATAAGGTATTATTTGTAACATCCCCTAGCCCAATGCTCTCTCACATGACCAAGTTGTGGTGGCTACTGGACCTCAATCATTCCTCCCCGTATACTAGAGGACAGCGATTAGTAAGGAGGGTGGGAGATTATACCCTCTAGAACAAAGTAATGGAAATATCAGAAACAATATTAATAAATAACATGAAATCAATTTTAATAAAAAATGGATAAGAATGAACAACAAATAATAATAGATACCATGTAATGATAGGATAAATGTAAGTAAATTTCATATTGTTTTGAAAAAATGTAATAGACTAAAAGACTCAACAAAAACTCAAAAAAACCTAGGTCATGCTCTCCTTGTCGGTCCCATATCCTCTCATTATCCCATCCAGGAAACAATCAATCAAGGATGGGTCTCTTTCCCTTGTCCAGACCTATATCCATGAAATCTTCTTGGGTACTAGATGCTTGTCTAAATAAAGCAGGAGTACCACTCAGTAGGATAACTCCTATGGAATCTAACCAATTCATCCTAAATATATAGTTCATAAAATAATATGATAAACAATGGTATATATTCATAAATTAATATGAAAAATAATTTAAACCATGTTAACCCATGAGCTTCGGGTTGACACCCAGGATCAGCCAAAGCAACTTCAACTTTAAGTTGTATATCTCTATCCAGTGGTGGATCATTTTGTATAGATGGATCGCCCATATCATGTTGGATTTTCCTAAATAGGATGAATCATTGTGTCATGTATCAAGTAACCATGTCACTCAGCTCCACGTGTATATCACCATGTTGGAGTCACTTACATATTCCCATGTGTACATTACCAAGGGAAAGTTGACCATCTCACTGGGCTTCATGCATACATCACCATGCGGCTGTCTCTTATGTATTCCCATGGAACACATCACCAGAGGGTATTGTGACCAATAACACTGGGCTAAATATATACATTACTATGCGGGAGTCTCTTATGTCTTCTCCGGTGCACATCACCAAGGGGGGTATCCATATCACGTGGTGGATTATCCTATATAGGATGAATCAGTTGTATCACATCTCACAATATAGTGAAGCAATCCCTTAGGCATCAAGTTTATAGTCATAAAATATATCAATCCAAATGCATGTCATAGTCGAATAGCAAATTCTTCTGTCCAGGATGAATCATCCATAGTATGCATTAAGTATCAAACATTGGACATGTCACATGTCATCATAAGTTGTATTGGTCAATTCATTCAATTACTAATTAATAAGTTTTTTTTCCTCAATTGGTGGATTCTCTTAGCTAAGATGAATCATCCAAGTCACATCATGCCTTGTTACCATTTATCACAAACACATGTTTATCCAATTCTAATTTTCAAGATAATTTCAAAAGAAATTCCATTTCATGAAGGGTTGGAACAACTCTCTGGTGGCTTCTAGTCCAAGTACCAACACCAAGGGACCCAACATGGTACTTGGGAGGTCTCATCATTTGAATTTTCATGAAAGTGATGAATTTAAAACTTACTTAGATCACATTAATGACATGCCTACATGATTGCACTTATTGCACATGTTAGAGGAATCAAAACAAAAAAAAGATAGTTGTTCTAGAACACCCACCTCAAACCACAGACAATGTAGAAAAATCCTCAACATCTTAGGTAGAAATCGCATTCTCCCTTCCTTCCCATTACTCTCTTGGTCCGGAACACCAAGGCCCTACAGAACCCTACTTAGTTTGAAGAGGACAACAAAGAGTGGCTAAAAAAGGGCTACAAATAAATAGAGCAGTGGGGTGTGTGATAATAAAAAACATGTATTTGCTTGGTTAAAAGGAGGGTTGGTAATGGAATACTAATTATGTGAATAGGGGATTCATGTTGTGAATTTTGCGACTCCCATATATGCTTAGAAACCCAATGCCTTGGTTAAAAATCAAGTAAAATACTGTTTCACATCGTGAATGCATCTCATGATGTGAGTTTTTGATTCACAGACTTCCCATAAAATTTCATGGTGTGAATGAAGTTCATGGGATTTGTCACAACCATTCACACCTTGTATAGGTTTCATGGGGTCTACCTTAAAAAATTCACCTCATGAATAGACCATTCATGGCATTAATTTATTCTGTATCCAGAATTCAGTTCCCCTACTACTTCTTCCCAGAACTAACCCAACCATCACAATGGCTTGCTAACCTAGGCAGAAATGAAAAACAACCAAACTCAATGAGGTTTAACTAAAATCTTAAAGAAGGATGTACCTGGAAAAGATGGGATCTTACAACCACCCCACCATATAACATCTCTTCCCCTAGTTTTTCTCCAAATCATCTTGGTGGGTGGTCACTAGACCTCAAACACACCTCCCTGTATGCCAGAGGCTTCTGACTAGCAGTAAAGGTGTAATGAATATAGTGGGGAGACTACTCCCTTTAGAAAAATGTAACATAAATAGCAGAGGAAATGTTAATAAATAAACATGAAACCAAGCATAAATAAAATAGTATGAGTCCAAAAAACCAATAATAACAAATACAATGTAATGACGTGCTAAATGTAACTAAATATCATGTTTTAGTAAAAAAAAATAAGAGACTAACAGACTCATCAAAGTCTCTAAAAACTCTGATCTCGATACCCATGTCAGTCTCATCTCCAAGAACCATCCCATCAATAAAACAATCAATCAACACAGGGCCTCTTTCCCTTACCTAAACTAGTGTCCATTAAATTTTCTCAGGGAGCCAATGGAGGCCCGGAAAGGGTGTGAGTAACAACTTAGTAGGACAACACCCAAAGTGTCTAAACAATCCGGTCTAAATATACAATTCATGTAATAATAAAATAAATAGGGATATAAATTCATAAATTATGACGTTGCATCAATTAAACCCTATCGAACCTCGAACTCTGGGTTGACACCCAGGGTCGACCAAACTTGCTTTGGCTCCATGTCGAATATTTCTGTATAGTGATTGATCCCTCTACATATGACATATCACCCATATCGTGTCGGATTCTCCTACATAGGATGAATCGCCACATCCTATCTCAAGTAACCATTTCACTTAGATTCATGCATACATCAACATGCTGGAGTCGCTTACATATTCCCGTGTGCACATCACCAAGGGGAATGTAACCATCTCACTAGGATACATGTTTACATCACCATGACGGATTCGATTATGTCTTCCCAAGGCACACATCACCAAGGGGTATTGTGACCAATCACACTAGGCTCCATGTATACATTACCATAATGAATTCTCTTATATCTTCCCATGTGCACATCACCAAGGGGAAAAATATCCATATCACGTGGTGGATCCTCCTACCTAGGATGAATCACTGGTATCACATATCAAAAAAATATTGAAGCAATCCCTTAGCCATCAAGTCAGTAGTCATTAAGTATATCAATCCAGATGCATGTTGTAGTTAAGTGGTGGGTTCTCTTGTCTAGGAAGAATCACTAATGACATGCATCAAGTATCAAACATCAAGCATGTAACATGTCATTATAATCCATATTGGTCAATTCATTCAACTACCAATTAATAAATCATTTATTCTCAACGTCTGGATTCTCCTACCTTGGATGAATAACCTGAGTCATAATATTCCATGGTACCATATTTCACCAAAACATGTTATGTCGATTCTCATTTTCAAGAAAATTTCTAATAATTCCCATTTCATCAAGGGTCGGAACACCTCTTGAGTGGTCGTAAGTCCTAGTCCCAATGCCAATGACCCAATGAGAACCTTGGGAGGTCTCAACTTATGAATTCTTATAAAAGAAAAGTATTTCCATTTTATTTAGTTCATGTTCATGACGTGACAGTGCAATCACACCTATTTCACATACTAGAAGAATCAAAACAGATAAAAAATAGTTGTTCAAGATAACCAACCCCTCATGGTAGAGATGACATAGAAAACTCCTCAACATCCAAGGGAACGATCAGATTCTCCCTTCTTTCCCTTCACTCTCTAGGTTCAGAACACCAAGGACCTACATAGCCTTTTTTAAGTGTACATTGAAGATTTCCTATAGAAGGGTTGTAGATCAAGAGAGTGGTGGGGTGCGCAATAATCAGAAACACACAGCCTCGGTTAAAAGGAGGGTTGGGAACAACATATTCATGAATTGAATAAGGGATTCACATTGTGAATTATATGGCTCCCACATACTCAGAGAAACCTGTCACCTCAGCTAAAAATCCATAAAAAACTGTTTCATGTCATGAAACCATCTCAGGACACAAGTTTCCTATTCACGGACTTCCTATAACCATTAATGAGGTGAATGAAGTTCACTGGCTCTGCCAAAACCATTCAAACCTTGTGTAGGTTTCATGGAGTCTCACCCAAGCAATTAATGTCATGAATGGACCATCCATGATGTGATTTTTTGCTGCCAGACTTCAGTTTCTCTTGATGCATCCTCCCAAAACCAATCCAACCGACACAACAGCTCGACAACTAAGGGTTAAACAAAAAACAACCAAACTCAAGGAGGTTTAATCAAATTCTTACAGAATGATGTACCTATAAAAATGGGATCTTACATTATTGATATCGTGATGGAAATTGAAATTTAAGGTTCTCTTTTAGATATTAAAAAAAAGGAATATTAGTTGCTTTCTGAAAAAAAAAGTCATCAAAGTATATTTACCAACTTAAAGCCAAAAACACATAGTTAGAGAATGTTATGAAGGATTAATTGACTTCTAAATAAAAATCTTGAGAAATAGTAGATATTAAGCTAAAATTTGAATAATAAGTTGTGGTGATCGAAAATTTTGGTACCCATATTGAGGAGAGGGAGAATAAGATTGAGTCTCTTGAAGAAGAGGTAGTGAAATTGAGGAAGTGTCTTAAGGATGAAATGAAAACAAGTGGGTCCAAGAATAGCTTATATTTTAGAATGTTCATGGATGAAGAACTAGAAATGTAATGAGGAAGGCACATCGAGTTTTGAGAATATAGTGAATGCGTAAAGAGACAACTACATAGTTAAAGGTGGAATTGGTTTTGAAGATGAACCATTCAATGTTGGGATAGAGAGTGTAAAGAATAAAGGGAAGAAAAGGTTGTAGATAGCTCTCTACCATTAAGAATGTATCAAAAACCAAGGAACTATTTTGCAGATACTGATATATAGAACAATAGTGAAAACAAATTTTTCATTGATAAATTATACCTTTTGTGGTTTCCTTGGCCACACTACGACATATTTTGAATCAGTTATGAGATACATGAATGTAGAAGTGGTTGCAAGCCAAAAAAATATATGATAAGAACATATCATAACCCTCTAATAAGAATCTATTTTTATTGATATTTCTTTAATTTCTCTAACATTAGCCATAAATCTATGAATTATAGTCAATAAAGGAGTCAAAATTATTTTAATGAGATATTAAGAAGGATGGTTAGAAGACCAAAAAACTCTTCCTTTAGGAAAAGGATTTTTCTCACATGAAGAAAAAGAGTATAACTATGTTTGATATTGTTGAACCCTCTAGAGGATGATGTTGTATTTATTATCAATACAGATTTCTATGTGATTATTATTTGATCTGATCTTCTGGTGCATGAAAAATGATGATGGTAAGGAAGTGTTATTTAAAATATTTAATGGAAGTAGGTTAGTGATGGATAAAAAGGAAGAATATAGAATTGAGTTTAAAAGGAAAAGGTTGGACGACGTTTTGAGAAAACATCCAAAATATGATGATTATTGAAGCTTCTATGTATGGGTGATGAAGATGATTTCAATGAAGATTCAATGTTTTTAGAGAAATTTTAAAGTGCCCAAGAAGTCTTTGAGTTTGTTTGGAAGTATTTTGAGTTGAGGGGACCTAATTTTGAAAAGTATGTATAGGAGACTAAGCACACGTGACTTCTTGTGTGTGTGCGCGTATGAATTTGGTGGCTCACATGTGACTTTAAAAGTATGATGGGTGTAAGATACTTAATAAATGTGAATGATATTTTAGAAGTTTTTAAGATACTTGTGATTTTCATAAGACATTTTACAATCTCATAAGATATATGAGATCTAAAATCTCATACGATATTTGAGATCTTTATATGATATCTGTATTTGTTTGATATTATACATTGAGAAAATCCTAAGATGTGAACTTTTATAATGAATTACTCAGAATAGAAAATGAACTCAAATGATTCAAATGCTCTGTTCTTCATGGGTCAAGTATCATGATCATTTGAAATGGATTATGATCGTGTTATTGGGACAATATTATTTCTACATTGTAGTGGGAAATGACAAGTTACCAAAATTTGGTACATAATAGATTTATTATACAAAGTGAAACATTGGTATTGACTTTAATTGACAATAAAAACATTGAATGTTGTGGAAAGTTAAAAAATTAATTGTTGCCTTCCTTGTCATATAAGGAACTAACAAAAGTTGCAGGTTTTAAAATCAGTAATGCTAATCAGAAAATGCTTCACATCATATATGAAGGAAACATGGATGTGAAGATAAATTTAAAATAAGTATGCAACATTTTGAGGAAATTAGGATGAAGAAACAATTGACCAGTTCTTCACAAGGGTGAATCTCATGGTTAGCACCATAAGAGGGTTTGAAGAAACTCTAGAAGGCTCTACTGTGATAAAGAAACTAATGATAATGAATTTTATTCCAAGATCTTACCTCTTGAAGATATATATTTAGATTACTTCACTGTTGATGAGCTCCAAAACACCCTCATTAACTATGATATAAGGAGAGGGCATGAACTCAATATCAAAGGGAGGAAGGAGGATGAAATTTCATTCAAACCCCTCAAGGATAAGAAGGTAGATAAGCAGCAGAAGTGATTGGATGGAGAATATTGGATGATTTTGTTGAAACATTTTCCCTTATAATAAGAAACTTCACTCATGGGAAGGGGTAATAAGAAAAACTACCTTTCAAATTCTACAAATATGGAAAGGTTATACACTTATCACCCAAATGTCCAAAAAAAGATCAAAGGATATGGTGAAGATAGTGAAGGTATCTTAAAAGCCACCAACAAGAGGAACTGGTCAAAGGGGAAGAAGAAAATTTATCATAGTACTTTTAGAAGGAACTCCCTTTTAGGTGAGAAAGGAGGACTGATAATGAGAAAAGTGATAATAAAAAAGACTTCATTCATTACTCACAAGGAATGCCCATATCCCAAGAATAGTGGGATTCATCATAAGATGATACTCAATACAATGGTGAGTATGTTGCAGGAGAGGGAGAGTACTAAAGAATATACTATGAGAATCAAAATGAAAATGTCTGTTAGGACCAATAGGGGCCTATATACCCTGATAGGGGGGTGAATCAGGGTATGGATATTCTTTTTCAAAATTCTTCCTGCCCCACTGGATCTTGACCTCTTTATTACAAGGGTCACTTTTTTTGCACTTGTGTGTTTATTATGATCACTTATTTTCTTCTTTGTCTGATGATGATGCTTCAAATGCAATGCAGGGAATTAAGCAGGCAGATACAAAGATTTTTACTTGGTTCACCCTCATTGGGCTACGTCCAAGGAGAATATGCCGACAAGTTGACGTGCGTACCAATTCCACTAAACTTCACTAGCTGTGGATTACAATGTTTGGGCTAGATCACTTTTATGCCCAGGCTCACTGACTATACAATGTTTAGGGTCAGCTCACTGCTTTCCCAAGGTTCACTCTCTGTTTCTCTCACTATAGCTCACTGCCGGTGGAGAGGATCACCTTCTTCCTCTTCCTAAGCTCACTGCTCTTGGAAGGGAATCCACTCACAGTTTATAGACATGTAGGTCTCTTCATTTGCATGAATGAATGCATCTTTCTCTGTGTGTAGATGCTCTGTTGAAGTACAACTTTCACCTGTAGATGAATATCTCTTTGTACCGAAGGTATCGGGCAATGTACCAGCTTCCACGCAATCCGAGAAGCACCGCTGGAACAAAACCTTACTTGGCGCGCAAGTCAATCTCAGCGTGCAAGTATCGGCGCGCAAGTCACAACGGGCGCGCAAGTCCTCCTCAGACACTTGCGCGACTCAAGCTTCCTCAACTCCAAACTTGCGCGACTCTCTTCCTTTTACGCCCAAACCAATATTGGCGCGCAATTTCCAACCGGCGCACAACTTCTAACACCGGCGCACAACTTCAACTACTGGCGCGCAAATTCACCTGCGCGACCCACACTCACCACTTGCGCGACCACCACACCTGCGCGACGGGAGCTCTGATTTCTCAAAGTGTTGAACTCCGTTAAGAATGAGGAGGGGTGGTCCGGTATTTATAGGCAATCTGACCACCCTGCGCGACGGCGCGCAAGTCACCTGCGCGACCCAGTTTCGGCGCGCAAGTTCCCTGTCATTTTAGACACTTGCGCGACCAACTCCCAAACTTGTGTGATCCTTTTCCTTAGCCATATTTTGATCTTATGAGCTTGAAAAACATATGGTGCGCAAGTTCCCTATACTCCAAGTCCACGGCGCGCAAGTCCCTTTGCCAAAAACACTTTTCTTCATTTGCCGATTTTCAGGCCCTAAAATTTGGCAAACACTGGAAAACGGCGCCACCTTGTATCTGTTCTTTTATACCGCCTCCAGATCATCCATTCCTTTTATTGACATTCTTGAATCAAACATGGATCGTTGACCTTAGCTCTTGAACTCGAAATTCCACCATGAAATCCTCTTTGTCAACAAATTTGTATGTCATTGTTTTACTTTGTCAACAATCACTACTCAGATGTCCACTTTGTCAACAAACACAATCACCTCAAAAATACTTCAATGATACCTTGAGGGATTTTTTCCCAACAATCTCCCCCTTTGGGTTTGTTGACAACTCTTCCAAAACAAAGATACGTCGTTGATTCTTCAGCCTCCATTCGCCTCATTGCGATTCTGATAGCGGTCAAGGATTTACTCAACACATACTCTAAGCTCACATGAGCAATGCTCGGCGTGAGAAACAAGAGTAAATGAAAAGTTCATCAATGAATCACTTTATCTCTGACATCCACTATTGACACCAAACTGATACCAATTTGTACTAAACTGATACCAATTGTTGAAGGATTTGTTGGAAGACCAATGTTTGGTTTGGAAATAGTCTTACCACTTTCCAACACCACTCTTCTGCTTTTATCACGCTCCTCAACTGTCGTGATATCTATTCTTTGATCGATCACTTCTAGCATCGTCAGATTTAATACACTCCCCCTTTCTCATAGCTCCCCCTTTCTGGATGCTCCACCTTTCAGCTTCTCCCCATATCTGTCATGATTTCTCAAATAGCCACACTGTCTCCCAATCACTATTTTCTCCCCCTTTAACAAACACTATTTTTTCTCCCATTGTCAACGAACCCAAAGGTCAATCCTTTGTAGTCTGTAACAGAGTAGAGAACTCAAATCAGCACATTAGGAAAAAAAGACATCATACCTCAGGGAGAGGGGGGTGGGGTGTCCCACATCCACACTATTTCAAGTGCGGGGAATCGACTGAACTCCCAGAGCCAGTCGATGCCTCTCAAAAGCTTCCTTGGGTAAGGCCTTACTCAGAATGTCTGCAACCTGTAGCTCTGTAGGCACATACTCCAACTTCACGATGCCCTGCTCAACCTTCTCCTTGATGAAATGATACTTGATCTCAATGTGCTTTGTCCTGGAATGATGGAAAGGATTTTTGCTAAGATTTATAGCACTTGAGTTGTCACACTGAATTCTGATCGGAGAATTCACTTCAACTCCCAATCTTCAAGCTGCTGCTTCATCCACAATAACTGTGTGCATGCTTGAGTGGTCGCAATATACTCAGCATCTGCGGTGCTTAGGAAAATTCAATCCTGCTTCTTGCTTAGCCATGAAATACACAATCCACCAAGATAGAAAGCACCATCTGACGTTGATTTCCTATCATCCGCTGAACCGGCCCAGTCTGCATCAGTGTACCCCAATAACTCTGTCTGAGATTTTTCATTGTATGTCAAGCCGAAGTCCACTGTGCCCTTGATATACCGAAGTATTCTTTTCACTACGAGCATGTTACTTTCCTTGGGATTACTCTGATATCTCGCTTCTTGGCATGTGGCGAAAAAAATATCAGGCCTTATTGCGGTTAAGTACAACAGACTTCCAATGATTTTCTTGTATTCTGTGATATTAACTGTCTTGTCATCCTCATCTTTTGATAATTTCATCCGGGTAGCCACCGGAGTCTTCATCTACTTGGAATTTTCCATTCCAAACCTTATCAAGACCTCCTTAGCATATTTAGATTGAGAAATGAATGTTCCATTCTTTCCTTGTGTTACCTGTAGACCAAGGAAAAATGTTAGCTCTCCAATCATTGACATTTCAAACTCATTTTTTATGAATTCGGAAAACTGTCTGCACTGAGCTTCATCTGATCCTCCAAATATTATTTCATCGACATAAACCAACACCATCATCCTTTGATTACTGTCATTACTAAAATAGAGATTGCAATCAACTCCTCCACGCTGAAAACCAATCTTCTTCAAGTACTGATCAAGCCTTGAGTACCATCCCCTTGGTGCTTGTTTCAGCCCATACAATGCCTTCTTTAGCCTGCAAATATTGTTCTCATCCTCATGAATGAGAAAACCATCTGGATGCTCAATATACACCTCCTCTTCCAGAACACCATTCAAGAATGCAGATTTGACATCCATCTGGAACACTTTGAACTTCCTTTGCACTACGATGGCTAGGAATAATCTTATTGTCTCCAGCCTTGCAACCGGTGAAAATGTCTCATCAACATCAATTCCCTCGATCTGGGAGTACCCCTTGCACACTAAACGTGCTTTGTTCTGAATCACTGTGTCATCTTCATTCATCTTATTGTGATAGACTCATTTGGTTCCAATGACATTCTTGTCTGCTGGCCTCGAAACAATCTCCCATGTCTGGTTCTTCTCAATTTGATCAAGCTCTTCATTCATAGCCTGAACTCAGTTTTCATCTTCAGCTGCATCGAAAAAACATTTTGGCTCCACCTGAGATAAAAACGATGTTTGTTGTAATGATTTCATTCTTCGAGTCTGAACTGGAGCTGTCTGATCACCAATGATATTTTGCCTATCAATTTCAGCTCGACTCTTTGGCTTCCTTGCAGATACAGACTTGACACTCTCTTGTTCATCATCAGTATCTTCTTCTGAGTCAGCCTCTGCCACTTCTACTCCCCATGTGTTGCTTGCCTCATCATCACTTTTATCCAGAAACTGTTCACTGGGTCGTTGAGCAGTCTATTCATTTTCGACTATAGTGACATCATTGCTCTCAACAATTTTTCCCAGCCTCTTGTTGAAGCATTTATATGCTTTTCTTTTCCCTGAATAGCCAAGGAATATCCCTTCATCTCCTCGTGCCTCAAACTTCCTATGATGTTCTTTGTTGAGAATGAAACACTTACTTCCAAATATTCGAAAGTATTTCAACGTTGGCTTCTTTCCATACCACAGTTCATACGGAGTCTTCCCTTGATTCGGACATAACAGGGACCTGTTTGAAACATAGACCGATGTCAAAACTGCTTCCTTCCAAAATTTCTCTGGTAGGTCCTTATCAATAAGCATTGTTCTGGCCATGTTGTTGATGATCCGATTTCTCCTTTCAACCACTCCATTCTGTTGGGGAGTTCTTACTGATGAAACTTGATGCCTTATCCCATGTTTCTCGAGATAGTTTTCAACCTGACTGTTTGTAAATTCTGTACCGTTATCAGTACGAAACTTCAGAATTTTCTGCCCAAGCATATTTTCTGATTCCCTCCTGTACTGCTTTATGCAACTGAAAACCTCTGTCTTATGGGTAAGGATGAATACCCAGGCCATTCTGCTATAGTTATCAATGAAAAGAACACAGTACCTTTTCCCATCTATAGCTCGTGGTGAGATAGGTCCACATACATCAGCATGCACCAATTCGATCACTTCAGTTGCTTTTTGTTCCTTTGGCCTGTATGTCTTCCTGATGATCTTCCCTTGTTGACAAGCATCTCACGTATGACTGCGATCACGTGATAGTTTGGGAAGGTCTCTAGCAGCATCACACTTTACCAGATCTTCCATAGATGGTTGACATAGATGACCAAGTCACTTATGCCACAACTGATTTTCTTCTTCTCTAGATAAAAGGCATGAATCTTCTTCCCCACCTACCAGGTAAAGATTCCCCTTTTTTCATTTTCCCTGTAGAATGACTATTCCATCTTTTCCGTTAACAATACCCATCTTCTTGGTAAATAGGATAGAGTGCCCAGAGTCGCATAGTTGACTGACGCTAAGCAAATTATGACTGAGACCCTCTACCACCAAGACATCAGCATGTCTCGTTTCTTTGCCCCCAAACTTGGCTTTTCCTGAGCCAGCAATATTCACACCTTCATCATTTCCAAATTTGACAACTCCTTCTTTTTCATATTTTATTCATGTAACCAGATCCTTGTTGCCTGTCATATGTGATGTGCAACCACTATCAAGGATCCACATTTGTTGTGGAACACGACATGCGAATTTTTCAATACGTTCTTTGTTCATCTTTCTATTATCAGATGTCTAAGGCACCACCCTATTTTGCGTTGGTGGTGGGTCCTCCACTGAACTTCCATTCTTCTTACTCACAGCTGTAGATTTTCCTCCCTTTTTCTTCCAAATTTGTTCATGTTCTTTCTTAGGGGGCGGTTGTGAGTGTGACGGAGGAGGTGACTGATACACTTCTTGTTCAGCTCCATGTGATTCCCCTGAGGCTCTACGCCTATTTTCCAATTTACCACATTGTCTTCCAGTGTATGATTTCTCATTATACACCACTGAAGTGAGGAATCTCCTTTGACGTTCCTTTTTTTCCATGCCTTCTTATTTCTACACTGTCTGGCCAAATGCCCATGATCAGAACATATGAAACATATTCCATCAAAGACATACCTCATTTCATCATTTCTATGTCGAGATGTTGATGTAGCTTGAGTTCTTCCTCTGAAATTGAGCTCCTGAGCTTCCTGACACATACTCATGGTGTGTCCCATTCTTCCACAGTAATAGCATTTAACAAATGCTTTCCTTTGAGAGACTCTTCTTTCTGATTTCTCATGATGCTTCATCTTATTCTCAGATTTTGTACATTTTCTGTTTTCACAATACGAAATGTATTCCTGAGCCTCTGGACAGAATCTTGATGTGTTGCCATGAATCCCACAGAAATAGCACATGTCGTCACTTCTTTTTGTAACTGACCTCTTAGGCCTATCTCCAGCACCTACTGGTTTTTCTCCACTCCTAGAACTGTTCACGGCTCTCTTCTTATCACGCATGGGAGGTGATTCATCAAATCCAATACCAGCTTTTCCGAAACATGCTAGTCTTTGAGCTGAGAAAATATTCTGTTGTTTCTCTTCAGAAATAGCATATTTTCTTTTCATTTTATCGTCACCTGTCGAAGGATAATCAAATAGCAAGTGTAGTGCATCCTTCAATTTGGGCTTACCTTTGTATTTAGACTTCTCTATTTCCAGCTTGACTGATTCTAGCTCTTCTACCAACTTTTGAATCTTCATATCCCTTGATTCAAGTTGGACATCAAGTTCTTCCTTGAGATTCTTCCCTCTACTCACCTCATCTTCCAGTTCATACTTCAGCTTATCAACCATGTCATTTTTCTCCTTTACCTTCAATTTTTCTTGAGTGACAGAGTCAGAGAAATATGCATTTTCTTGTTGTAGCATTTGATTATTCTGAACCTCTGCAGACAATTGTGCTGCTAGATCATTATTTCTGGTTTTAAGATTTTGTGCTTCATCTATCTTTTGACTCTCTTCATAATCACCAGCCTTTTGTTTTCCTTTCATTCTAGCCATCTTCTGCAGCTCTTCAACATGTGAATCATTCTTCTCTGTTAGGTCAGTAACTATATCAATAAGCCTTTGATTTAAGGCTTTTAGCTTGTTGACCTCAATCTCCAATCCCTTGATCCAGATATCTTTAGATTTGGCTTCTTCAGTGTTTCCAACGTCACTTGGAATATTAGGTTCTTCGATGCTTTTGAATTGATCTTTCACTTTTCTATTCAAGCCATCGATCTCCCTTTTCTGTTCTTCAATCTTAATCTTATACTCACTAACTGATTCTGAGTTCTCTCGTGTTGATAACTTGAGTTTCTCAATTTCTTCCATCAACTCATACTTCTCTTCTTCCTGCTGCTGCATATAGAGTTTGGCATCGTGAACAACTTTGTTGGATTTCTTTGTTTTTGCTCTCCAAACATCTATCTCCTTAAGAGCATCCTCCAACTCAACTCGCATATCTATTCTTCCTTCAATTTCTTCTTCTGTTTCAGCATCACTCTGATGCTCATGTACTTCACTCATTCCAACATCATGATTGAGTGAATCAATCCTTTCCCGGTCAGATTCATCCAGACCTTCCTTCAGTAAACTGTTTGATTCTTTTAATTGAATCATACTTTTTCCATACATACTTCCACACTGAGGAATACCACCTAACTTATGCTTCTTCTTGGATGTTTTTCCTTTTCCCATGGTAGATTGAGATAAGAGAAAATTGTATCTTCAACCACACAGATCGACTACACCAAGTCGAGGCAAACAAATCTGATAAAAGAAACCATCCCTCTGATACCAATTGTTAGGACCAATAGGGGCCTATATACCCTGAGAGGGGGGGTGAATCAGGGTATGGATATTCTTTTTCAAAATTCTTCCTGCCCCACTGGATCTTGACCTCTTTATTACAAGGGTCACTTTGTTTGCACTTGTGTGTTTATTATGATCACTTATTTTCTTCTTTGTCTGATGATGATGCTTCAAATGCAATGCAGGCAAGTAAGCAGGCAGACACAAAGATTTTTACTTGGTTCACCCTCATTGGGCTACGTCCAAGGAGCATACACCGACAAGTTGTCGTGCATACCAATTCCACTAAACTTCACTAGCTGTGGATTACAATGTTTGGGCTAGATCACTTCTATGCCCAGACTCACTGCCTATACAATGTTTAGGGTCAGCTCACTGCTTTCCCCAGGGTCACTCCATGTTTCTCTCTCTATGGCTCACTGCCGGTGGAGAGGATCATCTTCTTCCTCTTCCTAAGCTCACTGCTCTTGGAAGGGAATCTATAGCATCCTGCCTTTTTATAACATAAACTTTCATTACATTACACAAAACTGAGGATCTTTAAGGTTTAGTGTCTTGGAAACCAGGAACTTAAAACATGAAAACATAAATCATTCTTCTTAAACACTTGAAAGGCTTCTCCTCATGTTAATCCTAGGTTCATTACTACATCTCATAACCTGGAGACATACATCAAAAGAAAGGGTGAGCAGAAGGCCCAGTAAGGGAAATAAGAGAAACATTTTACATGTGAACTTGAGATACTTCAATAAGGTCATGAAAAGAACTTTATGGCATGAAAATGAAACCATGAGGCATATCATAATAAAAATAACATTGTTCATAACTTGAAGATGTGGCTACATCATTTAACATAGAAAATCATGAACATATCACCAAGGTCCATCCCCAAGGTGTCATTTGAAAAATTACCAAGGTTATTCAACAAGGTATCGTGAAAATTGTAATCTCTAGTAGTTACATAATTACCCAATGCATTGGAGCGCTATCAGGGCGCACCCTTAAATTTGCCTTTATTATCATGTGAGCCACATATATCATCATCAAACCTTTCATAAATAACCCACATAGCATAAAATAAATGGGTTTAATTTCATAATCATAACGTTTTAAAAACTGCTATAAAGACATGATCTTTACGGCACTTTAAAACCCACAGAAAAGGAAGGTGGGTCTCATGTATGTAAATCCCAGAATTTAAAATAGAACATTTTGGTATATATGTGAATACCCCTTTATAATAAAGAGCTTTTAGTATTCACTTAATAATATAAATGAACTTTAGAAAAAGAGATAGACATTTTGAGACAGAAATTCTGCAACATAACGGCTATGTTACGAGGTTTTAGAAGACATTAAAAAGAGAGGTAAAATGGGTCAAACATTCATAAATGACCCATAAAATATTAGATGGACAGAATAAAAAGGATAAATGATCATGGTAATGAAATTTCAAGGACATACCATTTGAAATGAAAAACATGGAAGGAAGACAAAAAATTAGATTTCTCTTATGAAAGTTCGGCAGCCTAACGACGTTACTTAAACTTCAACAAAAATGATTTGAAAAGATCAAATAGGGTCTCTCATCATGTGAACATAAGAGTTCAGTATGATAGATATAGAGATAATGTCTCAACATAACAAAAAGGAACTTGAAAGAATTGACATGAAAGTAGAACTTCAAAACGAGAAGGGTGAAGAACCACTTAAAAATTCGGCAGCCTAACGGCGCCAATTAAAACTTCAAAATACTGAATTGAAGCAATCAAATGGGGTATCTCATCATATGATCATAAAAGATCAGTATGATAAATTTAGAGATCATACCCCAACATAATAAAAAGGAACTTGAAATACTTTACATGAAAATAGATCTTGAAAA
This sequence comes from Viscum album, assembly GCA_963277665.1. NCBI lineage: Eukaryota > Viridiplantae > Streptophyta > Magnoliopsida > Santalales > Viscaceae > Viscum > Viscum album. The sequence continues at coordinate 228,105,017 of OY728123.1, read as the reverse complement.
ATGAGAAGGGAGAAAGAATCTGTTACAAAAATGTCGGCAGCCTAACGGCGCCACTTAAAACTTCATAAAACGAAATAATGAGAGAAAGAGGGGATCTCTCATTATATGAACATGAAAAGGGAAGTAAGAGGAGTATAAAAGAACATCCTCCAACATAAGAACATGGATCATAAAAGGAATGACATTAAAGAGATTACTTGAAATGAAAGAGAGAGGTCGGATCCCTTACCTTAAAATGTAACTCTTAAACCTCAAAGGTTGGGACCTTGAGGGCTTGGGGGCACCTTGAGAGGACTCCTTGGGAGGTAATGAGACCAGAACCTTGTTGGGAAAAAGTGGGGAGTCGAATGGATGAGAGGAGGGCTTGGTATTTATAGGGAAAGTGAGGGGACAAGGCATTAATGGCAAAGGGACACCTCATTAGTGGTTTTGGCAAAACCATGGGCTTGCCCATGGTATTGGCCACTTGGGACACCTCATACCTTATCTTACTATTTATAAGTCGAACATATTTATTACAAACTTAATACATCATTTAATGATGTCATTAAATACCCGTAACTTAAAAACTGTATTTTCACTATTCATCGAAAATTCAACTTTCTCAGAATAATCCCAAAATCTCACCTTAACCAAATATCAACGCTCTGATTACAAATATGAACTCCATTTTATAAAAATAATTTTCTAAATATTTTTAATTTAATTTTTAAATAAAAACACTATTCACCGAAAATTCATTTTTTCAGAAAAAACCCCAAAAAATTACCATAGCATAATATCGGTGCTCTGAGTTTAAAAATGAAATTTGTTTTAGAAAAATAATTTTCTAAATATTTTTAATTAAATTTTTAATTAAAAAACACTATTCACCCGAAAAAACTAATACTTGAATAATAATTTATGAAACCGTTATTTAACCATTTTATTGAATCACATTACTTAATCAAGGTGCCTAGATTATATTAATATTTTCTTTAAGTGAGATTACTAATCCATTTGGACACATTACTAATCCTAATCATAAAATCGCTATTCATAATTTACTATTCATTAAAAAATAAGTTGATCTTATTAGACTCTAAATTTCGTACTGAACATAATTATAGAAGACCATTTTTCGAAAATCATTACACATTTTTAATTATTTAAGGTTTACACAACCATTTTTAAAATATTAATTTTCTAAAATTCATCAAAAATATGCATACTATATTTATCCGGTCATTTGAAAATTCATAAACTTCATCATAAGAATAAATCCCAATTTTTATTTAAAACAAAGGATTACACAAGGTAGTTACGGTCTCCTTACATAGCCCATTATCACACCAGCATAGGACCTAAGTGTAAGGTGTGCTAAGGTGAGAGAATCCGAGGGAGGCTCGGCCAACATCGCACGAGTAGTAATTTCTATCAGTTTGAACTTCTCGTGAAGGCGATCCCGTTCTAGCTTCACACGATGAAGTTCAGCTTGGGTTTGGTCCAGAGCAAAGCCCAGTGATGCTACCTCCTTTCCAAGTTCTGTTAGATGGGCTTCGATCGGGCCAAGACTACTGGGTGAGGTCATCGAATCTTCTTTGTATATTAATTAACCAAGATTACTTGTATTTAGAGACAATAATCAAAACGTTTAGTTTCCAGCGGTCATATTGACCAATGGTCATATAACAGTCAAAAACCAACGGTATCATTTTAATTATACTCATGTTATCAAATGAAATATTTTTGTTGAGTATAAAAATAAAATAAAATAACACATAAAATTAGGAAACAAGATTTATTCAAAATTTCGGGTCATTACAATCTTCCCCCGTTAAGAAATTGCGTCCTCGCAATTTTTTTTCAAAATTAGGTTTTGAAATTTAATTAAAAGTCCCACATCGGAAAAGGAGTCAGTAAAACTATTACTTTAGAAGAAATAAAGGGAAGTACGAAGGTCACCCGAGTTAGCCCACACTTGGATTCCATGTAAGAAAACATGGACATGGAGGAAAAAACAAAGGGTCAAGTTCTCAGGGAGAGTGATAGAGAATGTGATTAGGAGAAAGTTAACCATAAGAAAATCCCAAACTTATGATGTTTGTAAACGGTCATTGATTACCTAGTAGGAAACATAAACCAACAACGTTTTTGTTTTACGTTCCTTTTCATAATTTTGAGGAATTCATTTACTACATAGAACAAAAACATAAGAAAATATACCTACCTTCATGTAGAGTTTCATCCTTTAATGAGTTTCTACCAAAACTAATCTTTTCTCCAAAAGATGAGAATTCAAAACTACTTGGTCTCATCAAAACACAAGAATCATCTTCTAGAGAATCACATAATCCACAAAAGATTAACTATCTATTTCTTCTATCTTTAAACATTATCCCAAAAACAGAATGGGTAAGGTAAAACAACTCTTCAAAAAGAAAGAATCTCATAGGAAGGGAAACTATTTTTAAATCTTCAAAGTTCCATGGTACTACCCAAAGTTCATCATAGACCATCCCATAAATAACGGTCCTTAAAATTCCTCCAAATAAACCAAACTAAGATTGAAACCCAAATACAAGAGGGATTTGATAACATAGTCTTCAAAAATAAACTTCATTGTTCATCTCCAAACAACATCAACCACACCTAACATCTTATAACAAAAGTAGCTAACCTAACCATATTTTACCCAAGATAGGTTAATCATTTCCATAAGTAACCTAAATTACTATAAGTCCACCTTAAATTCATTGATTCTTAAAAATATAAGTCAACCTTACTCCTCAATGAAAATACCGTAGTAATCTATTTACCTTGATCATATAGGGTCCTAAAAATAGTGAACGTCTTCCAAAATAATAATCATCTTTTAATCCCCTAATCATCTCTGTCGTATTAATACGGCAATCGTAGCATTTCTTATCACATTGGTCGTTGGGACATGTTCTTCCATTTCCCTCCATTAACTAAGAAAAGAATCTATAATTAGGGGCTTAAATACTTAGCCAATAATCATGAAAAGAAACTAAAAGCATATAAGGATAACTTGTAGAAGCAAAGTATACCCTAACTTGTGATCCCCTAGGTTCCCATCTAGGTTATCCATGATCATATATTCTTATGTGAACCTTTATTTTATTTTATCTTTATTCCTTTAACAATGGTTCATACTAAGCTTATGAATTTACCAAAGCATATCCCCCGGGAGTGTCGTAACCAAGAGTGCAGTAAGGCCCGTTGTCGTGTACCAGTTCCCGTTCGAGTCTAGCTCAAAGCGGTATTTTCGGGTTTTACCCCTATGTACATCTGTGCCAGAGCCACCTCTACCTGCTCGTATCCAGACAAGGATGTATTTGCTTGGAAACCCCTTACTCAATACTCACCAAAATACCAGGAGGATTTCCTATATTTAAACTTTTCTATAGGGTTCTTCCTAGAGTTTTCATATCCTAATTTCCACAAATAACTAAACCATCCTTTGATACCAACTATAGCATCCCGCCTTTTTATAACATAAACTTTCATTACATTACACAAAACTGAGGATCTTTAAGGTTTAGTGTCTTGGAATCCAGGAACTTAAAACATGAAAACATAAATCATTCTTCTTAAACACTTGAAAGGCTTCTCCTCATGTTCATCCTAGGTTCATTGCTGCATCTCATAACCTGGAGACATACATCAAAAGAAAGGGTGAGCAGAAGGCCCAGTAAGGGAAACAAGAGAAACATTTTACATGTGAACTTGAGATACTTCAATAAGGTCATGAAAAGAACTTTATTGCATGAAAATGAAACCATGAGGCATATCATAATAAAAATAAAATTTTCATAACTTGACGATGTGGATAAATCATTTAACATAGACAATCATGAACATATCACCAAGGTCCATCCCCAAGGTGTCATTTGAAAATTACCAAGGTTATTCACCAAGGTATCGTGAAAATTGTAATCTCTAGTGGTTACATCATTACCCAATGCATTGGAGCGCTATCAGGGCGCACCCTTAAATTTGCCTTTATTATCATGTGAGCCACATATATCATCATAAAACATTTCATAAATAACCCACATAGCATAAAATAAATGGGTTTCATTTCATAATCATAACGTTTTAAAAACTGCTTTAAAGACATGATCTTTACGGCACTTTAAAACCCACAGAAAAGGAAGGTGGGTCTCATGTATGTAAATCCCAGAATTTAAAATAGAACATTTTGGTATATATGTGAATACCCCTTTAGAATAAAGAGCTTTTAGTATTCACTTAATAATATAAAAGAACTTTAGGAAAAGAGATATACATTTTGAGACGAAAATTCTGCAGCATAACGGCTAGGTTACGAGGTTTTAGAAGACATTAAAAAGAGAGGTAAAATGGGTCAAACATTCAAAAATGACCCATAGTATATTAGATGGACAGAATAAGAAGGATAAATGATCATGGTAATGAAATTTCAAGGACATACCATTTGAAATGAAAAACATGGAAGGAAGAAAAAAAATTATATTTCTCTTATGAAAGTTCGGCAGCCTAACGACGTTACTTAAACTTCAACAAAAATGATTTGAAAAGATCAAATAGGGTCTCTCATCATGTGAACATAAGAGTTCAGTATGATAGATATAGAGATAATTCCCCAACATAACAAAAAGGAACTTGAAAGAATTGACATGAAAGTAGAACTTCAAAACGAGAAGGGTGAAGAACCACTTAAAAATTCGGCAGCCTAACGGCGCCACTTAAAACTTCAAAATACTGAATTGAAGCAATCAAATGAGGTCTCTCATCATATGATCATAAAATATCAGTATGATAAATTTAGAGATCATACCCCAACATAATAAAAAGGAACTTGAAATACTTTATATGAAAATAGATCTTGAAAAATGAGAAGAGAGAAAGAATCCGTTACAAAAATGTCGGCAGCCTAACGGCGCCACTTAAAAATTCATAAAACGAAATAATGAGAGCAAGAGGGGATCTCTCATTATATGAAAATGAAAAGGGCAGTAAGAGGAGTATAAAAGAACATCCTCCAACATAAGAACATGGAGCATAAAAGGAATGACATTAAAGAGATTACTTGAAATGAAAGAGAGAGGTCGGATCCCTTACCTTAAAATGTAACTCTTAAACCTCAAAGGTTGGGACCTTGAGGGCTTGGGGGCACCTTGAGAGGACTCCTTTGGAGGTAATGAGACCAGAACTTCGTTGGGGAAGAGTGGGGAGTCGAATGGATGAGAGGAGGGCTTGGTATTTATAGGGAAAGTGAGGGGACAAGGCATTAATGGCAAAGGGACACCTCATTAGTGGTTTTGGCAAAACCATGGGCATGCCCATGGTATTTGCCCATGGTATTGTCCACATGGGACACCTCATACCTTATCTTACTATTCATAAGTCGAACATATTGATTACAAACTTAATACATCATTTAATGATGTCATTAAATACCCGTAACTTAAAAACTGTATTTTCACTATTCATCGAAAATTCAACTTTCTCAGAATAATCCCAAAATTTCACCTTAACCAAATATCAACGCTCTGATTACAAATATGAACTCCATTTTATAAAAATAATTTTCTAAATATTTTTAATTTAATTTTTAAATAAAAACACTATTCACCAAAAATTCATTTTTTCAGAAAAAACCCCAAAAATTACCATAGCATAATATCGGTGCTCTGAGTTCAAAAATGAAATCTGTTTTAGAAAAATAATTTTCTAAATATTTTTAATTAAATTTTTAATTAAAAAAAACTATTCACCCGAAAAAACTAATACTTGATTAATAATTTATGAAACCGTTATTTAACCATTTTATTGAATCACATTACTTAATCAAGGTGCCTAGATTATATTAATACTTTCTTTAAGTGAGATTACTAATCCATTTGGACACATTACTAATCCTAATCATAAAATCACTATTCATAATTTACTATTCATCAAAAAATAAGTTGATCTTATTAGACTCTAAATTTCGTACTGAACATAATTGTAGAGAACCATTTTTCGAAAATCATTACACATTTTTAATTATTTAAGGTTTACACAACCATTTTTAAAATATCCATTTTCTAAAATTCATCAAAAATATGCATACAATATTTATCCGGTCATTTGAAAATTCATAAACTTCATCATAAGAAGAAATCCCAATTTTTATTTAAAACAAAGGATTACACAAGGTAGTTACGGTCTCCTTACATAGCCCCTTATCACACCAGCATAGGACCTAAGTGTAAGGTATGCTGAGGTGAGAGAATCTAAGGGAGGCTCGGCCAACATCGCACGAGTAGTAATTTCTATCAGTTTGAACTTCTCACGAAGACGATCCCGTTCTAGCTTCACACGGTGAAGTTCATCTTGGGTTTGGTCTAGAGCAAAGCCCAGTGGTGCTACCTCCTTCCCAAGTTCTGTTAGATGGGCTTCGATCGGTCCAAGACTACTGGGTGAGGCCATCAAATCTTCTTTCTATATTAATTAACCAAGATTACTTGTATTTAGAGACAATAATCAAAACGTTTAGTTTCCATCGGTCATATTGACCAATGGTCATATAACAGTCAAAAACCAACAGTATCATTTTAATTATACTCATGTTATCAAATGAAATATTTTTGTTGAGTATAAAAATAAAATAAAATAACACATAAAATTAGGAAACAAGATTTATTCAAAATATCGGGTCGTTACAATCTTCCCCCCTTAAGAAATTGCGTCCTCGCAATTTTTTTTAAAATTAGGTTTTGAAATTTAATTAAAAGTCCCACATCGGAAAAGGAGTCAGTAAAACTATTACTTTAAAAGAAAGAAAGGGAAGTACGAAGGTCACCCGAGTTAGCCCACACTAGGATTCCATGTAGGAAAACATGGACATAGAGGAAAAAACAAAGGGTCAAGTTCTGAGGGAGAGTGATAGAGAACGTGATTAGGAAAAAGTTAACCATAAGAAAATCCCAAACTTATGATGTGTGTAAACGGTCATTGATTACCTAGTAGGAAACATAAACCAACAACATTTTTGTTTTACGTTCCTTTTCATAGTTTTGAGGAATTCATTTACTACATAGAACAAAAACATAAGAAAATATACCTACCTTCATGTAGAGTTTCATCCTTTAATGAGTTTCTACCAAAACTAATATTTTCTCCAAAAGATGAGAATTCAAAACTACATGGTCTCATAAAAACACAAGAATCATCTTCTAGAGAATCACATAATCAACAAAAGATTAACTATCTATTTCTTCTATCTTTAAACATTATCCCAAAAACAGAATGGGTAAGGTAAAACAACTCTTCAAAAAGAAAGAATCCCGTAGGAAGAGAAACTATTTTTAAATCTTCAAAGTTCCATGGTACTACCCAAAGTTCATCATAGACCGTCCCATAAATAACGGTCCTTAAATTTCCTCCAAATAAACCAAACTAAGATTGAAACCCAAATACAAGAGGGATTTGATAACATAGTCTTCAAAAATAAACTTCATTGTTCATCTCCAAACAACATCAACCACACCTAACATCTTATAACAAAAGTAGCTAACCTAACCATATTTTACCCAAGATAGGTTAATCATTTCTATAAGTAACCTAAATTACTATAAGTCCACCTTAAATTCATTGATTCTTCAAAATATAAGTCAACCTTACTCCTCAATGAAAATACCGTAGTAATCTATTTACCTTGATCATATAGGGTCCTCAAAATAGTGAACGTCTTCCAAAATAATAATCATCTTTTAATCCCCTAATCATCTCTGTCGTATTAATACGGCAATCGTAGCATTTCCTATCACATTGGTCGTTGGGACATGTTCTTCCATTTCCCGCCATTAACTAAGAAAAGAATCTATAATTAGGGGCTTAAATACTTAGCCAATAATCATGAAAAGAAACTAAAAGCATATAAGGATAACTTGTAGAAGCAAAGTATACCCTAACTTGTGATCCCCTAGGTTCCCATCTAGGTTATCCATGATCATATATTCTTATGTGAACCTTTCTTTTATTTTATCTTTATTCCTTTAACAATGGTTCATACTAAGATTATGAATTTACCAAAGCATATCCCCCGGGAGTGTCGTAACCAAGAGTGCAGTAAGGCCTGTTGTCGTGTACCAGTTCCCGTTTGAGTCTAGCTCAAAGCGGTGTTTTCGGGTTTTACCCCTATGTACATCTGTGCCAGAGCCACCTCTACCTGCTCGTATCCAGACAAGGATGTATTTGCTTGGAAACCCCTTACTCAATACTCACCAAAATACCAGGAGGATTTCCTATATTTAAACTTTTTTATAGGGTTCTTCCTAGAGTTTTCATATCCTAATTTCCACAAATAACTAAACCATCCTTTGATACCAACTATAGCATCCAGCCTTTTTATAACATAAACTTTCATTACATTACACAAAACTGAGGATCTTTAAGGTTTAGTGTCTTGGAATCCAGGAACTTAAAACATGAAAACATAAATCATTCTTCTTAAATACTTGAAAGGTTTCTCCTCATGTTCATCCTAGGTTCATTGCTGCATCTCATAACCTGGAGACATACATCAAAATAAAGGGTGAGCAGAAGGCCCAGTAAGGGAAACAAGAGAAACATTTTACATGTGAACTTGAGATACTTCAATAAGGTCATGAAAAGAACTTTATTGCATGAAAATGAAACCATGAGGCATATCATAATAAAAATAACATTTTTCATAACTTGAAGATGTGGCTACATCATTTAACATAGACAATCATGAACATATCACCAAGGTCCATCCCCAAGGTGTCATTTGAAAATTACCAAGGTTATTCACCAAGGTATCGTGAAAATTGTAATCTCTAGTGGTTACATCATTACCCAATGCATTGGAGCGCTATCAGGGCGCACCCTTAAATTTGCCTTTATTATAATGTGAGCCACATATATCATCATAAAAAATTTCATAAATAACCCACATAGCATAAAATAAATGGGTTTCATTTCATAATCATAACGTTTTAAAAACTGCTTCAAAGACATGATCTTTACGGCACTTTAAAACCCACAGAAAAGGAAGGTGGATCTCATGTATGTAAATCTCAGAATTTAAAATAGAACATTTTGGTATATATGTGAATACCCCTTTAGAAGAAAGAGCTTTTAGTATTCACTTAATAATATAAAAGAACTTTAGAAAAAGAGATATACATTTTGAGATAGAAATTCTGCAGCATAACGGCTATGTTACGAAGTTTTAGAAGACATTAAAAAGAGAGGTAAAATGGGTCAAACATTCAAAAATGACCCATAATATATTAGATGGACAGAATAAGAAGGATAAATGATCATGGTAATGAAATTTCAAGGACATACCATTTGAAATGAAAAACATGGAAGGAAGACAAAAAATTATATTTCTCTTATGAAAGTTCGGCAGCCTAACGACGTTATTTAAACTTCAACAAAAATGATTTGAAAAGATCAAATAGGGTCTCTCATCATGTGAACATAAGAGTTCAGTATGATAGATATAGAGATAATGCCCCAACATAACAAAAAGGAACTTGAAAGAATTGACATGAAAGTAGAACTTCAAAACGAGAAGGGTGAAGAACCACTTAAAAATTCGGCAGCCTAACGGCGCCACTTAAAACTTCAAAATACTGAATTGAAGCAATCAAATGGGGTCTCTCATCATATGATCATAAAAGATCAGTATGATAAATTTAGAGATCATACCCCAACATAATAAAAAGGAACTTGAAATACTTTACATGAAAATAGATCTTGAAAAATGAGAAGAGAGAAAGAATCTGTTACAAAAATGTCGGCAGCCTAACGACGCCACTTAAAACTTCATAAAACGAAATAATGAGAGCAAGAGGGGATCTCTCATTATATGAACATGAAAAGGGCAGTAAGAGGAGTATAAAAGAACATCCTCCAACATAAGAACATGGAGCATAAAAGGAATGACATTAAAGAGATTGCTTGAAATGAAAGAGAGAGGTCGGATCCCTTACCTTAAAATGTAACTCTTAAACCTCAAAGGTTGGGACCTTGAGGGCTTGGGGGCACCTTGAGAGGACTCCTTTGGAGGTAATGAGACCAGAACTTCGTTGGGGAAGAGTGGGGAGTCGAATGGATGAGAGGAGGGCTTGGTATTTATAGGGAAAGTGAGGGGACAAGGCATTAATGGCAAAGGGACACCTCATTAGTGGTTTTGGCAAAACCATGGGCATGCCCATGGTATTTGCCCATGGTATTGGACACATGGGACACCTCATACCTTATCTTACTATTCATAAGTCGAACATATTGATTACAAACTTAATACATCATTTAATGATGTCATTAAATACCCGTAACTTAAAAACTGTATTTTCACTATTCATCGAAAATTCAACTTTCTCAGAATAATCCCAAAATTTCACCTTAACCAAATATCAACGCTCTGATTACAAATATGAACTCCATTTTATAAAAATAATTTTCTAAATATTTTTAATTTAATTTTTAAATAAAAACACTATTCACCGAAAATTCATTTTTTCAGAAAAAACCCCAAAAATTACCATAGCATAATATCGGTGCTCTGAGTTCAAAAATGAAATCTGTTTAAGAAAAATAATTTTCTAAATATTTTTAATTAAATTTTTAATTAAAAAAACTATTCACCCAAAAAAACTAATACTTGATTAATAATTTATGAAACCGTTATTTAACCATTTTATTGAATCACATTACTTAATCAAGGTGCCTAGATTATATTAATACTTTCTTTAAGTGAGATTACTAATCCATTGGGAAACATTACTAATCCTAATCATAAAATCACTATTCATAATTTACTATTCATCAAAAAATAAGTTGATCTTATTAGACTCTAAATTTCGTACTGAACATAATTGTAGAAGACCATTTTTTGAAAATAATTACACATTTTTAATTATTTAAGGTTTACACAACCATTTTTAAAATATCCATTTTCTAAAATTCATCAAAAATATGCATACTATATTTATCCGGTCATTTGAAAATTCATAAACTTCATCATAAGAAGAAATCCCAATTTTTATTTAAAACAAAGGATTACACAAGGTAGTTACGGTCTCCTTACATAGCCTCTTATCACACCAGCATAGGACCTAAGTGTAAGGTGTGCTGAGTTGAGAGAATCTAAGGGAGGCTCGGCCAACATCGCACGAGTAGTAATTTCTATCAGTTTGAACTTCTCGTGAAAACGATCTCGTTCTAGCTTCACACGATGAAGTTCATCTTGGGTTTGGTCTAGAGCAAAGCCCAGTGGTGCTACCTCCTTCCCAAGTTCTGTTAGATGGGCTTCGATCGGTCCAAGACTACTGGGTGAGGCCATCGAATCTTCTTTCTATATTAATTAACCAAGATTACTTGTATTTAGAGACAATAATCAAAACGTTTAGTTTCCAGCGGTCATATTGACCAATGGTCATATAACAGTCAAAAACCAACAGTATCATTTTAATTATACTCATGTTATCAAATGAAATATTTTTGTTGAGTATAAAAATAAAATAAAATAACACATAAAATTAGGAAACAAGATTTATTCAAAATATCGTGTCGTTACGATCTTCCCCCCTTAAGAAATTGCGTCCTCGCAATTTTTTTTTAAAATTAGGTTTTGAAATTTAATGAAAAGTCCCACATCGGAAAAGGATTCAGTAAAACTATTACTTTAAAAGAAAGAAAGGGAAGTACGAAGGTCACCCGAGTTATCCCACACTAGGATTCCATGTAGGAAAACATGGACATAGAGGAAAAAACAAAGGGTCACGTTATGAGGGAGAGTGATAGAGAACGTGATTAGGAGAAAGTTAACCATAAGAAAATCCCAAACTTATGATGTGTGTAAACGGTCATTGATTACCTAGTAGGAAACATAAACCAACAACATTTTTGTTTTATGTTCCTTTTCATAATTTTGAGGAATTCATTTACTACATAGAACAAAAACATAAGAAAATATACCTACCTTCATGTAGAGTTTCCTCCTTTAATGAGTTTCTACCAAAACTAATCTTTTCTCCAAAAGATGAGAATTCAAAACTACATGGTCTCATCAAAACACAAGAATCATCTTCTAGAGAATCACATAATCAACAAAAGATTAACTATCTATTTCTTCTATCTTTAAACATTATCCCAAAAACAGAATGGGTAAGGTAAAACAACTCTTCAAAAAAAAGAATCTCATAGGAAGGGAAACTATTTTTAAATCTTCAAAGTTCCATGGTACTACCCAAAGTTCATCATAGACCGTCCCATAAATAACGGTCCTTAAATTTCCTCCAAATAAACCAAACTAAGATTGAAACCCAAATACAAGAGGTATTTGATAACATAGTCTTCAAAAATAAACTTCATTGTTCATCTCCAAACAACATCAACCACACCTAACATCTTATAACAAAAGTAGCTAACCTAACCATATTTTACCCAAGATAGGTTAATCATTTCCATAAGTAACCTAAATTACTATAAGTCCACCTTAAATTCATTGATTCTTCAAAATATAAGTCAACCTTACTCCTCAATGAAAATACCGTAGTAATCTATTTACCTAGATCATATAGGGTCCTCAAAATAGTGAACGTCTTCCAAAATAATAATCATCTTTTAATCCCCTAATCATCTATGTCGTATTAATACGGCAATCGTAGCATTTCCTATCACATTGGTCGTTGGGACATGTTCTTCCATTTCCCGCCATTAACTAAGAAAAGAATCTATAATTAGGGGCTTAAATACTTAGCCAATAATCATGAAAAGAAACTAAAAGCATATAAGGATAACTTGTAGAAGAGAAGTATACCCTAACTTGTGATCCCCTAGGTTCCCATCTAGGTTATCCATGATCATATATTATTATGTGAACCTTTATTTTATTTTATCTTTATTCCTTTAACAATGGTTCATACTAAGCTTATGAATTTACCAAAGCATATCCCCCGGGAGTGTCGTAACCAAGAGTGCAGCAAGGCCCGTTGTCGTGTACCAGTTCCCGTTCGAGTCTAGCTCAAAGCGGTGTTTTCGGGTTTTACCCCTATGTACATCTGTGCCAGAGCCACCTCTACCTGCTCGTATCCAGACAAGAATGTATTTGCTTGGAAACCCCTTACTCAATACTCACCAAAATACCAGGAGGATTTCCTATATTTAAACTTTTCTATAGGGTTCTTCCTAGAGTTTTCATATCCTAATTTCCACAAATAACTAAACCATCTTTTGATACCAACTATAGCATCCCTCCTTTTTATAACATAAACATTCATTACATTACACAAAACTGAGGATCTTTAAGGTTTAGTATCTTGGAAACCAGGAACATAAAACATGAAAACATAAATCATTCTTCTTAAACACTTGAAAGGATTCTCCTCATGTTCATCCAAGGTTCATTAATGCATCTCATAACCTGGAGACATACATCAAAAGAAAGGGTGAGCAGAAGGCCCAGTAAGGGAAACAAGAGAAACATTTTACATGTGAACTTGAGATACTTCAATAAGGTCATGAAAAGAACTTTATGGCATGAAAATGAAACCATGAGGCATATCATAATAAAAATAACATTTTTCATAACTTGAAGATGTGGCTACATCATTTAACATAGACAATCATGAACATATCACCAAGGTTCATCCCCAAGGTGTCATTTGAAAATTACCAAGGTTATTCACCACGGTATCGTGAAAATTGTAATCTCTATTGGTTACATCATTACCCAATGCATTGGAGCGCTATCAGGGCGCACCCTTAAATTTGCCTTTATTATCATGTGATCCACATATATCATCATCAAACATTTCATAAATAACCCACATAGCATAAAATAAATGTGTTTCATTTCATAATCATAACGTTTTAAAAACTGCTTTAAAGACATGATCTTTACGGCACTTTAAAACCCACAGAAAAGGAAGGTGGGTCTCATGTATGTAAATCCCAGAATTTAAAATAGAACATTTTGGTATATATGTGAATACCCCTTTAGAAGAAAGAGCTTTTAGTATTCACTTAATAATATAAAAGAACTTTAGAAAAAGAGACAGACATTTTGAGACGGAAATTCTGCAGCATAACGGCTATGTTACGAAGTTTTAGAAGACATTAAAAAGAGAGGTAAAATGGGTCAAACATTCATAAATGACCCATAAAATATTATATGGACAGAATAAGAAGGATAAATGATCATGGTAATGAAATTTCAAGGAAATACCATGAGAAATGAAAAACATGGAAGGAAGACAAAAAATTAGATTTCTCTTATGAAAGTTCGGCAGCTTAACGACGTTACTTAAACTTCAACAAAAATGATTTGAAAAGATCAAATAGGGTCTCTAATCATGTGAACATAAGAGTTCAGTATGATAGATATAGAGATAATGCCCCAACATAACAAAAAGGAACTTGAAAGAATTGACATGAAAGTAGAACTTCAAAACGAGAAGGGTGAAGAACCACTTAAAAATTCGGCAGCCTAACGGCGCCACTTAAAACTTCAAAATACTGAATTGAAACAATCAAATGGGATCTCTCATCATATGATCATAAAAGATCAGTATGATAAATTTAGAGATCATAACCCAACATAATAAAAAGGAACTTGAAATACTTTACATGAAAATAGATCTTGAAAAATGAGAAGGGAGAAAGAATCCGTTACAAAAATGTCGGCAGCCTAACGGCGCCACTTAAAACTTCATAAAACGAAATAATGAGAGCAAGAGGGGATCTCTCATTATATGAACATGAAAAGGGCAGTAAGAGGAGTATAAAAGAACATCCTCCAACATAAGAACATGGAGCATAAAAGGAATGACATTAAAGAGATTACTTGAAATGAAAGAGAGTGGTCGAATCCCTTACCTTAAAATGTAACTCTTAAACCTCAAAGGTTGGGACCTTGAGGGCTTGGGGGCACCTTGAGAGGACTCCTTGGGAGGTAATGAGACCAGAACTTCGTTGGGGAAGAGTGGGGAGTCGAATGGATGAGAGGAGGGCTTGGTATTTATAGGGAAAGTGAGGGGACAAGGCATTAATGGCAAAGGGACACCTCATTAGTGGTTTTGGCAAAACCATGGGTTTGCCCATGGTATTGGCCACTTGGGACACCTCATACCTTATCTTACTATTAATAAGTCTAACATATTGATTACAAACTTAATACATCATTTAATGATGTCATTAAATACCCGTAACTTAAAAACTGTATTTTCACTATTCATCGAAAATTCAACATTCTCAGAATAATCCCAAAATTTCACCTTAACCCAATATCAACGCTCTGATTACAAATATGAACTCCATTTTATAAAAATAATTTTCTAAATATTTTTAATTTAATTTTTAAATAAAAACACTATTCACCGAAAATTCATTTTTTCAGAAAAAACCCCAACAACTACCGTAGCATAATATCGGTGCTCTGAGTTGAAAAATGAAATCTGTTTTAGAAAAATAATTTTCTAAATATTTTTAATTAAAAAACACTATTCACCCGAAAAAACTAATACTTGAATAATAATTTATGAAATCGTTATTTAACCATTGTATTGAATCACATTACTTAATCAAGGTGCCTAGATTATATTAATACTTTCTTTAAGTGAGATTACTAATCCATTTGGACACATTACTAATCCTAATCATAAAATCACTATTCATAATTTACTATTCATGAAAAAATAATTTGATCTTATTAGACTCTAAATTTCGTACTGAACATAATTGTAGAAGACCATTTTTCGAAAATCATTACACATTTTTAATTATTTAAGGTTTACACAACCATTTTTAAAATATCCATTTTCTAAAATTCATCAAAAATATGCATACTATATTTATCCGGTCATTTGAAAATTCATAAACTTCATCATAAGAAGAAATACCAATTTTTATTTAAAAAAAAGGATTACACAAGGTAGTTGCTGTCTCCTTACATAGCCCCTTATCACACCAGCATAGGACCTAAGTGTAAGGTGTGCTAAGGTGAGAGAATCCGAGGGAGGCTCGGCCAACATCGCACGAGTAGTAATTTCTATCAGTTTGAACTTCTCGCGAAGGCGATCCCGTTCTAGCTTCACACGATGAAGTTCAGCTTGGGTTTGGTCCAGAGCAAAGCCCAGTGGTGCTACCTCCTTCCCAAGTTCTGTTAGATGAGCTTCGATCGGTCCAAGACTACTGGGTGAGGCCATCGAATCTTCTTTCTATATTAATTAACCAAGATTACTTGTATTTAGAGACAATAATCAAAACGTTTAGTTTCCAGCGGTCATATTGACCAATGGTCATATAACAGTCAAAAACCAATGGTATCATTTTAATTATACTCATGTTATCAAATGAAATATTTTTGTTGAGTATAAAAATAAAATAAAATAACACATAAAATTAGGAAACAAGATTTATTCAAAATTTCAGGTCGTTACAATCTTCCCCCCTTAAGAAATTGGGTCCTCGCAATTTTTTTTAAAATTATGTTTTGAAATTTAATTAAAAGTCTCACATCGGAAAAGGAGTCAGTAAAACTATTACTTTAAAAGAAAGAAAGGGAAGTACGAAGGTCACCCGAGTTAGCCCACACTAGGATTCCATGTAGGAAAACATGGACATGGAGGAAAAAACAAAGGGTCAAGTTCTGAGGGAGAGTGATAGAGAACGTGATTAGGAGAAAGTTAAACATAAGAAAATCCCAAACTTATGATGTGTGTAAACGGTCATTAATTACCTAGTAGGAAACATAAACCAACAACATTTTTGTTTTACGTTCCTTTTCATAATTTTGAGGAATTCATTTACTACATAGAACAAAAACATAAGAAAATATACCTACCTTCATGTAGAGTTTCATCCTTTAATGAGTTTCTACCAAAACTAATCTTTTCTCCAAAAGATGAGAATTCAAAACTACTTGGTCTCATCAAAACACAAGAATCATCTTCTAGAGAATCACATAATCAACAAAAGATTAACTATCTATTTCTTCTATCTTTAAACATTATCCCAAAAACAGAATGGGTAAGGTAAAACAACTCTTCAAAAAGAAAGAATCTCATAGGAAGGGAAACTATTTTTAAATCTTCAAAGTTCCATGGTACTACCAAAAGTTCATCATAGACCATCCCATAAATAACGGTCCTTAAAATTCCTCCAAATAAACCAAACTAAGATTGAAACCCAAATACAAGAGGGATTTGATAACATAGTCTTCAAAAATAAACTTCATTATTCATCTCCAAACAACATCAACCACACCTAACATCTTATAACAAAAGTAGCTAACCTAACCATATTTTACCCAAGATAGGTTAATCATTTCCATAAGTAACCTAAATTACTATAAGTCCACCTTAAATTCATTGATTCTTCAAAATATAAGTCAACCTTACTCCTCAATGAAAATACCGTAGTAATCTATTTACCTTGATCATATAGGGTCCTCAAAATAGTGAACGTCTTCCAAAATAATAATCATCTTTTAATCCCCTAATCATCTCTGACGTATTAATACGGCAATCATAGCATTTCCTATCACATTGGTCGTTGGGACATGTTCTTCCATTTCCCGCCATTAACTAAGAAAAGAATCTATAATTAGGGGCTTAAATACTTAGCCAATAATCATGAAAAGAAACTAAAAGCATATAAGGATAACTTGTAGAAGAAAAGTATACCCTAACTTGTGATCCCCTAGGTTCCCATCTAGGTTATCCATGATCATATATTATTATGTGAACCTTTATTTTATTTTATCTTTATTCCTTTAACAATGGTTCATACTAAGCTTATGAATTTACCAAAGCATATCCCCCGGGAGTGTCGTAACCAAGAGTGCAGCAAGACCCGTTGTCGTGTACCAGTTCTCGTTCGAGTCTAGATCAAAGCGGGGTTTTCGGGTTTTACCCATATGTACATCTGTGTCAGAGCCACCTCTACCTGCTCGTATCCAGACAAGGATGTATTTGCTTGGAAACCCCTTACTCAACACTCACCAAAATACCAGGAGAATTTCCTATATTTAAACTTTTCTATAGGTTTCTTCTAGAGTTTTCATATCCTAATTTCCACAAATAACTAAACCATCCTTTGATACCAACTATAGCATCCCGCCTTTTATAACATAAACTTTCATTACATTACACAAAACTGAGGATCTTTAAGGTTTAGTGTCTTGGAAACCAGGAACTTAAAACATGAAAACATAAATCATTCTTCTTAAACACTTGAAAGGCTTCTCCTCATGTTCATCCAAGGTTCATTACTGCATCTCATAACCTGGAGACATACATCAAAAGAAAGGGTGAGCAGAAGGCCCAGTAAGGGAAACAAGAGAAACATTTTACATGTGAACTTGAGATACTTCAATAAGGTCATGAAAAGAACTTTATGGCATGAAAATGAAACCATGAGGCATATCATAATAAAAATAACATTTTTCATAACTTGAAGATGTGGCTACATCATTTAACATAGACAATCATGAACATATCACCAAGGTCCATCCCCAAGGTGTCATTTGAAAATTACCAAGGTTATTCACCAAGGTATCGTGAAAATTATAATCTCTAGTGGTTACATCATTACCCAATGCATTGGAGCGCTATCAGGGCACACCCTTAAATTTGTCTTTATTATCATGTGAGCCACATATATCATCATTAAACATTTCATAAATAACCCACATAGCATAAAATAAATGGGTTTCATTTCATAATCATAACGTTTTAAAAACTGCTTTAAAGACATGATCTTTACGGCACTTTAAAACCCACAGAAAAGGAAGGTGGGTCTCAGGTATGTAAATACCAGAATTTAAAATAGAACATTTTGGTATATATGTGAATAACCCTTTAGAAGAAAGAGCTTTTAGTATTCACTTAATAATATAAAAGAACATTAGAAAAAGAGATAGACATTTTGAGACGGAAATTCTGCAGCATAACAGCTATGTTACGAGGTTTTAGAAGACATTAAAAAGAGAGGTAAAATGGGTCAAACATTCATAAATGACCCATAAAATATTAGATGGACAGAATAAGAAGGATAAATTATCATGGTAATGAAATTTCAAGGACATACCATTTGAAATGAAAAACATGGAAGGAAGACAAAAAATTAGATTTCTCTTATGAAAGTTCGGCAGCCTAACGACGTTACTTAAACTTCAACAAAAATGATTTGAAAAGATCAAATAGGGTCTCTCATCATGTGAACATAAGAGTTCAGTATGATAAATATAGAGATAATGCCCCAACATAACAAAAAGGAACTTGAAAGAATTGACATAAAAGTAGAACTTCAAAACGAGAAGGGTGAAGAACCACTTAAAAATTCGGCAGCCTAACGGCGCCACTTAAAACTTCAAAATACTGAATTGAAGCAATCAAATGGGGTCTCTCATCATATGATCATAAAAGATCAGTATGATAAATTTAGAGATCATACCCCAACATAATAAAAAGGAACTTGAAATACTTTATATGAAAATAGATCTTGAAAAATGAGAAAAGAGAAAGAATCTGTTACAAAAATGTCGGCAGCCTAACGGCGCCACTTAAAACTTCATAAAACAAAATAATGAGAGCAAGAGGGGATCTCTCATTATATGAACATGAAAAGGGCAGTAAGAGGAGTATAAAAGAACATCCTCCAACATAAGAACATGGAGCATAAAAGGAATGACATTAAAGAGATTACTTGAAATGAAAGAGAGAGGTCGGATCCCTTACCTTAAAATGTAACTCTTAAACCTCAAAGGTTGGGACCTTGAGGGCTTGGGGGCACCTTGAGAGGACTCCTTGGGAGGTAATGAGACCAGAACTTAGTTGGGGAAGAGTGGGGAGTCGAATGGATGAGAGGAGGGCTTGGTATTTATAGGGAAAGTGAGGGGACAAGGCATTAATGGTAAAGGGACACCTCATTAGTGGTTTTGGCAAAACCATGGGCTTGCCCATGGTATTTGCCCATGGTATTGGCCACTAGGGACACCTCATAACTTATCTTACTATTCATAAGTCGAACATATTGATTACAAACTTAATACATCATTTAATGATGTCATTAAATACCCGTAACTTAAAAACTGTATTTTCACTATTCATCGAAAATTCAACTTTCTCAGAATAATCCCAAAATTTCACCTTAACCAAATATCAATGCTCTGATTACAAATATGAACTCCATTTTATAAAAATAATTTTCTAAATATTTTTAATTTAATTTTTAAATAAAAACACTATTCACCGAAAATTTATTTTTTCAGAAAAAACCCCAAAAATTACCATAGCATAATATCGGTGCTCTGAGTTCAAAAATAAAATCTGTTTTAAAAAAATAATTTTCTCAATATTTTTAATTAAATTTTTAATTAAAAAACATTATTCACCCGAAAAAACTAATACTTGAATAATAATTTATGAAACCGTTATTTAACCATTTTATTGAATCACATTACTTAATCAAGGTGCCTAGATTATATTAATACTTTTTTTAAGTGAGATTACTAATCCATTTGGACACATTACTAATCCTAATCATAAAATCACTATTCATAATTTACTATTCATCAAAAAAATAAGTTGATCTTATTAGACTCTAAATTTCGTACTGAACATAATTGTAGAAGACCATTTTTCGAAAATCATTACACATTTTTAATTATTTAAGGTTTACACAACCATTTTTAAAATATCCATTTTCTAAAATTCATCAAAAATATGCATACTATATTTATCCGGTCATTTGAAAATTCATAAACTTCATCATAAGAAGAAATCCCAATTTTTATTTAAAACAAAGGATTACACAAGGTATTTACGGTCTCCTTACGTAGCCCCTTATCACACCAGCATAGGACCTAAGTGTAAAGTGTGCTAAGGTGAGAGAATCCGAGGGAGGCTCGGCCAACATCGCACGAGTAGTAATTTCTATCAGTTTGAACTTCTCGCGAAGGTGATCCCGTTCTAGCTTCACACGATGAAGTTCAGCTTGGGTTTGGTCCAGAGCAAAGCCCAGTGGTGCTACCTCCTTCCCAAGTTCTGTTAGATGAGCTTGGATCGGTCCAAGACTACTGGGTGGGGCCATCGAATCTTCTTTCTATATTAATTAACCAAGATTACTTGTATTTAGAGACAATAATCAAAACGTTTAGTTTCCAGCGGTCATATTGACCAATGGTTATATAACAGTCAAAAACCAACGGTATCATTTTAATTATACTCATGTTATCAAATAAAATATTTTTGTTGAGTATAAAAATAAAATAAAATAACACATAAAATTAGGAAACAAGATTTATTCAAAATTTCGGGTCGTTACAGAATCCACCCACAGTTTATAGACATGTAGGTCTCTTCATTTGCATGAATGCATGCATCTTCCTCTGTGTGTAGAGGCTCTGTTGAAGTACAACTTTCACCTGTAGATGAATATCTCTTTGCACCGAAGGTATCGGGAAACGTACCAGCTTCCACGCTGTCCGAGAAGCACCGCTGGAACAAAACCTTACTTGGCGCGCAAGTCAATCTCAGCGCGCAAGTATCGGCGCGCAAGTCACAACGGGCGCGCAAGTCCTCCTTAGACACTTGTGCGGCTCAAGTTTCCTCAACTCCAAACTTGCGCGACTCTCTTCCTTTTACGCCCAAACCAATATTGGCGCGCAACTGCCAACCGGCGCACAACTTCTAACACCGGCGCACAACTTCGACTACTGGCGCGCAAATTCACCTACGCGACCCACACTCACCACTTGCGCGACCACCACACCTGCGCGACGGGAGCTCTGATTTCTCAAAGTGTTGAACTCCGTTAAGAATGAGGAGGGGTGGTCCAGTATTTATAGGCAATCTGACCACCCTGCGCGACGGCGTGCAAGTCACCTGCGCGACCCAGTTTCGGCGCGCAAGTTCTCTGTCATTTTAGACACTTGCGCGACCAACTCCCAAACTTGTGCGATCCTTTTCCTTAGCCATATTTTGATCTTCTGAACTTGAAAAACATATGGCGCGCAAGTTCCCTATACTCCAAGTCCACGGCGCGCAAGTCCCTTTGCCAAAAACACTTTTCTCCATTTGCCGATTTTCAGGCCCTAAAATTTGGCAAACACTGGAAAACGGCGCCACCTTGTATCTGTTCTTTTGTACCGCCTCCAGATCATCCATTCCTTTTATCGACGTTCTTGAATCAAACATGGATCGTTGACATCAGCTCTTGAACTCGACATTCCACCATGAAATCTTCTTTGTCAACAAATTTATATGTCATTGTTTTACTTTGTCAACAATCACTACTCAGATGTCCACTTTGTCAACAAATACAATCACCTCAAAAATACTTCAATGATACCTTGAGGGATTTTTACCCAACAATCTCACTAAAAGAAATAGGAAGGCTGAGAGAAGACAATGTTCAACTCAAAACAGGGCCAGATAAGCAGAGTCAACTATAGCTTTCAAAAACCAATCTTCTCAAAGAAAAAAATGATTGATTCTTGAAATTGTCAAGAGAGAAAAAATCATTGAATACATGACTTCCAAAATAATTCTTGTAGGGGAGTAAGTAAATAGGTTCAAGAAAATGATTACTGAAACTGGAAAACAAAAAGAAAAGATCAATCATGGTATGAATGCAGCTATTAGAGAGGAATTGAAATCTCCAAACAACAGGGTGAAAATGCAGCTATTATCCAAGATGTTGAACATGCTAAAGAAAAGGTTTTATGAGAACAACCCCATGAGAAGAATGCAGCTATAGAAGAAGTGAAAGCATGAAGACTAAAACAACAAGAAAATCAGAATAAGGGGAAAAATATGCTCATGTTTGGAAGGAGAAAGATTTAGGAAAAAAACATGAAATAGTTACAAAGATACAAAAAAGTATTCCTTAAATGAACCAGATGTGACAAACTTAGTATGGAAAAAAATGAGGATGACCAATAACCCAACCAACAGTAGCATTTCATTCAAAGAATACAATTTTATGGATATTACAGGTTTTGTAGAATATTTGGCCACAAATCATACAATTTCTAGAACAATATGTCTCGACCTAGATTGAGAAGCGAGAAGAAATCAAATGGTAGAAAACAATCGCATATGAGGACTCAGAAGAAGCACGAACAGTTTCAGAAAATATTATAGTGAAAAACAGTTTTGAAAACATTCAAGTGATCCTTGGAAGATGTGATCATGAAAGGAATACATCATATATATGTGCTATATTTATTCTACAACAATCAAGCTTATTTCTAAAGACTGAAAAAGATAAAAGTTAAATGAGACTACGGCGTTGTGTCTGTGGGGTTTCCGGAGGGCTGGCTTGGATCTGCGGTTTGGCGGCTTCCCCAAACCTGAACGCTTCAAATCTGGTATCTCTGGCGACCCTTGCTTCCTCTCCGGCAGTCTATTTCAGCTTATTTGACACCCCCTCACGGCTTAGCTTCTCGGCAATCATCTTATTCTGCTCTATTAATCTGCAATCTCGGTGCTCCATCATTAATTGTCGATGGGGACAGCACTGTCACTGGGTTATGTGGCGAGGTTAGGAGTCATAGGTTCATCATGGCGGCATGTACGGCTACCTCCACTCCAGATTCGGCTGCGATTCAGATCTGAGCCTCCTCGTTTTGTCGTTGTGAGCTGAGTGGCGGCGGGTGCTGGGTGGTCGGCATCGTCCTTAGGCTTTTCAGTTGGTGAAGGTACGGGATGGCATAAGCATTGAGTGGTCATCGTCATTCTAGAGCGCCTTGGGTGGCGATGCCTTGGGGTCATGCGGCGGGCGCTTGGGTTTGGTCTCTTCTCCCTTGTCGAATCAGTCGGTGGTGGTAGCGCTGTTGCTGGACGTGATGCGGATCAGTGGTTAATGGTGGTGGAGGTGGTTTCCTTCGAGTGGCGGTGTTATTTGTGAGTGGCTCAAGTAGATTGCTAGGGTTTTTCTGGGGGGCCGATTGTTTTAGGGGATTGAGTTTTTTGGGATTGAACATTACTTTTAGACTTTATCAACTTGGACTTTAGAAGTCAACCAGCTATGACTGGACAACTTCCCTTCTTAGCTCTGCTTATGTACTGCTGATTTTCGTCATTAATATTATCATCCTTTTTTAAAAAAAAAATGTATGAACCATGGCCTCAGGCCATCTTTCAAGGTCACATGAGACCTGATGAGACCAATCATATGACTCAATCCATTTGGCAGATGGTACAACAATTCATGCAAGTGTCATCAAGTGAGCGACCTTGAAATAGGGATCGGTGTCGGGATGGGTGTGATGACACCCATCATCAATCATCTATTTTCATTCCAATGAAAGACATAAGGATACCCAACCATGTGACTTTCTACACATTGTTTTAGTTAGATGATGTGTAGCATCAGGTTGACGATGTTGTGATGGTCTCACAAGGTTTATCAAGTGGGCACCTCAAAAGAGTGATAGGTCTGTTGGAACATATCGTTCGATCCTCCCCACACAAATCAATGTGGGACGAAGGGGTTTCATGCCACGCCGTGTTAAACCATCATGACGCAACACTCAGCAGGGGGTGACACAAAATCTTTGACAGATAACATAGGTGTAGTAGCTCAGGTAGGGGACAGTGAGATTCCTGACTAGTGCTTGGCGTGAAAAATGCTTCTTGCAGTGTCTTTTGGTCCTTCAGACCATGTTTTGACCTTCGAGTCATGTTTTCTTCATCCTTTGTGCCTCTAGACCTATGAGTCGTGTATTGGGTTCTTTCATTACCTTGTTTAAAAGGGGGTTTCAATTTTTGTTTTAATAATAGAGGTCTAGACCCTCAACCAGTTTAAAAAAAATCAAAGTTAAATCAATCAACATGATAATGTTGATGAGGCTACATTCAAAGCTTGCACAACTGAAAGCCTTGGATCATGGATAATGGTTCATATGACATGACAAGTGACCTAAACATCTTGGAAAATATTTAGAAATATGATGAAGGATTTGTTTTATTTGGATATGATAGTTCACTAAAATTTAGAGGCATTGGAATAGGGGATACCGGTAAGAATCACATTAGCTATAAGAATGTTTTGTTTATTGATTGATAATATAATATATTTATAAGTGTATTAAATTTTGCGTGATGCTCAAAATGAGGTTATTTTTAGAAAAAATGGATGCATTATCAAGAGGCTGAAATATGGATTTGTTTTGGTAAATGAGTTGAGAACCCTAGGTGATTTATTTCAATTGGGAGATTTAAGTGATGACTGTTATCTAGGTTAGCAAGCATCAAACGACTTATGACACATAAAACATGGTCACCTTGGCCAAAAGAATACAAAGAAACTCATTAAGGAAGAAGATTTGAGAAATATTCCCATATTAAATGTAGATACAACTTTAGTTTATAGAGCTTTCAAGAAAAAATAGGTAATTAAATCTCTGAAAGAATGTGAGATTCAGACATCAAAATCACTAGAGCTAATCCAAACTGATGTGTGTGGTCCTAGGACTAAGAAGTCAACCATTCGAGAAAGGCACTTTATAAATTTCATTGACGACTTCACAAGGATGAAATGTATCATGTTTATGTCATATAAATCATAGGATTTAAGTCTGTCACGACCCGTCCCCTGGGGCCCGTGTCGTGACTACCCAAGCCCGTCTTCCATTGGGCAGGGGCTGGTGACTAGCACCCAAGGCGTAATTCTCTAAAACTGGGAAGACATTGTCTTTATAAGCTGTAAACACACACACAAGCAAGCACACAGCTGGACGAAACATCAAGTAAACTATATAACAAAAGAGTGTTGAAAGTAAAAGAGACCAGAGTATAAGTCCAACTGGAAAGTACAAGTACAACAGTGATACAATACAACTAGAAGATAAGGGAAGATAGCTATTGGATCGTCCTCCAAGGTTCCTACCTGAAGGGTAGGTATATATCGCCTCCTCAGCACTCCACATCCGACCGTCTCCTCCGTGTACCGACTCACCATATGGTCCACCTCCAGGTACCGTCCAGTCCTGGTACTCTCAGCCTTAGTAAGCGATGTTTGTCGTCTGCATCCAACACAACAAGGTGCGGGCATAGCCCGTGCATGGGTGAGTATAATGATACTCAGTAGGGACCCCGAGACCCTCAAGGTCTCACAAAATCCACCAAGGATAAACCACAAAGAAAAAAATCAACAGATAACCCTACTTAGGTATATGCTCATACATATACCTAAGTTATCAAGTGATTCATCTCAATCATGAGGAAAACACAGAAAAGCTGACTCAGCTCAAACCATGATTTTATTCTAGGGGTAGTATCAAGAAACATCCCCAGTCACATTGTCGAAACCTCGGCTGCTGGAGAACTCCTCCTCTATCGAGTACAGTGGGTCTGCCGTATCACCAAGCGTGCTTCCCACTAACCTTGGATTGCTGAGGTACTCCTCCTGTCGCGTATCGTGGGTCTACCGCATCACCAAGGCGCTCCCCACCGAGGGTCTGCCGTGTCACCAAGGTGATCCCTCTCGTGGACTGCTGTGGTACTCCTCCTGTCAAGTACCGTGGGTCTGCCGTGTCACCAAGGCTCTCCCCACCGTGGGTCTGCCGCCTCACCAAGGTGCTCCCCACTGGGCCTATTGAGTCACTCTGAGTCGAAACGGTCAGCAGTCTTCAAGTCTGAACCAGCCACTAGGTTCCCGCACTATGCTCACTCGTCTCCGAGAGGATCTGCTCCACAAGCTACTGGTCGATACTCCAACTGCCAGGATGCCCCATGAAGAAGTATCTCAAAGGTCCGCCACGTCATAGGGGTCTCAATGCAACAGACAGTGCGTCAAACAAACATCCGATCTGTGAGTTATTAGCCTTTTAGTCCTGGGGCTCCGGTTGGATTCGTGCTCGATCCAACCTGACCGTTTCCCATCTCAATCCAAAACTACAGTGAAGTATACTCAAAGGGACCATATCGCTCCAAGATTTCCAGTGCCGCTAACGGTTCGTCAAACAGACGTCCGATGTCAAAGATATGAGCAAAAGAAAGTAAAGGGGCGTAGTGGGCCTGGGTCCGGTCCGACCCGACCCGACCCGACCCGTTGGGAGGCCCGGTAGGTCGTGAGGGTCCGCGGAGATCCACAAGGGAGGTTTGGCCATAGAGGGTGCCATGATGGCACGAGGCCGTGGAGCGGCTCTGAGGGCCATGGGCGGCGCGAGCCAGGGCGGCTCAGAGGGCCGGCGGGCGGCGCGGTTGGCGGGCGGTGCGGCCGGCGGGCGGCCCGGCTGGCGAGGGCAGCGCGGCTGGTGGGCGGGGCGGACAGCAGGTGGCGCAGCTGGGGTGGCTCGTCTGGTGGGTCCGGAGCGTCGCGGGGGCGGCGCAGGACGCGAGGGCCACGGGTGGCGGCGTCGTTGCCTTCGTTACCTTCACCGTCTTCGTCGTCTTCATCATCTTCGTTGTCTTCGTCGCCTTCGTCGTCTTCATCGCTTTCCTCCATTTTGAATACTACACCAAATAAGAACGACAGAGGGGTCATGCCATGTTGGTTTGGCCCGCACCCTCCACATTTAGGGTGGTAGAATTTGACTCAACAAGAATGAAGAACGATGAACTTCAAATTTTACAACCTCTGCAACGATTATTTCCCAAACTGAAAAAGAAATCAAGGAAATTATTTTATCGCAAATAAACCCTTACCTCAGGTTGATATGTCGACGGAGTCACGAGGAAGAAGACAAATCGTTGGGAAAATACGGACGTCAGTTCGTCGTAGTCGAAGATGTCCTATGTCAGAGGAGGTCTCGAGGAAGAAGGTTGAAGTCGGGGTCGACGTTCTTCGTTGGCATTCTTCATTGGAAGAACACGTTCTTCGTTCAAATAAGTAGTTCTTCATTGGAGAGCTTTTCTCCCAATTCTCCACCAAAATGAAAAGTGTTCCAAAATAATAGATTATTCAATCTATTATTTTGTTGGCAGAATTCAAAAAGTTCATTAATTATGGTGTGTGGCATAATTAAAGCATGAGGGTTGACACAATTAAAGGTTTGTGCATTGGCACAATTAATGTGGAGGAAGTCAAGAGGATCCTCTACATTAATGAGGGGGGTGGGGGGTGGGGTTAGAGTTTCTCTCAATTAAATGGGGGCTTAGTCCCGGGTGGTCCCCACCACCATAACCTCTCAGGGGAGGTTATGGTTCGGGTGGTCCCCACCACCATAACCTCTCATGAGAGGTTAAGGTATGGTGGTCCCCACACATCAACTTCCACATGGAGGTTTAGTTCGGGTGGACCCCACCTCCCAACACCCACATGGGTGTTGCAAATAAAAATAAAAATGCCATACACTTTTATTTTTATTTTATTCTTACACGAAAAACTTAAAAACTAACTTTCACCCTCGATCAATTGTCGTCGAGGTGAAAGTCTTGTTAAGAGAATACTGGCATTGCGAGTTCAATGGTGCCCTCATATTTCAATTCCGAGCACTGGTTCAAAAGTTAGAAAAACCTACTCGCAAGTTTACTGAACGTACCTGAAAAAAAAAGTTTAGAAATTCATTCCGGGCACTCCGGGCCTCAGAATCATACGCCGTCAATTTTCACGGACTCGTAAAATTACCATATAATTAAAAAAAATTACATGGAAATTCTGGGTCTTTACAAATTCACACCCCAATAATTTAAAATTTATTTTCTTAAAATAATATATTTGATATCATGTGATATATGCATCATCGAGCTTAAACAAACTGTGATATACTATTATTTAAATATGACAATTATGACCTAGTTATTGGCTTGGTGGGTATTAATAGGAATATCCATATTATGAAATATATATATAAGTTTATTACTTAATAAAATGAATAATCAATCAAACAATAATTATTAACTTGATGGAAATTAAGATGCAATCTTTTGAAGGTAAAATAGATATTTTTTATAAAAAAACCTTTATGTGTGAAATGTATCTTGATCTTAATAGAATAAATTAATTAATATTGGTAAATGATTCTAATGAAATAATTAGATTATATATCCAATTTAATGAATTAACATTCATTTAATTATGGGTTTTATACAAGTAATGAAAATAAGGCAATTTTATGCTTTAAAATACATTTTATTAAAAAAAGGGTTTTATCGTATTTTGTGTGTGGATATTGTAATTAATTTATGACCAATTTATAAAGTTTATTTTAAAAAATTGATATCATTTTTGAAATAATAATTTCATAATTGTTTTAAGATTATTTTTTAGAAGTTTTTCAAAAAATTGATTTTTGAGTGAATAGTGAAAAATACTGATTTTTGCAAAACTATCATTTTTTCTTTAAATCAATTAATTTAAAGGATACATGATATTTTGGATTTTGTTTTAAATTCAAATAAGATACCTTTTATTAAAAATTATATAATTAATTATAGATAAATCAAAATCATATTTCATTTTGGTATAACTCCATTTTTATCCTTAAAAACACATTTTTTTTAAAATTCATTTTAAAGGCATTTTTCATACTTATATTAATATTAATTTATACCAATTATTATAATTTAATCTTGAAAATTTTATTTCATATTTTGAATCATCAGGTTCAAATTTTTTAAATAGGATAATTTCATTTTTATTCATAATGAATAACAAGCATTGTAAAAGTTTATCACCCCAGTAATGGGTAACACAGGTTAATTATGGTTAAAACTATGGAATAATATCTCAAGATCAACCCAAAAATCTTAATTATTTAATTTTATGAGATTAATTTGATCACAACCATATTTAATATGAAAATTTTGAATTTTGGTTCCTCTTGGCTTTGATTATTACCTTTATATTATTTAATGTTAAGAAAAATTACAAAATGTCACTCTCTTTTTTAATGTCTATAATATGTTTTAATTAGGATAAAAATATGATATTAATGGTTATCAATTACTATTATAAATATTACTAAATTTTATATATAATAGTATTTAAAAAAAAATTAGAGATATTATAACTGTCTTGAACACTTATGCAATGATGATGCAACACTTATGAAAGAAGTAAAAAAATAATTGATTTTTAAAACCAGAAAATTAATATATTTTGGATATATTTTGGTAAAAAAAGAATTTAATAAATAATTATATTGTTTAAGTGATTTTTAATGAATTTAGATTCGAATTATATTGTTATCTTGATGTTGTTAACGTCATGATATGTGAACAATCTTGAAAATAACCTAAAATGGTATCTAATGTTTAAAAATTATTTTTAAATAATTAGTAAACAATAAAATTCTATATTGACTCAAATTGATGGTAAATGTTTGACCCTATAATTCATGGTTCATGTATATTCCACTTTTAATTTTTAAAATTACCCTCATGACTCTTAAATAATGAAAATTGTGTTACAACGGTTAAGGGTAAACATGGTTAATGAGGGGGTTAAACAAAAATATAAGGTTTGAAATGACACATAAACTCATATAAAATTTATTTATTGATTATATTTAAACCTTATACTCCTTATATTATACAATAATGAATTTTTGATCCATTTTACATGAGTTAGAAACATATTATATAATAATATTTTAAGTATTTACAAGTTTCTCACCCAACTCGCTTATACAAGGGAATATACTCTCCTCTTTTTCGCACACCTCTTGAGCCATTTATCATGACCTAGACCTACCAAAATACCTTCCCAAACTTCCTAAATTTTTTTTAAAGCTCAATAAATCTTAAGGTGTAGTCAAGGGAGGATTTCCAAAGAAGATGTATAATTCTTAACCAAGTGTTTCATGTTTTTTTTATTTCTCAAACTCCATCAAATATTATATAACCATGATGTTATGATAACATAAGTATCTTAAATATAATTAAATGTTATTATTTTTATGTTATAAACCTTTTTCATCTCCTTTTCTATCCTATAGGAAATGGAAACATCGTGCGCATGTACATGTGGACTACCACCCCCACGAATCGATGTGTTTCATTTTTCATCACCAGCTAAAATTTCTAGTTATTTTATTGAATTTAATTAATTTATATAATATTCATGTGATAATTATTATTATATAATGAAAATAAATTTTCTACCTACTTAACCTTCAATCCATTGAAAAAATGATAGTGTCTCTTATACATATGTGTGCACTACCACTTCCATGAAGCGATGCGATTTGTTTTTCCTGACCAACATTCATGAATGGTTATAAAATTTTATTTAATGTATAAAAAATATAATTATTTCATTAATACTATTATGGAGATTGTTTAATAATCCCCCATTTAACCATGATCAACCTACCATTTTTTTTGAGATTATGAACTGAACGTCCTCAAAAATTCAGACAAGAACTTAATTCAATAACTATGTAAGTTATGGTAATAAAAGAAATAAAATGGATAATAATAATGTAATAAATCAGAAATTTTTTCTTAATCATGTATATAATTAATATATTCATATTATACTGGATTTAAAATAAGTATGTGGTGAGCCAGACTTGAGGTAAGATATTTCTGTTACAATCTCATTTTATTTTGATATTGTTTATGCTCATATCTCATTTGGGATAATTATAGTATCATAATCTTTTAAAATACATCTATTTTACCATAATTTGGTTATATTTGGGTTTTACATGTTTATATTTCATTTCTTCTCTTGTTGGATCAACAGTCAACATGTAAGTCATATATAAGAGACTTTCTTTTTAAAAATATTATTTTAAAGAATTCCTTCCAACAATTTATATTCCAAGATGAGGTTATTTTATGGGTTTAATGAAAGTTATTAATTAAGATTAAAAGTTTTATAATGTTTATTTAAAACTATTTTTTTACATTCTTTGCAAAGAATTAAAAAGGAATCATTTGAACACCTACTATATGGGTTATTTTTGACTTTTTCTAAATGTATAAAAAAGGTTTTTTAAAGTATAAAACTTCACCACCCTTTCCCACCATTATATACCTTGTATATTATCAAGATTATTTTACAAGTATTTATGGTTATTTTTATTGAAAATATTTTCCCCAATATTCTATACATTTTTAGTTTTAAATTTTTTTTCTAAGAAAATGGATATTTCTTCTCATTTTTATTATATAAATGAATGTGCTATTGCTTATGGGAATGAATTCCAATTAAAATGAGTTTTGTAGTTTAAGAGTAATATATATGTGTTTTATTCATTATATAATTTTTTAAAATTTTATGTGAATGATTGGTGAGCCTGAAATAACTCTTACGTCATGTGAGACTGATATAGCTCTCCAATGTATTGGGTAAAGTGACAGAGTTTACCGATGATAGCTTAACTCTAAGAGATGTGAGAATTATTTAGTTGGTTAATTCCATTATAAGGTTGATTGTATGGATAATGTATCAGGTTAATTTCATGGATTTTTAATTCCTTCTATGGGTTTTAAATGAAATGTTTTGATTTCATAAGGTAAGAAAATGAACTCATGATTTAAGGAAAGTTGGTAATCTTTTAATGGTGAAAAGTCCATTTTTATCAGTTCTTGTGATTTACTAAGTAAATTTAGTGACTATGATTTTGAATTTATGATTTCCTACAACATTTTTTAAGAATAATTTGGTCTTTGAGGTTTATTTCACGAGTAAGTAAATTATTATTTTGATCTAAAAAGTTTATTATGTAAAAAAGGAAAACTAGCATATAGGTTTTCATGAATTTCAAATGGTTTAATGAGTTTAATTTATTTTCACATCCTTTACTGAGATTTGTTTTTTCATCCCATGTTTTAAATTTTTTTATAGGGCTTAAGGATTTGTAGGTACTATAGAATGGTCAATGGTGGAAAGTGTTAAATGAAGCAAAGTGTCATGAATGAAACAAGAGTGAAAAAATAAGAACCCATTGTTCGGGAAAATTAATTTTTGTGGAAGTGTACACTTTTTTCCCATGGTTTTGATATGAAATATTTTTTCTGAACTCTCTAAAACTCTAAACCAAAAAGATCCTCAAAATTTAAGAAAGTGAAACCATTTTAATAAATCATATTATTATGGGTTGTTTAAGTTTCAAGGTGTTATAGTTGGTATAAAATGAAATAGTTTATATTAGAATTTCATTTTTATCATGATGCCTTTAAAGTCATGAGATGTGAATAGTTCTAAAATTGACCTTAAATGGGTTTTAATGTAAAAAATCAATTTTTAAATCATTTTAGAATTATAAAAATACTATATTGAATCAAATGGATTGTAAATTATTGAGCCTATAATTAATAGTGTATGTATGTTCCACTTTTAATTTTTAAAATTACTTTCACGACTCTTAAATTGTTAAAATTTTGTTATAATGGTTATGGTTAAATAAGGTTAATGAGGGAGTTAAAAATATATACGGTTTAAAATGAAAGATAAAATTGTCTAAAATTGATTTATTGACTATATATCAACCTTATAATCCTTCTCCTCAAATAAAAGGCAGTTTGGAGTCATTTTACAATATTTAAACAGATATTATATATTAATATTTTAGTTATTTTAAAGGTTCGCACCCACCTCACTTATAAATAGGAATCTCCTATCCTCTCTTACTCAAAAATATTGAGCCATTTATATAAAAAATACATCACCAAATATCATCCCAACCTTCCACCCATGTCATATAGGTTCCATTCTCTTAAAAATACCAACCTAAGAAGACTTAATATGTAAGCCAATGGATGATTTCTAATGAATAGGTATAAATATTAACCAAGTGCTTCATGTTTATTTATTCTTATTCCTTCTTAAAATATTCTATAACCATAATGTTATTATAACATATTATCTTCCACATATATAAATGTTATTATATTTATGGTAAAATCTATTTTCATCTTCTTTTCAATCCTGTGTGGTATGAAAACAACTCTCGTTTATACATGTAGACTACCACATCCACAGAGTTATGTATTTCATTTTTCATTACCACATCAAAAGGACAATTATTATAATTTATTTAATTAATATATATAATATTAATTATACAATTATGATTCGATAAATATATGATATTTCTTAAAGTTATTATATTTACATTCATTGGAAAATGATTCTGTCACTAGTGTGTATGTGTGGTCTACTATCACTACAAAGTGATGTGATTTTTTCCATGAACACATTTCATGAATGGTTCAAAAATTGTATTTAATTTTTGAAAATGATAATCATTTCATAATTAATACTAAAAATATTATAGAATAATGATCCCTTTGACCATGATCAACCTACCAAAGTTGTTTTGGGATTATGAACCAAATGTCATCAAAACATCGAACATAAACTTAACTGATTTAATAACTATGCAAGGAAAGGTAAAAAATGAAATAAAATGATAATAATAAGGGAATAAACCTGAAAAAATTCCTAATAAAGTATAAAAACAATACATGTTTATTATATCATATTTACAGTAAGTACTTAGCGAGTCAGACTTGAGGTAAAGGATTTATGTTATAGTCTCATTTTATTTGATGATTGTTTTTGTTTAGATATACTTTGGGAAAATTAAATGATTATAATCTCGTAAACCCCATATATTTTCTACTCCTCTGGTTATTTTTTTTACATGTTTATATTCCATTTCTTCTATTGTTTGAAAAAGAATCAAGAAGTAAGCTACATGTAAGGGACATTATTTTAAAAATATTGTTTTAAAGTCCTCAATACAAATATTTTCATTACATGTCAATATTAATTTTAATGTTTCAATAATTTTCTTAATTATGCATCAAAGGATGATAAATTTCATTTTCAACTATTTTTGACATTATTTACAAAGTATTAAAAAAGGAATCTTTTCAACATTTTCAATATGGGTTATTTTTGACTTTTTACAAAAGTAAAAAAAGAATGTTTTTTAATATATATTTTTTGAACAACCTTTCCCACCATAATAGGATTATACTTTATCAAGATTAATTTAAATTTTTACATGCTTATCTTCAAAGAAATTTTTTTCTCATTGTTTTGTAAATTTTTTGTTTGAATATTTTTTTCAAAGTAAATTGAAATTCATTCTCATTTTAATAAGATAATTGAATGTTCTATTGATTATAGGATTGAATTCCAATTAAAATGAGTTATATAGTTGAATTAAAATATATATGTGTTTTATTCATGATATGGTTCTTGAAAATTTTATATGAATTTATGGTTGAATGGGTTTAATTTATTTTTATATCTATTAAAAATTCCTTTTGTGATCATCCCACATTTTCAAATGTTTTTATCAGGGATTAAGAATGTGTATGGATTATAGCATGGTCAATGGTGACATGTATTGCATAAAGAAAAAGTTTCATTAATGAAATAAGAGTGTAAAAATAAAAACCTATTTTTATGAAAAAATGGACATTGAGAGGAAGTGTCCACTTTGTTTTGTAAGGGTTTGATATATAAGAGTTTCTTCTAATTCTCTAAAACTCAAAATCGAAAAGATCCTCAAAATTAAAGAAAGTGAAAAACTTTTATAAATCCTGTAATTATTGATTTTTTAAGATATAGCGCATTATACTTTAGATATCATTAAGAGTTTTAGAAGTCTTATAGAGAAGAAAACAATATTAACTTTTAAGAGGTTGATATCAGACAATGGTAGTGAATATTCTAATAGAAAATTCATTAAATGAATTTATAAACATAGAACAAAGAATGAATTAAATACTCCTTACACTACCCAGTAAAAAAAAGTGGCTAAAAGGAAGGGCATGGGTCTCATTTACATGGATATAAATTTTTTTATAGATCATGATACATCACTATTTTTCAGACTAAAATCCATCACAACAACTGGAATTATCTATAATATGTATATCTTGAGACCAAATTTTGAAATAAATTCTTACGATATGTGTCTTAAAAAGAACCCAAATGATAATTATTTTAGAATTATTGGAATTCGATTTCTGATTTAGAAAAAATATTGAAGTGGAGGAAAGTGTCACGACCCGTCCTCGGGGCCCGTGCCGTGACTACCCCAAGCCCGCCTTCTGTAGGCCAGGGGATGGTGAATAGCACTAAGGCATAAATCCTGGTAAAGAGGGAAGGCATTGCCTTTGAAAAGTAAACAAACACCACAGAGCAAGCAAGCAGAAGTAAACACTAAGTAAAAACTGGGTACAACAGTATGTGCGGAAAAGTAAGTGGGCCAGAATACAAACCCAAACTGAAAGAAAAGTACAACTGGAAAGGGGAAAACAACAACTAAAAGTAAGCCGCAACGTCGAGCCGTCCACGGTAAGCCCCACCTGAAGGGTGAGTATAGATAGCCTCCACAGCTCCTCGGGTCCAGCCGTCCGCTCCGAGTACGTCCCGCCTAGTGGTCCACCTCCGGGTACCGTCCTGCTCCACAAGCCTCAACCACGATCAGCGCTATCCATCGTCTGCAACCAACACAACATAGTGTGGGCATAGACCGTGCAGGGGTGAGTATAAGCTACTCTGTAGGGACTCCGAGACCCCTGAAGGTCTCCCATAATCCACAAAGGATAATTCACAAAGGAAAGATACAATCAGGAAGTAACATTCGACACTGCTTAGGTATATTCCCATACATATACCTAAGTCATCAATTCTCATTCGGCTCCAACATCCGAGATCAAGTACAACTTAGTCCACATAGGAAAGCAAAACGTAAATCCACACAGGATAGCATAACACAATCCACATAGGAAATCAAAATAGGATTCAGCTCACACAGGTATACTTCTTCGTAAGACGATAGAGATAATTAGATATTTCCACTGATTTATCTAAGCCGTCGGACCCAAAAAGGATCAATAGGTACTAACCCTCGTAATGGCCCACAAAGGATCTGACCCACAAAGGATCGATAGGTAACTAACCCCCACAATGACCCAAAAAGGATATGACCCACAAAGGATCGATAAGTAACTAACCCCCGCAATGACCCACAAAGGATCTGACCCCAAAAGGATCGATAGGTAACTAACCCCCACAATGACCCACAAAGGATCTGACCCACAAAGGATCGATAGGTAACTAACCCCCACAATGAACCACAAAGGATCTGACCCACAAAGGATTGATAGGTAACTAACCCCCCCAAAGACCCACACAGGATCAGACCCACACATGATCTGTAGGCACTGGCCCACACAGGACCGCTGAGCGCTGACCCACACAGGATCAGACCCACACATGATCTGTAGCACTGATCCACGTAGGATCGCTGAGTGTTGTAGTCGTCGCCATCGAATCCACTGAGGATCTCTGTACAGTCATCATCGTCGCAGTCGCAGCCAGCTCTAGGGTTCCCGCACACAACAAGCTCGTTCGGGAGGGTCTGCTCCACTAGCCGAGGGGCTGATACATCAAATGACACAAATTCCAGAGTTGATGTATCCAAATGTTTCGTATCTTCAACATAAACTCAATGCCATAGACGGCGTGTCAATCGAACGCCCGGTCTGAGAGTTATTGGCTTTTTCGTCCCAGGGGCCTGGTTGGTTTTTAAGTCAAAACCAACCCGACCGTACTCCACCTGTGTCCAAACCTCGGGAGGAGTAATCCAAAAGATCCGTATCACTTAGAGGAATCCATCAAAGTCGATGGCACGTCAATCGGACGTCCGGAGCTCAAGTTATAAGCATTTCCGTTCCAAGGGCCCGGTTGGTTTCGTGTACGAACCAACCCGGCTGAACCCAAAGTTGCTTCGAAACCTTGAGTGCGATATACCGAAACGACCGGCTCGATCCAAGGATCGCATCTCAACTGACGGTGCATTGATCGGAGGCCCGTAGCTCAAGTTATGGGCAACAGATCAAAAAATGTTCGGTATAAGGGGTTCGGGCCCGGTCCGACCCGGCCCGATACCCCCAGGGGCGGCCCGAACCGGGTTGACCCAAACCGGGTCCGGGTCTAGCCCTCTTGGGCGCAGCCCGGCCCGGCCCGGCTGGCCTAGTCTGGCGGACCGGCCAGGGCAGCCGCCGGCGCGCGGCGCGCTGGCGCGCTGGCCAGGGGATCGGCCGAACGACCGATCCGTTTCGGGTGCAGGGGGGGGGGGTGCTGCCCCCGCATGAAGGAAACTACGACCCCTTTATGGGGCCGCTCAGCTGGCTGACCAGGGGTTACGACCCCCGACATTTTCCTCGAACCGGCCGGCCTGCACCGGCCGGCCGGCTGGCCACCATGGGACCGACAAGGGCCGGTCCCCTTGCTCCGATGTCAGCGGCCCGGTACCGGCCGCCGGTTCTGCTGCTCCGCCGCGGCCCGAAACCGGCCGCATCCTTGGTTCGTCCGGCGCGGCGCGACGGTGCCGCACCCCTCCGCCGCGGCCCCGCTCCGGCCGCGGTGCTTAGGTGGTTCTCCGGTGCGGCGCGACGACGCCACATCTTTGGTTCGTTTTCAATGGTGTGACGTGATGGCGCCACGTCTTGGTTCATCTTCAACGGCGCGGCGTGATGGCACCGTGCTTCTCCCCCTTTCCTTATCAAAATTCCGCGTGGTGCTTCGGCACCGCGTTGCTTTGATCGCCCCAACAAAACCAACAACCAAAAAAAGGGGAGGAGTGTCAGCCGTGTTTGTGTGGTCCGACCTCCTCCCGTTATCACGATAACAGGCGGTTCAAGGAAGGGAAGATAACAACGGAAGAAAACACAAAAGAAAAATGCATAAAACCCCTACCTCAACATTGTCGTCGAACAAGCGTTCGTCGCGGAATTAACCGTCGCAGAAGAAGAGGGTCGCCGCGGAAGGAACATCGTTGGCGTTAGGTGATCTCCGAGGAAGGCATCTCTCACCGATGGATGTTGGCGTTCTTTGTTGGTGGTAGAGCATTCTTCTCATTCTTCGTCGGCGGTAGAGCGTTCTTCGCGTTCTTCGTCGAAGAATGAAGAATCCTCTCTTTTTTTTCTCCCAAAGCTTTAACACAACACAACCCAACCAACGAAATAAAATAAGTTCAACACTTATTTTATTATCGACCTAAGCTTTTGAAATTCAAAAGATAAGAAACGAACAATTAATTCAAAGAATTAATTGTAACGATTTAACCACTCAATTTAATGAGAATTTTCTTAACCAGAAAAACGTAAGGTTTGACTTTCATTAAAAAGGGGGGTTGCGGGTGTGTTACTTAGGAGGGAATAAACGGTGGGGCTCATGCGGGCCCCACCTCACAAATATCCTACCTAGTGGGTAGGATATTGTGGGTTCCACCTTATCCGCTTAACTTAGCTTAAGCGGCTTTAAGTGAAATAAAATAAAATTATCGCATCCCTTTTTATTTTATTTCATAACTTAACCCCAAAAAATTAAAAACCACACCCGAGCAAACAAAACTCCGGAAAAGGTGTTTCTAAGTAAATACCGGTGCTACGATTCCACTGGTGCCCTCAGAATTCGATTCCGAGCACCAGTTCAAAAGTTAGAAAACCCCGCTCGTTCGTTCACTGAACGTACCCGAGCTAAACTTCAAAAAATGATTCCGGGCACACGGGCCTCGGAATCTGTTGCCGTCAGAAACTGCGTTCTTTTAAAATTCCAAAGAAAATTAAGAAAAAAAATTTCCTTGAATTTTACAGGTCTTTACATCACTCCCACCTCAGGGATTTACATCCCCGTAAAGACACATAAAAAACTAGGGAAACAAATGTGGGTACTGAGCACACATCTGAGCCTCCCACTCCCAAGTGCTCTCATGGAGGTTCCCGTGCTGCCATCTGATGTGCACTAGAGGAATCGACCGTCTACGTAGGACCCGCTCCTGTCGATCCTCGATCTCCACCGCAACCTCTGTAAAAGTCTCCCCATCATCAACATCCAGCTCCCCATGGTCAATGATATGTGTCGGGTCGTGCACGTATCTCCTCAGCTGAGATACGTGGAAGACGTCGTACACCCGGTGCAACTGAGGTGGTAGAGTCAGGCGATAAGCCACCTCGCCAATCCTGCTGAGGACCTGGAACGGTCTGATGAAGTGAGGAGATAACTTGCCGCCTTAGCCAAATCTCCGTAATCCATGTTGAGGTGAGACCCGCAAGAAGACGTGGTCGCCATCCTCGAACTCAAGTGGCCTCCGCCTCTTGTCAGTATAAGACTTCTGCCAGCTCTGATCTATCCTCATCTGCTCCTGGATGACCTGGACCTTCTCTGTCGTGGCCTGGACCCTCTCCGGTCCCACAAGTGCTGACTCCCCAGGGTCTGTCCAGCACAAAGGAGATCTGCAAGGTCGGCCGTACAACGCCTCATATGGTGCCATCTCGATGATGGAGTGGTAGCTGTTGTTGTATGCGAACTCCACCAAGGGTAGGTGGTCCTCCCAACTGCGACCAAAGTCGAGGACACATGCG
Organism: Viscum album; assembly: GCA_963277665.1. Lineage (NCBI taxonomy): Eukaryota > Viridiplantae > Streptophyta > Magnoliopsida > Santalales > Viscaceae > Viscum > Viscum album. The sequence continues at coordinate 228,064,716 of OY728123.1, read as the reverse complement.
CGGAGCATGTCCTCGAGAGTCTGAATGGTCCTCTCCGTCTGACCATATGTCTGAGGGTGAAAGGCGGTGCTCAGACGTAGCTGCATCCTGAACGCCTCATGCAACCCCTTCCAGAGCCGGGAAGTATAGCGATCATCTCGATCGGAGATGATAGATGACGGCACACCGTGAAGCCGTACAATCTCCTGAACGTAGAGACGTCCCAAGCTCTCCACTGAGCCCTGCTCTCTGATGGGTAAGAAGTGAGCCGACTTGGTGAGTTGGTCGACAATCACCCAAATGGAGTTGTGAACTCTGGAAGTGCGTGGAAGTCCAGTCATGAAGTCTATAGATATCCCGTCCCACTTCCACTCCGGGACCTCCAAGGGATGTACCAAGCCTGCTGGTACCTGATGCTCTGCCTTCACCTACTGGAAGGTGAGGCATCGAGAAACGAACTCTGCCACATCCTTCTTCATGCCCGACCACCAGTGCTGTCGTCTGAAATCCTAGTACATCTTTTCCACTCCAGGATGTACCGCCAGGGGAGAAGTGTGAAACTCTCTCAGCACCTCCTCCCATAAAGAAACTGGTACCAAGGTACATCCTATGAAAAGGACTTCATGCCCTCCTCCTACAGAGAATCCATCAGGTTCCTGTCCTGAGGATATCTGCGCACGCCGTGTCTCACAGTCGGCGTCCCCATGCTGTGCCTCTCTGACCCGCTGCAGTAGTGGAGGAGTGACTGTGAGAGACTGGAGGAAGGCTGCTCTATCCCTATCCACAAAGGATATCTGCAAAGCGGCTAGCTGCTCTGTCACCTCCCCAAGTAGCTGAATGCCCGTCCTCCTGCTGAGTGCATCGGCTACCACGTTCCCCTTTCCAGGAGTATAGACTATCTCAAATTCATAGTCTTGGATGAACTCGAGCCACTGCCATTGTCTCAGGTTTAGCTCCTTCTGAGAGAAGATGTACCTGAGACTCTGATGGTCAGAAAAGACTGTAAAGCACTCGCCCATCAGATAGTGCCACCAAGTCTTCAGTGTGAAGACCACTGCTGCTAACTCTAGGTCATGGGCAGCGTAGTTCTGCTCATGCGGCCTCAACTGATGTGATCCATAGGCGATCACTGCCTGCTCCTACATCAGTACACATCCGATTCTAGTCCCTGATGCATCACAGTAGACTACGTACCCTACTCCCTCCTCTGACAACCTCAAGATAGGTGTGCTGGTCAATCTCTGTCTCAGCTCCTAGAAGCTCTGCTGACATCTGTCTGACCACACAAAGGGTTTCCCCTTCTTCGTAAGAGCTGAGAGTGGTGCCGCAACTTTGGAGAAGTCTGGCACAAATCTCCGATAGTATCCAGCTAGTCCCAAGAAACTCCGCACCTCGGTCACGCTCCTGGGTGGTTCCCAAGCTAGCACTTCCTTGATCTTCACTGGATCCACTGCAACTCCCACCTCAGAGATGACATGTCCCAATAAGTGGACCTCACATATCCAGAACTGACACTTCGAGAGCTTTCCATAAAGCTGGTGCTTTCGGAGTGTGTCTAGTACAACCCACAAGTGGTAGGTGTGCTCCTCCTCAGTCGTCGAGTATATCAAAATTTCGTCAATGAAGACCATGAAAAATCGATCGAGGTATGGCTGAAAAATCCTGTTCATGAAGCCCATGAACACGGCTGTAGCTTTGGTTATGCCGAATGGAATAACCAAGAACTCATAGTGGCTATACCGACATCTAAAGACCGTCTTTTGCATGTCCTCGTCCCGAACTCTGAGCTGATGATAGCCTGACCTGAGGTCTCTCTTTGAGAACCACCGTGCCCCCTTGAGCTGATCGAAGAGGTCATCAATCCTCGGTATCGGATAATTGTTCCTCACTGTCACCTAGTTCAGGTGACGATAGTCGAAAAAAAGTCGCAAGCTCCCATCCGCCTTCTTGGCGAAAAATATCGGGGAAGCCCAGGGTGAAACACTGGGTTAGATGAATCCCTTGCCCTGCAAGTCCTCCAACTATACCCGTAGCTCTCGAAGCTCGGCGGCAGCCATCCGATATGCTGGGGTGGATATTGGGGCTTTCCCGGGGTACAAATCAATATAAAAGTCTACCTCTCTATGAAGAGGTAGTCCTAGAACGTCGTCGGGAAAGACGTCCGTATACTGATCCACCACTGCAGGAAAACTAGGACTCTGCACGTCAACTGCTCCTAGGATGAGGTTAGACAACTGATGAGTGAAGGGATGTCCTCTCCTCTGTGAGAGTCCATCCTATGCTGCGAAGGCTCCCTTCTCACCGGTGAAGGTGAACCTGCTCCCTTCGGTGCGTACACATCACACCTTGCGCCTAATACAGTCAATATGAGCATGGACTGTAGATAACCAATCCATGACCAAGATGATGTCGTAAGGCCTCGACGCCGCTACAAGAAGATCCCAACAGAAGCTCTCACCTCCTAGAGTAAGCTCACACTTCCGGTACCAGTGCGTAATCGTCGAGTCTACTTCCGTAGGAGTCTCTAGACGTAAGGATCGAGCCAACGACTCTGTCGGAATCTCTGAGCTCTGAATAAGGGCAGCGGCTATGAAAGAATGACTCACTCTTGTGTCTATAAGAACTGCAGAAATGGTGGAATAGACACAGATAGTTCCTCGAATCATCTTGGGCGCGCCGTGGTCATAGGACTCCGCTGCCTGGAGCTGTACCTGTCTCTGCCTGCCAGCTCCCTATAGTCGGGGTGGACCTCCTAGTGGTGGTGGTGGTGGTAGAGCCTCAAAGCGTCGCCCACCACTTGCTCCTCGGCCAACTCCTCTGCCTCGTCCGCCTGCTCCCTGCGGACCTCCATGGTCGAACCTCTTCCTCTGCCTGGGTGGGCCCTCAACCGTCTGCTGCTCCTCAGCACAGCGGGTCAGGCAGTCATGAGCCATGTGGCCCTGCCCGCCGCATGTGTAGCACTGCCTGCCTCTCGAAAGACTGGCTCCACGCTGTGTGCCCCGCACTGCTGAGCCAGTGTCCTAAGGTCGTCTGCCTGAGGGTCTGGTTTTCCTGGACCCATGAGTCATCTGTCGACTGCCTACTGCAGAAGACTCTGCTACCTGCCACCCTGCGGTAGGTCTCGCTGCTGAAGAAGGCTCAGCAAGGAAGCTCTCGATCAAAAGGGCTCCCTCCAGTACTCCTGCCTGAGTCGGAATGCTGAGGGAGATCAGTGATGCCCTAATCTCATGACTCAATCCCTGCTCAATGGTCCGAGCCTGGAATAATGGGTCCCGTACCATGTCTGTCGAGTAGCGTGAGAGATCGATAAATCTCGCCGAGTACTGGGCGACTGTCAAGCTGCCCTGCCGCAGCTGAAGAAGCTCCTGGATGTGCACCGCACAGAGTGTGGCTAGGAAGAACTCCGAGCGAAAGAGGCTCTCAAAGTCCATCTAGAGAAGAGATGCCTCGTCATGCACCTGGAGCATCAAGACCCACCATCTACCTGCTGCCGCGTGCAGGAGGCTCACTGCGAGGATCACACTAGTGTCCTCACTAACCTGAAAACTCGTACCACTGCCTCCAGCCAATCCTCGGTTGCCTGGGGGTCCATCTCCCCACGGAACCTGGGCAGTCGCTGGCGCTGAAACTCATGCAGTGCACTAAGGCGACGTGCATCGTCAGCGGATGGGGCTGGTAGCATCGGTGGCTCGGCGGGTAGAGGTACCGCTGGTGCCTCAGCTGTCAAAGGGCCCTATACCGAGGCCTCGTCGCTCGGTGGGCTGTCGTCACGCACAACTCTCGGAACCCTAGCTGGCTGTCGTCGTGGGGACATCCTGAAAAGACACAGGTACGCCACGGTCAAACAGTATACCTGGTGAGATGACATAAAGTAATCGCAAAGAAAACTTAAAACACATATGCAATCAATGTTTTCGTGTACTAAGTCGGAAATCAGAAGTTAGGGTCCTGGTGTACGGATACGTCGGCTGCCGCACCAACACTGGACTCCCTGGACTGATAACCACACCCAATACTCTTAACACTATTGCTTCACAAAGAAAAAGATCAGAGTCCTGAGTTATATGGTAGAACCGAACTCCTCTGATACCAATTTGTCACGACCCATCCTCAGGGCCCGTGCCGTGACTACCCCAAGCTCGCCTTCCATAGGCCAGGGGATGGTGACTAGCACCAAGGCGTAAATCCCGGTAAAGAGGGAAGGCATTGCCTTTGAAAAGTAAACAAACACCACAGATCAAGCAAACAGAAGTAAACACTAAGTAAAAACTGGGTACAACAGTATGTGCGGAAAAGTAAGTGGGTCAGAATACAAACCCAAATTGAAAGTAAAGTACAACTGGAAAGGGGAAAACATCAACTAAAAGTAAGACGCAACGTCGAGCCGTCCACTGGAAGCCCCACCTAAAGGGTGAGTACAGATAGCCTCCACAGCTCCTCGGGTCCAGCCGTTCGCTCCGAGTACGTCCCGCCTAGTGGTCCACCTTCGGTTACCGTCCTGCTCCACAAGCCTCAACCACGATCAGCACTATCCGTCGTCTGAAACCAACACAACTTAGTGCGGGCATAGCCCGTTCAGGGGTGAGTATAAGCTACTCTGTAGGGACCCCGAGACCCCCGAAGGTCTCCCAGAATCCACAAAGGATAATTCACAAAGGAAAGATACAATCATGAAGTAACATTCGACACTACTTAGGTATATTCCCATACATATACCTAAGTCATCAATTCTCCTTCGGATCCAACATCCGAGCTCAAGTACAACTTAGTCCACACAGGAAAGCAAAACGTAAATCCACACAGGATAACATAACACAATCCACATAGGAAATCAAAACAGGATTCAGCTCACACAGGTATACTTCTTCGTAAGACGATAGAGATTATTAGATATTTCCACTGATTCATCTAAGCCGTCAGACCCAAAAAGGATCAATAGGTACTAACCCTCGTAATGGCCCACAAAGGATCTAACCCACAAAGGATCGATAGGTAACTGACCCCCACAATGACCCACAAAGGATTTGACCCACAAAGGATCGATAGGTAACTAACCCCCGCAAAGACCCACACAGGATCGGACCCACACAGGATCTGTAGGCGCTGACCCACACAGGACCGCTGAGCGCTGACCCACACAGGATCAGACCCACACAGGATCGGTAGCACTGATCCACGTAGGATCGATGAGTGCTGTAGTCTTCGCCGTCGAATCCACTTAGGATCTCTGTACAGTCGTCGTCGTCGTAGTTGCAGCCAACTCTAGGGTTCCTGCACATAGCAAGCTCGTTCGGAAGGGTCCGCTCCACGAGCCGAGGGTCTGATACATCAAATGACACAAAGTCCGGAGTTGATGTATCCAAAAGTTCCGTATCGTCAACAGGAACTCAACGCCATAGACGGCGCGTCAATAGGACGCCCGGTCTGAGAGTTATTGGCTTTTTCGTCCCAGGGGCCCGGTTGGTTTTTTAGTCAAAACCAACCCTACCATACTCCACCTGTGTCCAAACCTCGGGTGTAGTAAGCCAAAAGATCCGTCTCACTTAGAGGAATCCATCAAAGTCAACGACACGTCAATCGGACGTCCAAAGCTCAAGTTATAAGCGTTTCCGCTCCAAGGGCCCGGTTGGTTTCGTGTACGAACCAACCCGGCCGAACCCAAAGTTTCTCCGAAACCTTGAGTGAGATATACTAAAATGACTGTCTCGATCCAAGGATCTCATCGCAACTGACGGTGCGTCTATCAGAGGCCCGTAGCTCAAGTTATGGGCAACAGACTGAAAAAAAGGTTCGGTATAAGGGGTTCGGGCCCGGTCCGACCCGGCCCGATACCCCCAGGGTCGGCCCGAACCGGGTCAACCCGAACCGGGACTGGGTCCATCCTGCTTGGGCACAGCCCGGCCCGGCTGGCGCGGCGCGGCCCGGCCTGGGCGCGACCCGGCCCGGCTGGCCCGGTCTGGCGGACCGACCAGGGCAGCCGCCCGGCGCGCTGGCCAGGGGCTCAGCCGAACGGCCGAGCCGTTTCGGGTGTGGGGTGGCACTGCCCCCGCGTGAAGGAAACTGCGGCCCCTTTATGGGGCCGCTCAGCTAGCCGGTCGGGGGTTACGACCCCCGGCGTTTTCCTCGAACCGGCCGGCCCGCACGGCTGGCCGGCTGCGCCACCACGGGACCGGCAAGGGCCGGTCCCCTTGCTCCGACGCCGGCGGCCCGGTACCGGCGGCTGGTTCCGCTGCTCCACCGCGGCCCGGAACCGGCCGCCGGTTCCGCTGCTCTGCCGCGGCCCGGAACCGGCCGTCGGTTCCGCTGCTCCGCCGCGGCCCGGAACCGGCCGTCGGTTCCGCTGCTCCGCCGCGGCCCGGAACCGGCCGCCGGTTCCACTGCTCCGCCGCGGCCCGGAACCGGCCGCGCCCTTGGTTCGTCCGGCGCGGCGCGACGGCGCTGCTCCCCTCCACCGCGGCCCCACTCCGGCCGCGGTGCTTAGGTGGTTCTCCGGTGCGGCGCGACGGCGCCGCATCTTTGGTTTGTTTTCAATGGCGTGGCGTGACGGCGCCGCGTCTTGGTTCTTCTTCAACGACGCAGTGCGACGGTGCCGCACTTCTCCCCCTTTCCTTATCAAAATTCCGCGTGGTGCTTCGGCACCACGTTGCCTTGATCGCCGCAACAAAACCAACAACCAAAAAAAGGGGAGGAGTGTCGGCCGTGTTTGTGCGGTCCGACCTCCTCCCGTTATAACGATAACAGGCGGTTAAAGGAAGGGAAGATAACGATGGAAGAAAACACAAAAGATAAACGCATAAAACCCCTACCTCAACGTTGTCGTCGAACAAGCATTCGTCGCAGAATTAACCATCTCGTAAGAAGAGGGTCGCCGTGGAAGAAACATCGCTGGCGTTAGGTGATCTCTGAGGAAGGCGTCTCTCGCCGACGGAGGTTGGCATTCTTCGTTGGTGGTAGAGCGTTCTTCGCCTTCTTCGTTGACGGTAGAGCGTTCTTCACGTTCTTCGTCGAAGAACAAAGAATCCTCTCTTTTTTTTCTCCCAAAGCTTTAACACAACACAACCCAACCAACGAAATAAAATAAGTCCAACACTTATTTTATTATCGACCTAAGCTTTTGAAATTCAAAAGATAAGAAACAAACAATTAATTCAAATAATTAATTGTAACGATTTAACCGCTCAATTTAATGAGGCGTTTCTTAACCAGAAAAATGTAAGGTTTGACTTTCATTAAAAAGGGGGGTTGCGGGTGCGTTACTTAGGAGGGAAGAAACGGTGGGGCTCGTGCGGGCCCCAACTCACAAATATCCTACCAAGTGGGTAGGATATTGTGGGTTCCACCTTATCCGCTCAACTTATCTTAAGCGGCTTTAAGTGAAATAAAATAAAATTGTCGCATCCCTTTTTCTTTTATTTCATAACTTAACCCCCAAAAATTAATAACCACACCTGAGCAAACGCAACTCCGGAAAAGGCGTTTATAAGAAAATACCGGCGCTGCGATTCCACCGGTGCCCTCAGAATTCGATTCCGAGCACCGGTTCAAAAGTTAGAAAACCCTGCTCGTTCGTTCACTGAACGTACCCGAGCTAAACTTCGGAAAATGATTCCGGGCACACCGGGCCTCGGAATCAGGTGCCGTCAGAAACTGCATTGTTGTAAAATTCCAAAGAAAATTAAGAAAAAAAATTTCCTTGAATTTTACGGGTCTTTACAGAAATTTTGATGAAAAGGATGAAGATGTGATTTTCCTATGCTATAGACCAAATGGGAGTTCCTATAGGCGTTGTAATAAAAAATATGAAAGAACTATTGAAATTTATGATGTAGAAGTTATTGAAAATAAATAATATATATATATATATATATTTTATAGATGATGATGATGATGTTGATAGATCTAAATCTATAACACAATCAGCTGAAATCATACCGATTCAAACAAAAGGAGAAGATTTTGATATCTCTAGTGATGATGATGAGACTCAAGAGTTAAAAGAGGTTAATAGAAGTTATAAATGAGAACATAAAATTAATAAATGTACATGATCAATTTAACACACCATTATTTTATAATATATATATCTATTTAATAAATTTCAAGTGTCTCATAGCAATCTTTACACACAATAACAAGCTTAGATGAACCATGATATACTTTTGAAATATTATTATTAAATGCGGATGTTATCGTATAACCATTGGATTGGTGGGTATTAATAGAAATAAATAAATTATGAAAAAAACATATAAATTTTTTCCTTAATAAATATTTATTTATTAATACTTTTTAAATAATTATTTAAATTTTAATGATACGGATAAATCCATATAAGACCTATTTTTTGAAGAATTGTATTTTATACATATTATGTGTTTTTATATAAATAAAATATATTAATCACTATTGATAAATTATTAAATATATTGATAATTTATATAACTAAATTAATAATCACTTATAAATTTATCATTAATCGGTTACAAATAAAGTTAAAATCATTTGAAGGTAAATGTAGATATTTTTCAGAAAATAGTTTTTTATTGTGTGTAATGTATTTTATCTTAATAAACTAATATAATCACTATCAATAAATTATTTTAGTGAAAAATTAAGAAAATATACTCAATATAATATACTAACATTCATTTAATGGTTGTTACTAGGAAATTAATGAGAATAAAATTTGTTTTATGCTTAAAAATACATTTTCTCTAAAAATGGTTTTTATGCATTTTGTGTGTGGATATTAGAAATAATTTTTACCACATAAAGGAATTGAACAGTTTAAAAAAGAATAAAAATTTTAAATAATAATAATTAGCATTATATAATAACATCAACTTAATTTTTAGCCCTAATGGATTGTTACCATGTTAAAAATATTCCTACTATGGTAAGGGTTAAAAGATTTTTTTTGGGGGGGGGGGGGGGTTAACCTAAGAGATATGGTTTAAAATAATAACAAACACTTTATTAATTCTCATTGGTTTAATTTATTTCTACCTTACCCATAATATCTCTAAAAAATATTACAATTTTGATCCACTTGAATTGAGTAATACATATATTATATAATAGTGTTACAAGTATTTACAAGTTCACCACCCACATAAGTATTAAAATGAAACTCCTATTATAACTTATCCAAACCATTTGAGAGCTCTATTTATTCCAAGCCCTAAAAAAATACCATATTAACTTTCTTCCCTTTTTCCTATAGTTCCTAGTCTCACCAAAAGACTATCTCAAGATGTCTTAATATGTATTTTAAAGGAAGATAATTAAAGAAGAGGTAATTTTCTTTACCAAATTATTTCAAATTTATTTCTTCCTTAACCTCATCTAAATATTAGATAAACATATTAATATTATAAAATAAGTATCTATACTATACTAAAATATTTCTTTTTTATTGGTACATCCATATTCTATCTCCTTAATATCTAATGGAAAATAAAAACATCGCTCATGCGTACGTACATGCTACTGTCACCATAAAGTAATGTTTTTTCATCACCCTCTCTCATGGATGGTTATATATATTGATCTAATTGATATATATGACGTTTATAACATAATTATTATTCTATAAGGATAAAACTCTATCTACTTTCTTACCCATCCATTCGTTGGAAGATATAACATCGCCCGTTCGTACGCGTGGACTACCACCTACACAAAGCGATGTGATCCATTTATCAATTCCACATAACATGGTTGGAAATAAAGAATATTTAATGACTATATAATATATTTATAATATTTATATGATTATGTAAATATATTTTTTATCTACCTTTTTTTATCCATTATTTATAAAATGAAATCATCACTTGTGTGTAAGTACGAACTACTGTCTCCATGAAGTGATATAATTTATTTTCCATCACCACCTTATTTTAATGTTTATAGAATAATATATAATGAATAAATATGATAATTATGCTATTATTAATATTCTATAGAAAATCAAACCATGAAAAAGGATTAAGGAACAAAATTATCGAACCAAAATAGACATGGGAAACAAAGCAATTAACACCCAAAAGTTGATTCTATTGAAGAATTATGAATAATTAGGTAATTAGAAATTATAATGAATAATATATTGTATGATATATATTATTATAGTTATTTTATTGATTTATAATAATCCTTAATTTATTATACAAGATTTTAAGTACACATATGAATAATATCAGGACTTGAGGTAAGGGTTTATGTTACAATCTCATTTTTTTTTTCAGGATTATCTATATTACATTTCCAATAAGAGAAAATCATATGATAATTATCTTTTAAACCCCATTATATTTTCATAACCTCTGTATATTTATTGAAATTTCATTTTTCCTTTAAATCTAATCTCTTTGGTACATAAAATGATTGATAAAATGTTCTTAAGAAAAGATAATCTCATTTCCTCTTTTTAGTCATGGTTCTTTATATTTCATGTCCATGTTATTCAAATGGTTTTAAAGGGTTTTTACCTATAGTTAAATGATTTAAAATGGTTATATTAACTACCTATTAATTTATTTACCAATTATTTAAAGGAATATTTTCAATGGTTTTTCATATGACTCACTTTTGACTTTTTACAAAAGTTTAAAATAAATATTATCCTTTAATGTATATGACATGAATGGATTTTACCACCATCATGTTTTTCCTTTTTCAGGAATATTCCTTCAAAATTTTAAAAGGTTATAAAAAAAATTTATTCCCATTTTTTATAAAATTTAAGTTATTAAATTCTACTAAAAGAAAATGGATATATTCGCTTAATTTCCAAAGAACATTTTAAATGCTTATATAAAATGGTTTTTTATTTTTTCAACAAACATTAAGGAATGTTATGATTTATAGGGGGTATTATCTTATGATACCATCCACTTTATTTCTATGGATGTATTATTATTATGATTATTTAAGGATTATTTCATGAAACCTACTTCTTTCTCATGGGTTAAGTATGTTATGATGAAATGATGAATGATTTTTATATTCTTGTGGAATACTTATGTATGGTTTCATTATGTAATGGGTGGGTCCGAATTTATATATCCATTCAATTCATTGGGTAAAGATTTATGTCTCATGAGATAATATGAATTAGAATGTTTATTTGAAACTTTCTAGTAATTGACTATATTCACTATGATAGTCTCAGTGATGTGACTTGACTATGGAAATTATGAGAAAGAGGTGTGAACCCAATACACTAAGGGACTATGTCTACTATAATAATCTTGTAAATTATCCTAAACTAAATAAATCATTTAATATTATTATTTTCAATCCATGAAATTATGTATTATTCTTATGATATGCTTTAATGGATCATACTTGATTATTGATGATTCCATACTCTTATGACTCATGTCTTTTGTTATAACAATTCCTTATTCCATGAATCATGATCTATGATATATGAACTCTTGGGTATGTTTTCAAAATTTATAAACATTTTCTTATACCCTTATGCTTATCTCATACTCACTTAGGATCATAGATTTATATCTTTCATTTTTACCCTTACCGAGCATCTGAGCTTACTCTTTTCTTTTGTTTTTTACTAGGTTTTGAAGAAAGGTATTAATTATCATATGTATACTAAGGGTAATATATGAGAAAAAATTTCTAGTATATTTTGAATATATTTAATTAAATAATAATATTATATATCTAGTTTCCAAAGACATTAATTTTTATTATCTTGGGGCTTGTATTTTTGTGATATTTATTGAATATTCATCTAAAATGATGATATATATATATATATTGGTAATGGTCAAGTTGCATAAATTGGTATGATATAATGGTTTAGTTATATTTGGATATTATATTTTTAATAAAATGAAGATAGATTCTAAGACAACTTATGATGAACTGAAAGTAGGATATGGTGAACCTAAAGAATCATAGATTTATAACAAGGTTCCATAATTTAGGATATATTTGGATTGATTTTTATGATTTTATGATTGTTCACCATAATTAACAATGCTTGATGCTCACACTATTATTTTTAGTTTTAGTCAATGGATATAACCATGATGAATTATATTAATATAGAAAGTTAAGTATAATAAAACGACTATCCTAATAACCAAATGAATGGGATGAGAGCTGGAATACAAAATAGTATTATTTTTCTCATGAAACTCTCTCAAGGTATAAATAATTCAATTCTTATAAATGAACACATTAATTAGAAATACCTCATTTACTAATTCATGAGGAAACATACACCTTCCTTAAGTGGTTCCTTTGATCAACTAATTTCTGAGCAATGGATCAGTACAATTGAAAATATATTTTTCATTCTTCAGTGCTCAGATCATGAAAACATTATCGTGTCTATTTATCATTTGGAATGTGCAGTTTATCTATAGTATAATTTTATTAAGAATATGAGGTGAGAGGAATATATTGGCACTATGACATGGGAATATTTTAAGAGGATACTTTTCAATATGTACTTTTCCCAAACAAATTTCACAAGAATGGAAAGGTAATTCCATGATCTTAAATAGTAGGATAATGAATTCATCAGTGCCTATGGGGAAAATTTCACCAAAAATTCAATGTAAACTTTTGGTTTTATTATCTACATTGAATGAGAAGTTTATTAATTCTTTAATATATTAGAACAAAGTCTCAGAAAGGCATTATCCATCAGGGTATTTAGTAGCTATAGAGAAATAATTAAATGTACTCTCATGGAAGAAATAGAGAGTAGAGACTCCCATTATACTTGTGGTCTTGGTACAATAAAGTAAATATAGATCTTTAAGGAAATTTAAATAATAAAACCCATAAAGTAAAGAAAATTAATCTTTATTTATATTGAAAGTGTGGAAATAATCTTGGGGAAAATTTTATTAAGGGTTCTAGTAAATGTTTTAAGTGTGTAAAAGAAGTCCATTGATAAAATTAACACTGAAGTGATATTAAGATGTAAACCAATGAAATTAATAGAGATAAATCTCAAATAAAGGAACAAACCATGAAAAAATTCTATAATTTCAATGATTATGTACATTATTTTAACTAGTGAATGAATCTAAGGGTTAATGATGACAATCAAAATTATTAACCTCTTAAGAAAAAAGATAAAAGGAAATATCATGTGATCACAATTAATGAATTATTCCACAATAATGAAGTGTTGAATAGATCACTTATCATCCACCCTAGAACTGAAAATATATTATTTTATTTTTGTTATACCCACTCTTTTATATATAAATTTTTTTATTAAGTTGTCACATGATCAATTAATTTATTATATGTTTATTTATCTCTACAAACTCCTAATGGAATGATGGTCACATCTCATGTCTATAACTCATCTTTGATAGAATTTTAATGGAATTTGATTCCTAAAAATGTTATTATTCTTCCTCTAGTTTAGTTTGATATGGTTTTAGGCATGGATTGGATCTATATAAATAGATCCTATATCAATTTTTGAGGAAGGTAAGTGAAATTTGATATTCCAAATAAACCTATGATCAACTATAGTTTCAAGGATGAATATGAACATCCACTGAAAATTACTTATATTATATGGGTCTTACTAAATATTCATGAGGGGTATTTATTTCATATTTTTAGAGAGACTCAACATTGAAGATATTCCTATTGTTTAAGAATATATTGATATATTTTATATGGAGTTTCCTAGACTTCCCCCAAATTATGAATTTGAGTTTTTAATAGAACTCATACCTTGTGTTATACCAATTTCAAAGTCTCTATATAGAATGACCCTAACTGAGTTTCAAGAATTAGAAAAGGAAAACTAGTAGAATATAGAAAATGAATTCATACAATTTAGTGTGTCACTATGGGGTTTATATTTTCTTTTTGTTAATAAGAAAGGTCGGTCAATATATTTTTTGTTGATTATTAAGAAAATAACAATATCATTATCAATATCATGTATCCCATACTCCATATTAATACTTGTTTGATCAAATTCATGAAGATCAATACTTTTCAATGATTGACCATTATTCCGGATATCCTCAATTGAGGGTTAATAAGGAGGATATATCCAAGAGATACTTCTTTGAATTTTATATGCATTATGAATTTAGTCATTCCATTTAAACATACCAATACCCATGATATATTCATGGGTATAATGAATATAATCTTAGATATTAAATTGACCAATTTATGGTAGTGATTATAGATTATATTCATATATATTCAATGATAAAGGAAGAGAATGATGATTATTTAAGGCTTTTGCTGAAGATGTTGATGAAGGAGAAACTAAATGAAAAATTTATCAAGTATGATTTTTGGAAATAGAAATTATCATTCTTAGGTCATGTGATCACATAAAAGGGTATATCAGTGGAACCTTCAAAGATATAAGTTATTAAAAAATAGCCTATACCATCCTCAATAACCAAAATCTGTAGTTTTCTTGGGTTGGTTCGATAATAATACTGCTTTGTGAGAAATTTATCATGTATATAAAATCCAATAATAATTTTGACATAGAAAGGGGGTTATATTACTTTAGATAGATGAATGTGAAAAAAATTTCAAGGAACTAAAGAGAATTTTGGTCAGTGGAGCTACGCTTATAGTACCATGTAGTGTAAAAGTGTTTTTTATTTACAATGATGTATTGAAGAAGGTGACGAGATGTTTTCTTATTTAAAATAACTTTTTAGTAGAATATGTTTCATAAAAATTAAAGGTTTATGAGAAAAATAACCTGAATCATGATTTGGAATAGGAAGTAGTAATTTTTACATTGAAAATATAGAGGAATTATATATATAGTAAAAGGTGGTATATTTATATATTGATCTTAAAATTATGAATAATATATTAACCTAAAAATATTTTACTATGAACCAAATGAGATGGTTGATGTTGGTTAATAATTATGAATGATCAATATATTACCACCCTTGGAAGGCGAACAAGGTGGCTGATGCTCAAAGTCGGAAGGGCCATGATGGTTTGTCCATGGTAATTATTGAAAGATATACAATAATTATATATTTTCATTTTATGGATCTGAAATAATATGGAATGGGGAAAAATCATATATTTATTATAAAAATGTTTATCCATCCATTAATTTAAGGATTAAAGAGGCGCATGAGGAAGATGTGGAGATACAAAAGAAGGTAAGGATTATTTTGGAGTTAAAGATTGGTCATGATAGAATGATCAGGTTCATGAACCTAGTATGTTTCCCAAAAATAATATAATCAATTAAGGACCTATTGGATGAAGTATATTTATCACCATTCTCTATTCATCCAGGAAGAATGAAGATGTATAGAGATCATAAAAAGTATTTGGGGGGGGGCATGGAGAGGGATGTTGCGGAGTATGTATCATGATTCCTTGTATTTCATTAAGTTAAGGAATAACATTGGAATTATAAATGGATTTTACATCCATTAACTATACCATAATGGATATAGGAAAGAATCACCATGGATTTCATTGTTGGACTCCTTATGACATCGAAAGAATGTAACTCTATTTGGGTTTTAGTTGATCACCTTATGATGTCAACCCATTTTATTATTATCAGAGAATATTTATATCTTAATTATATTACTAGGATATACATTAAGGATTTATTAAGGTTTCATGTAGTACCACAATCTACTACTTCTAATCAAGATATGAGGTTTACCTTGAAGTTTTAGAGAAGTCTTTAGCAAGCTTTAAATATGGAGTTAAAATTTAGCACTACATATCCTCCTCATATAGATTGTAAGTTTGAGAGGAATATTAAAAACCTAGAAAATATATTGAGAGATGTATTTAGAGATTTCAAAGGGGGCTAGGAACAACACCTTTTACGGGTCAAATTTTCTTACAAAAATTACTTTCACTAAATCATTTAGATAGATCCTTAAAAATCCCATTATGGTAAGAAATAGAGGAATCAAATATGTTGGGAAGAATATGGGGAACAAAATCTATTGATACCTGATCTAGATGAGGAAATTTTAGAGAAATATAGATTTATTCAATAACATGTCAAGGAAGTTCGGTGTCGATAAAGTTTTTATTTCTATAACCATAAATGGGTTCTATAATTTAAAGTTAGAGAGAATATATTTTTATGGATATACCCTTAGATGAAGATTATAATATTTATAAGTAAGGGGAAGATAGGCCCATATATATTGTTCCATTCAATATTCTTGATTGAGTACGGATGGTAGCTTATTTCTTGGAACATCCACTAAACCTCTCCCAAGTTCATGATTTGTTCTATGTACCTATTTTTATGGAGTAC
Source organism: Viscum album (assembly GCA_963277665.1). Taxonomy (NCBI): domain Eukaryota; kingdom Viridiplantae; phylum Streptophyta; class Magnoliopsida; order Santalales; family Viscaceae; genus Viscum; species Viscum album. The sequence continues at coordinate 228,048,437 of OY728123.1, read as the reverse complement.
ATACCAGATCCTTCATATGTACTGAACTCAGAGGTTATAAAACTGAAGAATGAACTTTATTATGAGGAGAAACCTATAATTATTATTTATTGAAGATATAAAGTTCTAGGAAACAAGACCACTCATTTGATCAATTTTTTATTGTGAAACCACACTTTTAAGGAAGCTACATGGGAACAATAGGTTGTGATGTGGTAGAAGTATCCTTGTTTGTTTGTATTGGAGTAATGAGATTTCAAGGGAGAAATTATTATAAGGGGGTTTATTTTAACACCTAAATATTTTTTAATATATATTTATATTTAATATATTTTAAGTTCCCGATATCTTTCATTACATGAAAAATTGAGATTAGACTAGCCATGATACACTATTGAAATATTATTATTGAATGTGATTGTTATCGCATATCGATTGGATTGGCGAGTGTGATTAGGACTAAATAAGTAATTAAAAATATATACACATTTTTTATTTAATGAAAATTTATTGAAAAATTCTTATGAAATATGTACTCAAATTTTAATGATAACGATATAATCATATAGGACCTAGTTTTTTTCATGAATTATATTTTCTACATGTTATGTATTTTTATCTAAATACAATATATTTGTCACTACTGGTAAATGATGAAATATATTGATAATTTATATAACCAAATTAATAATAAATTAAAAATTGATTATTAATTGGTAAGAAATTAATATAATAGTATTTGAACATAAAAAAGAGATATTTTTCAAAAAAACTGTTTTTATTGTGCATAGTGTATTTTATCTTATTAAATTAAATTAATCACTATTGATTAATTATTTTAATGAAAAGTTTTATATAATATATTAAATAAAATATATTAATATTAATCAAATGGTTTTTACTAGTAAAGGAATTAGAATACATTTTTTAATGCTTAAAAATTCATTTTCTCTAAAAATGGTTTTTACAACTTTTGTACACAGATATTAAAAAAAATTTCATATAGTTTTAAGAATTGAATCATGTAAATTGGATTACATAGTTATAGTTATAATAATTAATATTAGATAGTAATTTCCAATTAATTTTTATCCCTAATGAATAGTTTCTAGGGTAAAAATCTTATTTCCATGATAAGAGTTAAAAGGGTTAAAGGGGAGGGGTCAACCTATGAGATAAGGTTTAAGATAACACAAAAAAATTATTAAATATCATTGGTCAAATTAATTTTTTATTTTCCATTATTATCTTCTAAAATATGAAAATTTCTATCCACTTTACTTGAGTAACACATATATTATGCAATAATTTTCAAGTATTTACAAGTTTCCCATCCTCCTCACTTATAAAAGAGTACCTCCAATTATCACTTTTACACAATAATTTATCACTATAGATTAGGAAATACCTACACAAATCCCTTCCCAAAATTACTCCCCATGTCCTAGAGGTCCTTTATAAAAAAAATTCCATATTAAGAATGCTTAATGTGTAAGATAAAGGAAGATAGATTGAGAAGAGGTAATTGTATTCATCGATCTGTTTTGAGTTTTTTTCTTCCTTAAAATCCTACAAATCATCTATAAAATTCATAACATGATGAATTATTATATTTACTATATGAAAATTTTGTTATGTTAATGGTATATCCTTCTTCTATCTCATTTATATTTAATGTAAAATAAAAACATCACTCATGTGCATGTAAGAACTACCATGTCATGAACCATCTTAATGGGGCCTGTTGCGCGACTTCCCATGCCCACCTCCAATAGACCATGGGCTGGAGACTATCATTGAGTAGGAATATCACCAACATGGGAGGCCTTATCCTATGTACCTATACACATGAACACATATACGAGACCATATAATGATGAAATATAAAAAAAAACTGAACAATATGCATGTATGCATCTAAATCTCACAACCAGAGTATGACATGAAGTAAAGGAAATTAAATAGTGACAAATACAATCCCAAAAAAAAGAATCTGAAAAGAAGTCCAACATGAATGTAAACTACGATTTACTGTTAAGATACTGTAGGAACACACCTCAGTCTTTCCGATCTCACTAAGCACTGTCTGGTCTGGATCTGTATAGGACTATGTTAAAAGGCCAATCATCTGTACAGGAAATGACATGTGTGGGAAAAATCAATGCTTGGGTGAGAATAAAAATACCTAGTAGGACACCTCAAAACCAAAAATCATACGAAAAAAGAATATAATCATCTCTAAATAGGTATAATTCTACAACATAAATAACAAGAATATTCAGATATACTCAATAAAGACACACAGTCTAGAGGTAAATTCATAACTGTAATAGCCATCATAGGATTCCAGCTTGAAGGTTCCACATAAAACTCATCTAGGAGAACACACTCCATTATTCTGATAACACTGATGACATCTATTCGAGAGTTAATTCTTGTTAGGTCTCACCATTAGACTTACATGCTGAATATTTGAAGAGATATGATACACGGATGAGGATCACACCCAAGGGTATGGGGTATAACAAAAAATCAATTTGGATTAACCCTATAATTATAGTATCAATGCCCCATATTTTTTGACATAATGATACCAATAAATCCACTTAGGGAACGAAGATGAATAGAGGATCTCACTCCAATCCTCACAAAAGGATTCCAACAACTCTATCCAAGAAGTCATGCTGAAGGGATCATTGTCGTATGTGTAGGAATTGATTCGATACTAACTCTCATGGAATGGATATGGGGAACTTACCCTAACAAAACTTTTCTGAGATATAGAGGACAATGGATTCATGAAAACATTAATAGAGTACACGATGTGTAGTAGGGGTACACTATATGTACCTTAAACCCTAGGTCCTAAGCATGTAAATGGACCATGTTAATGTTCGTGCAATAGTACACAACATGCGAATACCTATGTACTTTTCCTATGTTTTAGTACATGAGTGTTCCCATGTAGAACATGCCCATCCATGTCCGTGTGGGAGTACATGGCATGCCCACTCCCGTGTACTTCATCCCGTGTCCAGCTACCATCCAAGGTACATTATGAGCCACCGAGGAGAGGTTACACACCATTTGATAGGGACACATGTCATGTGATCCTTAACTTTCTCCTAAAAACCTACATACTACTTGGAGTGACCCACACATCATGTAATCTCATATTACACTCCACATGGATAAGATTTTTCTATAAACCCTTGTTCTTCCTTTCGTGCACTCCCATGCCACCACTAATTATAAATCTGGACTCTTTCTTGCTATAAATCAAGGATATGTTCTGGAAATACCTCATCATGACCATTTACTAGATTCTAAAACTTCAATCCATTATGAAATTAGCCTCATTCATTGTTCTTAATTGCACGCCAAAGAACATGAAATTAGGTATCCAAAACCATCGTATCCACCTATGATTCTATTGACACACAACCATTATGACATTCCAATCCAAAATCTACAATATCGGATATTTTTATCAATAAACGGGTGCACAATTATTGATTACTTGGGGTATGTCGATCCATGGGCCAAACAAAGAATGCTTGTGATGAATGAAGAATCTGGGGAGAAAATAATAAGAAAAATCACGAGGAATGAACCTCGATCGATGTTTGTGTTGAACTTGATTCATTACCATTATAAATTTTTATGAAGATATAATAATTTAAATCAAAAATAACATTTCCTAATAAAACTCCACAATAATCCCATCCTAAAAAATGACTGATCCATGAATCAATCCATTAGTCAATTGATTCACATTCTTTGTAGAAATTAAGAGTGGGGAATGAATCCAATAAACACAAATTTATTAACTTTATTTAGATCAATATTTGATGGAAAACTAAGTGGAACTATTGTTGTTGGCAAGATCTATTGCACATCGATTACTAATCTATGATCTGTTTTCCATTCGTCTGAGATAGATCCTCCAAATCCCTCTACAAAGTCTCTCTAATGGATCCAGGGTTATACAAATAACCCTATAATTTCAGCATAATAGACTATTTAAGAACACAATTATCACTACATTAATGAAGTAAAATAAAATAAAATAATTAATTATTTTATTCATTTGTCACCCACAATGACGTTTCTATAAATTCCCCATGTCGACCAAGGTTATATCATTCCTATGGTAAATCCCACGTTTTGAACTTAATAGTTCCCTCATATTTATGATCTATTCCACTATTTTTAAGTTTTCCACTTTTTTAGGAAAACTGTGTGCATGTGCTCATTATTGTATTTAATATATTTTAAATATTTAATCTGGGAACACTAAGCCTAAGAATTACATTCCATCTTAGCACTAGGTATAAAAAATAATTCACACAATATTCAAAAAATAATACATGGAAAATCTGAGTCACTACACTCTCCCTACCTTGGGGATTTATGTCTCAAAAAGACAAAACAAGGCTACACAAAGAGATGTGGGTACTGAACATGAATACGAACCTCCCGCTCCCATGTTCTCTCATGAAGATTCTCGTACTGCCACCAAACACACACAAAAGTAATCAATCACCCAAGAAGGATCCTATTCTACTAATCCCCAATCCCTACTGGGTACTCAGTAAAGGTTACTCCATTATTGATGTCCAACTCACCCTAGTTGATAACGTGCTATGGGTCATGCACATACCTCCTCAGATACAACATGTGGAAGGTGTCGTGCACTCATTTTAACTGTGAAGGTAGAGCTAAGTGGTACTCCACCTCATCAACTCTACACAGTATCAGGAAAGAGCTAATGAATCTCAGATATATCTTTCCACCCCTACCAAATATTCATAATCCATGTCAAGGTGAAACCCATAGAAACACATGGTCTCAATCCTTAAACTCCAAAGGCCTCCATTTTCTTTCCACATAAGAATTATAATGGATCCGTGTAGTTATAATCCACATCTAGATGATTTGCACCTTCTCTGTAGTTTCTCGCACCAATTTTTAGACCACGAGAGTTGACTCTCCCGGGTTAGTCCAGCAAAGTGGTGATCTATAGGATCGCTCATACAAAACCATGGATGCTTCCATACTGATCGTGGAATGGTATATATTGTTGTATAAAAAATCCACCAGTGGTAGGTGATCCTCAAAACTATGGCCAAAGTCCAACATGAAAGATCACAACATGTACTCTAAGACTTAAATGGTACAGTCTGTATGACCATCAGTTTGGGGGTGAAATAATGTGCCCAATCCTAAATAAGTCCCAAATACCTATTTCAATCCCTTCTATAACCAATATTTGAAACAAGCATCATGGTTCATGTTTATAGTTGATGGGACTCCATGGAGTAGGACTATCTCTTGCATATAGATGCTTCCCAAGCACTCTACTGAACTATGCTCCCAAATAGATAAGAAGTGGGATGACTTGGTGAGTTAGTATATGATCAATTAGATGGAATTGTGTCCCATATATATACATGGTAATCCCATCATGAAGTTTATGGATATCTCATCCCACTTCCTCTCTGGCACCCCAAAGGGTTGACCTAAACCCACTGGAATTTGGTGCTCAGCCTTCACTTGTTGACAAGTAAGGCATCGATAGATAAAATCTGCAACTCCCTTCTTCATCCATAGCCACCAAAACTGATGTTAGAGGTCATGGTACATCATTTACACACTTGGTTGTACCACCAAATTATATGTATGAAAATATTTCAGAATCTCCCCCCACAACATCACTAGTACCATCGTGAATCCTTTGAAAAGAATGAGATGCTCCCCACATTAATAAAATCCATCTGGAGGATGTCCAGTGGATATAAGAGTATTTAGGGTCTCACAGTTGGCATCCCCATGATGTGCCACCCTAACTCACTGTAAGAGCGGAGGGGTTACAACCATTGAATGGAGGTAATATTATTCGTATCCATCCACAAAGGATAACTATAATGTGGTTAATTGCTCTGATGCCTCATTTAAAAACTTTGAACAAGATCTCATACTGAGAGCATCCCTTACCATGTTCTCCTTCCTAGGAGTATAGACAATATCAAATTCATAATCTTGGAGGAACTCTAACTATTGACTCCATCTCAAGTTAAGATCCTTACAAGAGAAGATATGCTTGAGACTGTTGTGATCAGAATAGATGATAAACCACTTTCCCATTAGGTAGTGTTACTATATCTTTAGTGATAAGACTACTACTACTAACTCAAGATCTTGGGTCATGTAGTTCTTCTCATGTGGTCTTAACTGATGTGAAACATATGAAATCATCACCTACCTCGACATCATAACACTTGATGCATCGTAGAACACTACATACTCAATACCCTCCTCTGGTAGTCTCAATATGGGAGGTCTCATCAATCATTACCTCAACTACTGAAAATCCTACTGGCACCTCTCTATCCACACGAAAGGTTTCCCCTTTCGGGACAAATCTATCATGGGTGCTGATATCTTAGAGAAATCAGATTTGAATCTTCAATAATTTCCTTCCAACCTAAGGAAGCTCACACCTCCATCACGCTCTTGGGTGGCTCCCAAGCTAACACCACCTCAACCGTGGTTGGGTCCATTGCCACTACATCTTCTGAGATAAATTTTCCTAGAAAGTGGAACTTAGGAATACAAAATTGACACATTGAGAGCTTCCCGTAAAGTTTTCACTCTCTGATTATTTATAAAACCATCCTCAAGTGTCTCACATGATCCTCCTTAGACGCTAAGTACACAAGGATATTATCGATTAAGACAACCATGAATCGGTCTATAAAAGGCTAAAAGATATAGTTTATGAGTCCCATGAGCACTGATAGGGTTTTCGTTATGCCAAAGGGCATCGCTAAGTACTTATAGTGACTATAGAAACATATAAATGTTGTCTTTGGTATATTCTCATCCTGTACCCATAACTAGTGATAGTATGAACTAAGGTCAACCTTGGAGAACCATCATGACCCTCTCAATCGATCAAATCATTCATCGATACTCTGTAGTGGATACTTATTCTTCATGGTCAACTGGTTTAAGCACTGATAGTCCAAACATAACCTCAAGCTCCTGTACTCCTTCTTATAGAATAAAACTAGGGATACCTATGGTGAAACACTAGGTCTAACAAAGAACTTTCTATAAAAGTCCTCCGAATTTACCATCATCTTGCCATGCTTTTCAGGAGCCATCCAATATTCTAACACATATATTAGTGTTTTACAGGTGTTTAGATTAATGTAGAAGTCTATCTCTCGGCAGTGAGGTAAACCTAGAACATAATCAGGGAAGCTGTCCTCATACTATTCCACCACTATAGAAAACCAGGAACTCATAAAATCCACTACATCAAGGGCCAGAATATCCAACTAATGCTTAATCGGATGTACCCTTCTATGAATGAGTCCATACCATGCTATCTAGGTTTCCATTTCACCCATAAAGGAAAACCTAGTCCCGTCTCCATGGACACACCACATACTATACTTGAAATAGTTAATCTGGGCATGAATTGTGGATAACCACTCTATACCTAAGATTACATTGTAAGGAATCATCACTACAACAAAGAGATCCCAACATAAACTTTTTCCTCCAAGAGTCAAGTTACACTATCGACACAAGTGTGTTATTTCTAAGTCATCTCCGGTAGGAGTCTCTAAATGTAAGGGTTGAGCTTAGGGCTCAACCAAAATTTATAAGTCTCAAACAAGATAGGTGGAAAGAAAATAATGAATATCACAAATGTCTATTAGTATTTCATATATGATAGAAATGACACATATCATAACTTATATCATTCTTGAATCCTATGGGTCGTAAGCCTCGACCACCAGCAGCTGTACTCTCCCTTGTCCTCTAGCTCCTTTAGCCTGGCCTGAACCACATGGGGATGGTTGTGGTAATAAGTAAAAGTGTCTACCACATCATGATTCTCTACCATATCCTATACCACATCCGCCACCTTGCAGACCTTTCTGTTCCAACCACTATCTCTACCTCGACGACCCATCCATGGTTTCTCTGTCAATTGTACGATGGGTTGGACAATCTCATACAAGAGTTCCCCTACCATCACATGAGTAGCACTGCTTCTCCCTGGGATTACAAGTGCCATAATGAGAGCCCTAAACCATATATCCTATATCTTGGGACCTCCTCCTGGAATTTATTTCATGTTATATTCCTTAAGACTGACATCGTATCCCTACTTCTGAGGTCTCTACTCCTGTTTTCCCACTACCAGAAACCACTGGATGTGTCTGCTTAGCCAAGAAAATCTCAACCACTAAGGCTTTCTCTAAGACCCCAACATAGGTAGAAATGTATAGAGGGATGAAAATGTATTAGATTTCTCTAAGAAGTCCTCCATTGAAGGTCTGATCCCTAAATAACTAGTCACAAACCATATCCATAGAGTATTGAGAGAGGTTGGAAAACCTCTATGAATACTTTGCTACTACCTTGCTGCCCTACCAAAGATGCAAAAGATCATTGATACATATAAGACTCTATATAGCTGGAGATAAATATTCTTTGAAAATGAACTCAAACTATGAACACAGTAGATTCACCTTATCTTAAGACTGGGTCACTAACCCCCACCATTTTCCAGCTGAGACATGAATAAGGCTTAGTTCCATGACCACCATCTAATCTACTAGTGTCCTAAATAGAAAGAAAACTTATGTCACCACCACAAGAAAGTTCTTATCTACCTATGGGTTGATATTTCCTTAGAACCCAGGGGGTCTCTATCACTAAAACTCATGAATTAGGCTCATCCTCACACCTTATCCACTGGTAGTGCTGGTACCATGTACTTCCATACTGGAGATGGTATAACTGGTGCACCACCTTGAGGTAACATCTATAGAACTGGTCCTTTTATCGATGCCTCATCACTGATGGGATCATACTCATGATCCTGATGATAAATCCTAACTGGAATACATCACAGAGGTATCCTAAAAGTAAACAAGATGTACCATGGTCAATGAGTATACCTGGAGAGCTGACTCAAGAAGAACATGGAAACCACAACCCACTCCTGTATGATCTATATACTATTTTTCTCTATAACCAATTTTATTGTATACCGAATTGAAAATAAGGTGATCAGAGTCTTGGTGTATGGATACGTTGGCCTCCACACCAATATTGTAGTCCCTAGCCTGAATGATGAACTCAAAACACTTAACAATGTTACCCAAAAACAATCTCATGGACTCTGGTCCTAAGGTAGAACCAACTACTCTGATACCACTCTATAATGACCAGTCCCAATGGGGATCAATCTGCCACTCCCCAATCCCACCTTCAATAGTCCAGGTGCTAATGACTAGTGCTGAGTAGGCATATCACTGACATGGGAGGCCTTAGCCTAAGAAACTATACACACAAACACATCTCCAAGCCCATACAATACTAAAATCTAAAAAAAACTAAACTATGCATGCATATATCTAAATCCCACAAACAGAGTATGACATGAAGTAAAGGAAATAAAACATATCCAAATACAGTACCACCATAAAGAGTATAAAAATAATTCCAACTTGAAAGTAAATTGGGGGATGCTATCAAGATGCTGTAGGAACACACCTCATTCTATTCGATCTCACAAATCACTATCTGATCCTGGTCCATCTAGGACATTGTCAAAAGGTCAATCATTTTCAAAAGATATGACATGTGTGGAAAAATCCCATACATGGGTGAGTATAAAAATACCTTGTATGACACATCAAAACCACAAAGAATAAAAAAAAAGAATATATTCAACTCTACATAGGTATATGTCTACAACACATATAATAAGAATATCCAGATATACTCAACAAAGACACATAGTATATAGCTATCCTAGGATTCCAACTCAAAGGTTCCAATTAACACTCATCTGGGAGAACACACTCCATGAGTTTGATATCACTAATGACATCCATTTGAGAGGTACTACTCATCAGGTCTCTCTATTAGAATTACACGTTGAAAGTATGAAGAGATATTATACACAGATGAAGATCATACCCAAGGAAATGGGGTATACCAACAACTCAATCCGTATTAAACCTCTATATTGAGGATTGATTCCCATATAGTTTTTGTTATGATGATACCAATAACTCCACATAGGGCATGAAGATGAATATAAGATATCACTCTAGGCCTCATTGAAGGATTCTAACAACTCTATCCAAGAAGTCTTGTAGAAGGGATAATTGTCCTATGTGTTGGAAGATATTCCATACTAACCCTTAGGGAATGGATATAGTGATCACACACTAAAGAAACTTTTCCAAGATACATAGGATAAGGGCTTCAAGACAACTTTAAGAGAGTAAACAGTGTGTAGAATGGGTACACACCGTGTCCCTTCAACCCCATATCCTGCCCATGTAAATGGACCATATCTGTGTCCATGTAACAATACATGATGTGAAGATTATCTTGTAATATTCTTGTGTATAGGTACATGGGTATGACCATGTACACTAGGCCAAGATGTGTCCATGTTGTATTACATGGCATCCCACATCCGTTTACTCCATCCCATGTCCGTGTACCCTCCGAGGTACATGCCAATCCACTGAGGAGAGGTCACATGCCATATGAAAGGGTCACATGCCATATGAAAGGGTCACATGCCATATGATCCTTAAATTTCTCCCAAAATCCTAGCTTCTTCTAAGAGGGACCCACATCCCATGTAATCCTGGATTACACGCTGTGTGTATTGGGTTTTTCCAAAACCCCTTTTTCTTCTTTCCATGCACGCATTCACCACTACCGCCTGAAAATACAGCCTTGTTCTTTCCATAAATCAAGGATCTATTCTATAAGAAACTCTCCATGGATTTTTTTTTTCAGACTGTAGCCATTTAAACCATTTATAAATCAGCCTCATTTTTCAGTTTTTTTTCATGATAAAGAACAAAAAATCAGGTATCCAAAACCATCAGATCCACCTCCACTTATATCTTCGCACTATAATCATGTCATTTCAATCCTTGATCTAAAATATTGGATAGTTGCAAAAAAAAGGGTGTGAAATGATCAATTACTTGGGATATGTCAAACCATAGCCCGAACGAAGAATGCTCATAATGAATGAAGAATCATGGGAGAAAAGAACAAGAATAATCACGAGGAACCTTAGTCAATGTTCATGTCAACCTAAATTGATTTCCATTAGAAAAAAGAACAAATATATAAAAATTTAAATCACAAAGAAAATTCTCCCAATAAAACTCTAAAATAATGCCATCCTGCAAAATGACTGATCCATGTATCAATCCATTAGTAACTTGATTCAATTTCATCATAGAATTTAAGAATGTGGAAATAATATAATAAAAAAACATCCTACCTAGATTTGGATTAATCACTGATAAAGAATGAAGTGGCATAATTTTCATTGGTGAGATCCTTCAATTATATTTCATGTCAACTACCGATCTATGATATGGTTGCTATTCATCGGAGAGAGATCCTCCAACACCCTCTCCAATAGATCTCTAATGGATCTAGGGTTATGAGACTAACCCTTGAATTTTTTCATAATACTCTATTTAAATACACACCAATCTCTGTATCAAAAATAAAATAAAATAATTTAATCAATTATTTTATTCATTTTATTCCTTTGATGAATTTCTACAAATGCCTTGTATCGAACAAGGTTATGTCATGGCTAGGGTAAAACCTACATTATGAACTCAATGGTTCTCATAGATTTCTGATTCGAGGCCCCATTTACATGCTATTCAACTTTTTCAGGAAAGCTGAGTGTACATGATATTTAATATATTTAGTATATTTAAAACATCTATTCTTGGACCATTTGGATTTAGAATTGAATTCCATATCAACATATGGTCTCAAAAATAATCCATACAATATCCAAAAAATAATACATATAAAATACAAGTCACTACATACTATCTCTATGAAGCTATGTATTTTATTTTTCCTTAGCATATCTCATGGGTGGTTGAATATATGGATTTAATAGATATATATGATTCTTATAACATAATTATTTTTATTTAATGATAAAATATTATCAAATTACATACCCACCCATCAGTTGGAAAATGATAACATCACTTGTGTGTATGTGTGGATTGCCACTTCTACAAAGAAATGTGATTTGTTATTAATTTCTACCTAAAATGGATGATAATAAAGATTGATTCAATAAATATATAAGATATTCATGATATTATTACTATTATGAAAAGTTATATTATTATCCACCTTTATTTCTTTCCATTTAATGGAAAGAAAAACCATAACTTGTGTGCATGTATGGACTACCATCTCCACGAAGTAATGTAATTGATTTTTCACCATCAACTTATATGAATAACTACACAAGTGTATATAATGAATAAATTTTATACTTATGACATGATTAAGATTCTAGAGATAATGAAACTATGACTAAGGTTTAATTACTGGAACTATAAAACTAAAACATCCATTATAAATATAATATTTAACACCGACATGATAATTTTTATAAAGAATTATAAACAATTAGGTAATTGGAAATTATAAAATAATGATATATTTCAAGATAAGTATGAATATAGATCTGTTAAAGATATATAATAAATATAATTTTTTTATATAGGATGTTAAGAGTGTGTATGAATAAATTTAGGGATTGAGGTAAGGGTTTATGTTATAATATCATGTGTGAAAATAATTTTCTTTTTAATTTATATAACATGAACAGGTTTTACCACTATCATATATTTCCTTCATAATGAATGTTTTTTTAAATATTTTTAAGGTCTTACAAAGAAAATATTATTCCTATTTTTTAGGAATTTTAGTTAAAAAGTTACCCAATGAAAAGCGATATTTTCTATTAATTTTCAGACTGTATTTAAAATGATTTAATAAAATATATTTTTTATATATATAAATATCCATTATATTATTATGATTTTAGGGGGATAGAAAATACATATATAGTGGAGTGTTTATGATCGGTAAGTGAAGTGTTTCATGGTATTCAAAGAAGCAAACACTAGTGACCCCAAGTTTAAGTGAAGTTGAGTATGTGGCTGCAACATGGGTACCTATAAAGATGATGTTTATGAAAATGAAATTATCAGACATGAATTTTGAAGATTAGTATCCTATGGTTATACTCTATTTCAATCAAAGTGAAATTACCCTATCCAAAATCATGTGAAACATTCTAGGATAAACAATATTGACATATAGTATCATTTTCTCAAAGAAAAGGTAGTTAGGGGTAATATTGAAACTGAATTTTGTTCCTTATAAAGAACAATTGGTTATTTTTAGCACCAAACCACTTAAAATTGATAAATTTGAGAAGTTATGCATGTATATGAGAGTGAATACCAATATCAAGTAGTGATTTATAAAACCTTTTATAAATTCTCCTCTATTATTTCATGCTTAAATTCTTGTGGAGATGTTTTCTACTGGGGGAGAAACTTTTTATCTTATTTGAGATATTTTTAATTATTGTATTAAGTTTTGTAGGAAAGAATTTATAAAATATTGTATGGATTGTTTTTTTAAAAAATCATGAAGATATTCTATATTTGAGATGAGTTGTTTTAGGATATAATTAATGACTGGATTAATCTCTATTTATTTTTACATTTAGGTTTCTCATGTATACATAGAGATGATTAATGCATGATTCTATGATTTTATTAATTTTAGTGGGTCCTTGAAATTTTACCACATTAGTTTTATTATCAATAAGGTGGATAAGAATGAGTATTATTTACAAGAAATCAAAAGGTGGATATTATTGAACCATCTAAAGGATGATGTTTTGTTTTTTTATACTATTTTATGTGTGAAAATTGTTTAATTTGATCTTCAAATCCATTAAAAGTACTAATTGAGAGGATCTATTTTCCACAGAATTTAATGGAAGTAGGTGAGTATGGGATAAAATGATATATTAATGACTTTATTTTCAAAGTAAAAGGTTGGTTGAAATTGTGATAAATCATATAAAAGTTGTTGATTATTAAAGATATTGTGTACAAGTGATGAAGAGCTTTTAGATGAATAATCAATGTTTTTTAGATATTTTAAAGTAATTGAGAAGGATTTAAGTCTGTTTTGGTGTATTTTAAGTTGAGGATGCATAATTTTATAAAATATAGATAGAACAATGGGAATTTATAAATTTGACCATGTGTGTGCATATGAATTTGGTGTCCCATATATAACTTTAAAAGAAGGCTAGGAGTAGGATAATTGATTAATGATTATGTTTTTTGAGAATTTAATAAAATACTTAGGATTTTCATAATACATTTTATCTTCTCATAAGATGTCTATGATATTAGTAAGATATTTTAGTTCTCAGATAATACTTGAATCTCATAATATATTTGTAATTTTAATGTGATATCTATATTCATATGAAATTGTACTTTGGAAAACTACTGGGAATATGTGAACATCCAAAATGAATTTATCTAAAGATATAATGAACTCAGATGATGAGAATGATATATTATTCATTAATAAATTATCATGATAATTTTAAATATATCATGATCAAGTTTTTTTGATGAGATGAATTCCACAAATGCCTAAGGAAATGTCACATTTCCATGTATATATGTATGGAATTCAAATGAATTTAAATGTGTGGATTTTGTGGATGAGAAGAAGACCATGATATTCAATTGTTTCATAGAATAGAATAACCCGATACATTTGGAGTAATTATTGGATGATATTGAATTGAAATTTAAATGGAAATTTCCTTTGAGAATCAGAGAGTTTTCTACAGCTATTAGGAAAATAATATTAACATAAGATTTGGTGAATATATTAGAAAATGAGAGAGAAGGTATAAATGGGATTGAGAATTGTTTCACATTTATTTTGGAATATATTTTAAGAGTATTCAGAATATTCATTGAAGAATTGTATGAATATAAGCGGAATAAGATCATTTTTTGTTTCTATGTGGATTCTCAAATCTATATTGGTGACTATTTTTTGAGAATAATAATTCTGTTATGTTTTTGAGAGTTTGTAACTAGTTGAATCCAACCATTGCAATGTGTTCAAGTTCATACCATTTCTTGAGTTCCTTTTGATAATAAGAAGGGAGATATATTAATGGGATAATAACTATGAAATTCCAGGGATGTAGTCATCCTTGAACAAGGTGAACCATATTATCAATTGTGTTGTATATTTTTGTTTTCACCATCGATGAGTATCATGAGTGTTTTTTGAATATGTATGATATTTCAAATGAAATTGAAAGGATTTAAACACTAACTCACCTATACTCTTAGTCTGTATTGTCCTTCATGTGATCATACACATATTATTAAGATATAAATGATTGATCATCTTATGTATTGACAAAACTAAAAATTTCATGGAAAGAAAATAAGAAGAAGAAAAAGTTTGTCCTAAATGAGATTTATCTAACGGTGACAAGTAATAGTAGCCAATGGATCCTTGATAGTTGGTCCTCAGCCACATACTAAAAATATGAATAAATTGAGGAATATCAATGTCTATATTTTTTATTATTGTATTGATTTCCATTTATGGTTCATTGAAGATATAATTAAGTAAAAAACATGGCTTGATGGTAATTAATTGAAGAATGTGAATGGTTTAGATGTGTATAGACTTTGACACAATCTCATGAGTTTCATTCAAATTTTTTGAATAAAGAATATATGTCACATTAAATAAAATAGGCTTCCTTATTAATAGTAAGGGTATAAATCCATTGATGAATATTCAGAAAATGGATGGTAATCAATAACATGTGTAAAAAAGTAGAACACTATTCACATCATAGTGGAAAATAACAAAAATATATTGAATCATAGGACCAATCATATAAATCAATAAAGTATAGGGCATTATTAAATGTTAGCTTCTACACCATACTTTTGATTCGATGCTAAACATAAATCATCTCTACTCATAACATGAAATATAACCAACTCTTAGAATCCAAAGACTACTGTCTTTGGGAACTAATTACATATTAAATCATAAACCTATGAAATTTAATTAAATAATTCATATTACAATCTAATAAAAATATAATTTTCACCTATGATCACCTAGATAAATGAGAAAATATACGAAAGGAGTGAACTCAAATTCTTAGTAAAGGGTAAAAAATTATCTATGGGACATATAAGAAGTATCAATAGACCATAATAAGGTAAGGTACATTATCATGAAAAAATAACGATTAATGGAATAAGAACAAAAAATCATAAAATGTGATCATGATAAAAAAATAATAATCATAAAAAATGGAATAGAGAAGAAAAAATATAAATTATGATAATGAAATCATAACATACACCATGTCATAAGAATTAGAAATCATAAGGAAATCATCATGAGACATGGTTATATAAATTTTAAATGTGGAATCACATAAGAATGTGTCATATACATAATCATAAGATATCATAAAAATATATCAAGGTTAATAACCAAGACATTCATATCATAGTAGACTATGATAACCACCTATGAACCATTACATAATAGATAGGGATAACCACCCAAGTACCATAACATATAGACTGGGATAACCTATCATTTCCTATAACATAATATCTCATGAGATAAAAATCTTTAACCATACATTTTAGGTATATATAAATCCAGTACCACCCATTACTGATATATCCATGAATATGTGATCCATATGAATTTGAAAACAATCATAAATCAATATAAAATCACAGTATGATTACCATGTGAATGTAAAATATCAATCCAAATAAATAAATAGAATATTTATTTAAATACTCTAAAATAAATATAATTGACTCTTTGATATTGAAACCATATAAAATAAATTTTATTAATCCATACAAATAATTTCTCTAGTCAATCAAATATATGGGTATATAGGTGAACACATGTTGGATATAAGGCTATCATTGGATTTTGTTTGTTAGATTAAGGAGGATTATGTTGATTCCAAGATGTTTTAATAAGTTTTTGGGTGTTCATAATAATTATATTTGGCATATAAACAGTATTAGAGTAACATGGAAGATATTATAGGATATTTGGAATGGACCCTTATAAAAGGGACCGAATCATAATGCAAGCATGATTCTCACACTAAAAAGGATATCTACATCATATTAATTAGTAAATTTCAAAGGAGATATGTTATATTATGTTAATATTTGGGAGGATATAAATAAATACCCCAAAATCATGGAAGAGTCAAGTACATTAAAAGGAGATGTTTCATTCAATGAGGGTTTCTATGTAAGATTAAAAAAATCATGTACTGTAAGAGTATAGTTTTATTGAGTAATAGTCCAAACCACAATCTATATTGTGTGAGAGTCCAAACCAAAATCTATATTGTGTGAGAATAAATATTTGGTGAATATAATTATTTGATGATGGTGATAATATGTAGTACCTAATCATGATCATAACATGTAGAAATATGTTATATAATATTAAAAAAATCACATCATGGTTTATGAACAATTTTACAACCAGATATTATCTTAGAAGGACTAATCCAAAACATATTAGTTTTACCATGGAGTATACATCTATGGAAGAATGTATAAATCTATATTGGTTAAGGATATAAGTTTTTTTATGAAGAATAGTGTCATGATACAATGTGTTCAGGATCAAGGTTTATATAAGAATATTTTAAGAGAAAACATTGTGATAATTAAAGGATTTAAATATTATATTTAGATATATTTCATGGATATGATTGTTTATAGGGATCATGACATGATAAAATTTATCACTCCATAATCTAGAATTTTTTAATGATAATCATGTAGTAATGAAGGAAATAAATCCACTATGAAGGTAAATCTAGGATTATTGAGAAGTTAAAATCTATCTTGGATTTTATAATATTCTGTTTGACTTAATTTGGTAATAATAGGTGGTTTTTAAGACCCAATCAGTCGGTGACCTATGGATAATTTTTGAATAATTATTTGGAGGAATGAATCCTTTAATTTGAGAAGAATCAATTAGAAGAAGCATAGATAAGATAGTTTATAGATATATAAAACTATAGAGAATGATACTATTGTTATGAATTTAATTGAAGATCAATATTTTATGGAGTAATATATGGAAAATAAAATCAATTTTTTTGGTCTAGTGTTTATCTTTTGTAATGAAAATTTTTATATTATCATTATGTCACATATTCTTGTATTACATGTCTCAAAGAAGTGTGTAGAGAAAAAGTGAGGGAATATCCCTAGGCTCAATAATATATGTTTCCTAAGCCTTTATAAAATTATTATTAGTTTTATCCCATGAAATGATTAAAAACTATCAGGGTATTCTCATTGGATTAACCATTTATGGAGAAAGAAATAAAATATATGTGTTCATGTATTTATTTTTATCCTATGTATATTATGTGTTATTGAAGATTGACAGGTTTGAAAAATTATTCCTAACACAATAAAAAGATTTAGTGAAAGACAAGAATAATTGAAAAAAATAATTCACCCCTCCACTTTATGGGTGTACTGGTCCAAATATTTCAACAAGTAGTACCAGAACCATAAGGTTTGTGCATGAAAAATATTTCATTTTAGGATTGGTACCATGGAGAATTTGGTTAATGTAAAAGTATTCCCTTTGTTTGATGGTTGTATTTATCATATTTAAAATAATTATATGAGATCTCACTTATAATCTCTTATAATTTTTGTTTTTTCCAATATGATTTATAGAATAGAAGTTATAATTATTATGGAAATGTTAATGATTAAAGTCAATAGGAAACTACTCAATGTTGATGGAATATCACAAAATGTCTTATATAAAAGTTTATTAAATAAATATATATGAAGTTTATTATTTTCAAATCATCTATATCCATTTGGTAAAAATTTTATTATATTTATGAAGGAGATAACAATGTTAAAGAAGTAAAATTACAAGTGTTCAATAACTAATTTGATGATTTGAAGGTTATACTAAATGAGAATATTCATGGTTTCATCAAATATCTCATTAATGTTATAAGATTCATATGTGGACTTCATGAAATGATGAAATATGTTTAAATAATGATGAAAATTCTTAGAATACTACCAAAATTGTATAATGTCAAGGTGTTGGATCCTAAAGAACTAGATCTATGAAAATAATACGATAATGATCTTCATAGAAAATTAGTGGCATATAAAATACTTATAGAACTATAAATATCATATACTCAATAATTAAAGGACATTTTTTTTATTTTCATTCATATTCTAGAGATATATGACGCTACAATAAAAATTATGCTTGTTGAGATGAATTTTTATCACTTGTAGTAAGAAAATTCAAGTGAGGAAACATGAGGTATGAAGGTAAGATACCATTGTCTTGTATTAATTATGTATTTTTTTGGAATATCACCAAAATATATCCTTATAAGGATGAAATTTTATATGAGTATGATACTGTATTGATCTAGTAGAGAATTTTGCCTATATTATGAAACATTAAATCAAAGAATCTCACTATAAAGTGGTTCTATAAGAAAAACATATTGCATGAAGAAGATGTTGATGATGAAAGGTTTTTTTGATGATGATGAGGTTGAATTTATTTTAGATATAGAAGATATTATAATGTAAATGGTCAAGAAAATTAAATCTAACATTGAATAAAAAGACTAACATGAAGTAGTTGTTGACCTGGAAGCTTAACTCGAAGGAGAAATTGAAGAGTTAGATGCTCTAAGAAATAAAAAATAAATGATTAGTGGTTTAAAAATTGAATTATCAAAATAAATAGATCTTAATGAATCCAAAATTACTTGAATATAATTTTTTTAAAGAATAGGAAATTTCTCAAGAAATATTTTAATATGATTTTAATATCATGATAAAAAAATAAGAGAAAACAATGATGAATGAAAACTTCAATGCTCGAATTAAATAGATAATAAAGAGGGTTGAATTCTTGTAATAAGAGTGTGATAATCTAGTAAAGAGACATTATTTGGATATGAAATCAATTTATCTCAATAAGAAGTTGCAGTTTAGAAAATTCTCTGATAAAGAATTACTGTAAAAAAGTAAAATTAGGAATAGAAGGATATGAAAAAGTGTGAAGTGATCAAAGAACCGATTACATAAGAAAAAGTGGAATTTCCTTCAACACTAAAAAATTTAATGTAAGGGAGAAAATAACATAGAATAAAGAAAAAAAAGGTTGGTAATGATTCTCAAACATTGAGAACTCATCAAAAACTTAGAAACTACTCAATTATAGAAACTATATGTATGTCAAGAATATATTTCCCTTGATGAAGTATCAATTTTATGACTATCTCTATAATGACTTACAATATTATGGGTTGTAAATTCCTAAGTAAATTTGATCTTATCCATTTAGTAGGAAATCTATTTTGAGAAAAAAGTTATAGGTTGGAATTATGAAGGTTTATACATCCTAAACTTGTGTTTTTAGATGTTGTTTGGAGGTCAGGGGAGACCCTAAGTATTCAAAAGGATGACGGAGGAGGTATGGTATAGATCTATGGCTATAGTATCCATTGTATAGCTAGTAGGATAGGAAGTATACTAGGTGCCAAGCTGGGATCACCATCTATCTGGTGATACTAGGTTGGCTAACTAATAAGCCTCGACATGCCAGTGCAGTGCACTAGAATTTATTTTAGTTGGGATCCTTTTTATCTCTTCACCATTAACCGCCCTTTGGTTTTATCTCCCCTGGTTTCCCATAAGAGGGCCAAATGACTAGGACCTATTCTTCTCCTCTCCACCTTGTTTCGCTTTTATTAAGGATGATCCTAAGTGAAATCTATTTGAGAATCCAAGTAATATACTTCAATTTATCTCTATTATTATCCTCTTCATTCACCTCTTCTCATATTGGATCTATTTTACAATTAGATATTCAATGATTGTTTCATGGGATTTTGGTTAGATCATCTAATAATGAAGGGGATTTGATTTGGCTTGCTTGGAGGATGTTCTATGGTGTTAGTCACACACTGTTGAAAAAATATCCGATGAAGGTATGTTGTCTGATGAACCTTTTCAAAATACTTCATGAAACTATATTAGATTTATGATTAGTTGGATGTTAGATATTATGGATTCTAACCGATTTGTTACCAAGGTTGTGATGAGAGATCAAACAATTGCACTTGAAGGGTCTTTGTCACACCCTTGATAAAAACACGACTATAATCCCTAAAATATAACATGAAATTAATCATCAATTTAATCCAATTCCATCAAGAATTTAGAAAAGGTTCATCATTTGGGTTGTTGTTGAGGGTGAAACTAATCCCATTGAAGTGTAATTGGTCGATGTCTTGTGATGGATATGAATAATAAGCCTTCCATTGATTATATCACATTGAATTGATTTAATTAATTATTTATAGTTGTTATAATTAATTAATTATTCCTTGTGATGTGAAATAATATTTTGGATGGTGAGACAGACTTGATCGAGGATGTGTATAACTCATACAATCCATGAAAAAGCTAGACAGATGATTGCATAAGATTATAGAGAATGGTATATCTATCAAGGTAGGCATACCCTATGATAAAAAACTATATATGTGTCTATATACAAGTTCGTATGTGTGTGTTCATGTTATATGGTATTTTTAAGATTTATAAAAGACTAAGAACCCCTTAGACTAGATAACGGGGGTGGCATTGAGCCTCCAAAATCGGGATGAGTTCTCTAGAGTACTTAGGTGAATTAGTATTGACTGGTGACTAGGTTCTCATGGGGAGATGATATCGTTGTGAACAGAGACATACCTTAATAGGTATTATGGAATGTAGTGAGATGTTGGTATCCTAGGATGTGTTATCTAGGGATAGTGACATAGCTATGAGAGGCTCATTATGTTTCAGTGGTCGTTCGATTTCCACATGAATCGCGACTCACCAACCGAGGCGATTTGGGTTAGTTTTTCTAACCTTCCATTACCATTTCAAAATCCCTCAGTTATCCAAATGCTCGGTAATCTACTCGGTAGGTATCTTTGTTCGGATAGTAGAACCGCTGCTGTCTGTCATCCGGTCTGTCCACAGATTTGCATGGAGATGGATGTATCTAGGGTTCCATTTGATTTCATTTGGGTTATGATCGGAGAAGAATATAGGTGTAGGCAGAGAGTTGTTTACGAGAGTTGGACGGAATTCTGTGCTTCTTGTAAACGGTTGGGGCATGCTTCAGATTTCTTCCGTCGGAGACCTGCATCATTGGAGGGCAGGGGATTTGTCCCCCATTTGATGGTGGATGGTCTTAGGGATGGGTAGGGCAGAAATCAACCAATGGCCAGTGATGATGACAAGGATTATCTGGTTTGTGAGGCAACGAACTCGGGTCTGTATGCAGCAGGTGAAGAGGCCAGAGATAGGGGGAATTTGTTACGCCCAGTTGAGGAGGTGCGATCAGTTATTGAGGTAGAGGGTAACATTACAGTGGGGGTGGAGGCTCCTGGAACTGGAGTGGTAGCTCACCATGTTAACCCATTGGTTACAAATGTGTTTAGCAGGTTGAAGAGGGACCTGGAGAGTTCCTCCAGCCGTGGTGCGCAGGAGGAAGGGGAAGAACATCAGCTTGAGGAGACTTATGCAGAAGCACAGGGAAAGGGGGATAAACCTTTTTTGGACCAGACAGAGGATGAAGGGAAGGAGGACCTATTTGGTTAAATGGTTGAGAGGACACGGGTGGGTAGTGTGGATATGAGTAAGGGGAGGCAGGGAACTGAAATGAACAAGATAGTTCCAAACAGAGGTGGGGAGGAAGGGGGATTGAATTCAATTGCTTTATCCAATAGGTTTGAAGGTCTTTCATAGGATTTTTTGATCTCTTATTTGGATATTCCAGGTGAGGGGATCGAAGTGGGTGCGACATTTTCCAAAGGGAGTGTCCACGGACACTTTCCTGATGAGGCCCTAAGCCCGAAGAGCACTAGGGGTCCCAGGAGGAAAAAGGGGAGGAAAGAATATTCTTCATTACTGCCTCCTTTGAAGACTCGATCAGTGAAGAAGATGAGTTCCAATAAAATAGATATGGAACCTTCGAGACATCGGAGGCCAGGGGAGCAGGACTGTCAGTCACTGGTCCTGCTTTTAAGCTCTGAAGAAGAAGTTATATAACCGGTCCTTTTTCTCAAAGCTTCTGAGGAGGAGGTGACTAAAATTATGAGGAGGTCTATAGAGGTGTACCTTAATGAGGATAAATATTCTTGGATTGATAAACAAGACTCAATTTTGGTAGGGGATTCAATCATGGAAAGATAAGTGTTGAGGAGTACATTCAGTCTTGGGACCATCTAGTGACTGCTTTTGAGAAGTAGATATCGGAAGAAACAAATTTAAAGTTATCATCCTTAACATGGAAACTATTTATGGAGAAAAATTATGGTAATATTAAATTCCTTGTTAGCGGCATAAATTAAGATGGCTGGCAGATGTGAGCGAATCAGTTGTGTGAGCAGTGGTTTCTCCGGGTCTCCTTTTGTTTTTCTTTGTAGCTTTGTTTTCGCCTGTTTTCAGCACCCTTCTTGGACCTACCCTGGAAGGGGATCAGAGCATTAGTCTTCATTGATGTAGGTCTCTCAAAATTGGATGATTGAGAGGGTATGGCTTTGCCATTGGTTCCGTGCCCATGCTTTTCCACGAGACTGCTTTCGAGGGGTCCTGTGTTGGCGAAGGCTTGTTGTTGGATCACTTAATGGGATGGGGTGGTCCAATTGTTTTCTTTGGTTGTATGAGGTTTCTCACTATTTCCTCAAAGTATTTTATATTAAAAAATTAATTTTCAGTCAGTCAGTTCTTAGAGTAGGATGAATCCTATGTGACCCAATGTTTATATTTAAGAGGCGATTTCACTAGGTGATGAGCAGTCACCTTCAAGATACATGATATAGAAACCAAGATAGTTTTTGGGTTACCTTAAATTATCTGTGAAAATATGTACGATAGGGCCATATCATGGGTCATGCATTTTCCTTATACTTAAAATTAGGAGTCCAAGTGAGTTTGGATTAGAGCTAGACCCAAAAAGTTTAGTCTGATGTTAGAGTGAGACAATGAATGTAGTATCTCCATGGGTAAAGAAAACGAGTTAAATTTGTTTAGCATAGACTGAGGTTTTTTAGAGGTCCTTGATAGATAACCTATAGTATTTTATGTAATATATGAGCATGAGAAGTTAGCTAGAGGCTATGCCTGTATGCGTTGAGTTGGTGAGTTGTGTGATGGGTTTTGACCATGTTCATTATTCATTTTATGGGTGCATGTGTAGCCCCATGAGACATAATATTGATATGATCCACATTTTGAATGAGTTTTTATCCTTATGAGAGCAATTCTTGACATGATTCACATGTAGATGGGTATTGTATGTATAAATATTTATTGAAATGATATGATTATGGACTGCCTTACTGTAGTTTGTGTGTTACATTTATGGTTTTATGTCTCTGAAATTGAGAGACGTTGTTGAGTTGTATGGATTAGTCTCTCCCTTATAGGGGAGGTTTGGATGATATGATGGGTTTACCTAGAGTTATGAGAGTGTATGGACATATGATGTGGTGTATTTTCTCTAGATCTAGATATTGGGTTGACATGTGATAAGGTGGTTTTCCCTAGATCCATGAATTAGGTCAACATGTGGGTACCAATGATTTCCCTTAAAGGAATATGTGAACTACTCCTCTTAGGTAGAATATTTTTAACCCTTAAAGGAGTTCATGACCACCCCTTCAAGGTTGTGTGGATAGATGATCAGTTGGCTAAGTACATCAGACCTGCGTTTGTAGATCCCTCCATCTTGGTGCCAAATTAGGTAGATATGATATCTGAGGACCCATCACATGTATGTAAATGCATGATTAATTGATTGTTTTATTGCTATATTTCTTTTCTTATTTATACATAATCATATAATGGTGTATATTATGTTCACATGGTGAAACATTACTGAGTTTATTCTCATAACCTGCATAGGAATCTTAGTGTGTGTGAAAACATTGTGTTTCATTTTCTAGTATGATCATAGGACATGAAGTAGATTTGGTGGGAATAAGTTAAAGGGTATGTGGAGACTAGGTCTGGGTTGATACTTAGAAATGTATTAGAGTCTATTTTCTATTTTTTTCAATCTATTTTCACTATTGATCAACCTTGTGGGTGATCAATTATATGATAATGTTACATCATCATTTATATATATATATATTTGTGTTTACATTTTTACTACACACTCTTATTTCTATTTTGATGTTTACTATTTAGTTACATATACAATAACTATACTCTGATATAAGGAAACGGTCTCACCGATATGACTATTCTAGGCCCTCTTCGCTAGTGGGAATCCTTTGACAAACATGTAGGAGCTTTTTAAGAGGTTTGGAAAACTAGTAGGACCTGGTAATTTAGTCAAGGCATCATAAAGTGGTATCAAAGGGATGTTTATGTTCTATTATTTTTGGGAGTCCCTATAAATTTTGTCTAAGAATGTGTCAAAACTTGTGATGGACCTCATACTAGGGATCTATAAACACCTTTTTGGCAATAATTCCTAGTTACCATGTTAATGGGATTGTTGTTCTTAATTTTCATAATCATGATTGATATATTTATTAAATATGATGTATTATCAGCGATTATATTAATATAGTTTTGAAATTTTCCTATTTGAAAGAGTCATCTGTTTATGCATCGTACTAGGAATGTATGACTCACTTGGCCTGTATCCTTTTATGTGTAATTTTTATAATTTTATTCTAATAGTAGGTCATGTGGATCCTATTGTAGGATGATCTTAGATGATATAATGTTTTCCCTTCATCAAGGAATTGGATATCCAAGCAATGAGATAAGGAATTCATGTTTTCCTCGAGGATATGGAAAATCCAAATGTGTTTCAGAGGAAGGAATGAGAGATATATATTGGTATCACATTGTGGAGTGTGTAGATTTTTTTGACATAAAATTTAGGACCAGAGTTCATGATCATTATATTCCTAGCCTATTGCTTTTATGATGTGGTTCTCATTATATGGTGACTGGGGATCCTATGTGGACATACCTAAGATGCTTAAAGCATGGGATGATGGTCGCCGATTTGAAATTGAAACCCATGATGTCACTGGTTCAAAATGAATCTTACCTTCAATAAGATGGTAGTTTTAAATAGGAATTTTGAGGTTTAACCTGGTTAGATGTAGTTAACATGTGTAGGAACATTTTCTACGGGTTAGAAATGTGAGACTAATTTTAATGAGATGAAAATACTTAGAGTATGAGTTGGGTTGTGCAATCAGGTTAAACATGAGCATTTATCTATTGGGATTAAATGATACTGAGATGGATCTTAAGTGAGGAAATGTGAGA
Organism: Viscum album; assembly: GCA_963277665.1. NCBI lineage: Eukaryota > Viridiplantae > Streptophyta > Magnoliopsida > Santalales > Viscaceae > Viscum > Viscum album. Next base: position 228,022,047 of record OY728123.1, on the reverse strand, counting down.
GGGTTCTCAGTTAGTCACTATACCTTGGATGGATGAGAGTGATAATTAGTGAGTATTTATGAAAAATTATCAATATATAAGAGTAGGTGCATGTTGGGTACTACGGTGCCTGGGTGTGTTGAAAATCAATGAGCAGTCCTTTTAGGGGTTCGTTAAGAATTACTCAGGTTCTAGATGAACCCAAGTGATGCTACATAGGTAGAGAGGTGGAGTAATTGGTACAAAGATGCACTCAAAGTGAGTTCACTGATGTATTTACTAGATTCCTATGGGAATGATGTAAAAAATTTATTGGAAAGAATTTTCAGTGACCTTGTAGTAATATGCATCTTTTTTTGAAGATTGGGTTGGATGGAATGACCAATATAGGCTGATCCATGAAAAAGAAACTTGGTTGGAATTGTTGAGTGATAGTGGATTAGAAGAAGATATACACATGGAGTGTTGGGAATCATTGGGTTTGATACAAAAGGATCAATGTAATGGAATCCATATGGTAGGTAATACACCACTTGATGGTTAGAGAGTATAATTGTTGTTCTTGATGAATATTAGAAACATTTAATTTTTTTTCTCTAATTAATCCAATAAAATATGATAATCAATATTGAATATGGTGCTCAGGTATGAGTAGGGAAGCTATGCCTTGTTACTATGTGCAGTGTTAGGTGAAGAGTAAACTATTACAATCTGGGTTTTGTTTTAGTGGGGACAATGACAATACCATTATGGTGGGTAGCATAACATCTATCATAAGTAAATGATATTCATTTAAAAGGGATCATATAGGCGATGAAAGACCAGTTAGTGAACGTTTTAGGAGATTCTGTGGTGTTAGAGTGTGGTATATCTAATGTTATCTAGTTCCTTGGTTAATTCAAAAATCAAAATTTAGATGTGTCAATAAGTGAGTCGATACCTCGACATTAGGATCAATATTTTTCAGTCTGATTTGAGGCTAATCCATACCAGAGGTGTGTTGTGCTCATGATGATATCTTTATGGACAAAGAAAGTGGTTAGTGATCCAACTATGAAGTTACATTCATTTTCAGTTTTTGACTTCAGTGTGTGTGTGTGTTAGATAATAATGAAATATTGTTGGGAGTTGAGGAATCAGGATCAGGTAGTTTTATGGATAATTTGTAGAAAAAATTAAGAACTTGGAAGGGAAAATTGGAGGATTTTTTGTTGGTGTTTTTTCATGAGTTTTGAACATAGAGGATTTTAAATTGAACTGGACACGTTGTTCAGATGTGGTTGGCTGGTCAATGGACCGTTAGAGGTGTGTTTCCATTGGTGACTCCTTTTGTGTAGAGAACTATAGCTTGAAATTGGATATCATGAGTGATGGATTACATTGGGGATCACCATATGTATCAATATGAGCCAGCAAAATATGCTTAGGTTCATAATAAGAGATAGTTTTGGTGATCTCTACCTCCGTGTTCATTTTGACAATAAGCGGGTCGTAGAGTCTCCAATAAATGGCATGTGATGGGAATTTAGAGTTTTTAAATGGTGGTACATTCATGTTAAAAGATGGAATGTGTAATGTTATTATTTAAAACAAGACTTTTTAATGTCATGATTTTTGGTTTTTAGGACAACCACAAATTTCCAAGGATAAAAAGTGTTATGGTGGGGAGTTTGTAATGACCCACATTATTAGGGGTAATAAATTCATGAGGAAAATTTTTCATTTTCCATTATTTGGACATTCCATTTTGAAAACTAAGGTTTCCATTAGAATTATTTAAAGTTTATATATCTTAAAATTATTATTTTTAGATGTGGTTTGAAGCTCAAGGGAGACGTTGGGTGTTTAAAAGCAACTTAGAGAAGGGTCGAGCTAGCCTGGTGGCTATAGTTTCCACCAGCTAGCCAATGTGTCACATTTTAAGGCCTTTTAATTTGGGGAGTTTTTTATATTTTCATCAAAAAACCTCTTCAGGTTTTATCTACCTTAATATCCCCTTAGAGGTCTAAAAATTTTGTTTATCTTCCTCTCGTCCCTCCATTGGTCCCCATTGATGCAAAATGATCTTAGGTGTGATCTGTTGGATAATTAAGGTAAAAAAATTCAATTTCTCTCCAATATTGGCCTCTTCTTTTATTTCCTCTCACATTATCTCTATTTTCTAATTATATATTAGATGGTGATTTCATAGGATCTCAGTGAGATCATCCGATAATGAAGGGGCATTGATTTGTCTTGCATGGAGGATGATCTGTGGTGTTTCTCGCGCATCATTGAAAGTAGTTCTGATGAAGGTTCATTTTTTGATGAACCTATTCAATATAATTGACATAATTTGATAGAATTTATTATTAATTAGACATAAAATTATAGGTATTCTATATGTTTTTTCTAAGGGTTTGTTGAAGACCCTTCAAATATAATTGGCCGATGTCTCAATGCGATGGTGGTGAAAAATGAGGCTTACGGTGATGGTATCACATTAAATTGATTTAATTCAAAAATTATAAATATTATAATTAATTAATTGTGACTTGTGATATAATATAATATATTGTGTGGTCATACTGAATGAGTAAAAAATTCTTGTATACTAGATAAAGTTTGATAATGCTAGGTGGAGTCTTGCGTATTATTGGAGAAGATGGTATCTCCATTAAGGTAGATATCCCTTATGATACAAAACCATGAATGAGTCTATGTATGGGTTTTTGTGTGTGTTTATTCGTGATTTATGATTTAAAGTAGAGTTATTGAGGATCAATAATTCCTTATATTTGAAAAAAGGGGTTTCATTGAGCCACCAGACCAAGTTTAAGTTCTCTGAAGCACTTAGGGTGAATTTGTATTGATTGGTGACTAGGTATACATGGGAAGATGATACTGTTGTGAATGAATAGAGGCCCTAGTATCTCTTTTATAATGTAGTGAGATGTTTTCTAGTGAAATAGGTGTGAGAGGCTCCTGATGTGAATAGAGTAGGATGAATCCTTTAGGAACTAACATTTATATTTAAGTGGTGATTCCTCTGAGCGATGAGTGGTATCCCTATTCAGATGGGAGATGGAAATTGATATTGTTTGTGGGTTACCTTAGTCTCATTGGTATAAGATATGAGATGATACCTTAGTGTGGGTTATTTTCCCTTATACTTAGTGTTAGGATCCAAGTGATATTGGTTTGGAACTAGAACCCGTAAGCTGAGTCCAAGGTTAGTGTGATCCTATGGGTTATAGTGTATCCATGGGTGATGATAGTATGTTATATTTGGTTATAAGGGATCGAGATCAGATAGAGGACCTTGGTAGATATCCTATTGTGTGGTATGCGATGCCTCAGTATGAGAGGTTATCTAAACTCTTGTTGTGGGTGCATTGAGACGGTGATCCATGTGATGGGTTGTGATTGTAATTACCCTAACCTCAGCAGCCTGGATTCAATGTCTACTTTTATAAATTTCTATAAGATACAAGGAATCACATCCTAAAGGAACATATAGTTTAATAGACTTGGTAAACTAGATAAATACATGAGTCTTTTCATTACATTTTAATATAGATATTACAATAAAAATTTTATTCGATAATATCATTATTCCCTCTGGAATATCCTTTAATATCATTCATAGCACACTTCTACGATTCCTAGGAAAGGAAAAAAAATAAGGGTGAGATCATATGCTTAGTAAGAGTTTCATAAAGTGGAAGCTATCATGAATTAATATGAAAAATCAATTTGTAAATGTAATTAACTGAATAGACATTCCATTTAAATAATGTGACTATCATGATTAGATAATACATAATCAATATGAAATGGTAAATAACTAAACACAAATTCCTTTTTAATAACTTTACTATCATAAATAGATAAGGAATACTCAATATAGAAAGGTAAATAACTGAACACACATAAAATTTAATCAATATTCTGAGAATGAAATGTATCCAGATATAATATCATTTTACAAATACCTTGGATAATAATAATAATAAATTAATTCACAATGAAAAAAATTCTTAATTATTGGACATCCCAATCTCATGAATCATGATGCCTCTACTATCAAAACCTTTCATAAGAAAGTTTAAAACTATGGGTAAAACCAATTTAATGCTATCTTATTGATTCACCTAAGAACACTACTAATCCTTAAATGGGATATATAATTTTAGGTTCCTACCATAATATTATGTACAAATCATTCCTCATATATCTAATAATTGAGTTTATTCATAAATAATGCGCCTTACCATCAAATATATGTATTGAGTAAATAATAAAGATTTATAATATTTCCCCAGATAATCAAATAAATTTCAATGTAGAACATCATATGTTGAAAAGATATACATTTTAAGATAAAAATATATCCATGAAAATTAAGATGGATCGTTAGGCTACATTTAATGTCCAATGATCATAGGAAAGAATATATTTCAAGGGAACGTTAATGACTACAAAAAATGAATTAAGAAAGTTAATGTTAATACTTTCTGTGTTTAAAATGATCATAAAATGGACATATAAATAATAAGGATAGTATCAATAAAATATATCCTCAATGGAGTATAAGTAAAATAAAGGTTTTTTGTCATTAATGAATAGAAATACCATAAAAACGCCATTAAAAACATTTTTGAGGGAAAAATAATTTTTAATATGAAAATATTTTTAAAAATAAAAGTTAAAAAAATATTTTGAAAATAATTTTATTTGAAAACAAACATTGAAACATTAAAATTAAGATTTAAAACATTGAGTGGACATGACAATGGTAAATTTCATTCATGAATCACATGTTAAAATAAATATTACTTTCCCATTTTTGGTAAAATCCAAACAGGACTTGTTTGGAAAATGGCATGAATATTACTTTAAAAACATTTTTAAAAAGAAAAACATGAAAAAAATGTCTAATAAATAATTTTAAGTATTTTAAAAATATTTTTTTAATTCTTTTAAACATGGTTTGGGAAGAAAATGGATTTTCAACCAAATAGATAAATAAACCTCAATTTTATTAAAAATATTTTCTTAATAATTTAAAGTAACAATGTGTGGAAAATGGTACTATTATATGAAAACATCATGAATAAACATAGGATAATAAAATGACTTTTTTCTTAAACAACGATTAAATAATTTCCTTCAATTTAAATTTAAGGATAAATAATATCGATTAATATGAGATTATGAAATGTACCCTTAAAAGTATTATAACGTTGAAGTGAGAATTAAATAATGAATAGATTATGTGTATCAGATGTAAATCCACATAAAAAAGTGTAAATACAACTTAATATATTCAAAATTAATTACAAACATAATATTATAATTTAAAGACAATGAAGAAGTAATATAACCCAACAAAAAGAAATTAAGTTATAAAATTCTTTACCACTACGTAATTTTCAAGTAAAACCCCATTGGATGAAATAATTTCAATTGAAACATAACATAACATGAATTACTAATGATTCATTATATTCCATGTCAAAGGGGCTATATATAGGCGATATAAAGGAAATTAGGTGCATAACATTACAATCTGCTTCAATGAAGGGAAATTGAGACGAAGTCTCTTATCTCATGCTTCATTTTAGTCTAATGTTATTTAAACTCTATTATAATGGTTTTGAAAATGTTATTAATTTATATGTTAACCATATACATATTTATAATATCATATATAATACTATTATAACATTTAACCAACCATTTGTTAATAATATTTCATTATTTTTATTATTTCAGGTGTTAATTGCCATGTTTTCTCATACGTGTTTTGTTAGGAATGGTTTGGTTCTTAGGCATATTATATAGTTCCATATTATAAATAATTATATTAATATTATAAATATCATTGTTTTTCATTTTATACATTTTTATAATCATTATTTAAATTTGAACATGAATAATGAATCACATCGCTTTGTGGAGACGGTAGGTCGTATATATGTACGAGCAACGTTATAATTTCCTTAATGGGTGAAATGGTAAGTAATTGTGTGATATATTAATTTTAAATAATAAATATAATGTCATATATATCACATATATTCAATAAATTTATCCTTATTAAATTTCATGTAAATCTACAGTTCATAAAGAATCCCATCATTTTGTGAGGTGGTAGTCCTCCATACACACGAGCGATGCTATCATATTTAAAAAAAAGAACGTAAGAAGGTATATGTAAAATTAAAATTAAATAACTATTATAATATCATAAATATAATATATATGCATTAAATACAAAATTATACCCAGTCTGAATAGGTGGTGATGGAAAATGAATTACATCGGTTCGTGAGACGGTAGTCCGCCGTACAAACGACCGATAGATTCATTTCCCATTTGATGGAAGAGGATATAGACATAGGTAACTAACGTAACATAATAACATATTAGTATATTTAAGATACTAAGTTTATTATATTATCATGTTTAAATAATATTTTAATTAAGTGTAATAAAAAATAAAATAAAAAGGCTCGTTTAATAACATTAGCACTTCTTCAGGAAAATTATTTAGGTTTGAACCGGAATCTTTCCTATGATGGATTTATGATAAAAAAGGGATCTATGATGTTGGTATGTGACTAATTAAGTGATTTGGTCATTCCTTTACCAAACAAAATGGCTTTGTAAGTGTGAATAGGGAATGATAGGGGTGACCTTTTATAAGTGGGGGAGAGGACACACATGAAGTTTTTGAAAATAATCAATTAAAACCATGTTTTAATCATGTAGAAATCCTCCAAAATATGAAATTATTGACCCTTACATGTGGTAAGGTCAAAATATTTCTATATAATAGGTTTTTGACAAGGTTTTAGGTCATTTTATCCTTATATTCTTAGTTTAACCCCTGGAAAATCAGTTTTTTATCTTAATCGTGGTAATTAATTTTTTCTGTTTTCACTATTCATAATGGTAAAAAATTAAGTTCAACCTATTATATAATTTAAATTATTCTGATTCAAAATATGTAATCCATTTTTATAAATTCAATTCATAAAAGTGGAAGAATCCAATTTAAAATTATACCCGGAGACGCAATAAAAAAGTAGGTTTCCAAAGAGAAAATTTTTATACGCATAGACGGTTATAATATCAAAATATAATATGAAATTTATTCAAATTATCTACCCATAATGAACTTAAGGCCTTATTTTTATTCATTTTTTGACAATCCCCCTTTTAAGGGTTGAAGGGGAACCCTAACATGGCCTGTAGCCTTGGTGACATTACATGACCCAAAGGTCTTAGAGGAAATCATCCAGACTATAACTACATAGAACTACCCCTCACCAGTGTCTTCATCATGATGTCATATCTCCACCTTTGCATGGATGTTCGGCTAGGCTTCCCGTGCAAGCATAGGCTGGTCCAAATTGTAAGTACTATACCCTATAATTCTTCCAAATCTGTTAGATTCTACTATGGTGAATGCGCCTGCTCTGTATCCTCATCTGGATCATGCTCCTTATATAGTCAGTTTGGTCCATTAAATATAATTTCAGGTGGCCCGAAGGCCTTGAGGTGGCCCAAAGACCTTGAGGTAGCCCAAAGGATTTGAAGGACCCGAGGACCAAACCGGTGGCCCGAAATCCCAAACAGGTGAATAGTTCTGGATTCTATAGTACCGAACAATACCTATTACAGTTCCTGCTACCATATTACTATAGTACTTCTATAGTACTACTACAGTACCCCAAAAATATGTCTACGCCCATATTTGATCTCAGGTATCTTAGATGCACTTGCTGAGTCCTCACCAACCGGGATGAGGATCTTATACTTCTAATGATATAAATTAGTTAAATTTTAATATAATTGAACTAATTATATTTTAAAACCAATTTAAAATATAATTTAACAACATAAATAATTTAAACAAAAGGTAGTTTTTAATAAAATTTAGTATTTCTCACTATTCATCAAAAACTGAAACACATTAGAAAAATACCAAAAATTGACCAAAAGATACTTTGTATATAATTAATTTAAAAATTAAGTTCATTTTATCAAATAAATTTGGTAAAAGTGGTAAAAATTAATTTTAAATTATGTGTGAAAAGCATGACTAAACCATCTTTTAGAAAAATACAGTTTTTTAGAAAACATTTATTTTTATTTTAGATGATACTTATTTTATTACCAATTTATATATAACCAATGATTTTATTTATACATGTGTAAGAAAACTTCTCATAATTTAGTTATTATTATTCATCCCTTCCAATTTAACAACTATATTGTAATTACATACTATATTATGGTTCATTTAGGCACGAGGTTGCTTGTTCTATGAGCCATCGAAAAGAAAAAATTTATATACAAGAAATATACCATAAATTATTAGGATTTTATATTCTCATATAAGCTTGGTTTTGTGTGTCATATATGAAATTGAATGAAACTTTGTTCTTTTAAAATCTCAGTGTGTTACATTCTCCCCACATTCATTAAATTGCATCCTTGTAATTTACACTTGATCTTGGTTATCAAGGGTTTGACATTTGGAAATATCATTATTTAGAACCCACATTATAAAAGAGTTAATAATAAATCCTTTTAATACTAGATAAAGGGATGTGAAAATGTCATATGGAGTTACGCATAACTAGTTTTCTAGGTAAGAGAATTTTTTTGGAAAGTAAAGATATAAAAATGAAATAAAATCATAAATAATTATAGAGAGTTATTGAGGTCGTTGATCATAAGAAATTTAATGATGAATAGAATATTAAGAAACTAAAAACCATAAATCTATAATAATATAAAAGGCCATTTGATTCATCAGATATGAAGGTAATATGATAATATTTTTGTTTTAATATCCTTTTCCCAAAGTTGAGGAATTATTTTACTCTATATGAATACAAGGAAATATACTTAACTGATATATTTCTATTTAATTAGAACAATTTAATCCTTTAGTTATACATATATTCATTTCTAAGTCATATCATACTCCAAGAAATGATTTTTTATGCTATAAGCACTAAAATTCACTTTTAACGGAACATAATATCTATAAAAGAGTGAAAATTATTTTAGCATGTCTCTAACTCTTTTCCAAAACCAATATGGTTAGAAAAAGTTATTAAATATAATACAACAATATCTAATCCTAAATAGTAAAAAAAATGGATAATAAGTTATATTTATTCATCAATTGTTTATGTAAAAAAAATGATATATTAACCAGAATATCACTTAGGCTAGTGGTAGGCACAACACCATTATCTCCCTTTGGATATGGGTTCAAGCCTCAAAGCCTTTACGGATGCAGTAAGTTTTCACTCATCATGTGATATTTACTTTTTTCCAAAAATATATTAATATAGTTACTATAATGTTCCCAAATTGTGAAGACCCATAATTACCTCAACATAAATGATAAGATAAAACCTAAAATTTACCAATATATTTAAACCTATTCCCACAAAAAGTAAGGGAATTATTCCTTAAATAATAGTTTTTTACTAAAACATATACTAATCCAATGGGTTGTATTGAAATGAATGTTTTCCAAGAATATCCTTAATCATGTAATATTCCTACCATAAAAATTTTCAAACGGAGTGTTTATGACTTTGAACTTATGATATATTGAGTTGAAAGTTATACTTTCTATTTTTCCTTTCCATAGTTTTGGAAGTCACAAACATTTTCTTAAAACACTATTTTACCTAATTTATATATCCCAAGTAATTTAGTATGTTTTTCTAGAAAAAATTATTTTATACCGATCATATAAATAGTTCTAATAGAAAATGAATATAAACTTTTATTATTAATTATGGTCAATCAGAATGAATAAGTGTTCAATACATCATATCAACTACTGTTCTGACTAGTGGTCAGACTTATATCCTTTTTATCAGATTGAAAAAATTCATGAACATCTGATTGACATTATTACAGATACATAGGATTGACCATTATTCAAAATTTCAAATTAAAAAACAATAGTGAAGTCCATCACACTATAGAAAGTTTACAATTAGAGTGATTATAATTATATATATTAGAAGGAATCCAAAATATCATTGTAATGGTGATAAAAAAACAATAGCAATCAATGAAGAACAATTCATGTTTACCTATCAAGATTAATATCCAGATCATTATGAGCTGTCAAAGTGAAATCTGTTCGAGGCCGTGCAACCAACTCATAAATATAAATGTTGAAGAATTTACTATATATAAGTGGCCATTTGAAGAGATATTTTTTTTCAACTCAACACATTTAAAGATCGCTATATGTGAAAATCTCATTCCTAATATTTTTAATCCTTCATAGAGTTATAGTTATAAGGAGTCCTTGTTAGGATTGTAAATTCCTTAGAACTTTTTTGCTTTTGTATTTGCTGTGTTCGATCATGGTTAGATTGATAGATTCCATGGATAAGAAGATGTGTGAATCTGATCCATCAGATCAAGAGATTTTGGGTATAGGAAGACAGAGCTACATCAATCATCGTATCGAGGGATTTCTTATTTAATAAAGATAGAGATGATACTGATCTATCAGATCAAGGTCTTCTAATGTATTAGAAGACAAAGTCATATCAATAATTATTTCAAGGTATTTCCTGGTAATAAAAGAAAATATTTTAAAATAGGTATCGAAACTATGGATATATTATGTATGTATTTACGAATTCCTTAACACTTAAGGCACTAATATAAAACAGGTCGTTAACAATGCATGTATTTATTAGTGCTAGACAAAAGCACTGATAAATGAAATATTTATCAGCGCTAAAGAAAGCACTGATAAATTTAACCTTTTATAAACACTTTATTTTTAGTGTTTATAAAGGGTATCCTTTATCAGTGCTTTATTTTTAGCACTGATAAGGGGTATCCTTTATTAGTGCTTTATTTTTAGTTCTAATAAATGGTACCGTTTATCAGCTATTTATTTTTAGCATTGATAAATATTTATATCATCATCACATTTTTAGCACTCATAAAGGTCCAAATAAATAAAATGAAATAATTAAAAAATTATAAGTAAAAAATATGTTTGTTAAAAAAATATTACAAATTTTATTAATTAAATAATTATTGATAAAAATGAATAGACTGATTATACAATACTAAATATTAAACATTTTTCTAATTAGATAATTATGATAATTAATGTTATTAAATTGTATATATTAAATATATAGATATATATTAATATATATAAATATGATTTATATATTACAAAATATTTATGTGCTTTACTTTAAATAGTTATATATTTATTGAATAACGGTTTATAATTTAAAATTAATATGAATTAAAAATATTAACTAATTGCATAATACTTGGCATATAATTGAATGTTGTTTGTTTTTTATTTTAATATAGATCAAATGTGTGTTATATTTATTTCACATATATGTAATTAATGAATTTTTATATATAATTCACACACATAAAACTTATCAATTTTTTGAATATTGTTAAAGTGTACTTATTCTTAATTTATTCAATTTCACTCATTTTTAACAAATATACATTCCCTTAAAATTATATATTCATTAATAATGTTAAAATTTTATCTGTAAAAAAATATTTATAAATAAATATATTTATAAATGTACATTTACTATATTTATACATTTATATATTTATAATTATAAAAAATAAATATTTTTAAAAGTATTTATACAATTTTAAATAAATTATTATATATATTTAAATAATTACATATATTTAAATAATTATTAAATTTATAATAAATTTACTTAAATAATAAATATATTTACTATATTTATATTTATATATATTTATTAAATATATATATGTATAATTATATAAATATATATAATGATATAACTATTATTTTTTAATTTTTTTTTGATAATTATAAATAAATAATTATAAAATTATAATAAATATATTTAAAAAGTATTATATGTACTATATTTATATTTATAAATCCTTTATCAGTGCTTCTATAATAAGCACTGATAAAATCATCTTTATCAGTGCTTTTTTATCATTGATAAATACAGACTTTATCAGCACTAAATAAAACACTAATAAAATTAATATTTATTAGTGCTATAACTTTAGTGCTAATAAAGACCTATCTTTAACAACACTGATAAAAGTTTCCCGATCTTTTTTAAAAACCCTAACTAATTGCGAACCCATCACAATATAGAATATTTCTATAGAAGCCCCCCACTATCGACGCTCCTCCTCAGTGAATCAAAGGTCGAATCACACTACTCGATTGCCTCCATTTGCTCCAACATCTCATCCAACATCCAGTCTTTGATTGCAGTTTGGGTTTTCGAAGAGGGTCTCAGATTTTATTCAACCTAGTGAGGTAGGCCATAGTATTTTCTTTGTGTAATTTTTGGTTTTGTTTTTTATTCCTTATTCTATGTTTTGTTTATGATATGTTGTTTATGATTTGTTTGTGATCCATTATTTTGGGAATGATTTGAGGTCCTTTGTTTTATTGAATACCGATATACGATCTGTTGTTTATATCTGACACTGAACCTTGGATTTATTCATTATTGTTTTACAACTATGTTTTATATATTCTTACTAAATAATTTTTTATATATGTATATAAATGTGTAGAAATTTTCATGTATTTTTTTTAAAATTGGGTACAACCATGAAAGTGGCACACAACATGACAAATAAAATATAGGTAAATTGCTGGCCTGGGGATTTGACCCCATGAACACTCCCCAAACACCTCCCCACCCTCCCCACCCCGACTAAGAATGGGGGGAAAATTTTCATGTATATTCTTGTTTATTTTCTACTGATTTGAGGAACATTGGTTGTTCCCTAATGATTATATATATGCTAACAAATTTCATGGACACCTTAGTGGACATGCAGCTTTAGATTTTATTTTTTAGGAACCGAGTTAGTGGAGTGATGTATGTTCCTCTATTGGTTATATGTATCATAGGATCTAGTTCCTATTATAATTCACTATTTTCCATAGTTTTATTATGGAGAAGATTCAATGGGGCCATCCTTAGTTTAGTACATGAGGTTTTATCACATCAACCCTTCACTTTTTGAATCATTATGGTTCCTTTATAGTTCATGTTATGTTTTAATATCAGGTTTTTATCTATTTGATATTTTATATATACTATAAGTGAGTTTTTATACTGTAGTGGCATGTATGTGTGTCTATATATCTATTTCATCATTTATTTCCATATTTGTTTATCTAACAGGTATGCATATACTGGGTAATGATTATTTTGGGTCTACATGTCCATTAACCCCAAGGGTCATGCTAGAATTTTGTTCAACTTATGGTACTAATTGTTTCTATTTGGGGGGGGGGGACCTCCCATTTATGGTTTTTTTCACCCAAGTTTAAACCATACTTTAGTGACTTTGAGGCGTGTTAGAGGACATAAGATGACCTGACCTGGTATTTTTTGGGTAATTCAGGCTAGGTTCATTACACTATCCATCTTCTGGTTTACACCTATAAAGTTTAGTGATAATATCATTTATTATCTGCCATTATCTCCCTATATTTTTTCAAATTTAAAAAACCATTATTATTGGATTTGGAATATCTAGGTGCTCATATATTCTATTAGAAACGATCCATATCTCCCTTATTATAATTGTATATAACTTTTACTTTTTATTATAAATATATTATGTGTATTTATTTATATATTGTATAAAATTAATCTTTTTATAAACCCAATAGGATGGATATGAATTGAAAATGGATTCATGCTAATCATTTGATAAACTAATATGAATATGGAGTTAAATAGTTCATTATGTTTGCAAGTGAGCATGCAGAAAACCATTCTAAAATCCTTTGTCGGTGTTTACGTTGTTTTTATTCCAGAAAAAATAGTCTAGAAGAGTTGTAATAACATTTTATTTGCAACAGAATAGATCAAAGCTATAAATTTTGTACTAACCATGAGGAAAAAATGAATGTCAACATTGATTGGGATGATACTATGATTTATGAATCATTTGATATGAATACCTTTGTAAAATATGATGGAGATCACATAGAAGAAATGAAAATGGAAATTGAAGATGACCTTCTTGATTGTTCAAAGTTGTTTGAGGAGTTAAATATATATTCCAAGAAACCATTGTATACTGGTTGTACTAAATACACAACATTGTCAGCTGTATTGAAGTTATATGATTTGAAAGATGGAAACAGATGGAGTGAGACTAACTTTACCAAACTACTTGTTCTTCTAAAAGATATGATACTAGAAGAAAAATGAGCTACCATGCTAAAAATATAATGCTAAATGAAGAATTATCTAAAGACAGAATAAATTTGGAGATGCACCGAGAAACTTTTTTCTTGTATTATCTAAAGACAGAATAAATCATTTTAGTGTACATAGTAGTACTCACAGTACATGACCCGTCATGTTGGAAAATTATAACTTTCTACCATGGTTATGCATGAAGAAAAAATACATTATGTTGTCCCTGCTTATATCTATACCAAAGAAACCTAGTAATGATATTGATGTCTATTTGGATCCATTGATCGAAGATTTGAAATTAATATGGGATACATGTGTTACATTGTATGATGCTCATAGAAGTGAAGAATTTCTATTGAGGGCCATATTGTACAAAATGATAAATGACTTTCTCACTTTTGTAAATTTATCAAGATATAGCATTAAAGGAATGTTGGGGTGTCCAATTTGTGAAAAAATGCACATACTCAGTTTGGTTGAAGCATTCCTCGAAGACTTTTTTTAGGACATTGGAAATTTTTACCTCGAAAACATAAATACTAATCTTGGATGACAACATTCTATGGGAATATCGAACAAGGAACAACACCATCTCCAGCAATGGGTGATCTACTATACAAAAAAGTAAAAAATATTGACACTATTTTGAGTAAACCATTTTAGGAAAACCTTAAAAAATCATGTTGGAAGAAGGGATACATTTTCTTTGAATTACCATATTAGAATTGTTTGTATGCTAGACATTTTCTTGATGTTATGCATATAAAAAAATGTATTTGATAGTGTTATTAGAACATTACTAATTTTTCCTAGAAAAATTAAATATTACATCAAGGCTAGGTTGTAATTGATTAAAATGGGGATAAGGGAAGAGTTGGAACTATTGAAGGGTAAAAGGCATAATTTTCTTCCTCCAGTATCTTACACTATATCTAGATAGAAAAAAATGAAAACTTTCCTTTTCCTTACTAGTGTAAAAGTTCTGCAGGGGTATTCATCAAATATCAAGAATTTAGTTTCAATGACTAATTTGAAATTACAAAGACTAAAATCACATGACTATCATGTTTTGATGAAATATTTAATGCCTATTTCTTTTCATTTCATTCTGAATCAAAATCCATGACATACATTAACCATAATCTACTTATTTTTCAAATCCATACACAGTAAATTTATAGACCTGGTGAAGTTTCCCATCATGAATAAGGATATTGCAGTCATATTATGTGAATTAGAGATGTTGTTCCCACCACCATTATTTGATATAATAGTCCACCTGATGACTCGCTTGGTTAGAGAGGTTCAATTATGTCGTCCTGTCCATTAAAGATGTATGTACCCCATTGAAATGTATATGAAGATTTTGAAAGGGTACATAAATAATAAAATTCATCTAGAAGTTTGTATTGTAGAACGATATATTATTGAAGAAGCTATTGAATTATGTACCAATTACCTATCAGATGCTGAAAGCATCAGTCTCCCAAAGTCTCGTCATAGTGAATGCCTTATGGGTGAAGGGATTTTTAGAAGAGATGTTGTTATAACTACCTTAATAGAGCAAGAGAAAGAACATATTTATATATTAAATAATATTGAAGATATTGATCCATACATTGAATCCCGCAAAGAAATTTGTAGATATTTGTATCCATAAAGGGTCGAATGATGGATTTCAAATACTCATAATCAATATTTTATAAGATCTTTAAGAGATCAAATTTATAAGTAGTTATCTGAAAATCAAAATTCAATTTCCAAACAACTTCAATGGATATCCAAAGGAACGAATGAAAATGTTATATCTTACACTATTTTTGTAATCAATGGTTATATGTTCTATAAAAAATAACACAACAACTTTTGTACGATGGAAAGTAGTGGTGATAAACTTGTGACTGAAGCGATTCACATATCTAGTTATAAGGATAGAAATCCAATTTATGCAAATATGTCATATTTTGGAATTATCAAATAGATATACGATTTGGATTATACACCATTTCAAGTTTCACTTTTCTATTGCAAATGGGTTGAAAATATCAATGGAGTGAAAGTTGATGAAATGGGATTTATAAAGGTGAATTTTAAAATACAAGGGAAAAAATACGATCCTTTCATAATGGAAATACAAGCTGTACAAGTATTTTATGTCTCTGATCTAATAAACAAGAACTGGTCGGTTGTCCTACTGTAAACTAAAAAAAATATTGAGTCAAATGTAAATTCAATCAAGGATGAACCTTTCATCGGGGCATCATAATTAGTTCATTACGATACTAATGTAGACAATGTCTTTTACGTTAGAGGGGACCATAAAGAGGAGATGTGGATTCTTGAAATAGGAACCAAATTGAAGCCTTAAAAAAGAGAGTTAAAATAGAATATAAAAGTGTTTTTAATATATTATGTTTTCCTCATAATATTAAATATTCTCTACTACATTAACATAATCTAAATTAAATGTTTGACTACTCATGTAATCAATTTATTCTGTACACTATGATGTTACCAATCCCTTAGAAGAACAAAATATAATAAAGAAAACCCTTTGGTTAGATGCAAAGGTAATGTTACAATATACTTTCTCTATTTTACCAAAAAATTATATAATGAAACATTGATTTAATTTTCATTATTCCTTATAGAGTTTGTTTATTTTAGAATATTTTTGTCCATGTGTCATGCCTTTTAAAGAAGAGAAATGATGTTTTCTCTACTCAATCACAGAGGTAATCTTGAAGTTTTCACAGTAAAATAATTTTCTATAGAATTAATGTTTTGTTTTATATTTATGTTTAATTTATTTATTTTTAGCATTACTCACATTATAATTGTTTTATTATATAGGTGGATTCTTTTGTTCAACTTGGGGTGCTTTATCTACATTTCATCACTTTCTACACCAAATCTTCCACAAACATCTTCTCCCTAAAAAAACTTTTCACCCCCGCAGTGTTGCATTTATCACTTTCCTTCAATTTCTTTCCACTGCCTTTCCAGGAATAGAAACAACGTTGCCTATGCTCAATCCCAAAGGTAATATTTTTTTTTCATAGTAAAATAATTGTCCATATAATTAATGTATTGTTTCATATTTATGTTTAATTTATTTATTTGTAGTATTACTCACATAATAATTGTTTTATTATAAAATTGGATTCTTTTGTTCAATTTGGGGTACTCTGTCTATATTTCATCCCTTTCTACACAAAAACCTCCACATACTTCTTCTACCTCAAAAACTTTTCACCCCCACAGTGTTGCATTTATCACTTTCCTTCAAGTTCTTTCGAATGACTTTGCAGAAAGAGAAATGATGCTGCCTTTACTCAATGACATAGGTAATTTTTATGTATTCATAGTAAAATAATTTTCCTTATAATTAATGTATTATTTCATATGTATTTTTAATTTATTTCTTTTAATATTACTCACATAATAATTATTTTTTTATATATGTGGATTCTTTTTTTTCGAGTTAGGGTGCTCTATCCATCTTTCATCCCTTTCTACACCAAAACTTACACATAATTCTTCTCCCACAAACCTTTCACTCATGTAGTGTTTACATTTGTCACTTCCCTTCATGTTCCCTCTACTATTCAATCACAGAGGTAATATTGATATTTTCGTAGTAAAATCATTTTCCATATAATTAATTTATTATTTTATATTTATGTTTAATTTATTTTTTTTGTATTACTCATAATAAATTTTTCTTATACAGGTGGATTCTTTTTTAGAGTTGAGGTGGTTTGTTCAAAAATACTCATACAATGTTGGTAATTCGACAAAGAAAGTCAATGGAACTACAAAATTTCATGTACCATACATAAGTTGTTTTAGTACACCTTTATTTTTTTTAAAATACCTTATTTTATCATGAAGAAATATCTTTTTTCATTTCTGGTTTTTTATAAAAAATTATGCATTTGTTTTCTTTAAGTCTCTTTAATATTTTCCCTCAAACCACACTAAAGTGGCTCATTTATAAATTTCCTTAAACACTATTTTTATATGTTTTCACTTAAATTGGAAATAATTTATCATTATCTATGCCTATTTTTCCTTATAAATGTCCATATATTATTTAAATATATTATTTCATGGACAAATTTATGGTATGCCCATTTTTATGCCTTATGACATGCTTACGGTACCCATTTATTTACATAGGTAACCATTATATTTATTCCTTATGTTTGATTCTTCATGTGGCACACATATTCTTGGACATGTTATGATGGGTTCACCTAAAAGGAACTCTAATTCATTGGGTAATTTTTAGTCTCATGAGATGTCATGTTGGGACAGGGAGAAAACTTGATTCCTTTATGGGACTTTTTCCACCATGTGATATAGTCTTGGAATTTATCCTTGAATAATGTTTATGTCCTATTATATGTTTCTACCACATTCATTTGTTTCCATTATTACATGATCCCATGATCTATATGTTATGATTCTATATGTTTATTCATGTTTTGTTCCTTTTTATGTCATCATGTTATGCCTTTTAACCCATGTTCTATGTTTTATTTCTATGTTTATTCCATTAATAATATTTTTAGCTCATCCCTTTTGTCTATTTATTCCCTAGGTTATCCTATAAAGATCTAATATCTCAAAGGAATTTTGGATCTCGTTATAGATGATTAATATAAAGATGTTTTATTCTATTTCCATGTTTTTAGTTTTATGTACCTAATATTATAGACACTGGAATTTAAGATCCTTGGTTTGTATTTGATGGTTAATTATGCTTAAAATAATGTACTAATATATATAAAACTATAGGTCCATTATAGTTGGTATCAGATCATGGTCTATTTATTTTTGGAGATTAGTACTAGAAAAATTTAGTAAGAACCCTAGGGATAATTCTTTCACCATGGATAAACTAGATTGAAACATAAATAATAAAAAGATTGGATATAAATTTTATTTAAAAGTTTATCCTTCTATGTTCAAAGTTCCATTTTTTATATTCTTATTAGATAAGAGTTAAATCCCCATAATTATATTTTCTTTTTATAGTTAAAATATGGAAGGAGGAAGATCATGAAAAACTATTCTCTCTCTTCCTGAAGAACTACTTGCAATGATTATCCTGAAGTCACACTTAGATGAATTCAAATTATTTTCCTATATCCATGAAACATGAAAAAAACTTTATGAGGCATCCAATACCTATACTATCACCCGATTCTTTAAAGGATCAAATATTGTCTATTAGAGAATATTACGACCTCAACTTTATTACCATGCTAAGAATGGGAAGTATCATTGAGGCCTTTTCAAAATATTCTCTTTATTTCAAACACTTGAAGTACCCAATGATTTTCTAGATGTTACAAAAGTGGGAGACATCCGAGTTGCCAATATGTATCTAATTATAGATTTCTAACTTTGGGAAAATATCAAAAATTATTTACCAAAATACTATTTTGAAATATTTGAAGATGAATCAGTAAGATGGTTTTATAAAAAACAAGTTCAATAATATTTTTCACAATTATATATTATAAATAATTTTTTGATGATTTATCGATGCTTCTATCAATATAGTCCAAGATTCCTGAGTTGTTTTTGGATAAAGTTAGTAGATGATTTTGAAAATATCTAGAGGTACCATTGTGAAACATGAAACCTTTCTTCATGAAGGAAATTCCAATATAAACAACTGAAGACCTCATTTATGTGGTGAAGAATGTAAATAATGAAGCTCATGAAGTGATCTTTATGGTTTTCTCATGAATGGAAAAAATGAAAATTTTGAGTTAAATTTCATTAGGGGGGAGGAATGTAATGACCCATAAATTTATCAATCATAATTCCCCTCTTATAATTATGTTATATAGTATAAAACACATACATAATATAAATATCCTAATAAAAACATTTTTTCATAAATTAATAATGAAATAAGTGGTATTTATAGAAATTAAGGAACCTATACCAATGAAATAGTAATTTGACTGTTGGAATAGTAATGTAACAATTAGGAATAGTAAGCCAGACAATTGAATAGTAACCTCACCTATGAAAATATAAATAAAATTTAGGTATCTTATGAATATAAATATAATATATTTATATCATGGAATAAATAAATAAATGTTTTAAAAATGATAAATTATGTATTGATATTTTTGTGAAACATAAATATTTATTTAATATTTTATAATTAATATAATTATTTAAAAGAAAATTTATTTTCATAAAATAGATTAAAAAATTTATAATTTTTTTCTTAGGATTATAAGATAATTTTTTGAGACCTTAATTAATTTTTCAAAGTGTTATAAAATCAGTTATAATTTTAAAATCAATATTTTTTGAATAATGGATGATTTTAATTAAAAATTAAATTTATCATATTTAGAAAATAAATTTAATAAAATTAAGTCCATTTTTTAAATCTAAACATCAAAATAATATTATTACAAATTTTTGGGATTTTTCTAAAATAGTTGAATTTTTGGTGAATAGTGAAATACAATAATTTACAATAATTAACATTGTAAGTAAATAAATGAAATTTTGTTTCATGGTTGAGTCATGGATGATGTAAGTGGACATTATATATATATAAAATGCTTTATTTACTATACTTATTCACATTAATCAATATTATTTATAGTCTTGAACAAAAATAATAAACAAAAAAAAAAAATAAAATAATCAAAAACACCGCTCTCCCCCACTATAAAAACAACCACTCACCATATTTTCTACACACACATTATAATATTTGGATATTTCTTATATATTTCTTTATTACTCTCCAAAACATATTACCCTTGTTTTGGTCTTGCTGGTCACACCAAAAGACCATTTTCAAGGGCCTTAAGAAGGTTCTCAAGGAAACGACACTCAAGAGGTAAAACCCTCCCTCTTTCTCTTTTTATTTCTTTTCTTTTCTTATACTTTCATAACCTAACCTATCCAAAGTAACTTTATATCTAAATTATCATATATTTACTAAAATTTTATTGTGATAATGTAATATCCATCACCAAATCTCTTCTCCTCTCCTTTTTTTCTAAAAATGAAAACTTCATCCGTGAGGTGACGATTCACCACCTTCATCGATAACGAGTTTTATTTTTTCATTAACGCCTTCAAGGCTGGTCATAAAACATTTTTTATTGTTAAATAAGATTATTATATGTGTATTAAAACTCATTTAATGTTTTGGAATAAATATATAAACATATTATTAAATAAAATAATACTAATTCGTGATGGTCATAAAAACCACCAAAATAAACTATTTTTTTCATCAAAGTTTTATCTAATAAATCATAATAATTTCAAAAAATAAAATGATATATGGGACAAATTAAATTTATGGAAATATATTAATACCATATCATTCCAGTTCTAGATTTTTTCTTCCATTTGATAAGAACTTTCATAATTATAAACAAATGAACCGACCATGAAACCCTGAAACAAACACTCCAAAAAGATGAAATTAAACACTATAAGTCAAAAGAATTCACATTAATGAACCCAATAAAATTATAATTAATTAAATAATTATATTATAAGTTCTAAATTAATTAATTAATAGATTTAATTTTATTATCTAGGACATTATGTATAAGTGCCAAACACTTTCAGACATAAGGTATGAGACTCTCTCCGAACCTTCATTTTTCCTCTGGGTTACGCTCTCTATCTCTATTTAAAACAATGTATTTATTAATTTTTCTTATATAATTCTTATAAATCTTGTTTATATGTTTCAAAATTATGTATCCAGATCAATTTATACTTCTTTTATCGGGAAATACATGTTTTATAAGGTTACCTTTTCAATTCATCCCGATAAGCAAGCCCAATTAAAGGTAACTTTCCAATTTCTTACCCATTTTCAAGTACCATACATAATATTTTTTAATACACCTTTATTTTTATAAAATAAATCACTTTATCATTAAAAACTATCCTTGTTCTTTTTTGGTTTTATACAAAACATTATGCCTTTTTCCTCTTTAAGTCTCTTTAAAATTTTCCCTTAAACTGCATTAAAGTGGATCATTTAGAATGTTTTTTAAACTCCGTTTTTACATGTTTTCACTTTATCTGGATATAATTTATCATTATATATTCCTATTATCCCTTATTAATGTCTATTTATGATTTAAATCCATTATTTAATGGACAACTTTATGATACCCCTATTTTTATGCCTTATGACATGATTAAGATAACCATTTCTTACCATGAGTAACCCTTTTATTTCTTCCTTATGTTTGATTTTTCATGTGGCACAAATATTCATGAACATGTTATGATGGGTTAATACATATAAAGCTCTAATTCATTGGGTAATGTTTAGTCTCACAAGACATTATGTTGGGATAGAGAGTAAACCTAATTCCTTTATGGGACTTTGTCGACCATGTTATATAGTCTTGGAAGTTACCCTTGACTCATGTTTATGTCATGTTATATTTTATTTCCACATTAATATGTTTCCATGATTACATGATACCATGCTCTATATATTATACTTCTATATGTTTATTCATGTTCCATGCCTTTTTATGCCATCATGTTTTTCCTTATAACCCATATGCTAGGCTTTATTTTTTTGTTTATTCCATTACTGAGTTTTTTAGCTCATCCATTTTGTCTATGTATTCCCAAAATTATCCAATGTAGATTTAAGATCTCATATTAAGTTAGGATCTCATTACATATGATTAATATAAAAATGTTTTATTCTATTTCCATATTTTCAGTTTTATGTACTTTATCTTCCAAATATACTAGACTTTACGATCCTTGGTTTGTATTTAATGGTTAATTATGCTTAAAATAATGTAATAATATGTGTTAAAAGGATAGGTATATTATATTTAAGTAAATCTTCAATAAATTATATAATAAATATTGAGGTTTTTTATTTGAACTTTTGATGTAATGATATTTTTTTGAATGAAGTAGTTTTGAATGTGCTGTTATCCAATTATCTTTTACCTAAATGTTTCCCAATTTCACTTGGATGAATATTCTATATATTATCTAGGATGAACACTTATTCAAATTATTATTTTTTATTTTATTATTTTCTAAAATTTTATCATATTATATACTTTCACTATTCTTTTTGTAAATCACAAATGGGGAGAAAATTTTGGGGATACTTTTTTGGGAGAATAATGTTTAAAGGGGGAGAGTTTGTTTCTAAATGAAAGGAAGTTCTCTATATGATTTTTTTATCTAAGTAGGGGAGAATATTTCTAATGAATAATTTTTAATAAGTGGTGGGATCCTATGTATTACATTCTATCAAAACATAAAGAAGTCATAAAATCAGGGGAAGTTTATATATGATAAACGAACAAATTTCATATGAAGTATATCTTTGAAGTTCATAAAATAAAAAATAGGTTGTATGTATTTCAAAGTTATAAGTTTTTCATTTTAATTTTTTTGTATTGTTCTTTCCAAGAAGGGGGATATTGTTGAGTCAAAATTTATACTTTCTATTTTTTCATTTCCTTAGTTTTAGAAATAAAAATCACTTTTTGAAAACACTATTTGAATAACTTTACATATCATATGCATTTTAGTATGTTTTTCTGGAAAATATTATTTTATATTGAACATATAAATAGTTTTAATATATAATGAATATAAACTATTATTATTCATTTTGATTGATTGGAATGAAGATGAATCTGATACATTAGATCAAATACTATTCTGACCTGTGGTTAGACTTATGTCATGTCTATCCGATTGATGAAAGTTAGGACTATTGGACTAGAATTAGTACAGATAAATCAGATTAACCTTTTTTCAAATTATCGGATTTAAAAATAATAGTGAAGTCCATCGGACTATCCAAATTTTATAATCAAAGTGATAAAAATCATATATATCATATAGAATCCAAGATTTTATTTTAATGGTGATAAACAAAACAATGTTTAAAAATGAATTATTATTTTTTTAGCTGTCAAGATCAAGATCTAGATCATTATGATATTTCAAAGTACAAGATGTATGAGTCCGATTCAACCAACTATGAAATATTACCATTAAAGAATTTACTATAAATAAGATTTCATTTGAAGATATGATTATTTGGAACTCATCACATCTAAATATCACTTTGTGTGAACATATTGTTCCAATGATTTGTAACATTTTAGATAGTTTTAGTTCTATGGAATCCTTATTAGGAATGTAAATTCCTTAGAATATTTTTGTATTTGAATTCACTATGTTCAATCATTCTTATATCGAGGGATACTAGGGATAGGAAGATGGGTGAATTTGATCAATTGGATCGAGAGTTTCTAGGAATAGGAAGATGGGTGGATATGATCCATCAGATTAAGGGATTTTGAGGAAAGGATGATAGAGCTATGTTGATCATCATATCAATGGATTTGTTTTTTGAGAAATATAGAGATGATAATGATCTATTATATCAAGGGGTTCCAAGGGATCCTAAGACAAAGTGATACCAATCATCATTTTGAGGGATTTACTCTAAGTAAAGAGAGAACTTTATAATATGTATTGAAACTATGAATACATTATGTTAGGATTTATGACTTCTTTAACTCTTAAGGTGAAAGAGTAAAATATTTTATAAATCTTGTAAGTAATTCTTACAATTATAATATATTTTTACTTATTATTACAAGTTTAATTTCTATTATGAATTTGTATTAGAAAGTTAGTTTATACATGTCTTTATAATAGTAGTTTTATCAGACTGACTATGAGACTGATAATAACTATCATATATCAGATGCTATCTAGATCTGATTGTAACACTCTAATAATTATATGATAGCTGAGTCTGGTATTTTTTAACTAAATTGGTATTGTCTTTTTCCTTAGTTTATATTTTTAAACTACAATTAAACCCCTTTTATATCCA
Source organism: Viscum album (assembly GCA_963277665.1). NCBI lineage: Eukaryota > Viridiplantae > Streptophyta > Magnoliopsida > Santalales > Viscaceae > Viscum > Viscum album. The sequence continues at coordinate 227,996,883 of OY728123.1, read as the reverse complement.
TCATAAACTCTTATGATCCATCATGATCAACCTTAAACTCATGGACCCATGATGGAATCTATAAATATAAAGTTAATAAATACATATATGATTCTGAAATTTAACATATCCCTTATATGTTTCATGATTCAAATAACTAAAATACCATTGGTAAAAATAATTCTATAATATAAATCTTAAATCCCAATACCTAAATACTTCATCTATTTTATTTCAAAATAGTTCCTTCTTTAGTCTACTAGTTATCCTTTAGAGGAGGGGATTTACTTAGATAATGTCTAAGTTCCCCACATTTAGGAAAACTAACTATAAATAGATCCCTAGGATGATATTTAATTACTTCCATTATACTATTAATTTCTAATCAGCAATTTATTACTTTATGTCATTGTTTTCCACACATAAAAAATTTTCCCCGTACATTGAGGAAATTTCTTAGGTGTCTCTTTACACATTTATGACATAAGAAAATCATTCATTCTTTCCTCCATGGTCTAAAACACTCAAGCTCATAGATAACTCCAACCATATCTTCTTTAGTGAGTTTGGGAGTTGGTTAACATATAGTTTATTAATCAAATCTTAGGATAACTGATTAGGAATAGTCATGATATCTTTAACTTCAGTCATCATATCATTTGGTTTCTCATAATAACCACATTATCCTTCAAGTTCAATGTTATCATGATTCCTTTGGGTTCCATCTATTGAATGAAACCAAAAATCATAGTGTGAGAAACAATAATCATAGTGGTGAAACCATATAATCATTTATAGTATGTATAAATCATTAAACCTTATTTTTAATCTAATACACCATTGTTTTAGCTGAGGTCATTCATTCTCACCATATATTCAAATAACTCACAATGGTTTGTAAATAAAATATGAATTATCCAAATAATATCCCTCAGGAGTGTCAAGCCGGGTGTATGGTAAGGATCATTTTCATGTAACAGGTAATGCTCGAGTCAAGTTCAACACACATTTTTTAGAGTTATTACCCTGAGATACATCTGCTCTAGAACCACACCCACTTGTAGTATCAATAGAGAGATGTATTTTCAGGAAACACCACATAACATCTACCTTATCAAAACATTTAGACGTTCTTCTATACTTATCCTCAACGTTTATCATCGGGTTATATTACCTAATCTATGTTTTACTTAATCTAATTCTAAAGGTTTCTGATAATATTCCTTTGATACTAACTATTATGAACCCAACCTCAGTAGCTTAGAGATAGTATCTACTTTACTAAATTGGTAAAAGATACAAGGAATCACATTCTAAAGGATCATATAGTTTAGTAGTACTAGTAAAATAGATACATACTTGAGTATTGTATTACATTTGAATATATAAATTACAAAATTTTTTCTCGAGAAAGTCATTATTCCCTATAGAATATACTTGAATATCATTCATAGTTAATGTCCTGGATTCCTAGGAAATGAATGAAAATAAGGGTGTGATTGAATTCTTAGTAAGAGTCATGTAAAGTGGAAGATATCATGAATCTATAATCTTAATCAACATGGAAATGTAAATAACTGAACACACATTCTATTTAAATAACTTGAATATCATGATTTGATAAGATATAATCAATATGGAATGGTAAATAATTGAAAACACATGCCATTTAAATAACTTGACTATCATGAATAGATATGGAATAATAAATATGTCAAAGTAAACAACTAAAAACACATGACATTTAATCAATAATATGATAATGAAATGCATCATGAGATAATTTCATTGTGAAAATAAAATAGATAACAATAATAATTGATTCTAAATTAAGGAAATGCTTAATTATTGGACATCATGATCTTAGGAATCATGATACCTCTACTGTGAAGATCTTTTATTGGAAAATTTATAAGTTTGGGTAAACACTATTTAATGCTATATTACTAATTCACATCATGAGAGTACTGATGCATTGAGAGGGTATATAATTCTGGGTCCCACTCATCACTTCATATCCAAATCATTCATCATATATTAAACAATAAATTTAATTCATGAATAATATGCCTTATAATCAAATATCAGTATTGAGTAATGAATACATATTTATCAATATTTTCCTTGTTAATAAAATAATTTTCAATGTATTACACCATATGTAGAAATGATATATGGTTTAAGAAATAAATATATCCATGATAAATAATATAGATATTTATGGGAAATTTAATGTTCAGTGATCACAAGAAAGTAAATATTTCAAGGGATAGTTAATAACTACAATAAATGAATCAAGAAAGTGAATTTCAATACTTTACATTATCAAAATTATTATAAACCATCCTTATAAATAATAAGTATGGTATCAAAACAACATATCCCTAGTGGTTTATATTTAAAATAAAGGATTTTTTTGTTGATGAATAGAAATATCATAAAAATATATTTAAAACATTATTGAAGAAAATATCCTTTTTTACATTGAAAGTAATTTTTCAATTAAAAGTTCTAAAAATGTTTTGAAACTAATTTTGATTGAAAATAACTTTTGAAAATTATAAATTAATTTTTAAAACCTATACATATTTAATAACATTGAAGTGAGAATTAATAAATGAATCCATTATGTGTATCAAATTTAAATCCAAGTAAAAAAATTAGAAATAAAATATAATATAGTCAAAAGTAATTACACAAATAATATTATAATATCATATAAAACAAATAAGTAATATAACCCAATGAAAATAAATTGAGCTATGAAATTTTTACCACTTGGTAATTTTCAAGTAAAATCAATTTGGATGAAGTAATTTAAATTGAAACTTAACATACCAAGAATTATTAATGATTAATGACATTACATGTAAAATGGTCAGTATATAAACCATATAAAATAAATTATGTGCATAACATTTCAATCTGCCTTAGTGAAGTGAAATTGAGACGATGTCCCTTAAATCATGCTTCCTTTTAGTTTAACATAATTTAACCTACTCTATAATTATTTTAATCATGTTATTAATTTAAACCATAACCTTATCAATATTTATAATATCATATATGATCCCCTTATAACATTTTACCACCCATTTGTTAATAACATTTCATTATTTTCATTGTTTCAGGTGTTAATTTCCATGTTTTTTCATTTTTTTTTTCATGAATGTTTTGATTATTGAACATATTATATAGTTTCATAATATAAAAAATGATATTAATGTTATAAATATCATTTTTCTAATTATATAAATTTTTTGAATAATTTTTGAAATTTGAACATGAAGAATGGATCACATCGCTTTGTGGAGACGGTAGGCCGTACATAGGCATGGGCGATATTATCATTTCCTTAATGAGTTAAAGGGTAAGGAAGTTTCTGATATATTAATGTCAAATAAATAAAAAAAATCACGTATATAAAATATAATCACTAAATTTATCCTTATTACATTTCATGTAACACATAATTGAATAGTAAATCTCATCGCTTCGTGAGGCAGTTGTCTGCTGCACACATGAGAAACAATATAATATTTTAAACAAAATAGAATAGAAAAAGTTATATGGGATATTTAAATTGAAAAAGTTTAATAATATCATAAATATCATATAAATGTGTTAAATCCATCATTATATCCATCCAGTAAAGGTGGTGATGGAATAAAAATTAGATCGGCTTGCGAGGCGGAAGTCCATCGTATAGATGATCGATGGTTTCATTTCCCATTTATTGGAAGAGGAGATGGATATAGGTAATGAAATTAAAATAATAAATTCTCCTTATATAAATCATATTGATGGTATTATCTGAGCATTGTTTAACACTATTTTAATGACGTGGAAGAAGAAATCAAAATAAAAATGCTATTTTAAGAACGTTACCTCTTCTTCAGACAACATCTTTAGGTTTTCGAAAAAAGCCTTAATATGTTTTATTTATAATAAAAAAAGTGTCTCTAGGATTATTATAGGGGATTAAGGAAGTTATTTTGGTAGTAAATGGATAAAAAATGGATTTTTAAGTGTGATGAGGTGAGGAGAGGGGGTAGCCTTTTATAAGCGGGGGGATCATACACATGAAATACTTGAAAAGAATCAATTACAACCATGTTTTTATCATTATGAAATCCTAAAAAATGAAACATTATAGACCCCTAAAGGTTATAATGTCTACATATGGCCATGAAATCAGTTTTTATATGTTTTTAGTTCATTTTAACCCTTATCTTCTTACTTTAACTCCCTGGTAAATTAGTTTTTACCTTAACCGCAGTAATTAATTTTTTATATATTATCTATAATTAATGTTATATCATTAAGTTTATATTTTTCAATAATATAAATTATTATTATTCAAAATATTTAATCTATTTTTAAAAATTCAATTCATAGAATTGGCAGAATCAATTTAAAATTATACCCACAAATGCGATGAAAAAGCGTGTTTCCAAAGAGAAAATTCTCATAATTTTAGTAAAGTTTTAATATCAAAATTTTATATGAGATTGATTAAAATAACATAAATTATTTAACTTTTAATAAAATTTAACTAATTTTACAATAAAACCAATTTAAAAGGTAATTTAACTATGCAAATAATATATATAAAAATGCAATTTTCAATAAAATTCGGTATTTTCACTATTCATCGAAAGATGAAATTTTTTAGAAAAATACCAAAAATCCACGCTAATATAATTTTTATATGATTATTTAAAAAATTAATTTAATTTTATTAAATAAATTTTAGAAAATTTATAAAAATTAATTTTAAATTATGTGTGCAAAGCTTGACTAAATTGTCTTTTATAAAAATATAATTTTTCGGATTTTTTTTTAATTTCAAATGATTATTATTTTATTACTAATCAATAGATTAAAAATGAAATTATTTATACATTTTTAGACCATTTTATTTTCATAATTTAATTATTATTATTTATACCCACCAATTTAGCAGCTATATTATAACGGTATACCATGTTACAGTTCATTTAGACATGGGGCTGCGTGTTCTGCAAGCTATTGAAAAAAAATTTATTTAAAAGAAGTATATCATAAAGTATAAAGGTGTAAAATTCTAATATAATATTGGTTTAGAATTTTATATATGAAATTGAACCCAATTTTATTCTTTTAAAGTATTAGGGTGTTACAATGACCTTGTTCCTGATCCATTCTATTGGTGTGTGTGTTGCTCCATGAGAACTATGTTTGATATGATTTTCATGTAGCATGAATGAGTAACCATGTGAGACCTATTATTTATATAATTAAAATTTGGATGTGTGTTATCTATATAAGTCTTAATTTACATGACATGATTATAAACTACCTTAATGTATCTTGCGTGTTACATGTGTAGTTCCCTCTCTCTAAAATTGAGTGGATATGTTGAGTCGTACGGGCTAGTCACTCCTTTAGAGGGGTAGTGTGGAAAATTTTATGGCTTGAACTAGATCTAGGATATTGGGATGAAATGTGAAGTGGTTTATTTTTTAGAGCTAGATATTTGGTTTATATGAGATTAGGTGTATTTATATAGAGTCGTGAATTGGGTTAACATATGGGAACTTGTGATGGCCTTTAATGTTGGGTGTCAACTACTCCTTAGAGGTAGAGTGTGATTTTTCCACAAAAAAATGCATGAATACCCTTTCAATGGGGGGTTTTTAAAGATGAACAGTTAGATGAGTACATTTGGCCAACATATGACACTCCCTCTAATATTGAGTCGATGCATGTAGAGCCAATATCTAAGGACCCAACATATGTGTGTACAAGTATGATCACTTGACTATTTACATACTGTATTTCTTTTCATATGAATACACATTCATATGATGATGCATATTAGGGGAATATTTTTATATTGAACTAAGTTTATTATTAAACCCAACATGATAATATTAGTGTAAGCGAAGACCTTATGATTTTATTTCAGGTCAGAGTATAGGGAATATAGTTGTTTAGGAGGGTGTAGCTCAATGGGTATGTGGATATTGAGTTTTATTTGAGAGTTAGAAATGTGGTAAAGTATCTTTTATATTTTTTTCATTCTATTTTATACTAGTGATCAACTGAGTGGGTGATCAATTATATGTTTATGTTACAACATCATTTATGATATTCCACTATGTTTATTTTTATACTAAATAATCGGATGTATATTGTGTTGGTTACTATTTAGTTACAACAATAATATTTTTTACTTTGATATGAGGGAATAGTTTCCCCACTATGATTCTTTCATGCCCCTGCCTCTAGTCGGTAACCTCTGGAATACAAGGAGTCACAATTGAGGCCATGTGGAATTTCATTTAGACTCTATGATTTTATTGGGGTATCAAAATATCAGTCACACCATAACTAACTATGTGGATTTAGAAAGATACTTTAGATGTGAATCACCTGGGAGTTAACAAATAATTAATGAGAATATATCATTTATTGAAATAATGAAATTATTTTTACATATATTATTATCATTGTTCTATCTTTGGTCACAAATTAATAAATTTTTGAAAATAAATATATCAAAATAAACTCTATGAATGTAAAATGAGGATAGATAAAAGAAAATTGAATGATATCCCATTGGAAAATAGTTTCTATCTATTTAAGGAATAGAAGTATGGTATCACATTATATGCACAAGAGAATGACGAGATACCACCTTATGTCTCAACTCAATAGGAAGTTTCTTGGAAGTAAAATTGGAAGAAAAATAATGATATCTTGGATCAAAGTTCTTATAAAGAAATTAAAAATAGTAGTACATTGATCCTTAATATTGGGTGTTCATCCCACATGATTGGAAACATGAATCTCTTGAAGAATTTGAAACCTCATGTTGATGGTATGATTAGATTTAGCAATGATAGAGTGTTAAAAATAAATGTAAGTGGAATGATAAGGAAGGATGGAGACGATTTAAGGAATAAATAATTACTTTATGTGGATGTTCTTCCACATAATATGTTGAGTTTAATCAAATTTCTAACTTTGGACATGAGTTCACATTCAATTGTAAAGCATTCTATCAAAGTTAAAACTAGAAAATCATTGATGAAGGGATGAAGAAACAATGATAATCTATACCACATGCATCGAAAATATAACACTTTTCCACCTTATATAATAATAATAAGAAAATAACCTTTTTCATCAAAAGAATGTGTATATTCATCAAATATCATGGATATTTTTTAAAATTATAAAGGCATAGATGAAATTCCAAATATGATAAGAAACCAGGAGAATAATTATTATGCCCCCATGAGTGAAAAAATGGTAAGAAATCTATATGATATAAATAATAAAAAGGTTTTAAACTACTAAATCATATTCAAACTGATGTGTGTGGTCCTGTAAAGGTTCTATGAACATAAGGGGAGAGCTATTTAATCTTTTTTGATGAATATAGTATAATGGAATATATCATGTTCATGTTGGAAAAGAATAAGTGATTGATTTTATTAGTAGGATTTGGAGGAGATTTAAGAATGGAACTAGGATAATGATCATGATTCTTTGATCTTACAGTATCATGGTATACACCACTCATGAGGTAGAAAAATTCTTCAAGAGGAATAGACTTATGCATGAAGTCTCATTGGTGAGAAAACCATAACAAAACAATGTTTTTAAAAGGATAAATGGAAGAGTAAACAATAAGGCAAAGAAAGTTCTCATAAAAAGTGGAATCTCTCTTTTCTATTTGAAGGAATCTATGAAAATGGTGGTGTATATATAAAATCATTCTTTTTTGTGTCCTAGAGAGAAGAAGACATGATATTATATGTGGAATAGAAGAAGCCAACTTTGAACACTTTAAAGGGTTTATTAATATGTTTTACATCCGGAATAATGAATTCATGGTAAATACATAGATTTAATAGATTGAGGGTTATTTTTTGGATACTCCTTCAAGAGTATGTCGTATATGTGTCTCAACATGAATCTAAATAAGATTTTGTAAATAATTGATGTTAAAATATTAAAAGATAAATACAATAACTAATATAAAATTCCAAACTTTAGTGAGTTCTATGATAAATAAGGGAAAAATATTAATATTAATATGGAATATATAGTTCAAAAATTAAATTTTGAGATGCAATTAATGGATAAATATGTTTTTTAAGGGGGTCAAACATTGAATTAATAGAACAATTGATGAGACAAGATTGATGAGTCAAATATTATTAGTAATAAATCTTCACCAACATAAAATTATAGGATTATAAATATATAACACACTAATTTATTATCTCAAGTGAATTTTTTCTCATTTGAATTACAAGAAGATGAAGAATCATGAAACATGGACATGAATGAGAAGATAAAACAAATAGATAAAAATCAGACATGGGGGTTTTTGAAGTGACTGATAGATCAAAATGTTATAAGAATAAAGTGGGTGTTTAAAAATAAATATGATGAGAATGGAATTATGATCTCTAACAAATAAAGGTTATCACATAAGTACTAGTCACAATTATAAGGAATTTATATGGAAGAAACCTTAAAATTAATGGTGAGAATTGAGTTGATTATACTCTTTTCAGACGTGTCTATTCATAGAAAAATTAGAACCTAAAAAATTTATGTTAAGAAATAAATTTTAAATGGAATTATCAAATATAATATCTAAATAAAAAATAAGTGGTATTTATAATTAGTTATGATGAATCAAAGGTGTGTAAGTTGAATAAATTCATGCATGGCTTGAAACAAGTAACTCAGTATTGGTTTTCTTTATTGGAAACTTTCTAAAATAAGATGGAATTAAAAACATATAATGTTGATAAAAATATTTATGTGAAATGCATCAAGTAATAGTAGATCATGGTGATAATTTTTGAGTGTCTCCTTAATATATTATTGTTTTTTATAATTAAAAAATCCTTATTTTATTCCCTCCAACATTATTAAAGAAAAGTGTTTGAAATTTAAAATACTTATAGAGGAAAAGAACGATGTTGAGTTTTTTATTATTTATTGATCACTACCTTTATTATTATAATTTCTCTAAATTATTTCCTAAAAATATTTTTAATTTAAAAGTATTATTCTAGGAAATAAGGTATTATGATTTTGTAATTCTTATATAGTTACTTTTAAAGTCTTATTTAATGAATTTTTTATACACAAAAAAATATTTTTTTCTATAAATAAGTCTTACAAAGTGATTTAAAATTATTACATTTATTAGTAATATCTTATAAATAATGTATTTTCAAATAATAAATTCCGATGTATATTGAAATGTCTTACATGATTGGTGAATGTCTTATAAAAATATAAATTTCTTCCAATTATAAAATCTTATGATAAAATTAGATCCTTATGGGATTTTGAAGTCTTATAAAACTCAAATGTCTTATGAAACTCAGAATATCTTATGAAATAATAGTATTCTAGGATATGGAATTTTTTAATCTATTTTATATATATTTCATTTGATATTATATATTTATAATTCATAAATTATTCTTATATATATACATTATTGTAACCACTGGGCTCCACATACAACACTATAACATCCTGATCTGGGTACCACATGTTGGTTCCCCGAGCCAGTTTGTTATGTGACCTCTGGAACACCTCTCCGTATTCCAGAGGCTTTCGACTAGAAAAAAGGGCATAATATGTAATGTGGGAATACTATGCCATATTTATCAAAGCATCATGATAGCAGAAAAGAAATAAGAAATATCCATATGATAATAAAATAATCAATAATCCACCAACATCACATGAATAAGTCCAAAATAGAGAGAATGACCATAAACCAAAGCAGTGGATATGTCATTCCATATAAGTATCAAGTGTTAAATAAAAACAAAAAATAAAGACACTGTGATAACTCCCAACTAGGCCTCGACATCATGTTTAGTTCCCTCATCTATGCTCCATCCCAAATCCTAAATCAACCATCTAACATTGGGATCTTTCCCTTATCATATCCTATAAACATTAAGTATATTCATGTACCAATAAAAAATCCAAAGTAGGGTGTGTGTACAAATCAGTAGGCGACCACTAATGATGTATAGAAAAATATCCAGTCTATAATAGTTTATGTAGTTGTATAAAGAAATTAGAAAAATGACAAGGTAAATAGGTTTCACATTTATTATTTTTTAATCGACCACATAGGCCCCATGGTTCATAGTGAAACTCAAACCAATAATACCTCCTTCATACCATGTCGGAGTCTGAACCATTTCCCATAAGAATATCAAAATTCATTATTTCATGATATTTCATTATTAATTTAATTCCAATTTCATATTAGCTACCTTGGAGTGTCAATATAAGTACCAATATCTCATCCACTTAGAACATTAGCCCAATTCCAATATCGTGGGGGCCTAGAGGATCAGTTTGGAACCCCATGGGTATTTTGAGAATCATTCACTATCCCACAACTCATTGTTTAGATGCATTTATTGAGTGTCCAGAGAATCATTCCGACACCCCATGGGTATTTGGAGCATCAATCCTTGACCCACACCACATTGATCAACCCATCACAAATATCACATATATCACAATATATAAATCAAGGTTCAACATTTTTAACCTATTTATCAATCATTAACATCACAATTCACCATTCCTTTTATCAATCACAACCACGTTTCTTTACATTAATCACATAGAATAACTTGAACAATTCACCATTAATCAAAATATCATCAATTTATCACATCTCATTAACCCTTTAAGGTTAATAAAATCACCCCCTTTAATACCATTATCAATCATGTAATAAGTATTCAGTTTGATCTTATTAACCCATTATTTTCCATTTTTTACAATTAAATAATCATCATTTCAAATGTATTGGAACACCCCATGGGTTTCCATTAAGTATGGTCTCATAATCTCCAATGGGTCCAATGAGATCTGTGGAGGGTCTCATTTTCTTGCAATTAAATTCAATTTTTTAATTTAAATGAAACTGCACAATGTGGAAACACAATGAAATAATTACATACACTTTAAAATAATCAAGACTATGGGAATTATCCCTTAGACCACTAATCTCATGACTTTTGATGAATTCTCAGCAAACCATGACCATCAATTTGATGTTGAACGGTAAAATTCACAATGGTGGAGGAGATATAGGATCAAAATCTAGGACCAAAATTCAAAAAAATATCCTTCAAAAGTAAGATCTAAACCATCAATAATAAAATAAAATCTGTCCTACTCCAATGGGAAATAAATTTAAGAGATATAAAAATTTAAATGAGGAAGATAATATCTTACTAGAGAGCAAACATTCTTCCATCGAATCTCTAATTCACAAATGAAGGGGTTTGAGGAGCCTCAAAACCCTATCTAGAGCCTCTAAAATAATTGAAAATTGTGTTAGACTGAAATAATGTGATTACCGATAATAACCAAGAGTTCAGGATTTTTTTATGAAATCATCATGGGTTTAAAATCTTTCATGCATGATTTCCTTGGAAGGGAACAAGGTTTTCCAATTTGTGTCCCTTAACCATGCACCCCTACTATCTAGGGTGCATGATTAATCCTAGGTGGTAACATAGTTTAAAAAACCATGCACTAACTATTCAAACCCCCTAAGTCTTAGAGTGCATGGTTTTCTAGGGATGGGCACACAGTTTGGGAAAACCATGTGCCAACTGTGCACTGCCCCCCCCCCCAAATCCTCCAAAACTCACCCGAACATAGCCAAGGAATGAATAAAAGAAGTAAGACTAAAAGAAGGGTAAAATAATACCTAAAAATGAGTATGAGACATCTCTAGAAAGGTAGAGATCTTAAAATCTCCCCACATTATAATATCTCATCCTCAAACGGTACTTCTAATCCTCACGAAGCTTCCAAGGTAAAAAGTTCAAACTACTAGGCCCATATATCTTCCTCCCTCTCCGATGATTCCTCATGAACATGTCCATGCCACCAGAGCACGCAGACCAATGACACAGTCATTCCCCACAACAATTTCTCACTATGATGCACAAAACTAATCATATGCTCCTCAAAGGACACATCAAATCAAGCGCAACATCATCGACATAGATCACATGAGAAGGGTTGGAGTGAAAATGATAAATATAGAACAAATGAAAAACATCATACATATCACTCTACCTATATGGAAGAGACAATCAATATAATACCGTTCTGATCCTCTCTGCAATCTCAAAAGGTCCAAGAAACCTGGATACCCACCTTCCCTACCACCGAATCCTATGATGAACCAATCTCAACAAAACCTGAAGGAATACATGATATCCAAATGTATATTGAATTTATTGATGATGTTGATTAATATATGACTTCCATCTACTCTACACTATAGCCATACATTTTAGAATCAACCATACCTACTATGATGTCTCCTACATGAGAATCAATCCCAAAAACTCTGACTCACCCGCCTCTATCCAGCATAGAGGTGATATTAATGGCCTACTATAAAGTGCCTTGTATGGTTCCATATTAATATTCACAAGATAAATATTTTTATAGGAAACTTATCTAGTGATATGTACTTCTCCCAAGTTCTGCTAAAATTAAGGACACATTCTATTAGCATGTCCTTTAGCACTTGGATTGTACACTTTGATTTCCCATCTATATGCAGTTGGAAAGAAATACTCATAAGTACCTAGTTACCCAATTCCTTCTATAAGTAAATCATGAATCATGGCCTAAAAACATGTTCCATGTTATTCCATGAAAATGGAATATATTTTAAGCATACATATCCTCCAACAGATCAACACCGAAAGTATCCCGGATAGGCAAGTAATGGGATAGTTTTGTCAAATGGTCCATAATCACCCATACCACATAATTATTTTGAGGTCTCCATGAACCACTTACCACAAAGTACTTGGTAACGTCATCCCACATCCAATAAAGAATAATAAATCTATGTAATAATCAACAAGGTTGTTTATTATCACATTCCACCTGTTGATAGGTGTAAAATCGTGTCACAAATCCTACAATATACTTTTTAATTCCTGACCTCCAATACTATTGATGCAGGTCACCATACATTTTGGTCAAACCAGGATACACCACCCACTTTAAGGAATAAAAATCACACATAATCTCCTCACACTTACACGTAGGCACTAAAAATAATCCCTTGATATATATGATCACATCCTTATATATAGTCCAATTGGATGGTGACTCCCCACATTCAAGGATTTCCCTCAAGGACAAAAACTCTGGATCCTTATACTCAATCTCCCTAATTCAGATTATAAGTGTGGAATCCATTGATAAATAAATGAGGTTCATCTTATATTGGCCATCCTAATCCTAAAAATACATCTTAGCTAGTGAAGTCACCATCTTCCACTCAGAGCAAGACCCCTCGACTACCTGAGTTTGTGTCTTTTGGATCAAATAATAAACAATACTATTTAACTTTCCTGGTGTATATGCTAGCTCAAAGTTAAAGGAATACATATAATCAACCCATACCGACTTCCGAAGATTCAAGTATTTCTGTGAAAATATATACTTTAATATTTTGTGGTTGGTATACACAATAAAATTTCATACCAATAGGCAATGTCGCTGTTACTTCATAAAATAAACCACCATGGCTAACTCAAGATCATGTGTAGGATAATTATGTTCATGTGGCCTCGAATGTTTTAACCCATACACCAAGTATCGATCCCCATACATTAGTATTACTCTAAGTGTGACTCTAGATTCATAAAAAATGGCATACTCTTCACCCATCTTGAGTAGGATCAAAATAGATGTAATAGTCAACGACTTATTCAAACCCTGGAAGGAAATATAAAATTCTCCAAAACACTAAAATATGATACCCTTATTGTTCATACCTTAAAGTGTTTCTTTCAAATGTAAAATGTCTGGGATAAACCTCCGATAGTGACCTGCCAACCCTATAAATCTTTGGATATGAAAGACATTCTTGGGGTGTGCCCAAGAATCAGCTGCCTACAATTTTTATGGGTCTACTGACACACCTTCCTCATAGATGATTTGATCCATGAAATGTAACCTATCAATCGATAATTGACACTTAGATAGATTATCATATAACTGATTCTCTATTAGGGTACATAAGATGATTTTAAGATGTTGGGCATGATTTTCATGATTCTTAGAGTACACCAAGATGTCAACACAAAATAAACCAAAAATTTATCTAAGTACTGGTGAAATATATGATTTATGAAGGATATAAACATATCCAGATCATTCATCACCTTTAACAACATCACAATGAACTCATATAGTACATTTTTACTTCTAAAATCATCTTATGGTATATCGTGAGGTCTAACTATAAACTGATGATACCCATATCTAAAGTAAATATTGGAGAATACACAATATCCTATCAACTTGTTAAAGTGATTTTCAATATGCCGAAGATGATACCATTTATTTAGTATTATTTAGCTCAACATATAGTAATAAACATATAAATGCAATGTACCTTCAACCTTATTATAAAAAAAACTAGAGAAAACCAAAGTTACATACTTAGATAGATAAATACCTTATCCAATAACTTTTCCAACCGAGTCTTAAGTTCTTAAAGATATATCAGTTATATTCGGTAAGGCAGAATTGATATTGGTTCATCTATAAGCATTATCTCAATTGTAAACTCAAAATCTCCATTAGGTGGAATCCTTGAGAAGTCCTAAAGAAACTTGTTCTAAAACCAGTTTAATAAAGGTGGAAAGACATCATCCTTTACACCCCCGTTATCCAACAGATGTTTCCCAACCTAGGAGGTGTGCTCCCCAGATTTCTAATAAACCAGATTTGCATGACCTGCCTAGATATCCCATTCTCTAGGATGAATATAATTGTTAGCCTTTGAATATGTAAAGGTTACTCTCCTACGGTAACAATAGATGCAGGTTCAGTATGATACAAGCCAGTCCATACCCAAAATCAAGTCAAAACCTAACATGTCAAGTATGTAAAGATCCCAAAGGAAATGATACTCACTAATATTGAGAGTGCATAACTTGTATAAAAATATTTCCCTCAACCATACACCAAGTGTTCTGTCGATTTTCAAAACCCCACTAACAAACTCCACTATTAGACTGAAATCATTCACATGTTGAGCATATATAAAATAATATGAGTCACCTATTTCAAAAAAAAACTAACAAGAGTAGAATATACAAGAATAGTACCTATGAATGTTGATGGAAAAGCCTCACTATCTATAAATATAGGATAAACAGTATGCAATTGTCCTACCCCTCTTCCCTCTGCTCCAGTCTATGTTCCATGTGCCTCACTACTCTGTTGATATAGATTTTGTTTCCTTGAAGTACATTATTCTACACCTTGAACAACATTACAAGTAGTCCTCCAACTTACAGAATGGTATGATGTGGAAGACCCCCCTCATGTACTGTATTTCGATCTAGCTCCTCTATCACAATCCATCTATCATGGGTTTCTATAGAATCTCTATAGATGACACATCTTGACATAAGTTCTACACTCTACCAGAGGTTGAGGAAACTGGTTACAATAGTGACCCAACCTACCACACTTATGGAAAATCACTCAAGTATTACCCTGCGTAACTTATCCTTTCCCATGGCCACTATACTGGCCACTTATCTAGTTAACATTTTCATAGTGACATTTCCTACCCTCAGAAGATATACCTCTTGGTATTCCATAAGTAACCACCAGTCATCCACCATAGGACCCCTTTAGGTTCCCCTTAGAAATTAGAGCTTGATTCACCACCTTTAAACTTCTTCAACTGAAATATATTAAACTATTATTTAATTTCACATTTAAGTCTATCTTGAAAATTCATCTTTGTAGTTTCCTCATCTCCTACCAACACAGTAATAAAGTAATACAAGTTGGTAAAGTGACCAGTATATTCCATCACAGAAATACTCCCCTAGGTCAACCGTATAAAATATTTCTCTCTCTCATGCCTAAGCGTCTCTAGGTAAAAGTGTTCCAAGAATTTCTCCTAAAAGTATTTCCATACCATTCTCTCCTAGTGCTCATCCTAAGCCTAAATATCCCACCAACTATTTTCTTGACCATGTAACATATATATAGCTAACATGACACTTCTCCCTGTAGGATTTTATAAATGTTCAAGAGTTTTATAGATAGGCTTAGTAAAAAACTCAACTACCTTAATCCACCTTCTCCAGTGATGGTTGGAGGGTACTGTAACTGAAAATATATTGTCAGATCCAAAATATTCTGCACAACCCTCCATGGGTCTCTATCCATGAACTGGATAAAACAATCAATGTTATCATAGAATTTTTCTCCCTCTATTTAACCTAGAACTATTGGGGCCTCTTTTACCACTGTTGGAGGATCATTTCCATCCATTTCCTCCAGTCATACTACCATCAAACTTTATCATGGAGTAATGTATCTACAATTAAAAAAAATGTATTAGGACACACAACACATCATTTAAAAATATAAATAAGAGGGACTAAAATAAAACCATAATAATTTATCCCTTATACACCTCCATATATTAAAAACATAGACACTATCACTACCCTCCACATCCCTCACTAGGGTCATGGATAACATGGGTAAAACACATTCATATTTCATTTTTCTCATTATAAACCCATTTTATTCATTTCAAATAACCTAATTTATTATCATTTTATGAATTTAAATTCATCAGTAGGAACAATTTATTTTTAGTTATATAAGTAAATAAATTAATTTTCATTTCAACAACTCAGCCTAAACCATATTTTATGTGCATTCAAAAAATGATGCATATCACAAAAATTCATGAGTTCCTAGAATGATGTATGTATACTAAAATTATGTTCTTTTTCATGACACGAGGACAATCTCATAAAAATAATAACATCACACAGCAGGAGAATCACCCTAGGTAAAATAACATTCAACTATAACAGAAAAAATCAGGAAAAAAAATACCACCCTGGGTACTTGGGTTTTCCCCCGCACATGGGTTAGATTCTACCATGCATGAGCTCAGGACCAAGGAAAAACTCCTAATAGTCTCTTTTAAACCATTTCAAAATAGTAAGACAACTGAGAAGAATATAAAACTTCTTTGGTAAAACTTTTTAACATCTTGAACTGGGTGCCACATGTCGATTCCCAAAGACAATTCGTTATGCTACCTCAAACACCCCTACCCATATGATAGAGGCTTCCAACTATTAGTGGGGGTCTAATATATAATTTGTGGGTACTATAAACTCTTTATCAAAGTATAATGACAACATAAAGAAATAAACAGTATCCAAATGATAATATAATAATCAATAATTTAAAAACATCACATGAATAAATCCAAAACTAAGAAAATTCCATAAACCAAAGTAATAGATACATCATGCCATATAACTGTCAAGTTTCAAATAAAAACACAAAATTATTTTTAAATAAAACTCCAAATAGGGTCCCGAAATCATATTTCTTTCCTCATCTATGCTCCATCCTGAATCCAAACCCAACCATATAACATAGGGCTCTTGCCCTAATCCTATCCTACCAACATGAATTCAATTCGGGTACTGATCAGGAATCCTGAGTAGGGTGTGAGTAAAAATTAGTATCCCACCATGAATGGATTTTAAAGAAATATCCATTCTATAAAAATGTATGCAGTTGTATAAATAAATAAGAACAAATGAAAAGGTAACACATGTTTCACATTAATTATTCTTTAATAAACCACATAGGTCCCTAGGTTCACAGTGACAACCAAACCAATCATAATTTCTTTAGCCCATGTCAGAGTCTAAACCATACACCATAGGAATATCAAAATTCATTCTTTTATAGGATTTAATTATTCATTTAACTCAAATTTCATATCTAGTACCTTGGAGTATCAACAAAAGTACCAATATATTGGTTACTTAAAAGAATTAGTCCTATGACATTATCTTGGGTGCCTTGAGCATCAGTCTAGCACCCCATGGGTATTTTAGGAATCAATATCTATCCAAAAATTAATTTTTTAAATGCATGTATTGGGGGATTTGAGCATCAGTCCGACACCCCATGGGTATTTGGAACATCAGTCCTTTATCCACACCTCATTGACCAATCAATCAAAAATTTAAAAAATATCGCAATATATAAATCAAGGTTTAACATATTTAACCTTCTAATCAATAATTCACACCATGGTTAACCATTCCATTTATCAATAACAACCAAAATTCTTTACATTAATCACATAAAATAAAATGAACAATTCACCATTAATCTAATTATCTTCAATTAATCACATCTCATTAACTCTTTAAGGTTAAAAAATCACCCCATTTAATTCCATCATGAAACATGAAATAAGGATTTAGTTCAATATTATTAAACCATTATTTTCACTTTTTTACAATTCAATAATCGCAATTTTAAATGAATTGGCACACCCCATGGGTTTTCATCAAGTCTTGTCTCATAATATTTAATGGGTCCAATGGGATCCATGGAGGGTTTCAATTTCTTGGAATTAAATCCATATTTTTAATTTAAATGCAATTAAAAAAATGGAAATAAAATTTTACAATTACATACATGAACATAATCAAGAGTATGGGAATTATCAATTAAACCACCTACCTCAGGATTGCTGATTAAAACTCGCCAAACTATAACCCTCAATTTGATGTAGAACGGTCGAATTCACAATGGAGGAGGGGATCTAGGATCCAAACCTAGGACCATAATCCAAAAAATAAGATATATAAAAACCTAGATCTAAATCATCAAAAATGTAGGAAAATCTATCCCACTCTAATGGGAAATAAATATGAGAGAGAGAGAGGAATCTAAACAAAGAAGAAAATCTCTTATTAGAGAGCCAATATTCTTCCACTGGATCTTTGATTCATAAAGAAAGGGGTTCTAGGAGTATTGTAACTATATTTAGAGCCTACATAATCCATGGAAATTATGTTAGTCCTAAATAGGGTGATTATGGATAATAACTGGAGGTTCAATAATTTTTAATAAAATTTTCGATGGTTTAAAATCATGTACACATGGTTTTCTAAACCTTACAACTTAATCACGAGCCCCTACTATCTAGGGTTCATGATTAATCCTAGTTGGGATTATGGTTTATAAAATGGTGATCCTATCTTGAAAACCCCCTATGTATTAGGGTTAATGTTTTTCTGGGTGTATGCGCACAGTTTGGGAAAACTGTTTTCCACCTATGCACTGCTCACCCCCCAAAAAACCCCACCAAAACTCACCCAAACACACCCAAGATAAGAATTAACCAAATTAAGAGTAAAAAATGGTAAAATAATACTTAAAAATAATTATGATACATTTACATAATGGTTGGGATCTTACAATCATAGCCACCTTTCCTTTACATGGCCGTCAAATGTGCACCACTCTTGCACTACCCAAAAAACCTCCAAAAACACCCAAAACTAACAGAAACACACCCTAGAAAATACTAAACCAAAGTACTAATAAAAAAGGGTAAAATAATACCTTAAAAATGTATAATTAATATTTATAAAGTCTAGGATATTATATGAATATTTACCCTTCCTTTACATGGTCGTTGGGTACTAGCCCGCCAGAAACCAGAAGTTACCCCGCAGACACATGGTTCCCTAACTAGGGCCCATCTAGGTTCCCAAATGGGTCATCAAACTAATTAATGTACCCAAATTTTAACACATTTTCCTTCATAGTTTTCTTTATCCTCACCTGCACACACCTAGAGAAATTTCCGAGGAGGTCACCCATCCTGATCACTACTCTAGACCAACCATGTTAAACAATATTGTTCTAATTAGGTAGGACCCTAAAGAGAAAGGTTAATATTATTGAAATGGGTAGTAAAATTTATCTCTTTAACCATTTAGTATTATAGGGATTTACATTCGCTACCCCTTTAGAGAAAAATGTACTCATTATGGACCCTATATCTCAACTCATACAATGCCACCACACCTCCAACTGAATTCCTAATTTGATACCAATGTAACAAGTGAGCCCTACAGATACATGTGGCCTCACACTAGGGCCTAATTAATTTTATGAATGTTTCACCAGAATAAATACATTCCCCACAATACAACACACATTTTTTCAATGTTCTTTTTTCTCACACGCACACACCCAGGGAGACTACATAGGCGTTCACCCATACTGATCACTAATCCAAGACAGTCATGATTAACTATAGAGTTATAATCAGGTAGGATCCCGAAAAGAAAGGTTCCTATTTTTGACATGGGTAGTATCATTTATCATTTTATCCATTTAACATTCTACACTTTTACATTTATGAACTAATTTTAGAGAAAAATCCACATCAAATATGAGTTGGTTAATGTATCAAATGAAAACATTCCTTAATCAAATATTTATAATTTATCACAAAATTATTTAATTTTTTATTAATAAAAGTTTTTTTGGTTATTTCTATTCACAATTATTTAAGTGTTTATAAATTATATTTTCAAAAGGTATTTTAAGTGTGAAATGTCATATACAAAAGTCTAAATGAATCATATATAGTTCATGTTAATTGAATAATATGTAGATCATATTAGGTGACACGTACATTAAAAAATATGAAAATAAATCACATGCTATAATGGAATGACTTATATAGGGATCTCACATTATGAGAAAAATTTCTTGAGAATTATACTTGGAATTATTAGTTATCCAAATTATTATTTATGACTAATTATTTGTAAGGTTTGGATAGATATTTTAATTTAAAATTTTATAGAAGGAAATTAAAATTTGAGATTGATGTGATTATTTAAATTAGTTTTAATTAATATTCACGGTCAATTATTATGGAAGTTATTCAATGAAATTTTATTTCGAGAATAATATTTTAAATTTTTTTAACTTAGTATTCATGGATATTTATTAGATCTATATTTATTTATATAATCCTGGAAAATACTATGGGTATCATTGTTGTTATTATTTTTAATTATTCTAACCATTATTGACTATGTAGCTATATTGGAATTTATTTAAATGGATCGAAGCTACATGGTGGAGAGAAATATAGAGATATAGATACAAATAAATGATATGATTAACATAAAGAAACTTTATAATCATTAACATGAACTTATAAGTAATCATGTATAATTTTTTTAAAGTCCATACTCCAAAAATAAGAAAAATCCGTCAAGATCACTAGTGAATTTTTGTTATAATACATGAAAGAGAGTTCAAGGCTTGTTAAGCTACTATATACTATTTTACCTTTATGTTTCTCGAATGGTTTCTTGAATTTTGTACTTAATTCTTTCTATATATTATCTTTTCTTAAATTAAATTATATTTTATACTAATCATTTCTAAAATTAGTTCTCTTCTTTTATTAGGGTATAACTCTCTATAAGGTACATATTGTAATCAGGTTGTGAAACCCCTTTAAAAGTAAGGCTATGTTATGGTTGTGCCTCTAGCAGAAAATATATTTTTTATTAGAGATTTGACCACATTTAAAATTTATATTTTTATTAAATACTATTTCCATCACAAAGTAAAGAAATGTGAATAGTATACATCAGATCACTTTGATATGAAATAATACAAAAATATATTGTGTTTTTTTTAAATTTTTCTGATACTCATGCATGTGAATTTTTACTCTGATTTAATTTCATTACATTTTTAAACTGGTCTATTCACCCCCCTATACCAAAAAATCTCTTGGTTAGGACCAAAAAATTTGTACCATATCCATACCCTCTAATAAGTTCAATTTTCTATTATCAGAAGCATTGGATCTAGTGGATATATATTTTTTAATAACCTTTTCATAGATTGAATCATCTAATTTAAACTCCATTAAGATGGATGGAATAAGTTCAAATTATAGATGGATTCTATATAATCTAATTCACTTTTATGGTAGATAATATAGATATCAGAATGCTTTAATGAAATATTATCTTAAGTAACTCAGCATTGATCATTTTAGTACTATTGTAAAACCTCATAAATTATCTGATTCTTACCCTAATTCTCTTACATAATGTGATATATCTAAATATATTTTTAATAATACAATTACAACTATTATTTAATCAATTATATATATAATTTTTTTATTTATACTTATAATTTTAAAACTTCTCACAAAATTTGAAAAAAATAATGTTACTCACCTTATCATAGCTAAGTAGATAAAGAAAAATTTGTAATTCTTCCGGTAGAATATCATTATTTCAAGATAGGAGATGATGAACCTATAAACTATATGTTCCATGGGTTTACTATAATTTTAAATATAATGAATTATCTTAGATAATGATTATACAATGTTGTGATTATTGAATGAGTTTTTAGAGCTTTATTGCAAAAATTTCAAGCAAAAAAGGTCACCATTGATGAAATAAATAACTTTAAGGAGTAATCTCTTGATTGTATAATTGATTCACTTTATCAATAATAAATGAATCTAAAGAGAATAAAAAATAAGAAACTACAAAAAGCGAAGTTATAACTTTCAAACATGTTAATGTTATTTCTTATGATGCCTATGATTCTGAACATTAGGAAAGTGAAAAATAAGAAAATTATTAGATTTTGACTGGTGTTTAGAAAATAATAAAAAAGGAATGGTTTTAAAAACCAATGCATTAGGAACTCTAAAAAAGATAATAATAAGGGAGAAAATAAGGGTAGTACTAAAAATAATTATAATACATTAGATATTAATTTTTTTGAATATATAAAGAAAGTACAAATCAAGACATACTGCCTAATATTGAAAAATAAATAGAAGGATTAAATTGTAAAAGAAAAATTAAAAAATTATTTAACAAAAATATAGAGTTTTAATAAATAATTTTATTCTATTAAATAATCTTGAAATGAAAAAGAATCAGCTAACTTGTGTTTTATGTCATCTTTTAAAAAGAAAAATTCCTTTGAAGTCTCAAGTATGGTGTATGGTACATAGAAAGTGGATGATATAGGAATATAACCAAATAAGCATCAAAATTTATTTCATAAAACAGATGTGATGGAGGAATTTTTACATTTGGAGATAATTATAATGTAAAAGTAAAATTTC
The DNA here is from genome assembly GCA_963277665.1 of Viscum album. Lineage (NCBI taxonomy): Eukaryota > Viridiplantae > Streptophyta > Magnoliopsida > Santalales > Viscaceae > Viscum > Viscum album. The sequence continues at coordinate 227,973,797 of OY728123.1, read as the reverse complement.
TTGGCGAAATTAGTATTTATTACTCTACTATTATTTCTAATGTTTTATACTTTAATTTATTACAACATAACTTAATTATCATATCTCAATTATGTGATGATATTATGAATTTTAAATTTCAAAATTATAAATGTTTAGTTTTTAATGATAATTATTTATTATCTATTCTAACCACAAGAAAAATATCTAACATATTTACCTCAGTGATATAACAGTTCAATGTGTTAAGTGTTTGAATGTTGTGTAGAATGATAGTATACATTGTAAATAAAGACTTAGTCATGTTAATTTTATATTTTTGTATAAAATTTCTAATCATTAATAAGAATTCAAAATTAATATAGTTGAAGAAAAAAAAATTACATATTTGCAATGGATTCATAAAAAGAAAATAACACAAAGTATTGTTCAGACCAAATAAGGAATTAAAATCCAACTGACCTCTGCAATTATTTAATGTTTAATTTATTTGCCCTAATTATATTACTAGTATTGGTGAAAAAATGTACTTGATATTTATCAAAAATGTTTAGTACATTCATATGGGTATATTTCCTTTCTCATAAAAGTAAAACTTTATCAATATTTAATGCACTCTGAAATTTAGTTATGGATGAGAAAGGTTTTATAACTGTTGTTATTTTTAGTCATAGAGGAGGTGACTTTAAGAAATTATATTTTCATGTATTCTAGGAAAATAATGTATATTTACATAATTTTTCAGTACCTAGGATTTGTTATTAAATTAGAGTTATTAAAAGAAAGAACTAAACCATAGATGGAATGTCCTAAATATTGTTATGTGAATATAGATTACCTAAATATTTTGGGACTCATTTTTTTGATTCTTATTATATTTAAAATATAATTCTTACTTGTCCTATTTTAAAGAAAACTCCACTAAGTAAAGGAAAACAAAATAAACCTTGAGTTGGTTATCTTAGATATTTTTTGTTATAATTATTTTTATCTTAAGTACTAAAGTAAATTTTAATAAATTTAATGTTAAATATAATGAATGAATTTTTCTAGGTTATTCAAACATTATAAAATATTATATAGTTTATAATAAAATATTCATTATTATATAAGAATAAATTAATTTAAAATTAAATAAATATAATGAGAAATAGAATTTATATTTAGAGCACACTGAAGAATAATATAGAGAATTTAATTTTGGAGAAGATAATCCTAAAATATTATATCTATTGAGAGGATAATATTTTTTCTCAATCAAATTATAAATATTTTATAACTCATAAATATTACCATATAGATAAATTTTTTGGTAATATTTATCCCTAAATTTAAACAAGGTTATCTATTTTAAATTTCTATGAAAATTTTACCTTTGTTTTCAAAATTTATACCCAATGATATTAATGAAGCTTCAAAAGATGTTAATTGGAAGAATTATATAGAATATGAAATTAATCAATTTAAAATGAAAAATAAGAGTACTTTATTAATTTCTCAAAATATTAACATATTTTTAGGACTAAATTGATTTTTATAAAAAAATTGGATGAATTTGGACAAATTGTAATATGTTAGGTATGATTAGGTGCATTGATTGTTTGTTAAGAACAAGGTATGGATACTAGTGAATTGTTTTTCACATTTTGTTAGGATTTAATATATTATAATTTTTTTACATTTTAAAAATATTCATGGTTTTAAATTATATAAAATGGATGTTAAAATTTCTTTCATGTATGGTTTTATTTCTGAAAATTTTTATTTTAATCAACCAACAAGTTTTGTATATAAAACATTTTTGATTCATGTTTCTAAATTTTCAAATGGTTTATAGGGTCTTAAGAAAGATATTAGATCTGGGTATGAAATTTTCCTTTATTTTTGTTGAGTAATGGTTTTAATAATGGTAAATAAGATCCTACTTTGTTATTAAGAAGATTTCAAATGAAATCATTATTATTCTAATTTATATTGATGATATTTTCTTTGGATTAACTAATGAATTGATTTTTAATGACTTTTATAATACAATTACTAGAGAAATTTACATGAGTCTCATTGGATAATTAATATTCTTTCTAAGACACAAAATTAATCAAATAAAGGTTAGAATTGTTTTACTCAATCTATGTATTCTAGTGAATTAGTTAAAATATTTAGACTTTATTTTTGTTAAACTCTCAGAACAACTATGAGTACTAATAGTAAATTGAATTTGGTTATTATAAGAAAATATATTAATGTTCAATTTTTTAGAGGAATGATAGGTAGTTCACTTGATTTAACTACTTATAGACCTGATATTATTTTTAGTGTATGTATGTGTGCTAGATTTTAGGCTAGTCATAAATAATCTAACTTAATGGTTGTTAAAATAATCATTAGATACATTAATGGAACTAGAAATTCTGGATTTTTTTTCTTGATATATATATTTTTTCATTTTTTTATATATTATAATTCAAAATTTTTAGTGTTTAGTATTTATAAAAAATATTATATTTGGAATAATACATTTTCAAGGAAAAATTTTACTTTCTTGGAACTCAAAGAAGAAGTTATTAGTTTTATTAACAATAGTTAAGGATGGATATATATATATATATATATATATCTTCTACAAATTTCAGTTCTTATATTTTGTTGATTAAGAATACCATGATTGATTTTAATGTTTAATTTCATAAGATCCTAAATTATTTTGATAACCCTTATTTTATTTAAATTTTTAATAACCCATTATATCATGCTAGAACTAAACATATAAATGTTAAGTTTCATTTTATTATAAATCATGATAATAAAGGTTCTATTAGGAGTAAATTTTTTAAATTTAAAATAAATTTGATGATATATCTACTAAATCTTTGGATGAAATGAAATTTGTGAAAATAAAATTTGAACGTGTTATAAAGGAATCTTAGTGTACAGTTTTTAAAATATTTTTATTTTTAATTTTTTAAATTTTTTTTATAATCTAGTTTACTAGTTTAAATATTCACTATTGATTATTATCTAATTAATTAAATATCATTACATGATTCCCTAAACATATAAATATATTTCCTTTTCTCCGTACATATTTTAGAGTATTATATAAGAGGATTTATTTATGCAATTGGAATTTAAAATTTGTACAAAATTGTTTTTTATTTGAAATAATTAATAATAAGTGGGGATTTTCTATTTTTGATTATTTTTATTTAAAAATAATCTATTTTTATAATAAATATATATATTTTTTAAAAATAAATTTTTAATTACATAAAAAATAAGGATATTTTTACTTGGTTAAGAAATTTACAAAAAATGGAGAGATTTTTGTGTTGTTATTTTCCAATTTATTGTTTTCTTGATTATTAAAAAAATACTCATTTTATTACCTCCAACACTAGTAAAGAAAAGTGTTTTAATTTTTCACTACTTGTAGAAGAATGAATTATTTTTAATTTTTTTATTCTTTATCAATTATTATCTTTAATATTATTGTTTATCTCATTCTTTCATTAATAAATTTTCTAAGTTTAAATTATTATGCTATGAAACAAATCCATTTTATTTTCCAAGACATACTAAGTTACTTAAAAAGTCATATGAAATGAAATTTTTATAAAGGAAAATGTGTTACATAACTTAGATAAGTCTTATAAAGTGAATTAAAAGTTTGACATAAGTTCTATTTTAAAATTATAATATCCTAAAAATTTTTAAACGACTACATGATTTTTGAAATCCTTTAAAAAATTTAAAATTTCTCAAAGTCTAAGGTATAATGATGAGATAGAATTCTTATAGGATATTGATGTCTAAAAAATTCAAATTTATTATGGAATAAGTGTGTTACATGACTCGATGTTTTTATTTTGTTTTATGGTTATTTAAATTGATATCATGTATTCATAATTAATAAATCCATTGTTTTTGGTATGATTCTTATGACCTAGTTTTGGATAAAATTTCATATTGATATGATTTATGTTCTAAATCATATGCTGACATTTCATAATTGGATAATTATAATTTTAGAAAACATTTTTTTAAATGATTTGTATGAAAGTATACCTGACTTGTATATAGTTCATGTCAAATGACTCATATAAAAAAAATCAGGTAACTTGTATATTGAAACGTATATAAATGAATCATACACTATAATTGAATGACCTGTATGCATATTTAACTTTTTAAAAATTATTTTTTTAGAGAAATGCGTTTCAAGTTGTTTTTTTAAATTATTATTTATGAATAATTATTTTCATGGTTTTATAAAAAATTGAAAATTAAAAATTTTCATATGGAAAATATATTGAACGATTTTTTGGATTATTCAAGTCCAATTATTATGGGAGTAATTCAATAAGATTTCATATGAAGGATAATATTTTAGAAAGTTTTAACTGGGTATTTATGGTTATTTATTAGAGTTTTATTTGTGGATATAAACATGGAAAATACTCTAGGTATTATTATTATTATTATTATTTTGAATTATTGAAGTTGTTTTTGACTATATAGTAATTACATACACTATTTAAAGGGATCAAATCTTAATAGAGGGTAGAAATATAGATTTAGGGATACATATACATTGTTATGAATAATTTTAAAAAAATTATTATAATTGAATTTTACTTACAAGTGATCATGTGAGAACAATTTTTTAAAAGTTTAAACTCAAAAAGAATAAACACCGATCACAATAATTACTAATTATCTATTTTAATACTTAAAGAACTATTAAAGGTTTTTTTGAGCTATTATGGAATTTTATACCTCTAACTTCCTCGATTAATTTCTTAAGTGTTTTTAGTTAATTATTTATATCTTTTATCTATGCTTAAAATATATTGTAGTCTTTTCTTTTCCCTTATAAAATAAGTTCTATTTATTTATTGGTTTATACCTCCTCAAAATATACATTTCCTAATTGAGTTGTGAATCTAATTTAAAAGTTAGATTGTGTTGTGGTTGTGCCTTAACTTAAAAAGGTAGTTTGTAACAAGGTTATGATTCCCCTTCAAAATTTAGGTCTTTTTGGTGGATAATATTTCTATCAATAATTAGAGAGAATTGGAGTGTATACATAAGATCACTTTGATCCAAAATATTATAAAAATAGCTTGATTTATTTATTTAATACTTCCACTACTCACGTATATACATGTTTACTATTATTTAATTTCAATAAATTTTTAAACTGGTCTATTCAACCCTCCCTCAAAACTAATGGCCATCTTGGACAGGACTTAACAATCATCTATATTGAAGATATCATATTTGGAATAATGAAGACAAATTTAATAGAGGTATTTTTGGGATTTATGACATCAGAGTTTTAAATTTCAATGACTAGGAACTCATATATTCTATTGAGCTAAAAGTTAGTTAAAAGGGTAATAAATGTTTTTTTAAGAAAAACATGTGAATCGATTTCTAAATAAGTTTTAGATGCATTATTGATTTTTTTTCAAAACCAATTATGGTTTGAACAATGCTTAAAAATATGAAGAAGGAAGGACAGTTGATCCTACAATTTTCCAAAATATGGTAGGAATCTTGTCATATCTCAGATAAACAAGGATGGATATTTTTTTTACACTTTTAGATTACCACTTTTAATGTTATCCCAAGGAGGAACCTCTATCGATTTTTAAATGGACCATGAGGTACATTATGGAATGCTTGATTATGGTTTGGTATACTGTGTGAAGAATGATAAAGATATATAATCATACTCAGATTTGGATTGGGCTAGAGTCACTGTGGATAAAAAATCAATGAGTGAATGTGTCTTATTTATGGGAATAAAATTCATTTAATGGATTAATAATAGGAATTAAATAATTTATCTAAGTATATCTGAACATAAATTCATTTCAGAAACAATACCATGTACAAAACTGAAGTGGATGGAACAACAATTGGGGGATCTTTGAGAAATAGTCAATCTTCCAATGATAGTCCATTTTGATAACCAAAGTGAAATTGAGATGATGAAAAATATGGTACAACATTTATGAAAAATGAATATTGAGATATGGTACAATTTTATTGATGGGGATGTGGAGCAAGGAATTATCAAGCTAGAAAACTTGTTTATCAAGAAATAAGTGGTGGAAATATTCAAAAAACCGTTGTCCACACTAGTATTTACGATGCATCAGTGGAACCTCAATTTTAAACCACCTACATCAAATTTATGAAATTTGGAAAATTCCTTATTCTTATACGAATCTAAGGTATAACTTGGATTCCTATGATTTGCATGACATTGAATATTGAGTTTTTTTCAAAGGGGGAGAAATGGTTTCCCAATGAACCTTGTTGAGGAAATCTAATATCAATGTGGAGTTTACATTTTAGGTTGAGTATATTATACTAAATATATAAGTAGTTACAATCCTTAGAGATATTACTTGATAATTAAATAGATATGTATAAATAATGGTGAAGTTCATGGAATATTACTTTAGGTTTATTTCAGGTTTTATAAACAACTGGAAAGACATAAAATGACAAGGCATGTTTTTCTCTCTTGATCTCTTGTTTTTTATATCATGATTTTATCACATAGTCATAGAGTAGTTGTAGATTAAATTTATTACTATTGGGAATTGTTGGATTTTAGTGTTCCTAAAGTTCATGGAGGATAAATTGGATTTTCAATAAATCAAAAGTGGTAGAATGTTGGAACCAAGGCTATCACTGGTGTGTGTTTATTAGATTTAGGAGGAGTATGTTAATTCTTATATATTTAGAAAAATTGTTGGGAGTTCATATTTATTATATTTTTCCTTGAATGGGTCTTAGAGAAACTTTGAATAACTCATAGGATTTTTGGATTTTTCCTCTCTAATAAGGTTATAATCATAGTGTAGGCATGATTCTCATTCCATATACAGGAGATATATCAGATTAATCTGAAACTTTAAGTGGAGATATATAGGATTAAATTGAGAATAGGGATACTGTATAAGAATACAACGAAATCATATAATATTCATACATAACCCAATAAGATATGTTTTAGAGTGAGGGTGGATGTGGAAGTCTTAGAAAATATAGAGTTGTAAGAGTGTTAAGCCACATAGTGGTTGACCACAACACAATCCATGATATGTGAAAATAAATATTACGTGAAGAGAATGTTTTGTGGAAAATTATATGTCACAATACCTAGTCATGATTATAATGTGCATCACACTATTTTATAAGATGATAAAATTATTCCATGGGTTATAAACTACAATATGACCAGCAATGAGAAAAGTAGGAATATCCTTTAACATAGTAGGTGAACAATCGAGATTGTGTATTTAAAATAATGGAAGAAATATTTTATGACTGTGGATGTAGATATTTTTCATAATGAATAGTGTCACATCCTAACATATTCAAGATCAAGGTTAATCCATGAATATTTAAAGAGAGAATTAAATAATAACTTATAGATTTATATACAATATTTTTCTTGATATCATAGATCTGGTTATTAACTATGGCCATGATATAATGAAATATATCACACCACAATCTTGGAGTTTTTAATCTTAATAAAACTATATTGAAAGAAGTCACTCTGAAAAGATGTTAAATAAATGAGGTTCCATAAATTCAAATCCATTTCATATTTTTTGGAATTGTGGTTAACTTGGTCCACTTATTTAGGAATTAATGGGTGGTTTTTGAAGACCCAAGTAGTTGATAACATTTGAAAAATTTATTGAGAAACATTTAAAGGAATAAATCCATTACTTAGATATGAATAAATGGGAAGAAGCATATATATTTTAATTAACTGATCTAGAAAACTATAGAGGATACTTTTGTGAAAAATTCTATTCAATATCATGATATCATAGAAGAATAGAAGAACAATAATAATACCATTTTTTTTCTGGTGTTTATAATTTGTAAATAATTCTTGTAAGCTATCATCATGTCATATATTCTTGTACTCATTTTTAAAAATCTATTCATAAAGGGATAATATGTACTACCCTATGTATTTATGGTTTTTTAAATTCATCAAGAATTCAAATTTTTGATTTTGGGATGCTAGAAAGGAGTAAAATGGTTATTTTCCTATTCAAAATGATCTTAAAAATATCTTTTGACCAATTCATTCAACTCATAATAGGGTGTTACCCTAAGGTTATGAGTTTTTTGTAATTTAAAATTGTTCAAATTTTTACTGAATATTTACTATTTAATTAATTAAATATTAATAATTTGTACATGTTCAAACGGTGTTATATTTTTAACACAACATTAGATTTAAATTATAACTCTATTATTAATTCCAGATTGGTTTTTTTTGGTGATTTCTAAAATAATTTTGGGTTATAGGACTTAGAGTGAGTGTTTTAAATGGATCTATTTAAATTAAAACCATGTTCATTAATTTTATTTGATTTGATTTTTATTATACCTCCCCGTATAGTTTACTTCTTACATATGGAAGAAGGAGAGGGAGAGGGATTCTCCCTCACATGATGGTCGAACCAGAATGAGGAGGTAGCACCGTTATTCATCCTTGTTGGTGATCAATACTAAATCAGGCTATAGGGATATGGGGAATGGATTTAGACCTAAATATTCTATATTTTTTCCATGATATTGGATTTTTTTATATTTTTATCCATAGATACCCATAAGTAAGTTTCATTTAATTTTAAAAGACTAATTTTTGTTGATCAGTTTTCCATGAGATCTCTATGGATTTTTTTTTCTAAAATAGGGGTTTCAGGTGAGTAAAAGGGTATTTCTATTTGGGAAACCTAACTACATGGTGCATGGTTTTAAAAATTACATGTCTTGTATTCATAATTTTATCTAAGGGTAGAAAAATAGGACTGCACAATGTCTAGACCATGTGGAAGAATCATATAGATTGATCTGGGGTGTGGCTGAGTACTTGGCCAGATACCCTGTGTGAGGCTTCATGATAATACCCTATGTATAGTACACAACCAAAGACCGTTTTTATGAATTTTATATATGTAATGTTACCCACATAACCAGGTAACTCATGTGGGTTACATTCCATGTGAGTATGAGATACACTATGTACTTGGAAATTACACACTATATCTAGTTGAGGTACATTTCTAGGTGGGGTTTTGAGAGTAAACACCATATACTCAGATGTACACATGTTGCAATCGGATGTACATGTCATGTACTGTACCATTTTAGGAATTTTGAATTATTTTAGACCATAATGATTGAAATAGACTCAATAGGATCCATTATGTGTATTTTTTATACATATAATGCAATTATGTGATCCTTTCAGTGTTTTTAGTACTTCTAAATGAAAATTCCAGGTGAGGAACTTATAATGGAGAGGTTATTACTCTATAAATTGAATCCAGAAGTCTCTTGAGTGTGATGTGAGATGATTACAAGATGAGGGTTGTGAGAATAATTGGAGGATGTGGTATGGGATCACCAAAGTTCTTTTTGGATGGTAGTATTGGGTAGTACTTCATTAGTGTAACTGGGTTACGACTTGAGAAGATAAATTTCTTGGGAGTGATCATAGCTTTTCCCTTAGTAGTAACATAACCAAGGTGGAAAACCTTCGATTGGGATGGAATTGGGTTGGGTGAGTGGACCAATCAAGTGGGACCTTGGGACTAATATGGGCCATGAGACATCTCCCTAGACCAATGTTTATGTGGATTTATACTTAATTCCAAGAGTTATTTTATGTGTTGAAACTACAAGGAAGCATGAATTCCCTAAGTATAGGGAATTGGCCCAAGAGACTAGTATATTAAAAAGGATCCCAAGTGGGATGTATCCCCCTGAATACTAACCTAGAGGACCTAAGTGGGATCCTTTTTGATAGATTGAACCTTAGTAGGTGTGTGTGTTTATGTAGTGATGTTTTCAAGTGTCACCTTAAAACCAGAAAAATTGTGTAAACCCAATAGAGCTGTGATGACGACAATAAGCATTGGAATTATAATAACCCTTGATATGTTTTATTTTCTTTTATTTATGTTAGAATTTGTTTTACACCCTATAGGATGATGTGATATGTTTGGGCTTCCCTGATTTGTAATTAGAAATACATATGTGGTTTCTATGATTTGAAGCTAGGTATATGATTGTGGATGACAAGATTTGGAGTTGGATATATATATTAGATCAACCATGGATTTAGAGATTAGATATTTGTATTATAGTGGGATGAATCTCCAGGGTCACGTGGATATAGATGGGAGATACCATGGATTTAGAGATCGAATATTTTTACTATCTCAGTAAAATTCTCTGCGGTTGTGTGGATACATATGGAAGCTTACATGGATTTAGATATAAATTGTTTGGACTATTGTGGGATGGATCCTAGGATTTTTGAGGATACAGAACGAAGATTCCTTATATTTGGAGTTTGGATGATTATACTACTATGGGATGGGTCCCTGGTGACATGAGGATATTGATAAGTCTTATAAGGATTTAGAGCTCAATATTGGATCTACCATTGATTTGGATATGAGATGTTTGGACTATCATGGGATGAATCCCTAGAGTTGTGGTGATATGATTGAGTTTTGGATTAATTTAGATACCACATGTTCATGGAAGGCACAATAAATGTGACATGTTCAAAGAAACTCTGGCACTGGCTGAAGATAATATAGTTAATTGGGATCATAGACCTAAGGTTTGAAAGTGGTTTTTTTTTCTAGTTATTTCATGGATAGGATGGTAATATTACATGAACATGTACTTATAAAGTATACTATAGGTCTATCTTTGGGGGTTTCCTATTGAGGATTATTTTATCAAACTAGGTATGGGAACCTTGGTGTTCATGAAAAAGTCATTTATTCTTTCATGTTGAGAACATATTCACAATGGATAGGGAGGAAGCCAAGTGTTTCATTATTGAGCAGGGCCACTCACGTGGAATCTTAAGATCACTTTGGTGCAAATCAAGAATCACGAAGAATGTTTATGTGGCATGAACTAGTGTTTTAAATAGAGTATAATGTATTTATTTTTATATTTATAGTTGTATATGATATTTGTCTAGTGGAATATTAGTTGTTCATGTGAACATTACTATTCAGGTCTATATATAAAATTTCATTTTATTATAGCACGTTCAATTAATTTATTCTTCTTTGTACTCTGGTATTTATAATTATTAACTATTTAATTATGATTTTATACTATGATAATGGGGGTATAGTTTACCCATGGTATCATCATATAAACTAAATTATAGTCAGCAACCTATGGAAAATTGGGAGGCACACCTTAAGTATTTTATTGACTTCTTTTCTAGGAACTGATTAGTAGTACAAGGTTGATACATGTTAAATAAGATGATGGAGAGACCCTATGATAAAAAATGAATCATTCTTTAACCTTTGTAACACCTATAGTAAATAGTTTGATCACCCAGTACATCAGAACACCATATATATATGGTTCTTGTATTAGTCGTTTATGGTGAAACAAGTAAAATATTTGTGTCCCTTTATTTATTTTCAGCATATGAATATTGTGTGTTCTTGAAAATTGGTAGTTTTGAAGTGTTATTTATATGATGATAAAAATATATTGATTAATAAAAGAATTGAACACCCCCATTAAACCCTCAAACCCATCTTATAATATATTGGGAATGTGGTTTTAACAAAACCTTTAAACTAGAAGAAGAAAATATAGGGTATTCAAAAAGGAATGGAATTTCCTAAATGGTTTATTTTTATATAGCTAAATATAAGGGAAGAAAAAGGTAATGATAGATCATTATAATCATATATATTTCATTTCCACCAGGACACCTATATATAAAAACATAGATAATGGATTAGAGGATTATTTTTATATAGGACATGTTTGTGAAAAAGATACTATTTGAATAAATACAACATAATAAATTTTCAAAGAGTGGAATATGAAATATTGTTTATATAGCTTAAAATAATTCATAAAGAGATATGAAATCAAATATGTTTTAAGAAAAAATATTAGTTTTTATGAAATGTTGAAATAAATAAGGAAAATTTCTTTTTTAATGAAGGATGTAACTATAAAAAATAAAATTTTAAAAATGAATAATGGTTAAGACATAAATATAATTAAAATAATTGAAATATTTTCTTAAAAATATAGAGTAAAATGAAAGATAAATCTTGAACATATTTTATATATATTTTTATTGGTGTTTTTGTATAAATAAAGGAATGCATCAATTTAGAAAAAATTAAAAATGTGATTAAAATTATCTTAAACCATTATTTTAATAATAAATTTCTTGATAGTGGATCCTTGAAAAATAAAATAGAGATAATTTTAAAGAAACTTAGGGAAGAATAAATTAATTAGAAAATCATACCTTATAAACTTTGTAGGGTTTAACATAAAGAAATAATAGGGAGGGAATAATAAAGACATGAGTATCCTATGAAAATGAAGCATAAGGAATAAAAATTCATATATATGAATAATATTAAAAATATGTAAATAGAGATTGATAGATATTAAGGGTGTTAGAGAACATATCATCATGAAAAATAAATAGAGGAAAAAACCCATGACCTCAAGTCCTAGCTTGATTTAAACACTCCTATAACCTCCTAAATATTTAATATACCTTTATTAATTAGTTGTTTTAATAAATTATTCATTTTTATTCTATATATTATAGGAAGCTTATTATATTTATATATTAAATTAATATTTTCTATTTCAACTGTTTTATAATTGTTTGATTTATTATTTCAAAACTATTTTGATATAATGATAAAAATTGTAGAAAACTATCCAATGGTTCAATAAGCTCAAAAAAATTTATTTTATGGTGCTGATGTAATTATATAATTAATTCAGTTTAACATTTTATAATATTTTTACAATTATTTTAATCCTTCTTGGTAATATTATTTTAAAAACTTAAAAATGACTATAATTATTTACTTTTAAAATAAATATTATCAAGTCAATTTTATCATTATTGATTTATATAATTTATTTTATTTTATTATTAATGTTATATTCATTCATGAAATCAAATATTAAGAATATCCATGAAATTAATAGGTGAAAGTTAAAATATTATCATTCAATCAAGTAGCATAAGACCATCATGGGTGAATGATGTTTTTTAATAGTTTAAAATAAGAGAAAAAACTAATAAATATTTGATTTTTTTTAAAAATAAATTATCAATAATTTCTTATTTTATGGTTAATTTAATTGATCACTTATTTTATTGAAGGGGATATAGGTGAATTGAAATGGAAAACATGGGTTTTGAAACCCATAACTTGTTATTTGAGTAAAATCCTTGGGATCATGTATAAAACCTTCTGAAAAGGATCTTTTGACTAGAATAGTTACTTAAGAACATGGATAGGGGAGATTAAAGTGTGATTTGGGAATATCATGTTTAGAGGAAAGAGTTTTTGTTGTGAGTAGAAATGGGTGGAGGATGGGTGTTTTATAGCCTCGGGGGAGGGGGATCTTTGAATAAAATGTTGATTATTTTAATATTTAGGGTCAATAATTTGAGTTGTGTTTCTTATTATGAATTTGATTATCATTTCATTAAAAAAATAGAATAATTTAATATTTTAATACACCCAAACCTAATAGGAAAATGGAAATATTTTAATCAATGTAAAGAATCAAATGTATTTTGTTATTCTAGGAATATATAACATAGGTTTTGAAAATTGATTTATAGGTTTTGAAATTTATTATATGACTTTTTTATGAATTATTTTACCCATTAAATAAAATTCATGTCATATAAAAGTTTTTATATATTTATAACTCAAATTTATATCATGATTATGTCTTAAAACATAAGGTATAAGTGAAAACTATATTTTTTTAATATTTACCAAAAAATCATTTTTTTTGAAAAATACCAAAATCATTACCGTCTCCTAATTCAGACTTGGTGATTCTAAAAATTAATTTAATTTTATCAAATTAAATATCTAAATATTAAAAATATAATATTCAATCTAAATAAATCAGGTTATAATCTATTTTATAAAAAATATGAAAATAAAGAACCCATGTAGAATAAAGTCAAACAATTCATTCTTTCTCTCATTCTAAAATCCAGTAGGACAACAAGATAAGAGAAATCAAACATCATAATCAAGTACCATACGTGCATCATAATCTCCATACCGATCAGAATTGTTTCCAAGAGACCTACTCATATTAGGATAAACCATACTCCTTTCAGTTAAAGAGTTTATTTAGTGCTCATAGTAGGATTTAAAGTAGATTAATCCTTCTGGATACTATGCTTTTTCAAAATAAAAGTTAATAATCCCTTGGTATCTAGAATAAATACTATTTCATTTTCTATTTATTATTATATTTATATTTTATATTATTTTTTAATCATTATATTTTCACAATTAATTATTTATACATGTGAAAAATAATATCTATTTTATAAAATTCATATTCTAATTAAGATGAATTTATATTTTAAATAAATATTTATGAAAATAGTTTTGGTACGATGGAAATTATACATTATTGTTAATATATTATGTCAATGACCATAAAACTTTTCTTATAACGACCTTATCCCAAAATAATATCTACAGTTTTGATAATAAGACACTATATATATAAAAAATTAAATACTCGAATGAAAATAATAAATAATAAATAATTTTATTTTAGTATAGAACATTTTACTTGATGTTTTAATGGAAATATTCAAAGTAAAAAATCATGAACATCGATTATGATAAAAATATTTTAAAAATTAAAATTATATATAATTAAAAATTAATAATAAATTATTTTAAAGTGTAAAAATATAATTTAATCATGTTTTTATCGTATGATGAATATAAAATGTCATATAAAATTATTATATTAATTTTAATGGTTATATGTTAGAATTATATATGAAAATTAAACCATGTATTATACTTTGTTAATAATGATACTTTAATGAGTAAATTAATATTTTAATTGTAATATGAAAATAAAACTATTAATAAGAGTTAAGTAATTATAATATAAAACAATATGTATAAAAAATCCTCAATATAGTAAAGATTTTTTATAAAAATACATTAATTAATAATTATTACTCATATTATTTAATTATAATGTTTGAATTAAGAATGTTTGTTTTTTATTCAACATAATATTACGAATAAATACAATATTGTTTTATTAAAAATTTAAATATATGAAATAAAATCCATATTATTTGAATTTTAGGAAAGTAGATAAATTAATTATTATAATTTCATTGAATTTCCTTACATTTTTTTAATAAATATATATATAAATTTTAGGTTCATATATTTGGATAAAAAAAATAAATTCATTTAATATTTATATATTTTTTGGATCAAATTTTATAAAACTATTCATTGAAAATCTTGGTTGTTATATCTTACTCCCTTATAGAAATTTTCTCCTCACAAATTTTACTTATTGATAAAAACTTCTTAATATATTATCCTATTTTCAAAAACATATGAATGAACCTTAATTTCATCTTTGAAATTAACTATGGTAAGGATATAATATGCATTGGGATAAATGCATTGTAAATATTAACCCTATGTATCTATATTATATATAATTAACCTAGTACTCCTGATCCAATGATTATCTATATAAGGCTTTATATATAAATTTTCTCAATCCTAATTCCTAAAAATCACTAAAAGATATTCTAAAACCATCTGAATAAGTCTAGACATATTCATAGTGGGCATAAATTGCAGTTGGGGAGGCGCTCGAGTGGTAAACCCCGTAATCCTGTATCCAAAAGTCCTGGGTTCAAAATGGGAAGGGGAGAATTTCCTAGTCACTATAATAGTTATTGAAACTTCAAAACTATTCACTCAATTTGGGTATATGGTCCTCATATTTGTTCCTTCAAGCCTTATGTCTTTTGGTCCACCATAGGCCTTTAGGAAAAAATGCCTCAAGACACCTCAAGCCTTTGGTCCATGGGATTTCAGTCCAAAGGGACTTTGGCCTATGAATCACTTAAGTTAGAGCACAAAAGAGCAATCCCTAAAGGAGGATTCAGTGCAATTATTTTTCACCAGAGTAGAGCTAATGAGATTTGGAATGAATAAAGAGATATTGAAACTTCCTTATCAGTACAAATCACTATACAACTTTGTATGAGGAAATTCTAGCCAATCAGTCATGAGAGGTGGGGATATAAGTGACACCAATGAAGTAGATACTAGGGAGGATTAGTTCTAGTGTAGTCAAGTAATTGGGTCTTTAAGTTTTTTATTGGGACTTGTGCCTCTGGGCCTATGAGTCATGTAAGGGTTCCCTCTCAAAATAGTTAAAATGGTATTATCCATAAAAAAATAAAAAATATAAGGCCTTCGGGCCATTCCATCCAGTCTATTGGGAATCAATTAATATATATATATATATATATATATATAAGTACTCCATGGATGAATACACCTCTTGGAAAGGAAAATTACCACTATCCTAAGTGAAATCCCTTTCTTCATAATTCCCTTGGGTGGATAGTCATGATTTTTCCAATGATAATATGGGATAATTCTCAATGATGGAATACCCTCATTTTCCTTCATACCAACTAAATTCACTTAGACCAACACATATGAATCCAAATATAATATATATAATTTTTACATATAAAATAAAATATAACTAACTCAAAAAAAAACAAATTTTAGTGTATTTGGGAACTATGCATATATTACATCATTAACTGATATAATTTAATGAAATCATCCGTCTTATAATCATATATAAATCTATGTATCACATATGATCACATAGGTAAATTAAGAAATTTAAAAAATGAGTGAGCCAAAAATACCAATAAGGGGAAAATCATTATTAATAATGTTATGTATATAGATCATGGGAAAATGAAATTATAAATGAGATACAGGATACTTATCTATAGATCATAAGAAAGTGAGATACATGAAATTGGAAAATAAAAATATTAATGTAATAAGATCATGAAATCATAAGTATTAATCATGAGGAAAAATATTATAATCCTAAAATATGTCATAAAGAAGTGTAACTATAAGTTATGATCACGGAGTCATAACATACATCAAGGAATAAGAATAAGAAATAAGAAGGAAATCATCACGGGTCATAGTTGTATAATTTAGAAATGTGTAATGACATAGGAATGTGAAATATGTATAATAATTGTACAACATAATCATTTGTCAAAGATAACCCTAAGACATTAATATCATAGTGGAATAGGCTAACCACTTATTTATTATAAAATTACATATTAGGAAAACCTCTTGAGTTCCATAACATATTGGACTAGGATAACCTCACATGTCCCATAAAATAACCTCTCATAAGATATAAATAATTAACCAATTCATTTAAGGGAAATATAAATATGGACTTGCCATTTTTCATAATTATATATCCATACATATATATTCTATTAAAATACCAAAAAAATTAAAAATCCATTATTAAATCATAATATTAAAAACCCATGAATTTACAATGGATAACCAAATAAATAATATATAAATATAAGTAAATAACCTACAATAAATATAATGAATTCTAGGGTATTCACACATGATCAATATAATAATTTTCCCAGTCCATTGAATATATTAGTATCTAGGTGAACACCCTTTAATCAAAAGAAGGAAATATAGGGTATTCACAATGGAAAAGTATTGGTAAAATTGTTTTATTTTTTCATAGTTAATGATAAGGTAAAAAAGGTAATTATGGATCATTCCCTGTATAGATATTTTATTTCCACCACACCACATATACATAGGAACTTGGATAAGAAATCATATGATTTTTTTAATATAGTATCTATTTTTGAAAAAGATACCATTCAAGTACAGTATAAGAAATTTTTAGAGATTATAATATTAAAGAGTTTGGAAATAGATTAAAATCCTTCAGTGGAAGATAATAAATTGAATTGTTTTAAAGAAAATATTTGCTCAGTTTTTACGTAGTGTTGAAATAAATAAGTAAAATGTCATTTTTAGAGGAGGGTATAAATGTAAAAAATTATATTTCAAAAATTAATAATGATTGAAACTTGTAATATAAATAAATACATTAAAAATAATCTTGATAATAATATATTATAAAGTGTAAGAGAAATATTGGAAATAGTTTTCATAACTTATGTTAGGTTTTTTGTAAAAATAGGGTAATGAGTCATTTTCAAAAATCATTTTTAAAGGGTGATTAAAATTCTTTTAAAAATTAATTTTAAGAATAAAATGTATTGTTAATGTAAGTTCAAAATGAAAATAAAGTTAATTTAAAAGAAACATGCACAACTATAGAAAAGTGCTATACTAATGGACCTATACCAATGGTTTAGAAAAAACCGTTGGTATAAGTACCTTAAATATACCCTATACCAATAGTTTTAGAGAAACCTTTGGTATATGTACCATGGAGAGACCCTATACCAACGGTTTTAGACAAAACCATTGGTATAGGTCTCTTGTACGCACCCTATACCAACGGTTTCTCTAAAACCATTGGTATATGTCACTTATATGAACCTATACAAATGGTTTTGGCCAAAACCGTTGGTATAGGGCCATTATAGTGACCTTATACCAACAGTTTTATAGAAACCGTTGGTATAGGTCCAACCTGTCCCAACGGATTCACAAAAACTATTGGTAAAGGTCAAATAATCAAATAACCTATACCAATGGGTTTGAGAACCGTTGGTATAGGTACCCATATTTTTTATGGATTTTTTGAAATAACATTAAATAAATCAAAATTTAAAATACTTATGAATACAAACACACACAAATATATATATATACATATATATGAAATTATGTTAAAAATGTCATCTCAGGTTAGTGGTTAGGTAAATGGATTATAAATGGGAGGTGCTGGGATCAAAACCAAGCTGGGTTTTATTTTTTACATTACCTATACCAATGGTTTTAAGAAATCGTTGGTATAGGTTTTTCATACGACCTATACCAACAAAAAACTATTGGTATAGGTATATACCGACACAGTGACAGCTAAGGGCCCACCAAACCATTGGTATAGGATATACCAATAGTTTGGATACTTATACAAATTGTTCCAAACCATTGGTATAGGGTTGTTTTCTATTAGTAATGGTAATTGGAAAAGTTTATCTTATAAACATCACATGGTATAACATAAAAAACAACAAGAATGGAATAATAAAGAGACGAGTATTCGTGGAGAAGGAAGGAGAAGGAAGAATAAATGACTTAATGTAATTATAGTAGAAATAGTTAAATATAAAGTGAGATAGATATAGGATGATAAATAAAATATCATTAAGAAAGAGAAAGAGTGAAAATACCCCTTATCTCAATTCGAATCTTGCTTCATACACTCCACTAACCACATGAATTTTTATGTTACATTTACTAATTACATGATTAAAAACCTTATTCATAATTAATAAATCTCTAATCATACATTTTTATCATGTTTTACTCATTTATTAAATTTATATTGTCTATGTTGACTATTTTCAATTGTTTAGTTCATAGTTTCAAAACCGTTTCAATTTAATGGTAAAAATCAAAGAACACTTTCAAAAAGTTCCATAAACTCTTGAAGTTCCATAATTTCGTTTTTGTATTAATCTAGAAGTAAGATAGTTTTATATTTTATTAAGTGGTTAAAATTTAGTGAATCTTCCCAGGAAATCATGTTTTAGATGGTTAAAAATTAATATGATTTTTTACTTTTAAAATCATTACTATGTGGCCATATTCCCATTAAAAAATAATAGACATGAAATTATTTGATTTTTAATTCTATATTAATTCATGAAATAAATTTTTAGGAATATAAATCAAATTAATAAGTGAAAGAAAAAATATAATTGTTCACTTAGGTGGTGTAGTCCAACTTTGGGTGAAAGTAGTTTTCTTCCAGGAGTTTAAATGAAGGGACAAAATAATTAATATTTGTGTTTCATAATTTTTTTTTATATTTAAACTATATTTTAATTGTTAAATTTAATAATAAATTATATTATAAAATGGGTAGGAGGATAATTGAAATGAAGAGAATATGTTTTGAAACCCCTACCTAGCTCTTTGATTTGCCTATTTTAGAGTCTGTCTAAATCCTTTGGAGGAGAGAATTTAGGAAAGAACTGGGCCTTGGGTATGTAGACAGGGTAGTTTATAAAGGGATTTTGATATATATTTTTCAAATTAATTTTTTTAGATATGATAGTAAAAGGGTGTAGGAGTGTTTATATAGAATTGGGGTGAGATATCATTGAATAAAATATTGATTATTCTATTATTTAGGATCAAGACTATAAATATTGTTGATTACTAAGAAATTTTTTAATGTTTAATTAAAATATATGGGTTTCATTGATATTTTAACACACCTGAATTTTTTTGTGGGAATATTTTATAAAATGTAATTAATCAAATATAGTCTTTTATTTAATTAATATATTACTCAGTCTTTGAAAATTTATTTAAAGGCTTGAAAATAATTATATTATATTTAAATGAATTATTTTAATCATTAAATAAATTATATGTGATGAAAAATGTTCTTAAAATATTTATGTAATATTTATTCCTTGATGATGTCATGAAACTTATGGTATAATTTAAAACTGTATTTTTTTACTATTCATCAGAAAAAAATTATTAAAAAAAACTAAAAAATTACCCAAAGATAATTTTGATGTTATAAATCAAAATATTAATTCAATTTTTTAAATATAAATTCTCAATTTTAGATGGATAAATTTTTAAAAATTATACATTACATAGAAAAGAAATTTATTTTAAATAGATACTATTTTTCTATTAAATTTCATTTTGTTATTATTTTAAAATTATTATATATTTGATAAGTAATTATTTATATAAATCAAACATAATTTTAATTTTATAAAAACCATCATATAATTAATTAGAATTTATCTTTTAGATAATTTGTTTTTAAAACTAGTTTGGTGTAAAATGTTTTATAAATTATGGTTATAAAACTATGTTAATGATTGTATTACATTTATAATAACCTAATTTTCAAAAATTTATGTCCATTTTATGATAATAAGATAATTTATATATGAGAAATTAAAAATTTTAATTAAAATAATAAATAATAAATATTTTTATTTTAGTGAAGAACATTTTACTTATGATTTTTAAGGAAATATTTAGAGTAACCAAACATGAACATACAATATGATAAAAATATTTTAAACATTAAAATTATATAATATTATAAATTAATAATGAAATAATTTTTTAGTTTTAAAATATAATTTATATTTTTTATCATATGACTCACATAAAATGTCCTATGACATTATAAAATTAATTCTTATCGATATATGTTTTAATTATATGACTATTAAATAATTTAACATACTTTGATGACAATTATATTTCAATTTATGAATTACTATTTTTATGAAAATAATAAAATGAAACTATTAATAAGAGTAATATAGTTTTCAAATAAATATAAATGTATAAAAATAATCATGAATACAATAAAAATGATTTTATAAAACCATTTCAATAAATTTATTTTATTTATAAAATATAATTATAATACATGAATTAAAAATACTTTTTTATTATTCAAAACAATATTTCTAATGGATATAATATTAATTTTATAAAAAATATAAATATGATAAATAAAGATATATTATCATTCTTTCAAGATAAGAGATGAATAATTTATTATTATTTTTTAATAATTCATTACTACTACTTGTTTGATAATTATGTGTATAAATTTTAGATTAATATGTTTAAAAAACTAATTTTTTATTTATATCCTTATGGGATAAATTTTATAAAAATTTGAATTGACAGTATATCATGTTATAGATTGTGTGATATAGAAGATGGTGATAAATACCTATTTCATCATGGTGTGTATTTCATCCTATTTTCTAAATATTATTGTAGAATAGATTTCATCATGTTTGTTTATATAAAGAAGGAATCCATGGAATGCATCAAACATTTGAAGAGTTGAGTTGAAAATGAAAATAGAAGATTGATCAAAATTTCATGATCAGAAAATGGAATATATTACACCTCTACTAAGGTGGATTTTTTTATAGAAACATTGAATAAAGAATGAGATTTTATCCATGATAATAACACATGGAAATGGTTTTTTGGAATTATTAAATTGAATGGTGAATAACATAAATAAGACACTAATCATTGAAAGGGGTATTTCAATGAATTATTGGAAGAAAGTGGTGAAAGTGGATATATATAAAAAAATCAAGTTTTTATAATTAATTAAAATAATTTATCTTCATATGAGATGTATCATGGAAGGAAATTAAAACAGAAACAATTTATAGTTCTTGGAGAAAAATTATATATTCAGAATGAATAAGGGAACCATAGAAAGTATGATGATTTTTCAAATAAAAGAGTTTTCTTGGGATAAATTACTATGATATAAGCCTATAAGTGATCCATGAAAAATTGAATAAATTTGTGAATAATAACGGTTTAAATTTTGTTAATAAGACCACTAAAAATAAATCTATTAATTTCCATTTAACCAGTGTGTTTCAAGAAGAGGAAGAGGTTAAAAAAATTCTAGATGTTCTCAAATTATGAGATGTGATGAGGATTATAACGCCAAAAAAAGAGTTAGGATATAGCTAAACAAAGATAAAAATTGATTCATAAAAGAAATATAAATTTTGTGATTAATTAATCAAGAATTATTAGAGAAAAATATACTCTAACACAAACATAGGGGATGTAGAATTTATATAACATTGATATATTATCATAGGTGGAACGATCATCATTTGAAGAGGAAACAAAGGATAAGTTATGGTTTAAAGCACTAAATAAAGAATTAGAAAAATTTGAGAAAAATATAATATGAGAAATTTTTAATAGGTTGGATGATTACAACATCATTGGAATAATTTTTTTAAAAAAAATAATTATCATGACCATGGAAAAGTGATCAAGAATAAGATAAGGATTGTGTGTAAGGGTTATGATCAAATTGAATTTATAGATGTAGAATAATTTTTTTCACTCTGATATATAATTGAATCAATATTATAGTTATTTATTATATAAATTTAAATAGGCTTAATTTTTTTATAAATAGACAAGAAGATAACATTATTGAATGGAGTGTTCAAGGAGGAAGTGTTCATTGAACAAATGTTGGGTTTTTTTAATTAGTGACAATGAAATAAATTTGTGTCATTTAAAAAAACATTATATATATTAAAGGAAGCACCAAAATCTTGGTAATATCATTTTAACACTTACTTAAGGAATCTATTGTAACATCCTGAGTTTTTAAAGAGAAACACTATGTTCGATAGTATATAAGATACACCACATCAAGCTTAAATAAACAACTGAATAATATTATTTAAATGTGAAAGTTATAACATATCTCTTTAATTGGATGGTATAAATATGAATAAATGATTTATGAAATAAATATAAAGGTCCAACTCAATATTAATATATTGATAAATGATTGTAAAATAATTATATAATAAAGTAATTTTAATTTTCATAAATAAGTTTTCAACAAAAATCAGTTTTCATGAATGGTAATTATAATTAATTTTTGGATTTTTAGAAAATGTATTTTTAAAAAAATTAATATAATTTCTGGTTTTATAATGATAAATTATATTAGGATTAATTTTTGAGAATTTTTAGAAAATATTAATTTTTCAATGAATAGAAAAAATTACAGGTTTTATTTTGAAAAATATAATTTATTTTCATGGTAAAATTATCTTTAGGATTAGTTTTGAAATTTATTTAGTTAATTATAATTTAAAACAATCCAATTATTGTTTTTTAAATGGATTTCATACTTAAATATTTTATAAAAAAATTTATATTTTAAATGGAATATTTACGAAAAACTGGGTTTTGTTGCATTTTTCCAGTTTAATTTTAAATTAACTTATTCCACTTCTATGTTTTGAATTTTAAAAAATGTATTCTATAATTTGAATCATAAGGTCTAGATTTATTAAATATTTCCCTTTTATTTGTGGACAATATGAATAGTAATCTTAGTAATATTTATTACCATAGTTAAAGGTAAATCTGGTAATTAAGGGTAAAAATAATATAACAAGGATTAGAAAATTAACCTAAAACTTTTAAAAATTGTATTATATGAGTAAGTTTCAACCAAAACCAAATATTTGTCAAATTTATAACCCTTTTGGGCCATTTTTTTGAAATTAAGTCCCTTTTTTATTTGATGCTAAGAAGTGTCAAACTTGTCACAATATTGTTTGTAATAACATTTTTAATATATAGTAATACATAAGACATGTTCAACCACAAATATATTTTTTGAAGATAAAATATTTACCTTCATTATGTAATATATAGTCAATATGAATTAAATAATTACCAAAAAGGATTCCACAACAATGATGAAATAATTATTTAATTAATGAAAAAATCAATAAAATGATTTTAATAAAAGTTATAAGAACCATTAAATTACAAAATCACTTCACTAAAATTTCATTCACTATGAATTTATAGTCCATTTGGAAACATTTTCCTCTAGAATAGTCTTAATATATTTTAATCTTTTTGAGAAATTCCAAAAGTGCCCCTCCCTCCTATAAAAGTGAACCCCTTATTCTCAATCCCTCACACTTCAAAACCATTTTGGATCAGAAAATATCCACACAAATCTATTCCTATAAACAATACCTTCTTTTTAGAGGACTTATTTTATATAGAACAACATCCTTAGTGGTCTTAATGTGTTAATAAAAGGAGTTTGTCTAAGGAAGAGGTTTCTTTTTTAATCAATATTTTCTATTTTGTTTATTCTTACAAATCCCTCAAACCTACTTCAACCATGGTAAAATAATAAATCTAGTATAATACATGTAATTTTATGTTATTATGTTAGTATCATTACCCATATTCATCTCCACTTCCATCAATTGGGAAAATAATTTTTTGTTTGTGTGTACGACAGACTACCACCTTGTGAACTGATGTAATCCATTTTTCATCAATGTCTCCCAAGACTAGTTATAATAATGTAATTAATGTTTATATTTTATATTAATGAATTATTTATCATTATGAAAATTTAATTTATCATTTAAATTTTTATATTTCTATGAATAGAAAAATAATAACGTCGTTCGTGCCTATGTGTGAATTTTCACCTCCATGAAGTATTGGGATTCATTTTTCATTACCATATAACAAATATGATATAAATAAGTATATTTAAATTATTAAAATGTTATTAATTATATTATTATCACTTTTCTAATATAAACTTTCACTTACCATTCTTTTATAATGATCAATGAAAAATGTAAATGTTACTCATGCAGACATACAACCTACCGTCTCCATGATTGTAACACAGTTCATTTTTAATAACCATATTTAATGGATGGATTTAAAATTATAATTTATGTTTAATAATAATATTAATTATTTTATTAATATTATTATGGATATGATGTAATAATTAACAATTTTACAAGAGACATCATACCAAATTCATTTTAGACTCAAGTACTGAATATCGTCAAAACGTCCGACATGAACTTAAATAATTATGTAATTTTTATAACATGATAATAAGTGAAATAAAATAAATAATAAATTTAAAAAGTTTATAAACAAAGTAAATAATTAACCTAATTTTATTATTAAAGAAGATAAATAATTTACCTGACAGAAAAGACACCAGGTAATGGGTTCTTTAACTAAAAAACATATTTTAAAATGTTTTAAAGATTTATTTTCTAAATATTTCTCTTTCATGTACTTGTTTCTAAAATTATTTTTATAAATGTATTTATTTGGATTTTAATATTTTAAAAAGGTAATTGTATAATTTCTCCCAAATTTTTTCAAAAATAAATATTTTTAAAGTTTTATATAAAGGACTTTCTTTTGAAAATATGCTTTTAAAAGCTACTCTTTCAGATCTTTTTATAAAGGTCAAAAGAAATGTTTTTAGCATATTAAAAATTAACGAAATTTTCCTCTCTCATGATTATTTAATTATTTAATGTTTCTATTATAATTTTTCAAAAATAAAAAATTCAAATAAAATTATTTCATTATTATGTGTATGGTTTTTAGATTTTAAATGAGATTTTTACAAGGAATGTTCATTTTCATATCCGAAAGTGTTTTACATATGGGTTTAAAAGAGTTTTCCTAGGTTTTATTCATGATATAGACCTTGGAAATTATTTATGATTGGTTCACCTATATATCATCAGGTGAGATCATTATATATTATATGATTGGTGCACCCAGATAACGCTTAAATGCATTGGGTACTCCAGAGATGGAAGTTAAACATATGATTATTCCATTTATAAGGGTTCTATAAGGGTTTTATGGAGATTATGGCACAAGGAACCTAAAATAAATTTATATTTTCTCTAATGAGTTTTCATTGAAATAATTTTGTTTTAAAAAGGTAAGATAATGATCATTTTGAAAAAATTATTCCCTTTTCAGGGTAAAAAGGTACATTTTTAAGAAAATTATTTTCTGGTTTTTTATTGGTCTAATGGTTTATTTATTTATTTTTATGTCCCTTATTAAGATTTTGTTCTCATCCTAAGTTTTAAATCTTTGTCACATTGTTTGAGGGATAATAATAAAGGATGAGGTCATAATGGAAATTGTGAAAACTTATCCTGAAAGAAATCATGTTTTATTTTAAAGTATTTTGTTTTATGAAACAATTAGTACAATTTAAAATTTTACACATGTAATTTATGGGTTTAATTTGTAAGAGATTTCCCTAATTATCTAAAACTCTAAATCTAAAATATCTTTTGTAATTGAAAGAAAATTAATTCTAGGAAAATGTCACTAGAATATGTAATGTTCAAGGATGGGTCCTTATAGTTGGTATCAGATAAAGGTTTATATAATGTTTTAGATTATGATATTTTATTCTGAGGTATTATTAATAGTTATGGATAATATCATGGGTTTATAATTTTAAGGTTTATCTTAAGACCAATGTTTTTAGAACCCATTTTAATGCAATAAGTTATAAAAATTTTAGGTGACTGATAATATTTTTGGAGACATTTATTTTTGAGGTAATTATGGGTTATTAAGTTTTGGGATGAAAAATTAATGATTTGATATAACCATAGTGGTTATTTGTTTATTTTAAATATATCATGGTTATTTTTGAGAAATAATGGTTGAATTATATTTTGGAAGTACAAGTGATTTTATTTTAGCTTATGATGATTCAGGTTATTTATAAAAATAAATAGTATATATTGGAGATTATTTGATTTAGGAAATTAAAATTTTTGGATGATAAATCAAAGGTGATTGATGTTATTTAGAGAGAAATTTATCTTGGAAGACTATGTGTTAAAATACTTATGATTTTTGGGTTTCAATCTTAGTCTAGAATATATATTTTTAAAGAATTTTAAGGATAATTATTTATTTTATTTTGGGTATTACATTTGAATTTTGGAGATTAATTATTTTTTGGAATTATCTTATATATTCTAACCATTTTTGTTTTTGTTAATGTCTAAATATATGAGGAATATTTTTTTTATATATGGATTTTTTTGATCCTTAAAAGTTGATTTTAGTGCTTCACGCATGAAAAATTCATGCTAATCATTTAGAGAAAAATATGAGTTTGTGGCGAAAATTTATTAGAGGATGAATTTATTATTATAAATTATTTATATTTAATCATTTTATTAGACTAATAAGTAAACTAATCTTTAAATAATAAATGTTATATGTCAAATGTTTATACATAGAAATCAATGGACTTCTATATTTTCTCATATTTACATTTTTGTGATAGTTAGCTTTATTATGACCATGTTCTCCATACTCTCTATCAGTATTTGGGTGTTATTTTTATCTTCCATATCTATATTTTTACTTCCCAAATATGTTCTTATATATGGTAACTTAGTATGTGTTATCTCTTATGACCTTCACATTTCCTTTTATCTATTTTTAAGAATATGTTATATTAATATTTTTTATGATTTGGGATTTCAAAAAACATATTTTAAAGAGTCAAACCCCTAGTTTTTGATCCCAAGATAAAATTTCAAGGACAAAATTTATTAAGGGGGGAATTTAACATCTTGATTTTTTAAAATTAAACACTACGTTCGATAGCATACAAGATACACCACATCTACCTTAAACGAACAAATAAATATTATTTATAAAATATGAAAATCATAACCTCACCCTTAAATTGGTGGGTATTAATAGGAATAAATAATTTATGAAATAAATATAAATTTCTAACTCAATATTAATGTATTGGAAATTTATTAGAAAAAAATTATATAATAATGTAATTTTAATTCTCCGAAATACCTTTTCTTAAAAAATGGGGTTTTTTATGAATGAATATTATAATTAATTTATGGATGATTTAGAAAATTTATTTTACAAAATTAATTTCATTTTTTTGTTTCATCATGTCAAAATTATCTTAAGATGAATTTTTGATAATTTTCCAAAAATATTAATTTTTTAATGAATAATGAAAAATACCTATTTTATTTTGAAATAAATATTTTATTTTCATTGTAAAATTATTTTTTAGATTAGTTTTAAAATTTAATTATTTCCTATTAATTTTAAATAATCCAATTATGGTGTTTTAAATAGAATTTATACTAAAATTATGTATAAAAACATTTTCTATTTTAAAATGTCATTTTTCTGAAAAACTAGTTTTTGTTACATTTTCCTGTTTAATTTTAAATTAAATTCTATCAATTTACGGTTTTAAATTTTAAAAAATGGATTCCATATTTGTAATTATAAGATACAAATTTATTAAATATGTCCATTAATTTTTTTTAAAAAATAATAGCAAACTTAGTAATTTTTATTACCATAGATAAGGGGGTAATTAAGGGTAAAAATAATATGATAAGGATTATTAAATTTCATTAAAAGTTGTCCATATTTATTAGATTTTTATTTTTAGAATAAAGTAATCCATGGGTCTAATGTTTTACCCATTGGAGTTACTTGGTTTACATTAAGTCCCTTATAGTTTTTTATTTTAAGAAAACTCAACCTTTTCATGCTATTATTTATAATAAGTATAACATTTTTAATATATGGTTATCTAGTATAAATATCTGACCATAACTATTATTTTTGAAATATCAATTATTTACCGTCATTATGATAACTTATTTTTTATTTTTATAGAATAAATAATTACTTTAAAAGCTTTCACAATAATGATGCTATGATTATTTAATTAATGGAAAAAACAATAAAATGATTTTAATTATAATGGTAAGAACCATTAAATTATAAAAAAACTAGAATAAATTTTATTTTATGAGTAAATATTGTCCATAGTCATTCATGTTTTAGATATATGATCATTTTTTACGATTAAGAAGTGGTTATGTGCCTTATAGTATTTTATTTAACTAAAATTCAAACATATTGTACTCTTGTTTTCAATAAGTATAATATTTCTAATATGTTTTTTCCAAAATATTTGTTCAAATATAAATATTATCTGGAAATATAAAATATTTATCTAAATCATAATTTTTTTTATATTTTGTTAAGAAATAAGTACATTAAAAAATTACACAACGATGATGAAATAATTATTCAATTATTAAAAATGTTAAATAAATTATATTTAAAATATTAAAAGTAATATAATTTAAATTAATTAGGGTTTTATACTACTTTTATAGATTAAATTTACATTTTTAGGATATAATTAAATATTTGGTTCAAATTAGACTTTTTTTATTGATGTTTCTAATGTCAAAGTAGTGAATAATATCAAATTTGACAATAATGATATTTTATGGAATTAATATTTTATTCAATATTTTAAAATAAAAAATATATTAAATAAGAATAATGGGATAATATATGGTCTAAATTTTCACACTATATGAATTTATAATCCATTTTAAAACCTTTATCTCTTGGATAGTATTAATATATATTGATCTTTTGAGAAGTTCCAAGAGTACCCCTCCCCTCTCTTATAAAATTGCACACATTCTTCCCAATCCTTCACACTTAGAAACCATTTTGGTTCAGACAATATCTACCCAAATACCTTCTCAAAAACCCAAAATTCATTTTTGAGGACTTATTTTTGGCATAGAACCATCCTTAGAGGTCTTAAAGTGTTAAGCAAAGGAGTTTGTCCAAGGAAGATGCATAGTTTTAAGTCGAGTTTTTTGGTTTTTTATTCTCCCACATCCCTAAAAATTTCATCAACCGTTATAAAAAAAATTTAGTATATTTTATATAATGGGTTGTTATTATGTCAATATCATAACCCATATCTATCTCTACTTCTATAAAATGGGAAAAGAATTTATTGTTTGTGTGTGCTATGGACTACCTCTTCACGAACTGATGTAATTCATTTTCCATCACTGTCTCTCAAGATTGGTTACAATGATGTAATTAATATTTATATAAGATATTAGTTAAATATGTATAATTTTTAAAATTTAATATACCATTTATGTTCTTATCTTTCCATGAACAAAAAAATGATAACATCATTCATGCGTACGTGTGAATTATCACATCCACGAAGCGATGTGATTAATCTTTCATCACCACATCACATGGATGATATATATTATTATATTTAAATTTTTAATATAAAATTAATGATATTATTATCATTATTTAAATATAAAATTGTACTTACATTTTTCCCATAATGATCAATGAAAAATGTAAATGTTACTCATACGTACGTACGTCCTATAGTCTCTATGATTGTAACATAGTTCATTTTTTATAAATATATTAAATTTATATAATTAAAAGTATAATTAATGTATAATAATGATTGTTATTTCAGAAAATAGATTATGGAATAAAGATCACTTTGACTATAGACATCATACTAAAGTCATTTTAGACTCATCTACTGAATATCGTCAAAATATCTGACATGAACTTAAATAATTAAGTAGTTGTTAATAAAATTTAAAAAGGTTATCACTAAAGTATATAATTAACCTATGTTTATGATTAAGGAAGATAAAGAATTTATGTGATGAGTTAGACAAAATTCAAGATAATCTGACTAAAAAACCTCATTTTAAATGTTTAAAAGATTTATTTTCTAAATATTTCTCTTTCATGTCCATGTTTTTAAAATTATTTTTATGAATGTATTTATATGGACATGAATATTTTAAAAAATTTATTTTTAAATTTATTTCAAATTTTTTCCAAAATAAATCTTTTTTAAGGTTTTATGTAAAGTAATTTATATTAAAAATCCAATTTTAATATTCCTCATTTATCTCTTTTTACAAAGGTTAAAAGAAATGTTTTTAACATATATGGAATGAACAAAATTTCCCACTTTCATGGAACTTTAATGCTTTAATGATTCCATTATAATTATTCATAATAATTTTCAAAGAAAATTATCTCATTATTATATGTGTGTTTTTTATATTTTAAAAGTTATTTTTATAAGAATTGTGTATTTTGATATTTTAAAGTGTTTTAAACATGGTTTTATAAGAGTTTTTAAGGGTTTTATTCATGACATGGACCTGGGAAATTATTTACAATGGGTGTAACCATATTGTACCAGGTGAGTACATTATAACTTATATGATAGGTTCCCCCATATAGCTCTGGGTGAGCCCGTTATATCTTATATGATGGGTGAGCCCAAATAGCGCTCCAATACATTGGGTGCTCTGGATATGGAAGCTGACTATATGGTTATTCCATTTGTTAGGGTTCTATATGGGTTTTGTGATTATTATGTACTAGTGATCTTAAATGAATTTTATAATGATTTTTCATGGAAATTTTTTGATTTTGAAAAGGTAATATAATGATCTTTTTTTAAAATGTTTCATTTTTAGGGTAAAAAGGTAATTTTCCAAGAAAATGTTTTTTTGGGTTTTCACTAGACTAATGATTTATTTATTTATTTTTATTTCCCTTAATGATATTTTGTGCTCATCCCAAGATTCAAAGTGTTTTTATAGGGTTTAAGGGAGAATCATAATCAAGGATTAAGTCATATAGGAAATTGTAAAGATTTACCATGAAAAGAAATATTGTTACATTTTAAAGACTTTTGTTTTATGAAAAAATGGATTCTGTTTAGATGTGTCCACATGTAATGTATGATTTTAATTTTTATGTGTTTTCCTAATTATCTAAAACTCTAAACCAAAAAATATCTTTGGGAAAAAATGAAAATTAATTTTATTCAAAAGTGACCAAAATATGTAATGTTTAAGGTTGGGTCTTTATATCTGGAGCATAGTAGGGGTTTTATTGATCACAACCTATATATAAAATCAAAAAATGAGGTACTATTTATTATAATAATATATGTTTATGATATCATTTTTTTGGAAACATAAATAAACTAGTAAAATAATTTGAAATATTTATAGGCTTAGATTTTGAGTTATTGATGATTAGAGATCTTCCATACTTTCCTAGGTATAAGGGAGTCAAATGAGGTAATATAAATTTATTTCTAAATTAAAAAATTCAATGGAGTTTCAAAATAAGTTTTAGGTGCATGATAGAAAACCATTATCAATACCAATTCTAGTTGTAACAAGACTAAAAAGTGTAAATATGGAAGATCTATTAATTCTACTCAATAATAGAGAATTATTGGAATTTTAGTATACTAGATATAAAAGATCAAATATTGACTACAAAACTTTCTTGGAAGCTTAGTTTCAATGTAATACAATGGATTAACATTTAAATTTTATGAAGAGGATCATGAGGTACATTCCTTGTGAACTCGATTATAGTATCATGTTTAATATAAGAAAATATTATGAATTGACTATGTATTCGAATACAGACTGGATAGAGATGTTGTGGATTAAAATACACTTTAAAAGGGGATTTCATTATCAATATAAAGTGTATTTTATATTTTATCAAGAAGTAATCAAGTATATATATTTTCACATTATAGTAAGAATATATTTTAACAATAAAGAAATGTACCCTGGTATAGTAAATGAAGAATCAATTTTAGAATATTAGTGAATTCATGATAGTTTCTATGGTGATCTATTTTGATAATAAGAGTTACAATGAATAGAAAAATAATTTGGTATAACACTATCTTATAAAGAACATCCAAATTATGTTCAATTTCATTAAATATAAAGTGGATTAAGGAATCATTGAGATGTATTATATTGAAAAAAATTATTAAGTGGAACATATTCTCACAAAACTATTGGTCCCAATGAAAGTTTAGAAGCATATAATGAAATTTTTTATTTAAATACCTCTCTTAACAAAAATAGGTTTAGAAAATACCCTATATCAATATTTTTTAAAATTATTAATATGGGTTTTCAATGGTTAGTTGAATGTTTTATCATTGGGTTTATTTTCAAAGGGGGAGAAATTATCGATTTGGTGAAATTCAATATATCATGGAAACTATGAAAATTTTAAAAGGATAGATCAAGATGTTTGAAAAGTGGAGTCAAAGTAGAATTCACATCTCAATAAGAATTCTAACTTTTAGAGAGAGTTTTTTATATAAGATAGGTGGAGGTATGATCAATGGGGATGATATGAAAAACATCAAGGAGTATATAATGAAATGGAGTTTTTTGAAATGACTGATGACTAAAGGTATTCAAAAATCATCAAAGACTTGATGAAGAAAGGGGGAGTTATGTGAAGTATAATGATTAAATTTTTGAATAAAGGAATTGGTATCTTGTTGGATATCTAGTTGTCTATATAGATAGTTGGTTATATAGGCATAAATTGATGGTTGAGTTATTTCATTTTCTTTTGTTCTTATATTTAAATTTCACTATGGTAATTAGTGTTACTTTGGTTAAAAAAAACACAAAAGGGGGTAATGTTAGAACCAAAATTATTTAAATTGGATAATATTGGAATATGAGCTAAAATAGAAGAATAATGTAGAAACATTAAATTTTACATGGAATAGGTGTTGTATTTGTTTTAAATGCACCCTATTAAGAATGTATTAGATTTTTTTTAAAACGTTTATAAATCTAAATGAGATTTGTGATATTTGTATGATTTTTTATAAAATAGGAAAAAATGATGATGAAACTATATCAGTTATGCTATAAATATAGTTTCATAAGAGTAATATAAAGTTGTGTTCAATCATTTGTACCATAATTCCATACATCACATTGTATATGAATAAATAACACTTCAATAAAGAACTTATAAATATTTTGTGTAATGAAATTTAGCTAGTCAATGGTTTCATATTATAATGATGTGTTCCATGCTGAAATAGTCATCATTCTGAAAAATGAGAAAGTGTGTTATGTCACAATTGTATAAATCATACTAGAAAGACTTCATGTGAATATGAGGAAGTTTAGTTCACACCTTATTGTTGGTCATGAAATGTTGGAGTAACTTTGGTGAGTTATAATCAAAGAAGACCACATCAGAACATATGTGTCACATTGTAAAGAATAAGACAGTAAAAAAATGGCTTTATCCCATAAACAATCTATGCATATGTGTTTATATATATTCAAGAATATCATTATATAATGGAATATATCATTTCATAACATAACCAAAGGTTTTTTTAATAGTATGGAGGTTAAATAGAGTTACATTTCAATAATGGTGGCCATGTCATGATATATTATATTAATGATTATTTTTATAGTTTTTCAGTATTTCATAATAGTGATAATTGATAGGTTACATGGAGGTATTAGTATTCCCTTGGTGGTATTTTTTTCGATCCATGATTAATAAGTGGAAATATTTAAGTGGTTGAGATTGAAAGATTTTTGAAGAAGGAATATATAATTATAAAGATTATATATAAAAAAAATAGAGATTAGAATTAAAAACATCTAAAAATATTGAGAAGGAAAATTACAGGGGGAAAATGAATTAAAGATCCATATTTTATATAGAAAAAGTGAAGCAAAATGGAGATAACCATGATGGTTTTGTGTTATTAATTTTTTTATAGAAATTCATGTGATCAATAGTTATGTCAAAATTTTCATATACCTTTATCAAAGTAATTAGGGGAGATTTAAGTAGTGGTAGTGAACCTAGGATCATAAATTAAGCAATATTAAATTAGGTAATCATGAAAATGGATAGTGATTTTAGTACATCGACACACTGTTCATGTATACTCCTTAAATATATCCCTTAGTGGTAAGCTATATAAAATCAATGCATTAATGAATTTACTTTTCAATATTCATATTTTTTGGTTATATGGTTAATAGTGATAGGTTCATACCATTTTTTTTAATTATAAGCATGGAGTCCATCAAAAGTTTAAAGTGAACAAGAATTCACACCTGAATTATCCCATTTCTCAGGGTGTGTTTTGGTCACTGTGATTATAAAATTTTCCTTTTAATTCTTTCCCCTTCATGAAACTTAAAAATAAAAACCAATTAGATGACCAAAAATCATACCAGTGGTGGGTGATAGATCTAAACCAAATCATTATCCTTATTATGTAGGCTCTTCTAGTTCTTTGAAATGAATTCCGAGTGAATTGATATATTGATTATCACCATTGAAGAGATGGATTTTAGGCTATATGATTGGGGTCCTCTACCTAATTTTCTCAACCCCTATTACTAATATCCATTATTTCATGAAACCATATCTAACAAATAGTTGTTCAAACTCATTTTTATTATCCAGGGGATGGTTTTCTTCTTCTTTTTAATGTGGTATATACACAGAGTTATATTAAGTATAGTAAAAAGTCACGATGGGGTATTATTTTAATAAAATTTCAGAATCAATCTTATATTTTTTATCTTATTTTATAATCTTTGGTAATAAGTTTTACATTTCTATGGTAGGTCACCCTATTCCCATGTTTTAATTAAATTTTTTATGATGAATAAATTCCCATGGTTTTATGAATCAATATTATAGTTGTTATATTGACCTAATTTGATAAAAAATGTATTTATATATGAATGTTATCACCATGTATTATCTAATTTTGGTTGTAACTCTCTATTACCATGATTTATAAAACCATGGAAATAAAATTGTCTCAATTGGTTGTTTTTATAATAATGTTTATTTTTTTGACTCTAGGTATGTCTACTTATATTAATTTCCTTTTATACATCCTCTAAATTTTAAAAGAAAAAACAACTTTTTTTTATGAATAATACATTCATGAATTCATGTCTTATGCATAGCCTAATAATAAAATCATAAATAACACACCATGTAATAAAAGAAATATAAAAAAATTAAAAAGATAAAATAGTTATGACCTTTCTTAATTTATTAAATCACATACTCATATAATTTATGTATACTATAGAAGCTTTTTCAAAAAATTGGTGTCTTTGATTTTTTGGAATTAGATATCACTCATAAAAATTAGAATTTATAAGTGTGTTTCATTTTTACCAAACAATTTTACTAAGTGTAGTGTAGTTGTTGAATAGGGTATATCAAAAAAAATGTATCTTAAAGTAATATGTTTACATTAATATTTATGTTGATCAATGTTGAGTGATAGGTTAATTAAATTTATTAAACTAATTTAAAAAATCAATAAATATGATTAAAAATAACAAATATTCATCAAGATAGGAACAGGTTGAGGTTGAAACATTAAAGATTATAATTATATACATCTATAAATGAATGAATGAATATAGATTATTATATGAAAAATAAGTTCTTTGTATAAAAGTAAATCTCTAATAATATAATTGCATCACTTTGTGGTCTAGATAGTAAATAAATTCCAAAATTAGGTAGGTTAAAACCAAATTAAGAATTTGAGATTCAATTTATTCAATTTTCATGAGTAAATTAAAATCAAATAGTTTATATATTGAATTATAATTATTATTTTAATTCAAATTGTCATGGGAAGTCAAAACAAGAAATTAAAATATTTAATTAATATCCAAACACAAATCAATAATGATAAAAAAAGTTAGAAAACCTTTAATTTTTTATCCGTATATGATAAAGTTAGTAACTCATAAATTTATGGTGATTTAATTATTTATAAAAGGAACATTATAACTAAAAATAAATATGGGTAATTTATTCACCTGAACTTCACAATATCCTCTTTAAGTGTTTTTAAAATCACATTAAAATACTATGAGAAAATCCTTAACAAATCCTAAGATGTTCCTAAATAAATATATGTCTCAATATATAGAGTTGAATATGAATTTATTTATATTTTAGTTGTTTAAAAACTAAAATATAGTGATAAACATAACATATAATTCCTATATAAAATTTAAATCTTTCAAATCATGGAAAAAAATTGATCTTTTTATATATTTGGTGTGTTTTTTCTATAGATACATAAAACCACATTGTTACCTCCTACAAAAAATTATTTGATATTAAACATATTTAAAAAAATCCTGATTTATTCTCTATATCATGACCAAAGGCACATGAAATTCATATTAAAAAAGAATCTATAATAACAGTGTGGTTATAAGAGTGAGATGTTAAATTATTCTAACATTGAGACAATTGCTTCATATTCTTATTTAGAACCACAAGTAAGAAAAATATGATGATTATATAATCATGTTTTCTCATATATTATAAATGATTTATTTATTTATATAACCACAAAACATTTTCAATTCTTGTTGAAAATGGAATTTATTCTACTTTAATCATGTTAAAAACATAAGTAACAACTATTTTAAAACTTTAAATAGGAATAACATCAATATCAATAACACAACATCCAAATAAATAATTGTTTCATTCCTATTACCATTTTATGTATGTTATCTCATGTTAAAAATCATATTTTGTTCAAATGGATCAATAAAAAAAGTTATCAAAACATTATTGGAATCCTAAATCCTAAATATTCAAATGGAGTTTGGATAATTATTAGAGGCCCATACGTAACACCAATATGATTCCTTGCATAGATAAATATCCATAGTTAGGCCACTTGGGGTTACATAGTGAAGTTTAATCCTATATTATGGTTCCAAGGATTTAATAACCT
Source organism: Viscum album (assembly GCA_963277665.1). Lineage (NCBI taxonomy): Eukaryota > Viridiplantae > Streptophyta > Magnoliopsida > Santalales > Viscaceae > Viscum > Viscum album. Next base: position 227,935,718 of record OY728123.1, on the reverse strand, counting down.
AACCCAAATTTTAGGCTCATTATAGTGAATCTGACTAATATAGCAGAGTTTACTGGCTATACCAGTGTGTTATACAATAGCATTGCATACCATTTTCTATATTTGGGTCTCGTGGCTACACATTATACTATAGTAATTCATTTTTTCATTACCAAATTAGATTTTACATAGGGTTTTCTTAAATTTCCCCTACCTTTATGATTATACAATTGAAAATAGTGAAACACTTTTTCTTATCTTTGGAGAAATAATTTTTATACCAAGTAAATATTGTGTTTTCTTGGTCTCTCTCATTTTACATTTTCACTAATGTGGTCTATTTTTACCCATTCATGGATTATATCATGTTAATATATATATTAAAAAAAATCTAAGATTGTTTTAATTCAAAGGATCAAGGTTATAATTTTCATATTGAATGATGGTTAAAGAATATATCAAGAAAAAGATCAATCTATTTAATAAATTTGACTTTTGTTTTCATAAAAATTAGATTAGGGATTATCTTTATCAAAAAAATGTTATATTTTAAAATTATTAATAATAAATCAAATGATATGGGCATGGATGAGTTGAATATATTTTATTTATAGACATTAGTAGTTTTAGTTTTAATGGTTACATTAAATGTTTTTTTCAATATTAAAGAGAGGAAAATGATAACTCAGTTGACAACATCACTGAAAAATATATACAATAATCCTTTTAATAATTAGTATAAAAAGTATAATTCACATCATAGATTTAACATCGTTAATAGATTAACTGATACTAAAAATGGTTTTAACATTGGTTATTTATATAACCAATTTTATAACCCCTATTGTGGTAAGTTTTGAAATAGGTTATATATTAATTGATGTTAAAATGGATTTTAAGATCAATTATTTGCATAATTGTTGATAAAAATCTGGGTTTTGATATCATCTAATATATAACTAACATAAAAAAGCATTAATGTCTGTTAATATATAACCGATGTACAAACACGAGGTTTTGACATCAATTATACAAATTACAGATGTTAAAAGTAAATTTTTACACCATGAACTTATGAAGTTTAATTTTGTTCACAATAAACCCTTTTTAATTTTTTCTTCCCACCATTATATTTATGAGGTGTGGCCATATTTTTCTAATATTATCTATAACTTTTCATTCTCCCTATTTTTTATTCTTCATATATTTCTCTTTCATCATTAAAATGCTTCATCAATCCACTATTTATCCATTCCCTTCACTTTTCTAATGCATTTATAATTATTCTACCATTATTTAAATTTTTTTGGTGATTTGTTTTATTTTTAGATATATTTTTTTGATGATTTTCATATTTTTTTGAATATGAATTCCTTACATCAAATTGAAAAGATAAATATGTTAATTACAATTTACTAGTATAAGGTAAAAATTCCATACAATTTCTTTCATTATATTAAAATAAATATCATTAAATGATATTTTGATCCAATAGAAATGAGTACAAGAATGGAAAAAAGGGAAAAATTGACTCTCTTTTTATTGTCTTCATTTAGTTTTTACAACATTACAATTTTTCTTTCTTATTTCTTATTTCAATGGAGTTATGGGAGTTTAAATATTTCTTAAAAAATTATACAACATTCAACATCTTTTATTTTGATAATTGATGTTGAAAGGTACTTATAACGTTGGTTATATAAATAATTGATGCTATATTAATTTTTTTTATTAGTTATTAAAATAAATGATATCGAAATCCTTAGAAGTTAGTCAAAATAATTTTTTTACATTGTTTTATATAACTAACATTAAAAAAATACAAACAATGTTGATCCTATTTACATTGGTTGAAAAAATTATGCTCAAAGGTATAATTGCACTAGTTATATATAATATGGTGTATCTAATTTTCAAATTATTTAACTAAAAGCTTATTGTTTAAATAATTATCAATCGACATATCAATGAGTTCAAAATAATTAAAATTAAATTAAGTATAATTGATATTACCTTTAATGGTGAGGAGAGTGATATAATTTCATTATCTTAATTATATATAAATAGATAAGAAACTATAAAAAATGGTTATTTCCTCCAGGAATAACAAATTGAGTTCTAATAATACGTGAGATCTAATTCTTAGTGAGGATATTCTGAAAGGAGTTTTGGGAAAATTCATTAGATCTTCTATAAATATTAAAGGAGAGAGATATTAATAAATTTATAAAATTAAATAATAGAATCTAAACTAATATAATAGGGTTAAGATAATTCAATGTGGTCCAGTCACACATTATGAATTTTTGGGAAAAAGATATGGAGTAAATAGAGAAATAGTAAACACCTCACAAGAACTCAGAAAACACAACCACAAAGAGTTGTGAGGATATTTCTTTATGGAGTATGTATATTATTATAAAGTTATATATTTTAGACTCAAAATAATAGTTTTGTTTGATATTAGAGGATTAAATCCCCAATAATTATGATTCATGAAATTTCTAAAAGGTGCATCATGAAGATAATGAACCCTTTTATATTGTGTGAAATTGTGATGCATGGATCCAAGATAGCAGTGGGAGTTTTATTATTATGAATAATGTGTAGAATGCCTCTCAGGTGATAAAAAATATTATTTAAACTTGATATCTTGATGATGTAGGATCTAGAACAAATTTTACCAATGATCATTTAGAAGATTACTCATAGGGTTATGTGTAACTCCATGAATTGGATACCCGACACCATACCCAGATCAAAAATCTTTATGACATCAAGCATGTCTCCTCATATGCCAAAGTATTATAATAAAAAGAGACATATCTAATTATACCACTCATAATATTATACCCCCAATACAATTCAAAGAGTAACGCTAAGATCAATGTCAAGATCTCTCACAACTCATTCATCTGTTGGAAAAACCAATATATAGAAAAATAGTCATGGGAGCCACCGATGGGTGTCCCTAAATCAATTATATAAAATAAAATAAAATTATATATAAAAATTCTTACACATGTAAAAATAATCATATGTTATCTAAAAATAAAAAATTAATAAAGTAAACATGAAACAAATGGCCTCTACTTCAATTGAAAAAACCACATGCCAATCTTGTATCTTATAAACATGGATAACCCTAATCCCCCACCCCTCCTTGTGTCCGAACCTATAATAAATGGAAAGTTTCTACCCATACATAGTAGAAATCATACTAGGTGTATGAGTTATGGGTGACTCCCCATCAAAGTAAAGTTTCCCTCCCCACTAAAAATCCTCTAAATGTAAGGGATAAAAGTGGGTATATGTGATATTTCTATAGAAAAAATTCAATATACCCATAGAATATAAATTTTAAAATAGTGAAAAAAATTACAATCAATAATAAACCAAAATTTATAATTGATCAATAGAATCAATATAGATGTGAATAAGAAAAAAACCCATGCATTCTATAGGTCTTATCACATATCTTAAATAATACACTCATAATGAAATCATTATAAATTGATAATATTACTAAGTATAGAGGTATAATTATCCCAAATCACCCATACTTTGCCAAGATAAAAAAGAAATGAAAATATACAAAAATTACAAAACTACCTTAGAGAAACATACTCTCTAAAATGTGTTATCAATGACTACCCATGAGGTTGGCTCACAATGGATACATATTAGTATATCTAACACCACTAACACAACAATCAACTTTGAATTCCATAGATATATCAATATTATCTCTTATAAGAAAAAACATTACATAATATTAGTACGAACACATAATCAGTGTCCCTTAGGAGTGTAACATCCATTCTCATCTAATGGAACTTTTCCTATAAACTATTATACATTTAATCATTAAATTAGAAATCCAATTATATAGGGATCAATTGATCGATATAAGAAATCTAAAAAAAGCACATGAACTCAAACAAGTAAAACAAAACCATATCTTACTAGAACAACAGTCATTAATAAGGCCCAAAATATCACTAGAACACACAAATTTATTCAAAATAAAAGTCCAAAACTATTTTCTAGAATATTAATGTTAAAATTGTGTTAAATAAAAAAATGGTTGAAAGGTTTGATTGGATAGGTTTCAAATAATGTATCTAATCATAAAAATATAATATACCAAATCTTAAAACATTAATAGTTACAATTAATGATTTGTTCAATGTGTGTTTAACTATGCATCCCTTGAAAATCCTCTAATAAAACCTTATACTTATAATTAACCTCTGATATTCACCAAGAAACCTCAAAAACCTTTATACAATAAAAATAAATGATAAATAAATATCATTCCAATAAAAAAAATCTACACCGAATAATACCACATCAATATATCATCCAATGTTAAATATTAAAAAATCTATAAATTCTTTCAAACATAATAAATATCCCACTTAGACAAAAGAAATATTACATATCTTGATCCTAATTTCCAAAAACGTTCACCCCACATACCATGATATAAAATTGAATACCTAAGCCTCACAATATTAAAAAAAATAATGTAATAAAGAAAGGCCAAACTTGGAACAAAAACCTCAAATCATAACCCAAATCAAAAATTAAACACCATACAAACCAAGAATAACATGAACTTAAGTTAACTGACACAAAAAATACATTTCCACTTCCTTTTATAAAAAAAACAAACATAAATATCATTTTTAGATTAACTCCTATATCACAAAGAAGGTTTAAATAAACAAAAACACTTCATTCAAAAACCAAATCCTCATTATACTTAAATAAATAAAATCAAAATTTTAACATAATTAATTAAAAATCCACTTTAATTTAAAAATAATACATGTAAATAAAAAAACAATTTTAACATTTAAAATTCTTTTAAATAAAATTTTAAATATAAACTCCCATTTGAAGGAAAAAAACACACATAAAATTTTAAAAAACACCACAAACTAATATATCAATAATATATAACAGTCTCTCAAACAGAATCATCACTAAACCATAAAGTGGATCATCGACACTCAAACAGGTTTGTCACCATCAAACTACCATTTAACCTTAGTATTATATTTATTTATTTAATAGTAAGTTAATATAGGGTTTTCCACCCTTTAAGAATCTAATATCAATCAATTGGACTCAATAAAAATGAAAAAGTAAAAAAAAAATATTTTCAAAAAATTTAACAAAATTATTAAGAAATATTATTCATATCACATTTATAAAAATAGTTAGAAACTACCTACTTTGATATGAATTCATAAAATAACATATACCCATATATAAAAATTAAGTCATTATATAAAACTCTACAAAAAATCCCCATTTTGAATTGAATTTAAAACTAGTAAAATTCAAAAATAGATATAATGAATGAGAAATTAATCATATATTAGTGATATAATAAAGAAACCACAAATGGCATGAAAATACCTCATAGAGACCTATTGTCACCATCTTAAAAAATATCTATTAATCGTATGGTTTTTGACACGCCTCAATAAAACCTCTAAGCCAAATTCCTCAAACAAACTATTGGAAATAAAAATTATAAAGGATCATTTGATAATTAGAAGATGAGTAGATTATTATTTACAATTAAAAGGTAAAATGTGATGAAATTAACTCATCAGGGATCCCAAATTATGAAATATCTAATAAAGGGGTAGTGATGTTGTGTGTGATTAAGGGGTGGAGTTAAAGAGGTTGGAGAGTTAGAGATGCATCAATTTAAAAATGTCTAATCCAATAAACATGGTCAATTCCAAAAAATTTACAAACTGTGTGACTAACCATTTATGTATATTTCTTCCTACATGTGAGATTATTTATTAACCTACATGATAAAAAAATCATGCACCTAACCATGCACTTCCCATAAAGATCTATTTCACATTATTTCATCTCACAAATTATCGATATTTCATTACATTCAAAATACAATTAAAAATATTCATTCTTGGTGTATCAAAACTCCAAAATACCTCTAAATAACCATTCAAACCCTATAAAAAAATTCAAAAAACTTATTATCATATTAACTATCTTTATTTACACATAATTTAATAACAAAAAATATGAGGTGTTATAATCTTCCCACCATAAATCATTTTATCTCCTAAAATAAAACACTTGATAATATCTTTGATTTTACGAACCATCTATAGATGAATTCTCATCTAACATTGATCTATCTCATTGAAAATTATATAAAATACATAATTATCCTTCAATAATTCAATAATTATGCTTGAGAACTCCCTTCCCTAAAACTCACCTAACACCTAAATTATAGTTCTTTTAATATCAAATGTGTTGGATATATACTAAAATAGTTTAATTGTATTATAAATTTATACTATATCTAAATACTCAATATACATTTGATGCATGTCATAGGTTATGATATAGAAATTTCATAAAAGGGAATGAAATTCCTTCATCATAGTATATGATGGGATTAGGATATGGGTCCTATTTCATGGATACTTCCACATATTCCAAATCATAACCTTCATATATGAATCAAGAGATGATTAATTTATGGATTCACAAACATTTAATCATTGTTTGAAACTTTAAAATTATTATATATCCCAAAGTTAATGTGTTATAGAAAACATATTTCATATTACAATTGTTGGAAGATGACATTTAATTTATATTATTAAATAAAGTAAGCCTATCTAAAGGGATTAGATCACTTCATGTTGGTGTGTGAAATAATCTAGCCATAGTTAAATCTATCTTCCTTACTAATTATCAATTTTTTTTCAAATAATGTTCTTAGAAAGATCTTGAATTTCATAGGGTTCATGTATAATGTAAAAATATTTTAGTGTTAATTACACCACCTATATATACAAGAGTCCATAAATTGATTATTGGTGATATACATTAAATGTGATCTATCAAGATCAACAGAGATGGTTCCCACTATAATAGAGGTAAACTTGGTTATATTAATTTTATTAATTTCATGTTGATTTGGTGATGATTGATATGGTATTCAAATAGATTTCATCGATGGTACTAGTCATGAAATGATCATACAAAATATGCTAGTAATATCAATTCCTTGTATATATTTTGAATCAAAAAATTTTCTACTAATTTTTCAAGTAAAAATTATATTGAATACTTTTTATAGATATATAGTAACATATGACATGACATAGATAATTTTTGGACATTTTATCACTCTTAATTTCTAAAAAACATGATACATTGTAACAAGGAACTTATGGTTTTCTTATTAATAAGGCATGAATGGTTTAATTTTATCATATGATTAAATAGAACTAGTTTTACACTACGTTGTCATCTATGGAAGATTATTATATCCTACATATTGAATCCATGTTTTGAAGAATTAGAGTGTTTCATAATAAAGGAGATATATCATGTATCATTAAAAAGGCCACTTATGATATCTCTTATAATTAGCAATGATTAGATAAAAACATATGACAGATAACCCCTCTATTTATAATAAAATATGATATATCCTAAAAATAGAAAATTTTATTGTTATAAAATATTTCTGATTATTTGTGATTTTTTTAAAATATGAGTTTCAGACATTATAAATAAAATATTTATATTCCTAAAAAATATGAAATATTATTATTAATATCTCATTTTTATAAAATAAATAAAATATTTATTTATTTATTCTATAAAAATATCTATTTCTATAAATTTTTTATATGATGTGAATATTATTTCTTCTTAAATTAATGTTATAAATTTCTACTTTTAAAATTCTCATTCCATTCTATGTGGTAGAACATATGAATCATTTTTTATCTATAATTACTTTTGTTTTCAATTAATTTTATTTGTATAAATATAGTTTTTGGATATAGTTTATACATATTTAGATTTAGACCTATCATAGACATGAAATCTATCTTGTTTAAAGTATCATTGGGTAGAGGGAAATTGAATCAGATTGCTCACTATACTAAAAACTTATTCCTTGACTAGAAAAATGGGGGCTTCCTATCTATGGATTCAAGATTAATCATGTGGGTATGGTTAATTTCATATAATTATTAACTTTTAAAAGACATAATTCATAAACTTTATTCCTAGGATACATTTAGATATGTAAAAATATTTTTTTCTTAAATTTTGGGTTATGTAATAAAAGTTGTTAGTTGTTTAAAGAGTTACACATTATTATGTATTAAAAAAATTTAAATGGTGGATATAATAATAATTACAAAACTAAATAATTAGAAGCATGTATACATAAAGTAATAAAATATGAGATAATAAATACTTCATGTGATGTAATAATTATGAATTTAGTATTTATGTGATGTATATTAAATGGTTATAAATTAAAATAAAAACCCTTCAAAAACTAATTATGAAATTCATTTTAGAGAAAAATATTCCATGGCATCAATCATCTAATTGGGTGGGTCATGCTAAATTCAGGTTCCCATTAACAGTATTGTACAAGAAATATTGGGTATCGTTGATACTAGTATGATTATATTCCCATATTTAACTATGATATTTGGGTTAAACAGGGTTAGAAAACCCTAATAGAATTATGATACCAGACTAATAGAGTTAATTTTGTTCATCTGATGGACTTGGAAAAAGATTTTTCAAATCAAATATCCAATATTTATATTTGATATGATTAGTATGATCCCCTACCTAAATATAAAGGGTGTGGGAGAAATGAAAGTGTGACTAAAAAATCATTGAAATATGGATCATGTCTACTATAGGTAATGATATATGGGGTTATTATTTTTAATGGGAGTAATTTCCTTAAAATTACATTAGGAAAAGATATAAAATATGATACTTTCCTATAGATATGTATATTATTGCATATATATTGATTAAAATTTTAATATATCCCATAAGTATAACCTATTAAATAATTTTAGTTTGGTATCAATGATTTATAAGTGTTATTAAAGGGAAACATTTTAATAATTTTGATGTGAATGTAATAAAAATTAATTTCTCCCACTTTGACACATACGTATTATGTATAAGGTTTCATTCACATATGTGTGATGATAAACATAGACTTAGATATTAGATATATTTAACAAAATTTTAAGTATATCTATATATTGGAAATTAAGTATGATTTTATACATTGTAAGTAGGTACTCAAGATCTATGATTACCTATTGTATTAGTTCTAGAATTATTAATATGTTATTATGTTCCTACAATAAATAGAAATTTTATTTTCTATATATTATTTGGTAAATATGGGAATACAACTCATTATTAAGAACATAATTTTTTTTATATATAAATTAAATTATTTTTGGAATTGGGAAAATGGAAAGTTATTTATACATTCTAAATAGGGATAATAATTTCTATAACTTTCAAAATAAGAAGCTTGAGGTTGATTATAACCCAATTTACTCATGGAATTGTCTTTATAGACTTATAAATGAGAAAATAACTCAAAAAATATATAGATATGGATTATTTATTTAATTAAATTATGAATTATTTAACACATGTGAATCCTTTTTGTAACGAAAAATGAAAAAACACCTTTTGTGGAAAATATGAAAGGGTGAGTGGGTAATTTGATATAATAAACAGTGATGTATGTGGACCAATTAACACTCAAGAAAGCCGTGTTTATAGGTACTTATTAAATTTTATTGATGAATTTAGTCAGTATGGTTTTATATTACATAGGAAAAAATGTTTTATTTTTTTTAAATGTTAAAAGAGTTTTAGAACTATGTAAAGAATAAACTTGTAAAATGTATTACGATTCATTGATCAGATAGGGGTGGTGAATACATGAGACAATAATTTACTAATCATCCAAGGTATTATGAATTGGATTTAGAGATCAATCTTCCTAGAACAAAAAATTGGAATAGTGTGTTTGAGAGAAGAAATTATACCCTGTTAGATATGGCTTAATCAATAATTATACAATGTTTTCTATTTCATTCTGGTGATATGATCTAGAAATTACTACATTTCTACTTAACCAAATTCAATATAAATTAATAATAAAGATAATATATGTGACAAGGAATGGGAAACATCCTAGTTAGTATTTTTTAGGGATTTTGGGTTTTTAATCTTATACATGATGTTTGATTTCAGATAAAATTTACTATAAATTAGAGAAACAATTATTTTTAATTATTCAATAAAAACAATGGGTGATTTCTTATGTATTATTATTGATAAAAAAGTATTTATATATTGATTTTATGTTTTTATTGTGAAATAATAAATTAATAAATGATTAAATGGGATAATAGTTGAAATTAGAGAAGTTTAAGACCAACAAAATGCAAGTTCTCCTAACCTGGAAGTTGAAATGGTTACACAAAGTGTTATGGAAGAATAACTAGCTAATTTTTCATTTACTCTATGGTAAGGTATGATTCTCCAAGAGACCAAGAGATATGGATTTCATGTGGAAAATGATTATGATGAAATATTAATAGATTATGAACTAATTACCTATCTAGATGCTATTAAGAGTTCTTATTTGGAGAAATTTTTAAAGGCCAAGAAATATTAGATGGACTATATTTATACCAATAAAGATTATAAAATGATGGATGCATCTAAGGAATGAGACACAATAATGTGTTAGTGAGTTGTCTAAAATAAAAATATCATGGTTAATAGTGTTTCTACCAACAAATATGAGTAAGTGGTAATGAGGTATAGAAAAATTCATGGTATTGGCTATGAAGAAATATTTTCTCTAGTTGTGATTGTAAATTCTATTTATATATTTCCAACTGTAAAGGTTCACCATGATTATAAGTGTTATAATTTAGATTCAATTATATTATGTGGGAATTTTATTTTAATATAAATATAATAAAACTCACATTTTAATATTTAATGGTAAAAATAATTTAATTTGATTGGATGAATATCTATTTTGAATTTACTAGTTTAAAATAATCCTAGAATGAATTTTTAAAATATTCCCATATAAATAAGATTTTATGAATATTTAAAAATGTAGTATTTAACTATTGATCCTTTAATTTTTAATAACTTGTCATAATAGGTATAATTAACTATGTATTAGTTATCAATTTTTTATAAATAAATACAATGTTACTTGGATATAAAAAGTTATATTTTTAATAAAATTGTTTTTAAGTGCATAATGATTTTCCTTTTTAATTAATTATAATAACCTTTAATAATGAATAATTTAAATAAAATATATTTATTATATATATAAAAATATTAATTTAAATATACATAATAATGTTTATTAGTCATATAGTTATTTTAATACCATCTTATACTTAAAAAAAGCATTTCATGAAAAACCATTTTCATCAACTTTTGTGGTTTTATTTTTAAAATAAATTATTTCACTTATATGAATTAAATTTGATAAATTTTATTCTATATTTGAAATAATCATAATTAATATTAGATAATAAGTCCAAAATAATTTTTGGTTATAATGAATATTAAAAATAATAAAAATTAGTTACCACTATTAAGATCAAAATGGGTTTACTATGAGTTAATAAAAAAATATAAGGATTAAAATGGACTTAAAAATTGTGTAATACCTCATTAGATGTTTTTATTCCTACATTTACCATATAATATTTTTATGAGATTCATTTTGAGAATTTTTTCTAAGAAAATTACTTTATAATATTTGAAAACTATGAAAAATTACAAGTTTACAACTCACCTCAATTATAAAAGGGAACCACCTCCTATCACTTCATTACACCTTTGGATGCATTTATCTTGACCAAAAACTATCAAAATATACCCCTATAATACTTATACACATTATAAAAGTGATGTTATTCCTAAAACAACAACTATAATGTCCTTAATAAGTGATAAAAAGGAGGTTTCTCTAAGAGAAGGTAATCGTATTCACCAATATCTTTCTTTTTATTGATTTATTTTACCACAAAATTTTTTGCCTTATCAATTAAAATATTATAAAACCAGTATATAACATATAATTATATTTTATTTTTTTATGAAATAATATTTATCTATCTCCTTCTCTATTAAATGGGAAACAAAACCATTGTTCGTGTGTACGACAGACTACCACCCTGAGAACTGATGTAATTCATTTTCAGTCACTATCTCATAGGGATAATCATAATGATGGAAATAATGAATATATATGATACTTATGGCATAATATTGATTCTAAAAAGTTAATATATCATCTACTTTCTTACCTTTTCACCCATTAGTGAATGATAACATCACTTGTGTGTACGTACGACCTTCCATATCCATTGAGAAATGAGATTCATTTTCCATGTCCAAATTTAAAGAATGATTATATAAATTTATATAACTAATAAATATGATATTTTTAACATTAATATCATTCTATATATAGTGAAACTAAATCCTATTCACAATAACCATAAAATTATTAGCAAAAAATGATTGACAAAATGAATCAAAAAAACCAAAAATAATGGTAATAATGAATGATTGTCAACTAATGGGTGATAAGATGTTATGTAACACCCCAAGCTTCTACGGTACGTTTCCCTTCGAATAATGCGATAGCGTGTGTTGTACGCAACCTCGAGTTCTAACACACACCACAACTAATTAAACTAGCCGTTGTGAATAGTAATACCTACTTTTTGAAATCATATATATTCTATATTTCAAAATGGACTTCATTTTTGGATTCGGAATATCAAAATTAGCCTAGGGTGAAATTTTGGTACATTTCGGATAACTTTCATATTTTGATGAATAGTGAAAATTTCTAAATTTTAATTAAAAACAACTTTTTTAATCAAAATAATTAATAGTGATAAATTATGAATTTGAGTGGTTTTAAAGTATATTTAGAATATATTTTTACCATTCAATTTAATGATTATCATTGGACATAATTTTACAATTAAACCGAACATAAACAAGTGTCAATCTTTTGATAGTTATTATCTCTTAAAAACACGCTTTTTGTTTTGACAGCGGGAATTAATTTTAAATTAATTTCTGCCACTTCTGTGTTTTGAATTTAGGAAAATGGATTCCATATTTGGAATCAGGATGTTCAAATTGTGTAAATAGGTAACTTTTATTTTTAGACATTTTGAATAGTTACTGTGGTAAATATTTTATTTACCATGGTTAAAGGGTAAATCCGGTAAATAAGGGTTAAAAAAATAATATTATAATAATAAAAAATTACCCTAAAACGTGTCCTAACCTTATTGGTGGACACATACCCGACCATGGGCATCCTTTGGTCAATTTGGGGACCCCTTGGAGCCACTTGTATGTGGTAGGGACACTTTATATTAATAAAGTTAAAATAAAAATAAAAATGGCATAAGCTTACATCTTTTAGAAGAACAATTTTTACATAGGGTTATACATGTTTGATTTTCGATTATAAATATTCATTAGAAATCTAAAAAGATTTCCTACATAATTATATTTTACTTATAATTTTTAGACATTAAATAATTTATTTTATTTATGACACAATGATGATGCTGTAATTACTATAATAGTGAAAAATTAAAATAAGTGATATTATAAATACCCAAATAAATATAATATGAAACTTTTAATGAATTAAAATAATTTTCTAGGATAATATGATATATTAGGATTGATTTAATTGACTTTGTTCGAAGTAATAAATCTGTTATGAGTTTCAAAAAAATCAACTAATGAATAGTGTCAAAATTGACATAAAATAATTCTTAAAACAAATATTATATTATTAATTGATATTAAATTCCTAAAAATCTAAGGTTCGGCCAAGAGACTTATATCATGATAGTTTAATCATTAATGGACCACTTGGGGGTCTCTTGGATGTATGTAGTAAGTTTATTAACCATAATATATAAAATACAAAGAGACATTGTAAAAGTGAAACTAATTAACTTAGAGTTAATACTTAAAGATAAGGTTAATATAAGTACCCAAACCTGTCTAAATTCTATTGGATGAGTTTCTTTCGACCTATCCCCACCTCATCATTTGAATAGTCAACTTTGGAGCCTTTAGAAAACGAATATGAATTTATTATAAATTAATATTTCTAGCTTTTCCAAAGGTGCCCCTCACCCCTCTTATAAAAGGGCACTCCTCCTTCTCATTTCTTCACACCTTCAAAGCCTTTTGGTTCGGCCAAACTCTGCCCAAATACTCTCCCAACATCCCTCAATACAACCTAGAGGCCTTAGTTTGATCAGAAAGCCAACCTAAGGAGCCCTTTTGATCAAATCAAAAGGAAGAACCCGAAGAAGAGGTAATGATTTCACCACCCTTTTCTAAGTTCATTTCTTCTTCCACTTCTTCTTCCTTTGTTCTTACCATTCTGAAATAATAACTCCAGTATCTCACATATACTGTGATGTTACTATAAATATGGTACAATCATATTCAGTATTCTATCCACCCTTTGAATAACATGTCACCATACGTGCGTACGTACGGCTTACCGTCTCCACGTCGTGGTGTAATTGTTATTCAATATAATATTATTTGGATGGGTATAATAATGATGTGTAACTCATGTAAATAATAAATATAACATGTTAATGATTCTGTATATATGATATACCATCCATTTATATATTATTTTAATATCAAAAGAATGATATTGTCGCTCGTGCGTACGTACGGACTACCGTCTCCACGAACGCGATGAGATTCATTCTCCATCGTAACCATTAAAGCGTAATTATCATTTTATGATTTAAAAATGATGTTTAAGGACTTGATATCATTCTGGATATGAATAATATACAACCTATCCTTTACAAACATGTCTTACGTAACAAAACATATGAAAGAAAACAAGTAAGTTAACACCCGAAACAACGATAATACTAAGATATTATTATCAAATCAATATTAAAAGATCATATATGATATCATATTAATGTATATGATTCTTGTATAATTTAATAACAATTATTTCACCATTATACAGGAGGTTAACCTACCACAACCAAGGAAAAGTACAAGGTAAGGGTTATTTCACAATCTCTTCATTATCCGAGGTTGTATTATACGTAATAATCTACTGGGATCTCTTTATCATCCACATCCATGTTTCTTCGAAATGTATTTCAAAACATTTTTACTATTTACAAGAATATGGGTTAAAGTCATTTATACCCTTGTTTGACTTTTTATAAGAGGTTTATAAAGGAATGATTCCGTCGTTTTCAAAACAAGGTCCTTTTTAACCTTTTCGACATAATTGAGGTAAGAATGTTTTTTTTAACTTATACGGCGGGTGCGGTTATTTTACGCCGTTATAAAATCTTCAAAGCTTTCCTTACAAGCTTATAAGAATATTTTCAAAGAAAATGTTTTATTTTATATGGATCTTAAATGATTTCAAAATAAAAGGAGATATTTCTTTAAAAAGAATTTTGATTTCATCTATGTCAACATCCTTTGATGGATTTTAAGATTATTTGAAGTTGATTTATTATGATACAAAACTTCTATATTGTATTGAAGGTTTTGTGATATGTTTGACTGTGGATGTGCTATTTTTATACCATTCATAGTTTATTGTGAAAGTATTGACATTTCGTATGCTAGTTTTAATACGAATGTTTATGTTATGTTTAAACCTTTTCATATGGGAATGCATTGGACTTAATAAGTGACGGGTGGAGCCCGCTATAGCTCCTCGATGCATCGGTAGGTCTCATGAGACAAACTAGTGTCTTGGCACAAGGCCTTGACAAAATCTTATTTGTAGTCTTGGCACGAGGCCTTGGCTATGTGGTTATGATAGTCTGGCATTATGCATTCCAACATTATGAAAGTGGTTATTGATTTTTGCATGTGATTATTCGATTAGTAGAATATCCATGTGAATAAGTAAATGGCATTATTTCATTTTACTTTTTCCATACCATGTTGAAGTTCAAATTTAAAAGGCTTTTGTTTTAGTAATGCATTGCCTTAAATGTTTATTCTTATTTATGAAAGTTTCCGCTATATTGTTATCCTTACTGGGCATTTGAGCTCACCCCTTTTCTATGTTTTATTTTTCCCAGGATGTGAAGAAGTAAATTATGAATGACCTGCATGGATATTATGAGGGGATAGTAGTGTGGATTATGGAGACATTATGTTGTTGTAGTAGTTTTTCATTTTATGATGTAATGTAAAACTTATGAATATATCTAGTGTTTCCAAGGCTACTAAACCAATCGGTCTTTCGAGATTTGATCTTTCTTGTGATCATGCCAATGTTATGTAATAATGCACCGACTCTGGGTAACTGGGGTCGGGGCGTTACAGTTGGTATCAGAGGAAGTTTAGTACAAACCTTGGAAGCTAGATTTAGATAAACTCTGATTAGAGCACGTAGACCTAAGATGAACTTTGAGGATTAGTGTAGAAGAACGTCCTAGAATATTGGTATTGTAGAGATTTTGTGAGTTTTCCGAGCAATATATCCCTGTCTGGATACGAGCAGGTAGAGGCGGCTCTGGCACAGATGTACCTAGGGGTAAAACCCGAAAACACCGCTTTGAGCTAGACTCGAACGGGAACTGGTGCACGACAACGGGCCTTGCTGCACTCTTGGTTACGACACTCCTGGGGGATATGCTTAGGATAACTCTCACTATCTTTACAAATAATTATGAAGAGTTTATGAGTATATACTTCCTCAAAGAAAGCATTTTTATGATTATGGATTATATCCATAAATAGTTCAATTTATGCTAAGTGTTTTATAAGTATGGGATTATGTATTTTGATTTATAAACTGATCTAGTTTATGCCATTGTTTAGAAATGGCGCCTAGTGGAAGAAATGGAAACCGTATCAATGCACGCACCCCATGTAGGGATTTCCCTCCTGCTCAAGATAATTATAGTGGGGCTAGTGATGCAACTGGTGCTGATCAGCTAATCACCATACTGGGACAACTTACTCAGGTTATGAATAATAACCTTACCCGTATGGAGCACCCTGATCCGCAGCGTGGAGGATCAATGTTAGATCGATTCATGAGACAACAACCACCAACGTTCAATGGGAGTACAAATCCCTTAGTAGCTGAGCAATGGATATTTTCCCTAGAGAAAATATTTCAGGCTTTGGGGAGTAGTGAAAGGGAAAAAGTTACCATGGCAGTTTACCGCCTCACTGGAGATGCTGATCAATGGTGGTCATTGATTCAAAACATGAAGGAAGATGATGAAGTATCAAACATGGAATGGAGGGAGTTCAAAGATCTGTTTTTAGAAAAATACTTTCCTCGCGACCATCGAGCAGATATGGAAAGGCAATTTCTGAGTCTGAGACAAAAGGAGGATGATAATGTCACAAAGTATGAGGCTAACTTTACAAGGTTAGCGAGGTATGCTGGAGATTATATTCGCAACCCAAGAAGTAAGATTGATCGTTTCTTTGATGGGTTAAAACCATTTCTTCGTCGAGAATTAGTCTCACAATCCTTTTCATCGTACGAAGACATTGTCTCATGTGCTATCAAGACCGAAAAGGAATTCTCTAAGTCTTATGACTTTAAAGCAAAGCAAGAGAAGAAGAGACCTGCTGATCAATCTGGGAATGGAAATAAGGGGAAGAAGGGAAAGGTTGAATATCCATCTTGTGGTAAATGAGGGAAGAAACATCCTGGTACTTGCTTGAAGGGAATGGGAGTCTGTTACAAGTGTGGTGAAAAAGGCCACCAAGCTCATGATTGCAAGGGGAAGAAGGAAGCTACCAACGTTCAGTGCTACAATTGCAGGGAGATGGGGCATTATGCAAATGCATGCCCTAAGCGTCAGGAGAACTTACCTCAGAAAAGGCCAAGGGATCAAGGCCAGGCTTATGCTATCACTACTGCTGAGGTAGAAGCTCCGAAAGACGTGGTGTCAGGTAATTTAATGGTTTCCTCAAGTTTAGCAAATGCATTATTTGATTCTGGATCATCTCATTGTTTCATATCTTCCCAGTTTGCTAAGAAAATTAGATATTTACAATTTTATTTAATAAGGGAGTTGTCTGTTAAAACTCCTAAGGGAAGTATCGTTGCAACAAAGTTTTGTGAATCAGTCCCCATTAGAGCACATAAATTTTCTTTATCTGCTGATTTCATCGTCATACCTATGATTGAGTTTGATATAATCCTCAGTATGGACTGGCTTTCAGACTATGATGCGAAGATTTATTGTAAGAAGAAAGAGGTTACGATTCTTGATTATAATGATAAGGAGCACCTTATTTTTAGAGCAGAATCGTCACCACCTAATTCTTATTTAGATCCACCCCCAACAGCTCAACTTAATTCAATTATTGGGGAGGAAGAGAATGAAATAATTGTCGGTGAGGAAAGGAATGTTCAAATAGAGGATGTACCTGTTGTGAAAGAATTTGTAGATGTATTTCCGGAAGATTTACCTGGACATCCTATAGAACGAGAAGTTGAGTTTTCTATTGATTTGATTCCTGGATCAAGGCCTATATCGAAGACCCCTTATAGAATGGCCACTGTAGAGTTAGTCGAACTAAAGAAACAACTAGAGGAATTGAGTAATAAGGGATTTATTCGCCCTAGTGTTTCTCCATGGGGAGCCCCTGTTCTTTTTGTTAAAAAGAAAGATGGATCTATGAGGTTATGTATCGACTACAGGGAGATCAATGCTATAACAATAAAGAACAAGTATCCCCTACCTCGTATTGATGATTTATTTGACCAACTGCATGGAGCTCAATACTTTTCAAAGATTGACCTTCGATCTGGATACCATCAGTTGTGTGTGAAGAAGGAAGACATTCCGAAGACAGCATTTCGAACCAGGTACGGGCATTACGAGTTTACTGTAATGCCGTTTGGATTGACTAATGCACCCTCTGTGTTCATGGATCTGATGAATAGAGTTTTCAAGGAGTATCTCGATGAATTTGTGGTGGTATTTATTGATGATATCTTGGTATACTCCAAAACCTATGAAGATCATGAAAATCACTTGCGCATTATCTTGAAGACTCTGAGGAGGCATGAATTATATGGGAATTTTAGCAAGTGCGAATTCTGGCTTCAGGAGATTTCTTTTCTTGGCCATATTGTCTCTAAAGATGGAATCTCTGTTGATCCTTCTAAGACCAAAGCAATCCAAGAATGGCCAGCACCTATGAGTATAACTGAGGTACGCATTTTTATTGGTTTGGCAGGTTATTATCGACGTTTCGTCCAGAATTTTGCCCGATTGGCTAACCCATTAACGAAGCTCACACGTAAAGGGGTTAAATTTGTTTGGACAAAAGAGTGTGAAGAATGTTTCGAAGAACTGAAGAAAAGATTAGTCAATGCTCCTATATTGACTTTACCATCTGGGAATGATGGGTTCGTTATTTATAGTGATGCATCGAAGAAAGGACTTGGCTGTGTCCTTATGCAAAATGATAGAGTTATTGCCTCTGCATCACGACAGTTGAAAATTCATGAACAAAACTATCCTACTCATGATCTCGAGTTAGCAGCAGTGATCTTTGCTTTGAATATATGGAGGCACTACCTCTATGGTGAAAAATGTGAGATTTATACTGATCACAAGAGTTTGAAGTATATTTTCTCACAAAAAGAACTCAACATGAGGCAAAGGAGATGGCTTGAATTACTCAAGGATTATGATTGCACGATACACTACCACCCGGGGAAAGCAAACAAAGTAGCAGATGCTTTGAGCAGAAAAGACCATGGAGTTCTGAACATGATGAGAATTGAAAGGGATCCAATTTTCATGGATCTAGTGAAGATGGACATGGGAATAACCAGGGAAGGTGAAACATCAATGCTTTTTCAAATGGTTGCCAAACCATCTTTACTAGAAAGGATTAAGAGTTCTCAGAACGATGATGACGAATTCCAAAAGAAGATTAAAGCTGTGAATGATGGGAGATTGAGAGACTTTGTGTATGAAGATGGAATTTTGAAATTCGGGAAGAGACTTTGTGTTCCCAATATACCTGATCTAAAAAGGGAATTGCTGGATGATGCTCATAGTTCCAATTTCTCTATACACCCTGGGAGCACCAAAATGTATAGAGATTTGAAGGAACATTTTTGGTGGGACAATATGAAGAGGGAGATTGCTGATTTTGTGTCAAGATGTATGGTTTGTCAACAAGTGAAAGCTGGAAGGCAACAGCCTGGAGGAGTCATGCAACCTCTTCCCATACCAGAGTGGAAATGGGACAATATTACGATGGACTTTGTCATGGGGCTACCAAAGACTCCTAGAAGGAACGATGCAATATGGGTTATTGTTGATCGTCTTACCAAGTTAGCACATTTTCTTGCTATAAGAGAAGATCTACCCCTGGAACGTCTAGCAAGACTATACATTAATGAAGTTGTGAGACTTCATGGAGTACCCCTATCGATTGTTTCTGATCGTGATCCCCGTTTTACTTCAAGATTCTGGAAAAGTCTTCAGAAATCCCTGGATACTGAACTTCATTTGAGCACTGCTTACCACCCTCAGACAGACGGACAATCAGAACGGACTATTCAAACCTTAGAAGACATGTTGAGATCTTGCTCACTTGACTTTCAGGGTATGTGGGATCAATATTTACCTTTGGTAGAATTTTCCTATAACAATAGCTTCCATTCGAGTATTCAGATGGCACCATATGAAGCGTTGTACGGAAAGAGATGTCGTACACCAACCTGTTGGGATGACGTTGGTGAAAGAAAACTTGTAGGCCCAGAACTGGTGGAGGAAACGGTGGAAAAGGTGAAAGTAATCCAAAATCACATCAAAGCAGCTCAAAGTAGGCAGAAGAGCTATGCCGATAATAGAAGGAAGGATTTGGAATTTCAGGTCGGAGATCATGTTTTCCTAAAGGTATCTCCATGGAAGGGAGTCATACGTTTTGGTAAGAAAGGTAAATTGAGTCCCAGGTACATCGGACCTTTCGAAATTCTAGAACGAATTGGGGCTGTAGCTTACCGACTGGCAATGCCGCCAAGTCTCTCCAAAGTTCACGATGTATTCCATGTATCTCTATTGAGGAAATACATGCCTGATCCGACGCATGTACTCACCTATGAGGAATTAGAACTGGAACCCGATCTGTCTTATTGCAAAGTGCCCGTCAGGATTCTTGATACAAGAGAACAAGTACTGAGAAACCGGACGACGCGTCTGGTAAAAGTTTTGTGGAGAAATCATAAGATGGAAGAGGCAACGTGGGAACCCGAGGAACTTATGATGAAGAACCACCCGAGTCTTTTTATGCAGTAATACCCTAGAAATTGCGAGGACGCAATTATTTGAAGGAGGGGAGAATGTAACACCCCAAGCTTCTACGGTACGTTTCCCTTCGAATAATGCGATAGCGTGTGTTGTACGCAACCTCGAGTTCTAACACACACCACAACTAATTAAACTAGCCGTTGTGAATAGTAATACCTACTTTTTGAAATCATATATATTCTATATTTCAAAATGGACTTCATTTTTGGATTCGGAATATCAAAATTAGCCTAGGGTGAAATTTTGGTACATTTCGGATAACTTTCATATTTTGATGAATAGTGAAAATTTCTAAATTTTAATTAAAAACAACTTTTTTAATCAAAATAATTAATAGTGATAAATTATGAATTTGAGTGGTTTTAAAGTATATTTAGAATATATTTTTACCATTCAATTTAATGTTTATCATTGGACATAATTTTACAATTAAACCGAACATAAACAAGTGTCAATCTTTTGATAGTTATTATCTCTTAAAAACACGCTTTTTGTTTTGACAGCGGGAATTAATTTTAAATTAATTTCTGCCACTTCTGTGTTTTGAATTTAGGAAAATGGATTCCATATTTGGAATCAGGATGTTCAAATTGTGTAAATAGGTAACTTTTATTTTTAGACATTTTGAATAGTTACTGTGGTAAATATTTTATTTACCATGGTTAAAGGGTAAATCCGGTAAATAAGGGTTAAAAAAATAATATTATAATAATAAAAAATTACCCTAAAACGTGTCCTAACCTTATTTGTGGACCCATACCCGACCATGGGCATCCTTTGGTCAATTTGGGGACCCCTTGGAGCCACTTGTATGTGGTAGGGACACTTTATATTAATAAAGTTAAAATAAAAATAAAAATGGCATAAGCTTACATCTTTTAGAAGAACAATTTTTACATAGAGTTATACATGTTGGATTTTCGATTATAAATATTCATTAGAAAGCTAAAGAGATTTCCTACATAATGATATTTTACTTATAATTTTTAGACATTAAATAATTTATTTTATTTATGACACAATGATGATGCTGTAATTACTATAATAGTGAAAAATTAAAATAAGTGATATTATAAATACCCAAATAAATATAATATGAAACTTTTAATGAATTAAACTAATTTTCTAGGATAATATGATATATTAGGATTGATTTAATTGACTTTTTTCGAAGTAATAAATCTGTTATGAGTTTCAAAAAAATCAACTAATGAATAGTGTCAAAATTGACATAAAATAATTCTTAAAACAAATATTATATTATTAATTGATATTAAATTCCTAAAAATCTAAGGTTCGGCCAAGAGACTTATATCATGATAGTTTAATCATTAATGGACCACTTGGGGGTCTCTTGGATGTATGTAGTAAGTTTATTAACCATAATATATAAAATACAAAGAGACATTGTAAAAGTGAAACTAATTAACTTAGAGTTAATACTTAAAGATAAGGTTAATATAAGTACCCAAACCTGTCTAAATTCTATTTGATGAGTTTCTTTCGACCTATCCCCACCTCATCATTTGAATAGTCAACTTTGGAGCCTTTAGAAACCGAATATGAATTTATTATAAATTAATATTTCTAGCTTTTCCAAAGGTGCCCCTCACCCCTCTTATAAAAGGGCACTCCTCCTTCTCATTTCTTCACACCTTCAAAGCCTTTTGGTTCGGCCAAACTCTGCCCAAATACTCTCCCAACATCCCTCAATACAACCTAGAGGCCTTAGTTTGATCAGAAAGCCAACCTAAGGAGCCCTTTTGATCAAATCAAAAGGAAGAACCCGAAGAAGAGGTAATGATTTCACCACCCTTTTCTAAGTTCATTTCTTCTTCCACTTCTTCTTCCTTTGTTCTTACCATTCTGAAATAATAACTCCAGTATCTCACATATACTGTGATGTTACTATAAATATGGTACAATCATATTCAGTATTCTATCCACCCTTTGAATAACATGTCACCATACGTGCGTACGTACGGCTTACCGTCTCCACGTCGTGGTGTAATTGTTATTCAATATAATATTATTTGGATGGGTATAATAATGATGTGTAACTCATGTAAATAATAAATATAACATGTTAATGATTCTGTATATATGATATACCATCCATTTATATATTATTTTAATATCAAAAGAATGATATTGTCGCTCGTGCGTACGTACGGACTACCGTCTCCACGAACGCGATGAGATTCATTCTCCATCGTAACCATTAAAGCGTAATTATCATTTTATGATTTAAAAATGATGTTTAAGGACTTGATATCATTCTGGATATGAATAATATACAACCTATCCTTTACAAACATGTCTTACGTAACAAAACATATGAAAGAAAACAAGTAAGTTAACACCCGAAACAACGATAATACTAAGATATTATTATCAAATCAATATTAAAAGATCATATATGATATCATATTAATGTATATGATTCTTGTATAATTTAATAACAATTATTTCACCA
This sequence comes from Viscum album, assembly GCA_963277665.1. Classification (NCBI taxonomy): domain Eukaryota; kingdom Viridiplantae; phylum Streptophyta; class Magnoliopsida; order Santalales; family Viscaceae; genus Viscum; species Viscum album. The sequence goes on along the minus strand of OY728123.1, from coordinate 227,911,991 downwards.
TTATACAGGAGGTTAACCTACCACAACCAAGGAAAAGTACATGGTAAGGGTTATTTCACAATCTCTTCATTATCCGAGGTTGTATTATACGTAATAATCTACTGGGATCTCTTTATCATCCACATCCATGTTTCTTCGAAATGTATTTCAAAACATTTTTACTATTTACAAGAATATGGGTTAAAGTCATTTATACCCTTGTTTGACTTTTTATAAGAGGTTTATAAAGGAATGATTCCGTCGTTTTCAAAACAAGGTCCTTTTTAACCTTTTCGACATAATTGAGGTAAGAATGTTTTTATTAACTTATACGGCGGGTGCGGTTATTTTACGCCGTTATAAAATCTTCAAAGCTTTCCTTACAAGCTTATAAGAATATTTTCAAAGAAAATGTTTTATTTTATATGGATCTTAAATGATTTCAAAATAAAAGGAGATATTTCTTTAAAAAGAATTTTGATTTCATCTATGTCAACATCCTTTGATGGATTTTAAGATTATTTGAAGTTGATTTATTATGATACAAAACTTCTATATTGTATTGAAGGTTTTGTGATATGTTTGACTGTGGATGTGCTATTTTTATACCATTCATAGTTTATTGTGAAAGTATTGACATTTCGTATGCTAGTTTTAATACGAATGTTTATGTTATGTTTAAACCTTTTCATATGGGAATGCATTGGACTTAATAAGTGACGGGTGGAGCCCGCTATAGCTCCTCGATGCATCGGTAGGTCTCATGAGACAAACTAGTGTCTTGGCACAAGGCCTTGACAAAATCTTATTTGTAGTCTTGGCACGAGGCCTTGGCTATGTGGTTATGATAGTCTGGCATTATGCATTCCAACATTATGAAAGTGGTTATTGATTTTTGCATGTGATTATTCGATTAGTAGAATATCCATGTGAATAAGTAAATGGCATTATTTCATTTTACTTTTGCCATACCATGTTGAAGTTCAAATTTAAAAGGCTTTTGTTTTAGTAATGCATTGCCTTAAATGTTTATTCTTATTTATGAAAGTTTCCGCTATATTGTTATCCTTACTGGGCATTTGAGCTCACCCCTTTTCTATGTTTTATTTTTCCCAGGATGTGAAGAAGTAAATTATGAATGACCTGCATGGATATTATGAGGGGATAGTAGTGTGGATTATGGAGACATTATGTTGTTGTAGTAGTTTTTCATTTTATGATGTAATGTAAAACTTATGAATATATCTAGTGTTTCCAAGGCTACTAAACCAATCGGTCTTTCGAGATTTGATCTTTCTTGTGATCATGCCAATGTTATGTAATAATGCACCGACTCTGGGTAACTGGGGTCGGGGCGTTACATGTTATAAGAGGTCATATATGATATTATAAATATTACTACGGTTATAGTATAAATGAATTAAAATTTTAAACCCATTATGCTTCAGTTTAAAAGATGTTCAACTAATGTGAAATATAAGGTACGAGATTTCATTTCAATTTCTACTCCATTAAGGCATATTTCATATTATACACCTATTTAATTTATTTGGTTCATATAATTCACCCTTAATGTATTTAACATGAAAATATTTTTATTCATTATGAATAATGTTTCCATTCATGATTTCTCTTTAAATGGGTTATAATTTAAAAATTACCAAAGAGTTAAGAATTTATTTTACAATCTCATTTTTTAGGGATTTCTTATATTTTTTGTTAAAGGAATATTATAATATATACTTCATAAAATTCATATATTTTATTATCCTATATATATTTAAAGAGTTCACATCTTTTCCTCAAATTTATTCTATATTTTCACTCAAACCAAGAAAATAAAATTTTAAATGAAAATTTAATCTTATTTCTCTTCAATCAGGAATATTTTTCTTTAATATCCATATTTTATATATAATTTTATTGAATTCCTTTCTATTTACTCAAATGGTTTATTAAGGACATTTTAAGCTATACTTTGATTTTTAAAAGGTTTTAAAGGACTCTTTATAATGTTTCTCCCAGATTTTATTCTCTTTGGAACTTTAATCATGCAAATAAATGTTTTAAAGAATAACATATATTATTTATCTTTTTGATCATGTATATTTTTATTCCATGTCTATATTTTTTAAAATTATTTTACAAAAGGACTTTTTATTTACAAAAATTATTTTTTGAGGAAATTTTATATTATCCTTAACCTTTTACAAGGCTTTAAAAATATTTCTTTAATGTTTCCAGAGTGGTTCACTTTTTACTTTATTAGCCAAAATTTAAAATGAATGTTTCTTTGTTACATATACAACCTTAATGGACATTACCACCATCATAACCATTTTAGGATATTTATCTTATTATATAAGTATTAAATGGTTTTAAAAATGAAAATCATTAATAAAAAATTATTTTAATGTTTTTCATCATTTTTCATTTATTTTCTCAAAAACATGAATTTATTAGAATACCAATACTTCTGATTAATTAATGATCAACTATTATCTCTAATAAATTTTGTGTCCATTAACTTTATCTTGAAATATTCACTTTATTGTGATCATATTTCACTGGAAATTACATTTATCTTAAATATCTATATTATTTGTATCATGGATATGCTTATTTCCAATATCGTATTGCATTTATATATATAGTGTATTACTATGAAAGTTATTTGAATGATTTGAGAAATATTAAAATTCCTTATCCTTTACTCAATATGGATATTTATTGATAATGAATATTTTTTATGAATTTAAATTGATCATTAAATATATGATGAATGCATTGGACATGTAGTGATAGTTGGGGACCATAATTATATATCATCTCATTTCATTGAAGAGTCTAATGAGAAAAACTAATTAGCCAAACTTATTAAATATGTTTTTGGTGTATACCTAACAATAGTTTAAACTATCATGGTGTAAGGCCTTGATGATAAATATATCATGGTGCATGAGATCATGATATCCAATATTATGAATATCCTTCCTTGAGAATTAATTTATTATTATAGAAGATATTATTGTATTGATATTATCTATGGATGCATACCATTCTCAATTTATTGATTAAATGGAATGTGTTTTCAACTATCTACATTTCCACAATAATAAATCATTATTTAATTAGGATAGATTACATTATACATAATCCATACTATGAATTTTATATCACAATTATTTTTATTTCTTTCCTTAAGACATGAAGAAGAAATATTTGAATGAGTTCAAGGATATAGAATATTTAATTTCACTATGTTTTTATATTTTATTTCCAATGTGATATGGGAATCATGTTTCTATTTAGTTCATCAAGACTATAAAATTGATCCATCATGAGTGACGTGATCCCTTTTATCTTATGAAAATGTTATAATGTTCACACTAACTCTAGGTTACTAGAGTTTGGGTTGGTAAAGTTGGTATTAGAGAAAATTCAGTAGAAACATTTGGAACTATATATATTAATGCATAATTTTGGAAATGTAATCCTATGACAAAACATGAGGATATATCTAATTTTAGGATAATATCAAAAAATATTTGGTATGGTATAGATTATGTTTATTTCCTATCAATAAATCCCTATATGGTCACTATAAGTGGACATGGTTTTGGAACATATTCATCCAGTGGTAATAACCTAGAAAAAAGTCGGTCGAATTTATATTAATAATCATTATATTGAAAAGTGAATGATACCTTACTTCAAACATAGTTTTAATATACTTTGGGATATGCTTGGGTTAATTAACATTTCCTTTAAAAACCATTATTAAATATTTGAAAAAAGTTTTTATGATTTAAGGATATTCCCAAAGAAACCATATTTATGATTTTGAGATAAAAATTACACAGATTTTCATTTTATGTTAAGTGTTACAAAAAATTTATAGTTATTTATTATGATTTTCAAATTCATAATATTATAAGAAATTTTGGTATATTCTATTATTTTGAAATAAAACTGGGAAGAATGAATGGTATAAATAATCATGGACAATGTAGATATTTTTATAGTAAGAAATACCATATAATAGGTGTAGAATATGGGAAGATCTTGACCATACTAGAGAATATTACCTATTTTATGATTTATAACATTGTATATATCAAGAAACATATTGTTCCATGGTATAATACACCTATTTTTCATCATTATATATGGTAGAAGCCTCTATATTTTAGTGGAACTACTAATCAGTGGTGTGTGAGAAATGGATTAAATCCTTTGAAAATGTATCTATATCATGGTTATGTGGTCAAACGGAAATGGTTATATGAGAAGTACATATTCATAATAGTTATTCTAATAAATGGGGTACATTGATCTAGAATACTTGGGATGAAGAATAAATAGAACATATGGAATAAAGAGATTTTAAATTAATATTCTTGGACAAATATTTACCTCACGAGAAACAAATTGGAATTAAGAGAAATTTACTCATCTTAAGGAAATAGGAAAAATAAATTATTTTGGAGTATAAGGATACCTTTATAAGACCACACTAGTATTATATGGATTACATACATAATATAAAAAGTAGGATTAACTATTTCTTTGAGGGGATTAAGCTAATCCTATAAAGGGAACTAGATTCATAAAATATTTCATCATATGATGAAATAATATTAAATTCCATCAAAATAAAGAAGAAATTTTATATACCAAGTATATTCAACGTAAATAAATAAAATAATAGTTCGACTAAACACTAAGAAAAATTAAACATGTCAATGATGAAAATAAGAATGAATCAATTTTCATTATGTGAAACATAGGGAAAGAAACATCTTGGAAAACTCTTGAAGGGAATGAGAGTATATTATAGGTGCAAATATAAGGTTCATATGGTTAATAAATTTAAGGTAAAGAAAGATACCACTATTGATCAATGCTTCAACTATAAATAAAAGGGGAATTATTCAAAACACTTTCCTCAGTGTTAAGGGAACATACCATAGAAGATGCTAAGGGGAGAAGGACAAGATTATGTGATCACTATAGCTAAGGTTGATGTTCATGAACAAGTATTGGTAAGTAATTTAATCATAGACTAAAATTTAATAATTATTTATTTTATTTTGTATCTTATAACACTTTTATAAATTCCATTATTTCTAAGAAAATTTGATATTTTCCAAGAACCTTAAAAAGTGAGTTGTTAGTCAGGACCCATAGTAAAATTATCACCTAAATAAGGATGTGTTAGTCAGTTCTCATTATGACACATAAAAATTCCTTATTTGAAGAAATTATTATTATACCTATAGTTTAATTCTATATAATCCTTGGTATGTATTATCTTAAAAAATATAATGCAAAAAATTATTTCCAAGAGAAGGGAAGTATGATTCTTGATTGAGATATATAATTCCTTATCTTTAGAGGGGTGAATTCTCCATCTAGGTAACATCTATATACACCTCCAATAGAACTTATAAATGATATTCTTGGTGAATAATAGAACACACAGTCTATGGATGAAAGGGATAATATTCAAATTGATTGTTTCATATTTTATTGGAATACAATGATTTATTTCATGAGAAATTACCTAGACATACACCAGAATATGAAGTTGTGGTTCCCATTAATTTAATCCATGATTAAAGACCTATATAAAATACACTCTATAAAATGGACAATGTGGAATTAGTAGAATTAAAGAAAAAACTACAAGAGTTCTCTGAAAATATATTTATACTCCCTAGTGTTTCACATTTGGGAGCCCATGTTCTTTTAATTAAAGGGAATTATGGATATAAGAGTATATGAATTTATTATAGGGAAATCAATGTTACTACAAGAAATAACATGTATCCTTTACCTCACATTTAATACTGGATCGATCAATATCATGTATCTCAATAATTTTCAAAGATTGACCATAAGGACCCAACATTAAACATTATATATTCTAGTAACTTTATATTATAATTATCACTCTTTTCCAAAATATCTTTTATGTTTTGAGTTTTATATAATTATTCAATAACTTATACATAGAAATACCATATATTACAAAGTCGACACTTATGATCAGTATCCATTTTTATGATAATGTAAATTTTTTAAATAAGACACATTTTCTTTTCTAGAAAAATCTTCATGACTTTAAACTTTACTTATTTGTTTAATTTAACCATACTTAAACCATATGAAAAACATTTTAAAAATTAGGTATGAGCACAAAAATATTAGTTAGGGACATAAAAAAGAATAAATACATTAATTGAGTGAAAACATAAAAACCAAAGAAAAATATTTTCTTAAAAACATACATTTTTACTTCAAATGGTGTCACCTTTATTTTAAAAAATATCATTTATCTTACAATTTTAAAATAAATTATTTCCTTGAAAACTCATTAGAAACTATAGAAAAGTCATGTGGGTGACTTGGGACATCATCTGCACAGAACCCTTACAGAACCCTTATATATTAGAATAAATATATGACTAACATCCAATATAATTTTTCAGAGAACATAATCCCTACCTAATGAATTGGAGAGCTATACTAGGTATCAACCATCATGTCATGAGATATAATTAGGCTTAACCCATCATATCGTGAGCTATAATGGATTTAAAATGGTCATATCTTGAGATATAATGGGTATCAACCCATAATATATATTATATCAAGCTCCCATGTTATTATAAACAAGGTGAAAGGACCATATCTTAAATAAAACATTTTAATTTTTTAACTTTTCATCATAATACCCTTGAAAAACACTTTTAAACCCATATGGAAAACAATTTTGGATATGAAAATACACTTTTTAAACCCCATTTTCAATAGAAAAATACCAAAAAAGGGGAAAGATAGATTTCCATTGAATAAATAATGAATTATTGTAAAGTAATATAATTATAAAATAATAGTTATGGTCATGAGAAAATATTTTGAAACTATATACATTAAAATAGAACATTCCTTTTTTATTTTGTAAAGAAAGTAAAAACATTTCTTAAAAAGATTTTTTTTAAAAACCAAGAAAAAAAGTAAAAGGAGACATAAATAATTCCTTTATATTTATTTTATGTCTATAAAAATTTATTTATAAATTAATTTAAAAAATATGCACATAGAAGATAAATATTTTGAAAAATTAATCTTAAAATCATTCAAATTAACATTTTAAGTTAAAGTGCCACTTACCTTATGTCTGACTTATCACATGTGTTAGTTATCTTCCTGAATAATAAAATTATGTTTATTATTTAATTTATTAATAATTTTTTCATGTTTATTGTTAATTTTATTTTATCTCTTACCATTTTATACACAATTAGTTAATCATTTGAGTTCACATTAGATGTTTTGATGGTATTTGGATTATATGTCAAAAATGATACAACAGTTTTTCTATGGTAAACGCGGTCATTATTAAATTATACATATAATAATAATATTGATATAATTTTCATTTATATACATCAATTATTCTTTTAAAATCCATCATGAAATATGGTTATGAAAAATGAACTATGTTATGATCATGGAGACAGTCGGTCGTACGTACACATGAGAAACAATTACATTTTTCAATAATTATTTTGGAAGGAAGGTAATTATTATTTTAAATTTATATAATTATAATAATATCATAAATAATATATTATTTCATTAAAAAAAATTTATACATATCATCCATGTTATGTGGTGGTGAAAAAATAATGACATCCCTTCATAAAGGCGGTAATACCCACGTACACACAAATGAAGTTATCATTTTTTAGTGAGTGGAAAGGTAAAAATTAGATGATATATTTTATTTTTATAATGATAAATTTTCATGGTTATCATATATGAAAATTAATTTCATCATTATAAATAATGATTATTGGAGATTATGGAAAATGAATTAAACCATTTCATTAGGCGTGAGTCTTCCATACACACGAATGGTGGTTTGTTTCCCATTTGATAGAAGAGGAGATAAATATAGGTTATTACATTAAAATAATAAAATATAAGTATATGGTATATATTTATTTTATTATATTTTTAGGGTTTATGAATATTTGAAAGAAGTGTATTAAGAAACAAAACAAAAACCCTTAGTTAAAAATGATACCTCTTTTTCAGACCACTTCTTTGGAATTATACCTATAACCTTACTAGATTGAATTTATGATAAAAAAGACCTATTATATGTGGGGATGGAAATAAGGAAGGAATTTGGGTAGGTATTGTCTGAACCTAAAGTATTTTAATGTGTTAAGAGGATAGGAGCATGGGTGGCCTTTTATAAGTGGGAGAGTTGACACACTTGGAATTGTTTTTAAAGAAAAAGTTATACCCACATTTTACACAAGAAAAAAGATCCAAAATGAAGTATTATTGATTATAATATGAGATAAAGTTGATAAATTTATATAAAATATAATTTATACAAGTTCTTAGTTCATTTTAATCTTTATATTTTTAGTTTAATCTCCTGTTAAATCTGTTTCCACCTTAACCAATGAAAAATATTTTCAATGATTTCACTATTAACAATGAAAAAAATTAAATTTAAATTATTATATAATAAAAAATATAATTATTATAAATATGTAATCCATTTTACCAAATTAAATTCATATAATTGGCATAATTTAATTTAAAATTAAACCTGCAGATATGACGAAAAAGTGATATTTCAAGAAATGTATTTTTCAATCATAAGATGATTTTATATTAACTTGATTACTAGTTATAATAATTATATGAATTTCAATTAATATTCAATGTTATGTAATATATAAATTTAATTTTATTAAATCCTTATTAGGGGTTTTTTAATTAATTAAACTAGATAAACACTATGAACTTTAAAATAATTTTCAGAAAAATGAAATTTTAAACACGAAAATAAACTTATGATGAAATCCAATATAAATATGATTCAAATGTAAATAATTTGATTAAATATAACTAATTAATACTTATTGTAATTTAAAAAAAATTAAAATCATAATTTAACTTTTAAATTACTTAGTTTTTCGAAAAGAAATGACATTTTTACAAAAATCGGTATTTTTCACTATTCATTGGAAAACCAATATTTTCTGGAAAATAAATTTTTTTACCATAAATTATTTTGGATATTATGATTTATAAAATAAATTTAATTTTTTAAAGTTAAAATTCAATAATTTATAAATAAAAATTTTAATGAAAACTTATTAGAAAAGAGTTTAATTAATGCTATTTCCTTCTAGATTTAAAAATTACTTAATATTTTTATAATGAATATAACTATCTAATTAATAAATATTAATAATCATGAAAATTATTTATTCAATAATTACTAGGGTATTTAAAATTAACTTCATTATATGTATCATTAATTATGAGTAAATAAGGAATATATTCTAACCACATTATTTCATATTATGTATGGACATTATGAGTTTTTAGTAATGCTATTTTGTTTGACTAAGTCACCCAGTACAATTATGGATCTAGTAAAAAAAGTATTTAAGGAACATATTGATTTGTTTCATATTTATTATTGATATATTTTCATGATCTAAAATCTATTAGGACCATTAGAATAAATTTCAGATCATTCTTGAGACTCTTATAGGAAAAGAGTTATATAGTAAATTTATCATGTGTAAATTATTTCTTCAAAAAGTTTATTTTATTTTCCATATTTTCAAAAAATATAGAATATAAATTTATCCTATGAAGAAAATGATAGTAAAATAATGACCTCCACCAAGGAACACAACTGAGGTACATAGTTTCATTAGTTTGGCATGTTATTATCAGTGATTTGTTCAAAAGATTTCCCGATTGGATAACTCAGTAACCAAGCTTGCATGAAAGGGGTAAAGATAATATAGAAAAAGGAATGTGATGAATGCCTTTGAATATTTTAAGAGAAGATTACTCAATACTCATATTTTGACTCTACCATAAAGAAATGATGGATATTTTATATATAGTGATGCAGCCATGAAGGGATATGGTTGTATCCTTATATAAAATTATAAAGGAATTAACAATGCATCAAGTTAGTTAAAGATTAATGAACACAACTATCCAACCCATAAGATTAAGAAGACATCCATAATATTTACATTGAATACATAAAGACCTTATCTATATTGTAACAACCTAATATTATAAAAGAAAAGCATTATGTTCGATATCGTATGTGACACACAACTCCAAGATTAAATGACCTATAAAAATTATTTCTATAAATTTAATCACATTGATAGCTTGGTTTACATGAAACACCAAGTCTAAAAGAATATTGAAATTTTATACTATTATAATCTAGTTATTAAATTATAAGGTATTAATAATCCTAAATAAATTAAAAAAATTATATGGTTTAAAAATGTATGAATTAAATTAAATAGTTATCTATTGAATATAAATAAAATAAGAATCATTATAAAATAAAAAAAAACGTTTTTAGAAAAACTGTATTTTTCTAAAAGGAATTTTCATCGTGCTATGTGAATAGAAAATAAAATTTAATTTTACCAATTTTCAAGAATTTATTTTACAAAATGAATAATTCTCTTGAAATCAATATTCCAGAATTATCTTAGAGTAAATTTTTGAATAAAGTTTGAATAGATTAATTTTTTTTGAATAGTGAAAAATATTGATTTTTATTCAAGATCTCTTTTTCATTTAATGAATTTAAAAGTTTCATTTTTTAATTTTTTCAAAAGTAATTTTATTGAAAATATATTATAATAAATACAAATTAGGTAATTAAAATTTTATTTATTTTGATTTTAGATATTAAAACTTTCAATATTTATGAGAATTTCCTCTTTGGGGAAACTCTTTTTCGTCATGTTTATGGGTTTAATTTTAAATTAAAATTATACAATTATATGAATGAAATTTAGTAAAATAGATTCCATATTTTTAATAAAAATAATTAATATTATATAATAAGTCCAACACAATTTTTGGTTGTAATGAATAGTAAAAATAGTAAAAATTAATTATCACATTTAAGGTTAAAACGAATTTACTGGGGATAAAATTAAAAGATAAGTGTTAAAATGACCTAATTTATATGTTTTGTCATATTTCATCCTTATATCATACATGGTTAGATAATGAGTGATTGTTGAGACTTTTAGAAATTAAAAAACAAGGTTATCCCTTTATATTTTATCAAATTCCAAGTTGGTGCTCTCCCCTACTTATAAAAGTAACACCCTATACTATCATTTTCAAGATCCCAAATAATTTTTTTCCAGAAAATAACAGCTCAAATATATTATTTACATCCCTTAAAAATTATATATTCCATGTTTTTATGATAAATACAATCTTGGAAGGTTTTAGGTATAAACCTAACGAGGTTTCCCAAAGAAGAGGTTTCCATGTTTTTGTTTTAATTCTTCGAACTCCTTCAAATATTATACAAATATTATAAAATAATAAAAATAAAATAAAATGTATACTAAGATGTTATTATATTAATTTAATAACCTATATCCATCTCCTCTTTTATCAATTGGAAAACAAAACCATCGATCATGCGTATAACTGACTGCTACCTCACGAACTGATGTAATTCATTTTCCATGACCACCTCTCATGGAGTTATTTAATGATGGATTTGAAATATGTATATTATATTTATGAAATTAATGTAATTATTTAATTATAATATCACATATATCTTCTTATATTGAAACCCATTGTAAAACATTAACTTTTCTCATAAGTACATGTGGACTACCGCCTCCACGTAGCGATGTGGAATATTTTTCATTTTATTTTGAAATAGATGGTAATAAGGATATATTTAATAAATATACATGAAATATTTTATATAATAATTATTATATAAATTTGAAACATTATTTACCTTTTTTTACATACCGTCTATGGGAAATATAGAAACAAAATTCATACGTACGTACTGTATACTGTCTCCATGAACGACGTAACTCATTTTCCAATTTATAATTTTTATTGACTATTATAAGTACTTTTATAATGATTATATATGATATTAATATCATGGTTAACATTATGGAGATTTTGGAACTATTATCAAAGTAAAAGTATCAAAATTACCGAACCAAAACATAAATGAAAAACGAAGCAATTATCACCTGAAACAAAGATTTTAACAAAGAATTGTTAATAAACAGGTCACAAAAGATTATAAGTAAATCATATATGGTATTATATATATTTATGTGGTTACTTATTATATTTATAATAAATATATATTTATAATACTAGATTTTTTATCACGTATGAAATAAATCGATCCTGAGTTAATGGTTTCTCATCCCACTTTTACTTCCTGGAGACATATGCCATATTCACCACTTAGTTATTTTCTATACTGTATACACTAATAATTTGATATTTTATATCATTAATCTCTTTATGGTCATGGTATTTAATGTTTCAATTAGTTTTATTTTTTTCATGGGGCTTACAAATCAAAAGTTACCAAAGTGGTAATGGTTTATCCTTATAATCTCATTTTAATCAAGATTTTTTATGAGTATGTTTATGATGATAAAATATTATAATATATTTATAAATAAACTAATAAATTTTCTTATAATATGGTTATTTATTAACTTTTCAAGTTATAACTCCATTTTCCTCTCTTTTGTACTTAAAATTATTGAGAAAATAGTTTTAAGAAAAGATGAATTTATTTCTCTCTTCGATCTAAAATATTTTTTCTTCAGTATCCATGTTTTTTCAAAATGTCTTCAAAAATGGTTTTAACCTTATAAAAATGATTTATTAAGGATATTTTTACCCATGTTTGAAATTTTACAATTTTTTTTGAATGGAATATTCATGTCATTTTCCAAATGATACACTTTTTAATCTTTTTACAATAGTGTGAAAGAATGTTTTTTAATGTACACAAAAAGCACCGAGTTACATGACATTCTTACCACTCATTGTTTTAAAGATTAATTTACAATTTTAAACATTTATTATTAAATATTTTTTACTTTTATTTTGGAAGTTTTAAAAAAAATGATTTTCAAAGTGAAAATGATATTTTCCCCAAAAAAAATTTCAATGGAATTTTTAAGATATTTTTATTAACGAGTGATAGAAACCCTCATTTTAACTTATTATTCATTAGAAATATGTTATAATGATACCAAAATTACTATTTCAATATATGGTTTATGATCAGTTTCACTAGGATATACAATTTTGATACCATTATCCATATTACTCTGGATGGTTTATTATTAGGTTTATTGATTAGGGTATTCATTAACATTTCATATACTAGTTTTAAATGTGAAAATTTATATTGATTATGTTTCACCCCTTTCATATGAGGAATCCATTATACTTAGTAATTGATGGAAGGGACGTACTATAGCCCCTAGATACATCATTAGGTCTCACGAGATAGACTAATTTGGATTTTCGGTTGAGGCCTTGCCCATTTATGTAGGATGTCTTATCATGAGGCTATTATGGTGTTTTTATGATGGATGAAATTTTGAATTACCACATTATGAGATTAGTTAATAATGTTCCATGTGATTATTAAAATATTAAGAATATCCATGGATAAGTTTCAAGCTTGTGTGATTATTTATATAACATTATTTGATCATCATTTATTCCTACCATTACTATTCTTGATGTTCAAGTTATTGATTTAATGGAACGTTTTTTAGTTATTTAACTTGTCATATTTATTATTCCTTTTTTATACATGATATATTCCATTGTATGTATACAATTACTAAGCATTATTGCTCACCCATGTCTTATGTTTCATTTATTTTGGATGCCAAGATGTGTATTATGATTGATATGCAAGCATGTTATAAAAGGAATTTTTGTGTTCTCATAGAAAATACCATGTTGTATTTTATGTTTTCAATTATAATTTTTTATTAAAATATGCATCTAGTTTTCAAAGAATACTAAACTATTCAATCATTTAGGATGTGATTCCTTGTATCTAGTTCCAAAGTAATAAAGTAACCACAGACTCTATGATAATAAGGTTAAGGTATTTACAATTTGTATTAGATCAAATTTAGTAGAAACCTTGGGAACTAAATTTAGTAAAACATATATTAGAGAACATAACCCAATGAAAAACTTTAAGGATAAGTATAAAATAATAAACTAATGCTTTGGTAAGTAAGAGATTATTATTTTTAGTAATATATTCCTATCTAGATGCTATATGTGGATGTGGTTATGACACATTTGTACCTAGGGGTAACAAATTTGAAAATATTACATTGTAAATTGGATTAATCATCACTTATTGAATGCGAACATGCCTTAATTTGTACCTAATTTAACACTTTCTGGTGATAATCATGGGATAATTCACATTTTTTTATAACCCATTATGAAATATTTGATAATATTTTTATTATTTGAAAATTTTCTAAAATAAACCATGTTTATGATATTGAAATTACTCCAAATCATGTTTTTATTTTGGAAAAAAGACACTTTTACTGGTTAAGTGGGAACCATTAAAAACAAATAGAAACAAAAGTCCAATATCCACATAACATATTACAATAATGAGAATTAACTAGATAAGACACAACTTCAAACATAGTATATGTTTTTCAAAGAAAACAAAAACATCAAAAGACCAACCAACTAGAAAACTAAAATTTCTGACCAGCCCAATTCTGGATAACCACAAAAACCAAAAAAATACCAAATGCGTACCAATAATCACAAATCCAGGAAAAGATAATGATCCTGGAGATATAAATGAAGCTGGTAATGAAAAAATTGTAACCATATTGGGGAAGACGACTATGTTTATGAGTAATAACGTTTCCCATATATTGAAGCCTTCAGATACACCACATAGTGTAAAAATGTAAGACTGCATTATACATCATCAACCTCCATCATTAAATGGGACTAAAAATCCATTTATAGGTGAGAAATGGATATGTTCTTTAGAGAATATATTTATTTATATAAAAAGTGATGAAATGGAGAAAGTTTTCATGAAAATTTATCATCTCTAAGGGGATTTGGATAAAGAGTGGTCATTGATTCAAAACACTAAAGATTAGGATGAAATATAAATAATGGAATAGATATATTATAAAGTGTTTTTCTTGGAAAATTATTTTCCTTGCAAATAATGATTGGATATGGAGAGACAATTATTGAGTCTAATATGAAAGGAATAGTAAAATGTTTCTAATTATGAATCTCACTTTACAAAGATAACACTACATGATGTGAACTATGTATGCAATATAAAGAGCAATATTGACCATTTCTTTTGATGTGTTAATGGAAATACATTGAAGGTAACTAGTATCCAAAACCTTTTCATTATATGAGTACATGGTATCATGTTATTTAAAGATAGAAAGAATTATACAAGCCTTATAAAGTCTAAGGGAAATAATATAAGAAGGGGTATGTTGAAAGAAAATAGATAACAGGAAGAAAATAAAGAATGATTTTCCCGCATATGATAATTGTGAAATGAAACACCCTGGTACATACTTAAAAGGAATGGGAGTTTTCTTCAGGAATATAGACAAATTCCATTAGGAACATGAATGAATGGGTAAGAAATAAACCCCCAATGTTTAATGTTTCAACTCTAAGGAGATATGGAACTATGAAAACAAATACCCCAATAGTAAAGGGAATATAACTTAGAAGAAAAAAGGGATACATTAAAGATTATTCTATGAATATAGACAAATTGGAATGATTAAAGTTATTTGGTATTTGAAATCAAGAATTATGTTGTATAGGTATTTTTACCAATGGTATTTTGGTTATAAAAATCAAGAAATATCTAAGGATTGTGTTATTTTTTATAGTATATGTGTCTTCATGTAATATTAACTTATGATTTATTGATAACATCATCAATTTGTGAGTATAAGTTTGATCATAAGTTCAAAATATTAAATACCCATTTTTGAATCTTTATGTGATGAGAATTTATCAATATTAAGGATATTTTTGGAGACATTTATGGAAATACATCTCCTTGGTTTAATATATCTTTTAGTGAAAAATTTATTTAAGTAATAATGAATTTAAATTTATTATACATAATATTAATTTTATTTACAACCATTTGGGTTAACACAATAATTGATGTTAAGGTAATAATAGTCAGTTAAGATTATTTTATTTTGTGGAAAATGAATAAGTCATATAGAAAACCCTTGGGGTTAAAAAGTGATTTGATGAAAAATATTATTTTTGAGGATATTCATTATAATTTTCAGAATATTATAGGAATTATATTACCATGGTTTTATAAAAAGGAAAACCCACATGATGGGTGATAACTAGTCGCATTTGGAAAGGTCGTAGTGACTAAACCCAAAAATGAAGGCTGAAAAGTGTACATACCCTGCCACTGGCCTATATGATGTTCTGATTGATATGAAATTGTTTTTATTGAAATCATTTTATAGATAAATACTTAGTTAATGGATTAAGTTTAACTTTGGGTGTTTCTATTGATGTTTCAAGATTAATGCATTATATTAGATAACTCGTGCTAACCATTTTAATTTCGATAAAAATTTTAGAGACATATAAAAGGACTTTTCACTCTTTTATAGATCTTTTGATCCATTATAAGTTAATTTTAGTGATTTAGGAATAAAAAAATTCATCTTGGATATTAATTTCTTGAAGTATGAAATGAATTGGAAATTTATCGAAGCACAACCAAAGGATGAAATTATAAGTATATTTTATGGTATTCCTTATTGTAAAAGAAAATGAATCTCTCAAATCTAGGAAACTTATATTGAAACAAAAATGTTATCCTCTTAACTTATGATGAATCAATTTTATTTTAGCTCATTACAAATTTATGGTTTTTTTGTCATTAACATTTTCTTTATCATTCACTTTATTGTGATGAATGATCTCTATCACTCTACATACTTATTTAGGTTTTCTTCTACAAACATATTTTCACTTCCTACTAATGTTATCTTATATAGAAACCTAGTTATGTGTTATTCTAGATGAATTTTATATTTCACTTTCCCTCTTTTAAGATGAAGTTTTCTTAAACCTCTTTACAATGCATATTTTCAGAATTTTTTTCCAGATGGGAACCCCTAGATATATAAGCACAAGTTCAAATTACAAGGACATAATTTTTTTACAGTGGGGTGAATGTAATATCCCAAGATTATAAAAGAATAAAATTATGTTCCACATCATATTTGACATTAAATACTGAGATTAAATGACCCATGAAATATATTTATTTAAATTTAATCTCTTCGATACATTGTGATACACGCAACACTGAGTCTAAAAGAAATATAAAATTGTATAACATTATAACATTGTCGTTAAATAGATGGGTATGAATAGAAAAATAATAGATTCTAAAAATTATATGGTTTATTAATTTATAAAATAAAATTAATTGTTTTCACTTGATTATAAATAAATTAATAATCATTTAAAATAAACACAAATGTTTAAAAAAATGTATTTTTGTAAAAGGTGGTTTCATTTCATTGTGTGAAAATAAATTAAAATTAATTTTTAACTCTTTTAGAAAATTTATTTTAAAATAATTAGCTTTATTTTTGAAATCATAATGTAAAAAATATATCTAAAATTTAATTATTGAGATTTTTTTGAAAATATTAATTTTTTGATGAGTAGTGAAACATACTTCTTTTTATTGAATACTGAATTTTCATTTAAGTAATTTAAAAGTTCAATTTTTTAAAATTTTCTTATAAGTAAAATTAGTTAAATAATATTATAATTAATACAATTTATCTCATTAAAATAAAATTCATTTTTATTTTTGATATAAAAACATTCTATACTTATAAGAATTTTTATTCATGAAACTGTTTTTTCAACACGTCTATATATTTAATTTTAAATTAAATAATTCTAGTTTTTTGAAAGAAATTTGAAAAAATGGATTCCATATTTTGAATAAAAATAATTTATATTTTATAATAATATCAACAAATTTATTTTCATAATTAATAGTATATACAATAAAAATTAATTACCACAATTAAGGTTAAAACAAGTTTACTTGGGGTTAAACTACAAATATAAGGGTCAAAATGACACATGAACTTGTCCAATTTCAATTGGATGGACATATTTCGGCCCTAACTCACAAATGATACCTTTTAGAGCCTTTTTTATTGTAAATAATGTGGGTATCACTTTTTCTTTTTAAAATTTACAAGTGTTCCCTCTCCCCCACTTATACAAGGCCAACCACTATCCTCTCTTATTCACACTACCAAATATCTTTGGTTAGTATAATACCTTCCAAGATTTCTTACTTATATCCCTCCCCAAATCATATATTCCTTGGTTTTATTAGAAATCAAATCTAGGAAGGCCTTTGGAATAAACCTAAATAGGTTTTATGAAGAAGGGGTAAAGTTATTAACCATGTGTTTTTGGTTTACTTATTCTTATAAATGCTTAAAATATTATGAAAATATAATAAAATATTAAAAAAATATCTAATATATACTCATATTTTACCAATTTAATGTAATAACCTATATCCACGTCCTCTTCCATCAAATGGAAATGAAACCCTCAATCGTGTGTACGACAAACTACCGCCTTGCGAACCAATGTAATTTGTTTTCCATCGCCACCTCTCAAGGATGGATATAATGATATATTTAAATGATATATTTTATATTTATGAAATCAATATACTTATTTAATTATAATGACACATATACCTTCTTACCTTCCAACCTGTTAGAAAATAATGTCATCGCTCATGCATACGTGTGGACTACCGCCTCCATGTAGCGAGGTGAAATGTTTTTCATTTTATTTTGACATGGAAGGTAATAAGGATTTATTTAATGAATATAAATTAAATATTAAAAATAAAAATTGTTATTTAAATTTTAAATATTATATGAATTTTATTATTTTCCGTTGTTTGTAAAAATAAAGACAACATTCATGAGTATGTACGACCTACTGCTTCCATGAATAATATAACTCATTTTCTAAAATCTAAATTTTATGGACTATTATAAATACTTATATAATGATTATATATTATATTTATATCATTATTAAAATCATTTATATTATTTAACAATTTTCAAAGTAAAAGGATTAAAATTACCAAACCAAAACATACATGAAAAACAAAACAATTATCACCCAAAACAATGATTTTAACAAATAATTGCTAATAAAAGGGTTATAAAATACTAAATAAATAATATATGGTATTATATATATTTTTAAATGAGTATTTTACTTTATTTTATTTATAATAAATCTATATTTTTTTATAAATTATGTTTTAACATGTATGAAGGAAATCAGAGTAGAGGTAAGGGTTTCTCACCTCCATTTTACTTCTGTGAAACTTATGCAATATTCACCACTTTTTTATTTTTTGCGGTGTATATAATACCAATTTGATATGATATTTCATGAATCTCTTTATATTCATGTTATTTAATGTATCAATATATGTTATTTCTTTCATAGGTCTTACCATTCAAAAGTTACTAAAGTGGTAGAGGTTTATGCTTCAATCTCATTTTAATTGGGATTATTTATAATTCAGTTTTTGATGATGAAATATTATGATATACCAATAAATAAACTCATTAATTTTAGTCTAATATAGTTATTCATCAAATTTTCAATATATATTAACAGTTTCCTATTTTGGGGACTTAAAATTAATGAGACAATTTCTTAAAAAAAATCAATATTTATTTCTCTCTTCAGTCGAAAATCCTTTTTCTTCCATATCAATGTTTTATAAAAATATTTTCAATAAAATTTTAACATTTTCCAAATGATTTATTAAATACATTTTAAATAATTTTTTACTTTTAAATTTTTTTTGAAAGGAATATTCCTATAATTTTTTTAATGAGGTACTTTTTATTCTTTTTACAACAGTATGGAATGGATATTTTTTAACTTATTTGGAATGTATGGAGTTAAATGACATCACAAACACTCGTTTTTTTGAATATTACTTTAAAATTTTACAAAATTATTTTTAAAGAAATTGTTTTTCCAGTTATTCTATAATTTTTTTAGTTTTTGAAATTTTTTTTCAAATTGAAAAGGATATTTTCCTCAAGAAAATATTAATGGTATTTTAATGGTATTTCTATTAATAAATGATAAAACCCCTCATTTTACCTTATTATCCATTAATAATATATTTTAATGATTCCAGAAATATTATTTATTTGGATGGTTTATGATCATTTTGAGTTTGATTTACTATTTTGATACCATTCACCATATTACCATAGATGGTATATGATTATGTTTGTTAATAAGGGTAATTATTAACATTTTAGATGTTAGTTTTTAAATATGAATGTATATATTGATTATGATTCACTCTTTTCATACAAGGAATTCATTGGAATTAGTAAGCAATGGGTGGCTGGAAACCTCTATATCACCTTAATGAATCAATAGGTCTCATGAGACAAACTAGCTTGGGATTTTAGCTAAGGTCTTACCTACTTATGTAAGATGTCTTGGTACGAGGCCCTAATAGTATTTTTTTGATGTCTAACATTATGAATTCCATAATTATGAGATTATGTATTTATGTTCCAAGTTATTTTTTAATTAGTTATATTATACATGGATGAGTTTCAAGCTTATGTGATTATTTATATGGAATTATTTTATCATCATTTATTCTTTCCATGTCATTATTCATGTTCAAGCTATCAATTAAATGGAACATGTTTCATTTATATACATTTTTATATTAATAATTCCTTATTTATTCATGATATATCCCATTGTACATATATCCTTACTAATCATTAGTTATCACCCCTTTATTATGTTTCCTTTCCCCAGTATGCCAAGATGTTTATTATGATTTGTATGCAAGGATACGCTAAAGGGGATTATAGTGTTCTCAAAGAATATAATATGTTGTATTTTATACTTTCAATTATAATGTGTGATTCAATTATATATATAGTTTTAGAAGACTACTAAACTATTTAGACCATAAGGATGTGAGTCATTGTATCTAGTGCTAATGTAATAAACTAACCACTAACTTTGGTCTACTAGGGTTGAGGTCATTACATCTATAATGAAATATGTGAGATATGAATATATCATAAGATTCTAAAATATATATTTTCATAGTAAGTGATCAATATTAGGTAAATGATAATTCTCAATCTATTCAATGATTATGATTACTTAATACACTCCCACCCAGGGAAGGAAGATAAAGTATTTGTTGCACCTAGTAGGAATGATCATGGATTCTTGACCAAAATGAGGATTGAGAAGGATCTAATGTTCATGTATTTAGTGAAGATTCTTATAGAAAATAATAAGAAAGGGGAAACATAAATCCTTTTTCAAATGATTTACAAACTATCATTATTGGAAAACACAAAAATTTCATTTCCTGATGATGAAAAATTTCAAAATAAAATCAATTTCATGAATGATTGGAAATTGAAATACTTATATATGAAGATGAAGTTTTGAAATATGGAAATAGGTCATGTGTTTTATCTACAACTGATCTAAAAAAGGAATTCTTAGATGATGCTCATAGCTCTAATTTCTTTATACACCATGGTAACACCAAGATGTATATATATATTAGAAGGAACATTTGTGGTGTGATAATATGTAGTGGGAAATTATTGATTATGTATTCAGATACATGGTTTGTTAGAATGTGAAGTCTAATATATAGAATTATAGAGGAGTCATGAAACCTATAACTATTCATATGTGTAAATGGGATGAAACTACCATGTACATTTATACTAAATTACCAAATACTCTTAAAAATAATGATTCAATTTTGATTATTATGGATATCCTTAACAAATATGCACTTTTCCATATAGTAAGGGAATATTTACCTTATAAGTACCTTCTATGAATCTATATTAATGAATTTTTAAGAATTTATGAAATACCTCTTTCAATTGTTTTTTCTTTTGATCCACTATTTATATCCAAATTCTATAAAAGTATTCATAACGATCTGATACCAAGATTCATTTGAGCACTACCTATAATCATCAAACTGTAGGATAGTCTGAAAGGACTATTCAAACATTATAAGACATGTTGTGTTCATCCCCATTTTAATTTCAAGGTATGCAAGATTAATATTTACCTTTGGTGGAGTTTTTCTATAAAAATAGTCTCCATTAAACTATTCAAATGAAACCATATTAGGAATTATATAGAAAAATATTTCATACTCCAAATTATTTGGATGAATTTGGTGAAAGGATACTTATTGGCATAGAACATGTTGATGAGATAATGATAAAGGTAAATACTATTCAGAATCTTATTAAAGAATCTCAAATTTGGAAAAATAGTTATACTGATTATAGAAGGAAATATTTGGAATTTTGATTGAGTGATGATGTCTTTTTAAAATAATCTCCATGGAAAGATGTTATAAGGTTCAATAAGAAAGTGGATGTGAACCCCAGGTACATCCAACCTTTTGAAATTTCTAAAATTATTAGAGTCATAGCTTACCATTTAGAAATTACTGTGATACTTTCCATTATGAAATAACCTAGATAACCTTGTGCACCAATAATACTTTTAATCCTGACATGACCCAAAGGGTGTTTCGGAACTCCATGAGTTGATTAAAATCACTATAGAAATGATAATAGTAAAGTAGGAATGATTTATCATTAAGATTAATAAATTAAGTAATGTAGAAAATTATAAATAGTTGGTATATCAAACACTACACAAGAGGACAGGGGTACACAATAGCTTGAATCAAGTCCAAATAAGACATGACAACTAAGATGAACCAGTGGGACACAAAATCCATTATGTGATTCCAACTTCATAAGGTCTAATAAGTTATGTACACCATCTATCTCCAAGCGATTTCTTAAATTTACATGGTCCATGAATAAGTAAATCTATGAATTCATAAAATCAAAGGAATGGTGTGTCATAAGAACCCCATGGTATTTCCATAATCATTTAATAAACATTCCATATTAGATAAACCATATAAAATTAATGAAAATAAAACATAACATGGATAATTTTTTCATAGCTCACATCAAAACATTCTTAAAATAACATTTTCAATGACTATTAGAAAATAGGTACAACAAATTTTCTATTAATGAAGACATGATAATGAAAAATTTTCAAATAGGAATGAATAAAACATTTGTGTCATAAGAGCATGAAATGTCATTTACAATCATAAAACCATTATTTAGAGACCTAGGGGTAGTATGTCCAAGGATTACCACACATATTTGTGAATTATTGTTTCCAATGTGCCCAAGTAACATCCCTAACGATGAAAAGGAGAAAATACCTAAGGAATATCCTCCATTTACTCAAGTATTTATGCTTTATTTTCATCATTAATTCATTTCTAGGTAAAACTATTAAATTCATAGAGTGTATTCTTCCAAATCAACGACTTAGTCTCTTATGTTATTCAAGGTAAATCATACCATTTACAAGGGGAAATGATTAGTTAAAAACCCATTTAAATCAT
The DNA here is from genome assembly GCA_963277665.1 of Viscum album. NCBI lineage: Eukaryota > Viridiplantae > Streptophyta > Magnoliopsida > Santalales > Viscaceae > Viscum > Viscum album. Next base: position 227,888,470 of record OY728123.1, on the reverse strand, counting down.
TATTTCATTTGGCCCCAATTCAAGTTTCGAAACATGCCTTTCATTTCAAAAACCAACCTCAAATAGTTTTTTCAAAACACATGTCATTAATTTCAAAACCCAAAAACAAAATTTTTTCCATAAAAATTAATTACATTAATTTATAAAACTATCATAAAATAGTTTTATATCAAAATTTTTGTCATTGTTTTCAAAAACCAACATCAAATAGTTTTTTATCAAAATACAGTGAAACATGACATTTAAAAATCTAAATACTTCATGCCTTTAAATTTAAACAAAAACCTGTCAATAGTCATACTTTTTGTTCAAGAACACTTTTTTGAAAATAAAAAATCCATCAATAAAAATTATTGAAACCAGTTCCATTTCAAAGTATTTATATAACAGCCCAAGTTAAGATTTAGAAATGGATTTTAAAACCAATTTAAAATATAAGAATCAAATTCTTCAAATAAACGGAATAGATTATGAAACAAACTACGTTGATATACATATAACAAGAAACTGATTAGTGTTTTATAAGGAAAACAAGGTATTCCACTGTATATAAAGGTGGCTCTATGGCCCAACCTAGGAACTATGATGTAGATAAAAAAACTATAGTGTAGGTTGGAAGACCATGATAGTATGGTCCACTAGAGGAGATCATCACGGTGCATGGAGTGTTAATCTGGAATGTGAAGCACCTATATGGTGAAAATTAGGGACACTATAGAATGGGGGTTACTAGGGTAACACCCCGACAATGAAATGTGGGAGATTGTGGTTTGGTCTTAGATCTACAACAGTCCTTTGATAATTAGAAACACCCTTAGTGAAAGGAAGGAAAGGGGTATAAATAGGGATTCTCATTCCCATTAGAAACCCATTATAATAGCACTCCAAAAATTAAATGGAGGCTCATAGAGTTATAATCAAAATGAACTAAGAAAAGGGTGTAACTCCTAAATAAAAAATGACTATAGCTCCATGAAACTGATGCTAAACAAGTTTTCTTATGTGTTATAAGATACCATGGTATAGGCGATCCCAAAAAGAACTCCATGATGAAGTCTACCACATAACCTCTAAAATGTGGTCCACCATGATGAAACTATTACCTCTATGGTGTGGCCTCAAGTTACATAGTACAACTATGGTGAAGCTAGTATCTCCATGGAAGAGCCACCTCCTATGCAGTGTGGTCTTGAGTGCAGTGACAATGTACCCTCATTTTTGGTAGGAAATACCAAAAACATTCTTTTATTATTTCATACGCTCCTTGAACCCCATAATCCATTATAAAAATATGGAGTAACTAAAAAATAATGAGTATAAAAAGGGAAAACCTCAAGAAGAAAAGAACATACCTGAAAGATAAGTTTGGGATGCTACAATTCTCCCCAACCTAAATGCTTTATTCCCAAGAAATCCTATAAGAAAAAATCCTTATCAAATAGATGAGGCCACTTCCCCTTCATTAGTTCCCTAGGAACCTAAGTCTCATGTGAATAAAAACCATGTTATCACAATAATTGAATCAAGGTTATAAATTTTCCATAAAAAACATTATCTAAGAATCAATAATCCAAATAGGTTTATCAATCATTTATTAATTGGGTTCGAGATCTAGACTCTCTCGGCTTAAGATTTGAGAAGGATCAGAGAGATAATTTATATGTTATGAAACATTGAACACATTCTAAATGAATGTCCATTGTGGTGGAAAATTTAATTGTTATGACACCTTACAAACTAATACAACAACATCAAATAGTCCCACATATCTTAGTGAAAACTTTCCTTATTTCTCGAGTAGTTGGTGAACTAACCATGATGAACCTCTCAGAAACACCATATCACTAACACCAAAATACAAAGGTTGGTGATTTTGATTATGATAAGATTTGTTATGGATCTTTTCCATTATCATTCTCTGAAAAATAACTTAAATTTTAGTCTTCATCTCTTAGACTAAGCTGTATACCACTAAGGAAGCTTCACTAACATCATATTAACAAAGTGGAGATTCTCAAGGTTAACCATTTAAGAAATCAAAGGTTTCAATCTTGATGAAATACTAGTATGTATTATTATATTCAAACTTGACTAGTCTGAAATGGTCATCCCAAGCTCCCCTAAATTCAAGGATACAATATTATTAAATGTTCTTAAGAATATCAATTTCTCATTGTGTTTGGTAATCAATTTGGGGATGGAATACCATAATCAACTTTACCTAGGATCCCATTACCTCCTGGATGACCCTAAAAAATAGAGAAGTGAACTGAGGATCCCAATAATAAATGATCATTGAAAAATATACATGTAATTTACATATTTCTTATACATAAAAATTTCCCAAGGTGTATGTTGGAATATGACAAAAATATCCATAGATATCTCATATTTTTTATAAGTCAACACAATATGGGGATGAAGAAAACCCAAAGGCTTCTAATGCTCGGTATTTAACTTATTAAAGGTATAAAAATAAGAAACAAAATTAGAAATGTCTTTTTTGATATCTATCCAACAAAAAATCACCTCATATCATAAAACATATTTGTTGTTCTAGGGTGTAATTTCCACTATGAATTATTTTAATCCCCCATAAAATTATTCCTTAATGGTATATAAAACAAAAACTGTTTTTGGAAGCATTGGATACCCACTAAAGATAGAGACCACTCACTGATAGTCTCTCCACTGTAAATAGAATCTCTAATTCCATATAACTCATCATTGAATTATTGTTCCTTAACAATCATGTCAAGTAATGTGGAAATAAACTGAACACTTTTCAAATTAATATTTGTTTCAACCAACTAGACTACTTGATGCATATGAGCAAAGAGGGACATAAACTTATACTCCTAAGAATATTATTTCATATATTAGGATGATATTTTCTTACTCAAAGAATCAGAAACCATATTCCCTTTACCTGGAGTATAGGAAATATCAAAACGAAATACTTGTAGGTACTCCACTAACCATCCCTGCTGAAGATTTATATATTTTTTTAGAGAAGATATAAATTATCCTTTTATGATCATAGTAGATGATAAACCTTTCACCAAGAAGTTAATTCCACAAAATCTTTAGAGTATGTATCACAACCATGAGTTCAAGATCATGAGTGGGGTCATTTATTTCCTGAGGCCTAAGTTGATGAGAACTATATACTACAACATGATCTTCTTGTATAAGAACACAACCCAAACCCAACCAAAATGCATCACATAAAACCACATATCTCTAACCTTCTTCTAAATGATTCAAAATGGGTGTTGAAGATAACTAAAATTTAAACTAATAAAAGGAAAATTGAAATTTAAAATAAAAAATAAAATTTAATCACTTCTGAGTGAATTTAGTCATAATAAATGACAACTTAGATAAATCCTACACAAAATGGTAGTAATAACCAACCAAGATCAAGAAAATCTGAATCTCAAAGGCATTATGTGGTTTCTCTAAGGTTATAATAAATTTCACCTTATAAGGATCAATTAATACACCACATTCGAAAACCACCCATCCCAAGAATTTTACTTAACATATCAAGAAGTTTTATTTAGAAATCTTGGCATAAAATTTATTATTTTTCAAGATATCTAGTACTGCACTAATATTAAGTACGTGGTCTTCCTTAGTCTTAGTGTAAAACAAGATGTCATCCAAATAAACGACAAGAAATAAATCAAGGTACTCATGGAAAATCATTTTCATCAATTCTATAAAAATTGAAGGATCATTGGCTAGACCAAATTTCATGTCTAGGTACTTATAATTTCCATACCTACTATTGAAGGTAGTCTTGGGAAAGTCATACTCCTTAATCCTAAGCTGGTGATAGCCATACCAAAGTTTAATATTTGAGAATCACTTTTCCCCTTTCAATTGGTCATATAAATCATCAATCTAAGGAAAAAAATAATTATTCTTTACTATGAACTGATTGAGATTTCAATAGTCAACAAAATGGGGAAGGGTCCCATTGAATTTATTAGAAAAACTCTAGGTGCTCCCCAAGGATAAAAACTAGGTTGGATAAATCCTTTGGTCAATAGATCATCCAAATGAGTTTTTTAACTCCTTAATTTCTTCTAGTTCCATACATTATGAGGGAATAGATATAGGTTGCACACCTATTACGTTGGAAAAGTCTACCTCTATCATTGGTGGAATACTAGAAAATTAAAATGGGAAAATGTTAGGAAACAAAACAATTTCTAGAGGAAGTACTCTATCTAAAGTTTCACGATCTAGTTCAAAGTAAAACATAGATTCCTTCCTACCCAAATATTTAAGGGGAGTTCTAGATTGACATGAACTTGGGTCACATTCTCTCTAAAACACATGAGTCACTCCATCAGTTCAAATAAATGAAACTTTTTTATGGTAAAAATTGATACGAAACTTATGGGTGATCAAACAACACATCCCAATAAATAGTTCTAGTGGTTTCATATCCAAAAAAAATTCCCAAGTATGATCAACTTATGATAATGTGAAATTACAGGTGGGGAATTAGAGACCCTTTCCTTTATTTTTTATATGTGTTTTACTAATATCCATAACAAAAGGCAAGATTTTCAAAATAATATTTTACCATTCCATGATACGAGTGGATGAAAATAAATGAGAGGAACCAATATCAAATAAAGAAGAAACTAAAGAGGGAAAATGTTAATGGTACCTCTTACTGTTTCATGAACCATATCATATTCAAAAATAGATTAATTAATTTTTTGAAGAATATTCATTCTTAATGTCTATGTCTATAAACCCTTTATTCATGAATAGTTTTACTACGCTGCAATTCCCCTCAATATTAACAGGCCTGCACCACTAACTGTAGTGCTAAAACATGAAAAAACCTTTAAAAATTTCTAACCATTCACAAGATCTATAATACTTTGGTTCCTCCTAGAAAGCATGATATGTGTGTACAATATTACCACATTTATCACTGGTAAGAGGAACTATAATAATAGAATAATTCTACAGTTGATATCCACCACCATGGTTTTTACCACAGGACTAATCTCGCTTCCTCTTCCCTTTAATGGACCCACAAAAACTGCAACTAGGAGTAGGAGATACTTACATCAACCATGAATTCCCAGCTAATTGATGATCCACTATCAAATATATAACCATAATATTAGTATATTAGGATAGTTTCAATAGAAAGACTAAATATAAAATATATGTTCGAATACCCATCTCAAATATTTAGTATTCCATACAATTTTAAATACCACATTGGGTTAGAAGAGAACAAGCTTGGAAATGTGATTGGAATACTAATTCATAGTTCAATTACCTTTATCAGGTTTAAGGAACTTTATTTATTTAGATAACACCATCGAATACAGATAAAATTTATTTGTGAAAAGAACCCTGATGTCTTTCCATTCTAATCCCACATTCTTCCTTATCACATATATTCATTCCCACATCCTTTTGCATGGCCCTTCAATCTTTAATGAAACAAATTTCACCTAAATATAATCAAGCATCTCCAAGAAGTAAACGATATGATCAACATTATTCAACCATTTCTATTCCTCCTTAGGACCACTGGTACCCTTGAAAGATGATATTTTGTTACAAAAAAACTACTCAACATGATCTATACTATTGTTACTCAGGGGTACAACCTCTGTAGCCTAATCCAGAATATGTGTTATTACCTAGCCCAGATCATGGACTACACACAAAAAATCCTCCACAATGTTCACATCAATTGGAGGGTTCTCTATCTCTGGTTAACTAATAAATACCTCTTGAGTACTTTTCAAATGTCTTCTTTGGGGAATTATTTTGCATAAAAACAAGGAAAAAATCATCCAAGAGACATGATATCATCGAATATATCTAGAGGGATTCAAAAGGGTTATTAAAAATTTAAATCAAATCCTATAAAAAGACTAGAATCAGACTTCTGAATCCCTCAAGACACTTTCCCCAACAAGCCATAGTATATTAAGGCTCATTAAAATCATATAAGTCTAGGACCTCTCTCATAACATACTCCCTTAATTATAAAAAATACTATCCCAAATGACATACTGACATTAATGAGGACAAAATACTTATAATATCATTTTTTCATGATCCAACCTAGATACCCTTGTACACCAATACTAGAGTTAGTCCTAAAACAAATAAAAGGGAGTTCTTGATCCCCAAAGGTTGGAGACAAGAACCATAGAATTGATAACAGTAAATATTGAACAATTTATACTCAAGAGTGAGAGATAAAGTAAAGAAACAGATTAAAAATAATCATTGTTTAAAATTATCCATGAGAGTAAAAGGGTCCATAATACCTTGAAAAAATTCAAAAAAGAAAGAAATAATGAAAACCTAATATAACTAGTGAAACAAATAATAAGTCATGTAATTAAAACTTCTAAATGTTCTAAGAGTCAAAAACAACCTTCATCTCTAAGTGTTTTCTTCCCTTTACATGGACATTGCATAAGGAAATACACAAATTTCATAAGGAAAAGGTAGGATGTGAGATACAAGCCCCGAAGGATTTCACCAAAAATTTCATAAGCATTCTATATTAGATAAAGCATTTAAAATAAATGTAAATAAAACATGGCATGGAAATGTTTTCATAGATCGTATAAAAACATTCTTGGAAGAACATTTTAAATTACTATCAGAAAATAGGTGCATCAATTTTTCTATCAAAATAGGAATGATAAAGAATATTTTTAAAATAGGAATGAATATATATTTACATCATAAGAGCATGAAACATCATTTAAAATCATATCACTATGGTTAATAGACCCAAGGGATATTATTACCAAGGATTATCGCACTTCTTTTTGAAGTAAGAATTCCAATATGCACAAGTAATATCCCAAAGCATGAAAAGGGAAGATCCATAAGGGATAATCTCCCTACACCCAAGTAGTTTTTTATTCTTTAATCATTAATCTATTATCAGGTAGAGCTAATAAATTCCTAGCATGTGTCCTTCTATCTCAACTACCCAGTCTCCCATATTATTCAAGGTGAATTTAACCATTTATAAGGTGATATTATTGGTTCCAAAACCATTTCAATCATTGTTTCATCAAGTCCCAATTAATGTTTTAAAACATTCCTTTCATTTTAAAAACCAATCTCAAATATTTGTTTTATCAAAACACATTTCATTATTTTAAAAAATCTACATCAAATATTTTTCTATCAAAATTCATTCTATTAATTTCTAAAAGAAACATCAAGTGGTTTTCTTTCAAAATTAATGACATTATTTTCAAAATACAATATCAATTTTTTATAAAAATACAATGAAAAATCACATTAAAACTCAAAAATATTTCATACCTTAAAATAATCATCAGAAACCTATAAACATCCATACATTTAGTTCAAGAACACTTTTTAGGAAATCAATATTCTGTCAATAAATTTTCATCACATCCATGAAATTTAAATGTTCTTATATCCAAACCCAAATCAAGGTTTAGAATTTAATTTGAAAATGAATTCAAAATATAACTAACAAGGGTTTAATATAATAAGAATAGATTCTAAAACCAAAAACCTTGTTATAAATATCACAAGACCCTGATGAAAGGTTCTCAAAAAAGAATAAGGTATTCCACTACAAATCCGGGAGGCTCCAAGGTGTAACCCAAGCACTATGTCATAGAATAAACCACCATGGTGTAGGGTGGAACACCATGAAACAATGGTGTACTAATAGAGATCACCATGATGAAAAAGTTTTAGATTCCGGGTGGGATGGTTTTCTATAGTTAAAAATAGGAGGGAATGCGGTGTGGGGATCATTGGAAAAATAATCTTATAGAGAACAGAGAGATATTGCATCGTGGGATCAAATTTTCATTATTCCTTAAATATTTAGAAACACCCTAAGTTAACATAATGAAAGGTGTATAAAAAGGGATCACCATTCCCATTAGAAACCCCTCATAAAATTCATCCAAAAACAGAATGGTGTCTCCATGAGTAACAACTAAAATATTCAAATAAAAGTTGTAACCCCTGAAGACTGAATGACTAATGTAGCATAAAACTGATACTAAATAGTTTCTATGGAATGTTATAAGATACCATAGTGTAGTCTATCCCAAAAATCAATACATGATGAATGCTAAGGTGAAACCACTAAAAGGTAAGAAAATATTCTATAGCTATTTCCTCTATAGTGTGGCATCAAATTTCACAGTACCACTGTGGTATAACTAGTATCTCCATGGTAGTTTCACCTCCTCTGTGGCGTGGTTTTAAGCATTGTGGTGTGGTATACCCAATTTTGAAAGAAATTTCAAAAACATTATTTTAATGTTTGACAAGTTCCTTGAATCTCATAGTACCTTATACGTACATGGATTAACTCAGAAATAATGAGGAGAAGGGAAAACCTCAAGGAATAGAGAATGCATCTAAATGATTGTTTCCTGATATTACACTCTCTAAATTACATGATGTGTTCCATATCTCATTGTTAATGAAGTATATTATAGACCCAATATATGTTATTATTTCTTAATAAATACAAAGGAAACTGATCTGTCTTACTATAAAGAGCCTATCCATATTTTGATACTAGAGAGAAAATATAGAAAAACTGAACAACTTGATTGGTAAAGGTAATTTGGAGAAATTATATAATAGAGGAATCAATGTGGGAACTTGAGGATGTTTTGATGAAGAACCACCCTCATTTTTTTAGAAAGTAAAATCCATGAACATTTCTAGGATGAAATTTTTGAAGGAGGGAAGAATGATACACCAGAGCTTCAATTATATTATGTGAAAATTTTATTTTAATAAAACTAAAATACAATGAACAATTAAATATTTCATTGTAGAAAAATTCTAATTTTATAGTATTAATATCGATTTTGAACTTACTTGGTCAAAATAAGCCTAGAATGAATTTTTTAAATTTTCTAATAAAAATAAACTTTTATGAATAAATAAAAATACAGTATTTAACTATTCCAACTTTTATTGATAATAATGAGTTATAATATTTATAATTAACTATGTATTGTTAATCAATTTCTTAGAAACAAATGCACAGTTATTTGGGGGTAAAAAGGGAGATTTTTCATAATTTTTTAAAGTGCATAATGTTTTTACTTTTTAATTAACTATATTAAACTCTAATAATGAATGGTTAAAATGAAATTTATAGATTATATATCTAAAAATATTAATCTAAATCCACAAAAATATGATTAATATTCATAAATCTAATGTAATATCATCTTATGAATGAAAAATACATTTCTTTTAAAATTATTTTTCATCTCATTTTACGGGTTAATTATTAAATTAAATTATGTCACTAATGAAAAATAAATTTGTTAAAATGGATAATATATTTATATTATTCATAATTAATATTATTTAATAATTTCAATATAATTTTTTTCATAATGAATAATAAAACTAGTAAAATAATTACCATTATTAAGGTCAAAATAGGTTAACCGGGAGTTAATCTAAAAAGATATGGGTGAAAATGATATAAAGGATTTAATATACCTTATTTTATGGTTTTAATTTTAACATAACAATATTAAATTATAATATGACTCATTTTGGAATAATTTTTCCAAAAAGTGACTTAATAATATTTTGAAACATTGAAAAATTACAAGTGTGCCACTCACCTTAATTATAGAAGGGAACCTCCTCCCATCACATATTCTTACCATTTGAGATATTTAGATAGTTGAAACCTAGAAAAACATCTCTCCCCAAAAACCAATATAAATTTTCTATAAGTTATATTCTTCCCAAAATAAAAACCCTAGGGCCCTCAATAAGAGATCTAAAGGAGGTTTCTATAAGAGAAGTTAATCATCTTCACCAAGCTCATTATTTTTCTTTATTTATTTTAAAATATTTAATTATTTCCAAATATTTAAAATATTTTAACACGCATATATTACATATACTGAGATGATATTATTTTCATTTCATAATATTTATCAATATCCTTATTTATTAAATGGTAAAAAAACCATTTCTTGTGTGTAAGGCATACAACTGGATCACAAACTGATGTAATTGTTTTCCATCACCACATCACATGTATAGTAATAATGATAAAAATAGTGAATATATATGATACTTATGAAATTATATTTATTCTATAAATTTAATTTATCATCCACTTTCTTAACCTTTCACCAATTAAGAAAATGATAACATCGATCTTGCGTACGTACGACCTACCACCTCTATGAAATGATGCGATTTATTTTCAATGCACAATTTTAAATAATTATTATAAAAATTTATCAATTGAATAAATATGATATTTATGAAATTAATTTCATTATGGATATGATTAAACCATATCCTATTTCCAATAATTACAATTTATATGATAAAATGATCATGAGAAATTGAAGTAGTTAACACTAGAAACAATGGTAATAATGATAGATTGTCAATGAAAGGGTGATAAGATGTTATAATAGGGTAATATAGGAAATTATAAATATGAATATATTCTTGGTATAAATTTGAAACATGTTTAAAACCATTATATATGAGTTTAAATCATGTTCAAATAAGTAGAAGGATGAGGTATGCGATTTTATCTCAATTTTCACTCTATTGAGAAATATTTCATATAAAAAACTATTTAATTTATTTAGTGTATATACTATCCATTTGATTTATTTAAAATGGATATATTTTCATTAATTGTTATCAATTTTTAAATTCAAATTTTCTATTTCAAGGGGTTACAATTTAAAAGTCACCAAATATGTAAGAATTTATTTTAAAATATCATTTTCTGGGATTTATTTTATTTTTGGTTAAGGAAAATTATAATATATCCTTAATAAATTTCATATACATTATTATAATATAGATATTTAAGTAGTTTCAATGCTTTAAACCAAATATTTCATTATTTCTTACTTCAATCAAAAAAATAATTATTTAAAAGGAAATTTGATCTTATTTCTCTTTTTTATATGGTATATTTTTCTTCAATGTATATATATTTCAAAATTGATTTTAAAAAGTTATTTTTATTTAATAAAATGTCTTATTAATGTCATTTAAGTTATCTTTTATTTTTAAAAGGTTTTAAAGTAATCTTTATAATGTTTTTAAAAAATGACCCTTTTGACTTTAAAAAAAGTCAAAAGGAATGTTTCTTTTTAATTTATACATCACTAATATAATTTCCTAATACTATAACCATTTAATGATATTTTTATTATTATTCAGGTATTTAATAGTTTTAAAAATAAAAATATTTAAATAATTTTTTTAAATTTTTCATCAATTATCTTATATTATTTAAATGACATGAATTTATTACAAAAATTATATTTATATTGAATTGATGGTAATATTTTATCTCTTATTATTTTTTGGTCATTAAATATCTCTGAAAACATTCTCTTTCATATGATCGTATTTCATTATAAATTAAATTTCTCTTAAATGTCCTCATTTGCATCATGGATATGCTTATTTCCTAAACTGCATACCATTAAAATAGATGGTGTATTATTATGAATGTTATTTCATTTACTGGGGAAATATTGATATTCTATATCCTTTACTAAATATAGAAATTTTTTGGTAAGGCATATTACTTCTTAATTAAAATTGAACATTCATTATATGAGGAATGCATTGGAAATTCAGTGATGGGTGTGGATTGTAATTATATAGCCCCTTGATTCATAAAATTGTATTAAGATACAAAACATATGGCGATGTATATTAAATGGGGTTTTTTTAATACTTATACTTAGTTTAAATAATCTTAGTGCAAGGATTTTATGGTAAAGATATCATGATTTTTGAGACTATTACGTCCAATATTATGCATTTCCATAATTGATAATTCAACTATTTTTATCAATGAAATTACTATATTGATATTATCCATGGATAAATTTTATTTTCAATTTATTGGTTAAATGAAATTTGTTTTCAGTTATATACCTTACCATATTAATTACTCAATATTTAATCATGATGGATTATAATTTATGCAACCCCTACTGATCATTTGAGCACACCATTATTTTTTTCCTTTCCCTAGGATATAAAGACAGAATATTTGAATGAGTTCAAGTATATAAAATATTTACTTTAACTGTATATTTATATTTTATTTCTAATGTAATATGGGAAGCATGTTTATATTTGGTACATCAAGACTTCTGAATTGGTTGATCCTTGTTGATGTAACCAATTTTATCTTATTCCAATGTAATAATGTGGACACCAACTTCGGGTTACTATAGTTGGGGTTGTTATAGTTGGTATTAGAGAAAGTTTAGAATAATCCTAGGGAACTACATATAATAAAACATAGATTATGGAACTTAGACTTATGAAATACTTTGAGGATATGTTTACTTATAGGATAATATCATAAAAGTTTTACTAAGGTGGAGATTATCTGGGTTTTCTAGTAATTCATTCTAGTTTGGATACAATAGTGGGATATGGTTTTAGCACAAATTTATCTATGGGTAATAACCCCAAAAAGAGTTAATCGAGTATATATAATCCATCATTATGGTGCATGGTGAATATGAACTTACCGTGAAACTGGTTGAACACTCTTAAGGGATATTATTGGGTGACTTCACATTTTATTTACAAACAATTATGAAAAATTTGAAAATATTTTTATTATTTAATTATATTCCTAAAGAAACTAAGTTTATGATTCTAATATTTACAATGCATAATTTTTTAATTTATGTTAAGAGTTACACTAGATTTAGAATTATATATTATGATTTAAAATTTATAATTTTATGATCTAATTTAGCATATTACATTATCTATAAATATAAATTAGAAAAAATAATGGTATTAACACTCATGGCCAATGAAGAGATATTCCTACTGAGTAAGCCAATACAACTGGTGTTGGAGCTGAGAAGATCATGGCTATATTTTGGAATCTAGCCCAGGTTATGCCTAATAACCTTCCATATATAGAGAAAATTAATGTTTAATGAAATGATACATCTATACTGGATCATTACATGTTATAGAGACCTCTATATTTGAGTGGAACTACTAATCTGGTTGTAGTTTATGAATGGATTAAATGCTATGGAAAGATATTTTTGGACATGGGATGTGATGAAAGGGAAAATTTTATAATAAAAATATATTATCTTAATGGAGATATAGATAAATGGTTTCCATTTATCCATAATACAAGGGAGGAATAATAAATAGAACATATTGAATGGATATCTTTTAAATTAAAATTCTTTGACAAATATTCCCCTCTTGAGAAATGACTTGAAATGAACATAATGTTCCAAGACTTAAAGAAAAAAATAATAATAATTTATTGAAGAGTATGAGGATATATTTACAAGAATATCCAAGTATACAATAGATTACATATATAATCAACAAAAATATTGGCAATTTATTTTAAGGGATTAAGACAAGCCTATTAATGGAACTGGTTTATCAATCTTTCTCATCATATGAAGAAATTGTATTATTTTCCATTAAAGCATTGAATGGATTTTTTATATCCTATATTATTAAGGTAAATAAAGAAAATAAGTGTTAAAATTAATACCAAGAAAAAGGTAACATGTCAATGAATAAGTAGAAAAAAATATTTTCCATCATGTGAAAATAATGGAAAGAAACATCCTAAAAAATTACTAAAGGACATGGGAGTTTCTTAAAAGCGTAGAGATAAGGGTCATGTAAGTAATTTATATAATTTAAATAAATATAGAAATAATTTATTTTGATTAAACTATAAATAAATGGGGTATTATTTAAACCAATTTCCCAACAGTCAAGGGAACTTAGCTTAGAAGAGGCTTATGAGATAAGGATAAGCTTAGGTGTTCACAATAACTATGGTCGAAGTTTATAAACATATAGTGTAATGTACATTAAATATAAACTCAATTTTAGATAACTACTTATTACATTATATATCTTAACACTATTTTATCTAATAAAATTAGATATTACCCTATCACCTTAATAAGGGAGTTATCAGTTAAGACTCCTAGTAGAAATATCACCATAATAAGGATGTGTTAGATAGTTTCCATTATGAAACATAAACATGTCATATTTATATAAATTATTATTATACCTTTGGTTGAATTTTATATAATCTTTGGTTTTATTTTCTTTCAAAATATAAGGTAATAACTTATTTCCAAGATATAGAAATAATAATTCTTAATGATCATATAGAATTCCTTGTCTTTATAGGCGAGATTTAACGATCTGGGTCATGTCCAGATCCACACATAATATCTATTCTAAATTAGATTCTTATGTAAGAATATTAGATACAATATATATATATATATATGTAAAATTTAATTATTAAATTGAGGGTATATATATTGTATAGAAATACATTGATGTATTTCAAGATAAATTACCTAAAAGTTCACTAGAATGTGAATTTTAGTTTTCTATTTATTTTAACTCTGATGAAAGAACTATTTCAAATACTCCCTATAGAATTTACTACATGGAATTAGTGGAATTTTATAAATAGGATAGGAGGTTTTTGAAATGGAATTTATATTCCCCAATGTTTCACCATGGGGAACCCCTATTCTTTTTGGTACTAAGAAAGTTGGATCTATTAGGTTTTTCATTTATTATATAGAAATCAATGTTATTCCTCTAAATAACAAGTATCCTTTTACTATCATTGATAAATTTTTAGATCAACTTCATGGATCTCAATACTTTTCAAAGATCGACATTTATTCTGGGTATCATCAATTATGAGTAAATAAGGAATATATTCAAATGAAAAAATTTCACATAAGGTATGGACATTATGAGTTTTCATTGTTTCCACTAGGATCGACTAATTCACCATCGATTTTAATCAATATAATGAATATAATATTCAATGAATATCTTAATAATTTTAATGTGGTATTTATTTTTGTTATCTTGGTGTACTCTAAATTCAACTAGGACCATGAGAATCACTTAAAAATCACTCTATAATCCCTTGGAGTAAAACAATTATATGGGAAATTTATAAATAGTGAAATATTTTTTCAGAAATTTTCTTTTCATGGATATATTATCTCCAAGGGTGGAATATCATTTCATCTTGCATAGACAAAGGCATTTGAAGAATGGAAAAAACAATGAACATAACTATGGTTCGTAGTTTCATTGGTTTGGCATGTTACTATTGGTGATATGTTAAAAACTTTCCATGATTGGATAAATTGTTAACTAATATTACACATAAAGGGGATTAGAATCTATAGATATTGGAATATTATTAATATTAAATAATTCAAGAGGAGATTAGTTAATATTATGATTTTGAATCTATCTTTAGGAAATGAAAGATTTTATATATATAGTGATGTATCAAATTAGGGACTTGGTTGTGTCATTATATAAAATGTTATTTCCAATTTTGACTCTACCTTCAAGGGGTTGATTCAGACCCACTAGAAACTGGTGCTTGATCTTCACCTACTGACAAGTGAGGAATCAAAAAATAAAATTTGAAAATATCTTCTTCATCCATGGACACCAAAACTGACGTTGGAAGTCCTGGTACATCTTCAACACACTTGGATGTACCACCAAAGTGTATGTATAGAACTTTTTAAAAATCTCCTCCTACAACACCAAAGGAACTTACATGAAACCTCTAAAAATAACGACATTCTACACACCTTTCAAATATACATCATGGGCATGGCTAGTAGACATCTGATCATGTAAAGTCTCACAGTCGGTATCCCCAATTTGTGCCTCCCTAACTCACTTTAATAGTGGAGGGGTGATGACCATCGACAGGAGGTAATATTCTCAATAACCATACACAAAGGATATCTACAATGAGGCAAATTGCATTGATTTCTTATTCAACTACTATAAACTAGATCTCCTTCTGAGACCATCTGCCACCATGTTCCCCTTCCCAGAAGTATAGAGAATTTCAAATTTATAGTCACGAAGGAACTCTAGCCACTGTCTCTATCCAAATTTCAGATCCTTTTGAGAGAAGATATACTTGAGACTCTTGTGGTCATAGTAGGAAATAACATGATCACCCATTAGGTAGTGTCCCCACATCTGCTAAAAAAATATCATGGGTCACATAGTTCTGATCATGTGGTATCAACGAGAATGAAACATAGGCAATAAATAATTTTGCCTACACCAGGACACAACCATGCTCAGTCCTGGATGCATCGTAGAACACTACGTACTCCATACCCTCCTCTAGAAATCCCAATATAGGAGCGCTCTTCAATCTATACCTCAACTGCTGAGAACTCTCCTGACACTTCTCCATCCACATGAAATTCTATCCCTTTAATGTGAAAAATATCAAGGATTCTACCACTCTATAAAATTCAGGTACAAACCTCCGATCGTACCCAACCAAACCAAGGAAACTCTACACATCAATAACACTCTTGGTGGATCCCAAGAAAGCACCGCCTCAATCTTCATTAGATCCACTACAAATCCAACCTCTGAAATAACATGTACCATAAAATAGACCTCCTGAATCCATAACAAACACTTATATAACTTTCTATAAATATAGTGCTCTAAAATTGTTCCCAAGACCATCCTCAAGTGATTGGTGTACTTCTCTTCTGATGCTTAGTACACTAGGATGTCATCAATGTAGACCACCACGAACCGGTCTAAGTAAGGTTGAATGATTTGTTTCATGATTCCCATGAACATTGTTGGGGAATTAATCATGCTAAATAACATCATTAAGTACTCATAGTGGCCATAACATCATTTGAAGTTTATCTTTGTCATATCCTCATCCCGTACTTAAAGCTGGTGATAGCTAGATCTGAGGTCAATCATTGAGAACCACTGTTTCCCTTTTGACTGATTGAAGAGGAATTAAATCCTTATAAGTGGATAATTATTCTTCATGGTTAACTTGTTCAAGTGATGAAATTCCACACATAACCTCAAGACCCCATCTTCCTTCTTTGAAAATAAAACTGATGCTTCCCAGGGTGAGACACTGGGTATCATGAAAGCCTTCCTTGACAAGTCCTCCAACTATACCCTCATCTCACGAAGATTTAGAGGATCCATATGACATGAAGGAATATATATTAGCACCATATCAAGGAATACATCAATTCAAATGTATACCTCCACGAAGGGAGGTAATCCTAGAACATCCTCAAAAAACATGTCCTCATACTCTGCCACCACTATAGGAAACTGTGGACTCAAATCACCCACTACACTAAGGGTTAGGCTAGCAAACTGATGAGTGACCGGCTGCACGCTCTGATGTGTGAGTCTTTCCTACACTACCTACACTTATTTTTCACCAAAAAAGGGAAAACTTGTCCCATCACTGTTGAAACACCACACTCTATGTCAGTGGCCCCTCAAACATCTCCTGATCGGCCATACAGTGGGTTAGGAAATCCTATTATAGATGTCCCCAACTGCTGCATGAGTAACACAACCTATCCCTTAGCTGACTCGAGCTACCTTGGTATCCCCACACTATTGATCGTGTGTCCTAGGATCATCTCCCAAAGTGTCTGACCCAATTGGGTCCATAAAACTGTCGTCAACTACTTTCTACTGAGGTCTCATCTACCTGGTGCCTGCTTGTAGCTCCCACTATCGACGCCTACTTCTCTAGAAATATCTCCACTAGCAGGGCTTGCTCAAATATCCCAACATAATTAGGATTGCTAAGGGATATCATGGATGCCCTGATCTCCCAATTTAATCCCTGCTCAATTTTCCAAGCCCTGACGAATGGGTCACATAGAATATTCATGGAGTATCGTAAAAGATTGGTAAATATCATCAAATACTCTTCCACAGTTTGACTGCCCTGTTACAGATGTAGAAGCTCCTATATGTGCACTGACTACAACATGTCTATAAGTACTCCTCTCTGAAGAGATTCTCAAAGTATTTTGAAGAGAGAGTCATCTCATCATGTTTTTGGGTCACTAAGCTCCTCCATCGCCTCATAGAGACCTAAAAAAGACTCACAACAAGGACTACCATCTAGTCAGAAGGCACCTACATAAGGAATAAGACATGGGTAAATACCTCCTACCAATCCTCATCTTCTCAAGGGTATAGATCACCCCAAAACATGGGAGGTCACTACCTCTGAAACTTGTGAAACATGCTTAGTCTATGTGCATCCTCAAATGGTAGTGTTGTTAGTAGTTGCTCCTCGATGGGTGGTGGTATAGCTAGTAAACTTCCTAGAGGTGCTATCTCTGGTACATGCCCCTATATCGTTGCCTCATCGCTAGATGGATCATCCTCATGATCACGCAATGGAATCCTGACAGGTTGTCAGCATGGAGGCATCATTGAATAAAAAAAGATGTACCATTGTTAATAGAGTATATCTATAGAGAAAACTCAAGAGAGACATGAAAGAAACAACTCATTCCTATATGATGCATGTACCATTATTTTCCCTACAACCATTGTTTTCATTTAATGAGTCAAAAATATAGTGCCCAAAGTGCTAGTGTATGGATACGTCAACCTATGCACCGACACTAGATTCCTTAGATCGAAAGACGAACTCGAACCACTTAACACTATTTCCCCAAACTAACCTCACATAATTTATGTTCTAAAGTAAAACCAAACTCCTATGATATCATTATTTCACAAACCTTCCTGGATGGTCCCTTGCTATGACTACCCCAATCCCACCTCTAATAGGCTTGGGGATGGTGATTAGCACCAAGTAGGCATATTCCACAAATGGGAGGCATTTTCCTAAGTACCTATACGCACACACAAATATCCATGCCACAAATACTGAGATGTAAAAGCACTAAGTAAAAAATGCATGGAAACCACTATATCCCACAACCATAGTACAATAGTGAAAGTACTAGAATGCAAATAGGGCCAAAAAAGCCCACTAAAAGAAAAGAGTATATAGACACAAGTCAAACATGTAAAGTATGAGGCACTGGGACTATCATCAGAAAAGATTCCAAAACATACCTAGGCTTGTCCGGTCCACAAGGAACTTCCTGGTCCGGGTCTTCTTAGGTCTCCATCAAAGATTCAATCATCTACACAAGACACGACATGTGTGGGAAAATCATTTTTAGGGGTGATTAAAACAATACTCATTAGGACACCTTGAAATCACAAAGAAATATCCAAATGAAAATATCACAAAGAAAATAACATGAAGGAATACCATAAAAGAGATACCATGAAAGAATACCACCAAGTAATAACATAAAGGAAGAACACAAAAGAATACCACAAAGGAGATACCATGAAGGAATACCACCAATAAATACCACAAAGGAATACCTTAAAGGAATACCACAAATGAATTCATAGTCATCTCTACACATATATATGTCTACATAAAATATATTAAGAAAATATAGATATACCTAATAAAATAAGACACACAATATAAAAAAGATACATAGTCTCCATAAGACACATAGTCTCCATAAAACACATAGTCTCCATAAGACACACAATCTCTATAAGAAACATAGTCTCTACATCACAACCAACTATAGAAATGTTTTCTCGAAGTGCACTAATTATAGGAGAACTCAATACTCAAGCCATTAGGTTGTATGAACACTCCTAGAAAATCCCACTTTGTATATATAAAAATTACTATATCATCATAAGGGTCCCAAAGCCTTATATGACTCATCAAATAAACGACCAATTTGAAAGTTATGTCCATTTGAAAATTTCAAAAGGGGGTTCACTGGGCTGTGGGTTGGTCCTCCCCAAGGTCGACCACCCCAGGGTCAATCCTTGTGACCATGCCATGACATATTGATCTAACATGGAGGTTGAACACCATGGTTGACTATGTAACTGCCCCAAGTTAATCTGGGGTCTGACCTGGATTTGGTCCGATCCACTGGGCTGACCCAGAATTCTTTGTCTGGGCCAACCCAGTCTACTTCGCTTAGACCTAGACTACTCCACTTGGGCCCAAACCACTCCACTTGGGCCCAAATAGTCTCCTTTGGCATGAACCACTCGAGTGTGAGCTGTCTTGGCCATCACATGTGGCTTGGATGGCTGCATCCTTCACTCTATGTGGCGAACGCCGCATCTCCACATGGTTACCCGTGATGACCACCACCGCTCCACGCGGCCACCCCAATGCATCATGAGACCACCTCACCACATCCTGTGGATCTGATCCACTGCATCCCATGTGGCATGTTCGACTACAACCACTGTCATCCACGACCTCCTCCTCTGGATGCTGCACCGCCTCGTGCTACCCTGTCAAACCGCTGCACTGGACCTGTGCTAGTGGTCCCTTCCATTGACCACCATGCTACCTCCAATAAAAAAATTTCAAAATAGTCATATATTCATGCTTCTTGGGCTGTGATCTATAGAGAACCAGCCTTTATTCTCGATTTTCCTCCAATCCGGGGGTCCAATCGCATTTGGATCCACTCGGAAAGTCAAACAATGGCCACATGGGTCCAACAGCGAATAAATCAATGAATAGAGGATAAGAGAGGCACAAATAACTCCCAAGGAATGAACAATGGCCTTTGTTTATGTCAACATTAATTACTTCTCAATATAATGAATAATGAAGAAGAATCGAAAACAAACTCCTATTAATTGACCTATTAATTTAATAACCATCCCATGACAATCAAACCATGAATTAATCTATTCGTGGATTAACCCATGTTCATTATGAAAATAAAGAATGAGGAAAAGTGACAAGAAATAAACTGCCCTACCCAATTTTGGATCAATCGTTGATGAATAAAAATTGATTTTTTGTCATTGATGAGATCCTCCAACTCTGTCGGCGTGAAAATCCATGATCCGAACATCGATCTGTCATCATTCACTAGAAAAGCTATCCAAAGGTTGTCTAAATCTATAGGGTTTGAGTGAAAAAACCTTAGGAAATTCAATAAAAATACATTTAAAGGAGAAACAGTCATTTCATCAATAAAATAATTTATATTTAAATTATTTAATGATGATCACGTCCTTTTTTATTTTTTTTCACAGAAGATGTATGCCATCTAAGGTTAGGTCGTGCCTATGGAAAAAACCACATTACAAACTAATTGGTGGTATCAAACTTCCAATCCAAGTCACCATTCATGATTTATTAGGATTTTAAAATAAAATAATTTTATTTAATTATTTTATTTACGGTTACGTAAGTGTGGAATTTTTCTTTAGATGCCCCACACTGACCAAAGTTAGTTTGCGCCCAGGGTAAATCCTTTATTTGGAGCTCAAAGGTTCCCCCATATTTCTGATTCAACTACACATTTAAAATAATTTCTATTTTTTAAGAAAATAAACATGTGCATGCTATTAAAAATGTAACATTTTTCAATGAATTGTTCCAAGAACAATGGACCTCAGAATCACACACCATCTCAGTGCCTATTCTCAAAATCTTCCAAAATAATTTCTAAAAATAAAATTAGGAAAATCTGTGTCATTACGATCACCTTATGAAATTTATATATTTTCTTGCTATAAGAGAATATTTAACTCTTGAATTACTTGCATGACTCAATATTAATAAATTTTTAATACTTAATGGTGCACCTCTTTTAACCATGTTTGATTATGATCCATGTTTTACATCAAAATTATAGAAAATTCTTTATAAGGCTCTTGATATTGAGCTTCGTTGGAGTACCACCTACCATCATCAAACCAAGGGACAATTATAAAGTACTATTAAAACTTTATTATAAATTTTTTGGTTATTTTCCACTTAAGTTAAAGGTATGTAAGAATAGTTTTAACGTTTAGTGTTGTTTTTTCTATAACAATAGATTCCATTAAAATATTTAAAGGATTTTTAATGAATCATTATATGGAAATAGATTTTATACTCTAACTTGTTGGGATGAAGTTGATGTCCGTAGTCTTGTAGGGAAAAAATTTGTTAAGGACACATCAATAAATGTAAATAATATTCAAAACCATATTAAATAATCCAAAATAATACAAAAGGGTTGTGAATATAATTGAATGAAATATTTGGAATTTCAAGTCGAAGATCACATTTTCTTGAATCTATCTCTATAGAAGGGTATTATACGGTTCAGTAGGAAAGAAAAACTGAGCCTTAGGTACATCATATATTTTTAAATCTTGGAAAGATTTAGAGATGTGAATTACCATTTCTAAATACCACAAAGCCTCTATAAAGTGATTTTTGTGTTCCATATCTCATTTCCATGGATGTATATGAGATACACAATGCATGTTATCACCTCTGATGAATTATAATGAGAACATGATCTATCTTACTATGAAGATCCTATCAAAATTCATGATATTAAGAAATATGTTTTATGAAATAAAAAAACTAGAATAGTAAAGGTACTTTAGATAAATCATAAAATGGAGGAAGAAACATTGGAACTTGGGGATGTTATTAAGAAAAATCACACTCTTTTTATTTGAATGTAATATCAATGAAAATTTCAGGGATGGATTTTTGAATGTGGGAAGACTATAACACCTGAGATTCAATTAGAGTAAGTTGAAATATTATTTTAAAAAAACTATAATACATTTTAAATTTTTATATTTCATGGAATAAAAATTATAATTTTATATGATGTAAAACTATTTTTTAACTTACTAGGTCAAAATAAGCCTAGAATGAATTTTTGAAAATTTCCCAAAGAAATAAGATTTTATAAATAATTTAAAATGTTATATTTAACTATTAATATTTTTATTTATAATAATATATTATGTTACTTTTAATTAACTATGTATTGTTTATCAATTTTTTATAAATAAATAAAAGGTCATTCAAAGGTAAATGGATTATTTTTCATTAAATTATTTTTAATTGCACAATGTTTTTCCTTTTAAATTAATTAAAATAACCCCAAATAAATAATTATTTAAATGAAATTTATATAATATATATCTAAAATTAATCATTTAAATTCTCATCATTATTATTACTAGTTATAGAGTTAAATGTAATATTTTATGCTTGATAAATGCATTTCACGAGAAAATGTTTTTCATCATGTTTTGGAGGTTAATTTTAAAATTAAATTCTTCCAATTATATGAAATGATTTTGATGAAATGGATTCCATATTTGGAATTAGAATAATTAATATTAGTTAATTAGTTCAACATATTTTTTTTATCATAATGAATATTAAAAACAATAAGAATTGGATATCACATTAAGCTCATAATGGGTTTATCAGGGGTTAATGTAAAATGTTAATGGTTAAGATAACCTAAAACCATTATTAAACCACATTGGTTGGCTGAATTTTGACCATACCAATATCATCTTGAAATATGTGTAGCGACTCCAACCTCAGTAGCCTATATCCAGTGTTTTAGTTCATTGAATTGACATAATACATAAGTAATTGCATCCCAAAGGATCCAATAGTTTATTAGTATTTTTAAACAAGATACAAACTTGACTGATGAATTGAAATCAAATAAAAAACTACAACCTAATTTTTTTCGAGAATAAATATATTCCCACTACCATATTCTTGCATATCTTTCATAGTAAAATTCATAGATTCCTGAGAAAGAAAATAAAATAAGGTTGAGATCAAATTCTCAGTAAGGGTTATGTATATTGGAAGCTATAATTAATCAATATGTATAATCAACATGGAAATGTAAATAACTAAACTCATATTCAATTATAATAACTGTACTATCATGGTAAAATATGGAAGAATCAATAGAGAATGATGAATAACTGAAAACATGTTCCATTTGATCAATAAAATTAGAATAAAATGCATCCATAGATAATATAATAGTGAAAATCTTATGGATAATGATAACTTAATTTGAACCAGTTACATTCTTAATTATTGGATGTCATGTTTCCTAGGAACATAAAATCTTTACTATCAAGATATATACTCAAGGTAGTTTAAAAATGATGGGTAGAAACCCATTTAACTAAGTCTAGATAACTGATTCATCCCATGAGACTACTAATGGATCAAGGGGTTATCATTAACCAAGACCAACCTAGGTCGGTATGTCCAAATCATTCATCATATATTGAATAATCAATTTAATTCATTAAAAATTCACCTTATCATCAAATATAAACATTGATTAAGGAATATAGTTTTATCAATATCTCCCATTATAAAAAAGAAATATTAAATGTAAACACCATATGTTAAAATGGTATAAAACTTAATAAATAATCATATACATCATAAATAATATTGATATTTAGGGGAAATTTAATGTCTAATGGTCAAAAAAATGTGAATATTTCAAGGGGAAGTTAATGACTGCAAAATGGAACAAGGAAGTGAATGTAAATGCTATCCTTAGTAAAAATAACCATAAATCATGTTGGAACCAAAATGTGTGCATAGAAAAAATATGAAAATAGCATAGAAATTCCAAAAGGAGATGCTTCGAGAAGCACCTTCGCGAAGCCCTTCAGCACCATGGACGAAACAAAGTCATGGCCCCATATGCGATCTCCGTAGGGGAAAGAGGTGGAAGACTATACAGTTACAACACAATTGATGGAAGGCTTCGCACCATGGAGGGAACAAGATCACCTCTGCAATTATTTGGAAATTGATGGAAGCCTCTGCGAGTTCTACAAAGGGAATAAAGGAGGCCTCTGTGGCACATAGGAGATATAGGTCGACATTGTGGTTAAAAAAAACTTGACGTAAGCCACCTCCAATGGAAAAATGAAAGCAACTTCATAGCACGCTGTTAGAGCTTTGCACTGCCTCTCAACTATAAACACCAAGCTTCCCCCAAACCCAAAGGACGGGTACCCCGACCATTCTCCTTTTAATATCTCAAATCTCAAAGCACCCTCTCTTCTGTGAAGCATTGAAAAAAACTAGCTCTTAAAGGTATTTTAGCATTGAGAAATACTTTCCCCTTGGATCACATACACCCACTCTTCAAGAAGAGATTCACTTTGTGAATCCCATGGGCCATCACAAAGGAAGGAGGTCCTTAAGGAGACTCGTTTCTTAGAAAAGCCCTCATGCTTTGCGAAGTACATTCCATGTGAATGTGAACCACATGCTAAGGCATGATCACTTTGCTTCATGGAGTAAATCACTTCACAATACCACTCTTTGCAAGGTACCCCTGCTCCTTGAAGCCCTACTCCATGAAAGCACTTGAAATTCACAAAGTACCCTTCATAAACATGTATACTCTATGCCTAGGATAAGCCATTACACTTTGCAAAGAATACCTTTTCGCGGACTCTCTCCAATTTGTGGAGCACCAAAGTTTCCAAGGTCCCTTCTTGTGAACCCCTTTGTTTCATAAGTCCCTTTCCTGTACGATCCTCTAGGCTTGTATGGATTGATTTCAAGGTCCCTTGGGTGGTGCCTCATATTGATTTTCTTAGCCTCATGCTTCTTCACGTAGACATGCTAATGGATATTGATTCTTCACATAGTCATTCTAACGTGATCCTCTCAATGGATCACTCCACAATCCCATCTCAACACAACATTTCTGATGCCTTCCCTTCACTAAGGGTTAAAGTGCACCGATTATGTAACACCCCAAGCTTCTACGGTATGCTTCTCTTTGAATAATGCAATAGCGTGTGTTGTACGCAACATCGAGTTCTAACACACTACAACCAATCAAAATAACCGTTATGAATAGTAATACATACTTTTTGAAATTTTATAAATTTTATTTTTCAAAATGGACTTCATTTTTGGATTCAGAATATCAAAATTAGCCTAGGGTGAATTTTTGGTATTTTTCTGAAAAATTCATTTTTTGATGAAAAGTGAAACTACTAAGTGGTAGTTAAAAAACCGATCTTTTCATAAAAATTAATTTTACCGCTTTTGTGATTGGAATTTTGAAAATCCGAGAGACACGGTTAATATCAAGGAGCAAAATTTGGTTCATTGAGATGAAAATAATTTTTGGTGAATAGTAACTTTTTACTTTTATTTACCACAGTTAAAAGTAAATGGGGAAATTAAGGGTTAAAATGATATTAATATTACCCTAACACATGTCCTAATTCTATTGGACAAGTGCATATCGACCAAACACAACCTTAGGAATAAAATATTATCATCTAGGTCCACTTGGATTAGATTAGGACATTTATTATTATTTAATTCAAAGAAGAGTTAAAAGAGTTAAAATCAAAGTTTATTTACTAAAACATTTTAATATAAGGTTATACATAAGGTAAATTCGATTGTAAATATTCATTAGAAAGATAAAACGATTTCCTACATAATTATATTTTATTTATAATTTTTAGACAATAAATAATTTAATTTATTTATGACACAATGATGATCCAACAATTACCATAATAGTGAAAAATTAAAATAATTGATATTATAAATACCCAAATAAATATAATTTGAAACTTTTTATGAATTAAAAAAAATTTCTAGGTTAATATGACATTTTAGGATTGAATTAATTAACTTTTTTTGAAGTAATAATTCTGTTATGATTTTCACAAAAATCAATTATTGAATAGTGTCAAAATTGACATAAAAGAGTTTTTAAAACAAATATTATATTATTAATTGATATTAAATTTCTAAAAATATAAGGTTTGGACAAGAGACTTATATAATAATATTTGTATCATTAATGGACAACTTGGGGGTCTCTTGGATGTATATCGTAAGTTTATTAACCATATAATATAAAAATACAAAGAGACATTGTAAAGGTGAAACTAATTAACTAAGAGTTAATACTTAAAGATAAGGTTAATATAATAACCCAAACCTGTCTAAATTCTATTTGTTGAGTGGTTTTCGACCCATACCCACCTTAAAATTTAAATAATCCACTTTTAATCCATTATAAACCGAATATGAATTTATTATAAAATAATATTTCTAGCTTTTCCAAAGGCGCCCCTCACCCCTCTAATAAAAGGGAACCCCCCCTTCTCATTAATTAACACCATCAAAGCCATTTGGCTCAGCCAAAATCTGCCCAAATACTCTCTCAACTTACCTAACTAAAACCTAGAGGCCTTAGTTTGATCAGAAATCCAACCTAAGGAGCCCTTTTGATCAAATCAAAAGGAAGAACCCGAAGAAGAGGTAATGTTTTCACCACCCTTTTTCAAATTCATTTCTTCTTCCACTTCTTCTTTATTTATTATTCCCATTCTAAAATAATTAATCCAGTATATCCTATATACTGTAATATTATTATAAATATGGTACAACCATATTCAGTATTCTATCCATCCTTTGAATGACATGTCACCATACGTGCATACGTACGGCTTACCGTCGCCACGTCGTGGTGTAATTGTTATTCAATATATTATTATTTGGATGGGTATAATAATGATTTTTAATTCATGTAAATAATAAATATAACATGATAATTATTATTTATATATTATATACTATCCAATTATATATTATTTTAATATCAAAACAATGATATTGTCGCTCGTGCGTACGTACGGACTACCGTCTCCACGAACGCGATGAGATTTATTCTCCATCGTATCCATTCAAGTATAATTATCATTTGATGATTAATAATAGTATTTAAGGACTTGATATAATTATGGATATGAATAAGATACAACCTATCCATAACAAACACGGTTTATGTAACAAAACATATAAAAGAAAACGAGTAAGTTAACACCCGAAACGATGATAATTCTAAGATATTATTAACAAAGCAATGTTAAAAGATCATATATGATATCATATTAATGTATATTATTCTTGAATAATTTAATAACAATTATTTCACCATTATACATGAGGTTAACCAACCCTCAACCAAGGAAAAGTACAATGTAAGAGTTTATTTCGCAATCTCTTCATTATCTAAGGTTGTTTATACGTAATAATCTACTGGGACTTCTTTATCATCCACATCCATGTTTCTTAAAAATGTATTTCAAAACATTTTTACTATTTACTAGAATATGGGTTAAAGTCATTTATACCATTTTTTTACTTTTTATAAGAGGTTTATAAATTAATCTTTCCGTTGTTTTCCAAACAAGGTGCTTTTTAACCTTTTTGACAGAATTAAGGTAATAATGTTTTTTTAACTTATACGGCGGGTGCGGCTATTTTCCGCCGTTATAAAATCATCGAAGCTTCCCTTACAAGCTTATAAGAATATTTTCAAATAAAATGTTTTATTTTATATTACTCTTAAATGGTTTCAAAATAAAAATATATATTTCTCTAAAAAGAGTTTTGATTTCATCTATGTCAACATCCTTTGATGGATTTTAAGCTTATTTGAAGATGATTTATTATGAAACAAAACTTCTATATTGTATTGAAGGTTTTGTGATATGTTTGACTATGGATATGTTATTTTTATACCCTTCATGGTTTATGGTGAAAGTATTGACATTTCGTATGCTAGTTATAATACAAATGTTTATGTTATGTTTAAACCTTTTCATATGGGAATGCATTGGACTTAATGTGTGACGGGTGGAGCCCGCTATAGCTCCTCGATGCATCGGTAGGTCTCATGAGACAAACTAGTGTCTTGGAACAAGGCCTTGGCAAAATCTTATTTGTAGTCTTGGCACGAGGCCTTGGCTATGTGGTTATGATAGTCTGGCATTATGCATTCCATCATTATGAAAGTGGTTATTGATATTTCATGTGATTATTAGATTATTAGAATATCCATGTGAATAATTAAATGGAATTATTTCATTTTATTGTTGCCATACTATGTTTAAGTTCAAGTTTAAAAGGCTTTTGTTTTAGTTATACATTGCCTTAAATGTTTATTATTATTTATAAAAGTTTCCACTATATTGTTATCCTTACTGGGCATTTGAGCTCACCCCTTTTCTATGTTTTATTTTTCCCAAGATGTGAAGAAGTAAATTATGAATGACCTGCAGGGACAGTATAAGGGGATAAGAGTGTGGAATATGGAGACTATGTTGTTGTAGTGTTCATTTTTATGATGTAATGTAAAACTTTATGAATATATCTAGTGTTTCCAAGGCTACTAAACTAATCAGTCTTTCAAGACTTGACCTTTCTTGTGATCATGCCAATGTTATGTAATAATGCACCGACTCTGGATAACTAGGGTCGGGGCGTTACAGTTGGTATCAGAGGAAGTTTAGTACAAACCTTGGAAGCCAGATTTAGATAAACTCTGATTAGAGAACATATATTTATGATGGACTTTGAGGACTAGAATAGAAGAACTTCCAAGAATTTTGGTATTGTAGATATTTTGTGAGTTTTCCGAGCAATACATCCCTGTATGGATACGAGAAGGTAGAAGTGGATCTGGCACAGATGTACCTAGGGGTAAAACCCGAAAACATCACTTTGATATAGACTCGAACGGGAACTGTTTCACGACAACGGGCCTTGTTGCACTCTTGGTTACGACACTCCCAGGGGATATGCTTAGGATAACTCTCATTTTCTTTAAAAATCATTATGAAGGGTTTATGAGTATATACTTCCTCAAAGAAATCATTCTTATGATTATGGATTATATCTATAAATAGTTCAATTTATGTTAAGTGTTTTATAAGTATGGAATTATGTATTTTGATTAATAAACTGATCTAGTTTATGCCACTGTTTAGAAATGGCGCTTAGTGGAAGAAATGGAAACCGTATCAATGCATGCACTCCATGTAGGGATTTCCCTCCTGCTCAAGATAATTATAGTGGAGCTAGTGATACAACTGGTGCCGAGAAACTAATCACCATACTGGGACAACTCACTCAGGTTATGAATAATAACCTTACCCGTATGGAGCACCCTGATCCACAGCATGGAGGATCAATGTTAGATCGATTCATAAGGCAACGACCACTAAAATTCAATGGGAGTAAAAATCCCTTAGTAGCTCAGCAATGAATAAATTCCCTAGAGAAAATATTTCAGGCTTTAGGGAGTAGTGAAAGGGAAAAAGTTATCATGACAGTTTACCACCTCACTGGAGATGCTGATCAATGGTGGTCATTGATTCAAAACATGAAGTAAGATGATGAAGTATCAAATATGGAATGGAGGGAGTTCAAAGATCTCTTTTTATAAAAATACTTTCCTCGTGACCATCGAGCAGATATGGAAAGAAAATTTCTGAGTCTGAGACAAAAGGGGGATGAGAATGTCAGAAAGTATGAGTCTAACTTTACAAGGTTAGAAAGGTATGCTGGAGATTATATGCATAACCCAAGAAGTAAGATTTATCATTTCTTTGATGGGTTAAAACCATTTCTCCGTCGAGCATTAGTCTCACAATCCTTCTCGTCGTACGAAGACATTGTCTCATGTGATATCAAGACAGAAAAGGAATTCTCTAAGTCTTATGACTTTAAAGAAAAGTAAGAGAAGAAGAGATCTGCTGATCAATCTGGGAATGGAAATAAGGGGAAGAAGGGAAAGGTTGAATATCCATCCTGTGGTAAATGTGGGAAGAAACACCCCAGTACTTGCTTAAAGTGAATGGGTGTCTGTTACAAGTGTGGTGAAAAAGGCCACCAAGATCGTGATTGCAAAGGGAAGAAGGAAGCTACCGATGTTCAGTGCTACAATTGCAGGGAGATGGGACATTATGAAAACGAATTTCCTAATAGTTAGGGGAACTTACCTTAGAAAAGGCCAAGGGATCAAGTCCATGCTTTTGCTATCACTACTACTGAGGTAGAAGCTCTAAAAGACATGGTGGAAGGTAATTTAATGGTTTCCTCAAGTTTATAAAATGCATTATTTGATTCTGGATCATCGCATTGTTTCATATCTTCCCAGTTTTCTATGAAAATTAGATATTTCCAATTTGATTTAACAAGGGAGTTGTCAGTTAAAACTCCTAAGGGAAGTATCATTGCAAAAAAGTTTTGTGAATCAGTCCCCATTAGAGCACATAAATGTCCTTTATCCGCTAATATCATCGTCATATCTATGATTGAGTTTGATATAATCCTCAGTATTGATTGGATTTTGGACCATGATGTGAAGATTTATTGTAAGAAGAAGGAGGTTATGATTTTTGATGATGATGACAAGGAACACCTTATCTTTAGAGCAGAATCTTCACCACCTAATTCTTATCTAGATCCACCCCCAGTAGCTCAACTAAATTCAATTATTGGGGAGGAAGACGATGAAATGACTGTGGGTGAGGAAATAAATGTTCAAATGTAGGATGTACCTATTGTGAAAGAATATGTAGATGTGTTTCCAGAAGATTTACCTGGACATCCTCCAGAACGAGAAGTTGATTTTTCCATTGATTTAATTCCTGGATCAAGGCCTATATCGAAGAACCCTTATAGAATGGCCAATGTAGAATTAGTTAAACTAAAGAAACAACTAGAGGAATTGAGTAATAAGGGATTTATTCTCCCTAGTGTTTCTCCATGGGTATCCTCTGTTCTTTTTGTTAAAAAGAAAGATGGATCAATGAGGTTATGTATCGACTACAGAGAGATCAATGCTATAACAATAAAGAACAAGTATCCCCTACCTCGCATTGATGATTTATTTGACCAACTGCATGGAGCTCAATACCTTTCAAAGATTTACCTTCAATATGGATACAATCAGTTGTGTGTGAAGAAGGAAGACATTCCGAAGACAGCATTCCGAACCAGGTAAGGGCATTATGAGTTTACAGTAATGCCTTTTGGATTGACTAATGCACCCTATGTATTCATGGATCTGATGAATAGAGTTTTCAAGGAATATCTAGATGAATTTGCGGTGGTATTTATTAATGATATCTTGGTATACTCCAAAAGATACAAAGATCATGAAAATCACTTGCGCATTATCTCGAAGACTCTGAGAAGACATGAATTATATGGGAAGTTTAGCAAGTTTGAATTCTGGCTTTAAGAGATTTCTTTTCTTGGCCATATTGTCTCTAAAGATGGAATCTCTATTGATCCTTATATGACCAAGGCAATCAAAGAATGGCCTTCACCGACGAGTATAACTGAGGTATGTAGTTTTATTGGTTTAGCAGGTTATTATCGACGTTTTGTCCAGAATTTTTCCCTGTTGGCTAACCCATTAACAAAGCTCACACGTAAAGGGGTCAAATTTGTTTGGACAAAAGAGTGTGAAGAATGTTTCGAAGAACTGAAGAGAAGATTAGTCAATGATCCTATATTGACTCTACCATCGGGGAATGATGGGTTCGTTATTTATAGTGCTGTATCAAAGAAAGGACTTGGTTGTGTCCTTATGCAGAATGAAAGGGTTATTGCCTATGCACCACGATAGTTGAAAATTCATGAACAAAACTATCCTACTCATGATCTAGAGTAAGCAGCTGTGATCTTTTCTTTGAAGATATGTAGGCACTACCTCTATGGTAAAAAATGTGAGATTTATACTGATCACAAGAGTTTGAAGTATATTTTCTCACAAAAAGAACTCAACATGAGGCAAAGGAGATGGCTTGAATTTCTCAAGGATTATGATTGTACGATACACTACCACACAGGGAAAGCAATCAAGGTGGAAGATGCTTTGAGGAGAAAAGATCATGGAGTTTTGAACAATATGAGATTTGAAAGGGATCCAATTTTCATGGATCTAGTGAAGATGGACATGGGAATAATCATGGAAGGTGAAACATCAATTCTTTTTCAAATGGTTTCCAAACCATCTTTACTAGAAAGGATTAAGAGTTCTCAGACCGATGATGAAGAATTTCAAAAGAAGATTAAAGCTGCGAATGATGGGAGATTGAGAGACTTTGTGTATGAAGATGGAATTTTGAAATTTGGGAAGAGACTTTGTATTCCCGATATACTTGATGTAAAAAGGGAATTGCTGGATGATGCTCATAGGTCCAATTTCTCTATACACCCTGGGAGAAACAATATGTATAGATATTTGAAGGAACATTTTTGGTGGGACAACATGAAGAGGGAGATTGCCGATTTTGTGTCAAGATGTATGGTTTGTCAACAAGTGAAATCTGGAAGGCAACAGCCTGGTGGAGTATTGCAACCTCTTCCCATACCTGAGTGGAAATGGGATAATATCACGATGGACTTTGTCATGGGACTACCAAAGACTCCTAGAAGGAATGATTCAATATGGGTTATTGTTGATCGTCTTACCAAGTCAGCACATTTTCTTGCTATAAGAGAAGATCTACCACTAGAATGTCTAGAAAGACTATATATTGATGAAGTTGTGAGACTTCATGGAGTACCCCTATCGATTGTTTCTGACCATGATCCCCGTTTTACGTCAAGATTCTGGAAAAGTCTTCAGAAAGCCTTGGATACTGAACTTCATTTGAGCACTGCCTACCACCCTCAAACAGATGGACAATCAAAACGAACTATTAAAACCTTAGAATACATGTTGAGATCCTTCTCACTTGACTTTCAGGGTATATGGGATCAATATTTACCTCTGGTAGAATTTTCCTATAACAATAGCTTCTATTCGAGTATTCTGATGGCACCATATAAAGCGTTATACGGAAATAGATGTCGCACACCAACATGTTGGGATGACGTTGGTGAAAGAAAACTTGTAGGTCCAGAACTGGTGCAGGAAACGATGGAAAAGGTGAAGGTAATCCAAAATCACATCAAATCAGCTCAAAGTAGGCAGAAGAGCTATGCCGATAATCGGAGGAAGGATTTGGAATTTCAAGTTGGTGATCATGTTTTCTTGAAGGTGTCTCCCTGGAAGGGAGTCATACGTTTTGGTAAGAAAGGTAAATTAAGTCCCACGTACATCAGACCTTTCGAAATTCTAGAACAAATTGGGGATGTAGCTTACCGATTGGCAATGCCTCCAAGTCTCTCCATAGTTAACGATGTGTTCCACATATCTCTGTTGAGGAAATACATGCCTGAACCAACGCATGTACTCACCTATGAGGAATTAGAACTGGAACCCAATCTGTCTTATTGCGAAGATCCCATCACGATTCTTGATACGAGAGAACACGTATAGAGAAACCGGACGACTCGTCTGGTAAAAGTCTTGTGGAGAAACCATAAGATGGAAGAGGTAACGTGAGAACCCGAGGAACTTATGATGAAGAACCACCTGAGTCTTTTCATGCAGTAGTGTTATAGAAATTTCTAGGACGAAATTATTTGAAGGAGGGGAAAATTTAACACCCCAAGCTTCTACGGTACGCTTTTCTTTGAATAATGCAATAACGTGTGTTGTACGCAACATCGAGTTCTAACACACCACAACCAATCAAACTAGCCATTATGAATAGTAATACCTACTTTTTGAAATTTTATAAATTTTATTTTTCAAAATGGACTTCATTTTTGGATTTGGATTATCGAAATTAGCCTAGGGTGAATTTTTGGTATTTTCTGAAAAATTTCATTTTTTGATGAATAATGAAACTACTAAGTGGTAGTTAAAAAACTGATTTTTTCATAAAACTTAATTTTAATGCTTCTGTGATTGGAATTTCGAAAATCTGAGAGACACAGTTAATATCAAGGAGTAAAATGTGGTTCATTGAGATGAAAATAATTTTTGGTGAATAGTAACTTTTTACTTTTATTTACCACGGTTAAAAGTAAATAAGGCAATTAAGGGTAAAAATGATATTAATATTACCCTAAAACATGTTCTAATTATATTGGACAAGTGTATCTCGACCAAAAACAACCTTAGGAATAAAATATTATCATTTAGGTCCACTTGGATTAGATTAGGACATTTATTATTATTTAATTCAAAGAAGAGTTAAAAGAGTTAAAATCAAAGTTTATCCACTAAAACATTTTAATATAAGGTTATACATAAGTTAAATTCGATTTTAAATATTCATTAGAAATATAAAACGATTTCCTACATAATGATATTTTATTTATAATTTTTAGAAAATAAATAATGTAATTTATTTATGACACAATGATGATACAGTAATTACCATAATAGTGAAAAATTAAAATAATTGATATTATAAATACCCAAATAAATATAATTTGAGACGTTTTATGAATTAAAATAATTTTCTAGGTTAATATGAAATTTTAGTATTGACTTAATTAACTTTGTTCGAAGTAATCATTCTGTTATGATTTTCAGAAAAATCAATTATTGAATAGTGTCAAAATTGACATAAAAGAGTTTTTAAAACAAATATTATATTATTAATTGATATTAAATTCATAAAAATATAAGTTTTTGCCAAGAGACTTATATCATGATAGTTGTATCATTAATGGACCACTTGGGGGTCTTTTGGATGTATATAGTAAGTTTATTAACCATATAATATAAAAATACAAAGAGACATTGTAAAAGTGAGACTAATTAACTAAGAGTTAATACTTAAAGATAAGGTTAATATAATAACCCAAACCTTTATAAATTATTTTGGTTGAGTGGTTTTTGACCCATCCCCACCTTAACCTTTAAATAATACACTTTTGAGCCATTAGAAACCGAATAGGAATTTATTATAAAATAACATTTCTATCTTTTGCAAAGGTGCCCCTCACCCCTCTTATAAAAGGGCACCCCCTTCTCATTAATTCACACCTTAAAAGCCATTTTGATCGGCCAAACTCTTCCCAAATACTCTATAAACTTCAATCACTACAACCTAGAGGCCTTAGTTTGATCAGAAAGCCAATCTAAGGAGCCCTTTTGATCAAATCAAAAGGAAGAACCCGAAGAAGAGGTAATGTTTTCACCACCCTTTTTCAAATTCATTTCTTCTTCCACTTCTTCATTATTTGTTATTCCCATTCTAAAATAATGAATCTAGTATCTTATATATACTGTAATATTATTATAAATATGGTACAACCATATTCAGTATTCTATCCATCCTTTGAATGACAGGTCACCATACGTGCGTACGTACGTCTTACCGTCTCCATGTCGTGGTGTAATTGTTATTCAATATATTATTATTTGGATGGGTATAATAATGATTTGTAATTCATGTAAATAATAAATATAACATGAGAATGATTCTTTATATATGATATACCATCCAATTATATATTATTTTAATATCAAAAGAATGATATTGTCGCTCGTGCGTACATACGGACTACCGTCTCCACGAACGCGATGAGATTCATTCTCCATCGTATCCATTCAAGTATAATAATCATTTGATGATTAATAATAGTATAA
This sequence comes from Viscum album, assembly GCA_963277665.1. Classification (NCBI taxonomy): domain Eukaryota; kingdom Viridiplantae; phylum Streptophyta; class Magnoliopsida; order Santalales; family Viscaceae; genus Viscum; species Viscum album. The sequence goes on along the minus strand of OY728123.1, from coordinate 227,852,303 downwards.
GGACTTGATATCATTCTAGATATGAATAAGATTCAAACTATCCATAACAAACACGACTTATGTAACAAAACATAAAAAATAAAATGAGTTAGTTAACACCTGAAACGACGATAATTCCCAGATATTATTAACAAAGCAATGTTAAAAGATCATATATGATATCATATTAATGTATATGATTATTAAATAATTTAATAACAATTATTTCACCATTATACAAGAGGTTAACCTACCCTCAACCAAGGAAAATTACAAGGTAAGGGTTTATTTCACAATCTCTTCATTATCTGAGGTTGTTTATACGTAATAATCTACTGGGACATCTTTATCATACACATACATGTTTCTTAAAAATGTATTTCAAAACATTTTTACCATTTAATAGAATATGGGTAAAATTCATTTATACCCTTGTTTGACTTTTTATAAGAGGTTTATAAAGGAATATTTCCGTTGTTTTCCAAACAAGGTGCTTTTTAACCTTTTCGACAGAATTAAGGTAAGAATGTTTTTTTAACTTATACAACGGGTGTGGATATTTTCCACCATTATAAAATCATTGAAGATTCCCCTAAAATCTTATAAGAATATTTTCAAAGAAAATGTTTTACTTTATATGACTCTTAAAAGATTTCAAAATAAAAAGAGATATTTCTCTAAAAAGAGTTTTGATTTCATCTATGTCAACATTATTTGATGGATTTTAAGCTTATTTGAAGCTGATTTATTATGAAACAAAACTTCAATATTGTATTGAAGGTTTTATGATATGTTTGACTATGGATATATTATTTTTATACCCTTCATGGTTTATTGTGAAAGTATTGACATTTCGTATGCTAGTTATAATACGAATGTTTATGTTATGTTTAAACCTTTTCATATGGGAATGCATTGGACTTAATATATGACAGGTGGAGCCCGCTATAGCTCCTCGATGCATCGGTAGGTCTCATGAGACAAACTAGTGTCTTGGCACAAGGCCTTGAAAAAATCTTATTTGTAGTCTTGGAACGAGGCCTTGGCTATGTGGTTATGATAGTCTGGCATTATGCATTCCATCATTATAAAAGTGGTTATTGATATTGCATGTGATTATTCGATTAGTAGAATATCCATGTGAATAAGTAAATGGAATTATTTCATTTTATTTTTTCCATACTATGTTGAAGTTCAAGTTTAAAAGGCTTTTGTTTTAGTTATACATTACCTTAAATGTTTATTCTTATTTATGAAAGTTTCCGCTATATTGTTATCCTTATTGGGCATTTGAGCTCACCCCTTTTCTATGTTTTATTTTTCCCAGGATGTGAAGAAGTAAATTATTAATGACCTGCAGTGATAGCATTAGGGGATAAGAGTGTGGAATATGGAGACTTTGTTGTTGTAGTTTTCATTTTTATGATGTAATGTAAAACTTTATGAATATATCTAGTGTTTCCAAGGCTACTAAACTAATTGGTCTTTCGAGACTTGACCTTTATTGTGATCATGCCAATGTTATGTAATAATGCACCGACTCTGGGTATCTGGGGTCGGGGCGTTACAGATTATGTAAGTCTGAGGGGTGGGGAGTGGATCCCACTCATCCGAACTACAGTAAGTTAAACTTCCAAGCACCATCATCTTCTACACATGATATTAAACTATAGCCTCACCCCGTGTAATACACATGGGGTGCCCCAACTCGGACATTTTCCACACCCACTAGTATCCACAGGAGTGGGATCTTCCTCACATGGAATGAGAACCTCTTTACATGGAACAAAATCTGTCTATGGGGGAGGGAAACCATTTTGGTGTAATCCCCAAGTCTTTATTGAGAGAGGTATCATCATTTCTCCTCCTATCTTCTTCTATGTGAAAATTCTAAAGGAGATATGGGCACATGGACCTTCGTTACCCCATCCCTCTACCTTTGGGCTTTATCGACATCAGGCCTCCATCTAGGAGTAAGTCCTAATATCCATATCCTTAGGCCTCTAACCAAGTGTAAGACCTTGTTTTTTCCTTGTGCCTCTAACTAAGCATAAGACCCTGTTCCTTCTTTGGGCCTCTAACCATGCGTAAGACCCGCTCTATTCCTCATGGATGCACCTTTTGCAATGTGATCATCAGGTCTTTTCTGCCTCTTTTTTCTCACACTGATCATGACTCAAGTGGGATTAGAGTAAGAACTGACCATGGAATCCTACTTGGGATTCCTTAGCATGAAATTACTATCCCCCCTTCTAAACTACACATACTTTGATCCTTTCCCTTTCTAAGAAATGTACGTAGGAGGCCTCCCTTAGGTTCAAGCCCAACACCCACTAGCCCCGACCACTTCATGTCGGTTTACCCTCATCCTGAATAATGTTAAACTTTATACCCCTTCCATCCCACATGACATTAAACTATATGATTTTGAACTACATGGGTTTTGATCCCTGTCTTCTAGGCAGGGCACATAAGAAGCCTCCCTAAGGTTCAACCCCAAACATTGGTAAAACTGCTCAAACTACATGGGTTTTTATCCCTCTCTCCTAGGAAGGGTATGTAAGAATCCACCTTGATGTTCAACCCCAAACACTGGTAAACATCATTGTCCCCTTTTATGGGACCCACATACTTGGTCCATCCCTTAGTGGCACCAGACGAATTCTTGGGCCACTAACCACGCATAACCCTAGAATGTTATCGTGTCACTATCCTTTATGCACACCCCAATTCTATGCACCATCCTGAACTAAATAGACTTTGATTACCTACCATGGGGATAAATAGGAAGCCTCCATAAGGATCAAGCCCATCACTCAGGCCTCATCCTGGTCTCTCCCTTGATACCTTTCCATTTGGGGAGGGTAATGCCCCATCCTAGAGGTCCTACTTTATTCAGGTCCCATCTATGTATCCATTCTCATGGGATGCATCCTCAGGTGTCTGATAACCCCCCTAAACTACATGGACTTTGATTCCCTACCACATGGATATGTAGGAATCTTCTATGAGTTATAATCCCAACATCACCACCAACTTCACGTTAGTTCCATTCCATTCCTCCCATCCAATTCGTTCAACCATCTATCATCCATCTTGATTCTTACCCGGGCTACCACATCCCGATGAGATCATTACATTCAACCCATCACTACTATTTGTGGAACCTGGGTAGATAACCATGCATAATCCCCACAAAATCCATAACCATCCAACCAAGAGTGTCCCTTTTGCGATGGGCCTCTATCCATGCGTAAGCCCCCACATGTCTCTGGGTCGTTGTCCTTTGTGTACACCCCAATTCCATGTCTCAAACTTTGAAATACATGGGTTTTGATCCATGTCATCTAAACAGGGTATATAGGAAACCTACCTAAGGTTAAATCCTAGCCAATGGTAAACCTTGGTGTCCCCCTTCCTGGGGTGCACTTTCCCTGATCTACCCTTAGTGGGGTCTAGATCAGCCATCATGGTTAGACATATTACCTTTATGGGACACACCACCCCAGATCTGTCCTCATTGGTCATTTTGATCCACCCATTGGGTAAACCTTCCAGGTGACCCCTCTTAGGGATGTACCCATCTGATCCAATCCAATCGGTGTTCCGATCTGTCTGATCTGTCTCTGCTGGACGTTAAACTTGTGGCAAACCTTGTGTCAAACATGGTAAGCTGGAAAAAACCTCAAGGAAATTCCTATGTCATATAATTCCACACACTCAATGTGGGATGCCTCGGGCTTCCACGCCCTCAAGAATCCCTATCATAAGTGGAAGAAACCCAGATTCATCAGTGTTTCAATGTCCAGACATGGAAGCGATGTCCAATGTAACTACTCCCTCGATTGAAGGTTGTTACCCTAACTTGAACCCTTGGTATGTCTTGACAGAAGTAGTGTAATGAACTGATGAAAATGAAGATATGGAACTAGGGAAGAGGTTCATGAACAATGTCAAAATCTATGATGGAGACTCGGAGTAGGCAATGAATTCCAAGGAGGAATCCACAGAAGGAGGAGTCAACATCCCATCATCCTCTTTCAATCAAGGAGAAAAAGTACCTTAATAAGAGACAGATGCCACCCACCTTTAGAAAGTGGGAATGCATATCCAAATCTACGCATCCTTGAAAGACAGATGCATGCCTCAAAGAAAGCATCAGAAACATAAATGGTGAACCCGACGTGAATTTATTCTCCTCAAAGTGGATATTAGTAGTGTTAAAAAAATCAATGGATATGCGTGTCATCGAATCAAGTTATCCGGTGCCAGGTCCCACCAAGAAAATAATGGGCCTAGCATGAAACTCACCAAATATTGGGGCAATTGAATGTTGGGAATCTTGGTCTGTGATATTGTATGCGTGGATCCTTCTTACCAATCATGGGCGTTGGAATGACACTGAGGCACTAGATGTCAGTTTCCTCCTTTCAATGCTAATGATTGACTCTTCCTGCTTTGCAGGACCCAAGTTGCTATGTCAGGAGACTGATCACCACCCACTCAATAATTTTGGGGTTGGGGTAACACCAATGCGACAATATCATGTGGCCCCATCACTTTTGAGACAACCTCCACATCCATGGTAGTTGGGCGCCCATGCCCCATCTCACCATCTGAACTCATTCAGAGGATGGGGATCAATGACCTCTTCTAACAGTATGAGGAAGAAGGGATTATCCCAACTCGAGATATGGACTGATAGGATACAGAGGATTTGGAACTTTGTCATTGCTACCCCCATAAGGGCTATATAGAAAGCCACTGCTCCCCACCCCAACCTACAACCGTTTTAGGAGCCTCTCCCCAAAACGCTTTGATGACTCGATCCCTTATGCCAACGAGGTAAGGGAATTCCAGGCCAGCCCAGATATGATCCCATCCCGAGGTCCACCAATTAGGGTCCCACCATGACATGTTAGTGCCACCACCCAGTCCCAGAGGATGAGGATTAGGTGAGTTACGAACCTGCACCACCAACCTAGTCCCGTTAACCCAATGCCAATGTCTAGTGCAAGCTGAGGAGGGTGCCTGCGAGGGGGAATCATCATCAATGACTATAGTGTGTCGTGCCACCACTAACTGATACTATCAATGCCCCATTTATACTAAATAGGGGAAATTATATGCTTGAACCGGATCGAGGCCCAAACCACCCCACGGGCAGGTTGGGACAACTCTCTTGGTTGCCGACACAGGTAGTGCCCATTGCAGGCCAACCCACGATGATGAAATCCATCATAGAGGTCCTCCCCATTCCACCACCAATGAGAGCACAGGTCCTCCCCTCTTCTCAGATCGAAGTAGAGGTCATTACTATGACACCATCAGTCTGAGTGAAGGCCCTCCCCACCACACTGACATCCAACACAAAGGTTTCTTTCGTACCTGTGATCCCAGGTATGGTGCCATTCCTCCTGTCGTAGGTTGTAAATGCAAAGATACTTCTCACCCGACCAAACATTAGTGTGGGGGTATTCCCCATGTGATCACAAAAATTGAAGAAGGTACTACTCATAATGAAAATTAGAGAATTAGAGGTATGCCTCACTTCATCAGCATATAATGCGGAGGTCTTCCCTGTGTTCAGTTTGAACAACACGAACTCCCCCCTTGTACTGTCAATGATTAGGGAAACAGACATGGAAGTACTTTCCATGCTCCCACCAGCTCCAATGGGGGTCCTACTCACTCCAAAACTTACTGTAGAGATTTCCCCCATTCACCAACTAGTGGACACAGTGGCCCTCCCTGTGTTCTTTTTGACATTTGTTTGGGTGCTCCTCACACCTCGACTCACCTAGGGAGAAGTCCTCTCTACACCAGTATCTGTTCAGCCAAAGGTCCTCCTCATATCAAACAATTACCCTATCCTGAAGAACCATACTGGGGTAGGGGGTGGATCGATGCTTCTAAAAGAAGAATATATAGATGTTTTAGACCACGATAAAACCTATCTGCTTCTCAGATTCCAAGGCGGAGTGCGATTCAGCAATGGAACCCTCAACCATGTATTATGTGTTAGGGGTCGATGCAGGAGAAAGGAGTATAATTCCCATCCTTCCAGAAAGTTAGGTCCACCAGATCCCTTCATACCTTCGAAGATACATATAGGAGGAGGAAGATTTGACCTCTTTCCAAAGCATGGGCGTACATTCCTCTGTATCGTCAACCAGTTCATTCTCTACCTCAACCAGAGATCCCGAAAAGTTGTTCTATGGACCAATAGAGGATAAGAAATGGCATGACCCATCGCCAGGAACTGCAGCCCTTGTGTGGGAAGTTTTGGCAACTATCCCATCTTACCAAGATGTGTTGTATTAGTCGTTTCATTATTTGGAAGAAATACCAAGATGCAGTGTCTTGTCATCTCACTCGCCTTATTCTCCACTGGCGAGTTTACTATCTCAATGGTCTACTTCAGTACCATTACCGGTCAGTCAACCACCCCCAGTCAATGAATGAGGCAACCAAAGGACGGATCCTGAGTCTGATCTGAGGAGCTTGTGGGACATCTTTGTAGTGGACCATTTCCCAGAGATGTTTTGGCTAGTTGCAACCACAAAATTTAGAACGTTGGAATCTCTTACCTAGGAAGAGGTTGTGGGATTTCTCCAAAACCTCTGGTAAATGAACTTAATTCACCATTATCGATAGGTGTCTTACCCTAATATTAAGGAACACTTTTAAGATATTGACCAACAATGCCTCATGGTTGACTTAGCTGCGCTCCCTATGGCTCAACACCTGTAGTCTCCTGGTCACTATCAGACCCTCCAACAATGATGTATCCAAAGCATTAAAGTGCTTTGTAGAATTATTAAAGAGGATTCCCCCATGTTCGTATCCATGTTTGGGGGTAGTATGAGGCCCTTAATTTTGGTTCTATCCATCACCAGCATGACTTTCTAGGAGATATGGAGGATATGCTTTCATCTACATTTGAATTTAACACGACTGACCTATCAGAGGGAGAGAATGAGCTAGAGATCCTTAAAGATAACTTACCCCCCTGAGTGTGTTTCACACCTATTTTATCCATTGGGAAGGGTTACACGCTAGTAGAGAAATTTATAGGTCCTTCCTCCACCTTCGGAGTCATTAGCCTTCGGTCGGAATCCCAATAAGAGAAAAGGGAATCTTCGGTCCATCAAACCTGATGACCCATCTAACTTAGTGTAGAAGACGAAAGATGACCCTCAAAAGGATACATTGAATCAACAACTCGTAGAGCATAAAAATATGGTTGATGACCTTCTCACTAAATGTGCTATAGAATGATGACTAGAATATGGTAATCCTCGACTAAGGCAGCAGGGGTAGGTACACCCTCCCCCTAACAAGTTTCATCTCGGTGACATTGACTATCCAACCCATATAGATAGGGTAGAAGCCAGGGTTTATGGAAAGAGGGTGTGATATGCATCACCAAGTCCACCTGAGCTGCGCGATAACCTTTGGGACCCATATTAGGTTCCCCTAGCTACTCCACAGGTCGTTCCCCCGATAGTCCCACAGGTCATACCACAAGCCACTGGGCCTGTTTATCATGTTGAAGAACCTACCAACACAATGGTGGTTAGGGATACACATTGAGATATGAATCCCCACCAAGATGACCTGATGGCCACTCTCATTGCTTGCCTTGAGGCTCTGGAAACTCGATAGGTGTAAATCCTACTTGATGTCAAGAAAGATCTGGCGTGGGTGTATGATATGATAGCACCCACTAGTTTCATAAATCCTACCTTTTCCCCTTTAATGGGATGGGTGATCTGATGCAGCATCTGAATGACTTTATTTCAAGGTGTGGACCCATGATGGGAACTCAAATGTAGTAGGAGGCTTCCAAGCTCCAGTGTTTCATACAAATATTGTAAGGGCCCGCATTTTTCTGGTACAACTAGCTACCCATTAGGTCAGTAGCCAGATGGGAGGATCTCCATAGGAAGTTTTTCTACCAGTTCAGTTCCACCACCTGAAAGATGAGTATTTCCTACCTCTTCAAGTGCAAGTAGAGGCTTGATGATCACGTTACAGATTTTTGTCTCCAGGTGTAAAGGCCACATGTATTCCATGGATATGCAGCTAACTCAGGAACAACTATTAACAATGTGTGTGGGGAATGTCAAGACTGAAATGGTCCCCTCTCTAATCACTCAAAACTACCTGGGGGGATGTCAGGATTTGTCTATCAAAGCCCAACGGTTAGAGGAAGCCTTGAAGTAGTCCAAGCATGCATGTCTATTGCCTCCTATAGTTCCCACGAGAAGAGCTTCTAAGGTTGACCCTGCTATGGTATCACAAATAAAGGACCCTAGGCATCTGGATTTATTACCAGTGGAGCCACCTCTACAGACTCACTGAGTCCCACTACCCCAGGCGCATCCTCCAACCTAGTAGCACCCACCTCAGAATTGGAAGGCTCCCCTACATAATGCGCCACCACCACTTAGGTGAGATAATCACGTTCTACCTTCTTGACAGGCTCCTCAAGACCCTCATTAGGTCCAAGATCCTAGAGCCCCATTTTTAGATATAAGGAAGTAGACCTACTCATTTAATGAGGCTTACTTCCCCAGTTATTTCTGAAGTTCCTCAGAATAGGTAATTCTACAGTTGACGGAATTCAGGAGGCTTGAAGAGTTGGATCTCACTAATCACCCCAATTATTGACCCTATCACTGAATCCTGGGACACATCCTAAAGAAATTCTATGTATTTAAATAATATCTCCAAGACTAGGTTGATAACAACATAGTCAGGTTAGGTCTGTCCCTAGCACATGTGGCATGTGTGTTCATAAAGCATGATAGCGATGGTGAGAATGAAGGCGAGTGGCAGTGGGTTTCCAAGTGTTGGTCTAAAAAATATGATGACTAGATGGACCATAAGGTAGTCTCTTGTGCCCATGGTATTATCCGTGCACATTTGAACCAACCCAAGCCTTCAAAGGACGCCACATTACCTACAACCACTACTTCTGAGTCAACATCTCAGTCTTCCTCTCCCTGGATGGGCAAACATCGGTGACACAAGGGAAAGTGAAGTCCCCCACCGATACCAAAATCATCTTGTACTCTCGGTGGCTTCATGCCCCCAGAGTTGGCGAATGCCCCCAGAATCTTCCCGGTGAGGGAGGATTCTTAAAATTAAGACCAAGGGTATGATTCAATTAATACCATGGAGATGGTAAACCCCTATATGGTTCCTAAAAATTAAGAGATCTAGAAAGATCCTCATAACATCCCTAATCAATGCCAGCTTCGACAGAGTCGTGGTTATATGTGTTGTTGGGACACATTGGGCACTACTTCCATCCAAGCTATGCATGCCACATAAACCAAACAATAGTCCCAGCGTAAATTTCAGCATGTGAAGCCTTCTTATCTTGTTTAACTAGAAACATCTCTACCACCATTTGTGCTAATTGATCATATGAAGCCACCACAATTGTGATATAATCAACCACATTTTGTTGCAGATCAACCTCACTCATCTATACCTCTTCTGGTAGTCGTTCCATGCATTTCAACTAGTGAGTAGTGGGACATTCCCAACACCAGTAGGCCACTGGTTCATCAAGAAGGGCTTATCATATCTCTTTTTACAAAAAGACCTCTTATTAGTAGAACTTCATGATTGGCATAGAAGTATGATATTTTTAAGCATCTTTTCATCATTCTTTCAAAGATCTCTATCCTTGAGGATCTTCTCCTATTGATGGATATTCATGAAGATCTTTCCGAGGATTTAAGAAGCAGCCCTTCAGTTTGAGAAATAGGTAGTAGCCTCATAAGCTTTCCATGATAAGGCAGTCAAGCATGCAGAATGTCAGGACATTATCTCTTTCCTTGGAGAATATGAAGGTTGTCCCATATAAGGGAATATCCCCCACTATACATCACCGTCCATTTCAAAGACATAGAGGTTTTCAATTTCCTTGTCGATATAGGCTCTGGGATCAACTTAATCTCAACCCATAAACTCCAAAAGATGGGGCTGCCCGAGGCTGATCTGAGTCCCTATAACATGAAAATTCAATGTTATGAAAGTATGGAACATACAACAGTTGGAAAGATCTACTTGAATATCCAGTTCTATGGCCTAGTTTCCAGCACTGATTTCATGGTTGTCTCACAAGACACCGCTTAAAACATGTTGATGGGTAGGCCATGGATCCACAAGAATTCGAAGATCCCTTCTTCATATCACAATTTCCTTAAGTACCCCCTAAATGGCCGAGTATGCATACTACAAGTGATGCATCTCCCTTTTCCTCTTGTGAAGCCTTTTACCAGGATGTTGACTACTACAAGTGCAATTACAAAAAGATTCAGGCTAAAGAGTTTGAATGTGCTATGACTATGACCGACCCGTGGACAAACCTAGATGATGCATACATTTTCCTGATCCACCAATTGGAGGCCACGACCTCAGACTTGTGGAAATGTGTTGTTTTATCTAGAATGAGGGGGAAGCACATTCCAAAGTCTATGGGATTTCAGAAGATCACCTTGTATTCCTATAAAAATCAGGCTTCGGTGATCCTAGATCCCCTTACTCCAATAATAAATAGGTATATCCTCCCCATGGAAATGACAATATGCTATACTTGCTTGTTTCACCAGGCTAGGATAAACTGGATCAATCTGATGTCCCAATATTGATTTTATGTCATCAAACATAGCCCCTTGGGACGAAGGACATATGGGACCGGGTCGACAACTTTCATCGCTATGGTTTTAGCAGTACAAGAGATCCCCGATGCAGTGTCCACAGCCGCTCAGGATGGTGCCAGTGTCCCGTTAAGATCTATCAACTAGAAAGAATCACCACCTACTAACGATCCTACCTCTGTGAATGAAGAATACGATTTGGAGTATGCTTCTACCACTTTCTCAAAGGGTGTCTCCACCATAGTTGATGAATTAGTACAGGTGAACCTCGGTAACGAGATGGATCCAAAACCCACATTGATCATCGCCGCTATGCCTGTTGAAGAGAAACAACGATACATGGATTTAATGAAGTAGTATCATGATGTATTCACTTGGAGTTATGAAGAGATACTAGGACTAGATCCCCAGGTCACCATCTACTACCTCGGTCATCCAGAAAATCATCACAAATTCAAATAGTCTCCGAGAAAGATGGACCCTTCTCACGGCACCATGGTCGAGGACAAGGATGATAAGATCATCAAAGAAAACTTAGTCAAAGCGGTCCAATACCCCATATGGTTTGCTAAAATTGTTCCCGTTAGGAAGAAGAGTGGAAAGATCAGAGTCTGCATCAACTTACAAGATCTCAACCATCACTTCTTGAAGGATGAATTTCACCTTCCTTCAATGAAACTGTTGATTGATGCCACCATTGGGTTCGAAGCTATCTCCTTTATGGAAGGGTATTCTAGGTATAACCAAATTTGAATATCCCTCAAGGATGAAGGGTCTACATCCATCAAGGAACCACAAGGGACCTTTTGTTACTAGGTAATTCAAGTGCCACCTATCAGTGTTCCAGGCATCTCATATTTAAGCCAATCCTCTAGACATTGGTATAATGCTACGTGGATGATCTAGTGGTCAAATATCACTAATTCCATAACCATCTCGAAGATCTCAAGAAAGTTTTCGGCTTCCTCCAACCATGACATTTGAAGATGAACCCCTTGAAGTGTGCCTTCGGGGTCACCTCTAAAAATTTTCTCAGATTCATTTTCATATTTACAGGCATCAAGATCAATCCCAGGAAGATCAAGGCCATCAGTCAGATGTCTCCTCTGAGCAACATTCGGGAGCTCTAAAGCTTTTAAGGCCACATAGCCCATATATGCCTATTCATCGCAAATCTGGTTGGAAAGTTTAAGACCTTTTCCTGGATCATGAAGAAAGGTGTCTATTATCAGTTGAAAGAGGAGTGTCAGACTACTTTTGAGGAAATCAAGTAGTACCTATTACAACCTCTAGTCCTGATGCCACCCATTTCTAAAAAACTGATGATACTTTATGTGACCACTCTGGAGCGATCTCTTGGTGACCTTATCCCCCAGTAGAACAATGAGGGAATGGAGAAAAGTTTATACTATCTCAGATTCATACTCCTCAACACAAAGATCATATATCCCTTTATTTAGAAGAGATACCTTGCACTAGTATTCGCAGTGTAGAAATTGTGACATTAATTTTAGCACCATGATATACAACTAGTGTCCCTAGTGGATCCGCATAAGTGAATTCTAAACTGCCCCATGTTGAAAAGGATGTCTAACTTGGTGAGAATTGATCCTCTAGTAGTTTTACATCAATATTTTCCCCTAGAAAGCTATCAAGGGACATGCACTTGAAGAATTTCTTTCTGCCCATCCAGTTCTTGCGAACCAGTCTTTGGATCTTGATTTTCTAGATGAGGAAATCCACTTAGTAGATAAAGCCATTCCATGTCGAAAAATGTACTTTGATGGTACTTCCTAAATCCCTACTGTAAGAATACTTAATTATCCCAGACTCAACAGAGTGGTTCTTGGTGTTGTCTTCATCAAGCTTGCACAAGATGTCCTGCCATATTCATTCCTAATGTTATAAGGTTGTACCAACAATGATGTAGTCTACTAGTCTCTCATTACTGGTCTTGAGATGGCCCTCAAGATCAACATTACCCACTTTCATGTGAAAGGGGACTCCAAACCAGTCATCAATAAAATCAACAATGACTATGTCATCAGAAATCCGAAGCTCATACCACTGTTAGAACGTACCCGCCAGCAAATGAACCAATTCCCATATCAGCGAGAAGTTACTCATATCCCTCGGTCCTAGAACGGCCGAGCTGACACCTTTTCCAGCTTGGAAGCATCTCTTGTAGATCCTGATCAGGATGATTTGATTATCCATGTGGCACATTAGAGACTCATCACTCCCATTAATCTGAACTATGATGATATATTATAGGTAATCCACCTTACCACCAGTGCCTCCACATTAGGACCCTGAGTTCCCCTTGCCGCAGTGATGGAAGTGACTCTTAACCGAAGGAACCCCTTTATCAAGTATCTCTAGCACAGTAATATCCAAGAAAATCAATCCGAGCATGAGAGAATCTGATGGCACACATTACAATTCACCCTTCAGAGTGGTCCAATTATTGAGAAGATCCTCTACAGACGTGGGTTTTATGGGATTCTCCTCTGTTGCATTCAAGGAGGTGAGATCTCTCAATTCATACAGGAAGTTCATTCCAGTTCCCATGGGACTCATCAAACATGGCTGAAACTATCTCACCACATCTGGAGATTGGGGTATTTTTGGACCGCCATGATCCATGACAATATCGAGTTTTCTAGGAGGTACCATGCATTCCAAATCCATGATAATTTTTGTGCATAGGATTCTATAACCTCTCCACATTACCATGTACTCTTGGCCCTTTATAGTGTGGGGACTTGATGTCATGGGACCATATCCACCGGCAATGGCTCACCAGTGCAGGTTCATCCTGACCTATGAATTTCTTCTCTAAGTGGGAAAAAGCAGTTTTTTATCAAGGAATTCAAGGCCCATTATATAGTTGAGTTTGTGAGATCCAATGTCATATACCAATTCAGAGTCCCTCACACCATTCTCACCGATAAAAACACCAACATCTGGGAAGCCGATCTGAAGAAGTGGTATGCTAAGTACAACATCCATTCTAATCATACCTCTCGCTATCATGCATAAGAAAATGGGTAGATTGAGGTGTTTGAAAAAACCCTATCTAACATTTGGTAGAATATGGTTGGTTATAACAAGAAGGGTTGGAAAGATAACTCCCCAACACTCTTTGGGCCAATTTGAAGATGACTCATAATTCCACTTAGGTGACCCCATATTCCCTGGGGTATGAAATGGAGAAAATCTAGCCCATCGAGATTCAGTTGCATTCATTATGAATAGATGTATACGATCAGAAGACACCAAATAAAGTAGCCAAAATCTATATGGATGAACTAGAAGTGCTCTACAATAATAGGCTTTGTGCCCTGCAGAATATATAGAGGCATCATAAAAAGATATCCAGAGCTTTCAACAATAAAGTTTCCCCCAATCTTTCTTACAAGGTAACATGGTTTGGGCCCTGAGAATGCCAATGATACTTGGTAGGAAACCACCAAAACTAGAGCCCAAATGGGAAGAACCTTACATTATTCACATGTTTTACCCAAATGGAATGTAATCCCTAGTTACCATAGATGGTGAGCATATTACTCCTCCCACTAATGCCAAATCCCTCAAGTTGTACTTTTCCTGAGTAAGCTACAATCCCGCATAACGTTAAACTACTTTATCATCCTGCATAATGTAAAACTGCGAATGGAATATATACCATTATGTTCTAATCTCTATGAAACTAAACTAAGATATATCACATCCTTACCGCATGAATTTAAACTACATGGAATCTAAAAAACTACGTATGGTTTGATTCCCATCCTCATGGGATACATATGAATACTCTAACACTTTGTCTTCAAGTCCAGCCCCCAAATCCTTCTCTTTGACTGCTCCCCCTAGGTATAGTTATCTTGGAGGGTTGCACATGGTGTGGTGTAGACTTCATTGGCCCTCATTCATGTTGGGTTTACGATGGTGGAACCATGTGCCCATCCCATTCTTCTATCCTCCCACGTCCTCACCACATGGCATTAAACTGCATGGAGCTTTCATAACTATGTATGGATTGATTCTTTCCCCCACAGGATACGTAGGAACACCCATACATTTCTTCTATGGGCCCATCCCCAAACTTTAAGATCTCCCCTTAGGTCTGGCCCCTTGTCCCAAATGCTTCTCAAAATACATGGTGTGGTGGGGGCCTTGTTTTCCTTCATTCATGTCGGGTTTATCATGACCAACCAATATATCCCCCTCCCTAGAGATCTCCACCTATTTCATCCTTACCGCATGTAATTAAAATTCATATGAATATTCACACTTCACACATTTCCTTTATTTGGGTCTCCATCAACATTTAGATCCGAAAGGACCCCCGAACGGTACAGATTCTCAGCCTTAAATATCACTTACCATTTTGGGCCAATGTCCTAGAGGGTCTTGAATGACTCTTTGATACAAGTCCTATGTTTTGACTATGGTTAGATATTGACTCTCATTTTTTGTTCCCATTTTAGGTCACACGATATGGATGATATGTTTAAAACATGGTCAACAACCATCCTACATCGTTATCACCACCCCTATATGTCCCAAATATTGTGTGCAGTGATTCATTTTTTCTTACTATCACTTCGAACATCAGTTTTACTTGAGTATGAATATTGGTATAGTTGGGATCGACCCCACCTAATCTCTTTCCTTCATTTTCATACCCCTTATATACTAGGGAGAAACTGATCCCATTACTTGTTTCCCACACCGAGCATTACTCACGTGGTATTAGGATCTTTGGTAAGGAAATACCCACATAAAGGGTCATGTAATCATGGTTTGATCCCTGTAACCATAAACTAATATCACCACCGTCCCCACCTCACAATGTTAAACTGTGTGATCTATTTGGGCTGAAGGAAATAAAACTACTTAGCACTCATTCTGCATAATGATAAACTATAAACTGGCTAGGAAGTTTCATTTGTGGCCCAGTCTTAGGTCCCTCGACCTTTCCAGCTTCCTGGACCAAGTTCTCTCTTAAGATTGTGCAGTGTGGTATGGGCTCTATGTCCTCATTCACGCCGGGAAAATTTTTCCACACCACACACATCCCCATGAGACACCCCTCCATCACCCAGAATCCTTACCATAAGACGTTAGGCTGCTTGGGTACCACCATGCTTCATAAATCCTTCCATTTAGGTTTCCATCATTTATTTAAATTTGAAAGGCCCCCCCTTTAATGGACTGGTCTCATGCCACATTGGCTCACCTACCATTTGGGGTCATCATCCCTGAGGATCCCGATCAAAAATTTGGAACAAATACAACATTGTGAATATGGTCAGCAGTCGATGTTTAATTTTTTTATTCCTTTTCTAGGCCACCCAAGAGGGATAATGTGTTATGAACATGGACAACTGTTATCTTCAATCCATTTTTCCATTCCGTGGTCTCCCAAATGATAGGAATGATAATTTACCTTGTCCGCCTATCTGTCCCACACACATGTCATTAAACTAGGAATATACGTTCTGAGCTCTATGACCATAAACTAAGATCTATCACATCCTTGTTATATGACGATAAAACTGCATGAAATATCTATAACTATGTATAGATTGATTCCTGTTCTCATGGGATACATTGGAATTCCTAATCATTTCTTTTTTGGTTCTATCCTGGGTTAATCTATTCTTTCTCTCAGACACCTGGCCTGAGTTCTTTCCAAGAATTGTGAATGGTGTGACATATGTGGGCTTATTTCCTCATTCACATCAGGTTATTCACCACTCCATACGCATTCCTCTTTGAGATACCCTTATCCTCCTATCCTTATCGCATGATGTTAAACTACATGAATATTTCAGAACTATGTATGGCTTGATTCCCTTCCTCATGGGATACATAGAAATTCCTGAACATTTTGTCTTCAGGTTTAGCCATGTTTCTTAGAGACCCCCTCTCCTTTATGGCCCCTTGGCCTAAGTTCTCTAGGAGGGGGTATGTGGCGCAGTGCAAACTCATTTCGACCTCATTCACATCGGGTTTGTAATAGCCACACTACACACCTCCCCTCTTGGGAGCTCTCCATCCCCCTATCCTCTAATCATCTTCTCGAGTCATCTACTCTCAAATGACCCTCTATACCCTCTTTGGAAATTCAATAATGTTCCCAAGAGCACTCTAGTTTAGAACCTAGACTGTTGGGTCCTACATGGACATGTTTCCATCTGTTTCTATGCTTCATGATTACCTTTATTTGGGATTTTATCATCTTTCACATTTGAAAGGACCCTCAAACGACATGGATTCTAGGCCTCAGTGCTGTAACGACCCAAAGTTTAATTAATGAAAAATCACTCTTGATCTTATTAAATGTCTCTTTATATAAAATGTTTTCATAAAATGCCAACTTCATTGGTTTTATGATAAGAATTGTGACCGTTAATTTTATAGTCGTTGAACACTGATCACATGATTAGTATAAATATAGGGCTTTAACACATCTAATTTTACTTAGACAAAGGAAGAGATGGCCTCATCCAGTAGAATTTCCCCATATGAATCCCATTTATTGGAGCTCAGAAAAGAGGTGGTGTCCTTGGGCTTCAATCTTGACCAAGCCGAAGCTGAGCTTCACCATGTCAAGCTCGAACGGGACCGTCTACGGGAGAAGTGGAAGTTGATAGAAATTACCACTCGAGCGATGTTATCCGAGCCACCCCAAGAGTCCGTCACCATCGCACACCTTGCCCTTAGGGCTTATGCGGCTGTTTTAAGGGGTTATGTAACTAATCGATAGTACTATGTTCATGTACATTTTTTTGTATATAATAATGAATATAATTTCTTGTCATTATTGATACATTGTAAATAGTTTTTAAAGTACAAATGGTGTTTTACTTATTATTTAATTAAGAAATCTATTTTATTAAATTAATGGTTTTTTTAATTAAATAATATTTTAATAAAATATTATTATTATTATTATTATTATTAGATTAATTTTATTATACATAAATGATCATGTAATTTTATGAATGCAATTATAATTTTTATTAAGGTTTGAAAGCCATTTTTGTCAAAACCCGTGAATTTTTTTATAAATGTCGGTTTTTATTTTAAAAGTGAAAATTAACATATTAAGAAAATTAGTTAGATAAAATAAATGTTATTTTTGGAATCAGGACGTCGAAATTATCCAACAGTGAATTTTTCATAATTTTTTGAGACAATCAACTTTTTGAGTAAAAATTAAATACCAATTAAATATATAATGTGTTTTATGACATCATAATGACCCAATAGTGATGTAATAAAATACTATAATATTTATGTTAGACCAATATATGTTTTATAATTAAAATAATGTGATTTTGGGTTTGTTTGGCTTACTTTTCAAAGAATCAATGGACCCCTCAAGACTTATTAAACACCTTGTTTTTTTAAATTAATTTCCATGGGAGTGTGACTCACCTCCACATAAGAAACCCTAATATTTTAAGAATTTAGGACTTTGGACTTATAAAATATTGTTTTCCTCTTCCCTTTTCCAAAAACCATGGGCAAAAAACATGGGACGATTTGTGGTTTGGATTAATTTAATATAAGGGGTCCTAAACCTAAATAATAAAGAATTCCCTCACCTTTACTATATAAACCCACCCATGCTCCCACTTCCTCCTCACTAAAAGCCTTTGGAGTTCGTCCAAAATCAGACCTACTCTCTCTAGAATCCTCCCAAGGTGCCCCAATCTCCCAAGAAGCCTCTCACAAGCCTCTCTCTAGCCTTTGGAAGCACACTTCCAAGTAAGGGTTTTTTCTTCCTTTCTCATTTTTGTCCAATTTTCTTTAAGTTGTTTTGCCCTTTTAATTTCAATTATAAATGTTGGGGTATGGTTTAGCACCTCCCTCATACTACCTTATTTATTTTTTAATGATGAGAGACCCTTTCTCTCTCATTAAATGCCTCCCATGTACACCCGTTACTATGCCGAAATTCCGAAAGGAACTTCTCTCTCCTCTTTTACATTCAAGCAATACTTTTGTATCATGAATCTAAATTCCATTAAAATTGTTGGGACATGTATCTATATGACCTCCTTACTCTCCATTACATTTAAATATGATGAGGAACCCATTTATCTCTCATCAACCATTTTTATGAATTCTTATGTCACGCCGTTACGCTGCCGAAATCACACCGATTTTCTAAGCCAATGTCATTGTGTAGTAAATACCATGCCCATTTATCCATTAAGGGTATTCACCTTTATGCACATTCACTTATTGATTGTAAAGTTTCATGTATTAATTCCACATTCCTTTATTGTGGAATAAATTTTTATGTTTTATTAATCCATGTTTTATGATCCATGTGGCACACTTATGCATGGAATGAAATGTTTAAGAAGGGTACGCCCTTATAGCGCTCCAATGCATTGGGTAAAGTATAGTATCATGATACGTCATGTGCAATGAGTGTTGACTCATGATAATTCAAGTGCAACGAGGGTTTACTCGTTCTTTATGTGTAATGAGGATTTACTCATGCTCCATGTGCAATGAGCCTTGGCTCATGCTAATTCCATGTTAAGTGTTGTTACCACATTTCCATGTTATGATTATCATGCTTTATCATTCCTTTATGTTCATGTTTTTCTTATTATCTATTTATATGTCTATTTTATAACATGTATTTTACTCCTCATGTTATTCCATGTGTACACCCTTACTGGGCTTTATAACTCACCCTTTTCTTATGCATGTCCTCAGGTTATCCCATGCAATGCTAAGTACGAAGGAATGTAGTGGTCATGTAAATGAAGTTTTCAATAAAGATGTTGTATTTCATGTTTTAAGTTTTTCTGTAATGATCCTAAGCCCGAAAGACACTAAACTTCTTGATCTTCTTTGTTGTATCAAGTGAAGTTTTAGGTAATAAATTATGTTTAAGTTGTAATAAAAAGCAGGGTTGTCATAAGTGCTCTCCTACTATCTTGGGCCAACACCCCCAAGGACTTTGAATGATAATTTAAAACGAGTCCCGCATTGCGAATATGGTCAGTGACCAATGCTCATTTGTTTCTTCCCATTTCAGGTCACTTGATATGGATGTTGTGTTTCGAACAAAGTAAACATTTATCTTTCATCGTTACACCACCCCCATTAAGTCTTAAATATTGGT
Organism: Viscum album; assembly: GCA_963277665.1. Taxonomy (NCBI): domain Eukaryota; kingdom Viridiplantae; phylum Streptophyta; class Magnoliopsida; order Santalales; family Viscaceae; genus Viscum; species Viscum album. The sequence continues at coordinate 227,832,482 of OY728123.1, read as the reverse complement.
TGCTTGATTTACGTCCTTTTCCACTCCATCATGTCAAAGTGGAATTTCAACACTCTTGGTGCTATCCCTTAGTGTGAGTTTGCATGTTAAGAGGATGAATCCATGGTGTGGTGTCATTTGAGGCTCCACACTGTTCCCATTTCTTTGTATTCCATGTGTTACGAATATCTTATCTACCCTTTTTTACCACATCGAGCACAACTGATGTGGGATTATGGATTTGGTCAAGGATTACACCCGCCTAGAAGAATATCACTTCTTTTGGTCTGAGCTCTATCACCATAAACTAAGATCTTCCATTATCCTTATCGCATGGCATTAAACTACACAAATATTTCTAAAATTATGTACGAATTGATTCCCATCCTTATGGGATATGTAGGAATTCCTAGACATTTCGTCTTTGGGTCCTTCTAAGCCTCCACTAATTATCTATTCCATTTGACATTTTGGCCCTGACTCTTAAGATTTCATGGTGTGGAGTATGTGGGATTATGTCCTCATTCATTCCAGGTTTTCAATAGTTGCACCATGTACTCACCCTTTAGGAGTTGGTCTCTCCTAACCCTATCCTTGGCACAAGATGTTAAACTGCACGACATCTTAAAGAACTATGTATGGATTGATTCCCATCCTCATGGGATATGTAGGAATGCCCAGACATTTCATCTTCAGGTCCAGCCGCACATACTCTGATCTTTCATGGCCCCTTAGACTGAGTTTCCCTCCCCATGGGGTTGTGCGTGATGTGATGTGGACTGATTTTCTCATTTATTTTGGGCATGATTTATCACCCCTTGTGCATTCCCTTTAGAACCTCATTCTTTAGTGGGAATCTAAGCCACATGATGTTAAACTATACTCCATGGTCCCACATGACTTTAAAATGTTGCTTCTTTGTCGTACGATGTTAAAATTCATGGGTTGGTCCTATCATACAACCCTAAACTATGATATAATCATCCTAGGCACATGACGAAAAACGACACCACATTGTGGTGTCCTCACTCAAGGGGACATCATGTTTGGTATCGATCATCCACCATTCCATTTTCAAGGCCTACATATGGATTGATTCTTGTAGAGATGCTCGGATTCTCCATCCTGGGGTCATTTCTTAAAAAAGAGACATCCTATCTAATGAACAAACAAGGTCCATCAAATGACACTTCTTTTGGTGCATGTGCCAGACCTTCACGATTGTATTTCTTCTGGAGTTAGTAACCTACCATGAAATCTTCCAAAACTATGTGTGGATTGATTCCCTTCCTAATGGGATACGTAGGAACGCCCAGAGATTTCGTATTTGGGTCCAGACCCAGGTATCTCAAATCCTACCCTCTTTCAGATCCCCTTGTCTCAAACTCTGTCCGAAGCATGTGGTGTGGTATGTACCCCTTGGGTCCCCATTCACGTTGGGTTTTTCAACAACTACAACATGTGTCTCCCTTGTCTCTTCCCAACCTAATCCATGTTCTCCAACCATAAACTATGATCTTCCAGTGAGAACTATGTATGGGTTGATTCCCTTCCTTGTGGGATACGTAGGAACACCCAGATGTTTAGTCTTCAGGTCTATCCCCAAGAATGTGTCCCAAGATGAAAGGCCTCTTTGTTCATCATCTACGATGGATTTTTCTACTTTGTAACCCCGAACACATTTCATTAAACCAATTCCTCTCTCAATGGTCCAATATATGGCCTTATACTAGGAGTTTTCATCCCAAAGACCCTCGTCCTTGGAAAGGGATTCGACTCCCTATATCTGACATGTCACATTGGTGTACTCAAGTGTACCATGGAGTAGAAACCAAAGTGTTTCATTCTACATGGAAATTCCCTCATTTTGTGTCCATGCTTCATGATACCTTTATTTGGATCCCCATCTTCATCCACATCTGAAGGTACCCCCTTTACGTCCTAGTATCATGCCACATTAGCTCACCTACCATCATTGGCTAACGCCCCTAAAGACCTTAGATGACATTTTGTGACAGGTCACGTGTTTCCAACATGGTCAATGGTCAACCCTCATTTGTTTGTCCCCATGGAAAGCTAACACAAAATAGATGATGTGTTTCAAACATGGTCAACAATTATCCTCCATCGTCACACTACCATTATTTCAATCAATATCTTGGGTCTCCTGATTCACATCTTTACACTCCCTTCAATTCAAGTGGAATTCCAACATACTCGGCTTCACCCCTTTCCCCATCTAGGTGCGTTAAGTATGCATGTCAGTATTATTGGGACATCACCAACCTAGTATCCCATTGAGCCTAATGCGTGCCTCCCTAAACCAAGAAAATACCATCACTACTCCTTGTTTCCCACATCGAGCATGAATCACGTGGTCTTAATAGTTTTGGTAGGTTGTGTACTAGTGCAACCAAACTATACATGCATTTCATCCTGCATGACATTAAACTGCACAATCAGAACTACGTATGGATTGATTCCCATCCTCATTGGATATATAGGTCTGTCTGAGCACTTTTCCTTGTGTCAATCCCCAAGTTAGGCCACCTCTGTTCTATGGTATAAAAGATCCCACTAGGAACACATGGCATGGTGTGGACTTTTATGGTCCTCATTCACATCGGGATATATACCACACCACACATTTCCTTTCTGGGTAGACATGTCCTCGACATATGACTTTAAACTACGATGCTACCCTAAAAAAGTCCAGGATGCCCCTTGAAAATTTTGGGATGTGTCCGCTTCCTCCCCAGGGAAGATTGCTCCTACCAGTGTGGGTCTCCAACCACACTGCATTCAAGAACTACATCTATATTGATTCCTTCCCTAGAAAGATACATAGTGACATTTGGATGTCTAGTTCCCAGATCCATCCATGTGATTTTAAACCCTCTAATATGGATATCCTGGCCTCATCCCCCCTTTTTTCTAGTAGCATTAATTGCCTGTATCTGTACCGTACGATGTTAAACTAGGTGTATATCTTCCTCATCCGCATGAAATAAAACTGCGGTCTGCTCTAGGTTCTCACCAGAGAGATCCTTTCAGAAGATTAGTATTACCCCATATCAGACTAATGCAATCACCTAATGTGTTTTTATCATAGCGGTGTAATTTCAAGAGTGTTGGAATCCATTTGAACAACCCACCACTCCACCCTCCATGATTTGCGCTCCCTTTATTTGGATCCTCATCCTCTTTATGCTTGAAGAAACCCCCTAAAAGTATGGATGCTTAGCCTATGGTTCACATACTATCCTGGGTTAACATTATGAAGGACTAATTGATGACATTTCAAGTCACGCCCCATGTTTTGAACATGTTCCGCGGTCGACCCTCATTTGTTATCCCCATTTCAGGCTAATGTAATAAGGATACTATGTTTCAAACATGGTAAACAGTTATCCTTCATTGTCATTCCATCCCTAAAGTGTTCCGAATTTCTAGTATCATGATTCAAACTTTCCACTCCCCTCTATTCAAATTGATTCCAACGCCCCTGGCGCTACCCCGATCATACACTATAGCACACTAGGAAAGAAGAAATTTGATAACTTTGAGAACTTCATTCTCCAGTCAAGCCTCCCTCTTTCTTCCCAGAAATCTGGATTGGTTGTTTAGAACCCAGATTCCTAGATCTTGGTTGGCACTCTCATATTCAAACTGAATAACGATGTAGTCTTCCCTTGTTTCTCACATTGGGCATGAACCACGCGAGCTTAGGGACCGATCACCAGATATTTGATGAATGTGATGGAAATGAAGAAAACCAAAACAAATAATAGAACTCATGCAAACAACCAACATAAACAAAAAAATCATGAATATAAGTTTATGAATTCACACAAATTACAATGCCCAAGGATTGGACCCTCCCATAGACAGATTGACCTCTTCAATAGAGCATCCCAACTCCACCACTCTCTGGCTTGTAGCGTCCAGGATCTACTTTCACCTGTTAAGATCCCGTTCTTCCTCGATGAAAATGGGGCATAGTTCATTGGCCTCAATCTGGGCATGATTCTCATCATCTTATATAATAGCCATCTATTTAGAGGCTCGGCTCATATGTTCTTCATTTTCTGTCATCTGGGCCTTCGATCATGATATGAGCCCCGATTGTGTGTTATGGAAAGAGGAATACTCATTCTCATATAAACCATTGGATCTCATTCTCAGATTCCTAGATCATATTAATTTTCATAGAATTCCTCTGCTTCCAAACCACACTGATGCCACGGTCATGTTCATATATTTTCTCTACCATGAAGTCTCATATGAGCATATGAGGATGCTGAAAATCCACTCCTCCAGTGCATCGTTCACACAATCAGGAATGAGGCCTCCCCATCTAGTCTATCTATTGTTCTTGTGGGTTCTCCCCCAATTAAGTACTTGATCAGCTTCCATGACCAGCAATATACAACCTCACTATCCTCTTCATTAGAATTTGTCTCATCCCAGTCCTCGGGGTTGGTAGGTTCATATGTGGGGAATGCCTCCGGGAACTCATCAGCAGGATCTTCATCTGAATTCTAGTCAGGTAGGTTAGGTATCATGTCATTTTATTGATCCCTGTCGTTAGATTCCACCTTGATGATTTCAGGTTCCATCCTACTAACAGTCCCACCTGTAATTGGGAGAACTGTGGCTTGGTCAGTATGGGCATCTGCTTCTATGACCATCAATGTTCCCCTCAGAAATGTAGTGCTAGGTCCCCTAAACATCCTCGCTAATTCATCCCACACCATTTGAAGAACTGTGCATGTGAAAATATGCAGACATCAGTTGGCCTAATTCAATGGATTCCAGTTACAAATTCTGTGAAGAAGACTTACATAGGCCAAATAGTTGGTCTCTCCCTTGAGCTGTTGCCACCAGAATTCCCGAGGCATGGCGCCCATATATGGTTGGGAAATAATAAGACCCCGAAGGAACCAACCTGGGTGTTGCAACCCTCATTGATGTAGTAATCTAGGTCATCTTAGGTACAGATCTCGGTGCTATGTCTACTATTGTGTGAGAGTAGGTTTTGCGTATGAGACCCTCCTATACAAGTCAAATGTTAGTTGAGAAGGCCTAAGTGACATGAATGAGGACCACAAGAAAATGGTTTAGTGTTCACCTCAAGAGCCTCCTCAAACACTTACAACTCTGAGTTTGCAACCTCACATTCCTCTAAAGGGCTCCATATACGAGCCTCTTTCCCCAGGAGGACTCTTCCGATTCTTCTAGTAGGGGGAAGCGCTCACTCAATTCAGTAGAAGACAACTGCAGAGGGAATTTTTGATTGATAAACACTTTCAACCAATCCCTCATTAGACATGGAGTACCCTGAGAGTGCACAAAGTTCTCTAGATCAGTGATGTGTTGCTCCCCTTCTGCCTGAGATACCGAAAATCCAACCCTGGCATAACCAATCCCCGATAGATCCATCCCGAGATGGTTTAGATAGTGCCACATCTAGGAAGGATTGAGGAATTGTATATTAACATCCCAGATGTCCCTAGCCTCTAAGAAAATAGCATCCTCAGTCATATCTATATGGTGTAGTCCCTTACCCAACACCTGAGTGGGTATCCTATGGAACCCCCTGGGTGGCCTCCCTTCTTTCTAACTTTACTCATCTGGGACTGTCAGGTCTACCACTGTTGTCCGTCTCTTGATTGGTGGAAGTCTCACCATTACTATAGCCCCACCACCACAGGATGTTCTCGCTGCCTTCCTCCCCCAACTTTGAGGTTGAGGAGGTACCCCATCACTAGAAAAGATGGTTCGCCGCTTCAACATATCCCCTTGGTAGGCTTCCTACAAACTCTTGTCATACTCATTCACTAGCCCATAAGAAACTGTGGGTAGAGGAATCTCATTCCACATCTTCCCATCCTCCTGTATGAACATGAGCTACATCTACCTCATCACACATGGATGGTCCTTGTGGTGTAATACCAAGTAGACCCATGGGGTTAGCCACTGCATGCACCGAAACTACCTCGCATAGTGGTGTAGGGTGTATGGATGACCGAGAGGCTCGCAGTCAACCCATGCCACCATAATTTCATTCTGTAAGTCCATGAGATAGAACTGATGCTCTTCCATTCCCTAACTGTCATCGGTGAAAACATCTGTTGGAAATGGGAAGAGATGGAAGTTGAATTCATCTGCCTTCTAGACTCGTTTTAGCACTAGCGACGAGGTCATCTTGGTTGGGAAACTCCCCAAAACATCTAGAATATCTTGTTGGAAGTCTGACCCTATAGGGGAAATGGGGTTCGGGTACTCATAGGCACCCATATTCACCTTTATCCACCCATACAGAAGATGGAGCATCCCACACACCCAATGTGGCTTCTTCCCCTCACCGATATGCCACAATACTTTGTACAACATAGCCAACACCAAGATCCCCATATTTATCCATTCCCCCATCGCCAACATGGATTCCATGATAAATGTGTTCAACCATATTCCCATGTTCGTATCCCTTACTTGCAGCATCTAGCTGCAAATGAGCTCCGGGATAAATGCATCCAACCTAACCATCGGTTACTTCTCAGTGCTGACACTAAACCCCCATATCTTCTACTATCTATCCTCTATGAGTCACCAGTATGATTTAAATTTACTGTGATGGCCCCCTTAGGGAATGTGGGAGGCCTCATAAGAAACTTCCCATCTGAAGGGTAATTCAGGAGCTACCTGAAACGCAACTTAAAGTGGACGTCCCTCAGTAACTACTTGTACTCTTCCAGCACCAGATCCATCAATACCTTTGCCAGTAGAAACATATTCTTTAGATCCTCTCATGTATTCATGGTAGGGAGGAACTCGTCATACATTTCCCCCAATATTGGAATCCCCAAGATCTTGTGAAGGTCCTATATGCTGATACCAACCTCCATATGGTCATAATGAAAAGTGTTGGTCCTCGACGACCATCTGCTCAAAAACTATGGCATTAGGTGATTCGGCTAGTAGATGTGGAATTAAAAGGCCCATTCCACCTCATACAAGACTAATCACCTCATCTCAACCCTAGAATCCTTGTAGGAGGTACAAACCCAGTAATCCCATGATCAGTCATTCGTTAAATTACCGCCTTGGTATAGATCCCACTCATCGGTCCACCCCTTATCTGAGATCCCCAAAGCCACCTTAAAAATGGTTTGGTAATGCAGGGGAGATACCACTAGCTAAAACACCTTCCCATAAACGTTGTTAACACGATTATACAATAAGATGACATTTACGGTTGTATGAACCTCCCATGTATGACCATAGGCCACCCTAAACCACTAGAGCTAGCATGACATACTCCAAAACCAATAGGATTGCTCATCCCTGCTTTCTTTTGGAATGATAACATCATCCCTCAGACCAAATCCATATAGAGGAAATATTTTTCACAGAGGGTAGTACTTATGGATGTTTGAAAATATCTCCACCTGGGATTTGTGGTCTGAATGGCTCCACAAAAATTCCCTGATGCCTAGGTTATCTGCCATCTCTTCCCTCCGAGCAGCATCTGCAAGGACCCCCCCTGGCAGATTGTTGATGAGCCATTCCATCCCAAGACTACAGAAAATTTTCCCCTGGGTCAAAAATATCAATTGCAGAGCTTGATCATAGGGCCCGGTTGCAGAGCTTTGCTGTGAACTGCACAAACACAACTCTCAAAGTACACAACCGTAGAGTTTGAAGACTCGCTGTGCTCCATAGAGCAAAGAGGGTCCGGTTCGTAAATATAGGTCACAGAGCATGCAGAGCATTGTGAATTGAGATCCCAAGAAAAAAATGTGGAGATAAATAAGGAAAAAAGAGGTATTCCTCCCCTATATATAAGAAATGACCTTCGAGCTTCACAGCGCACCTGGCCACAATGAGCTTCACAACATTCTTAACCTGTACATCACCTATCCACAATACGAACATGCTTAACAATCTTACTTTTCAATTTGCCTAAAATATTTTAGCTATCTACCCTCAGAATTTGAAACTCATTTTCTCCTCATCTCCAAGTCTAAGGGGGGAGGAATTTTTTGATGCCAAAATGTGTTCATATAAAAAATATGCAAAGAGAAAACAAATGACAAAGGGGATGCGTCATGAATCCATTCAGCACCACAACCGATGCAAAGATGTGGCCCCCTCTGTGATCCCTGCAATGGAAAGAGAAAGAAGTCTCTGCAGTTACGATGTAATTAATGGAAGGCTTCACGCTATAGAGGGAACATGATCTCCTCTGCAATTCCATGGAAATTAACGAAAGCCTCCACATGAACCATGAAGGGAATGAAGGAGGCCTCTGTGATACAAAGGGGATGACTGTTGACTATACAATTACGAAAAACTTGACGCTAGCCGTCTCTGATGAAAAAAGTTAAAGCATATTCACAGCACATTGTCAGAGATTTGCGTTGCCTCTCTCCTATAAATACCAGGCTTTTCCCGAACCCAAATGACGGATACCCTGACCTTTCACCTTCTCATATCTAAAATCATGAATCACACTATGATATACAAATCATTGAGAAAAATGATATCTTCAAGGTATTTGAGCATTGATAAATATCTGTACCTTGGCTCATATTCACCCCCTCTTCAAGAAGGGATGCCCTTTATGAAGACCACATGCCATCATAAAGGAAGGAGATCTCTAAGTGGACTTAGTTCTTCACAAAGCACTCATGCTTCGTGAGGTACCTTCCATGTTCATGTGAACCCCATGCTAAGGTAGGATCATTATGCTTCGTGGAGTACATCGCTTTGTAATGACACACTTTTCAAGGTACCCCTGCTCCATGAATTTCTACTCCACGAAAGCACTTTAAATTTGTGAAGCACCCTACATATTCATGTATAATCCATTCCTAGTCTAGGACATTCCACTTCATGAAGAATACCTTTTCACAGAGTATCTCCACTTTGTAGAGCACCAAAACTTCACAAGGTCCCTTCCTATGAACCCCTTTTCTTCACAAGTCCATTTCTTGTATGACCCTCTAGGATTTTACGGAGTGATTTCAAGGCCCCATAGGAGGTGCCTCATATTTCATTTCTTATCCTCATGATTCTTCGCATAATCATGATAATGGTTATTTATTCTTTTCATATCCATGCTAATGTGATCCCCTCAATGGATCTCTCCATAACCCCATACCCACATGAAATTGCTGGCGCCTTCCCTTCACCAAGGGTTAAAGTGCAATGGTTATGTATGTCCTTGGGGTGGGGAGATAATACTCATCATCCGAACTACAAAAAATTAAACTTCCAATCACCATTTTCCCCTACACATGTCGTTAAACTGTAGCCTTTCCATTTGCAATATACATGGGGTGCCCACCTTAAACATTTTCCATGCCCACAGGTCTCCACGAGAGTGGGATCTTCCTCACATGGAATGAGATCCTCCTTGTATAGAATGACATCTGTCCGCGGGGGAGGTAAAACTTCTTGGGGTAAGCCCATAGCCATTATTGGGAGAGGTAGAATCCTTGTTCCTCCTCCCTTATTCCGTGCGCAATGGCTAGAGGAGAGATGGGTACAGAGACCTTTGTTACCCCATCTCTCTCCCTTTGGGCTTTATCACCATCGGGCCTCCATCCTGGAGTAAGTACCAATCTCCATATCCCTGGGCTGCTAACCAAGCATAATCCCCTATTTCCTCTTTGGGCCGCTAAGCACACGTAAGAACCACTATATTCCTTATGAACACACCTTTCATGAAATGATCATCATGTCTTTTCTAACTCTTGTTTTTCACATCTATCATGACTCACGTGGGCTTAGAGTAAGTATCAACCATGAAATTATCCCTAGGATGCCTTATTATATATGTCACAATCCCCCTTCAGAACTACATGGACTTTGATTCTTTCTCTTTCCATGAAAGGTTCATAGGAGGCTTCCCTTAGGTTTAATCCCAACACCCAACAGTCCCGACCACTTCACGTCGGTTCACCCTCATCCCTCATGATGTTAAACTTTATACCCATTCCATCCCGCATGATGTTAAATTGTATGCTTTTGAACTACATGGGTTTTGATCCCTGTATCCTTGTCATGGTACATAAGAAGCCTCCTTGAGGATTAACCCCAAACACTGGTAAAAACTACTCTAACTATGTAGGTATTGATCCCTGTATCCTAGGCAGGGTACATAAGAAGACTCCCTGAGGATCAACCCCAAATAATGTTAAACATCGGTGTCCCCTTTTACGGGACCCACATCCTTGTTCCGTACCTTAGTGGCATTAGACCAACTCTCGGGTCGCTAACCACGCGTAACCCTAGCATGTTGTCGGGTTACTGTACTTTGTGTACACACCAATTCTATTCCCCATCCATAACTATGTGGATTTTGATTCCCTACCATGTGGATATGTAGAAAGCCTCCCTAAGGTTCAATCCTATCAATAATGTCTCATCCTAGTCTCTACCTTGAGAAATTTTTATTTTGGGAAGGTAATTTCGCAACTCGGAAGTTCTACTTCCTTCAGGTCCCATGCATGCATCCATTTTCACAGGCCACCTCCTCAGGCATCCCATCACCCCTATGAACTACATGGACTTTGATTACCAACCATGAGGATACGTAGGAATCCTCTCTGAGGTACAAGACAAACATCACCACCATCTTCACATGAATTTTATCCCATTCATCCCATCTACTTCATTCAACCATCCATCATCCATCCTAATTCTTACAAGGGACACCATATCCCAGTGATATCATGCCATTCACCCCATCGCTACTCTTTATGGAACCCAGGTAGCTAACCATACATAATACCTACAAAATATATAACCATAAAACCAAGAGTGTCCCTCTTGCGATCCACTATCCATGTGTAAGACCCAACATGTCTTCAGGTAATTTTTCATTGTGTACACCCTGATTCCATGGCCCGCCCATCGAACTACGTGGGTTTTTATCTCAATCATCTATATAGGGTACGTAGGAAACAACCATAAGGTTCAATCCCAAACTATGGTAAACCATGGTGTCCCTCTTCATGGGGTGTGGTTTCCCTGATCTACCCTTAATGGTGTCCAGATCACCCTTCATGGTGCGACATCATCCCTTTATGGGACACACCACCCCATATATGTCCTCATAGGGAATTTTGATCCACCAATCGGGTAAACCTTCCAGGCGATCCCTCTCAGGGATGTACCCATATGATCCACTCCCATTAGTGTTCTGATCAGTTTGATCCATCTCCTCAAGAAGTTAAACTCTCGGAATACCTTGTGTCTAATATGGGAAGTTGCGGAAAAGCTCAGGGACATGCCTATGGCATATAATTTTATACACTTTATGTGGGATTCCTTGGGCTTCCAGACCCTTGAGAAGCCCTATAATAAGGGGAAGAAACCCAGGAACATCAGTGTTTTAGATTCTAGACACACTAGTGTTGTCCAACATAACTACTTCCCCAATCAAAGGTTTCTTCCCTAACTAAACACCTAGGAATGTCTTGATAGGCGCAGTATAATTAACCAGCATTCATGAAGATATGGAAACAAGGAAGAGGTTCTCGAAGAACGTCTTAATCTATGAGGGAGACCCACAATAGGTGACGAATTTTAAGGAGGGATCCACAGAAGGATGATGTGACATCCCATTATCCTGTTTCGACCAAGGAGTAAACGCCCCTAAATAATGCATAGATGTCACCTGCCTTTGGAAAGTGGGAATTTAGGGAAACCGATGTGCATCCTTGATAGATGGATGATCACCCCGACGAAAGCATCAGAAACAAACCATATATAGGAAGAATAATAATGGTATCAAGATATACTAATTGGAGTAAGAATAAAGGGGTTTTTTCATTAATGAATAGAAATACAACCAAAATATCTTTAAAAACATTCGTGTAGAAAATATCCTTCTCATTTTGGAAAACAATTTAAAAGTATTTTTATTTGAAATTCACTTTTAAAAACATTTTCGTTAAAAATATACTTATAAAATAACAATGTAATCTTCAATTAAATGGATTTCATAAAGTTTGTTTATTCAATACATGTTGTAAAAGTTAAAACAACATTCCTTTTGCATTGTAAAAAGCTTAGAAAAGTTACTTGTTCAAAAAGTAAAATAATATTCATTTGAAACCATTTAAAAAAAAATAAAAATGGGTAAAAATATATTTAATAAATAATTTGGATTTTTTTAAAACATTTTCAAAAAAGTTTCTAGAAAATAAGTATTTGTAAGAAAATAGATTTTTGACCGAAGGGGGAAATGATGTCATATTTTCTCAAAAACATCTTCTAAAACAATTTAAGTACCAAAGAGTGAAAAAATAGTACTATAACTTGAAAAATAGCATGAATAACCAAAGGATATGAAAATTAATGGGTTTATTAAACAATTATCAAATAATTTACTTTAATTTAAATTCAAGTGTTAATAATCCCGATTAAAATAATATTTTGAAGTAAACCCTTACAAAGATCATAACTTCAAAGTGAGAATTATCCCATGAATAGATTATGTATATCAACTATAAATCAAAATAAAATAATTTTAAATATAATTTAAGATAATAAAAATTCACTATAAAGATAATGTTAGATTATCAATGATTATGAATAAGTAATATAACCCAGTGAAAACAAATTGAGTTGTGAAATTATTTACCACTTGGTAACATTAAATTCAAATCCCATTTGATGAAATAATTAAAATTAAAATGTAAAATACCATAAGAATTAATTATTCATGATATTACATTTAAGAGCAAAAATATATACACCATATAAAATAAATATACTGCATAACATGATAATATGACTCAATAAATTGAAATTGAGATTAAATCCCCTAACCTTCATTTTTATTAAACACTATATAAAATCCAATATAAATTTTTTAAAAATGTTATTAAATTACACTATAACCATATGTATATATATAATATCACATATGATCCTTTTATAACATCTTATCAATTGTTAATTAAAAATATTTCATTATTCTGATGGTTTCAGGTGTTAATTTTTCCTTATTTTCTCATTCAGGGTTTTTCAGGAAAGATTTGTTTCCTAAACATATTATATAATTTCATCAACTCTAGAATAATAATTATGACGTAATAGTCATATTTATAAATCAATTATACTTTTAATACCAATCATTAAAATTTTTTAGAAATGAAGTATGTTACAATTGTGGAGATGGTTTGTCTTATATATGCTTGAGTAAAGTTTCCATTATTGAATGATCATTATTGAAAGGAAGTAAGAAATATATTACCATTAAATAATGATAATGATATCATAAATACCATATTATTTCTTTATATATATATATATATATATATATATATTTTCATGTGGTTTAGTGATGAAAATAGGGTCACATCACTTTGTGAAGGAGGTAGTCTACACATACCCAAATGATGTTGTCATATTTAAGTATAAAAAAATAAAAAGATATATTATCTTTATAGAATAATTAATATGCGATAAATATCATAATTAGTTCATATATATAATATATAATCATTAATTTATTTCTTATAATCATCCTTATAAAGTTTTAGTGAAAGACGAATCACATCTCTTCGTGAGGCGGTAATCCTTCATACACACGAGTGATGTTATTGTGTCTCCTACAGAATGAAATGTAATAATTTTTATATAATATATTGACCAAATAGGTATAATTATGTTATAAATATCATATATATACTTTATATCCATCACCATGCCCAACCTTTAGATGTTTAAATGGAAAAATGAATGACATCGGTTTGTGACGTGGTAGTCCACTGTACACACAAATGATGATTATATATCCCATTTGATTGAAGTGCGTGTGGTTTTAGGATATAACATTAACATAAAAACATCTCAGTATATGTAATATGATGAGGTTATTATATAATAATTCTATAATAGTAATTGAAGGATGTGGAGAAGTAAATAAAATAAAGATGCTTGTTGAAGAACATTACATTTCGTTGGTAATCCTTTTTAGGTTTGCACAAAAACCATAAAAGGATTGCCTTACTCCCAAACTAAGTATTATTGGATGATGGGAGGGAATTTAGGAAGTGATTTTGGAAGTGTTTGGTTGATACAAATGGATTTATAGGTTTGAATATGTGAGGGAAGTGAGTGGCCTTATATAGTTGAGAGGGAGTGTAATTCTTATAAATATACAAAAGTATTAACTATTAGGTGGTCTCCCTTACCTCGTCTGTAAGTTCCCAACCATAAATATTTCATATTTTGGTGATTTAATACAAGAATTTACATTATTAAAATCCCTAGGATCTTTTAGGTGTAGAGTTTTAGAGAGTTAGGACTAACTCATACATGGTAAACCTATACATTAAAAGTGGACACATATACATAGTATCCATTTTTTCATAAAACAAAAGTCATTAAAATAAAACATGTTTTATCTTCATGAAAAATGTTAAAAATTTCCCCCCTGATCTCATCCTTTTCTCAATTACACCATAAATACTATGAAAGAAATTTTAAAACTCATAATGAGCATAAAATCTCAGTAAGGGACAGAAAATAAAGGAAAGTGTTTGTTCAGTGTAAACCCATAAAAACATTTTCTTAAAAACATCCATTTTTACCTCGAAAAAGTAATCATCTTTTAAAAAATATTATTATATTACCTTTTGAAAATTAATTTATTTTCATGAATAATCATAATCAAGCATATAATATTTAATTAGGTAAATTGGGGGACATAATATTTCATATCACTCTTATAAATGGATTAACCAATATGGACAACCTCCAACTCTAGAGTAATAAATTCATTATAGGTTATAAAGTGACCACCCATCCTTGGTTTATATTGGAACCGCCCATCATTAGTTAATAAAAAAACCAACTGTACTTGGTTTATCCCAAAACCAACCATAATTGGTTTATAAATGAATCAACTATCATTATAAACAATTACAAAGAACCATAACATTAATACAAATCATAAAATCTTGCATAATAAAATACTCTTTGATAAAAATTAACTTTCCATTCAGAAATCACTCATTTTTCAAAACTATGCAAGTATAATAGAAAATTTTTTCTTTGAATGTAACCATATAAACTTATAAGGTAAAATTAAAAAAATTAAAGTGACATGAAATGAGGAAACTTTTTTCATTCCGTATATGTAATAAAAACATGATTTTTCAAAAAGGAAGTTTAAAAAAAGTATTTTAAAAATAAATTCCCTTACAAATATCATATCATTGAAGTTAGAGTTAATAAAATTAATTTATTATGTTTATACACTATAAATCCACCTAAAAAGGGAAAATAGAAAATAAAAAAATCAAAATTTATTTCACACATAATATTAGGAAGACATTATCAATGAAGTTGAATTTTAACCTTAATAATTAAATGTGGGTTAAGAATTCCCTTACACATTATAATTAGTTGAATCAAATGAACAAAAAATGTAATAATTATCCAATTAAACATTTAATTCCATGAATAAAATGATATAAATGATATGATATATATAAAAGGTTTTTATATAAACCATATAAAAGAAATAAGTGATGAAGAAAGTATATATCCCAAAAAATTAAGAGTGAGATGAGAAATCCTTTCCTCACAATTCCCTTTAGTTTTGTAAACATTATCCTCATTTATAATGGTTTAAATAATGTTATTAACTAATTATAGAACTATATTAATATTTATAAGACCTTATATGATGATTTTATAACATATTATGACTTTTTGATTAATAATATTTTATTAGATTCATTTTTATAGTAGCATCCGCTTCACGGTTTCATGGTCGGTTCACTTGTGTATAATTTCAGATGTTCTTGTAAAATTGAAATAAAACTCTATAAGTGAAATTAAATGGTACTAATGAATTACTGAATTTTTAATGGTCCTATATATCATTTATATTTTTTACATGAGGGTTATTCATTTGATAAAATATTAATGATTAATGTTTAGTTTATTTTGGCAGTTTTTCCAAACCTCACAAACTAGTGTCATTTTATTCAATATTATATGTATATATTAGTTATTAAACATGAAATAGGTCATAATATTATTATTAAAATATTATTTAATAATAATAGTACTTTTATGACCATCCTTGATGGAGGAAGTGGAAAAAGAACAAAGTCATTATTCATAGACATAGTTAAATGCCATAATTTGGACAACGGGTTTTGTTTATTTAAATAACAGGAGAAAATAGAAGGGTTTGATATAGGATATTAAATTATCAATAAAAATTATATTATATAAATGATAGTTGATTTATTATTCCTTGATTAATTAAGTAGGCATGGAGAAGGTAGAAAAGGAAAATAAATTAAGAGAGGTGGTTTGAGAAATTTACCTCTCGAATATCACCTCCTTGAAGGACCCCTTAAAGACCTTCAAATTGGAATTTTAGGGAGACCAAAATCACCTGTACATGGGGATAGTTGGGAGGAGAGTTTTTTTAGATATTTTTATATACTAATGTCTTATGAGGAGAAAGGGGATGGTGAGGAGTGGTATTTATACATGAGGAAGGGTGGTTTTAAGTAATTAAATAATGATTATTTTATAATTAAATCCTACCACATTTGAGAGGAGTAAATTAAATATAATTAGATTTATAATTAATATTCTAAGGGATATTTAAGGTCTATAAACACATCAAAACCCATTTAAAGTTTATATTTAGGTATTTTATTCATTTACCATTTAACTTTAACCTGTTTCATTATTTTCCATATACTACGATAAATCTTTTTTTACCATGGTAATTTTTTTGTGGTTAAAAAAAATGACCATAAAAACTAATTTATACCTTAATATTTAAAATATATAATACATTTTACCAAATTAAATTCACATAGTTTTAAAAATTAAATTTTAAACAAAACCCTTTGACATAGAGAAAAAGCGGTATTTCAAGAAGTGTATTTTTCATGAAAACTGATTTTATATTAAATATATTAATAATAAATATCAATTTATGAAAATAAATTAATATTTAATGATATATAATTTATACACTTAATCTAAATAATTACCCATTAGTTAATATTTTAATTAATAAAAAATGAGAAACAATATGTATTTTGAAACAGTTTTTAGAAAAATATCGTTTTTAAACCAAAAAAAACTTATTCTAATATACACTATAAAGTTTATTAAAAATAATATAAGTGTATGAGATATAAATAAATAATACTTATATTACTTAAAATAAAATTAAAAACATAATTTTACTTTTAAATCATTTAATTTATTGAAAATAAATGTTTTTTTTACAAAAATCGGCATTTTTCACAATTCATTGAAAACCTAATATTTTCCTTAAAATTCCATAATTTCTCCAAGATTAATACAAGATATTTTTGTTTATAAAATAAATTTAATTTTATGCAATTAATTTTCAAAAAGTTATAAATAATAATAATAATATTTAATCAAAAAATGAAAGAAATACCATTTTTTGAAGAAAATGTATTTTTAAAGAATAAAATGACTATTAAAATTTGAATGATTTTAAAAAAAATAATTAAAAATTTATTAATGAGTATGAATATTATTTTTAATAATTTAGTTAGTACTTTTCATTCCTTCCAAATTAACGAGTAGATTATAACAATCACTTTTAAATAATAAGATTTTGTTGCTTGTTTAAGCTCGATGTGGTGTATATTTTTTGATATTGAACATATCGTTTCATTTTAAAATTTTAGGATTTTACATTATCCATAAATATTTAATAAATTTCATCCACACAATTTGAACTTCAGATCTAATACTAGGGGTTTTACTTTTTAAAATACATTTGTTGAAATCCCACATCGTAAAAAGGATCAATAAAAATTCTTAAAAAGAGGGAAATGAAAATAAAAAGGTCACAAAAAAACTAGGATTACAATTAGTGGAATGTGAAAATATGGACATGAAAAAGAATTATAACTATTATATTCTGATATAGATTGATATAGAACACAGTCATTAGAAATTTAACCATTACAAAATTTTTTATTTGTGATGGGTTGAAAGGCCAATCATTTCTCGATTAAAAAAGAAAACGAATAATATTTTTATTTAAAAACAATTTTCATATAATGGAGGAATTATTTTACTATCCAGACTAAGAATATAAGGAAATATAATTACTTCACATGTATAATTTTATCCTCATATTTTCTCCAAATGATGAGTATTCAAGATGATTTTTTCATACCTGAAGCATCAAAATCAACTTCTATGGATCAAAAAATATAAAAAAATATATATTTAACCTATATTTAGGTATTAACCAAAAAAAAAATTTTAGGAAAAGATAAGAAATTTAAAAAAGTTGATTAAGCATTTGTTATAACAAAAACTACTTTAATATCTAAAATTTAATAGTAATACCCAATGGTCAACATAGATTATTCAAAAAATAAACATCCTTATAATTATTTAAAATATTTTATTATAAAATTGAAACCCAAAAGTATGAAGTATTTGATCACATATTATACCAAGATATGTTTAATATTTGTCTTTAAATAATATAAGTTACTATTAAGTCTCATTCCAAAAATATAACTTCCATAATCACATAATCATCAAGATATACAAATCATTTCCATAAATAACCTGAATAACCATAAATTATATATGTTTCCAAAATATAATTCATACTTTATTTCTCAAATAAAATATCATATTATTATATTTACCGTAATCATATAAGGATCTGAAAATTGTGAACGTATTCCGAAATAACATTAATCAATTAATTACCAAATAATTTTACCAATCATAAAATTATATATCTATAAGGTAAAACATATTTTCCAAAATAATTTACCTAAAAATAAAAATATCATATAATATTTTACTTCACGTAGGCCAGTGTTAGGAAGTACACCCTTGTCGTCCTTCGGTCATGGGTTTGATCCTCACAGACTTACTGGACGTGACAAGTTGTCACACAGTCTGTGAGATTTCCTTTTATAAAACTATATTAATATAATCCTTATAAAATTATAGAGAAATTAGAAACAACATAAAAAATGACCTTAATATATCTAACCCATAAGGTTATCTCATACCATTCATTTTTCATCCCAAAAAGGCAAGAACCAATAATTTCCTGAAATTCAAAGATAATGTGAACCAAAAATACAACCAATACCTTTAAACTTATTTCAAAAAAAAGTAAATTCATTGTTACTCAAATAACATTTTCCATATAATAAAAATAATTTTTACATGTACCTTAAAAATTATTACTTTTTTCTACTTTTCAAAGGCATCGATTCCATCTAACACATGTTTTCAAATTTATAAAAAGAAAACCAACTATATAAAAATCCTTAGCTATTCCATGTCTCCCATATATTTATAAAATACAACTATATCATAAATATAAAAACTCAATACATAAACAAATCTTAATTTTAACTTCATTCTTATACCATTAACCATTCTTTGTAGTCTTATTCTATAATACTTGATTCATATAATCAAAGATATGAATTTTATCCTTATGATTCATCAATATAAACCCAAAAATGTGGTATAATTTGATCATAATAAAATAATTCATACCTTAAATATAGGCATAAGGATTTATTTTATATACCATTTATTTTAAATATCTATAATGTAAATAGTCATGTCATTTGTGGAAGTTCCCTTTTCAAGAGAGTTGGCAATGCTAAGATTTTGAAATCGAATTAAAAAATTACCACAACCCATAAATTTTTTGGATAATTTAAATTTGTTAGATAAGTCAAAAAATATATTTCATGAGATTTTAATACTCATAAATTAGTTAAAATCATTTGATAAATAATTTGAAATAATAGTGATAATAAAATCATCCTAAAGGGATATGAATATTGTAAAAATCCATTTCCTTCCATCTTAATAAATAATCCTTAATCTGTAGAACATCATTAAAACATGAAATAAATTACTACATTTTAGAAAATAGAATTATACTTTTAAATATAATAACCTTATAAACTCCATAATATATTTACCTTTTACCCTTTATACCTAAATTTATTACCTTTCTAAATCCAATCGCCAAAAATACCATTAATCTCATTGAAATCTATCACTATAAACCACTAATGTGGTGTCTAAGACTTTGACCTTATAATAATACTTAAACTATTATACCCATGATGATATCTATAACTCTTAATAAAACCTTAAAATGAAACATCTTAATCTTGAAGTTGTTTAAACCCTGCTCTGATACCAACTATAAGGATCTAACCATAAACATTACATATTCTAGAGATTTTATAGTAGAATTGACATTATTATAATCCCAAGGATCTTTTATGTTTATAGTTTTATTGAATTATGACTAACTCATAAATGGTAAACAAATAAATTACAAGTGGACACATATATATAATATCCATTTTTTTAATAAAGATAAATCTTTTAAAATAAAACACGTTTTCTCTTCCAGAAAAATATTCAAAATTTTACCCTTGATCTCATCCTGGTCTATAATCCCTATTAAATCCAATGAAAAACATTTCAAAACATAGTATGAACAAGAAAAATCAGTAAGGGATATAAAATAAAGGAAATTGTTTATCCAGTGAAAACCCATAAAAAACATTTTAAAAAAAACACACCTTTTTACCATGAAAAATAAATCACATTTTCAAAAAGATCATTCTCCTACCTTTTTAAAATCAAGATATTTTCATGAAAAATAATAATCAATAATATAATATATAATTAGGTAACTTGGGAAATAATTTTCCATATCACCCTTAAAAATATAGTAACCAATATGGCCAACATCAATCTCGAGAGTACCAAATGCATTGGAGGTTATAACTGACCACCTGTCCTTTGTTTATCATAGAACCTACTACCATTGGTTAATAACATAACCAACATACTTATTTTATCATGGAACTACCCATAATTATATTATAATTAAACCAACCATCATTATAAACAATTTCCAAGAACTATAATGTCAACATAAATCATGAAAGCTTGCATCATAAAATATTCTAGGACGAAAATAAACATTCCATTTTAAAATCACTCATTTGGAAATATTGTTCACGTAAAATGAAATTTTTCTATTGAAATTAATCATAAAATTTTTTAATGAAATCTTAAAAATATTAAAAAAACATGAAACATGGAATTTTTTTCATGTTGTATATGTAATAAAAACATTCTTTTTGAAAAATGAACTTTAATGGATGATTTTTATAAGAAATCCTCTTACAAATATCTTATAATTGAAGTGATAATTAATAAAATGAATTGATAATGTGAATCCACTGTAAATAAACATAAAAAGTGTAACTAAAACATAATAAAATCAAAATTAGTTTCACACAAAATCTTATCAAGATGTTATTAGTGAATTTGAAGATTAACCCAAATAATGGAAATTGGGTTAATAATTTCCTTACACATTATAATCCGTCGAATCGTATGCACCATAAAAGAAATAATTATAAAATTATAAATTTAATAATATTAATAAAATAATATTAATTATATGATACATCAAAGGGTATTATATACACTACAAAAAATAATTACGTGGTGAATAAGGCATATATCTCACAAAAGTAATATTGAGATGAGAAACCCTTACCTCATGCTTTCCTTTTATTTTGTTTAATATAAAACCTTTATAATTGTTTAAATAATTTTATTAACTCATTATAAAACTATATTGATATTTATAATACCATATTTGATAATTTTATAACATATTATGACTTTTTGAATAATAATATTTCATTATTTTTGTTGTTCCAAGAGCATTCATTTCATGATGTGATGGTCGCTTCAAAAGGGTATAATTATGAATGTTCTTATAAAATGGACATAAAATTAAATAATTGAAATGAAATGGTATTAATGAATTTATAGAATTTTAAATGGTCCCATATATCATTTTTTTATTACATGATGATGATTCATTTGATAAAGCATTAATGATAAATGTTTAGTCTATTTTCGCGGTTTTTATGAACAACACAAACTAGTTTCCTTTATTTAATATAATGTGTATATATTATTTACTGAACATAAAATATCTTATAATGTAATTATTAAAATATTATTTAAACAAAATAATTTATGTCCATCCTTGATGACGGTAATAGAAATCGCGCAGAATCATTTTTCACAGAGATGACTAAACGCTATAATTTGAAAATTGGTTTGATTTATTAAAAAAGAGGATATAATAAAATTGTATGATATAATGTAACACCCCAAGATTTTATAGTACGTTATCTCTTCAAAGTAATTCAATAACTTTCACTACACGCAACACTGAGTTCAAGCACACCACGACTTACCATACTAGTCGTTCAAAAAGTGGTTATGAATACTATTAACTGAATTTTTAATTTTATATACTAAATATAATTTTAGAATCCATATTATGTGTTTCTTAGACATAATATAAGAAAAAATTAATTTTTTTTTCAGATAAAAGAAGTATTTTTCAAAAAATGAAATTTTACCGCCTTTTAATGGAGAACCCTTTTTAAAACAAATATTTAACACTTTTATATATTATATTTAATAAAATGAAATTATTCTCTATAAGCGGGACATAAAAATTTAGTTCGGAATTTTTTTGGTACTTTTCTGATAACTTTCATATTTTGATGAACAGTGAAAAATACTAAATTTTAATTGAAAATAACTTTTTAATGGAAATAATCTATAGTGTTAAATTATGAATTTTAATGGTTTGTAAGTATAATTATATTATATTTGTATCATTTAATACAATTTAGGTCATTATAAGTAATTTCACATTTAAATTTGACATAAACACATGTCAATCTTTTGATAGTTTTTACTTTTTAAAAACCCACTTTTTTGGTTTTGACAATAAGAATTAATTATTTAATAATTAATTAAACTTTTATGTTTTGAATTTGGTAAAATAGAAATCATTTTTGGATTCGGAATATCAAAATTATCTTGGGTGAATTTTTGGTATTTTTCTGAAAACTTTCAATTTTGATGAATAGAGAAAAACACTGTGTTATTGTTTAAAACTGACTTTTAATTTAAATAATTATTTTTTTATTGAAATTTATTTTAAGTCAATATAGATAAATAAAACCTATATAAGTTAAACTTAATTCATTGGTGTCATTTTATAATAAGTTTAGATATATAAAATTTTATCGAACGTTTAACAATCTATTAACCACCTTCTAGGAGTATTTGAAAATTTGCATAAAACTTAATTTTACTACTTATGTGAATTGAATTTCAAAAATACTAGAGACATGGTTGAAATCAGTAAGTAAAATGTGGTTCGATAAGATGAAAATAATTTTTTGTGAATAATAACTTTTGAATTTTATTTACCATGAATAAAAGTAAATAGAGTAATTAAAGGTAAAAATGATATTATTATTACCCTAACACATGTCCTAATTCTATTGGATAAGTGTATTTTTACTGAAATCAACCTTATGAATAAAATATGATCCTTTGGACCCACATGGATTAGATTAGGACATTTATTATTATTTTATTTAAAGAAGAGTTAAAAGTGTTAAATTCAATGTTTAATAACTAAACCATTTTAATATAGGTTTATACATAAGATAAATTCGACTATAAATATTAAATAGAAATATAAAAAGACTTTCTATTTCATGGTATTTTATTTATAATTTTTAGACGATAAATAATTAAATTTATTTATGACACAATGATGACACAATAATTACCTTATTAATGAAAGATTAAAATAATTGATATTATAAATATTAAAATAAATGTAATTTTAGACCTTTAATGAATTATGAGAATTTTATAGGTTAATATGACATGTTGGGGTTGATTAAATAAGTTTTATTCTATGTGATAAGTTTTTTATGACTTTCACAAAAATCAAATACCAAATAGTGTCAAAATTGACATAAATGAGTTTTTAAAATAAATAATATTTTATTAAATGATATAATATAGCATAAAATCTAAGGTTTGTCCAAAGGACATAGATAAGGTTATATATATCAATAATTAACCAGTTTGTGTTCAGTTGGCATTCTATAGAAACTTTATTAACCATATAATATAAAAATATTAGGAGACATGGTAAATGTTAAACTATTTAACTGAGACTTAAATATAAAAGATAAGGTAAATATGGTAACCTAAACTTGTCTAAAAACTATTGGTTTAGAGGATTTATACCCATATACACCTAAGTCTAGAAATAAATTCATTTATAGCCATTATAAACCGAATATGATTGAATAATAAAATAATAATTCAAGCTTTTCCTAAAGTGACACTCACCCCTCTTATAAAAGCGTATTTCCCCTTCTCCCAAAATCACAACTCCAAATCCATTTGGCTCAGAAAAACTGTTCCCAAATCTACTCCCAACTTCCCTCAGTTGAACCTAGAGGCCTTAATTTGATGAGAATCCAAACTAAGGAGCCCTTTTGTTCAAATCAAAAGCAAACACCCAAAGAAGAGGTAATTATTTTATCACCTCTTCCAAAGTTATTTTCTTCTTCCACTCTCTATTTATTGGTTATTTTCATTACACAATAATAAATCCAGTACCTTCTATATACTTTGAGGTTATTATAAATATGGTACAACCATATTCATTATTCTATCCATGCTGTGAATGATAATGTCACCATGCATGCGTACGTACGGCTTACCGTCTCCACGTCGTGGTGTAATTTGTTATTCAACACTATGTTATTTGGATGGATATAATGATGAGTAATATGTATATAAATAATGAAAATAAAATGAAAATTTCTCTGTAAAATTAATATACCATCCAATTAAACAACTTTTAATCATTAAGGAAATGATAAAGTTGCTCGTGTGTACGTACGATTTACCATCTCCACGACGCGATGAGATTCATTTCCCATTCACCATTCAATAATGATTATATAAATATATATTATTAATAATTATTTAATATATGAAATAATAATGATATTGGATAGAGATATATATATGTATGTATGTATGTATTTACTTGCATATATCTTATTCACTTACTTCTGTTCAATACGATATGAAAACGGAAACAACGTTTATGCGTACGTACGACCTACCATCTCCATAAATGATATTTTCTATTTCATATATCTATCTATTATAAATTTTTATATTCAAAATATATATGATATATAAATCATGTTTTATATTCTTAAAGTATTTAAATCATGATCTAAATGATACGATCAAGAATAACAAGTTAAAACATGTATGATAAAGAAAGCGATTATTACCCAAAATGTTAATTTAACATGGAAATCATTATTAAATGGGAACTATAAATTCATAAATGAATCATGTATGATATAATAAATATGAATATAGTCTGGGTATATTTTATTAACAAACTATGGTCATTATATAAGAGGTTAAACATACCCTCGACAAAAGGAAAGTGCATGGTAAGGGTTAATTACGCAATCTCATTATTATCTGAGATTGTTTATGTGTATGTATTTTCAGGGACATATTTATTATCCATGTCCATGTTTCATAAAATACATTTAAAAATTATTCTTTTAAGGTACTCTTTAACTAAAACATCATTTTAAATTTTATAAATATTTCTTCTTCTAAATCTTTCTCATTAATGTCCATGTTTTCAAAATGGGTTTAAGGATTTATTTATATGGAAATGATTATTTTAAAATGTTAATTCCTTTCAAAAGATTCAAAGTGGTATGGGAAACTTTGATTCAAAAATGTATTTTAAATTCATTCCTTTCTAAATTCCGTGACTTTGAAATTATTTCATGAAAAATGGATATTTCTCTCAAAGAGTTTTACTGATCATTTTCAACTAGGTCAACATCCTTTACTGGATATTATTCATGATTGGGGTTGATTTATTATAATACAATCTTCCATATTGTATTGATGTATTTTTGATATGTTTGACTATAGATGTGTTATTTTTATACCATTCATGGTTTATAGTTCAAGTATTAACATTTTGTATGGTAGTTTTAATACGAATGTTTATGTTATGTTTCAAAATTTTTATATGAGGAATGCAGTGGACTTAGTAAGTGAGGGGTGGAGCCCTCTATATCTCCTCGATGCATTGGTAGGCCTCATGAGACAAATTAGTGTCTTGGAACAAGGCCTTGAAAAAAAATTATTTTTAGTCTTGGAATGAGGCCTTAACTATGTGGTAATGATATCCCGTGTTAGGCATTCCATCATTATGAAATTAATTATTACATGTGTTTATTTGACTAAAAAAATATCCATGTGAATTTTTAAATGGTAATGTTTGATTTATTTTCTCTATATTATGTTCATGTTTATGTTTAAAAGCATGTTGTTTTTATTACACATCTTTCCTTAAATGTTTATAGATTATGTTAAATTATTTACCCTTACCGAGCATCCGAGCACACCCATTTCTTATGTTTTATTTTCCTAGGATTCCAAGAAGTGTATTATGATTGATATGCAGGGTTAAGCTAGGGGATTAATGGCATTCCCAAAGGATCATTTATGTTGTGTTTTATTTTTGAATGTGTAATGTAACGTTCATGTATATAATTTGTTTTCTAGGACTGTTAAACTAATTAGTACTTCGGGACTTGATTCATTATAATAATGTCAATGTATTAAAATAACGCACCGGCTCTGGGATTCTGGGGTCGGGGAATTACAGTTGGGATCAAAGGAAGTTTAGCAACAAACTTGGATATATATTTTGATAAAACCTGATTAGAGAATATTACCCTAAGATAAATATTAAGGATTAGTATAGAAGATATTCCTAGAATTTTGGTAATGTATAGATTTTCTGAATTCTCCAAGAAATAAATCCCTGTCTGGATACGAGTAGGTAGAGGCGGCTTTAGAACAGATGTACCTAGGAGTAAAAAATCTGACAAGGAGTTTCAGGCTTGACCCAGGGTATCCTGGTACATGACAATGTGCCTTGCTGCACTCTTGGTTACGATACTC
The DNA here is from genome assembly GCA_963277665.1 of Viscum album. Lineage (NCBI taxonomy): Eukaryota > Viridiplantae > Streptophyta > Magnoliopsida > Santalales > Viscaceae > Viscum > Viscum album. The sequence continues at coordinate 227,805,509 of OY728123.1, read as the reverse complement.
TCGGGGGGATATGCTTAGGATAATTCACATTTTATTTACAAACCATTATGAAGGATTTAAGAGTAAATATCTCCTAAATGAAAACATTTTTTTGATTATGGATTATATGCATAAACATTTCAATTTACATTAGGTATTTTACAAGTATGGAATTATGCATTGCGATTCATAAACTAATGTATAGTATTCCATTGTTTAGAAATGGTGCCTAGTGGAAGGAATGAGAACTCCAGTAATACGCATGATCCAAATAGTAATAAGGATCATATCATTCATGGTCTTAAGTAAACATTTAGAAGGGAAATATTCTCTCATGTATTCTCATCATATGAATAAATATTATCATGTGTTAATATATAAGAAAATAATTTTATGAGTCCTATGGATTTGAAGGGAAGAAAGAGAAGAAAAGGATGGTAGAGAGAAAGATAGATAAAGGGAAGAGGGGGAAAGAAGGATTTTCCCATATGTGATAACCATGGAAAGAATCACCATGGTAAATGATTAAAGGGAATGAGAGTTTGTTATAACTGTAGAGAAAAAGGACACCATTTATGTGATTTCAAGGGTAAGAAAGAGGTTTCAAATGTACAATGCTTCATGTGCAAGGAGTTGGGACACTACATTAATCAATATCCAAATAATTAGAGTATTCCTCAAATGATGAAATTGGATAATAATCAAGTTATGATACTACCACAAATGAAGAGGAATGACTAGTGTTCTTATGTTATTATTAAAGAATTATTTCATCTGAGTGTTGTATCAAGGATGTATTGGTTAAATGAATTATGTAAATTAATAAGGATTGTACTTCAGTATTATTTCATTGAGGATTTTAGATTATATAGTTCTACGAAAAGCGACTCAATATCAAGTTAAACTTTTTTGGAAAATATATGGTTGAAGGAAAGATAAACCTTAATATGGTTGTGATACTGAGGTAGTGATTTTAGAATAAGATATGATTGATTTGGATAAAATATATTCAATAATCTTGATTACCTTGAAACTGATTAATGATTTCTATATTCCATCATAGTTGGAGTTTAAAACATTTTTGGATGTAAATAGTATATACAGTATTCTTTAAGGAATAAGGGAGAGTGAAGTTAATAAATAATGTTTTAGAGTAATTTAGGATGTTAGCATGTTTTAAGAGAATATATGATGAAGGTATTCACTTGTTTTTATGTGGCAAAAAGAGATCTTCATTATGTTTCCTTCCTTATAAATTTTGGACTCTGAGTTTGGAAAGAGGTATTTTGGATAAGACTAAAGTTTGGAATGGATTAAGTTTGAAATTGGATAATATTGTTAAGGTTAAAGCATTTCTTAATATTATTTTGGGATTGTTGTAAAATGAACAACTCGAAGATTAGGCAACAACCTGTCATGTCCGGAAAGGTCATGATACTTGAACCCACAACTGAAGGGTGATAAGGGTACATCACCTACCACTGGCCTACGTGATTTCCCTGTTTTTATAATGTAGTATTTTTAAATATTCGGAAAAATGAATTATAAATTCATTATTTTTGGAACCCTCTACGATTAGGATAAATAGAATATTTTTTAATTCTATTATCTTTTAGAGTGAATGACGAGTTTGTGGTAGGAATTAGTTGAAGGATGAAACTATACTTGTCAAGTTTATATTTTTCCCCTATTATTCTATGAATAAATTAATTCTTAAACTTTAGTGAAAGGATATTAAAAAAAGGTGTTTTCCTAATACCTTATGTTTTGTTAAACTGATGATATTTTAAATCATTATAGATTGATGGCTTTGAGGCCCTTAAATTTACACTTGTTTGTTATTGATGACCTCAATCACTCCCTATAAATATTTTTTTTTCCAATTATGTGTCTCTAATTTCAACCAATGTTCTCCTCATCGAGATCATAATTTGGTGATGACTTTTTCATTTCCCTTTCCTTCTTATTAAGACAAATTTTATTAACCCAATTTCCGATTTGGGATTTCCACAAAGGTATTTTTATATTTTTAACCTTTTATTTTCAAAGAACAATTTCAAATTCTGAGGAAAAAATTTATTGAAGGAGGTGAGAATGTAACACCCCATTATTTTATTGTATGTTATCTCTTCAAATTAATTCAATAACTTGCGCTACACGCAACACCGAGTTCGAGCGCACCACGACTTACTAAACTAGCCATTCAAAAAGAAGTTATGAATATTATTAACTGAATTTTGAATTTTATATACCCCATATAATTTTAGAATCAATATTATGTGTTTCTTAGACATAATATAATAACAAATTCATTTTTTTTTTCAGAAAAAAGAAGTATTTTAAAAAAAATGAAATTTTACCGCATTTTAATGGAAAACCCTTTTTAAAAAAAATATTTGAAACTTATATATAATCAATTTAATGAAATTAAATTATTATTTAGAAGTGGGACATAAAAATTTAGTTTGGATAATTTTTTGGAACTTTTCCGATAACTTTCATATTTTGATGAATTGTGAAAAATAGTAAATTTTAATTGAAAACAAATTTTTTAATCGAAATAATTAATAATGTTAAATTATTAATTTGAATGTTTTGGAATTATAATTCTATTATATTTTTATAATTTAATACAATTTAGGTCATTATAAGTAATTTCACATTTAAATTTGACATAAACACATGTCAATCTTTTGATAGTTTTTACTTTTTAAAAACCAACTTTTTGGTTTTGACAACGAGAATTAAATTTAAATTAATTAATGCCACTTCAATGTTTTGAATTTGGTAAAATAGACATAATTTTTGGATTCATAATATCAAAATTATCTTATGGTGAATTTTTAGTATTTTTCTGAAAACTTTCAATTTTTGATGAATAGTGAAAGCACTGCGTTATTGTTTAAAACCGACTTTTATTTAAATAATTATTTGCTTTATTTAAATTTATTTTAATTAAAAATAGATAAATAATACCTATATAAGTTCAATGTAATTTATTAAATTCATTTTATAATAATTTTAGATATATAAAATTTTATTGAACTTTTAAACGTCTTTTACCCACCTTCTAGGAACATTTTCAAATTTGCATAAAACATAATTTTACTGCTTATGTGAATTGAATTTCAAAAATCCGAGAGACATGGTTTACATCATTAAGTAAAATATGTTTCAATAAGATGAAAATAATATTTGGGGAATAGTAACTTTTGACTTTTGTTTACTACAGTTAAAAGTAAACAGGTTAATTAAAGGTAAAAAATTATATTATTATTACCCTAAAACATGTCATAATTCTATTATATAAGTGTATTTAGACCGAAATCAACCTTAGGAATAAAATATTATCTATTTGACCCACATGGATTAGATTAGTACATTTATTATAATTTTATTTAAAAAAGACTTAAAAGTGTTAAATTCAAAGTTTAATAACTAGAACATTTTTAATATAGGTTTATACATAAGATAAATTTGACTATAAATATTAATTATAAATATAAAAATATTTCCTACATCATGGTATTTTATTTATAAATTTTATACATTAAATAATTAAATTTATATATAACACAATGATGATGTAATAATTACCTTATTAATGAAAGAATAAAATAATTGTTAATATAAATATTAAAATAAATGTAATTTAAGACTTTAAATAAATTACAAGAATTTTCTAGGTTAATATGACATGTTAGGGTTAATTAAATAAATTTTATTCGTAGTGATAAATTTTTTACGACTTTCACAAAAATAAAATACTAAATAGTGTCAAAATTTACATAAATGAGTTTTTAAAATAAATTATACTTTATGAAATGATATAATATACCTAAAAATATAATTTTTTTCCAAAGGGAATAGATAAGTTTAGATATATCAATAATTAACTACTTGGAGTTTTCTTGGCATTTTATAGTCATTTTATAGTCATTTTATTAACCATATAATATAAAAATACAAGGAGACATGGTAAATGTTAAAATATTTAACTAAGAGTTAAATCTAAAAGATAAGGTTAATATGGTAACCTAAACATGTCTAAAACCTATTGGTTGAGAGGAGTTCTACCCATAACCACCTAATTCTCAATATAAATTCATTTGGATCCATTATAAACTGAATATGATTGAATAATAAAATAATAATTCAAGCTTTTCCTAAAGTGACCCCCACCCCTGTTATAAAAGGGTATTTCCCCTTATCTCAAAACCACAACTCCAAAGCCATTTAGCTCGGCCAACACTTGCACAAATAGCCTCCCAACTTCCATAAATTCAACCTAGAGGCATTCCTTTGACCAGAAACCAACCTAAGGAGCCTTTTTGATCAAATCAAAAGCAAACACCCAAAGAAGTGGTAATTATTTCACCTCTTTAGAAGTTATTTTCTTCTTCCACTTTCTCTTTATTGGTTATTTCCATTCCAAAATAATAAATCCCGTAACTTCTATATACAATTATGTTATTATAAATATGTTACAACCATATTCATTATTCTATCCATTCTATGAATGATATGGTCACCATGCGTGCGTACGTACGACTTACCATCTCCATATCATGGTGTAATTGGTTATTCAACACTATGTTATCTAGATGGATATAATGATGAGTAATATGTATATAAATAATGAAAATAACATGATTATTTCTCTGTAAAATTAATATACCACCCAATTACACACCTTTTAATCATTAAGGAAATGATATCATCTCACGTGTGTACGTATGACTTACCGTCTCCCTGATGCGATGAGATTCATTTCCTCATTCACCATTCAACGATGATTATAATTTTCTTTATTAATAATTATTTAATATATGAAATAATAATTCTACTGGATATATATATATATATATATATGTATGTACTTACATATATCTTATTCACTTACTTCCGTTCAATGCGATATGAAAATGGAAACAACGTTTATGCGTACGTACGACCTACCATCTCCATAAACGGTGTTTTCTATTTCATATTTATATATATTATAAATATTTATATTATAAATACATATGATACATAAATATTTTTTTTATATTATAGAAGTATTTAATTCATGATCTAAATGATACAATCAAGAATAATATGTTAAAACACGTACGATAAAGAAAGCGATCATTACCTGAAATGTTAATTTAACATGGAAATAATTATTAAATAGGTACTATAAAGTCCTAAATTAATCATGTATGATATAATAAATATGAATATGGTTCTGGTATTTTTTAATAACAAACTATGGTCATTATACAAGAGGTTAAACGTACCCTCGACCAAAGGAAAGTGCAAGGTAAGGGTTAATTCCTCAATCTCATTATTATATGATATTGTTTATGTGAATGTATTTTCTGGGACATATTTATTATCCATGTAAATATTTCATAAAAGAAATTTCAAAATTATTCTTTTAAGGTACTCTTTAACTAAAAAATCATTTTAAATGTTTTAAATATTAATTCTTCTAAATCTTTCTCATTAATATCCATGTTTTCAAAATGGTTTTAAGGATTTATTTATATAGACATGGTTGTTTTAAAATGTTAATTACTTTCAAAAGTTTCAAAGTGGTATGGGAAACTTTGATTCAGAAATGAATTTTAAATGGCTTCCTTTCTAATTTGTGTGACTTTTAAATTATTTCATTACAAATGGATATTTCTCTCAAAGAGCTTTACTGATCATTTTTCACTAGGTCAACATCCTTTACTGGATATTATTCTTGTTTGAAATTGATTTATTATTATACAATATTCCATATTATAATGAACATTTTTATGATATTTTTGACAATGGATGTGTTATTTTTATACCATTCATGGTTTATAGTTAAAGTATTAATATTTCTTATGGTAGTTTTAATACAAATGTTTGTGTTATGTTTCAAAATTTTCATATGAGGAATGAAATGGACTTAGTAAGTGATGGGTGGAGCCCCCTATAGCTCCTCGATGCATCATTAGGCCTCACAAGACAAACTAGTGTCTTGGAACAGGGCCTTGACAAAAATTTTATTTGTATTCTTGGCACTAGGCCTTAACTATATGGTAATGATGTTCGGCGTTAGGCATTCCCTCATAATGAAATTAATTATTACATGTGATTATTCAACTAGTAGAATATCCATGTGCATGTTTATATGGTAATGTCTACTTTATTTTCTCCATATTATGTTCAAGTTTATGTTTAAAAGCCTTTTGTTTTTATTACACATCTTGCCTTAAAATTTTATAGTTTCTACTAAATTATTTACCCTTACTGAGCATCTGAGATCACCCCTTTCTTATGTTTTATTTTCCCAGGATTCAAAAAATGTATTATGATTGATATGTAGGGTTAAGCTAGGGGATTAATGGAATTATCAAATTGATTATTTATGTTTTGTTTTTTTAATTTGTAATGTAAAGTTCAAGTATGTAATCTATTTTCCAATACTGCTAAACTAATCTGTCCTTCGGGACTTGATTCCTTGTAATGATGCCAATTTATAAAAATAATGCACCGGCTTTGGGATTCTGTGGTCGGGGCATTACATATAATATATTACATTATCAATATAAAATTATAGTATATATATATTATAATGGGGTTATTATTAATTTATGGATGAAGTATGTGTGGATAAGGTTGAAAAAGAAAAGAAATTAAGAGAGGTGGTTTGAGAAATTTACCTCTTCAATATCACCTCCTTGAAGGTTCCCTTAAAAATTGAGGAATTTATCTTTTGGTGAGACTAAACACACTTTTACATGGAAATAGGGGGTATTAGAGGGTTAAGATGTTATTTGGAGAGACTCATGTCTTGTGAGGATAAATTGGGTAGTGAGGAATGGCATTTATACTTGAGGAGTGGTGGTTTTATGTGATTAAATAATGATTATTTTTATAATTAAAGCCAACCACATTTGGTTGGAATTAATTATAAAAAATTATATTGATAATTAATTTTTTAATGGATTATAAGGTAGAGTAACAAATCAACCACACATTTAATTTTTTAATTTTTTGGTATTATAATATTTTACCTTTTTACATTTACTTGTTTCATTATTTTACCTATGCTGTTGTAAATCTTTTGTTTACCAAGGTAAATTTTGTATTACTAAAAATTAAAATGACCTTAAAAAATAACTTGGAAATTATTATTACAAATATAAATACATTTTTACCAAATTAAATTAATATAATTGGGAAATTTAAAATAAATCAAAACCCATAGACGCAATGAAAAAGCGAGTTTTCAAGAAGTGTATTTTTTAAAAGATGCCTTATATTAAATATGACTAATAATTATCATTTTATGAAACTAAATTAATTATTAATGAAATATAATTTATAAATTTTATTTCAAAAATTCCCTATTATGGATTATTTTAATTAATTAAACATGAGAAACATTATGTATTTTAAAACAGTTATAAGAAAAGCCCATTTTGAAACCCAAAAATGAACTTATTCTAAAATACAATTCAAAGTTGATTAAAAATAATTTAAGTGGGTAAAATATAATTAAATAATAATTATTTTACATGAAATAAAATTCAAACCATAATGGTACTTTTAAATTGTTTGATTTATTGAAAAGAAATGTTTTTTTTACAAAAATCGGTATTTTTCACTATTCACATAAAACCCAATATTTTTAGAAAATTCCCCAAATTTCACCCAATGTAAAACATGATATTATTATTTAAAAAATTAAGTTAATTTTATGAAATTAAGTTTCCAAATTTTCCAAAAATTAATTATAAAATTCAATCATAAAATGATTGAAAAATCATTTTTTGACGAAATAATATTTTTGAATAATTAAATGACTTTCTTAAAATTTGATTAATTATTTACAAAGAATTAATTAATAATTTATAAATGTGTATGAAAATATATATTTCCTAATTTATTTAATACTTTTAATTCCCACAAAATTAATTTCTTGATTATAATGGACACATTTAAATAATAAGATTCTGTTGTTTGTTTTTACTCGACGTGGGGTATCTTATATGATATGAAAAATAGTTTTTTGTTTTAAAATAATGTAATTTTACATAAAGTGGATCCAAAATAGATCCATAATTTATGGGAGGGTTTATTTGTTCTGTTAACACATCCACCCCACAAAATAAAATACATTTTTACCATGTTATTATATAGTTTTCAAGTTAACTTAATTTGGCCTTTTTAGTTTTATCAGGGTAACTTCTATCTTTTTATTTACCTAGATAATTGTTCCTTTAATAATAAAATTAAAATTATATTTATTAGATAATTTATACCTATGTATTATGAATATTAAATCCAATTTATTAAATAAATCCTACATGTGTACAAATTTTGTTTTAATACAAACACTTGTAATGCACGAAACCTTATTTTAACCATAATCATGATAATTAATTTCAACTATTTTCACTAATGATTATGGTAAAAAATTCACTTAACCTTATTAGATATTATAAATTATTATTATTCCAAATATTTAATCTATTATTCCAATGTCAACACACAGAAGTGGCATATTTTAGTTTAAAATTAATCCTATAGATGTGATGAGAAAGAAGGGTTTTGAAGTGGAAATGGTCAAAAGTTTATAATGTTTTTTTATCAAAATTTAATATAAAAATTATTATAATCACCTAAATTGGATTAATGGATATACAATTTACAAATTTTACTTTAAAACCAATTAAAATTATAATTTAACCTTATGAATAATTTAAATAAAAAGTTAGTTTTTAATTAAAATCAAGTATTTTTCAGTATTCATAAAAAAATTATACTTCTTAGTGAAATACCAGAAATAAACTCTATGATAATTTTGATATTCCAATAAAAAAATTCAATATATTTTTAAAATATTTTTTCTAAAAGTTTTCAAATTTAATTTTAAATTATGTGCACAAAGCATGATTAATCCATCTTTTTTAAGGAATATATATTTTATGAAAACATTTGTTTTTCTTCTTATGATTATTATTTTATTTAAAATATATATAACTAATAAAAATGTTTAGTCTATATATTTTCATAATTTATTTAATCCCATTATTACCCTCTATTATAATGCCTAGGTGATACGTGACTTATTAAATAATAATATTAATAGTATATTGTTTGTTCGAAAAAACTCCATCATGTGTCTAATGTAAGCTATTAGGGAAATTCATTATTGTGTGTAATGAAATCTAAATCAATATTTCATTTAACATACACTATCTAATAAAATTTTATTATTTTATAATTTTAGGGGTTTTTCATTCTCCCCCTCTCTTAAATAAATTGTGTCCTCACAATTTAAACTTGATCTCATTAGCTAAGGGTTTGATATTTGAAAATTCTTTTGTTAAAGAAACCCACATCGAAAAATGGATAAAAAATACCCTCCTTATAGGATATAAATTGAAGTAAAATTTTCATATGGATTAAAAAATAGCTATATAGGAGAACATGAGTGGAAATTGATGATATGAAAATGGAGTAAAATCATAAATAATTATAGTTAGTGATAAAGTTCATTGATCACAATAAATTTAATGACCAGTAAAAATTTGAGAGGCTCAAAACCTTAAATCTGTGATGATTTAAAAGAATGTATGATTTATGGGAAATGAATTTAATAGGATAAATTCTCGGTTTCAATATTATTTTCCAAATGTTGAGGAATTATTTTACTATCTAAGAATGTCAAGAAATATAGGTACTTGATATATTTCTTTTTAATAAGTGCAATATCATCATTTAGTTGTGCTTCGATAAATTTCCAATTCATTACTTACACCAATAAATTAGTATCTATACATGAATATTTTATGCATTAAGCATTAAAATTAACTTTTAATAGATCATAAGATCTATAAAATGGTGACATGTATTTTAGTTTATCTCTAACTATTTTCCATAAGAAATATGGTAAGTAGAAGTCAAAATAAATTAATCTATAAACCTCAAAAGTAAAAGCACTGATTCATCATTAATATTTATTTTCCAAATAGTCTAAATGATGACATATTAATCCATACATCATTTAGGCTAGTGGTAGGAATGAAACCCTTAACGTCCTTCGGTCATGGGTTCTAGGCCTAAGGCCATTTCAGATGTGATGAGTTGTTACCCAACAATTGGGTTGTCCTTTTTCTAATACTATATTATTTTTATTCCCATATCATTCAAAAAAATATCATTTAGATCCTTGAAATTAACATAATCATTAAATTACCTTTCTACCAATGTTTATAGTACAAATTATTTTTTACACAAAGTCTAATAATATTATTTTACTATTATGATAATTCCATTAATAAAAATGTTAACACTAAAGGTTACCAATACCATTAAATTTATGTCTATAAAATGTAAATATATTATTCCTGAAATACAATTTTCACTAAAACAAATACTAAACTAATGGGTTGTATTGACAAAAATTTCTTCCAAAATATCCTTAAACATGTGAAATTCCCACTACATAATTGTTTTTAAAAAGGGGGTTTTATGATTTTGAGCTTATGATCAATCTTAAACTCATAAACCATGATGGTATCCATAACTCATTAGTTAATCAAGACAAATGTGATTCTAAAATTTAACACAATACTTATTGCTTTATTATTATGATAAAAAAATTACCATTGGTAAAATACTTTTACAATTCAATTCTTTAACCAAAATACAAAAATACATCATCCATTTTATTCCTGCATAGTCATTCCTCAGTCTTGTGTTTAACCCACATCATTCACTGTCATTATCTATTTAAATCATTCATAATGGTTTGTAACAAAAATGTGAATTATCCTAAGCATACCATCTGGGAGTGTCACACTTGGTGCGTAGTAAGGCCCATTTTCATGCACCATGGGACTGTTGGTCAAGACCAATTCACCCTTTTTGGAGTTATTACCCCTAAGTACATCTATTCCAGAACAACTTTCACTTGTAATATTTAGACATGGATTTATTGCAAGGGAAAACCATATAATTTATACCTTACTAAAACTTTAGGATGTTTTACTACATTTATCCTCAATGTATGTCTTAGGGTTATGTTCCAAAATCTATGTTTTCCTAAATCTAGTTCCCAATGTTTCTACGAAACTTTTTATGATACCAACTATAGAAACCCCAACCCCAATATCCCGGATATGGTGAAGTACTTCATTACATTACATAAGATATAATGAATCACTTCCCAAATGACCTAATAATTTATTATTATTGGTAAAATCGATACATACTTGAGTCACAAGTTACATTTGAATACACAAATTACAACATATTGTTTTATAATAAATATATTACCTCAACCATATTTTAATATATTTTTCATAGTAAACTTCAAAGAATCATGACAAAGGAAACAAAATAAGTGTAACACCCCAAGATTTCATAGTGTGTTATTTCTTCAAAATAATTCAATAACATGCACTACACGCAACACTGAGTTCAATTGCACCATGACTTACAAAAAAAAAGCCATTAAAAGAGGTCATGAATAGTATTAACTAAATTTTAAACTTTATATAATCCTTATAATTTTAGAATCCATATTATGAGTTTCTTAGTCATAATGTAAGAACAGATTCATTTTCAGTATTGCACTTTTATCAACTTTTGATAGTGAAACCTTTTTAAATACAATATTTTAAACTTTTTGACTAAATGGAGACATCAAAAAATTTAAAATGAAACATCCCAAGCTTCCACGGTACGCTTTCCTTTGAATAAAACAGTAGCGTGTGTTGTACGCAACTTCGAGTTCTAACACACCGTAACCAATCAAACTAGCTGTTATGAATAGTAATACCTCCTTTTTGAAGTTATATATATATTTTATATTTTAAAATGGACTTCATTTTTGGATTCGAAATATCAAATTTAGCCTAAGGTGAAATTTTGATACTTTTCGGATAACTTTCATATTTTGATGAATAGTGAAAATTACTAAATTTTAATTAAAAACAACTTTTTTAATCAAAATAATTAATAGTGATAAATTGTGAATTTGAGTGGTTTTAAAGTATATTTAGAATATATTTTTACCATTTAATATAATGTTGGTCATTGGACATAATTTTACAATTAAACCGAACATAAACAAGTGTCAATCTTTTGATAGTTATTACCTCACTACTGGAAAACTAACCTTTACCAACGGTTTGGAACCGTTGGTATAGGCCTCCAAACCGTTGGTATAGCCTATACCAACGGTTTGGAGAACCGTAGCCAAGTAAGCCGTTGCGATAGGTATATACCAACGGTTTTCAAAAAACCGTTGGTATAGACCTATACCAACGGTTTTGGAAACCGTTGGTATAGGTAATATGAAATCTATACCAACGGTAATGGAACCATTGGTATATAAATTCCAAAAAATAAAACATCCGCTGGGATTTGATCCCAGGACCCCTCGTTTATAATCGAACGACTTAACCACTAACCTAACATCACTTTGTAAACATAATTTCATAAATATATATATGTATTATCATAATTATTTAAAATTTTTATTTATATAATGTTCTTGGTTAGAAGGCCTGGAAAAAAATTAAAGAATCTATCCCAACGGTTTGGGTGGGTTGAACTTTAGTTTGTCGAAGGTTGAAATTATCCCCTCTCTTTCCCAACGGTTTTGATGAACCGTTGGGAAAGGGGAGGGAAAGAGGACCCTTTCCCAACGGTTTTGGTGAACCGTTGGGAAAGAGGACCCTTTCCCAACGGTTTTGATGAACCATTGGGAAAGGGGAGGGAAAAGGGACCCTTTCCCAACGGTTTTGGTGAACCGTTGGGAAAGAGGACCCTTTCCCAACGGTTTTGGTGAACCATTGGGAAAGGGGATGGAAAAGGGACCCTTTCCCAACGGTTTTGGTGAACCATTGGGAAAGGGTAGCTATACCAACGATTTTTACAAACCGTTGGTATAGAAGTGTTGGGAAAGATCATCTTTCCAGTAGTGCCTCTTAAAAACACGCTTTTTGTTTTGACAGCGGGAATTAATTTTAAATTAATTTCTGCCACTTCTGTGTTTTGAATTTAGAAAAATGGATTCCATATTTGGAATCATGATGTCCAAATTGTGTAAATAGGTAACTTTTATTTTTAGACATTTTGAATAATTACTGCGGTAAATATTTTATTTACCATGGTTAAGGGTAAATCCGGTAAATAAGGGTTAAAAATAATATTATAATAATACTAAATTACCCTAAAACGTGTCTTAACCCTATTGGTTGATACATGGTCGACCATGGGAATCTTTGGGTCTATTTTGGGACCCCATGGATCCACTTGTAAGTGATAATGACACATTATATTAATAAAGTTAAAATAAAAATAAAAATGGCATAAGCTTACATCTTTTAGAAGAACAATTTTTACATAGGGTTATACATGTTGGAATTTCGATTATAAATATTCATTAGAAAGATAAAAAGAGTTCCTACATAATGATATTTTATTTATAATTTTTAGAAATTAAATAATATATTTTATTTATGACATAATGATGATGCAGTAATTACTATAATAGTGAAAAATTAAAATAAGTGATATTATAAATACCCAAATAAATATAATATGAAACTTTTAATGAATTAAACTAATTTTCTAGGATAATATGATATATTAGGATTGATTTAATTGACTTTTGTCGAAGTAATCAATCTGTTATGAGTTTCACAAAAATCAACTAATGAATAGTGTCAAAATTGACATAAAAGAGTTCTTAAAACAAATATTATATTATTAATTGATATTAAATTCCTAAAAATCTAAGGTTCGGCCAAGAGACTTATATAATGATAGTATAATCATTAATGGACCACTTGGGGGTCGATTGGATGTATATAGTAAGTTTATTAACCATATTATATAAAAATACAAAGAGACATTGTAAAAGTGAAACTAATTAACTTAGAGTTAATACTTAAAGATAAGGTTAATATAAGTACCCAAACCTGTCTAAATTCTATTGGATGAGTTGTTTTCGACCCATCCCCACCTCAACCTTTGAATAGTCAACTTTGGAGCCATTGGAAACCGAATATGAATTTATTATAAATTAATATTTCTAGCTTTTCCAAAGGTGCCCCTCACCCCTCTTATAAAAGGGCACTCCTCCTTCTCTTTTCCTCACACCTCTCAAGCCACTTGGCTCGTCCAAACTCTGCCCAAATAAGCTCCCCACATCCCTCTCCTCCTCCTTGAAGCTTCCCCTTAGGCAGAAAGCATTTCAAGAAGTCCTTTGGTTCCAACCAAAGTGAGTTACCTAAATTAAAGGTAACGATTTCTCTTAAATTATTTTCATTTATTTTGCTTCTCCAACCACCAAACTCTTTTTATTTACTTTATTTTGTAACAACACCAGTATCCAAAATATACTAGGATGTTGTTATAAGAAGGATTCAAACTACACATACACACAACTCCATCTAATGGATGATGAACATAATGTTTCTGTGGATGGCAAACTAACGCCTCACGAAACGATGATTGTTCAAATACATCTTACCACCTCTCATGGTGGCCATTATGATGGCACTGTAATTAAATATGATATTAATGATATATATTTTATATATAAGCTTCTGTAATTCCATTTTATTTCATACCATTATTCGTTTCATGTTGTATATACATACGATAATTTCATTTGAGGAAGTGCGGACTACCGCCCCCTTAAAATGATATGACTCGTTCATACCACACATGGAACGTATAAAGGATGGTGTTAATGAACTTAAGTAACATATATAAAATATTATATTATACTGTAATAGTAATATACCTATGTATCATTTGGATTTGATTCTTTTAAGATAAAAATTAAATGGAAGTAGCGTTCGTGCGTACGTACGGACTACCGTCTCCACGAACGTGATAAGATTCATTCTCCATCGTATCCATTCAAGACTTATTCTCATTTTAGGGTTAAAAATAATGTTAATATAATTCTGATTATGAATAAGATATAATCTATCCATTACAAACATGTCTTACGTAACCAAACATTTAAGAAGAACGAATCGGTTATCACCCGAAACAACGATAATACTAAGATATTATTATCAAATAAATATTAAAAGATCATATATGATATCATATTAATGTATATGATTCTTGTATAATTTAATAACAATTATTTCACCATTATACAGGAGGTTAACCTACCCCAACAAAGGAAAAGTACAAGGTAAGGGATTTTCTTATCTCACATTCAATTCCGTGAGATTTCCATTATTCGCCACTAAATTATTGAAAGTGGTGTATTGTGTACTGGCATTTGATATATATTATCATGATTATATTTATATTCATGTTATTCTGTAAATAATTTTGTGGTTATTAACTTTTGTCCATACGACTCAGTTGATTAACGTGGTAAGGGGTTTTCATCTCACTCCTTATTCCCGTGAGATTCATGCCATATTGCCACCATCACCTTTTGTGTGGTGTATGTACTGCCCATAAATATATTCTTTGTGTAATACACTCTAATTTATGTGTATTTACATATTAATTGTATGATACCTCTTTCATGGGTTTTATGTTTCATAAGTTACCAAATTGGTAAGGGTTATTTCACAATCTCTTCATTATCCGAGGTTGTATTATACGTAATAATCTACTGGGATCTCTTTATCATCCACATCCATGTTTCTTTGAAATGTATTTCAAAACATTTTTACTATTTACAAGAATATGGGTTAAAGTCATTTATACCCTTGTTTAAATTTTTATAAGAGGTTTATAAAGGAATCTTTCCGTCGTTTTCAAAACAAGGTCCTTTTTAACCTTTTCGACTGAATTGAGGTAAGAATGTTTTTTTTAACTTATACGGCGGGTGCGGTTATTTTCCGCCGTTATAAAATCGTTGAAGCTTTCCTTACAAGCTTATAAGAATATTTTCAAAGAAAATGTTTTATTTTATATGGATCTTAAATGATTTCAAAATAAAAGGAGAT
Organism: Viscum album; assembly: GCA_963277665.1. NCBI lineage: Eukaryota > Viridiplantae > Streptophyta > Magnoliopsida > Santalales > Viscaceae > Viscum > Viscum album. The sequence goes on along the minus strand of OY728123.1, from coordinate 227,789,559 downwards.
ATTTCTTTTAAAAGAATTTTGATTTCATCTATGTCAACATCCTTTGATGGATTTTAAGATTATTTGAAGTTGATTTATTATGATACAAAACTTCTATATTGTATTGAAGGTTTTGTGATATGTTTGACTGTGGATGTGCTATTTTTATACCATTCATAGTTTATTGTGAAAGTATTGACATTTCGTATGCTAGTTTTAATACGAATGTTTATGTTATGTTTAAACCTTTTCATATGGGAATGCATTGGACTTAATAAGTGACGGGTGGAGCCCGCTATAGCTCCTCGATGCATCGGTAGGTCTCATGAGACAAACTAGTGTCTTGGCACAAGGCCTTGACAAAATCTTATTTGTAGTCTTGGCACGAGGCCTTGGCTATGTGGTTATGATAGTCTGGCATTATGCATTCCATCATTATAAAAGTGGTTATTGATTTTGCATGTGATTATTCGATTAGTAGAATAACCATGTGAGTAAGTAAATGGCATTATTTCATTTTATTTATGCCATACTATGTTAAATGTTCAAGTTGAAAGGCTTTTGTTTTAGTTATACATTGCCTTAAAGGTTTATTCTTATTTATGAAAGTTTCCGCTATATTGTTATCCTTACTGGGCATTTGAGCTCACCCCTTTTCTATGTTTTATTTTTCCCAGGAAGTGAAGAAGTAAATTATGAATGACCTGCAGGGATATTATGTGGGGATATGAGTGTGAATTATGCAGACATTATGTTGTTGTAGTAGTTTTTCATTTTATGATGTAATGTAAAACTTATGAATATATCTAGTGTTTCCAAGGCTACTAAACCAATCGGTCTTTCGAGATTTGATCTTTCTTGTGATCATGCCAATGTTACGAAGTAATGCACCGACTCTGGGTAGCTGGGGTCGGGGCGTTACAGTTGGTATCAGAGGAAGTTTAGTACAAACCTTGGAAGCTAGATTTAGATAAACTCTGATTAGAGCACGTAGACCTAAGATGAACTTTGAGGATTAGTATAGAATAACTTCCTAGAATTTTGGTATTGTAGAGATTTTGTGAGTTTTCCGAGCAATACATCCCTGTCTGGATACGAGCAGGTAGAGGCGGCTCTGGCACAGATGTACCTAGGGGTAAAACCCGAAAACACCGCTTTGAGCTAGACTCGAACGGGAACTGGTGCACGACAACGGGCCTTGCTGCACTCTTGGTTACGACACTCCCGGGGGATATGCTTAGGATAACTCTCATTTTCTTTACAAATCATTTTGAAGGGATTATGAGTATATACTTCCTCAAAGAAAACATTCTTATGATTATGGATTATATCCATAAATAGATCAATTTATGTTAAGTGTTTTATAAGTATGGGATTATGTATTTTGATTCATAAACTGACCTAGTTTATGCCATTGTCTAGAAATGGCGCCCAGTAGAAGGAATGAGAACTCCAGCAATGCACATGATCCAAAGAGAAAGAAGGATCATATCTTTCATGGTCTTAAGCCAGAATTTATAAGAGAAATAGTCTCCCATGTATTATCATCATATGAAGAAATAATATCATGTGTTGATAAGATAAGTAAAGAGTTTACTGAGTCCTATGGCTTTGAAGGGAAGCAAGAGAAGAAAAGGATGGAAGAGAGAAAGATGGATAAAAGTAAGAGGGAAAAGAAGAATTTTCCCATATGTGGTAACTGTGGAAAGAAACACCCTGGAACTTGCCTGAAAGGAATGGGAGTTTGTTATAAGTGTGGACGAAAAGGGAACAAAGTACGTGACTGCAAGGGTAAGAAAATGGTTTTAAATGTACAATGCTTCATTTTCAAGGAGTTTGGACACTACGCGAACCTATGTCCCAGTCATCAGACTATGCCACAAATGATGCTATTGGATAATAATCAAGTTATGATACTACCACAGATGAAGAGGAATGATTAGAGTTCTTATGTTGATTATGTCAATTGAGTGTTGTATCAACAATGTACTTGTTATAATAATTATGGAGTATATATAAGGATTGTACTGCAGTACTATTTCATTAAGGACTTGAGATTGTGTGGAACAAATAAAAGTGACTCATTAGCAGGATAGATTTTTGGAAAATATATGGTTGAGAGAATGATAAACCATAATATAGTTCTGATACTGAGGTAGTGATTTTGGAATAATATGTGATTGTTTTGGATAAATTATATTGGATATTCTTGACTACCTTGGAACTGATTAATGATTTGTATATTCCATCATTGTTGGGGTTTAAAACATTTTTGGATTAATGAAGTATATCCAGCATTCTATATGGAATAAGGGAGCATGAATGTAATCAATAAGGAATATGGTAATACATGATGAAGGTATTCATATGCTATTACGGGGTAAAAAGGATCTATATTATTTTTACCTTCCTTATGAATGTTGGACTGTGAGTTTGGACAGAAGTATTTTGGATAGTTCTAGTTTGGATTATTTTGGATTGCCATAAAAGGACAACCCGGAGGTCGGGCGGCAACCCGTCGCGTCCGGCAAGGCTGCGAGACTTGAACCCGCAACCGAAGGGCGACAAGGGTATATCACCTACCACTGGCCCACGAGATGTCCTAGATTAAATAATGTAGTTTTTTTTAAGATCTGGTAGATGAATTATAAATTCATTTATTTTGGAACCCTGTACGAATAGTATAAATAAAAAAAAATTACATTCTATTATCTTTTAGAGTGAAAGATGAGTTTGTGGTAGAAATTTATTAATGGATAAAACTCTAATTATAAAGTAAGTATATCTCCTTATGATCTTAGCCAATCTCATAAATAAATTCCTCATCATTAAGAAAAGGAACTTAGAACAAAAATGTTGTCTTAAATCATCACTAATTTATGGCTTTGGGATTGTTGGCCTTTTCATAGCCATGTTCTCTACCACTCTCCATCGGATAATTGATGGTTAGATTTCTCTTCCATATCCATATTTTCCTACATGGAACCCTAGTATGTGTTATTTTCGGTAATCTTCATACTTTCCACTCTTTATTTTAAATAGAGGCCTCATTAATTCATTTTTCGATGTGGGATTTCAACTAAGATATTTTGAAACGTCAAAAATGTGTTATCCTAATACCCTATGTTTTGTTGAACCGATGGTATTTCAAATCATCATAGATTGATGAATTTAAGGACCTCAATTATACACTTGTTTGTGATTGATGACCTCAATCACTACCTATAAATATTTACGTATTTCCTCCGATTATATGTCTCTAATTTCCACCAATGTTCTCCTAATCAAGATCATAATTTGGTGGTGACCCTTTCATTTCTCTTTTCCTCATATTAAGACTAAATTTTAGTAACCCAATTTCCGATGTGGGTTTTCCCACAAATATATTTTCTATTTTCAACCTTTTATTTTTGAAGAACAATTTCAAATTGCGAGGACGCAATTTATTGAAGGAGGGGAGAATGTAACACCCCAAGATTTCATAGTGTGTTATTTCTTCAAAATAATTCAATAACATGCACTACACGCAACACTGAGTTCAATTGCACCATGACTTACAAAAAAAAAAGCCATTAAAAGAGGTCATGAATAGTATTAACTAAATTTTAAACTTTATATAATCCTTATAATTTTAGAATCCATATTATGAGTTTCTTAGTCATAATGCAAGAACAGATTCATTTTCAGTATTGCACTTTTATCAACTTTTGATAGTGAAACCTTTTTAAATACAATATTTTAAACTTTTTGACTAAATGGAGACATCAAAAAATTTAAAATGAAACATCCCAAGCTTCCACGGTACGCTTTCCTTTGAATAAAACAGTAGCGTGTGTTGTACGCAACTTCGAGTTCTAACACACCGTAACCAATCAAACTAGCTGTTATGAATAGTAATACCTCCTTTTTGAAGTTATATATATATTTTATATTTTAAAATGGACTTCATTTTTGGATTCGAAATATCAAATTTAGCCTAAGGTGAAATTTTGATACTTTTCGGATAACTTTCATATTTTGATGAATAGTGAAAATTACTAAATTTTAATTAAAAACAACTTTTTTAATCAAAATAATTAATAGTGATAAATTGTGAATTTGAGTGGTTTTAAAGTATATTTAGAATATATTTTTACCATTTAATATAATGTTGGTCATTGGACATAATTTTACAATTAAACCGAACATAAACAAGTGTCAATCTTTTGATAGTTATTACCTCTTAAAAACACGCTTTTTGTTTTGACAACGGGAATTAATTTTAAATTAATTTCTGCCACTTCTGTGTTTTGAATTTAGAAAAATGGATTCCATATTTGGAATCATGATGTCCAAATTGTGTAAATAGGTAACTTTTATTTTTAGACATTTTGAATAATTACTGCGGTAAATATTTTATTTACCATGGTTAAGGGTAAATCCGGTAAATAAGGGTTAAAAATAATATTATAATAATACTAAATTACCCTAAAACGTGTCTTAACCCTATTGGTTGATACATGGTCGACCATGGGAATCTTTGGGTCTATTTTGGGACCCCATGGATCCACTTGTAAGTGATAATGACACATTATATTAATAAAGTTAAAATAAAAATAAAAATGGCATAAGCTTACATCTTTTAGAAGAACAATTTTTACATAGGGTTATACATGTTGGAATTTCGATTATAAATATTCATTAGAAAGATAAAAAGATTTCCTACATAATGATATTTTATTTATAATTTTTAGAAATTAAATAATATATTTTATTTATGACATAATGATGATGCAGTAATTACTATAATAGTGAAAAATTAAAATAAGTGATATTATAAATACCCAAATAAATATAATATGAAACTTTTAATGAATTAAACTAATTTTCTAGGATAATATGATATATTAGGATTGATTTAATTGACTGTTTTCGAAGTAATAAATCTGTTATGAGTTTCACAAAAATCAACTAATGAATAGTGTCAAAATTGACATAAAAGAGTTCTTAAAACAAATATTATATTATTAATTGATATTAAATTCCTAAAAATCTAAGGTTCGGCCAAGAGACTTATATAATGATAGTCTAATCATTAATGGACCACTTGGGGGTCGATTGGATGTATATAGTAAGTTTATTAACCATATTATATAAAAATACAAAGAGACATTGTAAAAGTGAAACTAATTAACTTAGAGTTAATACTTAAAGATAAGGTTAATATAAGTACCCAAACCTGTCTAAATTCTATTGGATGAGTTGTTTTCGACCCATCCCCACCTCAACCTTTGAATAGTCAACTTTGGAGCCATTGGAAACCGAATATGAATTTATTATAAATTAATATTTCTAGCTTTTCCAAAGGTGCCCCTCACCCCTCTTATAAAAGGGCACTCCTCCTTCTCTTTTCCTCACACCTCTCAAGCCACTTGGCTCGTCCAAACTCTTCCCAAATAAGCTCCCCACATCCCTCTACTCCTCCTTGAAGCTTCCCCTTAGGCAGAAAGCATTTCAAGAAGTCCTTTGGTTCCAACCAAAGTGAGTTACCTAAATTAAAGGTAACGATTTCTCTTAAATTATTTTCATTTATTTTGCTTCTCCAACCACCAAACTCTTTTTATTTCCTTTATTTTGTAACAACACCAGTATCCACAATATACTAGGATGTTGTTATAATAAGGATTCAAACTACACATACACACAACTCCATCTAATGGATGATGAACATAATGTTTCTGTGGATGGCAAACTAACGCCTCACGAAACGATGATTGTTCAAATACATCTTACCACCTCTCATGGTGGCCATTATGATGGCACTGTAATTAAATATGATATTAATGATATATATTTTATATATAAGCTTCTGTAATTCAATTTTATTTCATACCATTATTCGTTTCATGTTGTATATACATACGATAATTTCATTTGAGGAAGTGCGGACTACCGCCCCCTTAAAATGATATGACTCGTTCATACCACACATGGAACGTATAAAGGATGGTGTTAATGAACTTAAGTAACATATATAAAATATTATATTATACTGTAATAGTAATATACCTATGTATCATTTGGATTTGATTCTTTTAAGATAAAAATTAAATGGAAGTAGCGTTCGTGCGTACGTACGGACTACCGTCTCCACGAACGTGATAAGATTCATTCTCCATCGTATCCATTCAAGACTTATTCTCATTTTAGGGTTAAAAATAATGTTAATATCATTCTGATTATGAATAAGATATAATCTATCCATTACAAACATGTCTTACGTAACCAAACATTTAAGAAGAACGAATCGGTTATCACCCGAAACAACGATAATACTAAGATATTATTATCAAATCAATATTAAAAGATCATATATGATATCATATTAATGTATATGATTCTTGTATAATTTAATAACAATTATTTCACCATTATACAGGAGGTTAACCTACCCCAACAAAGGAAAAGTACAAGGTAAGGGATTTTCTTATCTCACATTCAATTCCGTGAGATTTCCATTATTCGCCACTAAATTATTGAAAGTGGTGTATTGTGTACTGGCATTTGATATATATTATCATGATTATATTTATATTCATGTTATTCTGTAAATAATTTTGTGGTTATTAACTTTTGTCCATACGACTCAGTTGATTAACGTGGTAAGGGGTTTTCATCTCACTCCTTATTCCCGTGAGATTCATGCCATATTGCCACCATCACCTTTTGTGTGGTGTATGTACTGCCCATAAATATATTCTTTGTGTAATACACTCTAATTTATGTGTATTTACATATTAATTGTATGATACCTCTTTCATGGGTTTTATGTTTCATAAGTTACCAAATTGGTAAGGGTTATTTCACAATCTCTTCATTATCCGAGGTTGTATTATACGTAATAATCTACTGGGATCTCTTTATCATCCACATCCATGTTTCTTTGAAATGTATTTCAAAACATTTTTACTATTTACAAGAATATGGGTTAAAGTCATTTATACCCTTGTTTAAATTTTTATAAGAGGTTTATAAAGGAATCTTTCCGTCGTTTTCAAAACAAGGTCCTTTTTAACCTTTTCGACTGAATTGAGGTAAGAATGTTTTTTTTAACTTATACGGCGGGTGCGGTTATTTTCCGCCGTTATAAAATCGTTGAAGCTTTCCTTACAAGCTTATAAGAATATTTTCAAAGAAAATGTTTTATTTTATATGGATCTTAAATGATTTCAAAATAAAAGGAGATATTTCTTTTAAAAGAATTTTGATTTCATCTATGTCAACATCCTTTGATGGATTTTAAGATTATTTGAAGTTGATTTATTATGATACAAAACTTCTATATTGTATTGAAGGTTTTGTGATATGTTTGACTGTGGATGTGCTATTTTTATACCATTCATAGTTTATTGTGAAAGTATTGACATTTCGTATGCTAGTTTTAATACGAATGTTTATGTTATGTTTAAACCTTTTCATATGGGAATGCATTGGACTTAATAAGTGACGGGTGGAGCCCGCTATAGCTCCTCGATGCATCGGTAGGTCTCATGAGACAAACTAGTGTCTTGGCACAAGGCCTTGACAAAATCTTATTTGTAGTCTTGGCACGAGGCCTTGGCTATGTGGTTATGATAGTCTGGCATTATGCATTCCATCATTATGAAAGTGGTTATTGATTTTGCATGTGATTATTCGATTAGTAGAATAACCATGTGAGTAAGTAAATGGCATTATTTCATTTTATTTATGCCATACTATGTTAAATGTTCAAGTTGAAAGGCTTTTGTTTTAGTTATACATTGCCTTAAAGGTTTATTCTTATTTATGAAAGTTTCCGCTATATTGTTATCCTTACTGGGCATTTGAGCTCACCCCTTTTCTATGTTTTATTTTTCCCAGGAAGTGAAGAAGTAAATTATGAATGACCTGCAGGGATATTATGTGGGGATATGAGTGTGAATTATGCAGACATTATGTTGTTTTAGTAGTTTTTCATTTTATGATGTAATGTAAAACTTATGAATATATCTAGTGTTTCCAAGGCTACTAAACCAATCGGTCTTTCGAGATTTGATCTTTCTTGTGATCATGCCAATGTTACGAAGTAATGCACCGACTCTGGGTAGCTGGGGTCGGGGCGTTACAATAAGTGTTAGATCTAATTCTTAGTAAGGGTTATGTAAAATGGAAGTTATAACAAATCGATAAGAATTATCAATATAGAAAGGTAAATAATAGAACAAATGTGTCATTTAAATAACTTGAATATCATGGTATGATAAGGTGTAATTAATATAGAAAGTTAAATAACTGAAAACACATTCCATTTAATCAATAAAATGATAATGAACTGAATCCTTAGATATTATCATAGCAAATATCTCTTTGATAATGATAACTGAATCTGAATGAATGAAATGATTATTTATCATATGTCATGTTTCCTAGGAACATGATACCTTTACCATCAAGATCTATTTCCAAGATAGTTTAAAATTGATCAGTATAATCCCATTTAACTAAGTCTATCTAATAGATTTTCCATTTATACTACCTATTCATCAAGGGGATATGATTAACTAGGCCCCACCCATGTTTGTTGGTCAGAAATATTCTTCATATATCAAATAAGTGATTTAATTCATAAGTAATGCGATTTATCATCAAATATCCATATTGAGTAAAGAATGAAGATTTATCAATATTTCCCCAAATAAATAAATAACTTTTAATATAAAAACTATATGTTAAATGTTATATGATTTAATAAATAACCATATCCATGATAAATAATATGGATATTTTGGGGTAAATTTAATGCCTAATGGTCATAATAATGTGAATATTATAAGGGGATGTTAATGAATACAAAATGAAAATAGGAAGTGTCAAAATAATCATAGACCATCCAGATGAAGAATAAGGATTCTATCTGTATATACCAATTGGATTAATAATAAAGGTTTTTTGTCATTGACAAATAAAAATTCCATAAATGACCTTTAAAAACATTCTTAATGAAAATATCCTATTTATTTTTGAAATTTTTTTGTTAATAATTTTCTTTAAAATTCACTTTTAAAAATATATATTTAGAAATATCCTTGTAAACCATCATTGGAATCTTCAACTAAATGGTCATCATGATGGTGGTTAATTTAGTACATCCCATAAAAGTTAAAAATAACATTCCTTTTGCATTGTGAAAAGGTTAGGAAAGTGACTTGTTCAGAAAGAAACAAAATATTACCTTGATTATTTTTAAAAAATAAAAAATGGATAAACCTATATTAAATAAATCATTTTTAAATGGTTAAAAATATTTCTGATTTTTTTAGAGAATAATTTTTTTGAAGATAATATATTTCCGACCGAAGAGGGATAAAAATTCAGATTTTCTGAAAAATATTTGCTAAAACATTTTAAGTAATAATGATTGGAAAATGGTACTATTAATTGAAAAAGATCATTAATAACCAGAGTATAAGAAAATTAAATGGTTTATTAAACAACGATAAAATAATTTCCTTCAATGTAAATTCATGTTTAAATAACCCCGAATAAAATGAGATTGTGAAGTAAACCCTTGAAAAGATCATAATGTTGAATTGAGAATAAACTCATGAATATATTATGTGTATAAACATTAAATATACATAAATTTTTTTTAAATAATAAATAATATAATAAAAAATCATTATAAAAATAATCATAAAATATTAATTACAATGAATAAGCAATATAACCCAATGAATATAAAATGAGTTATGAATTTTTTTGCCACTTAGAAACTTTCAATTCAAATACCATTAGATGAAATAATTTAAATTGAAACTTAAGATACAATAAATAATGAATTATTAATGATATTAAATTTAAAAGGTCAAATGTATAAACCATATAAAATAAATTAGGTGCAAAAAATTACAATATACCTATGTGAATTGAAATTGAGGTGAAATCCCTTACCTTATGCTTCATTTTGGTTGAACGTTCTTTAACCTCCTGAATAGTGGTTTTAAAATATAATTAACTTATAAAAGAACCATATTAATACATAATATCATATGTTATTCTTTTATTAAACATTATCACTCATTTGTTAATAATCTTTCCTTAGTTTCATGGTTTTAAGTGTTAATTTCCTTGTTTTCTCATTATTGTTTTCTAAGAATTATTTACTTCTTGCACATATTATATAGTTTAATAATCTATAGAATAATAATATTGAAATAATAATAATATTTAAAAATCAATTATACTTTTAAGATGAATATTTAATTATTATTTGGATAAATGAAGTACGTTATGATCTTGGAGATGGTTGGTCATACGTACACATGAGTAACGTTTCCATTTTTCAAATATCGTTATTAAAAGGAGGCAAGTTATATATTACTTTTAAAGAATGATCATGATTACATAAATATCATATTATTTATTTAAATACACACACACACACATACATACATATATATATTTCATCCATGTGGTGTGGTGATGAAAAGAGAGTCACAACGCTTTGTAAAGGCGGTAGTCCACATGTACACGAATGATATTATATTCTTTAAGTGTAAAAAAACAAAATGGTATATTATCTTACCATAATTATGAATATTTCATGAATATTATAATTATTTAATATATGTATCACATATATTAATTAATATTATTTCTTATCAACATCCATGTAAAGAGTTAGTGAAAGACGAATCACATCAATTCGTGTGGAGGTAGTCCGTCGTACACATGAGCGACGTTATCATGTCTCCTATAGAATGTAGTATAATAAGGTATAAATGATATAATGACCATATAGGTATAAATATTTTATAAATATAATATATATAATTTACATCCATCATTATACCCATCCTTGAGAGGTGGAAATGGAAAAAATAACGACATCGGTTCGTGAGGCGATAATCCTCCATACACACGAATGGTGATTTCGTAACCAATTTGATGGAAGTGTGTGTCGTTTTAAGTATTAACATTAACATAAATACATATAATTATTTTTAATATAATGGATTTATCATTTAATTGTGTTAAAATATAAATTCAAGGAGTTGGATAATAAAATAAAATAAATACGCCTTTGGAAGAACATTACCTTTTCATCGGGTATCCTCCATAGGTTTACACTCAAACCTTCAAAAGTTTTTATTTATGCAATAAATAGTGATTATAGGATGATTTTATGGAATTTTTTAAGTTATTTGGGAATATTTTGGTTGATCAAAATGGATTGAGAGGTGTAAATAAGTGGGGGGAGTGAGTGCCCATTTATAGTTGAGGGGGACTGATATTCTTGATAATACCCAAAAGTATTCACTATTGGGAGGTATCCTTATCCCAATGTGGCTCCAAAATAGATAAATAATTTATGGTATGGTTTAAGTAGTCTAGAAAAACCTCCACAGCACAAAGAATAAATACATTTTTCATGTTATTTCTTACTCTTTATGTTTAATCATTTTTCCTTTTTTAGTTTTTACCACAGTAACTTGTATCATTTTATTTACCGAGGTAAATTATACATTAAGAATAAAAATAAAATGATATTTATTAGATAATTTATAACCCTTGATTCTGAATATTAAATAAAATTTATTAAATAAAAATCATATGTGTGATAAAATTATTTAATACAAACATATGTAATGCGCAAAACCATATTTAAACCTTAACGATGGTAATTAACTTTTAATGTTTTCACTAATAATTATTTTAAAAAATTAAGTTGAACTTATTATATAATATAAATTATGATCATTCAAAATATAAAATAAAATTTTCCAAATTCAACTCACAGAAGGTGCAGAATTTAATTTTAAATTAATCCCATAGGCATGATGAGAAAATGAATTTTAAAAGTTGAAATGTTGAAAAGTTTACAATATTTTTATATCAAAATTCAATATGAAAATTATTCAAATGAACTTAATTGAATTAATTTATATAAAATTTAACTAATTTTACTTTAAAATCAATTAATAATAAAATTTATCCTTATAAAAAATTTAAACTAAAAGTCAGTTTTTAATGAAAATAAAGTATTTTCACTATTCATAAAAAAATTAAACTTCTCAGAAAAATACCAAAAACTCACCATAAGATATTCTTGATATTCAAAGTTCAAAATTTAATTTAAAATTTTAAAATAAAATTTTAAAATACATTTTAAATTATGCGCACAAAGCATGATTAAACAATCTTTTAGAAAAAATTTATTTTTTAGAAAACATTTATTTTTATTTTATATGATTATTATTTAATTTATAATATATAAATAACTAATTAAAATATGTGGGACATATATTTTAATATGTTAGTTAATACTGTTCTTAACCATCATTCCAATGGCTAGTATATAACTATTATATTAAATAATAATATTCAACACATGTTGTTTGTTCGGTAAAACTCGATCTTGCTTGTAACATGAGCTATCAAAGAAATGCATTATTACATATAATGCAAGATGACTCAATATTTCAAGTTACATTTTCTATTTAATAAAATTAATTTATTTTATAATTTTTTATGTGCTATAATTTGAGTTATTTTGGATCCATTTTTCCATAAAAGTGACTTTATAATATTTAAATACATTAAATAGTTATAAGTGTTAAAATCACATCAATTACGAAAGGGAAAGTCCACCCCTCACTTATTCAGACATTTTGAACCATTTATCTTGAACAAATCCTTCTAAAATATTTCACCAGTATCCTTATCCATATTATAGAGGTTCTTTTCTTCCCAAAATTCTAACACTATGTTCCTTAAAACGATATACAAGGGTGGTTTCTCTATGAAAAGGTAATCATGTTCACCAAGCTCTTTATTTTTAATTTTTTATTTTATTACCATAAATTATGTACACAAAATTAAATTATAATAACACCAATATGTTGAGATGTTATACTATTGACGGAATACTATTTATCCATCTTCTTCTTCATCAAATGGGAAACAAACCCATCGTTAGTGTGCACAGTGAACTACGGCCTCACAAACCAATATAAATTTTCCCATCACTACCTCAATAATAAAATAATAACAATGAATATAATGATTATATTGGACAATTATAAAATAATATTTATTCTATAAATTTAATATATCATATAATTCATTACCCATTCACCCATTAAGGAAATGATAACATTGCTTGTGCGTACGTACGACCCACCATCTCCGTGAAGTGACGTGATTCATTTACCATCACTAAATTTAAATAATGATTATAAAAATGTATCTAATGAATAAATATGATATTTATAAAATTAATATCATTCTATAGAGGATGAAATTATATTTTATGAATAAGGACTAGTACTTCTGTGACAAAACATGCATGAGAAAATGAAGCAGTTAACATCTAAAATAATAGTAATAATGAAATATCATCAATGAATGGGTGATAAGATGTTATAGGTGGACCACATATGTTAATATAAATATTAATATGGTTTACATAAAAATTAAAAAGAATTTTTAAACCATTATACATGAGATTAGATCATTTTTGACTAAGGGGAAATTTGAGGTAAGAGTTTATATCTCAATTTCCACCCCACTGAGACATATTTCATATTTTGACCCAATTAATTTTTTTTACTGTATATAATAACCAATTGATGTGTTTAAAATGCACATGATACTTATCCCAATTGGTGAGGACTCGACATGTTCATCTAAGAGAACTGAGATCAAATCTGGGAAGAGGAATATTTATGGCTTACTGTAGTAGGTACTGTTTGGTAATGTAGCACCCAGAAATATTCATCTGTGTGGGCCTTCGGGCCACCAATTTGGTCCATGAGTGCTTCACTTCCTAAATGATACCCAAGGACTTCAAAGCAGTTAGGACTTTGGGCCACCTCAAGGCCTTCAGGATACCTATATATGCAGATATACCCGAAATATTACAAGGAATGAGGCTCCAGTTGAGAATTTAGAGCAAGAACATTCACCAGAGCAGAGATAACCAGACATGGAATATTTATAGAGCATGGTGTTTCCATCAGTATCAGGCCTGTGAAACTTTACATAGTATAGCTAGCTGACTAGCCATGTCAAGGTGGGGAGATGACATCATGACATTTTCTAGGGAGGGGCAGTTCCAAGTTGTCTTGTTTGGGTTGATTTCCAAATACCTATGGGTAATGCAATGCCACATAATCCTTCGGGATTTTTAAGGGTTCCCACTCATCCATTGAAAGGGGGATTATAAACAATTAATAAAAATTGAAGGCCTTCAGGCCATTCAGGTAGGATTTTCTTAAAAAAATATATTTTTATTAATTATTATAAAAATTTCAATTAATGTTTTCTCTTTCAAGGGGTTATAATTTAAAATTTACCAAAGAGGTCATAATTTATTATAAAATCTCATCTTTATATTATTGATTATATTTTTTTATTGAAGGAATATTATAATCTATCCTTCATTAAATTAATCTATTTTCTTATCATATGAATATTTATGGCGTCTCCATGTTTTTCCCCAAATCTTCTACTCTTTTTCACATGAATAATGAAAATAAATGTTTAAAATAATATCTAATCTTATTTCTATTTTTTATCATGTATATTTTTATTCCATATCCAAATTTTTCAAAATTATTTTAGAGAAGTCCTTTTTATTTACAAAAATGATTTATTAAGGCATTTTTTAGTTATCCTTAATTTTTTTATAAGGCATTAAATTAATTTTTCTAATGTTTCTTGAAAGGTTAATTGTTTTATTTTTTTTACAAAAAAGGAATGATTCATTATTATATATACCGTTTTAATGGAATTTCCTACTATCATAATAATTTTATAATATTTAGTTTATTCAATAAGTATTAAATGGTTTTAAAATGAAAAATATTTAATGAAAACTTATTGTAATGTTTCTCTTCATTTTTATTTCATTCTATAAAAAACATCAATTTATTATAAAAATATATTTTTGATGAATTGATGGTCATATTTTATCTCTTACCAATTTTTTGGTCATTAAATTCTCTTGAGAAGTTCATTTTATTATGATAAAATTTCATTGGAAATTGTATTTCTCTTAAATATATATATTCTTTTATCATGTATGTTATTATTTCCAAAACTAAATACCATTTCAACATACAGTGAATTAATATGAAAGTTATTTAAATAACTAATGAAATCTTTATATTTCTTTTTATTTACTCAATATGGATATTTTTTGATAAGGTATATTGTTTATGAATTTAAATTAATCATTCATTACATGAGTAATGCATTAGACATGTAGTGATGGAAGTAAACCATAATTATATAGCCCCTTGATGCATTAATAGGTCTTATGAAGAAAACCCATTGGAAAAAATTATTAAATGGGATTTTAGTTTATAACTATACATAGTTTAAACTATCTTTGTTCAAGGATGTGATGATAAATATATCATGTTTTATGAGTTCATGACATCTAATATTATACATTTCCTTCATTAATAATTTTGTTTGTATTATTAATGATATTACTGTGTTGATATTATCCAAGGAGGAATTGCATGCTTAATTTATTGATTAAATAGATTTTTTTGGTTATCTAACTTACTATATTGATAATTACTTATTTACTGATGATATATTATATTTTACACTATCCTTAGTAAGAATTTTATATCCACCTTATTTTTTTCACTTCCATAATATATAAGGATGAAATCTTTGAATGAGTTTGAGGTTATATAATATCTACTTTCAATATATTTTTATATTTAAATAACAATATAATATGGGAAACATATTTATATCTATTTGATCATGATTAAAAAAATGATCAATCATGGGTGATGTGAATATTTTATATTATGTGAATTTAATAAAGTAGAAATTGACTCTGGGTTATTAGATTTGGGATTGTTACTGTTGGTATTAGAGAAAGTTTAATAGTAACCTTGGGAAATAGATTTAGTAAAATATATATTGGAGAAAACAAACTTATGAAAGAATTTGGGGATTTTTCTAATTGTAGGATAATATCATAAAAGGTTTTTAAGGAAATATTATGTGGTTAATCTAGCAATACATACCTATATTGATACTACAAGTGGACCTGGTTTTCACATAGATTCATCTATGTTTAATAACTCCAAAAAAGTGTTTATTGAGTAAATATAATCCATCATTCAGTTTCATGGTGAATGAGCCCTTACTACACACCCAGTTTGACACTAATGGGTGATATTACTAGGTTAATTCAAATGTTCATTACTATCAATTATTAATGATCTGAAAATATTTTTATGATTGAAGGATATTTATAATGAAAACAAGTTTATGATTTTGATATTAACAATATATAAATTTTCAATTTAGTTTATGTGTTACACCGGATTTAGAATTATATATTTTTATTTAAAATTCAAAAATTTATCTGCTAATTTAGTAAATTACATTATTCAGAAGTGGTTCTTGATGGAAATAATTATATGAATATTGATAACCAATTTATATATTTTCAAACTGATAAGGCCTACACAACTAGTGTTGGAGTTGAGAAGATCATGATCATATTAGGTTAGATGTTCCAGGTTATGACTAATAACCTTTTATATATGGGTAAACATGATTTTCCGTAGAATGATGCACCTATTTTGTATCATTTCATGTGACATAATCCTCTATTTTTTTAGTTGAACTATTAATCTAGTGGTAAGTGATCAATGAATTAAACCCATTGAAATGATATTTTTAGAATTGGGATGCTATTAAAGGGAAAATTTAATAATGTAATTATATTTTATTAAAGGTAATTCTGATCAATAATGGTCATTTATTCATAATACTATGGAGTTTAAATAATTTTTTCATATTAAATGGAGATATTTTATTATAAAATTATTCAATAAATATTTCTCTTGTGAGCAATGAAATGAAATGAATATAATGTTTTGTGGATTAAAGAAAAGGGAAGAATAAAGTATTATAAAGAATATATATACCTTTATAATACTAGGTGAGAATAATACTAATTATATATGTAATATATATAGCATTATTGTCTATTTCATTGAAGGTCTTAAGATAACCGTCTAAAAATCACTGGTATATCAAAAAAAATTATCATATGATCAAAGAGTACTATGTTCCATAAAACTAGAGAAGTAATTTTCTTGATCATATATCTTCAATGGAAATAAATAAAAAAATATGTCAACTTAATACCAAGAAAAAGAAAACATGTTGAAGAAGAAGAAGAAGAGAATTAAATAATTTCCATCATGTGAAAATTGTCGAAAGAAACATCCTAGAAAAGACTTGAAGGCCATGGGGGTTTATTAAAATCATAAGCATACAGTTAATTGGATAATGAATATAATTAAAATAAATATAACAATACTATAAAGTTATTACACTATAAATAAATGGGGTACTATTCATACCAATTTCCTAATCATCTAGGTAACTTACAACAGAAGATGCTAAGGGAAGAAAATAATTTTTATGAAATCACTATAAATGATATTAAGGTTTTTAAGGTGGGATGGTTGGTATTATAATCATAGCCTAAAATTTAAATAATAATTTATTTGATCCTATATCTTTTCACTCTTTTATATCTTCCATTTTTTCTAATAAAATTTTATATTTCCTTAAAACTATAAGAATGGAGGTTTTAGTCATGAATTATAGTATAAATATCATTGAAAAAAAGGATATGTCAGCCAGTTCCCATTATGACACACAAATGTTCCCTATTAATATAATTTATTATTTTATAAATATATATATGTATGTATAAAATATAATCTAGATAATGGATTGGATTTAAAATATAATTTTAAAAAATATTATTAAGAGAAGAAAATTAATTTTAATGATGAAGATATATAAATACATGTCATTATAGGGGAGACTCTATTATATAGGACATGCCTAGATCCACCACCAGTAGATTTTCAAAATGAGATTATTAGGTAATAATACAAGTCACATAATTCAAATGAAAATAAAAGTATTCAAATAGGGTATTAATTTATTATCAAGAAATATGTTGATGTATTTCCTGAGTAGTTACCAAAAAATCAAATAGATAATTAAGTTGAGTTTTCCATTAGTTTAATCCCTAATAAGGGACCTATATTAAAGACTCATTATATAATGACCACTATAGAATTAGTGAAATTGAATAAAAACCTATGTTATTTTTGAGAAAATGGACTTTTATACCCCAGTGTTTCCCTTTAGAGTGCCCCTACTCTTTTTGTTAAGAATAAATATAGATCAATGAGGTTATACATTGAATAAATAGATATCAATGATATTAATATAAATAAAAATTATCCTCTTATAATCATTGATTACTTTTTAAATGAACTTTATAGAGCTTAATATTTTTAAAATATTGAAATTTGTTATGGGTATTATAATTTATGAGTATAGAAGAAAAATATTCATATGATAGCATTTCAAATGTGGTATAAACATTATGAGTTTAAAATAATTCCATTTTGATTTAATAATACACCCTCTATTTTTATGGATCAAATGAATTGAGTATTTGAGTAATATCTTTATAATTGTTTGTGGTATTTATTGATGATATCTTAGTACACTCCAAAAGCTATGAGGACGCTGCGAATCAATTTTATATCATTCTAGAGACTCTTAGAGGAAAATATTTATATGGGAATTTTTTATGTTTTAATTATGGCTTCAAAAAGTTTATTTTATTGGGAATATTATCTCTAAGGATGTAATCTTAGTTGATATTGAGAAGAAAAAGGTAGAAAAATAATGTCCTATAAAAAAGAACATAAAAGAGGTACATAGTTTCACTAGTTTGATTGGTTAATATCAGTGATTTATTAAAAAAAATTCTTGATTTCCTAAGACTTTAACCAAGAATACACATGATGGGGTTATGTTTATATGGTTAAAGGAAAGTGAAGAATGTTTTGAAAAACTATATATGTGATTTCTCAATGCTCTAATTTTGACTATTCTGTTAGGAAATGCTGGATATGTTATATATAGTGTTTTATCAAAAAAATAGACTTAGTTTTTTATTTATACATAACGATAAAAATATTTTCTATGAATCAAGTAATTTAAATATTCTTGAATAGATCTATCCAATCTATGAACTTGAGCTAGAAACTGTAATATTTTCTTTGAAGATATGGAGGGACTATCTACATGGAATATTTTAGATATACACAATCCATTAGATTCTAGAATATATATTTTCCCAAAAATGTATCTACATGAGGAAATGCAAATGGATAGAGCTACTCAAGGATTATAAATTATAAATACACTACCACCCAAGGATGGAAAATAAGGATACTTGTGCATTAAGTAGGAATGATTAAGGACCGCTGAACAAAATAAGGATTAATAGGGATCCTATGTTCATGGATTTAGGGAAGATGAATATGAGAATTATTAAGGAATGGGAAATATTATCCATTTTTTAAATGATTTACAAACCATATTTATTAGAAAAGATACAAATTCATCATCCTCATGTTGAGAATTTTCAAAAGAAAATTAAATCCTTACATGATGTGAAATTGACAGACTTCATATATGAAGATGGCATTCTAAAATTTGGAAAGAGGTTATGCGTTATATCTATACCTGATCTGAAAAGGTAATTTTTAGATGATGATAAAAACTACAGTTTATTTATTCACCTTGGTAGAACCAATATATATATGGATTAGATGGAACATTTTTTATTAGATAATATGATGTAGGAAATTAACGATTATATATCAAGATTCTTCATTTTTCAGCAGGTGAAGGCTAAAAATAGTATCTTAGAGGATTCATAAAACCTATAATTATTCCTCTGTGGAAATATGATGAAATTACTATGGAATTTGACATAAGATTAAAAAAGGATCCAAGAAATAATGATTCCATATAGGTTATTATAGATCTAATTACCAAATATTTACATTTACTTGCTATAATATAAGATTTACCTCCTTAGAACCTTACAATACTTATATTAATAAAGTTTTTAAGACTTTATGGTTCACCTATTTCAATTTTTACTGATCATGATCCAAATGGTATATTGAAATTATGGATTTTTTTAAAATATCTTGATACTAATATTCATTTGAGCACAACCTACCATCTTCAAACTAATTGATAGTCCAAAAGAACTATTAAATAATTATAATACATGTTGAGGTCATGCTTACTTGAATTTCAAGTTATTTGGGATAAATATTTAACTTTGATGGATCATTCAAATAAAAATATATTCTATTCAAGTATTAAAGTAGAGATGTATAATTTATCTATGGAAATAGAGGTCATACTCTAACTTGTTGGGATGAATTTGGTGAATGGAATTATGTTGGACCATAACTTGTTGAGGAGGCAAAAAAGCTAAAGACTTTTCATAATCATATTAAAGGAACTGAAGGCAGGAAAATGGATTATGAAGATGACTAAAGGAAATATTTGTAATTTCAAGTGGGAGATCATGTTTTCTTGAAAACATCTCCAGGGAAGGGTATTACAAGTTTCAATAATAATGGAAAACTAAGCCCTAGGTACATCAAAACTTTTTAAATTATAAAAAGAATGAGTGTAACAGCCCAGGTAATGGTAAGATAAAACTTTTCCATATTTATTAATATTTATGAATTAGATATTAATTTTAAAATAAAACGGATTCAATTTATAATAGTGTACATGATACATACCAATTATTTTCTTCAAAAGCATATGTTACATGCAAGAATGAGTTATACCAAATAATAATAAACTATTAATATTATTATTCAATATGACAATTTTCACTTAGATATTATATTGGTAGGAATGAATAATAATAACTATATTATGTTTAAACATGTTTTCAATATATTTTTACATTTATCTAATAGATGTTATAGGCATAATATAATAAAATATCCATTTTATGCTTAGAACCTATATTTTTGAACAAAAATTACTGCCTTCTAATGAAGCACCTATTAAAAAAATAAAATTTCACAATTTTATAATTTTTATATGAAAAATAAACTTTATTTTTTAAATTGGAATATAAAAATTAAATTTTTTGTGAATTTTTGATATTTTTTTGAGAAGTTTCTTATTTTGAGGAATAGTAAATAATACTGTATTTTAGTTGAAAACTATTTTTTTTCTAATTTATTTATATAGTTAATTTATATTTTGAATTGTTTTTAGAGTGTAATTAGATAAATTTTATATAATAAAATATAATTTAGGACATTTTAATCATTTTCATTGAACTTTTAGATATAAAAACTTTGAAAACTTTTAAACATTTTCTCTTTAAAAACCAGCCTCGTCGTCTCGTCTGCGGGATTAATTCAAAATTAATTTATGCCAATTATATGATTTTAATTTGGTAAAATTAATTCCATACTTGGAATGATCATAATTTATAATTTATAATAAGTTAAAATTCGTTTTTTAGAAAAACTATTAATGAAATAAATTAAAATTAATTATAATAATTAAGGTAAAAATGTGTTTACATTGTGGTTAAACTTAAATATTAAGAGTCCAAATGACATATAAATTTTTCCAAAACATAATTTATGGACATTATTCAACCATATGACCTCTTGGATCAAATTTAGATCATTATTTGAGGCACATGATGTCAGGTATACCTCTCAATAGTGTTGACCTTTTTTATTTATAAGAATGCCACTCCTCCTCCACTATAAAAAAGGAACTCACCCTGCCCATTTATTCACACCTATAAATATATTTGGCTCATAAAAACCCTAAAAAAATATGATTCCAACATCACTCCTCTCATATTAGTAACCTCAACATGGGAAAAAATCCAACAAAGGATTCCCTTTGGCGAAAACCCAAAGGAGTTACTTGAAAAATAGGTAACATTATTCAATGTGCATTTATGTTTTATTAATTTATACACCCATTAAATTATTTTTATTAAATGATCAGATAATAAAATTAGTCTCCTAAATAAACTAATATATTTTTATGTTAAGGGTTCTACCTACACCTACACACACTTCTACCAAATGGGTAAATAAATTACCGTTTGTGTGTATAAAGGATTACCGCCTCATGAAATGATATTGTTCCTTTTTTCCTTTAGTACCTATAATGGATTGGAATTATGATCTAAATAATATTTTATATGACATATATGGAATTTACAGTGTATTAATACTTATATAACTTTTATATAACACATACCTTTATGCCTTCCATTTTGTTGGATTATGATAACATCATTTCTAAACGGGTGGACTACCACCTCCTTAAAGCGATGTGATAGGTTCACACTTTACATATAATGTATTGGTTACATAAATGGAATATATATGATATTCATAAAATAATAAAATTTATGTAAATATAATATATAATTCAATTTAACACCTTCTCACACACTGAAAAAGTGATAACGTCATTCATGGACGTGTGAACTACCACCTCCTCAATGCAATGTGATTCATTTTACATCATAAGAATGAATTTTATAAGAATATATGATTAAATAATAAATTATTTATTTTATAATTATCATTATAGAAATCTAAATGTTATATAACTTCTTTTCATAATGATCATTGAAAATGGGATTGTTACTCATGCGTATGTACGACCTACCATCTTTTTCATTTTAATATTTTTTTATTTTTCATAACCATATTTTATTATTTTTTCGAGAAGTATAATTTATGTATAAATATGATAATTATTTCATGATTATTATTTTGGAGATGTTTTAATAATGACCCTTTTTTCATAGCTGGCTTAAAAAATTTGTTTTGACACATTAATAAAATATAATCAAAACACCCAACATAAAATTTATTGGTAAAGTAGTTGTATAAAAAAATGTAATTAGTGAAATAAACATAATTATAAATAAGAAAATTCTTATAAAGAAAGTAAATAATTAACATGATTTTATTATTCAGGAAGATAAAGACCCACGTGACAAGTCTGACTCAAGGTAATGGATTCTAACTCAATATCCTTTCATTGAGGCATATATTGGTGTTATATACCCATATTCATTTATGAGGTGTATATATATATATTTATCCCCACTGAAATATCATATAATATCATTAATTTATTAATTATAACACCTAGACCCCAGAATCCCAGAGCTGGTGAATTACTCCACTACATTAGTATATATACAAGCTTCAAATCCTAAAGGACTGAACTGTTTAGCAGTTTTGGAAAACCATATTACATACATGATACCCATAATATATTGTAAAAAGAAAATAAATACTAGCATAAGTAAAATATTAGTATCCTTGAAAACTCAATCAAAGATTTATTCTTCCTATCACGAGGGAAAGAAACAAAATAAGGGCAAGGTAAAATACTCAATAAGGGTAAGAATAATGGAATCAATAATGAATTAATGAGATTAAATCAAAATGGGATGGTAAATAACTGATAAAACATTCAATTCAAATAACTATTAAGTCATAATCAATATGGAAATGTGGGAAACTGAAACACATTCCATTTATTCAATAAAATGAGAAAGAAATAAATATATACATATGTTGATGCAATTACCTCGTAGATAATAGTAATAAATAAATTCTCAATAAAGAAAATTATTAATTATTGTATTTCATATTTTCTAGGTGCATGATTATTTACTATAAAGACAATAATGTTTAAACTATTTTGGTTTGGCTAACTGATTCGTTTCATAAGACAACCAATGCATCTAGGGACTTCCATTAACCAGTATCCAACCCATAGTGATTGAATTAAATAGTACCCTACGTATGGATTTCATGTCAAAAATCATTCCCCAAATATATGAAAATATATTTAATTTAAAAATAACATGCCTTATCAAAATGTATCAATATTTAAAAGAAGATACTGATTTATAAAAAATTCACCAGTTAAAACAATAACTATCAAATGAAACATCGTATGAAAATATGGTATAAATTTTAGAGATAACAATATCCATAACCCAAGAATATGGATATTTGAGGGAATATACAATGAAAATTTATTATAATAAAGTTATTTTCTTAGGAAAAAGTTAACAATCACAAAATAAAGTAAGATTGCAAAGTTAACTTTTACCACTTGGATATTTTCAAGCTAGACCCATTGGATGAGTTAATTAAATATAGAACATAAAATAAAATTAATTTTGAGTTAATAATTATATTAAATAACAAAGTTTAATTATATACACCACAATAAAGTGATTTGGGGCATAGTAATAAACAAAACTCAATGGAATCTAAATTGAGATGAAAACCCTTACCTTGAGTCCGACTTGTCACATGTGTCTTTATATTTTTGAATAATAAACCTATGTTTATTATTTAATTACTTTATAACCTTTTTAATTTTTATAATTACTTTTATTTAAATTATTATATTTTTTTATACAACTACTTAAATAATTAAGTTTACGTTAGGTGTTTTGACCATATTCAGTTTTTGTGTTAAAAATGACTTTGGTAGGTCAAATATGGTCAATGGGTCATTATATAAACTTATAAAGAATAATAATAATAAAATAATTATCATATTTATACATAAAGTATTCCTTTTAAAACCAATCAGGAAATATGGTTATGAAAAATGAACCAATGTTACAATCATAGAGATGACAGGTCGTACGTACGCATGAGTAATGTTCCCATTTTTCATTGATAATTATGAGAAGAAGGTAAGTAACAATATATCATTAAATAATGATAATTATTTCATAAATGCCATTTTTTTAATCATGTATACTTATATATTTAATTCCTGTGATGTAAAAGAAAACACATAATGTCCGGGAGGTGGTAGTCCACACATCCACGACTGACATTATCACTTTGTATTTTGTGAAAAGGGTATAAATAAATTGATATATTATGTTTCCATAAAGGTAATTATTTCAATAATATCATATATATTTCATTTATTTTACATATTTTTAATTAAAAATATCCTTTATATGTCCCATTTATAGTATGAACTAATCACATCACTTTGAGGAGGCGGTAGTCCACACTTCCACAAACGATGATATCATATTACCACAAAATAGAGTGCATAAAGGTATTATTTAATAATGGATTAAATATGAATAAATATATAAATATCATATATATGATATATAAAAAAAACTTCCATCATAATACCCACCCATGAGATGTGGCAATGGAAAAATGAACAACATCGTTTTCTGAGACGGTAGTTCTCCGTACACATAAACAGTAAGTTTGTTACCCATTATATGGAAGTGTGTGAAAGTGTAGTTAGAACTATTATAAAAAATATAATTATATTTATAATACATAGGTTATTATTTAATAATGTAATAAAAATATTTTAGGGGCTGGAAAATGAAAATAAAACAAAAGAGCTTGAGGATGGATGTTACCTTTTCTTTAGGTAACTCTTCTTAGTTTGCACCAAAGGGATTTCATGGATGGATTTATGTATGAGGTTATGATTCTAGGTTTATGGGAGGGATTTTGGGATCTTATTTTATCATTGTTTTTTTGATTCAAAGGTCTTGAGATGTGTGACTAAGTGAGCGAGGTGAGTGACTTTTTATTGTGGAGGAGGAGTGGCATTCTTTTAAATTTTTGAAAAGGGAATTCCACCCACATTTTTTCCCCGTCAAATAGATACAATAAATGAAAAATTATATGAAATGTATTATATGTTCTAACTATTAAAATAAAATTTATTTCTGATAGGTTTATAGGTCATTTAGGCCTTAAGTTTAGGGTTTAATCCCTTGTTATGCTAATTTTTTTTCTTAATCACTGTAATTAATTTTAATTACATTCACTAATATTTCTGGCCAAAAAATAAGTTGAACTTTCTAAAAATTATATATTATTTTTACTCCAAATACATAATCCAATTTTCCAAATTCTTATCACATAAGTGGTAGAAATTGACTTAAAATCAATCTCACAGACGGGACGAGAATGCGGGTTTTTAAAGTAAAAATGTTCGAACATTTGCTATGTTTTTATATCCAATTTCGGTGTGAAATTGATTAAAATGACCTAAATTGAATAAATATATGTAAAATTTATATAATTAATATTTAAACCCAATAAAATATTTAATTTATCCTTATAAATATATAAAACTAAAAATAAGTTTTGATTTAAAATTTAGTATTTTTCACTATTCATCAGAAAATAAAACTTCACAGGAAAATACCAAAAGTTCACTCTAACATGATTTTGAGGTTTATATTTCAAAAATTAAGTTTATTTATATCATATTAAATTCATTAAAGGGTCAAAATGCATATTAAAATTAGGTACTCCATTATAAAGAGGTAAAATTACGTTTATAAAAATTTAGGTTTTTATGCGTAATATTGGGTTTTTTATTATCTTATGATTATAAAATATATTGGATAAACATAAAAAAAAATTATTTAATTTATAATATATATATATTACATGAATGAAACTCACTAATTGTAATTAATTTAATTTATTATTATAAAACAACTTCATGAGCATAAAAATAATTTTTTATAAAAACATTACCATTATATTCAATTAGTTCTTATATTCATTTATAATTAATTTGTATCAAATGAATTAAATAATATATTTTAATAAGTTATTTAATAATATTCATAACTATATTTTTGTAACCAATTAAATAAATCATATATTTTCATACGTGTATGCCAAAACTTTATATCTTTTGCCTAATATGGCTTATGTTCGTTGATTCCTTTTTGATTCATGTCTTATGAACTTCAATAATTTGTTTCATGAATCACTTTAATGATCTATGACATCCCGGGTATGATTTTAAAATATTATTATCTTATTATCATAAATATATACTCATGTTATAATGATATATCCCTTTTTTACCCATACTGAGAATCAAAGCTCACTATTTTTTATGTTTTCTTTTCCTAGGTTATAAAGAATAGTTTTATGTAGCGTATGTCTACAAAGAGTACCATGTTAGAAAATATTTGTCGGGTGTATTGAATAAATTTCATGAAATAAGATGATATTGAATTTAGTCTCCAAATACACTAAATATATATGGCCCATGAGTGTGTATTTGTAAAATATATTGAAAATTAATATAAAAGCTATAAAATTTATGTAAGATAAGTTTAGGACTTTACATAATCGGAACCCAGTCTATCTTAATATGAAGAGTCTATCCATATTATTGACACTAGAGAAAACGTATTTTTAAATAAAATGACTAAATTGTTAAAGGTTCTTTGTTGAAATCATTAAATGAAGGAATAAATATGGGATCCTGAGAATGTAATGAAGATTAACCTCCCTAATTTCTTTAAGAAGTAACATCCGTGAAATTTTTGATGATGAAATTTTTTGAGGGAATAATCTAACTCCCATGTTTCAATTATAGTAAGTGAAAATTTTATTTTAATAAAACTAAAATAAAATGAAAATTTTAATATTTCATGGCATAAAAATTATAATTTCATAGGTTTAAAATAAATTTTTAACTTTCCAGGTTTAAATAATCATAGAATGAATTTTTGAAATTTACCCAAAGAAATAAGATTTTTTGAATAATTTAAAATTTACTATTTAAATATTACATATTTTATTTAAAATAATTTGTTATAATATTTATAATTAACCATTTATTTGTTATAAATATTTTATAAATAAACACATGGTTAATTAGAGGTAAAAAGGGATACTTTTCATAAAATATTTTAAAGTGAATAATGTATTTCATTTAAATTAATTGAAATAACCCTTAATAATGTATAATTTAAATTAAATATATATATATATATTATATATAAAAATATTAATTTAAATACACATAATGATGATTACTAATCATAAATTTAATGTAAGATCATCTTATGCTTGAAAAATTCATTTCTTGAAAAAATGTTTTTCATCACATTTAACTAGTTTATTTTAAAATCTAAATTTTACAATTTTATAAAATGAATTTTATCAAATGTATTACATATTTAGAATAAAAAAATTAATATTATTTAATAAAGTCAACATAATTTCTATCCCTAAATAATAGTAAAAAATCGAAAAAATCGGGTACCATAGTTAAGGTCAAAATGAGTTTACCCAGGGTTAATTTAAAAGGATAATGGTTTTAATGACCAAAATCATGATAAAACATCATATGATGTTTTTATTTAGAACATATATATATCATCATTTAATATGATTAATTATACATATCATATTTTAATTTGATTCATTTTGGATCCATTTGACCAAAAAATGACTTAATTATATAGTTAAACATTGAAAATTTACAAGAGTACCAATCTCCTCAATTATAAAAGGGAACCTCATCCCCTCAATTTTTCAAATATCCTAATCCATTTATCTCAAAGAAAACTAGAGAAAATATCTACCCAAAATCTTTATCCATGTTTTAGTGGTTTCTGTCTTCTAAAAATACATGCCCTAGGGGTCCTTAAAAGGATATCCAATAGAGAATTCTCTAAGATATGTTAATCATCAACACAAAACTCTTTATTTTTTTACTTCATTATTTCACCACCCTCAATTATTTCCAAAAAATTACAATGTAATAACACCACTATCTTCTATATATGAAGATTTTATTATGTTTATGGAATAATATTTATCTATATCCTTCTCTATTAAATGGGAAAGAAAACCATAACTTCTGTGTATATTGTACTACTACTTCATGAATTTATGTAAATTGTTTTCTAGGTAACATCCTATAATTTTTTATTATGTGTTTTTTCTTTTAATTAAATAAAATATTAATTAAATAATATTCTAAATAAAAATACAATAGTGAAAAATGTTTTATCAATACATTGACTTTATTAAATCAATACAATAGTAGAGATAATTCAACAAAATCACTACAAGTGACCGTAATATGACTAGAGAACCTCTGATTAACAAAATAAGAACAAAAGTATAACCCACCTCCTTTGGATCTTTCATAATTAAAAATGTACCAGTAAGGAATATAGAAAAAATATTGATAATAAGAGAAAATTATTGAACCATTCTATAGTAATAAGAAAGAACTTCGAATAATGTGTATTAGACAGACATCTAAGGCATTTATTTATATAATATTTGTTTTGACCATTATAAAATATAACCGTTGGAATTTTGTTTTAAATTTGAAAGTGACAATGTTAATATCTATTGGTAAAAGAGGACATGGAATGTAGTTTAAAGTATATATATAAGTTAGAATATATATTTATATTTGATTTAAGAAGTCTTAGTAATATTTTGATATTATATTTTTCAGGAAAAAATATATTTATATAATGTTTTAATTTATTTTAAAGCTCTTAGTTATACAAATTAGAAGTTTGGATGATGTGTTAAAAAAGTATTTAATAATATTTTTAAATAAAATATTTAATCTGTAATTTCTAAATGATATTAGTAATGTAAATATTTTTTCAATAAACTATAATTAGAAATAAAAATATTGATTTTTTTAGGAAGTAATATTTTTAATTTAATTATAATTCTGTTTTGAGAAATAAAAAATATAATATATACTATTTAAAAATAATATAGTTTATTTTTTAAAAGATTAGTTTTCATTTTTTATAAAAATGGGAGAAACCACTAAAGGCTAACTAAGAGACACATAAACTATAGTAGGACCCTCTAAGAGTGAACCCCATATGGGAGGCATCAACACAAGCTAGCCCATAAGCTTCCCACGTAGCACAGTGGCACACCGATGAAGAAAATCAACCACAATGTGCTTGATGGCCCATGTGTAAGGAAGATTCTATGCGTTGGGTGGGAAATATGACTATCGTACCTATTTATAAGGCCATTATTTGATTTATGATATTCATAGATCATCGATTATTATAAAATTAAGCACTCTAAATTAGTTTGTTTCAATATGGGACATTAGTTAGTGTTACTGTTCACCTTTTTAAATAGGTCGATAAAAGAATAATTGTTCAATATATATGACCTTATCAATTCAAAGCTCTTACTACACTTCATTTTCATCCTTGATTTGACTAAGAAACCTGTGATGTAGTCATATCCCTTATCCTTTGTTTATTCCTTCACCCACATCGAACCATGGCCCAACAATAGAAATTTTTAACTGAAAATAAATTTTAATCTTAAAATTAGATATAAAAAATAATATGCAGCCGTATTATTTTATGTGTTTTAGCTGTTTTTATATTCTTATTCAAGTAGTGGAAATGAATTTTGGGATAAATAAATATATATTCGTTATCATCATCATCTTTTATGGATATCTCTTAATACAATATCTCAAAGGCACCAATCTTTTGGTTGGAATATTTGGTTTCTGGTTTCTTCACATAAAACTTGCAGGGAAGGTTGTTTTTCATATATATATATATATGTGTGTGTGTGTGTGTGTGTGTTCTATATCACATTAAACCACTGATTTGTTTGGATACTAGTCAATAGACTAAAAAATGGAAACAAACCCCATATTATGCACTTGAAAGGCTTGATTCATACCACCCTCTCCTGTTTAGTGAAACCAAAAATCCAAGAGTCCATATTTCAACATTATTAATATTTTCAGGTAAGGGTTATGAATTTTGAAAATTATATTTATAAATTTATGAAAATTTTATAAAGGATGATATTATATTCATAATTATGCTTTAAATTTAAATATTGAAAGTAATTATTTATTCCAAATTTAATTATGAATTTATGTATGGTTTTTTTATTTTCAAGGTTTATAATTGAGTAATTATGTTTTTTGAAAACACTTAATAATGCAATTAGTATTATTATATAAGCAGTTATACTTTCAATTTTATTTTAAAAATTTCTATTTTTTTATTTATCATATAAAACAATAACAAAGATTTGTTTTTTAGTTTTTAACTTTTAATTATAAAGGGTATTTGATTTTATCAAAATCTACACATCAATATTTCTAATAAGAGATGTTTTTATTTGATTCCCTTAAGTAATGGAATGATATCACTATACATTTTTTTTCTATTAATAGAAATTTTTAAAAATAAAAGTTATCATTTTTTGTGTGAAAAATTATTTTGTTTTTGTAAATGTCATTCATAATATTAGTTATATAAATTATCTATAGCTTTTGAATTTCATGCATGCACTAGTGTAATTTTAATGAGTCTTTATTTTATGTACTTGTGATTTGAATTTAAGCATTTAAAAAAAAATTAATATTTAATAATAAAGTATTTAATAAAGGTGTTTAATTATCAAATTATTTAAGGGAAGTTATCTTAATGTTAATTTCTAGAATGTTATCAGTTGTATTATATGATTTTGTTCTAAAATATGTATTTCTCTAAAACAATTATGTGATTTTATAAAAATTATCTTTTTTAAATTATTAATTATTTTCCTTATGAAAATAATTCAATTATATTTCAAAGGTGTTTTAATGGATTGTGATTTAGAAAGGCGGATTTTCAAAATGTTTTCCTAAAAAATTTAATCCAACACTTTGGTATTATTTGAGTTAAGGAGGAATGGGGAGTGAGCCCATGACCTTATGAGAGTGATATTTCTTATGGACATATGGTTTTCATAGGATATTCCAAGTATCAAAATAATCCATAATGAAATTATTATTTTTCAAAATTATTTCAAAGGATAAATGAAAGTGTTTCCCAATAAGTATTTTGGAAAGAAAGTTTCAAATAATTATAATTTTTTAAAAGTTTTTTAAGTTTATTATATATATCAAATATTTATATTTTATATAAATTATTTTAAAATAGTTTTTATAAAATAATTTTTGATTGGTTTTAAAACCCCTCCTTTGAATATTTATGCCCATCCCTTGTTCTAAAAAGTTTTTCACGTGTACTTTTGAAATTATAAGATGGATGGTTTCACTTAATGAGTTAGTTCACATGAATAATTTTTTTTTTGTTTTTATTAATTTTGTAAACTCTGATTTTTGTGTAAGGTGTTTTCAAATTCTCCATAACCTAGACTAGAAAAGTTTCTTAGTTGTATAAATCAATTTCTATTTTTTAGTTATCTTTTATAAAAAAATACACATCAGGTTTTTGGCACTGAATATGGAAGCACATGATCAAGTATTTACATTTATTATAAGTGGAGTGGTCACGATAATTTTGAAAAATTAGATCATTTCATTAGGTTATGTATCTTTTCATAGTAAAATATTTTATTCTATAAATTTTATATGGAGGGAAGGATTACTCGAAAAAATATCTTATCTCTTTCAGATGAGTTACTTGTTGTGATAATTATAAAGTCATCCTTATATAAATTTTAATAGTTATCAAATCTTTGAGTTACTTGTAAACCCCTCTATAAAATTTCAAACTCCTCTGACATACTATGATTCTTTTGAGGATCAAGATTTAACCATTATATAATCATACAAACTCAACATTCCTATTTTTTACACTAAGGAATGAATCAAGAGGGTATTTTTAAATGTTTCACCTTATCCAACCAAGATTAATCACTAAAAAGGTTTTACTAATTTTCAAAAGGGAGAATCCTCCATGTAGCATATATGTATCAACTTTTTTATTTAAGTTTATATGGAAGAGTCATAGGAATAACCAACGATGAATTTAAAATATTCAAAGATGATCCAATTGGATTATCTTATAGGAATCAATTACAAACATACCTTTTAGAGTTTTATACTCAATATACATTCATAAAAATTTATTTTTGATGTTTACATCAATACAACCCCAATTGCACAGGTTTTTTAAGGAAAAAATAAGTATAACTTGGAACCACCTTGAGTATCATTCTATTTAAAAAAACACCTCTATTTTGTGAGAATCACCTACTTCAGATACTTTGGTAATGGTAAGAATGATATGAATAAAAATTGGTTGAATTAAAATTTCAAGATAATAGTTTAGTTGTTGTTGTAGGATCTCAAGAGTGCTATTTGAAGAGAGTTTGCATGAGTGATTTATGAGGGAAAAATTCAATTAAGGGAGGAGAATGTAACATCCTAGATTTTTTTATATATTTTTCCTTTTAAATAAATAAATTAATTAAATAAGATTCTAAATCTAAATACAAGAATGAAAAATAGTTTATTGATACATTTACTCTATTACATCATTACAATATACGACCTAATCTAAAAAATCACAACCAGTAATAACAATACCACTAAAGAACCTTTGATTAAAAAAATAATGCTGAAAGTATAACCCATTGCATTTGGATGTTCCATAATTAAAAAATATCATCGTGGAAGATAGAAAAAAGGAAGATAATAAGAGGAAAGCAAAGAACCATTATAGAGTATGAAAATTGAATTTCAAATAATATGTGTTAGCCAGATATCTAAGGCCTGTATTTATAGAAGCTTTGTTTTGAAATTTATAAAATATAACCATTGGGAATTTTTTAAATGTGAAAGAGACAATGTTAAGAGTTTTTGGTAAAAGATGACATGAAAATAAATTTAAAATAGATATAAGTTAAAAGATAATTTTATATTTGATTTAAGAAGTCTTAATGATTTTTAAATATTATTTTTTTCAATACAAACAATATTTATTTTAATTATATATGTTTTTAAATATCTTATTTATAAAGTTGATAATTTATATTATTTGTTAGAAAATTATTTAATATTATTTTGAAACAAAATATTTAAGTTTTACTTTCTAAATGATAATAGTATAAATGATATCAGTAATGGTAATATGTTTTGTACTAAACATTAATTTGAAATAAAAATAATGATTTTTTTAGAATTCATTTTTTTAATCAAATTGATTTTTTTTGAATTATAAAATATAATAATTAGTATTTTACAATAATTTAGATTATATTTTAAAAGTTTAGTTATTATTTTTTATAAAATAAAGGGGATACAACTACTAAGGCCTAATTAAGGGACACCTCAACCATATGAGTACCCTTTAGGAGTCAACCCTGTATGGTATGCATCAACCCAATCCATCCCATAAGATTCCTAAGTATCACTTTGGCACTTTAGTGCAACAGAGCTCCCGCAATGTGCAAGATGGTTCATGTTTAAGGCTGAGTCCATGCATAGTTTGGGCTAGAAGACCATCCAGCCCATGTATAGGGCCCATTATTTTATTAATGGGCATCTTTGTTCATATATTGTTATAAAAGTAATAGAAAAAATTCGTTTATTTAAATTTGGGACATTGGTTAAGGTTACTATTAACTATTTTAAATAGATAGATCATATAACAGTTGTTCAATATATATGATCTTGGCCGTTCAAAACCCATATTCCTATTCATTTTCAATATCAGTTCAACCAAGAAACTCATGATGCAGTCATTTCCCTTCTCCTAAACTTATTTTCTCACCCACATCGAACCATGGCCCAATAATATAAATTATAAACAGAAAATAATTCATAATCTTTAAAAGAGATATGAAAAATAAATCTATAGGAATCTTATTTATTGTGTTATGGTTGTTTTTATTAGCTTCATCAAGTATTGGAAATGTATTTTGGGATAAATAAATATATATTCGTTATCATCGTTAGATTTTGTGGATCTCCCTTAATACAGTATTTTAAAAGTACTGATATCTTCATTGGTTGTTTTTCTTTCTATTTTATTCATATAAAATTTTTAGTGTGGGATGATATATATATATATATATATATATTTTCTATATCTCCCTAAATCACTGATTTGTTTTGATACTCATCAATATACTATAATAATGGAAGTAACTCACCAATTATACAATAGAAAGGCTAAATTTATACCACCATAACCTATTGGGTGAAACCAAAAGGCCAGTAGTCCATATTTCTCCTTTGTTAATATTTTTATGTAAGGATTAGAGATTTTGAAAATTATATTTATATATTTATAAAATTTTATAAATGATGATATTATTTTCAAAATTATTTTTTAAGTTCACATATTGAAAGAAATTATGTTTTCCAAATTTAATTATGAATTTATGAAAGGGTTTTTATTTTCACAATTTATAATTGAGTTATTATGTTTTTGGAAAACCATTAATAATGGGAATTAGATTTTTTATATAATCACTTTTATATATATATATTTATTCAATGTTTATTTCCAATATTTCCAGTTTTTACCTATGATATAAAAAAATAAAAAAATATTTTCTTGTTATTTTTTAACATATAACTCTAAAGGGTATTTTATTTTACCAAATTTATATGTTAATATTTCTTATAAGATAAGTTTTTAATTTATTCCCTTAGAATAAATGAAAGATATCATTTATATGTTTTTTCTGTTTATAGAAAGATTTAAATAATAAAATCTATCATTTTATTTGTGAAAAGTTCTTAAACATTTATAAATTTGTTTCATAGTATAGATTAAAACATTATCTATAGCTTGTGACATTTCATGTAGGAACTAATATAATTTTAATAATCTTTAGTTTTATATTAATATGCTATAAATATAAGTATTTAAAAGAAAATATTATTGAATAAAATATTTTATGAATGTGTTTAATTATCAAATTATTTATTGGAAGTTATCTTAAGGTTAGTTTCCAAAATGTTATGAGTTCTATTTAATGATTATATTCTAAAATATTTATTTCTAAAAAACACTTATGGGATTTTCTAAAAATTAGTTTTTTAAAAGTTTAATTATTTTCTTTTTTGAAAATAATTCAAGTGGATTTTAATGGTTTTTAATGATTTTTTTGATAAAGGTAGATCTTAAAAAAATTCCTAAAAATTAAATTTGTCACTCGAGTATCATTTGAGTTGATGAGAAGTAGGGAGTAAACCCACGACCTCACAAGAGTGATATTACTTGTGGACACATGGTTTTCATTGGATCCACCAAGTATCAAAATAATTAAAAAGGAAGTTATTAGTTTTTAAAATTATATCAAAAGATAAATCAAAGTGTTTTCAGAAAAGTATTTTTGGAATGAATTTTTAAATAATAATTATTTTTGAAATGCATTTGAAAGGTATTATATATTTAAAATATTTATATTTGATATAAATTGATTTAAAATACTTTTTAAAATAGTTTTTATAAAATAATTTTCACTAGTTTTAAAACCCCTTACTTTGAAATTTTGTTCTCATCCCTTGTTTTAAAATCTTTTTCACAGGTAGTTCATATATTCTAAGATATATTAATTCACATATGGAGTTAGCGCATATTAAGAAAATTTAATTGTTTTTATTGTTTTTGTAAAATCTTATTTTATCTAAGGTTTTGTCTTATTATCGAAAACCTAGACCTAAAAAGGTCCTTAGTTGTATAAAATGGTGTGTATTTTTAGTTATATTTTATAAAAAAAATTACACATTATGTTTTTAGCACTCATTCTAAATGTGTGGGTTGATGACTTTACATACCATCACTGCATTGCATGGATAATCATAATAATGGAACTAATGAATATATATGATACTTATGACATAATAATGATTCCTTAAATTTAATATATCATCTATTTACTCACCCTTAACCCATTAAATAAATGATAATGTCACTCATTCATATGTATGACCTACCATCTAAATAAAGCGATGCGATTCATTTTCCATGTACAACTTTAAAGATTGATTTTAAAAATGCATATAATGAATAAATATTATATTTATAACATTAACTGAATTATATATATTATTAAACTATATCTTATTCACAATAACTAGAACTTCCAGGAAAAAACATACATTTGAGAATGAAGTAGTTAATGCCTGAAATAATGTTAATAATGAAATATTGTCAAGGAACATGTGATAAGATGTTATAAGAGGAATATATATGATATTATATATATGAATATGGTTCTGATATAAATAAATAACAAGTTTAAAATAATTATATATTATTTTAAATAATGTTCAACAAAGAGGAATCATGAGGTAAGGGATTTCATATCAATTTCCATTCCATTGAGACATATTTAGAATTACACACCTTTATAATTTATTTGAGGTATATAATATCCCTTTTTTGTATTTGACATGAATATATTTTTATTAATGATGATTAAAGTTTAAATTAATGTTTTATATTTTAATATGATAAAATTTAAAAGTTTCTAAATATATGAGGTTTTATATTACTATGTAATTGTTCTAGGATTTTATATATTTTTCATTGAAGGAATCATTTAACATATCCTTTATAAAATTCACATATATTATTATCCTATGGTTATTTTATACTAACAATGTTTTCTTATAATGTTTTCCCTCCATGGAACATGAATCAAGAAAATAAATGTTTAAAATAAAATCTAATGTTATTTATCTTTTTGATTGGGTGTTTTTTTCTCCATGACCATATTTTACAAAATTGTTTTAGATTTCTCTTAAATATCTATACTCTTTATATCACTGGAATTATTATTTCCTAAAGAATATACCATTTATAAATACGGTGTATTATTATTAATGTTATTTTATTAACCGAGGAAATATTTATATTTCATAACCTTTAATAAATACATACATATATTGATAAGGCATGTTGTTTATGAATTTAAATTGTTCATTACTGATCTTAGGAATGAATTGGATATGCAATGATGTGTTGAGACCATAATTATATATACCCTTGAGGAATCGATAACTTTAATGAGAAAAACTAGTTTTATAAACTTATAAAATGAGTTTTTTGTATATACCTAACTATAGTTTAATCTATATTTCCCTAAGGCATTGATAGTAAATATATCATGATGTTTGAGACCATGAAATATAATTTTATTCATTACCTTAATTGTGAATTAAGTCCTTATTATCCGTGATACTACTACATTTATATTATTCTTTGAAGCATTTCGTTATCATGTTATTGATTAAATGGAATATGTTTTAAGTTATCTAAATTTCCATATTGACTATTCCTAATTTACTCATGATATTTTTCACTATTTTTAACCATTATCGATAATTTGAGCTCAAACTAATTTTTTTTTCTTTCCCTGTGTTATGAAGAAGGAATCTTTGAATGAGTTTATAGATGAATAATATTTAAATTCAATTTATTTTTATATTTCATTTCCAATGTAATATGGGAAGCCTGTTTGTATCTAGTTCATCAAGACTACTAAATTGACATATTCTTGGTGAAGTGATATCTTGTTTCTTAAGACAATGTAATAAAGTATTCATTTACTCTGGGTTACTAGAGTTGTGGATATTATAATAAGATACATAAAATGGATGTAAAAAAACTTTTCATAATGATAATTTAGTCAAGGATATTTATATGATATAGTTAGAATGTTTTGATGTTTCAAAAGAGTGTGTTAAGGTTTCCAAGTTGCAATTTTCTATTTATATATTAAATAAATCTTTTTGGAGTTAAAAAATATAGTTTGATAATGTAATAAAATAGTTTATTTTTATAGATAATGTGGATTATTATTATGTATACAAGTGGATTAGTGGGATTTTTATGGTAAATCTGAAAATATATGTGCATGTCATACTCATTTTAAAATATGATATCCAAAATTTATATTATTTAATTATATGAATGGGAATATTCTTCTTGATGAAAGACATGAGTGAAGAATATAACATATTGGGTAATAATATCTGTAGAGATAGATCAAAGATGATACTTAAAATGAGTCAAAATACATGACAACACTTTTTATTTCTGTGTTATTTGTGCTCACTCACACACACCACGAGAAACTTCTTAGGAGGTCACCCATCCTGATATGTACTCCATGATAAGCTCACTTAACTGTGGTGCTCAAATCATTCAGGATTGTGAAATAAAGGTGAATCTTGTTGACATGAGTTATATCATTTATCCTTTTGAACCATTTAACATTATAGTGTGTTATATTCAGCCCCCACACTTAGATCATGACATTATCCTTATAGAACATAAATTTAACCTAATAAGTTCCATCACACTTCCATATGGGTTCCTCTTTTGACACCGATGTAAAAACCGAGTCCTACTGACATCACAAACACCATGACATAACATGGACATTGGGTCTTGTCCAACTAGTATCTACTATTTCCCCTACAAAAATGAGGTCTCTTTCCTAGGGCCCACTGAAATTCTTGAATGAATCATTAGAAAAATAAATCCCCACACATGACAACACATTTTATTTCAGTGTTCTTTGTCCTCAATCACACACAACCTCGTAAACTTTTCAGGAGGTCACCCATCTTGATCACCACTTAAGGACAAGCACGCTTAATTATGGAGTTCTAATGAGGTAAAATCCTAAAATAATGGTACTACTTGTTGAAATGATTCATATCATTTAGCCTTTTAACCCTTTAACATTTTGGTGTGTTATATATATTGATAAGTGTTAAAGAAACCTATTATGGAGAACTCTATGAAGGTTTCTTTACAAGTGTTACATGGAATGAATCACAGAAATATTAAAAATCCATATAAATAGTTAGAATGAATGTATACAATTCCTTATACATCTAACACTTGATCTATATTATATTCCATGTTATGTAATTGACCTGTTGTCACTTATTATTCGAGAATAACAAGTATATACTAATCTGATCTAAGTGAAATTACCAATATTTCTATCAATAACATCCGTAAATAATTAATAATAAGTATGAATATGTTCTTAGTATTTTAAGGTTGGTACGATCTCTTTGAAAGGGATTAAAATGAGGGAAACTTCAAATCAAAAAAGATGATATGATATCTTGACATGGTTACACGTTTTTCCTAAATGGTATACATATCAATTACAATAGTTCCAAACAAGACACCATAATTTACTCAACAATATTGGAAGAGTATATAATTGAATCAGATGTTGAGAAGGAAGTTATTTGGATCAATAAGTTTATCAACAAAATTGGTGTGGTTACTATAATTGATAGAGAAAATGATCTTTAATTTAAAAGCAATTGATCAAATTCTTAAGTCAAGGAACCTCGATCTTACAATATGATTAAAAAAATACTTCTTAAATACCATATATTTTGAGATTAATTTGAGATTGGTTATGTAATGATATATTAGGAGGATATTGATTATAATATAGAAAATATTTTGAAAAAACCATTAACACATCAAAAGTGTGAGAGTCATGTTGAATTTCTTGGTATTGGATAGAGGAGTTATTAAATGAATTATTTTTAAAATGTATCATGATTTTATAATAAAGGAAACCTCTATTTATCATCCATTCATGTGTTTTTCATTTACTTTACATGAATTGTGAAATATTAATATCCCATCAGATTATGGGTTTGAGTTATTTCTAACAAATGATCATAATGGAGTATTATGGGTTGTGATAATATGTTAATATTAGATTGATTAGAATCCTATTTTTATTTAAAATAGTTGTATATGATACAAAGAATATATCCTTGATATTTTATGTCAAGACTTCTTATCTGGAATGCCCCACTAAAGTATATCACATGGAATGTTATAAAATCATTGATATAGTTATGGTTGTATGATTATTATGTATCCCCATTACCTAAGGTTTGTGAGATAACTAGCATGATAACAATCATACTTTGATACCTTCCTCACATAATCCTCAAGTCTTATATAATCACTGGTGGCTGGGTATATTTTTGATCATGCCATTAGTTGGAGCATAACCAAGATGAGATTTATAACTTTATATAAATAGAAATGAAACATGGGACCTTGAATTAATTAGAATGAATAAATTCATAGTCATTATTATTTTAATGAAAATTTATTTTCTCATCTACTTAAATAAATTAAATGTGTTATATTAATTTTATCTCATCTATGTATTTTAAATAATCATAAAAATATGAAATGGTATATAATAGATTGACATGTTACACGACTAGTGGTTGATCCATGTGATAGAAAAATGGATTATATAATTATATATGTAATTTATATTATTCCTATTGTTTTGGAAATGTTTATATGGAGATATGAGTTTGTTTTCAAGATTTCACCAAAACCCATTGTAGCTTGAGTAGAAATACATTTTTCTAGAGGTCTCTCTTTGTATGATTTTATTAATTAAATAATTTATATTTTTTAAAACTAAAAAGTCCCATATGGTTACACAACTATGACATTGAATAAAGATTAAATTTTAGATAATGTGTTTGTACCAAAATGAAGTGAGTTTTATAAATTATATCCATTGAAGTTACGATGGGTTCATAGAGGTTTATGATGTTTTTGATAAATTTATTATGGTATTTAAGTGAAATTGAGAGATTGTTGGATATTATTTAAAATTGTTCAATCATATTATATGATTAAACTATATAATAATCCTTGAAATTAATATTATTTATATCAAATACTACATTCTTTATATATCATAAAAGTAAATGAGATACCTCTATCATTATGCATGATGGGATTATGATATGGGTTATCAAGTGAATGGATACTACCACATATTCTATATGGATAACTTTGGAAATTAATCATCTAGATGATTCATTTAAATCTTAAAAAACATATTATAATTATTCAAAATGTTCAAATTATTTTACATCCAATTGAGTATGATTTTTGGGTAATGCAGGTTAGTATCCAAATGTTGGTATTCAATGATTGATGTAACAACCTGAACATAAAAAATATATAACTAAATGTTTTAAAATAATATATTATCACTTACATACCCAATAACTATTAGTTTATATTTTTATTGGTTTAGGTCACTCATTACCTTATATAACCCATACTTTTAGTCAATGTAAATGGTTTCATAAAAAACAATTTCTTATAATAATAAACTTTATTTGTTCAAGAAAAATAACCGTAACTAAAATATTTTCTTATTTATTGATCCCAATCATCCTTAAAACCTATGAAAATCATATGAAAATTTTGGATAAGAATATGAATCTCAAATAAATGTTTAAATTTCTCCATTACCATACCTAAATATGGTAGCATGTTTCCAAGAAAATTATCAATAAATTAGAGACTCATAAACCTTTGGTCAAAGATAAAGACCTAAAATTAAATACCTACAATTTTCTTGCATCAGAACTTGAAATAGCACAAAATAATGTCCTTGTTGCATGATTCCAAACTACGAAACACAATATCAGACACCCCCTTTCTAATCAATTTTAGCCATTCTTCACACAAAAAATTTGTGTCGGAGTGGTTTCCCTATTCATGACCTATGTCAGTATAGATGATGCATTATTATTAAAATCCCCTTCCTTGAAAAAACCACCCACTGTGGTCTCGAGTCACATAATCCTTAATTTCCCTTTTCTATCAACAATACAATGTCAATTTTTTGAGATCCCTTTTTCTTGACTATATAGTATATTCCCCTAGGTGGCCTTGAATAATTTGCCTACATAGTGGGTCTATCTGTCAATAGATACCACTGTTTGGCTATGCAACACATGCCTCAATTTTCCCTGTATAATAAAACCCCCATAATGGGTTTTGTCAAATAATGGTAACTCCATTCTTAGAAAATAACTCCTCTTTGTTTATACTTCGTGTTTTAGATTTGGTGAACATATAAATCATGACTCAAGATTCCCCTTGGAAGTATTTAAATAATATTGGAAGAATTCCTAGCCACTAATCCATGTTTGGGATCTAATTTCAAAATTTATGTTCAAATATATTAAACCTTAAAGACTATCCTTATTAGTCCAATATGCATGACTCTAAAATTTCCTTGAAAAAAGAGACATGGTACTCACCAGATTGAAAACCCGCAAAGGGAACTCTAGAAAAAATTCAATGTCTCATCTTGCTAGACCTACACTATGTATGGTATAGTAAATATTGGGAAATAAAAATATAAAAGGTAGGGAAGCCTATGAAAGAGCCAAATATCACCTGCTAAGTCTCTTACACATTGAACTAAGGAAAAAATTAGGGGGATGAAAAAAATACAAAAGGTTTTTAGGGTTATCCATGTGACCCTAGAAATAGTCAAACTATTCTCTCTATAACCCATGTCTTAGGAAAAAAATTAGAGAATACCTCCAAACTTGACGTAGCTCCAAATCCAACAATATGATGACAGAATGCACTAAAGTTCCCTAAAGTTTCCTTAGAAATATATTATTTGTTTCTGAGTGAATCTAATTCTATGGGGGCTTTTGTAGACACCATGAAATGTGTTCCATGCACTTTTCCACAAAATTTCCCCAATAGGGCTCGAAACGTTCACCTTGCGACTCTACATTTCTCATGTGGGTCAGTGATGGTAGCGAAGGCACTGGGATGAAGGGTGGGGACTGAAACCCATCCCTAATCCCAAGTAGGGGTGTGAGGGTGCACCCCCAAAATATATAGAAATAAATTTGGCCAAGTCCCCAAAGTGGTTCCCAAGGTATCTACAGCACACAAGTACTTGTGCACCCTCATAATAGTGCTCAATCCTACTTGATTTCCCAATTTCATTTCTCCCAAGGTCCAATTTTTTCCTATAAATAGACCCTTGGGGTCTTCATTTGTATGGAAGAAATTCTCTGAAGCCCAATTACTGCTCTGGTAGCCCTAGTGCTTCGCCCATGTCTTATGAAACCTTAATGGTAGTTCATTAACACTAAGAGTAGAGGAATTGAAGGAGGATCATAGGACTTATGTCCCTTTAGTGTTTGAAATCCATAACACTTTCATTCCTAAAAGCACCCAACCTACCTAAATCAAAAACACATTCACTCCACCATTTCTTCTCAACAAAACTTGAGCACCCCACTTCTAGAAATACCTATTAATACTCTTGAAGGCTTAAGTCCAGTCTTTTCCAAGTTTTAAAAACGAGGTTGTTCATCACTTAAGTAAACAACAGGTCCCCCAAGCCTACATGCGCGCCCATACCTACACACTAGATACCTACTTGGGCACACTTATTTGATTCACCTTATCCATTAAGCCTATACAATCAATTTATCATGCCTTATTAAAAGTCATTCATGGAAAGGATTCCTCTTCATTGGATCCCTTTTTTGAAAGGGATTATGTGGGAACCTCTACAAAAACCTCATGACTTATCAAACCTTTGTGAAGGACACATCATCATGTGTACTATTTGGGATTGTATATCCACAGTAATAGGTTTACCACATTAGTTTTATAATGGGGTTAGGATTCATGGAGCGTCTGTGGTTTTCTATTTCTGTCGTCACATGGAATTGTCTCCTAGGAATAATGTTGGGGAGTTCCCGGTTTGGAGGATTATGGATCAGTCTATAACTATCACTTATCATATCTAAAACCTAGAGCCTCAGGTCCTTGTTGGGAAAGGTACAGTTCACACCTAATTTTACTTTTGAACAAAGTAGAAGTCTCCCTCCCCTACCGGGACCAATTTTAGGGAAAATATCCTAGTGTAAGCCCCAACCTCTCATGTTGGAGATTGCGGTCTCGCTCCTCTCTACTTCCTTAACAATCACTCCTTCCTTACGTTGGATCTTCATCTAATGTAAATTGAAGAGGGGGAAGGTTCTTTTCCTCGGCCTCATCCACCGTCACCACCATAGTCCTTTCCTCTTCCACCAACAGATATGTAAATGTATGTGTTCCTTTTTTGAATCTTTCATATCCTCTTTTTTCTCACACCAATAATTTCTCAAGTGGGCTTTGAGATTTGTGATGATCACAACATTTTCACAAACACATCATATAATGAACTATGATAACTCTGATTCCCATCAAAACTGGGATACCCAGGGAGCCTTCCTAAGGCCCGATCTCCATCTCATTTCATCCATAATTGGGAATATTCTTTAGGAGTAAGTCATAAATTAATCCCCTAAACCACCATGTCATCCCTTTAAAGAAGTAATCCTAAACTCATTTCCCTTAAAGGACTACACTCTTTTATGCAATTCACTAAAATACATGGGATTTTATTCCCACCTGAATGGGATACGTAGGAAACCTCCATGAGGTTCAAATGAA
The DNA here is from genome assembly GCA_963277665.1 of Viscum album. Taxonomy (NCBI): domain Eukaryota; kingdom Viridiplantae; phylum Streptophyta; class Magnoliopsida; order Santalales; family Viscaceae; genus Viscum; species Viscum album. The sequence continues at coordinate 227,744,720 of OY728123.1, read as the reverse complement.
ACACTCCAAAACAACCATATTCTTCCCAGTTCATATTCTTAACAGGGTCTAATACAACTTGGAAACTAAAATATCTTCAAGGTTCTTTGGGCTGCTTATGAATAAGTTCCACACAAATATTTGACTAAGAACCATCTCCTAAGATGTCCTTACCACAAGACATTAAAACACATGGTTAGGTCCTTATCACATGACCATAAAAGGCCTGATGTGTCCCATTAAGTGTCACTGAACAATGAGGGTTCTGATTCCTTTCACAAAGACACATATAGGGCCCATTTATGGGTACAATCCCACCATCAAAACAAAATTTCATCTCCCTGGACTATAATAAATTCCAGAGTGCCCCACTGGATGGCTTAAAAACCTGTATTATCGAAAAAATAGTAAAACTAATCTCTAAATAGTATACGAGAGGATACCATTGATGGAGAACCTCAAATACATACAGATTTATCCATTAATTAAGAACCTAAAATACATACAGATGATTCTAAAATTCACACATGCTAATAATTGATTTAAAATTTCAAGGAAAACCTATTTTATACATGGAAAATTAATAAGGGTTCAATAAAATATCTTAAATCTATAAGAGAGTCACATAGTAGGAAATAATTCCCCCCAAAAAGTGTGTGATGAGTCTGAACTCCCATACTCACGACCATTGGATGCTCTTAGGTATAATAGGTCCAAACCTAACAAACACCTACTTTGGAAAGCAGGCACCTTTAGATAAAAAACCATTGGATGTTTCAGTTCCATAAATAAATTCAATGGAAACTGCCCAGAAGTAGTGATTTTTAACTAGAGAAAACATTTCGAGGGAGACGAAACAAAAATGGTGAACCCGATGTGAAATATTGTAATGGCCCAGACATATCTAGTCCATTAATTTGTGAAAATGTGGTGTTTGAGGTGTTTTAGAAGGTTAAGGTGTCTTGGGTTGCGTTTGGGTGGGATTTTAAGGAAATCTACAGGGTAATATATTTCACACGGTTGGCGCATGGTTTTCCTAAACCGTATGACCCAAACTGTGCAAGGATGGTCTTAGGGGCAGTGGATAACGCGCAATTAGCACACAGTTTTTCTAACCATGCAAAGAGTTTTTGACGAGGCAGAAGCTAACGCACGGTTAGAGCACGTTTTGTTAAACCGTGCGGACTAACAGTGCATGCACTTAAAGTTAGATACTAAAATTGTGGATCTAACTAGTTTTGCCTTTAATCACCTCGTTTAAGCCCCTAAGAGGACCTAACTCGGTATTACTATCCCTTGAAGGTTATAAAACCTCTCCCAAGTGTTTAGAGTCAATATGGAGGCCCCCCTTGGCGAGTCGAAGCCGGTTTCTCAAGGTATGTGTTCCTTTTGTCGGGTTTCATAGATCTACTCCTCTCCTCTCAGGATCTTAGATCTACACCTGTTATGGGTAGATATAAGTGTTTGGATGTCGATAATGATGAGCTTTGGTCTTGGTTGTGTTAGGAGAAGAGATCTAGGGAGGATCCTTGGTGAATCGGCCCGGTCTTCTTAGGCATTCTTCGACCGTTGTGGATTCAAAACCGTTGAGGTAGGGGATTCGTGGATTCTATAATTGTTTATGTGAAATCGTAGAGTTAGCATGATTTATCCCTTTTAGATTACAATGAAATTGAACTAATTAAATAATTGAACTGGATTAAAAGAATTGGTCAAAATGAATGTTGTTGCTTTGTATTGTGATAACGGTTTGCCTCTTGATTTGCTAGATAGTGTGATATATATGCCTTTATTGTTAGCATGTTGTTCTTGATGAAATTGATAAAGAACATAAAGCGTGAATTAATTGATAATTAATTGGATAAAGATAAATAGTCATGTAGACGAATCCATTTGTTGTTGTTGTGGTTGTTGTTTCCGTTTGATGTTAACCAAATTGATGCTGATGTATGTGTTTAATTCAATTGGTTAGTAAACCAAAAATATATTGGTACTTTTTGTTTCAAGGTTGGATGCCTTATTAAAGGGCCAAGATCCCAATTTGATGTGATGTTTATTTTTCTTGCTGTTTGTGCTGTAATGTGGCCCTGGAGGGGTGTTGTGATATGTGGAGAAATAGAGGACATTTTGGTTATGGCAGAGGATGACGCCCAGAGTGGCGAGATGCATCGGTTTATGCATGTGGGTGTCAGGGAGGACACCAGGGATGATGAAATGGGATGGATGTGGTTGTTGGATTCTTGTTTATTCTTTGGTTGATTATCTACTTTACATTTCCCCACTGCTCAAGGAAGCTGGTCTTGCTTACCGTTCTTCCAAAAGAGGTGAAGACACACGGGGTATGCCACGTGCTTTCTGTGTTTAGCCTCTTAAGGGAGAATGGGTCTACGCTCTTACTATAGGTGGCAAAGACTCGATAGGTAGTATATCTACTCACCGTGTTGAGCCCCTTGTGTTTAGTAGAATATGATGATTTTCTAGAATTCCTGGGAATATGGGAAAGTAATTCTGTAATGAATGTTCGAATAAATGACGTTAACCCATGGGGTTGGAGTTTGTTGAAACTTAATGATGAGATTGAGAACTTTTGAAGGGACAGTGGAATTTTTGGATGGGGTGTTAATGGAATTTTTATTTAATGTGGAATTGTTCTTGGATAATTAATGTTTGAAAAATTAATTAACGTATAGTGGAATTGATAAAAAGGGAATGAAGTAATCTAATAAATCCCTTAAATGGTTGTGTGCTTATAGGATACCTAGTCTTAGAAGTGGAAGCCCAGAGTCTGAGAGATGTTAGCTGCAGTTGTGTCTAAGAATAGGTTATTTCCATAGTGTGGTTGTGATTTATAATATATCTTGTACTTTTGTGTTTCTATACGCTACTCCACCTTGTCATTAAGGGAAACTGACACCCCAGGATACTGAGCCCTGGGGGGTGTTTTCCCCTACATTCTGGTGGGAGGATGAATGGCTGACTACCCCCTTTGACCCCACTCTCTTCTCTTGGTAGATACTAGTGCCATTAGACACAACGGTTATTTTTACCCATATATGTGTGTAGAGGTATGTAAGGGATTGTGTTTATTCACACACATATATTCTGGATATAGTATCCTATGGAATACTATAGGTGTAACTTGTATAGGCTATGATGTCTTGAGGATCCGTACTCGGTGTATGAGCTGTAATGGCTTGAGGTATAATACCCGACGTATGATACAAGTTATGTGAGCTGTGGTGGCTCCCGGAAACTACCTGGTTACTTTTGGTTGTGAGGATGGTGTGTCTCTTCACCCAGGTGTCTGCAGGAATCCCTTTATAGTGCACGTGGTGCAGATTGTGGAGCTTATCCCAGGTGTCTGCAGGAAATCCTTTGGAGAGAGATGCACAAGACGTATGTCGTTGGGGAAAAGCGTAAAACTATTAGGGAAGTAGTAGTGGGGTACCCTTGATATTATTTACTATATTCTATACTCTTTTATGCATTACTTGGTGAGAGTAGCCATGGTGAGGTTGGGAACTTAGTATACCTGTTTAGGTGACGTGTTAGTTCCACTTTTTGTTCATTGTGCTCTATCATGCTTTCTTTACTTTTGAATGAGAGGCTTTGGGGATGATTCTATTGATTATACTGTTATACTCACCCTACATATATATAAACTATTTTCTAGGTCATTTGGAGTAGGCTGGAGATCAAGATGGTTTCTACAAGCTTGGGGTTTCCAGAGCTGTTCGGGCTTCTAGTTGCAACTATTTTTACTTTCTTTTGGGTACTTGAAATTCTCCCTTTCAGTTGTAGTATTTTTGCATGACATTACATATGTGCACTTGGGTTTTATTTTATACAACAGTTCTGATTTGGAGTGGGTTTGTGTCTATCTTATCTATCTCTTCCGCATGTTTTCTCTTAGAGGGTAATGCCTCCCATTTGTGTGTTACAATACCCTCGGTGCTAGTCGCCAACCCGGGGCCTACTGGAGGCAGGACTCGGGGGTCATTATCTCCCTTCTCACATTGCTGGCCCAGGAGGGGTACACTTTATGGGGAGGAGGTCATGACAAACCTTAACCAAGATGATAGTATTACCCATCCATCAGGCCCCTATCAATTGATAAAGGAAGTCCAGAAAAAGGAACCAATCATGAATGTGTCCATCTAAAAAAAATTCTTTAATGAAGTTATTTTTTTTATTTTTCAAGTTTTATCAGAACTCCCTTCACTCCAAATGGATTCATTCAAGTTTGAACCAGTGAATTCCCATACCACTGGTCAAGATAGATCCTCATCCATTAGAAGTACATCATTAAAAACTTAACATATTCAATTCTAGGTCTCAAATGTATTGGTTTAGGAATAATGTCAACAAGGTACTATCTCAACCCTAGAGGCTGATCGAAAGGCTCTATAAGTTATCAGAAACCCATGATCCTCCAGTTAATGATGACCTATGGTCAAGAAGTAGACGATGCCCACCACCATCTTCAACCGTTTTGGGTCTTTATCCCCAAAATGTAATAACCAGTCCCTCCCATACTATAGGGAGGTGGATCAAGGGGTCACTCATGACCTCAATTGGAAGAAACAAGGGTCCTTCTTGAGGGCTCCCATTAACAATCACCACTAAAATAATCATGTGGAAGTGAACCCCCAACATGATGGGGGTGTTGCCTTTGGTTGTTCAGACTAGGTCCCTCATACCCAGGCATGAAATATGCACCACTGTGGACAAAAACTAACCAATAGGGAGCATGTTCTTACCTTATCCCCCTCTAGAGAATCCCATCAACCTAAATTTGTTGAAAACAATGAATGGGAATATACACCTATATGCCATATTTCTACCAACCAGTAGACTCATATGGTGACACCCAACCAATACCACCATTTAAACATAGTGGAGTACCATGAGTAGGCACATAAATGTGCTTAAAAACTATTATCCAGTCAGTATACTTGTCTGACTGCATTCATAGAAGCCCACATGGCAAATATGGTGGCAACTTGTAAGCATGAACATACACTTGTCTACACTCACCAATCTTACCAGCAGTATCATCTATTATAAGTCCATCAACCATACTTGGTGAGAAATATCCAGCTGGAACATACATCTACCCACATCCATAAAGCCTCCCAATAGTCTAATTTGGTAGCACCCAGAGAAGTTTGTCGGAAAGCTATGACAACTAACCTGGGGAAGACTCAACTCTCTGCCCCCAAACACGCGTAGTTATAGTATCCACTAACCGGAAAGGAATGATATGAATATCTACATACACCTACTCTAAATAAAAAATGGACATATATTCATATTCTGGCCACTTAAGTCACTAAACACATTTTATCAACGGTGAAAGGGAAGACACAAATTCCTGCCCATATTCAGGAAGCCTGCCGGAATATCATAATTGAAACTTCAGCAGTACCAGGGGAACAGACACATAGTTCTATCCCCACATCTAGGATGACTCATCGGCATGCCATCCCAGAGTAGATACAAACCTATTTTCCAGTCTAGGAGGGTTATGGGACATACTCCCCCATATCATATGGACAATCGAATCAGGAACATACACCCTTTAAAATTGGAGATAATAGGCCTATTATGATGACCACTTAAAAGAAGGCATATACACCTACCCATACTAACTAATTCTACTAATAAGTGGCCCCAAATACATATAAAAGAACATCTAATAAGAAGACCCTCCAATAACCGAGGGAAAATCTAGAGCCAATCTATGATCTAGCTCCTCTTAATGCTGGAGTTCTTGAAGCCTTCAGACATTTATCTATTTCAAATCATGATCCTACCCTCCCATTACCAAATTATGGGATTATTAGCAGTAATTCTAAAGTTTCCCTCATACACTTCGTCATGAAGGATTTCTTCATGAAAATTTGGTCAATATAGAAAACTTACTTTTGGATGAGAGCCACAAAAACCCTCTGTGTGACCATAAAATCAAGGAGAAATATATTTTTTATCTTTTTTTAATTAATCTTGGTGGTCCTCCCCATGATGAAATTATCTGTGAAAGTTCTCTCCATAATAGTGTTTTGCATTGTGAAGATAATTCTCTAATTGACAATATTGTGATGAGAAATCCCTATTATCTCAAGGAACTTTCCAACATAAGGACAATAATGTCTGGTGACTTATTACTAATATGTGAAATAATTTCTCAACCAGAAGTCATCCCAAGGTGATGATCATTCTTTGAACCTCCCTTGGATATTTTATCTTCTAATATAGTATAGGGAAAAAAATTGATCCTATTTTTTATGATAAAACAATTGAGAAGTGTCCACTTTGATCAAACCAAGTTGAGAAACCTCTATAAATAGATGAAGAAGATATGTTGAATATGAGAAAATAACTACCCAAGGGTGAAATACAAGTCATTTTCTTGCCTTTGGAAACCTCTCAATGCAACATTCCAGAATTGATGGTAGAAGATTGCATTTATGATATCTGCCTCAACATATGGGAGACTCTTCATCATCTATGAGACAAAGTATTACCATATGATGAATATCAAGGTCATGTTAAGGTAATAGAAGGGTTGAAATGCCAAATTGACTTAGCATATCTCTATGTTTCTCGGCATCCAAAGGTTGAGAATCAATTGATAACCCCTCAACATTCATGCCTTAATGAACTAAAGTGGCTATGCTAGTGAATTACTGATACCCCATCTGGTGTTCACATCAGAGCATGGAGTGCACACTGAGAATTGCATTTCACTATGCTCAAAATTTAGGAAAACCATCTAAAAGTTGTCTCATGCAATGTTATTTCTCATGTCTTTCTACAATCAACATGTTTTTTATGTAATTAAATATATGCTCAAGAACATGATTTGACTAACTCTCATCAAAGACAATACCAAATAGAGAAATCTATCGAGATACTTTTACATCAAGCATTTGAGAACATTAAATAGGCCTCTCTCTTGGATGGTGTCAACCATCAAATTGCTCAAACATCTGAAATTGCACAATGTTCTTCCAAAATAGGCGATTTAAGTGGTTTTCAGATAATTCAACCATCCAATTTTCAGCCATGAATTCATAAAATTAGAAGAGAATATATACTAATATCATCCATAGTAGTTTAGAAGCCACCCCAGCCTTCAAGGCCATGGGATTGTTTAACTCAACCTCCAAATTCAATAAACAAATTTTTAAGGTTTGATGAAGAAGAATAGAAACATCCCCATCCTGTAGGGATGATGGATTTTCACATCTATAATCCCCTCATCAAAGGATGTTTGTTTTCTCCCAATTAGTAAAGAAACCAAAAAGTGAACATATAACTAAACTATCCATGGATTAACTTCAGGTTACTGTCTGTAAAATAGTTCTTGGGAATTCTACATATAGGGGAACGAAGTCTCATAGAGGATACAGAAGAAGACAATCTTATAAAGATACTAACAGAATGTCATCAATGCATTATGCATCAGTGAATGTCATTAATACCATTATAGAAGATCCTCTAGATAATGAGTCCACTTTAGGGGAGTAGGAGGATGAAGTTCTTATTTATAATATAGTATACACTGAAGTAATTGAAGGAGGGTTGCATACCTAAAATCAGAGGCCTACCCAGAATCTAGGTATTCCCTCAAGTACCCAACTCCCTCCTCTTCGAAAGACATATGAAAAGGGGAAAGGTAAAGGTCAGATCATGTCTCTCTTTTCCACAGGATAAGGTCAATCTATTTATCTTGAAGAAAGATTTTCCCTATAAGAAGAGGAGATGAAGGAATTGAGAAGACTCAATGTAGAGAAACTTCGAAGTAGAAGTTTTGCCAGACATTCTCCACAAGAAGATCCTCAGATTGTACATCAAGTAGGAACTCCCCAACAAAGAGGGTTTGTTACAACTATATATGTGGATAAAGAATTCCCTCCGTTGGGTACACAATAAGAACACGATCAAACACATCCTTATAGGAATTTACCCATGTATTTTCCATGAAAAATACCTGTAACACCACCACCAGTGGTTTTTCCAGTCATCGCGCCAGTTCAAGTTTGAGATGTTGTGCTGGTATAGGTCTCAACTCATCTAGATATTCTCCAAATTCTTATGAATACAATTGAGGCATTAAAAACTCGATTGGAAGCTATAGAAGAATAGCATGCACCAGTACAAACAGAAAAGAAATATTATCTTGAATGGGTAGATCTGATCCCTCCCCTACTAAACTTTGTGAATACGACATTTCAAATCTTTAATGGTTCAGGAGATCCAGAGACACACTTAACACATTTTCTATCTTGTTGTGATCCGATGATGGGGATCACTCAACAATAAGAAGCGGTAAAACTCAGATGATTTTTGCAACCATTATAGGGGCCAACCTCTTTCTAGTATTCAATTTTTCATTCTCGATCAATTACTATATGGTAAGACCTCCATTTTAAATTACTTCTCCAATTCAACTCAATGTTACCAAAGAGAACAATTTTTGATCTTACAAATTGAAAACAAAGGGAGAAAAAAAGACTTTCTGATTTATTTGGTTGAAGGATATGATTAATATATTCATTAAATCTACCACTACATCTAGAAGAGTTTATTACAATTTTTGTGGAAAATCTATGTGATGATTTAGAAACACCAATAATCCCTGTGAAATAAACAGGAGGGTTTCGAGACCTCACTTCAATTGCCCAAAAAGTGGATGATTCTATTGTGAAAACCAAAGATAAATCTTGTGTAATCCCATTAGCTCTAGGAAGGAGAATAGGGAAAGTATAGGCTACTGTAGTCACACTCAAACAAGAACCTATACCTAATTCTACTTCAAAACCTTCATCATACCGAAGGGATCCACCTCCCGAGCGTCAGCCGAAATGACCGCCCCATTAAGATTATCAAAAAAATCAAAGGTGGAAATAGTTTGAGGATTTAAAGAAAAAAATCTATTCTTTTTATAATGAATAGGTTCTAAGTTACTTTATTTTATATTTAGAAAACAATTTGGTTTAGTTTTAAAGGCTGAAGAAATCGAACAAAGAAGGAGATTAAGATCTTCCAAATTATTTCCCCTTTTAGGAAATGTTGGGGCATACCATTTAGGAGTGTTTTGTTTTTAAAGAAATCATAAAAAATGGTAGACTCTAGAAAAGTGAAACTAAAAAGTTCATCAACCCAAGTAGCATGTGTTACTACTACCGATCTAGAGGAAAAGGGCTGATGACAGGAAGTAAAAAGAAAAAATACATAGAAGTATGATGATTGGATGGTCAGGAAAATGATCAATCAAACTCATGCCAATATATGATCAATGTTGGAATAACAAATTGCGCCTCCTACCACTTTCTATATAGAAAATACATCTTCATCGAAAGGTCCACCCTTTAAAGTTAAATACTCAAAGAAGCGACATGATTAGAAAGATAAACACCAGTCAGAAGAAGACGAGCTCGCATCAATGCCAAAATTGTCCTTGAATTTGTCAAATTTTATTCCATCAGTCTCAAAATCATGGGCATAACCCTACCAAATGGAAAAATAATAATCGACCTATCAATCTGAATATTCATCAGATGAAGAATTGATCTTTGATTCCATTAACACTATCAACTTAATGGACCCATATGAAATTGATGATTTTGGTTATAATGAACCTGAATTCCCTATACCTTATTGGGGAACTAGAAGAAAAAGTAAAGGTTGATGAAATTCAGGAACACATGGATATTATAGAAGCCGATCTTTTAACTATTTCCCTCCTCAAACCATTTATGCATCAGAAACTCGTAGGGGAGCCCTTTAGCAGGCTCAACAAGAACAAGGAAATTCTCCTACACATGACAGGATCTTCCCTGAAATGATCATCCTGGATGAATGATTAAAGGTTACACCTTAACTATCTTAGAAGATAGATACACCTTGTTAGTATAATCTACTAATAGTAGAATTATTTCTAGCTTCTACCATGTCACATGGTATATCTAAATTCGGAGCATCAACTTCCAAGGCATCTGCAAAACTGCATCTCTATGCTAGAAAACTCAATCCTTTGGACCTAAATCATTATTTTTTTAAAACAAATATCCAAAGTACCAGAAAAGATATCAATCCTAGATTATTTTAATCTATCAAAAGGTATCCAAGAAGCACTTATTTAGGCTTTGTCAAGTCCTAGAGAGTTTGTAACTGATGTTGATATTGTTGTGGTTTACCATATAGAGAATGATCCTATAGAATGTCATGCGGTTATATAATTAATGGATGTAGATGAGGTTGATTTTTTACATATACATATCAAGCCCATGTATATATCTTGCAAGGTTAATGATATAGTCATCCGATGAGCCTTCATTGATAATGGCTCATGAGTCAACCTCATTCCCATCCGCACACTTCATCGATTAGGTCATACTAAATCTTACTTATATCCTTCCACATTGATTTTTCAAGGTTATCAAAAGGATGAATAAGAACCTCTAGGAATGATTACACTTAGAACTCAGTTTGGGGATCTTGTTTCTAATCCAAATTTCATGGTTATCCGATAGGACAAAACCTTCAACATTCTGCTTGGAAGACCTTAGTTACATCAATACGTAGTTATTCATTCATCATATCACCAATGTCTCAAGTACTGCATCAATTTTCAAATTGTGAAATTTTATTGTGACAAGGATCTATTAATAATGTGTGAATCTTAGTATATTGAGGCAGAATTATATCACACAATGGGAACAAGGTCCATGGAAAAAGATGTAACAAGAATCAATGCTCTGAATGGTCTAGAAAAGAACTCATCTAACCCATTAAAACATCTGAGTATAGATTAAATATTGCCTATAAATAAAATTAAAAGGCTAAACCCAAACCTAGGTAGTCTTCCAAGGAATTCCATAATGTCAGTTGTAGAAATTGAGCTTGATGTCATGAGAGAAATTATTGATCTACCAAGTAGTGGTGAATGCTTAAATGGAGATGTCTTCATTTCATCCATCGAACTTTAGAATGTCTTTTCTTTATTAGTCAGGATAAAAAAAGATGGACCATTATTAAAGGAAGACAAGGATGTGGACCCCAACCCATAATTCTCACTTCAGTGCTCTAGGAAGACCCTTCATCATCAGTAGGGTCCTAAATTGTTTCCTCTTCTTTATAATGTACAAATTCTAAATCCTCCCCTAGCTCTAAATGTTTTGCTTCATCACCTACTCTACTAGTAGAAACAGATGAAGTGATAGATGAGGAGGAAAGAGAAGAATATCTTAAGGATCCCTCTCCATTTTTTGAGGAAGGCGTCTCCACCACTGTGGATGAGCTCATAGAAATAAATCTCTGTATAGAAGAAGATCTACACACTACTCTAATTAGTGCGTCTATGACTTTTGAAGATAAAGAGATGTATAATTAATTCCTAAAGAAACATAGAGATGTATTTTCTTGGAAGTATACAGAAATTATAGGCCTTAATCCTATTGTGGCCACTCATCATTTGGGTTTTCCAGAAGAGAATAAAGGATTTAAGCAGGAAATAATAAAAACACACCCAATTCACACCTCTAAAATTGAAGCTGAAGTCAAAAATATTATCAAAGATAAGTTTTTTAGGGAGGTGAAATATTCCAAATGGAAGACCAACATTTCCCCAGTTAAAGATATGAATTGGAAAAATAGATTTTGAATTGATTTCCGAGATCTTGACTGGAATTGTCCGAAGGATGAATTCCCAGTTCCAATCAAAAAACTTTTGATTGATGAAACAGCTAGCTATAAAGATCTATCCATAATGGATGGATACTCTAGGTATATCCAAATACAAATTTCCCCAGAAGATGAGGAATATATAGCCTTCAGATCCCCTCAAGGTATATTTTTCTATCAGGTAATTCCCTTTGGAATAAAGAATGCTGGTTCAACATATCAACATTCCATGCACCATATCTTCAAGACCTTCTTGGGAAGATTTGTCAAATGTTAGGTGGATGATCTAGTGGTTAAATCCAGAAAACATTATGATCACCTGACTAATTTTAAGACCATATTTAGTAAAATTTCGCAACATAATATGAAAATAAACCCCTTAAAATGTTCTTTCAGGGTTACCTCAGGAAAATTACTCAAATTCGTTGTATTCCATCATGGTATCTAAGTTTATCCTGAGAATAAAAAAGCCATCCTTGGCATGTCACCTTCGCAAAATTTCAAATAATTTAGAGGACTTCAAGGAAACTTGGCCTATATTTGGTGATTTATCACCAATTTGGGAAGAAAATGTTTACCCTTAACCAGATTGATGAAGAAGGGAGTTAGTTATCAACATACCGAAGGCTTCCAAGAGGCATTTGATACACTAAAGAAATATCTCTTGATTTTACTAGTATTAATGCCACATATTGAAGGAAATCCACTTATAATTTATGTGACCACTTTAGAGTGATCACTGGGTGCCTTCTTTGCAAAAAAAAATGATTCTAGGAATGAAAATATACTTTACTATCCAAGTCAAACCATGCTTGACATAGAGAATCGATATTCAAGTATTGAAAAGTGATTCCTAGAATTAATCTTTGCAGTTTAAGAGATGAGGAACTAAGTACAACATCATGAGGACTACTTGGTATCTCAAAATAATCCACTCAAATTTATCCTTATTTTTCCTATGATTACAGGATGTTTGGCACGGTGGTAAGTTATTTTACAACAGTTCGATATCCAGTTTGTCCCTCAAAATGAAATAAAAGGACAATCCTTGGAAGACTTCATTGATGAACATCCATCTATAGAAGATACATCGTTGAATACTGAACTTCCTAATAAAGATATATTCTCTATTCAAGATAATCCCCAAATGTGGGAAATGTACTTTGATTGTGCTTTCAGAAGTCCAATGGGGAAGAGAATCAAAAAACTTAAACTCAACAAAGTTGGGTTAGGAATCATGTTTATCTCCCTAGAAAAGGAAGTATCCCCATATTCTTTTCTTTTAATAGAAGTAAGTACCAAAAATGAGGAATAATATCAATCTCTCATTATAGGCCTGGAATTTCCATTCTAGGTACAAGTGAATCACCTAAAAGTGAATGGTGTTTCAGAATTGGTAATCAAACAGATCAATGAGGATTATGATATAAAAAATAAGAGTTAATACCTTTTTTTGATTATGTCAGAGGATTAATGGGTGAATTTCCCACATATCCAACATTTTCATATGTCCCACAATCAAAAAATGTGCAAGCTGATGCATTGGAAAATGTAGCCACAACCCTGGAAGATCCAAATCAAGATGATACAATCTTCATTATTTACCATCGTCATGTGGTTTCACCTTTTGTTCAAAATAGAATGAAGGAAAATAATGAAATGGGACCTATTTCTTATCCATATGGTCATACTACAGGATAGATGAAACCTAACATGGAATAACTTAAAAATAGAATACTTCCACCTGATAGAGATGGGAGAGATAAAATCTGATGATGAGCGGTCAATTTCACTCTTTATGATAACCCAAATCACTAGAAGATCCCCTACAAATTAGGCTTTGATGGAGTCCTCATCAGATGTATTAATGGAGAAGAAAGTGTAGTTTTCATAAAAGATGTACATGCAGGAGCTTGTGGTGCTCACCAGTCTGGCCATTGTATTTTTGATCAAATCTGAAGGCTTGAATACTTATGGACTTCAATGATTCAAGATTGAACATATTTCACTAAGAAGTTTCATACCTACAAAGTGCATTCCAACTTCATTCATCAACCCCTTGAGTTGATAAATACATCTAAATACTCCTGGCCATTTTCTACATGGGGAATGGATGTAGTAGGACCTTATCCTAAATCTACGACAAAGCAGTTTAAGTATATTCTTACTGTTACTGATTTATTCTCCAAATGGGATGAGGAAATAACTCTAAAATAAATTGGGGCCAAAATCATTGTTAACTTTTTCAAAGATAATATCATTACCAGATTTGGTGTCCCTCATACCATATTAACGGACGACACTAATTTCTATTCTGTTGAGGTAAATAAGTTATATCAGGATCACAATATCAAATTCAACCATTCATCTCACTATCATGACATGGAAAATTGATAAATAGATGCTTTAAATAGGAACCTGTCAAATATACTCTAGAAAATAGTGGATAAAGATAAGAAATATTGTCCAGATAAACTTCTTCATTCTTTATGGGCTTATCGGAATACTATATGTACTGACACTTGGGAAACTTCATACTCATTGGTGTACGGAATAGAAGTAGTTTTTTCAATTGAAATTCAATTTCCTTTACTCTGAGTTTCTGTATGTGATTAGTTATCTATAGATGAATAGTCTAAAAAGTGATTTGATGAGTTGGAATTATTAGATGCAAATATATTGTCTACTTTGCATCATTTGGAAGTCTATTAGAAAAGAATAGCTTGCAATTTTAATAAGAAAGTTCTCCTCCACTAATTTTTTTATGGAGAATTGGTATTAGTTTTTAGGACTCCAATAATATTGGGAAATGATCCTCTAAATCTTGAGCCAAAGTGGTATGGACCTTACTCTGTACATAAGGTCTACTCTAATGGAGCTTAATCTTTGATCTCAATGGATGGATGAATCCTTTCTACTCCAACCAATGAAATATTCTTAAAGAAGTAATTTTTGTAATCACACATCATAATTTCCTCACTACATGAATTGGAACTACATAACATAATGTCCTAGTTATAAGACATTAAACTACATAACAACAATATTCATCCATGCTGCATGATGTTAAAATTTGTATCATATTAGTCATTATCACACGACATTAAACTGTATGAGATCATTTGTCTTTTCTATATGACATTAAACTATACGGTTAATATCTTCTTCATTTGAAATTAAGAAATCCCATAAGATACCAAAAATTGGTATTTCTTGTGGTTTTTTTAAAAATGAGTATCTTACATGTGTAAGCGTTACTCACATCAATACTTTTCCTTAGTGATACATGAGTTATATTTATCCCTATGTTTGAATCATATCTGCATAGAGAACTCATTTCAAGAACTATGTGTGGATTGATTCCCATTCCAATGGGATACATTTAGATGTCTGGACCTCCAATCCTAGGCCCAGCTGAAACCATAAAGCAATTCATTTCCATTTTTCTTCCTGTATGTATACCAAATCAATACAGATCACTCTTCTAAGATTCGTGGTTTGATCTTCATACAATCTTGAATATCAAGATTATCCATTCTTCTCGAATGTTTTAAAATCCCCTGTCTCTCACATCAAACTCAATTGGTGTGGGGAATTATTTTATCAATAATTGCATTTGGATTTATTCTTATTTTAATGGGATACGTAGAGACACCTAGATCTCTAATCTTGGGACCAACCATAATAACCCCCCTTTATTCCCAGTGTGTATGAATCAAAATTGTACAGGGAATGTTTCAAGAGCTAGGTGTGGATTGATTCTCATCCATATGAGATATGTAGTGAAACCTAGGTTCAATTATATACTAACACCACAATATTCCTTTTCACGTCACAATAACTTCATGTACTTGCTACACGACATTAAATTACAAGGTACCCAAATAACTATGTATAGATTTATTATCATACCATTGAGATACGTAGTAAAAACTAATCCTTAGATCCTAGACCTAGCCATGGGATAAATTTTTATCTCTCTTCCAAATATAATTAAAAATCTATGCGAGTTTCTTTATTTTGGGTTCTCTCCTTCGAGATCCCACCATGGAAACAAGAAATTTCCCCATTTTATATATGAGTCAGATCTATGTAAAGATTCCAAACTCATGACAAATATTGATTCAAATATTTGTCCTATGAACTGATCATTAACACCTTTCATATTTAAAACTCTTAATAATTAATACTTTCAGATATTCATAATATTTCTTATGGTTTTTGGTGAGAGAGTTTCTAATATCTTATAACTCTTTTGTTTGAATATGTAGTACATGCCCCTAGGTGGTCTTGCATAAGTCGCCTACATAACAGGACTGTCAGTTAGAAGATGACACTATTTTACTATGCAGCATATGACCTAGTTGGCCCTAAATAATATATCCACCATAAAGGGTTTTGTCAAATAATTTTAACTTTATTCTGGGTAAAATTATCTTCTGTCCCCTTTAAACTTTGATGACAATATAAAATAATTTGTATCTTAAAGTGGTCATCCATCTATATTTGTCCCATTACTATTCTCTTGACCTGAAAGTCTCCAAGTCCATGGTTTACACATTTTCCCTCTCCATGTGTTCAATGCATTTTGAAATAACTGTGGATTATTTGACCACATATCATCCATTGTTTCCATAATATTCTGCTCCTAGTCACATGGCCCAAAACTACTGACACCATACATCCTGCGTTTGGATCAGATCTTCGTAGAGAACAAATTCTTCCATTTCATTGAAAATCATAATTGGAAATAATTTTTTTCATTCATGGATCTTTTTTCATAAACCAAACTCTGTTCTTTGTAAAATATGAATGTCCATAAACTTTCTTAGGCTTTTTACAATAGAATGTTTGATACCCAAGATCTCTTATTCTTGACTATGCGGTACGTTCCCCTAGGTGTACTTTCATAAGTTTCCTACATAAAGGGCCTTTCAGTCAAAAGATTCCACTGTTTAGCTATATAGAATATTACCTAATTGGCCCTACATAATATGACCCCGATAACTGGTTCATCAAATAATGGTAACTTTGTTCTTGGAAAATAATTCTTCTAATGCATTTATCCCTTTTCCCATACCATTCTATGGATCTAGAAATTCCTAAATCAAAATTTAAATTTCTCTATTTCCATACCTGAATATGGTAGAATGTTTCCAAGAAAATTACCAAGAAATTCGAGACTCATAAACCTTTTTTCAAAGCTAAATACCTTAAATTAAATCCCTACAAAATTCCTTGTAGAATGAATTGAAATTGCACAACACAATTTCCTTGCTTCATGACTCCAAAATACACAACACAATTTCAGAAATCCCCTTTCTGAATAATTTTAACCATTATTCACACACCAAATTTGTGTAGGAGTGGTTTCCCCATTCATGACCTATATTGGCATAGATGGCCATTTAATCTTAAAATATCCTTCCTTAAAAAGACCACCCACTATGGTCTTGAGTCACCCAAGTCTTAATTTACCTTGTCTATGAATAATGAAATGTCAAATTTTGGAGAGAAATTTTTTCTTGACTATGCAGTATATGCCCCTAGGTGGCCTTGCATAATTCGCCAACATAACAGGTCTTTCAGTCAAAGTATACAACTCTTTGGATATGCAGCACATGCCCTAGTTGGCCCTGTATAATATAACCCCCATATTGGGTTTTCTCAAATAATGGTAACTTCATTCATGGAAAAGACCTCCTCTATGTTTATACTTCCTGATTTAGATTTGGTGACCATAGAAATCATGACTGAAGATTCCCCTTGGAAGTATTTAAATAATATTGTAGAAATTACTAACCACTAAGCCTTGTTTGGGATATAATTTCAAAATTTATGGTCAAATATATTCGACCTTAAACACTTATCTTTTTAGTCCAATATGAATGAATCTAGAATACCCTTAAAAATAGACATGGTACTCACCAGATTAAAAACCCACAAAGGAAACTCTAGAAAAAAGTTGAAGTCTCATCTCACTAGACTTACACTATGTATGGTCTAATAAATATCGAGCAATAAAAAGATAAAATGTCGGGAAGACTAAGAAAGATCCAAATCTCACCCACTAAGTCTCTTCTATATTGAACATAGGAAAAAATTATGGTGATGATTCAAAAGACACAAAGTTTTTAGGGTTATCCATATGATCCTAGAAACAGTCAAACTATGTTCTCTAGGCCCCATGGCTTAGGAAAACAATTAGAGCATCCTTCAAAACGTGACATAGCTTTAAATCCAACAAAATGATGTTGGAATTCATCAAAGTTCTCTAAATTTTCATTAGAAACAAATTGTTTTCTTTTTGAGTGAATCTAATTATAAGGGGAGCTTCTGTAGACACCATGAAATGTGTTCTATCCACTTTTCTGTAAACTTTCCTCAACTGGGATAAAAACTTTTATGGTGTGACTTTGCATTTTTCATGGGTTCAGTGATGGTAGAGAAGTCACCGGGCTAAATGGAGGGGAATTCATACCAGATATGATCTAAAATAGGGGTGTGGGGATGCAGTCATTGTAGTATAGAGCAATAAATTTGGCTAAGTCCCCAAAGAGGTTCCCAAGTTGTTGGCGGCATGCAAGTATTTACACACCCCCATGATTGTGTAGAATACTCCTTGATTTCCCAATAACCTTTCTCCCAAGATCTTATTTTATCAATAAATAGACCTATTGGACTCCTCATGTGTTAATAATGTTTTAATGATCACAAATCCTATTACTATTAATTAATCTCAATCTTCATTGCACATCTTGCTAATTCTCTTCAATCTAAATAATAACTACAGATCATGTTTTAATGATAACAAATCTTATGGATGTTAGTTACTCTCTTTATTATTTACAAGTCTGATGCATGATCACAAATCCATATTCTGCATATTACTGTCTAAGTCCAAATACAGATATTTTTCTAAGTATGGACACACCGTGAAGGACTCACCGTGACCCAGACATCGTGACCCAGACACCGTGACCCAGACACCGTAAACCAGACACCGTGAAGGACAAACCGTGATCCAGATACCGTGAGCTACACACCGTCATCCAGACACCGTGAGCTACACACCGTGACATGGACATACCGTGAATCTCATACCATGAACCTCATACCGTGAAGCTCATACTGTGAACCTCATACCGTGAAGAATACACCGTGAAGAAGACACCGTTTACTTAATCACTGTGACACCGTTTCTTAACTTTTTGTCAATATTATTTAGATAATGCTAACGATCATATTTGATGTTTTTAATGAAATTAATGTTATTTAATGATAGTTGTTTCCATGTCAGGAAACCGTATCTCGTACCTATGAAAAGAGAAGCATTCCTACTCCCAAAACTCATGGAATATAAGGAAGTTTGAGATGCAGTACACATGTGGTGTGAAAGTGTGAATATACAACGAGAAGAACTTATATACACCCAAGAGCACTGTGCTGAATGAGAATAACAATCCTAAACAAAAAAGAGATTTCAATACTTTCAAAGAACTCTTAAGAATGCAATCCAACACTACTGAAGAACACATGACGAATCAAGAGATCATTTTCATTCCTGTCGAATACAAGCTGAACTATGACACTCTGTTTTTCAACAAAAAAATCAGAGAAGGACTCAAAAGAATTCCTGCTGAATCCAATGAGTCTGGAGCTATTTTGATAATCACTAGAGATTTCTAAAATCTTATCGGTTCTCTCTAAGTGATTTATTTATTAACTTTTGAGCAGTGCGGTGTACTCTGTATTTTTTATACACACACTGTCTCCTTCACTGAACTGGAGGATATAAAAATCCTCACTCCAAATCTCTTAACTCTTGTTTACCCATGTCAACTCTGGAAGAGGTCCTTGTGTGGCCTGGTCTTTGTTTTTTTTCCCATGTAGAATAGTGGTAGAGGTCCCTGCGTGGCCTGGATAGTTTTGTAAACTGTTGTAAACCCTGATCTAGGGTGTGGACCAAATTTATATAAATTTGAGAGGACTAATTCTCAGCTTGAGACTGAACCTCTTGTTATATCTGCTATTCATATTTAGTTTAAGTTCAAAGTATACTACATATATCTTAATTATTATACTGCTATTACTTTGAAATACAAAACTATTTTAAAGCTACTTTGATAGTCAAATTAGCAAGTGTTTACACTTATTTTAAATCAGTAGGTTAGTTTCAAAAGTTAGTTTGATCTTGTGGTTAAATTAACTAAGACCTAATCAATCTTTGAGAAGCTAAGTGAACATCTACAATCTGTATAAATTCACTACAGTTTAACTTATTTTATAAATCGGGTGATTTTAAATAGACAATATTTTAACAGAAATTTTAATTGGAACTCAATTCACCCCCCCTCTTGAGTATCCACTCCGACCAACATTTGGTATCAGATGTTTCATTTTTGTTTAAGGACTTTTGAAATAATCTGTTTTTCAACTGTGATTTTAGTTGCATCTTTAAAGATATTAAATTTATGTTAGTTCTAAATTTTATCTCTTTAAATTATCCTTGTAAAATATAGTTATGGATAATAGACTAGAGGGTGCTGCTACCAACAGGGCACCTTTCTTCAATGGTACAAACTATGCTCAGTGGAAAAATAAAATGAAAATTCATTTAGAAATAATGGGTTTTGATATCTGGACCGCTATAGAGTCACAATATAAAATTCTAAAAACTGAAAGAGTAACTTGGGATGAACCTACAAAGACTTCCTACAAAAATAATTGTAAATCTAGGAATGCCATGTACTGTACTCTAGGAGATGAGGAGTTTAACAGAATTTCAGTTTGCAAAACTGCTTTTGAAATATGGGATACTTTGGGTGTTTCTCATGAAGGAACAACCAATGTTAAAGAAATGAGATTAAATACTAATACTATTAAATATGATAATTTTAAAATGAAGACTGATGAACCTATTTCTGATATGTATCTCACGTTTAATGAGATAGTCAATACACTGAATTCACTCAGAAAGGCTGTTCCAGTAAAGGAACAAATTATGAGAATCTTGAGATGTTTACCAGACCGATGGAGAGGCACATCTGTTTCAATCAGAGAGTCATGCGACATTGATGATCTACCTATCAAAGAACTCATTGGTAAGCTTATGATGTATGAGGAAGAACTCAAGGTGAATAAAGAGGAAGATGATTAACTTAAGAGAAAATTTGTGGCTTTCAAGACTCCTGCTTCAAGGAATAAGGACAAATAAAAAGCTCAAATACAAACTGGCAGTTCAACCAGTGAAAATTCAGACTCTGACAGTGATGCTAAATGGCTCAGATAGCCAGAAGGTTTAAGAAATTTTATACGAAGAAGAAATTTTTCAGAAAATAAAATTACAAAGGAAAGTATGACAATAAGGGACATTGGAAGAAGGATTGGAAAAATCCAGATAAAAGTGATGAAGTTGTTTGCTATGAGTGAAAAAGGAAAGGACAGATTAAAGCAGACTGCCCAAAGCTAAAATTCAAGAAGAAATATGATTACAAGGACAATAAGTCCAAAAAGGCTATGAAGGATACCTGGAGTGCTTCTGAGGAAAGAACAAGTGAATCTAAAATGTATGATTCTGAAAGAAATCATGCCAACATGTGTTTCATGACAAACACATCTGAGGTAACCTCAGATACTCCTGTTTTAAATTCTTATTATTCTGGAGATGATACAGAATCTAATTCTGAATATGAAAACATGAATATTGTGGAATTATTTGAATACTGTAATATGATAGAAGAGATATGAAATGAACTTAAGGATAAATAAAAATCATTAAAGAAACAGCATCCTCTCACTACTATTGTTAAAACCGAACTTACTATTGAAAAAGAAAAAAATGCTCAACGGTTAAAGGAGAACACTGAACTGAAAATGTCTAATGAGCAACATAGAAAAGACTTAGAGAAGTTCACAAATGGAAAACATACACTAACTCAAATGCTAGGAAATAAGGTTGTGCCAAAATACACTACTGGAATAGGATAGAAACCTAGACAAAGACAGATTACTAAGAATAGATTTATTCCTAAATCTGGACAGAATACTGCTAGTTCTAGTTCTGGACATTCATATTCCTCAAATAGTTATTCACATAGTTATAAATAAAATAGAGTTTATCTTTCAAAATATTTTGATTCTATAAATTATATGAGACCCATAAGACTAATGTGGGTACCGAAATCTTTGATTGCTAACCTGTCTGGACCTAAGAAGATCTGGGTACGGAAATCATTTCCTATCTAAATTTGTTTTGTAGGAAACCTGTTTGAAGAGTTCCCACAAGAAGACATGGTATTTGGACAATGGATGTTCAAGACATATGTCTGGGGATTACTCATGCTTCAATAGTTTAATAAGGGTTGATGGAGGTCATGTCACATTTGGTGATAATTCTAAAGGAAAGATCATCAGCCTAGGCCAAATTGGTAACTCTGATTCAGTTTTAATCTCTAATGTTTTATTTGTTGATGGACTTAAATATAATTTGTTAAGTATTTCTAAATTATGTGATGATGGTATTAATGTCACATTTGAAAATTATTCTTGTAATGTTCTTAATTCTAAAAATGTTTTAGTATTTTCTTCTCTAAGAAATGAAAATGTTTATGCTGTTGATTTAAATTCCTTAGCTAAGAAAAATGTTACCTGTTTAAATTCTTTTCATAATGAGTCCTATTTATGGCATAAAATATTAGGGCACTACAATATACACTCACATAGAAAACTAACTAGGAAGAACTTAGTTAAAGACCTACCTAAACTTGAGTTTCCAAATGACAAAGTTTGTAATCCTTGTAAAAAGGGAAAGCAACATAAGGTTTCTTTTAAATCAAAGAAATAAGTTTCAACTTCTCGACCTCTCGAGTTGGTTCACATGGATTTTTTTGGACCATCTAGAGTTTCTAGATTAAATGGGAAGCACTATGTCTATGTCCTAGTAGATTAATTTTCTAGATATACTTCGGTACACTTCTTAGCTCACAAAAGTGAAGCGTGTTCTTACTTTGTTAAGTACTCCAAATCTGTAGAAAATCGTAGTGGACTTAAGATTAAAACCCTAATAAGTGATCATGGCTGTGAGTTTGAGAATCATGAGTTTGAATCCTACTGCTCGCATAATGGCTATATTCATAACTTTTCTGCTCCTAGAACACCTCAGCAAAATGGTGTAGTAGAAAGAAGAAATAGAACCCTGCAAGAAATTGCAAGAACTATGTTTAATGAATATGACCTTCCTATTTACTTTTGGGCTGAAGCTGTGAATACAGCTTGTTATATTATTAATAGAGTCTTATTTAGACCTACTCTTAAGAAGACCCCATATGAGTTGTGGAACAATAGAAAACCAAAAGTTAGTTACTTTAGATTCTTTGGCTGCAAAGTCTTTATTCTCAATACAAAAGATAGTCTTGATAAGTTTTCTTCTAAGAGTGATGAAGGAATATTTTTAGGATATTATTTAACCAACAAGGCTTATAGAGTTTTCAATAAAAGAACCAAGTGTGTGGAAGAATCTGTTCACATCAAATTTGGTTAAACTGATCCACATGAGCCTAAAACCTCTCTTAAAAATATTGAAGAAGATTTATCTGTTCTGGACCTTAATGACAAATCTAATGAACCTGCTATAAAGACAACCAGTTCTGGACTTATTCTAGATTTTACTCCTAATGAACCTGAACCTAGAGAAGAACCTGAAATTTCTAGTCCTACCTTTACTAGATCATCTAAAATTCTAAAGAATCATCCTTCAGATGCTGTTGTAGGGAATCTTGATAGAGGGACACAAACTAGAGCTTCTCTTAGAAACAAGGTTGAACATCAAGCCTTCTTGTCACAACTTGAACCTAAAAACATTTATGATTCTATTAATGATGAATTTTGGGTAATTTCTATGCAAGAAGAACTCAATCAATTTGAAAGAAATAAATTTTGAAATCTTGTTGAAAGGCCTTAGGACCCTTTCAAAATAGGCACTAAATGGGTGTTTAGAAATAAAGTAGATGAATCTGGAAACATAGTTAGAAATAAAGATAGGCTAGTTGCACAAGGATATCGTAAAGAAGAAGGTATTGACTATGAGGAGACTTTTTATCCAGTAGCCAGATTAGAAGCTATTAGGATTTTACTTGCTTATGCTGCACATCTAAATTTCAAACAATATCAAATGGATGTCAAGAGTGCATTCTTGAATGGATATATTTCTGAGGATGTTTTTGTTGAACAACCACCTAGATTTTCAAACCCTCATTTTCCAAATCATATATTCAAATTATCAAAAGATTTATATGGTTTAAAACAAGCTCCAAGAGCTTGGTATGATAGATTAAGTACTTTTCTAATTTCCAAAGGTTTTCCAAAAGGAATAGCTGATCCTACTCTGTTTATAAAAAATATATCTAAAGATGTTTTAGTAGTACAAATTTATGTAGATGATATTATTTTTGGATCTTCAAGAAACTCCCTATGTATTGATTTTTCTAAAATGATGCAAAATGAATTTGAAATGAGTTTAATGGGTGAAATTAAATTCTTTCTTGGAATTAAAATCTTTCAAAATGATGATGGAATTATTTCAACTCAAAGTAAATATACTAGAGATCTTTTAAAACATTTTGGATTGGATGGCACAAAAGGTAGTGACACTCCCATGAGTACCACCTGTAAGATGGATCTTGATGAAAATGGTAAATCTATTGATCAAACCACTTATAGAGGAATGATTGGAAGTCTACTCTACCTAACTTCTAGTCATCCAGATATTATGTTTAGTGTGTGTATATGTGCTCGTTTTTAATAAAACCCTAAAGAGTCACATTTAAATGTTGTGAAGAGAATTTTCAAATACCTCAAGCATACTCCCAATTTAGTACTGTTCTATCCCAAAGGACAATCATTTAAATTAGTTAGTTATTCTAATGCTGATTTTCCTGGATGTAAGTTAGATAGAAAAAGCACATCTGGAACGTGTTATCTTTTTGGAAAGTCACTAGTATCATGGTGTAGTAAGAAACACAATTATGTTGCATTATCTACTGCAGAAGCTGAATACATAGCTGATGGAAGTTGTTGTGCACAAATTTTATGGATGAAACACACATTACTAGACTATGGATATCAATTCAGACATTTCCCAATAAATTGTGACAACACAAGTGATATTAATATTTCTAAGAATCCTATTTCTCATTCTAGGACAAAACATATTGATTTAAGACATCACTTTTTGAGGGAGCATTATCAAACAGGTGATATCACTTTGGAATTCATTGGTACTGAATATCAACTTGCAGATATATTCACTAAACCATTAAATTATGAGTGATTAGACTACATCATACATAATATTGGTATGATTAATCATTAGTAAATATCTTACTGATAATAATGTTTAAAACTTTACTGTATTTTACATTACAGTTTCATGGTCACTGTTTCTAAGTTACTGTTTTATGCTCATAGTCTGTCAACTCTCTGTCTCACCGTGACTACACAGAATGCTCACTATCTCACCATGACGACTACCAACTGTCTCACCGTGATGACTAGATTTGATCACACCGTAATTCCTACTCATGGTCTCACTGTGAAGATTATTTATATTCTTATTTTAACCCATATCACGGTAATTTTTATTTCATCTCTATTTTATTTCCCGCATTTTTCTTTTTATGATGTTTGACATTCCCAACTGATAAAACTTAAGGGTTTCATTCGATTCCTTACCCGAACTCTCTCCTGAACCTTCTCTTACCTCTCGCCCGATCCTTCAGTGAATGCCAAGGATGAAGCGTCCATCTTCACCCTCCTATGAGAAGCGCCGCTCTAAGAAACAGAAGAGGATACCGAGGATAACTCCCGAAGGACCTCTAAACCCAAACCTGGTAAGCCGTACAGTTGTACCAGAAAAAGTGGTTTTCCTAGAGTGGTTTTTGTCTAGAAGATCTTTAGTTTTGAATGTTTTAAGAGAACAAGGATGACTTGAATGGTTCAATGGATAGAATAGACCGGTTTACCCAAGATTGGTATCTCAATTATATCAGTATGTGAAGTTTTCCTTTGAGTTTGGAGAAAGATTTATGGTGACAAGCTGGATAAATATCCATAAGTGATCTTTCTCTTCGAGGATGTGGGCTCCATGCCTAGGGATTTCACATGAAGGAGTTTGTGAGGATTACCAGAGAGACCCTCCTCCAACAACCGAAATCTTTGACCTAGAGAATTATTTGGAAATACTAACTAGAAATGGAACCAAGCGAAGGGACATAACTGCTGAATTAGATGGGGAGACTAGAATTCTGTTCAAGTTTGTTCAGAATTTGATTAGTCTGAGAAAAGTATATTTTGCTGTTATGAAGTATCAGGATGTGTTCCTGATTCACCTGTTGAAGAATGGCCATAAGATCAACCTTTGTAAGTATGTTATTAACCATATCTGTGAGCTGATCAAAGTCACTTCCAAATCCACCTCCTTGTTTTAGTCAAGGAGGATTTCAGCTATATTAGTCGCAAAAGGGATGGTTGGACCAAATGAGGAAAAGTTAGAGGAAATTGATTTCTGCCTATCCTTGCCTATCATCAGAAGGATTAAGATTATTTGGAACCCCTGGAAGAAGCAGTGGGTTGAGGATAATGATCAACTCTATAAAAAGTTTAATCCTGTTGACTATCCAAAAAGGCCTAAAAATCTATCTGATCCTTGTTTGGAACCAGATGAAGTGGCTGAGTATTCAGAAGAAGAAGAAGAAGAAGAAGAGGAAGTAAAAGATGATGTATCTCCTAGATAAGAAGCTAGAAGACCTCTAATGGAAACATCTCCTGTTGAAAAATAAAGGATTGTTGTCCCTGCTGTTATCCCTGCTGAAATACCTCAAGGAGAGGAAGTTGCTGTTAGTTTGAGAGAAGAGGAAGCTACTACTTCTAGTGCGGATGTCAATCCAGAAGCTCATCCTAATGCTGCAAAAAAATTGGTTTTTCCTGATTCAGAATAGCAAGAAACCTTAGAGGCAGATCCTGTTGAAGAGGATCTTTCTGTTGAGAAAGAAGAAAGTATGGAAGCTCAACTAGTGGAACAATTGGTTCCTGAGATTATTCTCCCTGTTGAAGAGAGGATGGAAATTTCCTTTCAGCTGGCAAGGAAAGAGTTTGCTGAAGAGATTAGGGATGATCATGTAGACCTTGATCATGATGAGCCTATAGTCTCTGAAATGGAAGCACAATTTGAGGGGGAGGAACCTCAAAACCTTGAGATTATAGAAGCCAGATCTACTAAAGCTTCTCAACCCTCTGTCACATATTCTGTGTACACTCAGTATGAATTCCCAGGCTTTTATGATGTAAATGAGTCACATCAAGTGACTACAACTGGAATAGATCTTTTTTCTCTGTTTCAACTGAAGTCTATAGCTAATCCAGAACCAGAACCAGAGCCCCAACCTCAATCTGAATCAGAATCTGAGTCTGAAGATGACTCTGAACCTCAACCAGAATCTGAACCTTTGTCTTTACCTGCTCCTTTACCTGAGCATCACTCCTTTGTGACCAAAGATGATCTGAAATTTTTTGGAGAGACTTTTTTAGATGGATTTGAGAAAATGGTCTCCACTCAACCTCGTCCAGTGACTCAGTTAAGTCAAGAAGATGCATCAATTCTCTTGGAAAATATTATCTTGCATATTCAACCAAGGATGATCTGAGAAATTCAAGAAGTCAGAGTTGAGAATAAGCTGCTGAGTGATGATGTTGCAAATATGAGAAATATGATAGAAAACTTGTAGAATGAGTTATCTTTGAGATCAGTGCCTACTCTTGTTTCTACCCCTGCACCAGTTGCTACTTCTCCTGATCCATCTGATTCCCTCCTTGATAGGGAAATTGTGTCTCAAGTTCATCCATATCTACATTATTTTGATGAGAATATTTAAAAAAGACACACCAAAATGATAGAACTCATGAGGGAGATTTTAGAAAATTTGAATAATCTTACAGATGAATATACTGGATGCCTGTAAAAAGTACTGAAACAGCTAAAAGTTCTAACCAAAGCTGTCAAGGCTTCACCTGCTTCTGGTCAGACCTCCACATCTTCTTTGGATGATTCTCTGCTAAGATCCATAATCAAGAAGAACTTTAGAGTGCCTTCAGTGGCTTGGATCTATCTTCTTTGTCAGAAGTGGTTAAGAACAGTGATAGAGAATTGTACTTGGTTAGGATTCATTCTAAGATAGCCAATGATGCTCAACAAGAGATCACTAAGAAAATAGATTTATATCTCTCCCAGATTTTCTCTAAAAGTGATATGACAGATCACTTTAGATATCTTGTGGAAAATTTGAGAATCCATCCGGTGACTCAAGCTTTTAAAGCTCAAATTCAGAAACTTATAGAGTTCACCAGATTGTTGGATAGATTTATGGAGAATAAGGATGATTTTGAAAAGGCTATGCAATATGGTGGTGAAATCTTACTGATGTCATCAATCTTTTGAAGCCGTATCTTCATGTGCAGAGTACTGCTATAGTTTCTCCAACTGCTGCACCCCTTAGACCTAGTCTACCTACCTTAGCCTCAACTGCCATGACAGTTAGCCAAGCCCTTTCTCAGATCCAGCTAGTCATTCTTGACCAACCACAACCTAGATCTTCTACTGCTCCTACTTTGGCTCTATCTATTTTTGAAGGTTTACCCTTACCCTATTTTTCTACCACATCTATGCCTTCTTCTACTTCCGTACCAGATCCTGAGGCTGATAAAGTCAAGGAAAATATGGATCCTTGAAGAGTCCAGGGACTGTTTTCTTTTTGATAGGATGTTATTTCTAATTTACTGTTTGTATTTCTCTTGTATGATCAATTCTAAACCTTTTTAATGAAGAATGCATTGTTTCATTTCATTTTCTTTACTTTTCGATAATCCCAAAAGGGGGAGAACACTACAAGTATAAATGGGGGAGAAATAAGTGTCAGTTCTATAATGATTTATTTTTTTCTATTCTAATATGCTGGTTTCTTTAATGTTACATTTCATTTATATTTTGACTATATATGATTTGTGATCATCAAAAATGGGGAGATTGTTGGACTCCTCATGTGTTAATCATTTTTTAATGATCACAAATCCTATTACTGTTAATTAATCTCAATCTTCAATGCACATATTTCTAATGCTCTTCAATCTAAATAATAACTACACATCATGTTTTAATGATAAAAAATATTATGGATGTTAGTTACTCTCTTTATTATTTACAAGTCTTAAGCATGATCACAAATCCATATTCTGCATATTACTGTCTAAGTCCAAATATAGATATTTGTCTAAGTATGGACACACCGTGAAGGACTCACCCTGACCCAGACACCGTGACCCAGACACCGTGACCCAGACACCGTGACCCAGACACCGTGAACCAGACACCGTGAAGGACAAACCATGATCCAGACACCGTGAGCTACACACTGTGATCAAAACACCATGAGCTACACACCGTGACACGGACATACCGTAAAGATCATACCATGAATATCATACCGTGAACCTCATACCGTGAAGACTATACCGTAAAGAAGACACCGTTTACTTAATCACTATGACACTGTTTCTTAACTTTTTTTCAATATTACTTAAATAATGCTAACGATCATATTTGATGTTTTTAATGAAATTAATGTTATTTAATGATAGTTGTTGGCATGTCAAGAAACCGTATCTCGTACCTATAAAAACAGAAGCATTCCTACTGCCAGAACTCATAGAATATAAGGAAGTTTGAGATGTAGTACACGTGTGGTGTGCAAGTGTGAATATAAAACGAGAAGAACTTACATACACCCGAGAGCACTGTGCTGGATGAGAAGAACAATCTTGAGCAAGAAATAGATTTCAATAATTTCAAAGAACTCTTAGGAATGAAATCCAACACCACTGAAGAACACATGACGAATCAAGAGATCATTTTCATTCCTGTAGAATACAAGCTGAACTACGACACTCTGTTTTTCAACAAAAAAACCAGAGAAGGATGTCACGACCCGCCCTCGGGGTCCGTGCCGTGACTACCCCAAGCCCGCCTTCCATAGGCCAGGGGCTGGCGACTAGCACCAAGGCGTAAATCCCGGTAAAAAGGGAAGGCATTGCCTTTGTAAAGTAAACAAACACCACAGAGTAAACAAGCGGAAAGTAAACACTAAACAAAAAGCAGAGTACAACTGAAAGTGCGGAAAAGAAAAAGGGCCAGAATACAAACCCAAACTGAAAGTAAAGTACAACTCGAAAGGGAAAACAGCAACTGAAAAGTAAAAGCCGCTACTCCGAGCTGTCCACAGGAAATCCCACCTGAAGGGTGGGTACAGATAGCTCCTCTGCTCCACGGGTCCCGTCGTCCGCTCCGAGCACGTCCCGCCCAGTAGTCCACCTCCGGGTACCGTCCCGCTCTGCAAGCCTCAGCTAAGGTCAACGCTGTCCGTCGTCTGCAACCAACACAACGTAGTGCGGGAAAAGCCCGTGCAGGGGTGAGTATAAGCTACTCAGTAGGGACCCCGATACCCCTGAAGGTCTCTCAAAATCCACAAAGGATAAACCACGAAGAAAGGTACAATCACGAAGTAACAACCGACACTGCTTAGGTATATGCCCATACATATACCTAAGTCATCAATTCAAATACGCTCCAACCTCCGAGCCCAAGTACAACTCAGTCCACACAGGAAAGTAAACGTATTCCACACAGGAAAGCAAAACGTAATCCACACAGGATTGCACAACACAATCCACACAGGAAAGAAATAGGATTCAGCTCACACAGGTATACTTCTTCAAGGACGATAAAGATGATCACTGATCCATCTAAGTCGTCGGACCCACGAAGGATCGATAGGTAACTAACCCCCGCAAAGACCACACAGGATCGAGCCCACACAGGACCTGTAGGCGCTGGCTCACACAGAACCGCTGAGCGTGGATCCACACAGGATCGGACCCACACAGGATCGGGCCCACACAGGACCTGTAGCACTGATCCACGTAGGATCGCTGAGTGCTGAAGTCGTCGTTGTTGAATCCACACAGGATCTCTGTACTGTCGTCGTCGCAGTCAAAGTAGCAGTCGTAGCAGTAGTAGTCACAGTAACAGTCGCAGCCAACACTAGGGTTCCCGCACACAGCAAGCTCGTTCGGAGGGTCCGCTCCACGAGCCGAGAGGCTGATACATCAACTGTCACAAAGACCAGAGTTGATGTATCCAAAAGTTCCGTATCGTCAACAGGAACTCAACGCAACAGACGGCGCGTCGATCGGACGCCCGGTCTGAGAGTTATTGGCATTTTCGTCTCTGGGGCCCGGTTGGTTTTTAAGGAAAAACCAACCCGACCGTACTCCACCTGCGTCCAAACCTCGGGCGGAGTATGCCAAAAGATCCGTCTCACTAAGAGGAACACAACACAGCTGACGGCACGTCAATCGGACGTCCGTAGCTCAAGATATGAGCGTTTCCGCTCCGAAGGCCCGGTTGGTTTCGTGAACGGACCAACCCGGCCGAACTCAAAGTAATCCTAAACCTTGAGTGCGATATACCGAAACGACCATCTTGATCCAAGGATCGCGTTGCCATAGACGGTTCGTCATTCGGAGGTCCGAGGCTCAAGATATGGCCAAAATACCGGAACTGGTTCGAAACGGGGGGGTCCGGGTCCGGGCCGACCCGGCCCGACCCCCCCCCCCCTGGGGCTGCGCGGCGGCGCGGCGGCGCGGGGGCCGCGGCGGCCTGTCGCCGCAGGGTGGCTGCACGCGGGGGCTAAGCCCCCGCTGATTGGAAAGTCGGCGCGGCAATTGCCGCGCCCCTCGATTGAAAACCGCCCCCACGTGGGGGCCGGTTGAAGTAAAAACCGGGGGGCTGCTGCCCCCCCCCCTTTAAAGAACCGCCCCACTCATAAAGAGGGGGGGTTTTATGCGCTGGCCGGGGGATTAATTCCCCCGGTTTAACGCCTTCCGGCCGGTCAGCTGGCCGGCCGGTTTTCTCCAACGGGACCGGAAAAATCCGGTCCCCTCTTCGGCTTCCAACGCCGGAACCGGCCGCGGTGTTCGTCGTCCGGCGCGGTGCGACGACACCGCGCCCCTTCGCCGTGCCTTGATTCCTTTCAACGCGGCGCGACGGCGTCGCGTTCTTGAAGATTCTTCCTCGGCGTGGCGCGACGGCGCCGCGCAAAATAATTGCACGATTATCCGCGTAGTGCGACGACACCACGCCACTTTGCTTCCACCCGCAAGAATAATCAACAAGAACGATGGAGGGGGTTCGGCCATGTTCATGCGGTCCGACCCCCTCACGTTAAGCAATAACGCAACTTAAATTATTTCAAAGCCACACGTTAGACTTGCTAAAATTCATGATCAAAAATAGAATAACTAAATAATAAACAACAACCCCTACCTCGGGTATAAGGTTCGAAGATTTTCAACGTTCCGCGGAAGACGACGTCGCGGAGGTCGGGCGTCGCGGTAGCCGTTCGTCAAATCCGATGACGAAGGGATGCGTCCGAAGAGACACGTCGTTGGAGAAACTTCTTATGTCGACGAAGGGAATCCGAGGAGGAAGTGGCGTTCCCACTCGTTGACACGGAAGACGAAGAAGAGCGGAGCGGCGTTCTTCGTCGGGACTTGAGCGTTCTTCGTCAAGTTGAGCGTTCTTCGTGATCTTCGTCAGAGATGAAGAAGAAGAAGAAAAAGCTCTCCACCTCTCAAGAAGACAAACAATTAACCAAAAAAAATAAGACAACATCTTATTTTATTAACACAAAACACACTAGAATTTCAAATGTTTGAAATTCAAAAGGATTAACTCCCATAATTAAATAAGTAACTCAAGTCATTTATTGAGGCGTTAAGGGAGTTGAGAGAATATGAAAGGTTTAGGGGTTCGTGTGGGCCCCACCACACTTAATCCTCCCAAGGGAGGTTAAGTGGGTGTGGGTCCCACTTCCAAACCCCTTTGGTAGGTTTTATCAAGTTATAATAAAATTTGTTCTTCACAAATTTTATTTAACTCAAACTAAAAACCCCAAAACTAACTTTCAACCCGCAACAAACGCAACTCCCGAAAAGGTCTCTTTAAGCGAATATCGGCGCTGCGAGTTCATCGGTGCCCTCGGATTTCAATTTCGAGCACCGGATCAAAAGTTAGGAATTCTCGCTCGTTCGTTCACTAAACGTACCCGAGCCAAACTTCAGAAATTAATTCCGGGCACTCCGGGCCTCGGAATCAGGTGCCGTCTGAAACCGCGCTCTTGTAAAATTCTAAAGAAAATTAAGAAAAAATTTCCCTTGAATTTTACGGGTCTTTACATTACTCCCACCTCAGGGCTTTACGTCCCGGTAAAGATACATCAAAAACTAGGGAAACAAATGAGGGTACTGAGCACGCATCTGAGCCTCCCGCTACCATGTGCTCTCCTGGAGATTCCCGTGCTGCCATCTGATGCGCACAAGAGGAATCGATCGCCCACGCAGGACCCGCTCCTGTCGATCCTCTATCTCCACCGGGACCTCCGTAAAAGTCGCCCCATCGTCAACGTCAAGCTCCCCATGATCAATGATGTGCGTCGGGTCGTGCACGTATCTCCTCAGCTGGGATACGTGGAAGACGTCGTGCACCCGGTGCAACTGAGGTGGTAGAGCCAGGCGATAAGCCACCTCGCCAACCCTGCTGAGGACCTAGAAGGGTCCGATGAAGCGCGGAGATAACTTGCCGCCTCGGCCAAATCTCTGAATACCACGTCGAGGTGAGACCCGCAAGAAGACGTGGTCGCCATCCTCGAACTCTAGTGGCCTCCGCCTCCTATCATCATATGACTTCTGCCGGCTCTGAGCTGTCCTCATCCGCTCCTGGATGACCTGGACCTTCTCTGTCGTGGCCTGGACCATCTCCGGTCCCACCAGTGCTGACTCTCCAGGGTCTGTCCAGCACAAAGGAGATCTACAAGGTCGGCCGTACAACGCCTCGTACGGTGCCATCCCGATGGTGGAGTGGTAGCTATTGTTGTACGCAAACTCCACCAAGGGTAGGTGGTCCTCCCAGCTACGACCAAAGTCGAGGACACATGCGCGGAGCATGTCCTCGAGTGTCTGAATGGTCCTCTCCGTCTGACCATCCGTCTGAGGGTGAAAGGCTGTGCTCAGACGTAGTTGCGTCCCGAACGCCTCCTGTAACCCCTTCCAAAGCCGGGAAGTAAAGCGAGCATCTCGATCGGAGACGATAGATGATGGCACGCCGTGGAGCCGCACAATCTCCTGAACGTAGAGACGTCCCAAGCTCTCTACTGAGCCCTGCTCTCTGATGGGTAAGAAGTGTGCCGACTTGGTGAGTCGGTCAACAATCACCCAGATGGAGTCGTGACCTCTGGAAGTGCGTGGAAGACCAGTCACGAAGTCCATAGATATGTCGTCCCACTTCCACTCCGGAACCTCCAAGGGCTGTACCAAGCCCTCTGGTACCTGATGCTCTGCTTTCACCTGCTGATAGGTGAGGCATCGAGAAACGAACTCTGCTACAGCCTTCTTCATGCCCGGCCACCAGTGCTGTCGTCTGAGGTCCTGGTACATCTTCGCCACTCTAGGATGTACCTCCAAAGGAGAAGTGTGAAACTCTCTCAGCACTTCCTCTCACAAAGCAACTGGTACCATGGTACGTCCTCTGAAAAGGATGTCGTGCTCTGCTCCAAGGGAGAAACCATCAGGTGCCTGTCCCGAGGATATCTGTGCACGCCGTGTCTCACAGTCAGCGTCCTCACGCTTTGCCTCCTTGACCTGCTGTAGTAGTGGAGGAGTGACTGTGAGAGACTGAAGAAAGGCTGCTCCATCTCTATCCACGAAGGATATCTGCAAAGAGGCTAGCTGCTCCGTCACCTCCTCAAGTAGCTGAATGCCCGTCCTCCTGCTGAGGGCATCAGCTACTACGTTCCCCTTCCCAGGAGTATAAACTATCTCAAAGTCATAGTCCTGGAGGAACTCGAGCCATCGCCGCTGTCTCAGGTTCAGGTCCTTCTGCGAGAAGATATACCTGAGACTCTGATGATCGGAAAAGACTGTAAAGCGCTCTCCCATCAGATAGTGTCGCCATGTCTTCAGAGCGAAGACCACTGCTGCTAGCTCCAGGTCATGGGTAGCATAGTTCTTCTCATGCGGCCTCAACTGACGTGATCCATAGGCGATAACTGCCCGCTCCAGCATCAGAACACATCCGAGTGCGGTCCCTGATGCATCGCAGTAAACTACGTACCCTACTCCCTCCTCAGGCAACCTCAAGATAGGTGCGCTAGTCAATCTCTGTCTCAGCTCCTGGAAGCTCTGCTGACATCTGTCTGACCACACGAAGGGTTTCCACTTCTTCGTCAAAGCTGTGAGTGATGCCGCAACTCTAGAGAAGTCTGGAACGAATCTCCGATAGTATCCAGCTAGTCCCAAGAAACTCCGAACCTCAGTCACGCTCCTGGGTGGCTCCCAAGATAACACAGCCTCAATCTTCGCGGGATCCACTGCAACTCCCGCCTCAGAGATAACGTGTCCCAAAAAGTGGACCTCACGTATCCAGAACTGGCACTTCGAGAGCTTACCATAAAGCTGGTGCTCTCGGAGTATGTCTCGTACAACTCGCAAGTGATAGGCGTGCTCCTCCTCTGTCGTAGATTAAATCAGAATGTCGTCGATGAAGACCACGACAAACCGATCGAGGTATGGCTGAAAGATCCTGTTCATGAGAGCCATGAACACTGCTGGAGCATTGGTTACACCGAAAGTCATAACCAAGAACTCATAGTGGCCATACCGACATCTGAATGCCGTCTTCTGCACATCCTCGTCTCTGACTCTGAGCTGATGATAGCCTGACCTGAGGTCTATCTTCGAAAACCACCGTGCTCCCTTGAGCTGATCAAAGAGGTCATCAATCCTCGGTAGCGGATACTTGTTCCTCACTGTCACCTTGTTCAGGCGACGATAGTCAACACAAAGTCGCAAGCTCCCGTCCGCCTTCTTGGCGAACAATATCGGGGAAGCCCAGGGTGAAACACTGGGTCGGATGAACCCCTTGCCCTGCAAGTCTTCCAACTGTACCCGTAGCTCTCGAAGCTCGGCGGGGGCCATCCGATATGCTGGAGTGGATATCGGGGCTGTCCCGGGGTACAAGTCAATATAAAAGTCTACCTCTCTGTGAGGAGGTAGCCCTGGAACATCGTCAGGAAAAACGTCCGCAAACTGATCCACCACTGCAGGAAAACCAGGACTCCGCACGTCAACTGATCCAAGGATGATGCTAGCCAACTGATGAGGGATGGGCTGTCCTCTCCTCCGTGGAAGTCCATCCTGTGCTGCTAAGGCTCCCTTCTCGCCGGTGAAGGTGAACCTGCACCCGTCGGTGCGTACACATTGCACCGTGCGCCTAAAACAGTCAATCTGTGCATGGACCGTAGATAGCCAATCTATGCCCAAGATGACGTCGTAAGGCCTCGACGCTGCTACAAGAAGATCCCAGCCAAAGCTCTCGCCTCCTAGAGTAAGCTCACACTGCCGGCACCAGTGCGTAATCGTCGAGTCTACTCCCGTAGGAGTCTCTAGCCGTAAGGATCGAGCCAACGGCTCTGTCGGAATCTCCGAGTTCCGAACAAGGGCAGCGGCTATGAAAGAGTGACTCGCTCCTGTGTCTATAAGAACTGCAGAAAGGGTGGAGTAGACACAGATAGTACCTCGAATCATCTCGGGTGCGCCGTGGTCGTAGGCCTCTGCTGCCTGGAGCTGTGCCTGTCGCTGCCCGCCAGCTCCCTGTGGTCGGGGTGGACCTCCTGGTGGTGGTGGTGGTGGTAGAGCCTCAAAGCGTCGGCCACCACCGGCTGCTCTTCCAGCTCCTCTGCCTCGTCCGCCTCCTCCCTGCGGACTGCCACGGTCGACCCTCTGCCTCTGCCTCGGTGGTCCCTCAACCGTCTGCTGCTCCTCGGCACGGCGGGTCGGGCAGTCACGAGCCATGTGGCCCTGCCCGCCGCACGAGTAGCACTGTCTGCCTCTCGTAAGACTGGCTCCGCGCTGTGTGCCCCGCACTGCTGAGCCAGTGCCCTGAGATCGTCTACCCGAAGGTCTGGTCTGTCTGGACCCCTGAGTCATCCGTCGACTGCCTGCTGCAGATGACTCTGCCACGTGCCGCCCTGCGGTGGGTCTCTGTGCTGGTGTAGACTCAGCAAGGAAGCTCTCGATCAGAAGGGCCCGCTCCAGTACTCCTGTCTGAGTCGGTATGCTGAGGGAAATCAGCGATGCCCTGATCTCGTGTCTCAAACCCTGCTCGAAGGTCCGGGCCCGGAAGAATGGGTCCCGTACCATGTCGGTCGAGTAGCGCGAGAGATCGGTAAATCTCGCCGAGTACTGAGCGACTGTCATGCTGCCCTGCCGCAGCTGTAGAAGCTCCTGGATACGCACCGCACGAAGGGTGGCTGGGACGAACTCCGAGCAGAAGAGGCTCTCAAAGTCCGTCCAAAGTAGGGATGCCTCATCGTGCACCTGGAGCATCAAGCTCCACCATCGTCCTGCTGCTGCGTGTAGTAGGCTCGCAGCGAGGATCACCATGAGGTATGCTGGTGTCCTCACTAGCCTAAACACTCGAACCACTGCCTCCAGCCAGTCCTCTGCTGCCTGGGGATCCGTCTCCCCGCGAAACCTGGGCGGTCGCTGGCGCTGAAACTCATGCAGTGCGCTGAGACGACGTGCATCGTCAGCGGCTGCTGCTGGAAGCATCGGGGGATCGGCGGGTAAAGCTACCGCCGGTGCCACTACTGGCAAAGGGCCCTACACCGAGGCCTCGTCGCTCGGTGGGCTGTCGTCTCGCTCGACTCTCGGAACCCTAGCTGGCTGTCGTCGTGGGGCCATCCTGAAAAGGAAACAGGTGCGCCACGGTTAGAACAGTATACCTGGTGAGCTGATATAAGTAATCACAAAGAAAACTTTGAAACACACACGCAATCAATGTTTTCGTGCATTAAGTCAGAAATCAGAAGTCAGGGTCCTGGTGTACGGATACGTCGGCCGCCGCACCAACACTGGACTCCCTGGACTGATAACCACACTCAATACGCTAAACATTATTGCTTCACATAGAAAAGATCAGAGTTCGCGGTAGAACCGAACTCCTCTGATACCAATTTGTCACGACCCGCCCTCGGGGTCCGTGCCGTGACTACCCCAAGCCCGCCTTCCATAGGCCAGGGGCTGGCGACTAGCACCAAGGCGTAAATCCCGGTAAAAAGGGAAGGCATTGCCTTTGTAAAGTAAACAAACACCACAGAGTAAACAAGCGGAAAGTAAACACTAAACAAAAAGCAGAGTACAACTGAAAGTGCGGAAAAGAAAAAGGGCCAGAATACAAACCCAAACTGAAAGTAAAGTACAACTCGAAAGGGAAAACAGCAACTGAAAAGTAAAAGCCGCTACTCCGAGCTGTCCACAGGAAATCCCACCTGAAGGGTGGGTACAGATAGCTCCTCTGCTCCACGGGTCCCGCCGTCCGCTCCGAGCACGTCCCGCCCAGTAGTCCACCTCCGGGTACCGTCCCGCTCTGCAAGCCTCAGCTAAGGTCAACGCTGTCCGTCGTCTGCAACCAACACAACGTAGTGCGGGCAAAGCCCGTGCAGGGGTGAGTATAAGCTACTCAGTAGGGACCCCGAGACCCCTGAAGGTCTCTCAAAATCCACAAAGGATAAACCACGAAGAAAGGTACAATCACGAAGTAACAACCGACACTGCTTAGGTATATGCCCATACATATACCTAAGTCATCAATTCAAATACGCTCCAACCTCCGAGCCCAAGTACAACTCAGTCCACACAGGAAAGTAAACGTATTCCACACAGGAAAGCAAAACGTAATCCACACAGGATTGCACAACACAATCCACACAGGAAAGCAATAGGATTCAGCTCACACAGGTATACTTCTTCAAGGACGATAAAGATGATCACTGATCCATCTAAGTCGTCGGACCCACGAAGGATCGATAGGTAACTAACCCCCGCAAAGACCACATAGGATCGGGCCCACACAGGACCTGTAGGCGCTGGCTCACACAGAACCGCTGAGCGCGGATCCACACAGGATCGGACCCACACAGGATCGGGCCCACACAGGACCTGTAGCACTGATCCGCGTAGGATCGCTGAGTGCTGAAGTCGTCGTTGTTGAATCCACACAGGATCTCTGTACTGTCGTCGTCGCAGTCACAGTAGCAGTCGTAGCAGTAGTAGTCACAGTAACAGTCGCAGCCAGCACTAGGGTTCCCGCACACAGCAAGCTCGTTCAGAGGGTCCGCTCCACGAGCCGAGAGGCTGATACATCAACTGTCACAAAGACCAGAGTTGATGTATCCAAAAGTTCCGTATCGTCAACAGGAACTCAACGCAACAGACGGCGCGTCGATCGGACGCCCGGTCTGAGAGTTATTGGCATTTTCGTCTCCGGGGCCCGGTTGGTTTTTAAGGCAAAACCAACCCGACCGTACTCCACCTGCGTCCAAACCTCGTGCGGAGTATGCCAAAAGATCCGTCTCACTAAGAGGAACACAACACAGCTGACGACACGTCAATCGGACGTCCGTAGCTCAAGATATGAGCGTTTCCGCTCCGAAGGCCCGGTTGGTTTCGTGAACGGACCAACCCGGCCGAAATCAAAGTAATCCGAAACCTTGAGTGCGATATACTGAAACGACCTTCTCGATCCAAGGATCGTGTTGCCGTAGACGGTTCGTCATTCGGAGGTCTGAGGCTCAAGATATGGCCAAAAGACCGGAACTGGTTCGAAACGGGGGGGTCCGGGTCCGGGCCGACCCGGCCCGACCCCCCCCCCCCCCCCCCGGGGCGGCGCGGCGGCGCGGGGGCCGCGGCGGCCTGTCGCCGCAGGGTGGCTGCACGCGGGGGCTAAGCCCCCGCTGATTGGAAAGTCGGCGCGGCAATTGCCGCGCCCCTTGATTGAAAACCGCCCCCACGTGGGGGCCGGTTGAAGTAAAAACCAGGGGGCTGCTGCCCCCCCCCCCCTCCTTTAAAGAACTGCCCCCCTCATAAAGAGGGGTGTTTTTATGCGCTGGCCGGGGGATTAATTCCCCCGGTTTAACGCCTTCCGGCCGGTCAGCTGGCCGGCCGGTTTTCTCCAACGGGACCGGAAAAATCCGGTCCCCTCTTCGGTTTCCAACGCCGGCGGCTCGGCCGTCGGTCTTCTTTTCCCGCCGCGGCCCGGAACCGGCCGCGGTCTCCACGTCCCGCCGCGGCCCAGAACCGGCCGCGGTGTTCGTCGTCTGGCGCGGTGCGACGGCACCGCGCCCCTTCGCCGTGCCTTGATTCCTTTCAACGCGGCGCGACGGCGTCGCGTTCTTGAAGATTCTTCCTCGGTGTGGCGCGACGGCGCCGCGCAAAATAATTGCACGATTATCCGCGTGGTGCGACGGCACCACGCCACTTTGCTTCCACCCGCAAGAATAATCAACAAGAACGATGGAGGGGGTTCGGCCGTGTTCATGCGGTCCGGCCCCCTCACGTTAAGCAATAACGCAACTTAAATTATTTCAAAGCCACACGTTAGACTTGCTAAAATTCATGATCAAAAATAGAATAACTAAACAATAAACAACAACCCCTACCTCGGGTATAAGGTTCGAAGATTGTCAACGTTCCGCGGAAGACGACGTCGCGGAGGTCGGGCGTCGCGATAGCCGTTCGTCAAATCCGATGACGAAGGGATGCGTCCGAAGAGACACGTCGTTGGCGAAACTTCTTATGTCGACGAAGGGAATCCGAGGAGGAAGCGGCGTTCCCACTCGTTGACACGGAAGACGAAGAAGAGCGGAGCGGCGTTCTTCGTCGGGACTTGAGCGTTCTTCGTCAAGTTGAGCGTTCTTCGTGATCTTCGTCAGAGATGAAGAAGAAGAAGAAAAAGCTCTCCACCTCTCAAGAAGACAAACAATTAACCAAAAAAAAATAAGACAACATCTTATTTTATTAACACATAACACACTAGAATTTCAAATGTTTGAAATTCAAAAGGATTAACTCCCATAATTAAATAAGTAACTCAAGTCATTTATTGAGGCGTTAAGGGAGTTGAGAGAATATGAAAGGTTTAGGGGTTCGTGTGGGCCCCACCACACTTAATCCTCCCAAGGGAGGTTAAGTGTGTGTGGGTCCCACTTCCAACCCCCTTTGGTAGGTTTTATCAAGTTATAATAAAATTTTTTCTTCACAAATTTTATTTTACTCAAACTAAAAACCCTAAAACTAACTTTCAACCCGCAACAAACGCAACTCCCGAAAAGGTCTCTTTAAGCGAATATCGGCGCTGCGAGTTCATCGGTGCCCTCAGATTTCAATTCCGAGCACCGGATCAAAAGTTAGGAATTCCCGCTCGTTCGTTCACTGAACGTACCCGAGCCAAACTTCAGAAATTAATTCCGGGCACTCCGGGCCTCGGAATCAGGTGCCGTCTGAAACCGCGCTCTTGTAAAATTCTAAAGAAAATTAAGAAAAAATGTCCCTTGAATTTTACGGGTCTTTACATTACTCCCACCTCAGGGCTTTACGTCCCCGTAAAGATACATAAAAAACTAGGGAAACAAATGAGGGTACTGAGCACGCATCTGAGCCTCCCGCTCCCATGTGCTCTCCTGGAGATTCCCGTGCTGCCATTTGATGCGCACAAGAGGAATCGATCGCCCACGCAGGACCCGCTCCTGTCGATCCTCTATCTCCACCGGGACCTCCGTAAAAGTCGCCCCATCGTCAACGTCAAGCTCCCCATGATCAATGATGTGCGTCAGGTCGTGCACGTATCTCCTCAGCTGGGATACGTGGAAGACGTCGTGCACCCGGTGCAACTGAGGTGGTAGAGCCAGGCGATAAGCCACCTCGCCAACCCTGCTGAGGACCTGGAAGGGTCCGATGAAGCGCGGAGATAACTTGCCGCCTCGGCCAAATCTCCGAATACCACG
The DNA here is from genome assembly GCA_963277665.1 of Viscum album. Classification (NCBI taxonomy): domain Eukaryota; kingdom Viridiplantae; phylum Streptophyta; class Magnoliopsida; order Santalales; family Viscaceae; genus Viscum; species Viscum album. Next base: position 227,703,045 of record OY728123.1, on the reverse strand, counting down.
TCGAGGTGAGACCCGCAAGAAGACGTGGTCGCCATCCTCGAACTCTAGTGGCCTCCGCCTCCTGTCAGCATATGACTTCTGCCGGCTCTGAGCTGTCCTCATCCGCTCCTGGATGACCTGGACCTTCTCTGTCGTGGCCTGGACCATCTCCGGTCCCACCAGTGCTGACTCTCCAGGGTCTGTCCAGCACAAAGGAGATCTACAAGGTCGGCCGTACAACGCCTCGTACGGTGCCATCCCGATGGTGGAGTGGTAGCTATTGTTGTACGCAAACTCCACCAAGGGTAGGTGGTCCTCCCAGCTACGACCAAAGTCGAGGACACATGCGCGGAGCATGTCCTCGAGTGTCTGAATGGTCCTCTCCGTCTGACCATCTGTCTGAGGGTGAAAGGCTGTGCTCAGACGTAGTTGCGTCCCGAACGCCTCCTGTTACCCCTTCCAAAGCCGGGAAGTAAAGCGAGCATCTCGATCGGAGACGATAGATGATGGCACGCCGTGGAGCCGCAGAATCTCCTGAACGTAGAGACGTCCCAAGCTCTCTACTGAGCCCTGCTCTCTGATGGGTAAGAAGTGTGCCGACTTGGTGAGTCGGTCAACAATCACCCAGATGGAGTCGTGACCTCTGGAAGTGCGTGGAAGACCAGTCACGAAGTCCATAGATATGCCGTCCCACTTCCACTCCGGAACCTCCAAGGGCTGTACCAAGCCCGCTGGTACCTGATGCTCTGCCTTCACCTGCTGACAGGTGAGGCATCGAGAAACGAACTCTGCTACAGCCTTCTTCATGCCCGGCCACCAGTGCTGTCGTCTGAGGTCCTGGTACATCTTCGCCACTCCAGGATGTACCGCCAAAGGAGAAGTGTGAAACTCTCTCAGCACTTCCTCTCGCAAAGCAACTGGTACCATGGTACGTCCTCTGAAAAGGATGTCGTGCTCTGCTCCAAGGGAGAAACCATCAGGTGCCTGTCCCGAGGATATCTGTGCACGCCGTGTCTCACAGTCAGCGTCCTCACGCTGTGCCTCCTTGACGTGCTGTAGTAGTGGAGGAGTGACTATGAGAGACTGAAGAAAGGCTGCTCCATCTCTATCCATGAAGGATATCTGCAAAGAGGCTAGCTGCTCCGTCGCCTCCTCAAGTAGCTGAATGCCCGTCCTCCTGCTGAGGGCATCGGCTACTACGTTCCCCTTCCCAGGAGTATAGACTATCTCAAAGTCATAGTCCTGGAGGAACTCGAGCCATCGCCGCTGTCTCAGGTTCAGGTCCTTCTGCGAGAAGATATACCTGAGACTCTGATGATCGGAAAAGACTGTAAAGCGCTCGCCCATCAGATAGTGTCGCCATGTCTTCAGAGCGAAGACCACTGCTGCTAGCTCCAGGTCATGGGTAGCGTAGTTCTGCTCATGCGGCCTCAACTGACGTGATCCATAGGTGATCACTGCCCGCTCCTGCATCAGAACACATCCGAGTCCGGTCCCTGATGCATCGCAGTAAACTACGTACCCTACTCCCTCCTCAGGCAACCTCAAGATAGGTGCGCTAGTCAATCTCTGTCTCAGCTCCGGGAAGCTCTGCTGACATCTGTCTGACCACACGAAGGGTTTCCCCTTCTTCGTCAAAGCTGTGAGTGATTCCGCAACTCTAGAGAAGTCTGGCACGAATCTCCGATAGTATCCAGCTAGTCCCAAGAAACTCCGAACCTCAGTCACGCTCCTGGGTGGCTCCCAAGCTAACACAGCCTCAATCTTCGCGGGATCCACTGCAACTCCCGCCTCAGAGATAACGTGTCCCAAAAAGTGGACCTCACGTATCCAGAACTGGCACTTCGAGAGCTTACCATAAATCTGGTGCTCTCGGAGTGTGTCTAGTACAACTCGCAAGTGATAGGCGTGCTCCTCCTCTGTCGTAGAGTAAATCAGAATGTCGTCGATGAAGACCACGACAAACCGATCGAGGTATGGCTGAAAGATTCTGTTCATGAGAGCCATGAACACTGCTGGAGCATTGGTTACACCAAAAGGCATAACCAAGAACTCATAGTGGCCATACCGACATCTGAAGGCCGTCTTCTGCACATCCTCGTCTCTGACTCTGAGCTGATGATAGCCTGACCTGAGGTCTATCTTCGAGAACCACCGTGCTCCCTTGAGCTGATCAAAGAGGTCATCAATCCTCGGTAGAGGATACTTGTTCCTCACTGTCACCTGGTTCAGGCGACGATAGTCAACACAAAGTCGCAAGCTCCCGTCCTCCTTCTTGGCGAACAATATCGGGGAAGCCCAGGGTGAAACACTGGGTCGGATGAACCCCTTGCCCTGCAAGTCTTCCAACTGTACCCGTAGCTCTCAAAGCTCGGCGGGGGCCATCCGATATGCTGGAGTGGATATCGGGGCTATCCCGGGGTACAAGTCAATATAAAACTCTACCTCTCTGTGAGGAGGTAGCCCTGGAACATCGTCAGGAAAAACGTCCGCAAACTGATCCACCACTGCAGGAAAACCAGGACTCCGCACGTCAACTGCTCCAAGGATGAGGCTAGCCAACTGATGAGTGATGGGCTGTCCTCTCCTCCGCGGAAGTCCATACTGTGCTGCTAAGGCTCCCTTCTCTCCGGTGAAGGTGAACCTGCTCCCGTCGGTGCGTACACATCGCACCTTGCGCCTAAAACAGTCAATCTGTGCATGGACCGTAGATAGCCAATCTATGCCCAAGATGACGTCGTAAGGCCTCGACGCTACTACAAGAAGATCCCAGCCGAAGCTCTCGCCTCCTAGAGTAAGCTCACACTGCCGGCACCAGTGCGTAATCGTCGAGTCTGCTCCCGTAGGAGTCTCTAGCCGTAAGGATCGAGCCAACGGCTCTGTCGGAATCTCCGAGCTCCGAACAAGGGTAGCGGCTATGAAAGATTGACTCGCTCCTGTGTCTATAAGAACTGCAGCAAGGGTGGAGTAGACACAAATAGTACCTTGAATCATCTCGGGTGCGCCGTGGTCGTAGGCCTCTGCTGCCTGGAGCTGTGCCTGTCGCTGCTCGCCAGCTCCCTGTGGTCGGGGTGGACCTCCTGGTGGTGGTGGTGGTAGAGCCTCAAAGCGTCGGCCACCACCGGCTGCTCGTCCAGCTCCTCTGCCTCGTCCGCCTCCTCCCTGCAGACTGCCACGGTCGACCCTCTGCCTCTGCCTCGGTGGTCCCTCAACCGTCTGCTGCTCCTCGGCACGGCGGGTCGGGCAGTCACGAGCCATGTGGCCCTGCCCGCCGCACGAGTAGCATTGTCTGCCTCTCGTAAGACTGGCTCCGTGCTGTGTGCCCCGCACTGCTGAGCCAGTGCCCTGAGATCGTCTGCCCGAAGGTCTGGTCTGTCTGGACCCCTGAGTCATCCGTCGACTGCCTGCTGCAGATGACTCTGCCACGTGCCGCCCTGCGGTGGGTCTCTGTGCTGGTGTAGACTCAGCAAGGAAGCTCTCGATCAGAAGGGCCCGCTCCAGTACTCCTGTCTGAGTCGGTATGCTGAGGGAAATCAGCGATGCCCTGATCTCGTGTCTCAAACCCTGCTCGAAGGTCCGGGCCCGGAAGAATGGGTCCCGTACCATGTCGGTCGAGTAGCGCGGGAGATCGGTAAATCTCGCCGAGTACTGAGCGACCGTCATGCTGCTGTTGACGCTCCTTTCGTCACAGAATCTAAAGATCGGAAAAGGGAATATCTGAGCTCAAAGTGATTAATCCTTTGAAGAAACATCAAAAATCGACAAAGGGATAAAAAAGGAGAACATTGCCCATAGATCGCGCAAGTTCCCTCTTGGTCGCGCAAGTACACTTGCGCGCCGCCTCAATACTTGCGCGACTCCTCATGTTCGTGCAAGGGACTTGCGCGACATATGTGGTAACCACCTGGTAACCGCCCGGTAACCGCCCGGGGTCTTCTTTTGCCTATAAATAGACCCTGTGGGCCCCCCATTCAAGAGGATCTTTTTCCAGAAACTCAGATTGAAGCTCCCGACGCCCAAGTCTCTTCTCAAAGCTTCCGGAACACTTCTAAGGTAATTTCTTACCTAGAACGGAAGATCTAAAGAGAAAAAGGAAGGCCTAAGTGTTGAAACTTATCAAACACTTGCGCGCCTACTTAATTCCTTCAATATAACTGGCGCGTCCCTCTTCTGGAAGAACCTCAAGAGGATGGTAAAGGGTTTAATAAAGAGTCGCTCAAGCATTTCAATACTGGTTGAAAATCGCGCAAGTACCCCTCATGTCGCGCAAGTATACTTGCGCGACCAATACTTGCGCGCCGCCGCAGGACTTGCGCGCCTTTCAAGACTTGCGCGCCCCTAGCTTTTTGGGTGCCCATCTTGCCCATTTTTACCCCTCTTAAGCCATTTCACCCTTCCTATTCAAGATTCAGTCTTCAAGATACTCTTCAAAGCCATTTATGGCATGATTTCTTGATTTGACATCCTTATTTGAAAGGAATTCTGTGAAATATCTCTCAAAACCTAGTGATTTAAACATCTTTATGTCACCAAAGATTGAGAGTTCATTCATTTCAACCTCATCCTTTAAGATGAGAGAATCCTAACCTGGGTCTCCATTTCAGGAATAAATCCCCAGTTATAAAAAACCTTTGATCTGGGCATCTTTCTTAAGAATAAGCCCCAATCAAGTCCTTTAATCTTGGGCATCCTCCTCAGGAGTAAGCCCCAAACCTTAATCCCTAACCTGGGTCTCCTTTTCTGGAATAAGACTCAGTCATAACCTTGGGCTTCCTTTTCAGGAGTAAGCCCCAAGTCCCCTAACCTAGGCTTCCTTCTCAGGAATAAGTCCTAGTCATAAAATCTTGGGCATCCTTCTTAGGAGTAAGCCCCAAGTCTCTTAAAATTTCTCTTAACCAGTCATAAATTACTTTTGATTTGGGTTTCCTTTTCAGGAATAAAACCCAATCATAAGTCCCCTCCTAACTTGGGCATCCTCCTTAGGAGTAAGCCCCAAGATTAGAGTATTCAAATCTCCATGAAGCACATATAACTTTGTGGACCCTGTTCTTGGATTTTCTCCCTAAAAGTAAATCCTAAACCTTCGTCTATCTGGGAAGTCATCTATACATAAGCCCCAAAACAAATTCTTATGATTGCATCTTTTATGGCACAATTGTCTAAATTTTACCAATACCTCTTGTTTCTCACACCGAGCATGACTCACGTGAGCTTAGAGTGTAAAAGTAATTATGACGTTCATCTTTGAGCCATCAATCATAAACATCATATCCCATTACTCGAACTACGTGGGTTCTGATTCCTTTTTCAAAACAAAGGATACGTAGGTAGCCCATTTATGGGTTCGATCCCAACATTGAAATAATCTCTGTCCTTCTGAATGACAATAAACTTCAAGTGCCCCACTGAGTGGCTTTAAAACCAGCCTGGTCATCAAAATGACCAAGAGACTTTTATATAAATGTTTTGAAGGATACCATTGACCAAGAATCTCTAAACAAATATAGATGATTCTATATTGATGAAGAACCTCGAATACATATAAAAGATTCTCTAAATTTCTTTCATATTTAATCATTGATTGTTAAAAGGAAAGCTCATTTTATACTTGGTAATGTAATAAGGATTCACGAACTTAACTTAAATCTATAAAGAGAGTCCCGGAGTAGACAATAATTCCCCTCAAAAAGGTGTGATGAGTCCGACCTCCCATCCTCTCGACCAATGCAAATTCCCAAGCCTCATTAGCCCACAAGCTAATGAGCGCCCGCCTTTGGAAAGTAGGTCCAAACGGATGTGGAATCATTGGATGTTTCCGGTTCTACGAACAAACCCGTTAGAAACCGATCGGAACATTTGAATCTCCCGTCCAGGAGGTCATCCCCGGATTCTGCGCGAAACAAAAATGGTGAACCCGACGTGAATCCTTAACCAAGTTAAAGTGATGTTCTTCTTATCTGTTAGGCCCTTTGGGCCAACAAGGCAATCATTGACATATGATCATCCAAAAGATGCAGTAGCCGGATTCATCTTGATTATGTCTGTTACATGGAAATGGCACTCTTTTTTCAAGATCTTCTACAAAAATGGCTTTCCTTAAATTCACCCCTGTGAATACTGCTGCTGGGAACACCTCTACTGTGAGGTCTGCTGCTGTGAAAACCAATGCTGCTACTCCTGCTGGAACGTCATCCGCTCTGAGGATGACATCACCAACTCAGCATCTTCAACGCTGTGTTTCTAATGCACTGGTTAAGGAGTACCGTCGCAACGGTACTATCCCAACTCTGGAGGCCGCTCGTCAAGCCCTCCAAGTTAACAATTCTACCTGGTCGTCCGGACAACGGCGACCAACAATCAAGAAGCAGACGGTGCTGACTACCGTCTCCAACCGTTTCGGGTCGTTATCCCCGGAACGCAATTTCCATTCACTCCCTTACTCCGAGGAAGTGAATGAACAGGTCCCGCAGGACCTTAATTCAAAAAGACAGGAGTCCTTCTCAAAGGCTCCCATCAACAATCGCCGCCAGACTCGTGCGGTAGTGCGCCCTCAACATGATGAGGGTACTGACTCCAGGCATTCAGCTCAGGTTCCTCGAACCCGAGCAGGCAAGATGAATCGCCAGAGACGGAATCCGGTTAACAATAGGCAGGTTGTCATCCCTGCCATCTCTGGAGAAGTCCACCAACCTAACTTGGTGGAAAATAACGAGCAGGCATACACACCTGTTCGTTTTAATCCCGCTGTCCAGCAGACTCGTCTGGCAGCATCAAGCCGATCCCGCCAGGCAATTCCGGCGGAGTACCATAGGCAGGAACATACACCTGCTTATACATCAGCAGTTAGTCAGCAGGCTCGTCTGACTACATATGATGGATCTCGTCAACCGCGTTTGGCGAAGTGTAATCAGCAGGCACAGACACCTGCTCATACTAATCAAGCCTACCAACAGTCTCGCTTGGTAGCGCACGGAGAAGTCAGTCGGAAAGCCCCGACGACAAACAGGAGGCAGACTAAACTCTCTGCCTCCACACATGAGTACTTTCAGGATTCACTGACAGGAAAAGGAGGACAGGAGCAGGCACATACACCTACTCCAAGCCCGGAATGGACGTATATCCCTGTTCCGGCGGCTGAAGTCACCAAACATATTTTGTCAATGGTGAAAGAGCAGAAGCAAATTCCTGCTCATATTCTGGATGCTTGCCAGGATATCATAACAGCTTCAGCATCATCTCAGGGACAGACACATAAATCTATCCCTAGCAGTGGAGTGACACATCAACAATTCACTCCGGAACGGACACACACATCTGTTCCAGTCCAAGAGGGTTGTGGGGCCTACTCCCCCATATCATATGGACAACCAAGTCAGGCACATACACCTGATTTGAGCGATGATCGTCAGCCTAACCTGACCATCTTTCCTGATCAGGCACATACACCTGCTCAGAGCAATCACTTTCGTCATCAAGTGGTTTCTAAAGCGAGTAAGAAGGCATCTAAGAAAAAGATCCGCCCAGCACAGTCAGGAGATCAAAGGCCAATCTGCAACAAGGCCTTGCTCGATGCTGGAGTTCTTGAAGCCCTCGGACATTTATCTGTCGGAATTCAAGATTCTACTCCCTCAGTTCCCAATAACAGGAACATTAATCCCGAAGGTCTTCAACAGACACTTCCTCATGAAGACTTGCTTCATGAAAATTCGGTCAATCTTGAAGTTTCTTCTTCAGATGAGAGCCACAGGAACCCTCTGTGTGGTCAGAAGACCAAGGAGCAAGAGATCTCATCTTTTGCTGTAACCCATCATGAAGGTCCTCCTCATGGTGATGAACTTCGCTGCGAAAGTCCTCTCCGCATTAGTGATTCACATTGTCTCGAAAATTCTTCAGAAGGAAATGTAGTGACGAGAAAGCCCTCCTATCTCGAGGCACTTGCAAACGTAAAACCAGTCATGTCTGAAGTTTTACTATCAGCAGGTGAAACTCTTTCTCCATCAGAAGATAGCTTGGGGTTCAGGTTATTCTCCAAACCTTCCCTGGGTCATTCATCTTCCAGCATGAATAGTGATTCCTCTACCAATCTTGTTGAATCCGATGAAGCAACAAGGAAACACCAACTCTGGTCCAAACAGGTAGAAGAATCTTCATTTAATGATAAAGAGGAAATGCTGAACATGAGGAAAAAACTGGCAAAAGGTGAAGTACCAGTCATGTTTTGGCCTTTGGCTGATTCACAGTATGACATTCCAAAGATGTTGACGGATGATGGAATCCATGATATTCGCCTTAACATATGGAAAAATCTTTGTCAATTAAAGAAGAAGGTATTATCTTACGATGAATATGAAAATCATCTTAAGATAATAGAAGGGTTACAACGCCAGATTGATTTGGCATCTCTATCAGTCTCTCGGTATCCGAAGGCTGAAAAGCAACAGAGAACCCTTCAACGTTCATGCCTTGGCGCATTAAGAAGATTGCGTCAGTTAATTTCCAATGCTCCATCTAATGTTCATATCAGAGGATGGGGTGTTCACAGAGCACTACATTTCACAGTGCTTTCCAGTCAGCAGAGCCCGCCGAAAATGGTCTCATGCAATGTTATTGCCCATGGCCGGCCACAGTCAATGGGCTTTGTTCATAATCAAAAGCTTGCTCGAGATCAAGCTTCAACTAGTTCCTCTCAAAGTCAAGTATATAGAGAACAGGTTGTTGAATTGCTCCTACATCAAGCAGGCGAGAATATTGCACAAGCCTCTCGTCTGGAGCAAACACGTCATCAAATGACAGAAGTTTCGGAAATCATCCAACGGTCTGTTGAACCAGGTGATAAAAGTGGATACAGGTTAATGCATCCAGCTAATTTCCGAACTAAGATTCGCAAGATCAAGAGAGATTTTAAAAAGATCTCAGACATAGCATGTCAAGAGACACCCCAGCTTGCCAGACTGGGGACTTCTCTAACCCAACCCTCAGAATCAACGAATGGGATTCGAGGAGTTGAGCGGAAGCAACAGGAACACCCCCAGTCCACCGGACTGGGGAATTTTTCAAATCTTCAATCCCTCCCTCAGAGAAAGTCAGTTTTCTCTCGATTAGGGAATAAGCCTCAAGAGGAACGAAGAGCCAAGATGTCAGGAGATTCTCTCCAAGTGACGGTTCTCCAAGAAATTCCTGAGGGATCAAGTCAACGGAATGCCATGTCTTATCATGGACATAGAAGGAGACAATATCACAGAAATGCTGATAGAAAGGATTCCATGAAATATGCATCCATTAATGTCATCACTGCCGTTGCTGCTGATTCACCAGATGAGGCTCAATCAGAGGGATCAGACGAAGAGGTTCCTGCTCAAGAAGTTGCGCACACAGACCTAAATGAAGAAGGTGTGCGCACACGTAATCAAAGGCTTACTCAAAATATGGGTATTCCTTCAAGTAACCCACTTCCCCCTCTCCGAAAAGGATCCAATAAGGGGAAAGGAAAGAATCAGGTTACTTCTCACCCTTCCTCTGAAGGAGGTCAATCGCTCTCATTAGAGCAAAGGTTTGCACAACAGGAGGAAGAGATGAAAGAATTAAAAAGGTTGAATGCAGAACTACTTCAGAGTAGTCTTCTTCTTAAGAATGCTGAAGTCCGACAGCCGAAGGAATTTGTTGTAACTACTGAGATGGATCAAGAATATCCTCCTTTGTCAGTACACCCACAGAGGTCTAATCCTACGGGTCAAACGCAACAACGGTTGGCAGCACTACCATTAGTTGCAGCACCAACCTCCACGGCTGTCCAAGCTCCATTCATTGCACCTACCCAAAACCAAGTTCAACCTGACGTTTCTCAAAAGTTAATAACTACTATTGAGTCATTAACAGCTCGGTTAGAAACTATGGAAGGGAAACGGCCGGAAGTTCAACCTGAAAAGAAAGTTTACCCTGAATGGGTAGATTCAATTTCTCCTCCATCCAGTTTTGGAAACCCTATTTTTCCTACTTTAAATGGATCAGGCAACCCTGAACAACATTTGACACATTACGTATCTTGTTGTGATCCTATGATGGGAACTCCAGAACAGCAAGAAGCAGTGAAACTCAGATGCTTCGTGCGAACCTTGCAAGGACCTGCCTTTGTCTGGTATACAAGCTTGCAATCCCGGTCAGTCATCGGATGGGAGGATCTTCGTCAAAAATTCCTCCTTCAGTTTAGCTCAACTTTGCCAAAAACGACAGTTTTCGATCTTACAAACTGTAAGCAAAGAGAGAATGAAAGAGTCTCTGATTTCATTGCTCGTTAGAAGGGATTAACGTATTCCTTGAGTTTATCACTCCCTCAGGAGGAATTGTTGCCAATCTGTGTGGCAAATTTGCGTGACGAATTACGCACGCCATTGATCCCTGTGAAATACACAGGAGGGTTTCGAGACCTTACTTCAATCGCTCAACAGATTGAAGATTCCCTTATGCAGGCTAAGGTTAAATCTCGTGTAATTCCATCAGCTCCAGGAAGAAGAATGGGTAAAGCAGAAACTGCTACAGTTATTCTTAAACAGGCACCTGTACCTATTTCTACTTCAAAACCTTCATCTTCTCGAAGGGCTCCACCTCCTGAACGCCAACAACAAAGGCTGTTTCGTCCAAATGATCAAAAAGATCAACGACGAAAACAATTTGAAGATATGAAGAGTAAAACATACTCTTTCCGAAGTGAGCAAGTTCCTGGTTACTTCATTTCAGCTCTGGAAAATAATTTGGTTCAATTACCAGTGCCGAAGAGACCAAACAAGGAAGGAGATGAAGACCGTCCCAATTATTGTCCCTTTCATCAAATGTTGGGACATCCCATCCAGGAGTGTTTTGTCTTTAAAGACCTCCTACAAAAGATGGTCAACTTGGGACAAGTCAAATTGAAGGGTTCTTCATCTCATGTAGCGTGTATTACCGCTACAGATCCAGAGGAAGGAGGCGAGTGGCAGGAAGTCAAAAGCAAAACTACGAAAAAATATGATGATTGGTTGGTCAGAAAGACAATCAATCGGACCCATTCTATTTTGCGAACACAATTGAAGAAGCCAATTGTGTCTCCTACAAAAGCTGCAGTAAAGCCTCCATCAAAGGAAAAATCCTCAAAAGGGCAGCGCAATTCAAAGAAGAAAGAGGAATCAGGAGAAGATGAGTATGTATCAAAGCCTAAATTGTCTTTGACTCTGGCAGATTTCATGCCATCTACTTCAAAGCCACGGGCACCGTCCCACCAAACGGCACAGCCTAAACAGGCTAACCAGGCAGAGTCTTTATCAGACGAAGAGTTAATCTTTGGTTCTGTTAATATGATTCAATTAACAGATTCATATTCCAGTCTTGATGAGCCTGAATTCCCTGTATCAAATAAAGGAACCCGATGAAGTTCTAGAGGTTCAGGATATAGGGGAAGACGTGGATCTTTCCGAAGCCACTACTCTAATTCTACCCCTGCTAGCACTGTATATGCAGCAGAAACTCGTGGTAGAGCCCTTCAGCGAGCTCAAAATGAACAAGCAAGTTCTTCTGCCAATGGCCAACTCAGCTTCGGCACAGTTATTTTGGAAGACCGATTAAAGGTTCCATCTTCTTTATCTCAGCAAGTAAATGGATCTAATCAGTCTAATTTTCCAAAACCAAAGATGTTGCCAACTTCAATACAAGATGCATCAGCTTCCAAAGCATCTGCTTCCAAGGTACCTGCTAAACCGCATATTCCCATTGGGAAACGCAGGCCTCTAGATCAAAAGTATGATATATTGAAACACTTGGCCCATGTACCAGCCAAATTATCAATTTTGGATGCTTTTAATCTATCAAAAGATCTTCGGGAAGCACTCATCGAAGCTTTGTCAAGTCCTCAGGAGTTTGAAGCTGAAATTGATGCAGCTAAAATTTATCACATAGAGAATAATCCAGCAGAATGCCATGCAGTGATATCTTTTACTGATAAAGATGAAGATGATGTTGTGCATGGGCACATAAAACCTTTGTACCTATCTGGAAAAGTCAATGGTATAGATGTTCGAAGAGCTTTTATTGACAATGGTTCAGGAGTCAACCTCATGCCCATTCGCACACTTCGTCGATTGGGCCTCACGGAATCTGATTTATCTCCTTCTACCATGATGTTGCAAGGATATGATAAAAATGAACAAGAACCACTGGGAGAAGTTACGCTCAGAACTCAGTTTGGAGATCTTGTTTCCAATTCAGATTTCATGATTGTTGATCAAGACTCAGCTTTCAATATCTTGCTTGGAAGACCCTGGTTACATCAGCATGCAGCTATTCCGTCATCATACCATCAATGTCTCAAATACTGTTTCGATGGTCAAGTTGGAACATTGTATGGTGATAAGGCCCCGTTCAAAACATGTGAGTCTCAATACATTGAGGCGGAATTTTATCACATGAAGGGAAGAGAAAAATCTACAATGAAGGAAATTACCAAAGTTAATGCTCCATATGGTTTGGAAAAAATTCCAATAAATCCATTTTCACATGTGAGTACAGATTATGTGTTACCTATCAGTCAAATTGACAAAATAGGCCCAAATCAAAATACTCTTATGGAAAGATCCATAATGTCAATTACGGCAATCGAGCCAGAAAACATGGGAGAAATTGGTAACTTACCAAGCAGTGATGAAAGCATAAGTGGTGACGTTTTCATTTCGTCTACTGAAATCCAACAAGTCTATACTTCGCTAATCAGGCCAGAAGAAGTTATAACAACACCAGAGGTGAATGTTGATGTCGATTCTCAATCCATCATCTCCTCTTTATTTCCCAAAGAAGACCCTTTTTCATCAATAGGGTCGGAAATGGAAGCTTCTTCTTCAAAATGTGAAAATTTTGACATCTCTTATGATCATGAGAATTTCGTTTTTTCATCTACTTTGCAAGTAGAAACGGAAGAAATAACACATGATGAAGAGGAAGAGGAAGATCATAGAGATGCTCCTCCAGCATTTGAAGAGGGTATCTCTACCACTGTGGATGAACTCAGAGAAGTAAATCTGGGTACAGAGAAAGATCCACGCCCCACTTTAATTAGTGCGGCCATGACCCTTGAAGAACAAGAGATGTATATTTATTTTCTAAAGAAAAATAAAGATATTTTTTCTTGGAATTATACAGAGATGCCTGGCCTTGATCCTGATGTTTCCACCCATCATTTGGGTTTTCCAAAAGAACATCGAGGATTCAAGCAAGCCGCGAGAAGAACACACCCAACCTATGCTTCCAAAATCGAGGCTGAAGTGGATAAGCTTATCAAAGCTAACTTCGTCAGAGAAGTTCAATATCCCAAGTGGTTGGCTAATATTGTCCCAGTAAAGAAAAAGAACGGACAAATTAGGGTTTGCATCGATTTCAGAGATCTTAATCGGTATTGTCCCAAAGATGATTTTCCAGTTCCGATTACAGAACTCTTAATTGATGCGACAGCTGGATATGAAGTACTTTCTTTCATGGATGGATATTCTGGATATAATCAGATCCGAATGGCCCCAGAAGATGAGGAATATACAGCCTTCAGAGCTCCTCAAGGTGTGTTTTGTTACCGGGTGATGCCCTTTGGTTTAAAGAATGCAGGTGCAACATATCAACGCGCCATGCATCGTATCTTCAAACCTTTTCTAGGGAAATTTTTTGAATGCTATGTAGATGATTTGGTGGTTAAATCCAAACAACGTTTTGATCACTTGGCTGATTTGGAAATCATATTCCACAAGCTTTGACAACATAATTTGAAGATGAACCCCTTAAAATGTGCTTTTGGGGTAACCTCAGGAAAATTCCTCGGCTTTGTTGTACGCCATCGTGGTATTGAAGTCGATCCTGAGAAGACCAAATCAATCCTTGGTATTTCACCTCCTCAGAATTTGAAAGAATTAAGAGGACTTCAAGGACACTTATCCTATATTCGGCGTTTCATCGCCAATTTGGCAGGCAAAAGTTTACCTTTTACCAAATTATTGAAGAAAGGAGTCACTTACCAGTGAACTGAAGAATGTCAAGAAGCATTTGATGTTCTCAAGAAATACCTCTTAAGTCCACCAGTACTCATGCCACCTGTTGAGGGTAGGCCTCTTATCCTCTATGTGACAGCTTTAGAGCGATCATTGGGTTCCTTTCTCGCTCAAAAGAATGATGCTGGGAATGAAAATAGTCTCTACTATCTTAGTAGAACTATGCTTGAAGCAGAAACCCGGTATTCGAGTATTGAAAAATGCTGCCTAGCATTAATCTTTGCAGTTCAGAAACTGAGACACTACCTGCAACATCACGAGGTCCAATTGGTATCTCGTAATAATCCACTCAAATTCATCCTTAGTCGTCCAATGCTTACAGGACGTCTGGCAAGGTGGGCGGTTATTCTACAGCAGTTCGACATCCAGTATGTGTCTCAAAAGGCAATTAAGGGCCAAGCTCTGGCTGATTTCCTGGCTGAACACCCTTCATTGGAAGACACGTATTCAGATATCGAACTCCCTGATGAGGAGGTTTTTTCTATTCAAGAGAGTCCTCAAACATGGGAAATGTATTTTGATGGTGCTTCTAGAAGTCCAACAGGGAAGAAAATGGAAAATCCTAAATTCAACAAAGTTGGTTTAGGAATTGTGCTCATTTCTCCAGATAAGGCAGTGTTACCTTATTCCTTTTTGTTGTGGGAAGGTGGTACCAATAATGAAGCTGAATACCAAGCTCTCATTGTAGGCTTGGAGTTAGCGCTTCAAGCACAAGTGAATCACTTAAAGGTGAAAGGTGATTCAGACCTGGTAATCAAACAAATCAATGGGGATTATGCCATCAGAAAAGAAGAATTAATCCCTTTGTATGATTACGTCAGAGAGTTAATGTCGGAATTCCCTACAGAACCGACATTTTCTTATGTCCCAAGATCATAAAATGCTCAAGCTGACGCACTGGCTAATATAGCCACAACTTTAGCAGATCCAAATCGGGACGAGACAACCATCGGTATTGCCCACCGTCGTGCAATTTCACCTTATGTTCAAGTCAGAACAGAGGAAATTAATGAAATTAGTCCCATTCCTGAACCATATGGTCATACTACAGGATGGATGTCACCTATCAGGGAATACCTTCAAAATGGAACACTTCCACCTGATAGAGCCGAGAGAGAACAAATTCGGCGACGTGTGGTCAATTTTACTCTTTATGATGGTCCAAACCACCTCGAGAAAATTCTCTACAAACGTGGTTTTGATGGAGTTCTCTTCAGATGTATTGATGGTGAAGAGACAATGGCTGTCATAAAAGAAGTGCATGCAGGAGTCTGTGGTGCCCACCAGTCTGGACATAGATTGTCTGATCAAATTCGAAGGCTTGGATACTTCTGGCCTTCAATGATACAAGATTGTGTTAATTTCACAAAGAAGTGTCATTCATGCCAAGTATATTCCAACTTCATTCATCAACCTCCAGAGTTGCTTCATACAGCTAAATACTCATGGCCATTTTACACATGGGGAATGGATGTGGTGGGACCTTACCCTTCAGCTACGGCCAAGCAGTTTAAGTACATTCTTACTGCTACTGATTTCTTTTCCAAATGGGCAGAGGCAGTACCTCTCAAAGCAGTCAGTTCTAAATGCATTGTTAGCTTCATCAAGTCTAACATCATTACTAGATTTGGTGTCCCTCATACCATATTGACGGACAACGGCACTAACTTCTGTTCTTCTGAGGTAAAGAAATTGTATCAAGAATACAACATTAAGTCCAACCATTCATCTCGATATCATGCAGCGGCTAATGGCCAGATAGAGGACTTCAACAAGACTCTTTCAAATATACTGCAAAAGATGGTAGATAAAGATAAGAGGTCATGGCCTGATAAACTCTATCATGCTTTATGGGCTTATCGGACTACCACTCGCAATGCAACGCGGTCTACTCCATATTCATTGGTATATGGAACAGAAGCAGTCTTGCCAATTGAAGTTCAATTGCCCTCACTCAGAATAGCCATTTGTGATCAGTTATCAACAGATGAGCAATCCCAAAAGCGGTTGAATGAATTGGAACAGTTAGATGAGAAAAGATTGTGCACTTTTCACCACTTGGAAATCTATCAGAATCGAATAGCACGAGCTTTTAACAAAAAAGTTCGTCTTCGTTCATTCATTCAGGGAGAATTGGTATTGGTTCTCAGAACACCAATGATACTAGGAAAGAAGCCTCCCAAGCTTGAACCAAAATGGGAAGGACCTTATTCAATACATAAGGTCTACTCCAATGGAGCGTATTCTCTGATTTCAATGGATGGATAACACATCACGACTCCAACTAATGCCAGATTTCTGAAGAAGTATTTTGTATAAACACAAAATATTGTTCCCAGAACCAAGACTCTTACATTTGGTTCATACAGCAATGGTCCAGTATGACCTTAAACTACAACTTCGTCCAACATGACATTAAACTGTGTCACACTTCTGTCCGAGATGACATTAAACTATAATACGTCCAGCATGACGATAAACTGTACGGTCCATGCATATGACCTTAAACTATTCGCACTTATGTCCCTGCAACATGACACTAAACTGTGCAGCACCAATAGTCCTAACTGCAAGACTTTAAACTGCATAGTCCCTGATTTTGTCCTACATGACAATAAACTGTATAGAAGTTCCTATATTTTGTCCGAGATGACATTAAACTATATTGTGTCCTAGCAACATGACATTAAACTGTGTGGCACTTTCATCGTCCAACATGACGTTAAACTGTGTCAGTTCCCTTATCGTCCAACATGACGTTAAACTGTCACATTGGTTACTAATATGTCCTACATGACACTAAACTATATATGTCCGAGATGACATTAAACTATATTTTGTCCTAGCAACATGACATTAAACTGTGTGGCACTTTCATCGTCCAGCATGACATTAAACTGTAAAAAAAAAATCCCCAGAACTGATATCCTCATATTGGTTCACCTTAGTCCTAGCTACATGACTTTAAACTGTACAGCACCAGTTCGTCCTTGCTATATGACGTTAAACTATACAGCAATGGTCCCGTATGACTTTAAACTGCATCATCCCTGGTCCATGTATATGACCATAAACTATTTGCAAATATGTCCAGCAAGACGTTAAACTGTGACGTCCTAACTACATGACGCTAAACTGTATAAAAGTCCCTTTTTTTTATGTCCTACATGACATTAAACTGTACATCGTTAAGGTTGTTATTACCTCTTGTTTCTCACACCGAGTATGACTCACGTGAGCTTAGAGCGAACATCAACCATAACACTCCCTTTGGGCCACTAACCATGTGTAAGTCCCAACAACATTTTTTTAGATCATTGTCCACAAGAACAACTTGGTCATTAATTCATTCTTTAATTGAACTACACGGACTTTGATCCTTGCCCTCCAGGCTGGGTATGTAGGCAACCTCCCAAAGGTTCAAGCCCAAAAACAATCTCTTCACATTGGTTCACCACCATCTCATATGATGATGATTTGTGAAACCACCCCTGGAATCAATATCTTTACATTGATTCACTTTCGTCCTTGTTATATGACGTTAAACTATACAACACTTTTTGTCCGGTACGACAATAAACTATAATATTCTTTGATTTCATCATTTGAGAAGGAACCATTATTAACATTGATTCTTTTTCAATCATGGTTTTCATTTTTCAAAAGACTACGTACATACATGGTAATGCCTAAACTTTTTATTTTAGGTTAAAACCATCATTGCACTAAAGTCCCCTTTTTCACCCTTCACATGTACGAACCAAATTTTTACAAAGGGTAGTTCTAGAACTACGTGGACTTGATTCCCATCCTTATGGGATACGTAGGAACATTCGAGTGTCCCTCGAATCCAGTCCCAAATCTTTTGGGCCTAACCCCAAATTTCACTTTCAGCCCCTTGGCTGAAAAGTCCTCATGAAAACACACACTGTGTATTCATTATTATGGTACGAATTCTATGACCCTAAACTAAGATCACTCATACTTTCGTCCTGCACGACGTTAAATTGCATTTCAAGAACTACGTATGGTTTGATTCTCATTCTTATGAGATACGTAGTGAAGTCCAAGTTTCAATTCAGGACCCAGCCACAACATGATTATGGTTTTCATTGACCTATGTATCTCTATATACATTGGAAAATACCCATCTTTATGTATTATAATCCTAACCTTAAATATTTTCAGATCTTCATAACCCTTTTCATGACTTATAGTCACAAAAATGTCAAACTTCTGAGAATTCTTTTGCCTGACTATGCAGCACGTGCCCATAGGTGGCCTTGCATAAACAGTCCACATAACAGACTTGTCAGCCAAGAGATGCTATTTATTTGACCATGCAGCCAATGCCCATAGGTGGCCCTGCACGTTTTCAACCCCCTAACGGGTTTGTTAAATAATAGTAACTTAATTCTTGGGAAGAATGCCTCTTTTGTCCTTATTTGTCTTAAACGACAGTATGTAGGGATCCGCAAAAATATCCATCCTTAACGTATTTGTCCCATATCCTTTTTCATGATCTGAAAGTATTAAAGTCTATGGTTTATTCTTCTTCCCTACGTTTGGGTCAGACCTTCGTAGGAGTGATATTCATCCAGTTCTTCGATATTCTTGTTTGGAAATATCTTCTCCATATTCAAGTACCTCTTTCCATACAACAAACTCTATGCTTTAGAAAATTTGAATCTCCATAAACTTTCACTGGCTTTTAGCACTAGGAAAGTAAATTTCTGGGAGTTCTTTTGCCTGACTATGCAGCACGTGCCCATAGGTGGCCTTGCATAAACAGTCCACATAACAGACTTGTCAGCCAAAAGATGCTATTTTATTTGACTATGTAGCCAATGCCCATAGGTGGCCCTGCATATTTCAACCCCCTAACGGGTTTTGTTAAATAATAGTAACTTCATTCTTGGAAACTACCCCTTCTAATGCTATTTAGCTATTTTTCATATCATTCCTCAGATTCAAATATTCTTAAGCCATAGTTTACATTTTTTTTTCCTCATACTTGAGTATGGTAAATATGTTTTCAGATAAATTGTCAAGGAATTGAATCCATTTTAATCCATTTTTAGGTCAAAGCTATTTCGACCTTAAACATTAGCCCCTTTATGTCCGGCGTGCATGACTTTAAACTGCCCACACAAAAGACAAAGGAACTCTGAATAAAAGTCAAGTTCCAGCACACTTGTGCGCTGCCTTCTGCGCACTGAAGACTTGGAAACCACCTTTTCCTTTGGATGTCTTTTATTTCCTCAGAGTCAAATCCTCATTTCTCTCCGGATCCAACTCTGAGGGGGGACTTTTGTTGACGCTCCTTTCGTCACAGAATCTAAAGATCGGAAAAGGGAATATCTGAGCTCAAAGTGATTAATCCTTTGAAGAAACATCAAAAATCGACAAAGGGATAAAAAAGGAGAACATTGCCCATAGATCGCGCAAGTTCCCTCTTGGTCGCGCAAGTACACTTGCGCGCCGCCTCAATACTTGCACGACTCCTCATGTTCGTGCAAGGGACTTGCGCGACATATGTGGTAACCGCCTGGTAACCGCCCGATAACCGCCCGAGGTCTTCTTTTGCCTATAAATAGACCCTGTGGGCCCCCCATTCAAGAGGATATTTTTCCAGAAACTCAGATTGAAGCTCCCGACGCCCAAGTCTCTTCTCAAAGCTTCCGGAACACTTCTAAGGTAATTTCTTACCTAGAACAGAAGATCTAAAGAGAAAAAGGAAGGCCTAAGTGTTGAAACTTATCAAACACTTGCGCGCCTACTTAATTCCTTCAATATAACTTGCGCTTCCCTCTTCTGGAAGAACCTCAAGAGGATGGTAAAGGGTTTAATAAAGAGTCGCTCAAGCATTTCAATACTGGTTGAAAATTGCGCAAGTACCCCTCATGTCGCGCAAGTATACTTGCGCGACCAATACTTGCGCGCCGCCGTAGGACTTGCACGCCTTTCAATACTTGCGCGCCCCTAGCTTTTTGGGTGCCCATCTTGCCCATTTTTACCCCTCTTAAGCCATTTCACCCTTCCTATTCAAGATTCAGTCTTCAAGATACTCTTCAAAGCCATTTATGGCATGATTTCTTGATTTGACATCCTTATCTGAAAGGAATTCTGTGAAATATCTCTCAAAACCTAGTGATTTAAACATCTTTATGTCACCAAAGATTGAGAGTTCATTCATTTCAACCTCATCCTTTAAGATGAGAGAATCCTAACCTGGGTCTCCTTTTCAGGAATAAATCCCCAGTTATAAAAAACCTTTGATCTGGGCATCTTTCTTAAGAATAAGCCCCAATCAAGTCCTTTAATCTTGGGCATCCTCCTCAGGAGTAAGCCCCAAACCTTAATCCCTAACCTGGGTCTCCTTTTCAGGAATAAGACTCAGTCATAACCTTGGGCTTCCTTTTCAGGAGTAAGCCCCAAGTCCCCTAACCTAGGCTTCCTTCTCAGGAATAAGTCCTAGTCATAAAATCTTGGGCATCCTTCTTAGGAGTAAGCCCCAAGTCTCTTAAAATTTCTCTTAACCAGTCATAAATTACCTTTGATTTGGGTTTCCTTTTCAGGAATAAAACCCAATCATAAGTCCCCTCCTAACTTGGGCATCCTTTTTAGGAGTAAGCCCCAAGATTAGAGTATTCAAATCTCCATGAAGCACATATAACTTTGTGGACCCTGTTCTTGGATTTTCTCCCTAAAAGTAAATCCTAAACCTTCGTCTATCTGGGCAGTCATCTATACATAAGCCCCAAAACAAATTCTTATGATTGCATCTTTTATGGCACAATTGTCTAAATTTTACCAATACCTCTTGTTTCTCACACCGAGCATGACTCACGTGAGCTTAGAGTGTAAAAGTAATTATGACGTTCATCTTTGAGCCATCAATCATAAACATCATATCCCATTACTCGAACTACGTGGGTTCTGATTCCTTTTTCAAAACAAAGGATACGTAGGTAGCCCATTTATGGGTTCGATCCCAACATTGAAATAATCTCTGTCCTTCTGAATGACAATAAACTTCAAGTGCCCCACTGAGTGGCTTTAGAACCAGCCTGGTCATCAAAATGACCAAGAGACTTTTATATAAATGTTTTGAAGGATACCATTGACCAATAATCTCTAAACAAATATAGATGATTCTATATTGATGAAGAACCTCGAATACATATAAAAGATTCTCTAAATTTCTTTCATATTTAATCATTGATTGTTAAAACTAAAGGAAAGCTCATTTTATACTTGGTAATGTAATAAGGATTCACGAACTTAACTTAAATCTATAAAGAGAGTCCCGGAGTAGACAATAATTCCCCTCAAAAAGGTGTGATGAGTCCGACCTCCCATCCTCTCGACCAATGCAAATTCCCAAGCCTCATTAGCCCACAAGCTAATGAGCGCCTGCCTTTGGAAAGTAGGTCCAAACGGATGTGGAATCATTGGATGTTTCTGGTTCTACGAACAAACCCGTTAGAAACCGATCAGAACGTTTGAATCTCCCGTCCAGGAGGTCATCCCCGGATTCCGCGCGAAACAGCTGCCCTGCCGCAGCTGTAGAAGCTCCTGGATACGCACCGCACGAAGGGTGGCTGGGACGAACTCCGAGCGGAAGAGGCTCTCAAAGTCCATCCAAAGTAGGGATGCCTCATCGTGCACCTGGAGCATCAAGCTCCACCATCGTCCTGCTGCTGCGTGTAGTAGGCTCGCAGCGAGGATCACCATGAGGTCTGCTGGTGTCCTCACTAGCCTAAACACTCGAACCACTGCCTCCAGCCAGTCCTCTGCTGCCTGGGGATCCGTCTCCCCACGAAACCTGGGCGGTCGCTGGCACTGAAACTCATGCAGTGCGCTGAGGCGACGTGCATCGTCCGCGGCTGCTGCTGGAAGCATCGGGGGATCGGCGGGTAAAGCTACCGCCGGTGCCACTACTGGCAAAGGGCCCTGCACCGAGGCCTCGTCGCTCGGTGGGCTGTCGTCTCGCTCGACTCTCGGAACCCTAGCTGGCTGTCGTCGTGGGGCCATCCTGAAAAGGAAACAGGTGCGCCACGGTTAGAACAGTATACCTGGTGAGCTGATATAAGTAATCACAAAGAAAACTTTGAAACACACACGCAATCAATGTTCTCGTGCATTAAGTCGGAAATCAGAATTCAGGGTCCTGGTGTACGGATACGTCGGCCGCCGCACCAACACTGGACTCCCTGGACTGATAACCACACTCAATACGCTAAACATTATTGCTTCACATAGAAAAGATCAGAGTTCGCGGTAGAACCGAACTCCTCTGATACCAATTTGTCACGACCCGCCCTCGGGGTCCGTGCCGTGACTACCCCAAGCCCGCCTTCCATAGGCCAGGGGCTGGCGACTAGCACCAAGGCGTAAATCCCGGTAAAAAGGGAAGGCATTGCCTTTGTAAAGTAAACAAACACCACAGAGTAAACAAGCGGAAAGTAAACACTAAACAAAAAGCAGAGAACAACTGAAAGTGCGGAAAAGAAAAAGGGCCAGAATACAAACCCAAACTGAAAGTAAAGTACAACTCGAAACGGAAAACAGCAACGGAAAAGTAAAAGCCACTACTCCGAGCTGTCCACAGGAAATCCCACCTGAAGGGTGGGTACAGATAGCTCCTCTGCTCCACGGGTCCCGCCGTCCGCTCCGAGCACGTCCCGCCCAGTAGTCCACCTCCGGGTACCGTCCCGCTCTGCAAGCCTCAGCTAAGGTCAACGCTGTCCGTCGTCTGCAGCCAACACAACATAGTGCGGGCAAAGCCCGTGCAGGGGTGAGTATAAGCTACTCAGTAGGGACCCCGAGACCCCTGAAGGTCTCTCAAAATCCACAAAGGATAAACCACGAAGAAAGGTACAATCACGAAGTAACAACCGACACTGCTTAGGTATATGCCCATACATATACCTAAGTCATCAATTCAAATACGCTCCAACCTCCGAGCCTAAGTACAACTCAGTCCACACAGGAAAGTAAACGTATTCCACACAGGAAAGCAAAACGTAATCCACACAGGATTGCACAACACAATCCACACAGGAAAGCAATAGGATTCAGCTCACACAGGTATACTTCTTCAAGGACGATAAAGATGATCACTGATCCATCTAAGTAGTCGGACCCACGAAGGATCGATAGGTAACTAACCCCCGCAAAGACCACATAGGATCGGGCCCACACAGGACCTGTAGGCGCTGGCTCACACAGAACCGCTGAGCGCGGATCCACACAGGATCGGACCCACACAGGATCGGGCCCACACATGACCTGTAGCACTGATCCACGTAGGATCGCTGAGTGCTGAAGTCGTCGTTGTTGAATCCACACAGGATCTCTGTACTGTCGTCGTCGCAGTCACAGTAGCAGTCCTAGCAGTATTAGTCACAGTAACAGTCGCAGCCAGCACTAGGGTTCCCGCACACAGCAAGCTTGTTCGGAGGGTCCGCTCCACGAGCCGAGAGGCTGATACATCAACTGTCACAAAGACCATAGTTGATGTATCCAAAAGTTCCGTATCGTCAACAGGAACTCAACGCAACAGACGGCGCGTCGATCGGACGCCCGGTCTGAGAGTTATTGGCATTTTCGTCTCCGGGGCCCGGTTGGTTTTTAAGGCAAAACCAACCCGACCGTACTCCACCTGCGTCCAAACCTCGGGCGGAGTATGCCAAAAGATCCGTCTCACTAAGAGGAACACAACATAGCAGACGGCACGTCAATCGGACGTCCGTAGCTCAAGATATGAGCGTTTCCGCTCCGAAGGCCCGGTTGGTTTCGTGAACGGACCAACCCGACAGAACTCAAAGTAATCCGAAACCTTGAGTGCGATATACCGAAACGACCGTCTTGATCCAAGGATCGCGTTTCCGTAGACGGTTCGTCATTCGGAGGTCCGAGGCTCAAGATATGGCCAAAATACCGGAACTGGTTCGAAACGGGGGGGTCCGGGTCCGGGCCGACCCGGCCCGACCCCCCCCCCCCCCTGGGGCGGCGCGGCGGCGCGGGGTCGCGGCGGCCTGTCGCCGCAGGTTGGCTGCACGCGGGGGCTAAGCCCCCGCTGATTGGAAAGTCGGCGCGGCAATTGCCGCGCCCCTTGATTGAAAACCGCCCCCACGTGGGGGCCGGTTGAAGTAAAAACCGGGGGGCTGCTGCCCCCCCCCCCCTCCTTTAAAGAACCGCCCCCCTCATAAAGAGGGGGGTTTTTATGCGCTGGCCGGGGGATTAATTCCCCCGGTTTAACGCCTTCCGGCCGGTCAGCTGGCTGGCCGGTTTTCTCCAACGGGACCGGAAAAATCCGGTCCCCTCTTCGGCTTCCAACGCCGGCGGCTCGGCCGTCGGTCTTCTCTTCCCGCCGCGGCCCGGAACCGGTCGTGGTCTCCATGTCCCGCCGCGGCCCGGAACCGGCCGCGGTGTTCGTCGTCCGGCACGGTGCGACGAAACCGCGCCCCTTCGCCGTGCCTTGATTCCTTTCAACGCGGCGCGACGGCGTCGCGTTCTTGAAGATTCTTCCTCGGCGTGGCGTGACGGCGCCGCGCAAAATAATTGCACGATTATCCGCGTGGTGCGACGGCACCACGCCACTTTGCTTCCACCCGCAAGAATAATCAACAAGAACGATGGAGGGGGTTCGGCCGTGTTCATGCGGTCCGACCCCCTCACGTTAAGCAATAACGCAACTTAAATTATTTCAAAGCCACACGTTAGACTTGCTAAAATTCATGATCAAAAATAGAATAACTAAACAATAAACAACAACCCCTACCTCGGGTATAAGGTTCGAAGATTGTCAACGTTCCGCGGAAGACGACGTCGCGGATGTCGGGCGTCGCGGTAGCCGTTCGTCAAATCCGATGACGAAGGGATGCGTCCGAAGAGACACGTCGTTGGCGAAACTTCTTATGTCGACGAAGGGAATCCGAGGAGGAAGCGGCGTTCCCACTCGTTGACACGGAAGACGAAGAAGAGCGGAGCGACGTTCTTCGTCGGGACTTGAGCGTTCTTCGTCAAGTTGAGCGTTCTTCGTGATCTTCGTCAGAGATGAAGAAGAAGAAGAAAAAGCTCTCCACCTCTCAAGAAGACAAACAATTAACCAAAAAAAAATAAGACAACATCTTATTTTATTAACACATAACACACTAGAATTTCAAATGTTTGAAATTCAAAAGGATTAACTCCCATAATTAAATAAGTAACTCAAGTCATTTATTGAGGCGTTAAGGGAGTTGAGAGAATATGAAAGGTTTAGGGGTTCGTGTGGGCCCCACCACACTTAATCCTCCCAAGGGAGGTTAAGTGGGTGTGGGTCCCACTTCCAACCCCCTTTGGTAGGTTTTATCAAGTTATAATAAAATTTGTTCTTCACAAATTTTATTTAACTCAAACTAAAAACCCCAAAACTAACTTTCAACCCGCAACAAACGCAACTCCCGAAAAGGTCTCTTTAAGAGAATATCGGCGCTGCGAGTTCATCGGTGCCCTCAGATTTCAATTCCGAGCACCGGATCAAAAGTTAGGAATTCCCGCTCGTTCGTTCACTGAACGTACCCGAGCCAAACTTCAGAAATTAATTCCGGGCACTCCGGGCCTCGGAATCAGGTGCCGTCTGAAACCGCGCTCTTGTAAAATTCTAAAGAAAATTAAGAAAAAATTTCCCTTGAATTTTACGGGTCTTTACAAAGGACTCAGAAGCATTCCTGCTGAATCCAATGAGTCCAGAGCTACATTGATAATCACTAAAGCTTTCTAAACTCTTATCTGTTCTCTCTAAGTGAATTATTTATTAACTTTTGAGCAGTGTGGTGTACTCTATATTTCTTATACACACACTGTCTCCTACACTGAACTGGAGGATATCAAAATCCTTACTCCAAATCTCTTAACTCTTGTTTCCCATGTCAATAGTGGAAGAGGTGCTTGTGTGGCCTTGTCTTTGCTTTGTTTCCCACGAAGAACAGTGGTAGAGGTCCCTGTGTGTCTTGGACCGTTTTGTAAACTATTGTTAACCCCGATCCAGGGTGTGGATCAAATTTATATAAATTTGTGAGGACTATGTATCGGCTTGAGACTAAACCTCTTGTTATATCTGCTATGCATCTTTAGTTTATGTTCAAAGTATACTACATATATCTTATTTATTCCGCTTCTATTACTTTGACATACAAAACTATTTTAAATCTACTTTGATAGTTAAATTAGCAAGTGTTTACACTTATTATAAATCAGTAGGTTATTTTCAAAAGTTAGTTTGATCTTGTGGTTCAATTAACTGAGACCTAATCAATCTTTGAGAAGCTAAGTGAACCTTTAAAATCTGTATAAATTCACTATAGTTTAACTTAATTTATAAATCGGGGGATTTTAAATAGACAATATTTTAACAGAAATTTTAATTGGAACTCAATTCACCCCCTCTTGAGTATCCACTCCGACCAACATTTGGTATCAGAGGTTTTGTTTTTCTGTAAGGACTTTTGAAATACTATGTTTTTCAACTGTCATTTTAGTTACATCTTTAAAGATATTAAATTTATGTTTGTTCTAAATTTTATCTCTTTAAATTATACTTCTAAGATATAGTTATGGATAATAGACTAGAGGGTGCTTCTACTAACAAGACACCTTTCTTCAATGGTACAAACTATGCTCAGTGGAAACATAAAATGAAAATTCATTTATAAAGCATGAGTTTTGATATCTGGACCGCTATAGAGTCACAATATAAAATTCCAGAAACTGAAAGAGTAACTTGGGATGAACCTACAAAGACTGCCTACAATAATAATTGTAAAGCCATGAATGCCTTGTACTGTGCTCTAGGAGATGAAGAGTTTAACAAAATTTCTCCTTGAAAAATTTCTTTTGAAATATGGGATACTTTGGGTGTTTCTCATGAAGGAACAACCAATGTTAAAGAAATGAGATTAAATACTTATACTATTAAATATGATAATTTTAAAATGAAGACTGATGAACCTATTTCTGATATGTATCTTAGGTTTAATGAGATAGTCAATAAAATGAATTCACTCGGAAAGGTTGTTCCAGCAAAGGAACAAATTATGAGAATCTTGAGATGTTTACCAGACCGATGGTGAGGCACATTAGTTTCAATCAGAGAGTCATGCAACATTGCTGCTCTACCTGTCAAAGAACTCATTGGTAATCTTATGATGTATGAGGAATAACTCAAGGTGAATAAATAGGAAGATGATGAACCTAAGAGAAAATATGTGGCTTTCAATACTACTGATTCAACGAATAAGGACAAAGAAAAAGATCAAATACAAACTGACAGTTCAACCAGTGAAAATTTAGACTCTGATAGTGATGCTGAAATGGCTCAGATAGCCAGAAGGTTTAAGAAATTTTATAGGAAGAAGAAATTTTTCAGAAAATCAAATTACAAAGGAAAGTATGACAATAAGGGACATTGGAAGAAGGATTGTAAAAATCCAGATAAAAGTGATGAAGTTGTTTTCTATGAGTGTAAAAGGAAAGGAAACATTAAAGCAGACTGCCCAAAGATAAAATTCATGAAGAAATATGATTACAAGGACAGTAAGTACAAAAAGGCTATGAAGGCTACCTAGAGTGCTTCTGAAGACAACATAAGTGAATCTGAAATGTCTGATTTTGAAAGAAATCATGCCAGCATGTGTTTCATGACCAACACATCTGAGGTAACCTCAAATACTCCTGTTTTAAATTCTTATTATTTTGGAGATGATGCATAATCTGATTCTGAATCTGAAAACATAACTAGTGAGGAAATATTTGAATACTGTAATATGCTGGAAGAGACATACAATGAACTTAAGGATAAATACAAATCATTAAAGAAACAATATCCTCTCACTACTATTGTTAAAACCGAACTTACTATTGAAAAAGAGAAAAATGATCAACGATTAAAGGAGAACACTGAACTGGAAATGTCTAATGAGAAACTTAGAAAAGACTTAGAGAAGTTCACAAATGGAAAATATACACTAACTCAAATGCTAGGAAAGAAGGTTGTGCCAAAATACACTACTGGAATAGGCTACAAACCTGGACAGAGACAGATTACTAAGAATAGATTTATTCCTAAATCTGGACAGAATACTGCTAGTTCTAGTTCTGGACATTCATATGCTTCAACTAGTTATTCACATAGTTATAAATCAAATAGATTTTATCTTTCAAAATCTTTTGATTCTATAAATTATATGAGACCCATAAGGCAAATGTGGGTACCAAAAGCTTTGATTGATAACCTATTTGGAACCAAGAAGATCTGGGTACCAAAATCATTTCCTATCTAAATCTGTTTTGTAGGAAACCTTCTTGAAGAGTTCCCACAAGAAGACATGGTATTTGGACAATGTATGTTCAAGACATATGTCTAGGGATTACTCATGCTTCAAGAGTTTAATAAAGGTTGATGGATGTCATGTCACCTTTGGTGATAATTTTAAAGGAAAGATCATCGGCCTAGGAAAAATTGGTAACACTGATTCAGTTTTAATCTCTAATGTTTTATTTGTTGATGGACTTAAATATAATCTGTCAAGTATTTCTCAATTATGTGATGATGGTTTTAATGTAAAATTTGAAAATGATTCTTGTAATGTTTTTAATTCTATTTTTTTAGTATTTTATACTCTAAGAAATGAAAATGTTTATGCTGTTGATTTAAATTACTTAGCTAATAAAAATGTTACCTGTTTAAATGATTTTCATAAAGAGTCATAGTTATGGAATAGAAGATTAAGACACTGCAATATACACTAACTTAGAAAACTAACTAGGAAGAACATAGTTAGAGACCTACCTAAACTTGAGTTTCCAAATGACAAAGTTTGTAGTCCCTGTCAAAAGGGAAAGAAACATAAGGTTTCTTTTAAATCAAAGAATGAAGTTTCAACTTCTCAACCTCTCGAGTAGGTTCACATGGATTATTTTAGACCATATAGAGTTTCTAGCTTAAATGGGAAGCACTATGTCTATGTCCTAGTAGATGAATTTTCTAGATATACTGGGGTACACTTCTTAGCTCACAAAAGTGAAGCTTGTTCTTACTTTGTTAAGTACTCCAAATATGTAGAAAATCTTAGTGGACTTAAGATTAAAACCCTAAGAAGTGATCATGGCCATGAGTTTGAGAATCATGAGTTTGAATCCTACTACTCTCATAATTCCTATATTCATAACTTTTCTGCTCCTAGGACACCTCAACAAAATGGTGTAGTAGAAAGAAGAAATAGAACCCTGCAAGAAATTTCTAGAACTATGCTTAATGAATATGACCTTCCTATTTACTTTTGGGCTGAAGCTGTGAATACAGCTTGTTATATTATTAATAGAGTATTAATTAGACCTATTCTTAAAAAGACCCCATATGAGTTGTGGAACAATAGAAAACCTAAAGTTAGTTACTTTAGAGTCTTTGGCTGAAAAGTATTTATTCTCAATACAAAAGACAATTTTGATAAGTTTGCTTCTAAGAGTGATGAAGGAATCTTTTTAGGATATTCTTTAACCATCAAGGCTTATAGAGTTTTCAATAAAAGAACCAAGTGTGTGGAATAATCTTTTCACATCAAATTTGATGAAACTGATCCATATGAGCCTAAAACCTATCTTGAAAATCTTGAAGAAGATTTATCTGTTCTGGACCTTAATGACAAATCTAATGAACCTACTATAAAGACAACCAGTTCTGGACTTATTCCAGAATCTTATCCTAATGAACCTGAACCTAGAGAAGAACCTGAAATTTCTAGTCCTACCTTTAGTAGATCATCAAAAATTATAAAGAATCATCCTTTAGATGCTGTTGTAGGAAATATTGATAGAGGGAAAAAGACTAGAGCTTCTCTTAGAAATCAGGTTGAACATCAAGCCTTCTTGTCACAGCTTGAGCCTAAAAACATTGATGATTCAATTAATGATGAATTTTGGGTAATTTCTATGCAAGAAGAACTCAATCAATTTGAAAGAAATAAAGTTTGAAATCTTGTTGAAAGTCCTAAGGACACTTTCACAATAGGAACTAAATGGGTGTTTAGAAATAAAGTAGATGAATCTGAAAAATTGTTAGAAATAAATCTAGGCTAGTTGAAAAAGGCTATAGTCAAGAAGAAAGTATTGACTATGAGGAGAATTTTTCTCCAGTAGCCAGAATAGAATATATTAGGATTTTACTTGCTTATGCTGCACATCTAAATTTCAAACTATATCAAATGGATGTCAAGAGTGCATTCTTGAATGGATATATTACTGAGGATGTTTTTTTTAACAACAACCTAGATTTTCAAACCCTCATTTTCCAAATCATATTTTCAAATTATCAAAAGATTTATATGGTTTAAAACAAGCTCCAAGAGCTTGGTATGATAGATTAAGCACTTTTCTAATTTCCAAAGGTTTTACAAACGGAATAGCTGATCCTACTCTATTTATAAAAATAATTTGTAAAGATGTTTTAGTAGTACAAATTTATGTAGATGATATTATTTTTAGATCTTCAAGAAACTCCCTATGTACTGATTTTTCTAAAATGATGCAAAATTAATTTGAAATGAGTTTAATGGTTGAACTTAAATTCTTTCTTGGATTTCAAATCTTTCAAAATGATGATGGAATTATTTTAACTCAAAGTAAATATACTAGATATATTTTAAAACGTTTTGGATTGGATGGCACAAAAGTTAGTGACACTCCCATGAGTACCGCCTATAAGATAGATCTTGATGAAAATGATAAATCTATTGATCAAACAACTTATAGAGGAATGATTGGAAGTCTACTCTACCTGACTTCCAGTCATCCTGATATTATGTCTAGTGTGTGTATGTGTGATCATTTTCAAGCAAACCCTAAAGAGTCACATTTAAATGCTGTGAAGAGAATTTTCAAATACCTCAAGCATACTCCCTATTAAGGACTATTCTATCCCAAAGGATAATCATTTAAATTAGTTAGTTATTCTGATGCTGATTTTGCTGGATGTAAGTTAGATAGAAAAAGAACCTTTGGAACATGTCATCTTTTAGGCAAGTCACTAGTATCATGGTGTAGTAAGAAACAAAATTCTGTTGCATTATCTACTACAGAAGCTAAATACATAGCTGATTGAAGTTGTTGTGCACAAATTTTGTGGATGAAACATACATTACTAGACTAAGGATATCAATTCAGACATGTCTCAAAAAATTGTGACAAAACAAGTGCTATTAATATTTCTAAGAATCCTATTTCTCATTCTAGGACAAAACATATTGATGTAAGACATCAATTTTTGAGGGATCCTTATCAAAAAGGTGATATCACTTTGGAATTCATTGGTACTGAATATCAACTTGCAGATATATTCACTAAACCATTAAATTTTGAGAGATTAGACTACATCATACATAATATTGGTATGATTAATTATTAGTAAATATCTTACTGATCTTAATGTTTAATACTTTACTGTATTTTACTTTACGGTTTCATGGTCACGGTTTCTAAGTTACTGTTTTATGCTCACAGTCTGTCAACTCACAGTCTCACCGTGACAACACAGAATGCTCACTGTATCACCGTGATGACTAGCTTTCATCACACGGTAATTCCTACTCACGGTCTCACCGTGAACATTATTTATATTCTTATTTTAACACGTATCACGGTAATTTTTATTTCACCGCCATTTGATTTCCCACATTTTTGTTTTTATGACATTTGACATTCCTAAATGATAAAACTTAATGATTTCATTCAATTCCTTACCCGAACTCTCTCCTGAACCTTCTCTTCCTTCTCGCCCTAAACTTCATTGAATTAGAAGGATGAAGCATCCATCTTCACCCTCGTCTGAGAAGCGCCTCTCTAAGAAATAGAAGAGGGTACCGAGGATAGCTCCCGAAGCACCTCTAAACCCAAACCTGGTAAGCCATACAGTTGTACCTGAAAAAGAGGTTTTCCCAGAGTGGTTTCTGTCTAGAAGATCATTAGTTTTGAAAGTTTTAAGAGAACAAGGATGGATTTAATGGTTCACTGGACATAATAGACCGATTTACCTGAGTTTGTTATCTCAATTCTATCAGTATGTGAAGTTTTCCTTTGAGTTTGGAGAAAGCTTTATGGTGACAAGCTGGATAAATGGCCAGAAGTGCTCTTTCTCTTCGAGGCTGTGTGCTGCACGCCTATGGATTCCACATGAAGGAGTTTGTGAGGATTACCAGAGAGACCCTCCTCCAACAACCGACATCTTTGACCTGGAGAATGCTTTGGAAATCCTAACTTGAAATGGAAACAAGAGAAGGTCCATAACTGCTAAATTAGATGGGGAGACTAGACTTCTGTTCAAGTTTGTTCATAATTTTATTAGTCCAAGAAAAGAAGATTTTGCTGTGATGAAGTATCAGGATGTGTTCCTGATTCCCCTGATGAAGAATGGCCATAAGACCAACCTTTGTAAGTATGTTATTAACCATATCTGTGAGTTGATCAAATTTACTTCCAAATCCACATACTTGTTTTACTCAAGGATGATTTCAGCTATGTTAGTTGCAAAAGGGATGGTTGGACCAAATGAGGAGAAGTTAGAGGACTTTGATTTCTGCCTATCCTTGCCTATCATCATAAGGATTAAGATTGGCTGTAACCCCTGGAAGAAGCAGTGGGTTGAGGATAATGATCAACTCTATAAAAAGATTAATCCTATTGACTATCCAAGAAGGCCTAAAAATCTATCTGATCCTGGTTTGGAACTAGATGAATTGGCTGAGTATTTAGAAGAAGAAGAAGAAGAGGAAGTAACAGCTAAAGTATCTCCTAGAGAATAAGCTAGAAGACCTCTAATGGAAACAACTCCTGTTAAAAAAGAAAGGAGTGTTATCCCTGCTGTTATCCCTACTGAAATACTTCAAGGAGAGGAAGTTGTTGTTAGTTTGAGAGAAGAGGAAGATCCTACTTCTAGTGCGGATATCAATCCAGAAGCTCATACTAATGCTGAAAGAAAATTGGTTTTTTCTGATTCAGAATAGCAAGAAACCTTAGAGGCAGATCCTGTTGAGGATGATCTTTCTGTTTTGAATGAAGAAAGTCTGGAAGCTCAACCAGTGGAACAATCAGTTCATGAGATTATTCGCTCTTCTGAAGAGAGGATGGAAATTTCCTTTCAGCTGGTAAGGCAAGAGTTTGCTGAAGAGATTAGGGATGATCCTGTGGACCTTGATCATGGTGATCCTATAGTCTCTGAAATGGAAGCACAATTTGAGGGGGAGGAACCTCAAAACCTTGAGATTATAGAAGCTGGATCTGATGAAGCTTCTCAACCCTTTTTCACATATTATGTGTACACTCGGGATGAATTACCAAGCTTTTATGATGTAAATGAGTCATAACAAGTGACTACAAGTGGAATGGATCTTTCTTCTCTGTTTCAACTGAAGTCTATAGCTCATCCAGAACCAGAACCAGAGCCCCAACTTCAATCTAAATCAGAATCTGACTCTAAAGATGACTCTGAACCTCAACCAGAATCTGAACCTCTGTCTTTACCTACTCCCTTACCTGGGAATCACTCCTTTGTGACCAAATATGATCTGAAATTTTTTGGAGAGACTTTGTTAGATGGAGTTGAGAAAATTGTCTCCACTCAACCTCGTCCAGTGACTCAGTTAAGTCAAGAAGATGCATCAATTCTCTTGGAAAATATTATCTTGCATATTCAACCAAGGATGATCCAGGAAAATCAAGAAGTCAGAGTTGAGAATAAGCTGCT
This sequence comes from Viscum album, assembly GCA_963277665.1. Lineage (NCBI taxonomy): Eukaryota > Viridiplantae > Streptophyta > Magnoliopsida > Santalales > Viscaceae > Viscum > Viscum album. The sequence continues at coordinate 227,669,229 of OY728123.1, read as the reverse complement.
GAGTGCTGATGTTGCAAATCTGAAAAATATGATAGCAAACTTGAAGAATGAGTTATCTTTGAGATTAGTGCCTACTCTTATTTCTACCACTGCAGCAGTTGCTACTTCTCCTGATCCATCTGATTCCCTCCTTGCTAGGGAAATTGTGTCTCAAGTTCATCCATATCTACTTTATTTTGATGAGAATATTGGAAAAAGACACACCAAATTGCTGGAACGCATGAGGGAGCTTGTAGAAAATCTGAATAAGCTTACAGATGAATACACTGGATTCTTGTAAAAAGTTCTGAAACAACTCAAAGTTCTAACCGAAGCTGTCAAGGCTTCACCTACTTTTGGTCAGACCTCCACATATTCTTTGGATGATTCTATGATGAGATCCATAATCAAGGAATAACATCAGAGTAGATTCAGTGGCTTGGATCTATCTTCTTTTTCAGAAGTGGTTAAGAAAAGTGATAGAGAATTGTACATGGTTAGGATTCATTCTAAGATATCCAATGATGCTCAATAAGAGATCACGAAGAAAATATATTTGTATCTCTCCTATATTTTCTCTAAAATTGATAGGACATATCACTTTAGATATCTTGTGGAAAATTTGAGAATCCCTATTGTGACTCAATATTTTAAAGCTCATGTTCAGAAACATACAGAGTTCACCAGATTGTTGGACTGATTTATGGAGAATAAGGATGATTTTGAAAAGGCTATGCAATATGGTGGTGAAATAATTACTGATGTCATCAATATTTTGAAGCCATATCTTCATGTGCAGAGTACTGCTATAGTTTCTCTAGCTGCTTCACCCCTTAGACCTGGTCTACCTACCTTAGCCTCAACTGCCATGATAGTTTTCCAAGCTCTTTCTCAGATCCGACCAGTCATTCTTGACCAACCACAACCTAGATCTTCTACTGCTCCTACTTTGGCTCCATCTATTTTTGAAGGTCTACCCTTACCCTCTTTGTCTACCGCATCTATGCCTTCTTCTACTTCGGCACCAGGTCCTGCTGCTGATAAAGACAAGGAAAATATGGATCCATGAAGAGTCCAGGGATTGTTTTCTTTTTGATGGGAAGTAATTTCTTGTTTACTGTTTGTATTTCTCTTGTATGATCTATTCAGAACTTTTTTAATGAATACTTCATTGTTTCATTTCATTTTCTCTACTTTTTGATAATCCCAAAAGGGGGAGAACACTACAAGTATAAAAGGGGGAGAAACAAGTTTCAGTACTATAATGATTTATTTTTTGCTATTCTAATATGCTAGTTTCTTTAATGTTAAATTTCATTTATATTTTGACTATATATGATTTGTGATCATAAAAAGGGGGAGATTGTTGGAATCCTCATGTGTTAATCATGTTTTAATGATCACAAATCCTATTACTTTTAATTAATCTCAATATTCATTTCACATCTTTCTAATTCTCTTCAATCTAAATAATAACTACACATCATGTTTTAATGATAACAAATCTTATGGATGTTAGTTACTCTCTTTATTATTTACAAGTCCTATACATGATCACAAATCCATATTCTGCATATTACTTTCTAAGTCCAAATACAAATATTTGTCTAAGTATGGACACATCGTGATGGACTCACCGTGACCCAGACACCGTGACCCAGACACCGTGACCCAGACACCGTGAACCAAACACCGTGAAGGACAAACCGTGATCCAGACACCGTGAGATACACACCGTGATCCAGACACTGTGAGCTACACACCGTGACATGGACATACTGTGAAGCTCATACCGTGAACCACATACCATGAAGCTCATACCGTGAACCTCATACCGTGAAGACTATACCGTGAAGAAGACACTGTTTAATTAATCATTGTGACACTGTTTCTTAACTTTTTTTCAATATTATTTAAATAATGCTAACTGTCATATTTTATGTTTTTAATGAAATTAATGTTATTTAATGATTGTTGTTGGAATGTCAGGAAACCGTATCTCGTACCAATGAAAAGAGAGGCATTCCTACTGCCAGAACTCGTGGAATATAAGGAAGTTTGAGATGCAGTACACGTGTGGTGTGCAAGTGTGAATATACAATGAGAAGAACTTACATACGCCTGAGAGCACTGTGCTGAACAAGAAGAACAATCCTGAGTAAGAAAGTGATTTCAAGACATTCAAAGAACTCTTACGAATTCAATCCAACACCACTGAAGAACACATGATGAATCAAGAGATCATTTTCATTTCTGTAGAATACAAGATGAACTACGACACTCTGTTTTTCAACAAAAAAACCCGAGAAGGACTCAGAAGCATTCCTGCTAAATCCAACAAGTCCAGAGATGCATTGATAATCACTAGATATTTCTAAACTCTTATCTGTTCTCTCTAAGTGATTTATTTATTAACTTTTGAGCAGTGTGGTGTACTATGTATTTCTTATACACACACTGTCTCCTGCACTGAACTAGAGGATATCAAAATCCTCACTCCAAATCTCTTAACTCTTGTTTACCAACGTTAACTATGGAAGAGGTCCTTGTGTGGCCTGGCATTTGTTTTGTTTCCCACGAAGAACAGTGGTAGAGGTCCCTGCGTGGCCTGGATAGTTTTGTAAACTATTGTTAACCCCGATCCAGGGTGTGGATCAAATTTATATAAATTTGGGAGGACTAAGTCTCGGCTTGATATTGAACCTCTTGTTATATCTGTTGTGCATCTTTAGTTTATGTTCAAAGTATACTACATATATCTTATTTATTCGGCTGCTATTAATTTTAAATACAAAACTATTTTAAAGCTACTTTGATAGTTAAATTAGAAAGTGTTTACACTTATTGTAAATCAGTAGGTTAGTCTCAAAAGTTAGTTTGATCTTGTGGTTAAATGAACTAAGACCTAATCAATCTTTGAGAAGCTAAGTGAACATTTACAATCTGTAAAAATTCACTACAGTTTAACTTATTTTATAAATCAGGGGATTTTAAATACACAATATTTTAATAGAAATTTTAATTGGAACTCGATTCACCCCCCCCCCTCTTGAGTATCCAATCCGACCAATAAGACCCTTTGGGTCTTCATTTTGTGAGAAGAATTTCCCTGAAGCACAATTGCTACTCTGGTCACCCAAGTGTTTCACCCAAGACTTCTGAAACCTTCAAGGTATTTCTTCAAAACATTAAGTAGAAGAATTGAAAGAGGAACATAGAACTTATGTCCCCTATAGTGTTTTAAATTCATAACACTTGCACACCTAAAAGCACCCAACCTCCCTAAATCATAAAAACTTGTGCGCAACCCTTTATTCTCAAAGGAACTTGAGCACCCCACTTCTGGGAACACCTATGAATACTATTGAAGGATTGAGTCCAGTATCACCCGTGTTTTAACATCTAGGTTGTTCATCACTTAAGTAAACATCAGGTTTCCAGATCCTACTTGCATGCCAATACATGCGCGCTAGATACCTACTTGGGTGACCTTTTTTGATTCACCTTATCCCTTCAACCTATACAGGCCTTTTATCAAGCCTTATTTGAAGTCATTCATAGAAAGGCTTCTTCTTCATTGGATCCATTAACTGAAAGGGATTTATTGAAACCTCTAACAAAACGTCGTAAATTATCAAACCTTTGGGAAGGGAACATCAGTGTGTCTCCTATTTGGGTTTGTATATCCGTAGTCAGAGGTTTCCAAAATTTGTTTTATAATGGGGTTTGGATTCACAGAGTGTTTGTCTGTTTCTATATCCAAAATCACATGGTACTATCTCCTAGAAAGAGTGTTGGGTAGTTCCTAGTCTGCAGTATTAGGGTTTGGTCCATAACTATCCCTTACATCTCTAAAACCTAGAGCCTCAGGTCCTTGGTAGGAAATGTACAGTTCAAACCTACTACTCCTTTTGAACAAAGGAGAAGTCTCCCTATCATACTAGGACCAATTTTAAAGAAACCATATTGGTTTAAGCCCCTAACCTTTCTTGTAGGAGGTTGCAATATCTCTTCTCTCTAATTAATTCACCTTTAATCCTTACTTACATTTGACATTCATCTAATGTAAATTAAAGAGTGGGAAGGTTCGTTTCCTCAATCTCATCCACCCTCACCACTGTAGGCCCATCCTCCTCCACTAGAAGAGGAGGAAAAGTGTGACTGCCTTTGTTGAATCATTCACATTTTCTTGTTTCTCACAATGAGAATAAAACATGTAGGCTTAGATATTTTTGATTATCATAACATTTTAACAAACAAATCATAGAATGAACTATGTGATATCTGATTACCATAAAAACTAGGATACATTAGAATCCTTCCTAAGGACCGATGTCCATCTCATTTCATACACAAATGGGAATCCTCCTTAGGAGTAATTCCTAAATTAAACCCCTAAACAACCAAGGAATCCTTTTCAAGAAGTAATCCCAAATTATTTCTCCAAAAGGACTACACTCTCATATGAGATTCACTAAACTACATGGACCTTGATTCCCACCCAAACGTGATATGTAGGAAGCCTCCCTGAGGTTCAAACCCAACACTCCAAAAAAAAAACCATATTATTCCTGGTCCATATTCCCAACTAGGTCTAATCCAAAATGGAAACTGATATCTCTTCCATGTTCCTTGGGTTTCTTATGCATAATTCCCACACCAAACTTTGACTAAGCACCTTCTTCTTAGATGTCCTTACCATATGACATTAAACTATACAGTTAGGTCCTTATCACATTACATTAAAACATATGATGTGTCTCATTAAGTGGCACCAAACTATGAGGGTTCAGATTCATTTTATAAAGATACGTAGGTATCCCATTTATGGGTATGATCCCAACATCAAAACAAACTTTCGTCTCCCTGGATGACAATAAATTATAGTGTTTCCCACTGCATAGCTTAAAAACCAGTATTATCGTAACAATGGTTAAATAAATATCTAAATAGTATATGAGAGGATACCATTGATGGAGAACCACGAATACATTCGAATTTATCAATTAATTATGAACCTATAATACATACGAATGATTTTAAAATTTACACATGATAATAATTGATTGAAATTTTTGAGGGAAAACTATGTTATACTTGTTAAATTAATAAGGATTCATGAAAATATTTTAAATCTATAAGAGTGTCCTGGAGTAGGCAATGATTCTCCACAAAAAGGGTGTGATGAATCCGACCTCCCATCCTCTCAACCAATGTATTTTTTTAAGTATGATAGGTCCAAACCTAACGAACAATTGGCTTTGAAAAGAAGGTCTCTTTGGATAAAGAATTGTTGGATGTTTTTAGTTCCATAAATAAGTCCAATGGAAACCGCCTGGAAGTAGTGATTCCTAACCAGAACACACATTATAAGAGAGAAGAAACACTATTTTATGAATATAAAATGTAATAGTATAATTGTAAAATAAATAAATGAATAAAAATAAATATGATCTTTGGAAATCTCAGGTTCCTCATGGGATATTCTGCTGACCCTACCGGATTCAGCCCAATGTTGATATATCTGATTATATAAACATTAATTGGTCAAGTACCCATGGAAAATAGAAAATATTTCCATGTATAATAATTATAAGGCACCCAAGGGATACCCATGAAATACATTGCCATAAAAGTTTAATCCCACTTGCAATGATCATCTGAGATGTTAGCTTATGGGGTATGAGTGTAATTAATTGAATGAACCCTCAATATTTCACAATAAATGTTTCTAACTGAGAACAATGGCATGTCTATTGTAATACCAGGATAGTATTTATTGGTTACCAAGGAGATAATCCAAGGAGTTCTGTATCCTAGGAAATCAAGACAAATATAAGTAAATGATCCAAGGAATTCTAAATTCTAAAGATGATTGTGAATCATTAGTGTCAAGATAATGCATTCACAAGCTAAGACATTGATAGACCCAAGTTTTATGTCTTAATTGGTGGTCACATCAATGAATCAAAAAGAATCTTATAATTTTTCCCAAGTTATTCTATTTCTGGAAGCTAAGTCTTACTCATGATAGGTAGCACCTTTAACAGTTTCATAAAGGTCCATAAAAATAGCCAATAATATAATATTAGTGATCAAGGTCTAAGAGATATATCAATTACATTTGAAAATTTAGTTCATTACTTTAATAATTTCACTAATAAGTAATAAATAAAGCCTAGTTAATTATACAAACCATTTTATAATTCAATTAAATCATTTTTGTTATTCCCTTAATAAGTGGCTAACCAAACACACCTGAGTGGTGTTTTTGCTAAAAGAGATAGATGGTAGTCAAGAGAATTTGAAATAACACAACCTAAGAGGTGTTTCAAGTTGAGGTTTTAAACCACCAAAAATTTCAAGGGTATTATTTCATGTTTATAACTAGGTTTATATAACCATTTATAGAAATATTAATTTTAAGAGAAACGCATAGAAGTTCTTGTGTGTGGAGAAATGGAGAAAAATTATTAACCTTGATACTTTTAGGGAAAATATTAGACCACCTAACTTAACCCTATGGTAGACTCCTCATCTATTATTGACCATATATTTGGGTTGGAATGAGAGAAAATGAAAAATGAAAAATACACATAGAAAATAGGGTGTGTTGGATTTCATGTAGAAAACACCCAAGATGATAAAAAATAAGACAAAACAAATTAGTATAGTTCTAGACATATCAAGATGCTTCCAACATGACTAATAATGATCAACCATGTTTCCTGATTTAATAATCTAGTCTTCACCCCCACAGGGCCTCATGGTCTATATGAACAGTTTGTACTAAGTGTGCAAAAATCGTGTGCCTCACCCCGTCTCTCCCAAAACTAGTACTCCTCGACTTGAACCAAGCCCAAATTCTCATGAAACCTACATCGTCCCTTTAGGAACATCCCTTAAGGTTAAAAAAGAGGTTTATAATGGAATTTAAATGATCCATACCCAATAAAAACTAGGTTCGTACAATTAATTAATATTAATTAAATAATAATTATATAATATTTTGAGTATATTATAATTTAATAATTATTCCACACAATTCTTCAATTTTCTACATCATTTGATAAATTATAATAATAAGAGTTTATATTTAATTTAAACTTAAATTATTATTTAAAATGGAATTGGAATTTAAATGTATTGCTTAACTTATAACCTCATTGATTTCAAATATTGACTTCAAAAATCAATCCTTTGAAAATGTTAAAAATATACAAATTAAAAATTAAAATATAATTTATAATATTTTTAAAATAGTGTTTAGTAAAATTATTAATATATATCTAATTTACTATTTTTTGACATATATAACTATTTACAACTTTTTTAACCAAATAATTTCCACATAATTTTGATATAAATATTCAAAATATATTATTCATTTTATCAAATTCAGTCTATAATTATTAAATATTAACAATTAAAATAAAAACTTATTATACATTAAAGAATAAATTTCTTTTAGAAAATAATATTTCATTTTTAAATGAAAAACTGTATTCTGGTTTCATATCTTTATAAAATGATTTCTATAATATATATATCATTATAAATTCATAAAAATAATATATGTTTTCATATATGAAATATCACATAATAAATAAAATAAAAAAATAAATGATACATAACCTTTGATTAAATCAATTTTTATGTTGTAAAATAACTATTTTTATGGATTATTCTAAGAAATTTATTTTTATAATATATATTAAAAAACCGATAACTAATTTTATTTATAAATATGTGGATACTATTATTTACTTCACTAATTAAATGAAGGAAGCTTATTAAGGGACTGGATCTCTTCATGTTGGTGTGTGGTATCGTCTAGACAAAGCCAAAGAACTCTTCTCTCCTAGTTTTCCAATTTTCTCCACTGAATAAGGTGCTATAAAACCTCTTGGATCATGAAAGTTCCTCTCATATAATCTTAATAATCTATTTTCTGTTTTATTAGTTATAAATGTGAGACTTTTTTGGTTTTATCTTGGTGATCTCCATCTTGATCAATAGATATAGAGCTCACTATGAAAACAATAAAACTTTTTATATTCACATTATTCATATAATATTAACTTTTTATAATAGATCATTGTGTTTTTCATGATATGATCATAAAAAACCCATCAATACAACCATGAAAAATCTATTTCCCTTGTATTATTATAATATTTTAGCCTAATCAGGCTACACACAAAGGGATCACTTAACCACAAACACGTCACACCCCCATGGTAAATCAATTAAATAATGGAACTTATAAGACTTCATCAGTATAAAACAATAATAATTTAGTAGTTCACTCCAAAAATATGAATAAAAAAATCACAATAGAATTTAAAACATTATTCTCTAAATTTAAATCCATTTTCCATAACACTGACATACTTTCAAAATAAAAGGGGAGAAGTTCCTTGATTTGGATGGATCACTAAGAGGTGGAGGGGTGAATCAGTGGTCTATTTTCTTTTTAAAAGTTACTTAATTTTAACCCATCCACTATAACTAGTTAAGGTCTTGATCCAGGATCAAATAATTATAAAACTCTTATTATAATTTAGGAATATGATAGAAAAAAAATGAAACAATGATTTACAAGGTTTGACATAAAATCATACTCCTTTTCATTATTGGTTAGACACACCAATAATTATTTCCCCACTATATCCACTAGTGGTTATAACTCCAAGGACCATCATAGTCCCATTAACATAGATTCACACTTTTTTCTCGATCATGAGTCAAATAAGAGAGTCTAAAACATCAAAATACCCACTAAAATGTTATGATCCACTAAATACAGGCCTCTTACTTCTACTATGGTTTCATTAGAACTAGTTGAGATTATCTTATTCTATGATCATACATGATTTGGTTCACTCATGTACACCATCATGAACTTCAGAAGAAAAAAATGGTGATCAACACTAGTGATTTTGAAACTCTCTCAAGACCATGAACATTTTATGTCATTCTTATCCTTTTGAATACATCATTTCATATATTTTATTTCTTCTAAGATCTACTCTATGAAAATCCTTCTCTTTATTTGATATAGTGTAGTGTTGGGGCTCTCAAAATTTTATTGTAGAGTCCTCATGAAATCTTTCATAATTGTTCACACTATATTATTCTTTTTACATGAATTTTTTTAATCATAAAATAATAGTTTGAATATTTTCTACCATATTAAAAAAACTCTTTTATCTTCATATGGATGTGATCTTTTCATTTAATTTCTTCTAAGATACTCTTTGTTTATTTTTCACATTGAAACTTATTTGAATTCCTATTCAAATAATCCTTTTGAATTTATAAAAGAATTAGTTTTTATTCATATTTATGTGATATAAAATATCATATCATTAAATTTAAATGAAATTCGAAGCATTAAATTCCTCTAAAAATACTCCATATTCATGGAGGCATGTTCAGTTTCAATGTGGGCCTCATACAAGAAATGTGGTTCCATTCATCTCAAAAAATCATTTTCTCTAGTCCATCATACATTAAAGCAATAAAATAAAAAGACTTGTACCCACTCATAGTATTATAATTATAGATAGGTCATATGATCTTGTATTTATCTCAAATAACTTCTAAAAACTAGGTTTATCCTACACAAGTGGTTTAATAACACTAGATAAAAACACTATCAAATACCCCCTTTTTCAGCACTAAAAAAAGCATTGTAAAAGGGGGGGCCTTTATCAGCACTTTTTTAGTAGTGTTGAAAATGGTATAATTCAAAAAATTATATTTTATTAAGAATAATACATTAATATATAAATATATCTATATTGATATAAATATAATATATATTTTTTATAATATGTTATAGAGACTGTTAATAGGAATTTACACATAATATATATGATATTTAGTGAACATAACCTACAAATAAATTTAAAAAATATTTTTAAATAATAATTTTATTATTATTACTGAGTAATAGTCATTTAATATCAAATTGAAGATAAAAAATATAAAAAATTAATAAAAGATATAAATTTTTGAAAATGTAACCCAAACTTCAAATGACCATAAATTTTGATTTAGGTGTCCTTTTGGGCTCTACTACATATCAATTCGAAGCATGTGATGATCACTATGACCTTAGTGACAAAAGTTAACATCCATCACATTTTTTGAGGAAAAAAATTCCTTGAAGGACTCCAGAACCAAGTTTTTAGTTGGGGTACCCAAATTTTATAACATTCGATGGATTTTTTAAGCTCTTTTAATTTGGTTTTGTTGCCATCTTTAGTGGAGACTAAATTTATTCATAGATATTACATTCATATCGATATTATTATTTTGAAATTTTATCGTTTTTGATAACATAATTTTATTTATAATTAAATATATTTATTTTTTTCTTATATTTTCTTATAATAAATCACTCATACAAATACCTATATAAATATATTTACATAAAAATGTATATTCTAATATATGTAAATGAATAGATATTCTAAAATGTATTTAAAATATAATCTAACCATTTTTTTCAAAATAAAAATATTGTTAGTATATTGAAATATACATATATTTGTGTGTTAATAAACAGATATATATTTATAATATATTATAGTATATGTAAATGAATATAATATATACTATATTTGAATAAATATAAGTATATATATATCACACACACATATATCATGTAAATGTATTTAAAAATAATTATACAAATATATGAAAATAATATATATGTATATATATATATATAAACAGAAATATCATTAAATAGACAAAAATATGGTGTAGTGGTAAAGGCATTCTATATTTGAAGGAGAGGTGTAGGGTTTTAATATAGGAAAACGTGCATGAGGGTGGAAATATGCAAAGCACTGATAAAATGGTTGGTGGGGTGAAAATAATTGATAATTGTGGTGGGATCACTGTTAAAGGTGTCATGGAGGCACTAATAATGGGGGTCGGGCTCAAGGAAATTTGAAAAAATTACCCTTCTTTAATAGTGCTAAAAAAGTGATCTTAAATGCCCCCTTTAACAACACTACCTTTATCAATGCAAAAAAATAACTTTTAAAGACCCCCTTTGACAACACTAAAAAAGCAATGTTAGAAGGGCCCTTTACCATCACTTTTGTTGGCATTCATAAATGGGGCCTTCAATGACACTTTTTTAGTTCTGATAAATGTTTCATTGAGTTAACTGTGCTCAAATTATCAATGATTTTTTAGCACCGATAAAGAACTATTGTTGTGTTATTAAAGGACTATTTTTAGAAGTAAATTCATATGACTAATATCAAATCATACACTAAGTATTATGATCACAAGAATTCTAAAAAAATCCATCATGAATAAGCTCACAATGTGGTCTTAATTGTTTTAATTTCCAATATTTCATCTCTCACGTGAGTCAACAAAACCATCTTCATGACAAGTTTAACCACCAAATTTCTTATAGGTGAATCTCTTATAAAAAATGATTAACAAAATGGTTGGATTCTTATCACCATGAAATGGTGATAATATTTTTCCTCTTTTATATTCATTACAACCTTCAATGTGGTGTAACAACTTTTATCATAAATACCAGATTCTCCCTCAACTGGTTCTTCCTTCATCTCTGCTTCAATCCCAATCCATGTGACATCATGATGTTTTCTATGTAAAAATCATCTTAAATGTATCTTATGAATTATTATCTTCTTTATGAAATGAAATTTTGAAACTCAACATACCTTTATATAACCTATGGTTTTCTATTGTTACCCTTACATAGGTCTATATGACCTTTATATATACCATAGAAACCAAAAATCCATTATTCATATTAGAGTAACCTTTATGTAGTCCACTAGTTACCCTTACATGGAATATCTCAGATGACCAATATGTTGGCATTGAATTACCTTTAAATAGATCACTTTTAACTTCACACATCATTGAGAATTCAGTTTTACCTCTATATGAGAGGATGAAACTTAGACTCATCTGTAAAAAGGTGCCATCTTACCTTTATACATGTAGTGAACCATTCATATGAACTTGGAGTATCTGTTGTTTACCATTACAAAGTTCTAATATGTCCCTGAATTATTCCAAACTAAACTGAACTAAACATAACACCTCTTGGAATAACTTCCAAGACTTATCAACAACATAGAAACCCTATGGAAAACAAATATTACTATAATCCTAAAATGAAAAATAATCTTCTCCCTAGATTTTTTTCAATAGACCATTAAATATTATCTGTTAATGTTTTTCTTATCTCTATTATTATTCTCCCCCTTATTGACAATGAATTCAAATTTACTATAAGGGAATCCTTAATTAAACAATTTATACTCCCTATTTAAATATAAACGATAGCCTTTATGCAATTTTTCAGAGATGGACGATATTATTTACATAAATAAAAAAGATACATTAATTGATCTAATTTATGTCTATATGAGAAAACATGATGTAGAAAATAATAGATATTTCACCAAGATATCAAGATTGTCCAAAAAATTTTTAGGATGTGCTATCAATATAATGACACTCAAAAACAATCATCTCAAGGGATGTAAAAAAGATTTAACTAAAAAAATATTACTTGAAAATATCTAAAAAAACCCATCAAAACAGCTCATTTGCATATAATATTTCCACCTATCCCCATAATTTCATAAAAAATACTCCCCTTTTATAAATATGGTTGATATAAACAAAAATAAGGGTTGAATTTTCGATTGAATACCTCATTCTTCAGTTTTCATAGGGATGTCCAAAAATCCCAAATTCACACAACTTGTGATTTTTTTACAGCACCACTACATGTTTTCTCCCTTTAAAGTGATTCAATCATTTCCATTACCTCATGGAAATTTAATTATACCATGATGAAAATATTTTTATAGAAATTACAGAACTCAATATTCCCCTTTAATTATATATATTTTTGCACAAATAAAAAAAGGTTTTTAGGAACAAGTTTATACCTTTTAGATTCCTCAAAAGTTTCAATTTGGAGGAGATTTTTATCTCAACCTAGGATTCTACTTCCTTCCAAATTCAACATTTCTTATCATATCAACATTATTAATAGGTTTATAACACATATTTTTATATTGAACTATTTCCTTGTGTGATGTACTTTTATTAACCTTATAATTTTATAAAACATAATTCCCTTCATCTTGAATCATCCTTTCCATGATCTATTCCATGGATGGTAGGATTTTCATAAAATCTTTTTTTCATTCCTACACCAACCACATGAATCACACGATATTTATTGAAATTTAATATATATATATATATATTCATATGAATGAAAAATTATTCATGTGTAACCACCTTGTGTCTTTATATATAGTATATATGTCTACTTTGTCTATTTATATGGCCATTAACTGCTATTCTAGAATAGATATTAAGCATTCTATTCTTCTATGTTTAGATTTCTTGGATTTTTTTACATGGATTTTTGAAAGTCCCAAATTTATTTACTAACATTTTATTTTCATTCATTTTCTCTTTATAGGGAAGTTTTTTAGAAAATACCAACATGTACTACTCATCATTATGACTACATTTCCCAAATATTCTACATGTATTCTATAAATAAAACAATCTATTTTGACTGGATAGGTTTTGTGAAGTTCTGGTCACATCTTCTTTCTTTTTAGAATTATCCATGATTTTCCCACTGAATCCCCCTTTGGTTCATATCTCTTCCCTGGAAAATACATATAATAATATAAAGATAATTATTGGTGTCCATACCTTCCACAATACTACAAAAAACCTCAAAACATTGTTATTACATGTTGAGTATAAAACCTATCTAGATTATTATTAGGGTTTTAATTATTCAGACTATGAATTATTTTTCCAAGGGGATAATGTTCTGCTTAGAATTTTAATCCATTACTTTATATGTATTGTTTCATCTCAATTTTATTGTTACTCCAAACTTATTCATGTTAATTTTTAAGGAAATTACTATTAGAAATAAAAAATATATTTTGAGATATATCAATAATAAATTTACCATATCTGTGGCAGTTTTTATTCTCACTATCATGAGAATATTCACTTTTCACTCCATGAGAATTTTTGAAGTATCCTCTACTGTTGTTTACCTCATTTTGAGCTTGTAGATCTATTTTGTTTCTCAAAAAATATCTTCCTTTTTTTGAACCCATTTCTACTCAAGATCACTTACAATATTTTCAAGCTCAAAATCCTTTAATATATTCTTTTTATTCTCCTCAATTTATGTCACCTTCCTTTTGACATGTTATATTTTCTCAGTAGAAAATTTATTGGTCACTTTTTAAAAATTTCTATTTTATTTCCTAATTTTTTTTATTCTCAAGAAAATATTCCAACTCACCTATTAACAGACATTAAATTTTAGTACTCTCTTCTATATCATCACTGCTTAATTATTTAAAACATATTTCAGACTGATGAATAAAGTTCAAATCATCTCTTAAACATATAAATGAGTATTATTTATATTTCTTTCTCATTGTACTTATTTTTTTTCTTTCTAAACTTCTCATTTATTTTATATTTCATTAGGATTTTAGATATATCATCATATATATCTAATTATGAATTATTAGTCTTCTACTTTGGATAGTCATAGGTAGATTTTACAATACCACCAAAAATGAAATACCTTAGTTGTTATTTTACCTTTACCTTTACACATGGACTTCTTGACTCCCATTTGATGTATAGAAACAATATTGTCGAAGATATATTCATATTAATCATATTTAGAATCACTTTTTTAAAAATAATTATCATTTATGAATTTACCTATTCCCATGGATTTAAAAACTATCTCATCTTTCACCTTCTTATAGAAAGTTTGTTCCTATTATTTTTTATTCTTTGAGAATATTATAAAGTTGATCTTGGTATGGATCTTCACTAACCTTAGAATATGAAACCATGGGATCAAATATATCCTTGTAACTTCACATAAACTTCTTAAAAATGGTAGAATCTTATAGATTCCCCCAAACCCTCAAATATAGAGCATAATATCATTAAATAATTGTACTCTTTAATGTTATCATCATAATCCATTTTAATATCTTAAAATCTACTCCTCCAAACTTATATTTTTTTATTTGATATTAATGTTACCTTAATAGAATCTTTTTAATTTATTCCAAATATCCCTAGTAGTTTGGAGTCACATGATCTTTCGATAGACCTTTTCTAAATGGGGAATCATAATTTCATTTTGTGTCAAACCAATAATCTCTATATTTAACTTTCAATAATTTTTCATAGAATATTCCATAAGGATGAATGAAAACCCAACTTTTTCACTATATATCACTAATTAAAAAATCTATAAGAGGTAGTGTAGCATCATATTCTTCTATCTATGATAGATATTGTAATAAAAATTAGGAACACCATTTATTTTTATAGAATTTATATTCTACATTCTCAACAACCTCTTGGATCACATAGAGGGGACCTTAGCACTGATACCAAATGAAGATCCCAAATTTAGTTAGATCAATGAGAGGGGAGGAGTGACAAAATGATATATTTTATTTTTATGAGGTACTCCCTTTTAACCCAACCTATATAGATAGTTACGATCATAATCCATAAAAAAATAATTATTTCACTCTTACTCACATGAATGAAAATGGAATCATAGAAAAGCAACATGAGTATTTAAAAGGGTTAGTATAATATCTTATAGCTTTTCGTGATTAGTTAAACACCAAAATCATATATTCTATACTATATCAACAAGTGGTTACAACTCCAAGGACCATCAAAACCCAATTAATATAGTCAAACTATTTTATAACTCTTCTATCACATAAAAGAGTCTGCAACTTCACACTACCCATTGTAATGTTATGATCCACACAAGAAGACCTCATTATTAATGTTAGGATTTCCTCACTACTATATTAGATAATATTCCTACACAATCATGTAGAATATAGTTTTCTTTGGTACACCTTCAAGAACATAATCAACCATTAATGGTGATCAAAATTAAAGATATCAAAACTCTCTCACGATCTAATATGATATAGGTCTTTATCACCCTATTAAATACTCATGTTATTATGATCTATTTGTTATAATACCTCCCATATTTGAAAAATTCTCTCTCTTCTATATAGTATAGTATTAGGGACCTTAGAATTCTATCAAATTTTCTTCTTTAGTTCCTTCATATTTATTTACACTATATTATTACATTTACATATACTATTATATTCACATAATATCAATGTGAATATTATCTCCCTTTTTCAAAATATGGAAACTCATTTATCTTTATATGTAGGTTATCTTCTCATTTAAATTGGTTAGATATATCCTTGATTTATTTTAATAATTCAAGATCATTTTAATTCCTGTTAAATCATCCCTATGAATTTATTCAAGAATCAAGTTTTTATTCTTCTTTATGTGATGTAAAATATCACATTTTCTAATTACCATGAAATTAATAGCTTTAAATTACTCTAAAAATACTCAAAAGGAATCGAATCATTCTTGGTTTCACCTGGACCACCTACTTTATGATTGGTTGCATTCATCTCAAAATTTCAGTTTTTACATTTTGTATGACCGTATAGTAATACAATAATGTTTTATGATATATATTCATATCTCTGCCTGATTCAAAATCCATGTGTAATCTTGATGTTTTGTCTATAAATGTTGTCTTATAATCATCATCTGAATTAATATCTTCTTCATCAAAAATGAATTCTAGTAACATAACGTACCATTATGTTTCCTGTAGTTTTATAGTGTCATGATTATATAGGTACAAAAAATCTTCATATATCTTGTATAAAACAAGAAACCTTTATAAAAATCAAATTAACCATTTAATATTATACTATTTACCCTTATGTGACATCCGATTACCCTTATATAGGAATCACATATCTCATATGACATTTATACATGTACTAAATTACCTTTATATAGTACGTTATTCCCTTTATAAAGCTCTTGAATTTAGTGTTACCATTAGATGAGATTTATAAAATTGGACTCAACTTTAGAAATGGATCGGCATACCTTTACATAGGTATTACACCTTTCATATAAACCTATCATAGTTTTTTACGCTTATACAGTTCTACTCTGACTTCGAATAATTCAAAAAGAAAATCAACAAAACTCAACACCTCTTAGGTTGACTTCAAGGAGATATCAATAAACTCACAACCTAATAGATAATAAATAAAACTATAACCTAATTGGTCACAATTGGTGAGATTTTATAAACCCATCTCTGTGTCCTAAGGGTTTTGATTAAAATCCACTCTCCATAGAATTTTTATAACTCAAACCAATTTTAAACAACTGATTTAAAAATATAAAATTAAAAGCAATCATTTCATTGTATATTTAAGAAACATCAAATATTCAAAAACATTACACATATTCAAAATTCCAAAAACATATTACCTTACTATCTATTTAAAAAGAAAACATAGTTATCAAATAGTATTAAAAAAAGTTACATCACTCTACAATATATTATTTTCCAAAATCTAAAACATTTAAAAAATTGAAAATTTTAAAAACATAAAATATTTATTCTATATAATAAAATAAATCATTTAAAATCATGTGACACACATATTTATTTTCCATGTCACTAGTATAATATATTTATAAATGATAAGTTTTCTTCATGTTGAGACCTAGTAGAAACTATTGAGAATGTCTCATCCTATATTGGGATTTATAGAGCAATTCCTCACTCTTACCTATATTACTTGCTCCTAAAAAATTTCAAGCTAGGTATATTGGTTTTTAATCATGATTTTGTTATTTAGGAAAAGTTGAAACCTATCTTAAATTATCTAATATCCTATATCCACATAAAATTAAATTAATCTTTAAAACTCAACACATTAATGATAATATTTTTTAATGATTCAGCCTAGATTCGCCAATTATAACCCAATATAGGGATCCATGTGATGTCAAGCATAACTCTTTGTACACTAAAGGTTGTTAAATTTTAGAGAGGGGTCTGGTTATAAATGTGGTTAGAATATGTACTCAACATAACTCAAATATTCATTACAATATCTCTTGATAATATGGAATGATTTATCCATATATTATACATAAGACCTTGTAGACAAATAAACATGAGATCTTTTAGTGGGAATTCCTTAGTCTAATATAAGAAATAAATTAACTCTTTATGAAAATGTTTACATGTATTAGAATAATATTACATCAAATAAAGATAAAAAATAATTAAAGTTCCTTTTCTAATATATAAACTAAAACACAAAATAAATTAGATATGTTATAGCTGATATAGCCAAATATTGATGATTAAGCCGCAAAAACATTTCTTTAAATGAGCCTCCACTCCCTATAGTATACACTTCTAAAAAAATGAACAAATTATACCAATATGAACCATAAATAATACCTTGGGCATAGTTATAAGAGATTCAACTGAATTGGTATAATTTCACCACCTATATTAACTCCCATGAGTGAAAGGGATAAATGTTGATGAATTTTTAGTGTTTATAAATGAAACATAACCCATTTATTAAAATATAAATGTTATAAAAACAAAAACAACAACAACAACAACAAAAATAATAATAATAATCATCATCACGAATAAACCACGAGTCATAAGATAGAAGTTGATTAACATTAAAGACTATATAAAATAACCCAAGCATATCAACATTCTACTCCTGAACCTCAAATAATATAATTATGCACGCTATTCCTAGAACTTGACAACAATACTAA
This sequence comes from Viscum album, assembly GCA_963277665.1. NCBI lineage: Eukaryota > Viridiplantae > Streptophyta > Magnoliopsida > Santalales > Viscaceae > Viscum > Viscum album. The sequence goes on along the minus strand of OY728123.1, from coordinate 227,650,464 downwards.
TAATAATGGCCAAATCATACTGTTTTTCCCTAAATCTCTTAATCCATAAAAACATTTATAGTACAAACAGATGATATCACTAGAAAATAATTACTAACTATCCTTGATGTGTTATCAATGACCACCCATGAGGTTGGATTTGTATAGATACGTGGTGAAATCTCCCACTCAATTTGTACAATAATAAAATATCATGGCCATATACTTACCCAATGTATACCTAGGATAAGAAACCATTTGTAATTTTTTATAGGAATAGATAGTCAAAATATCATAGGAGTGTAAAATCCCATTCTATGGAGTGTAACTACCCCTACATACTATTTTATATGGAAACATATCTCTACAAATACACTCGTATGAGGATCAATCAGTCATGGAATTTTCCCCAAAGAATATGACATCAAACAAGTGAAAAAACATACTCATACCAAATTCCATTATAAACATGATTTTATTTGTATCCTGGCCCATCACCTTATGTATATTCAAAACAAGAAACTTTTGAGCAATAATCTTGAAAATTTTAAAAAAGGATCTTGTAAATAAAAAAATTAGAAGTAAAAACCCAATATAAAAAGAAAAAAAGAAATACCGACTCACATTTCATAAAATAATTATATAATTACATTGTTTCCATCATGGTTTGCAAAACATGTGACTAACCATGTGAAATAATATACACCTTTTTAAAAATTAATCTTTATAACACATGGGTTATAAATCAGGAATCCAATTATATATCCCCTTAAAATACACTAATAATTCCCTATTATTATAATTATTATTTTATGATCACTAAGAAGAACACACAACACCTTAATAAACTAAAAAACATAAGGAAACATAATTATTAAAATCCAAGCCCACTCCACCGATTCAGAAAAAATCAATATATATTCCATGATTCAACCTTATTAATAATAGGATAAAATTTGATAGATAGCTTAATTATCTACAGATTTAAAAATGAAATCACATCCCTACATCCTAACTATAACCTGATTTCACCACACATACTCCAAGTAAAAATACACAACCTTAACTTTAAAAGTTTAAAAATTCATACTATAAAAGAAAACAAAAAATTTATTATGACCCCCAACAACAACCGAAATCCATATTAAAAATAATAATAACATAATATAATTCACCCCAAAAATAAATTTTCACTTTCTTTCATAAAATAAAAAAATTGGGTCACATTTTTAAAACAAAACACATTTTATTAAATAAATTTCAATGAAAATGAATAATTTATTCAAAATTACCTCATCCTTATTCATTATTTAATAATGAAAAAATGTTTTCACAATTTTAAAAAATAATATTCCCCTTAAAAATAAAACATTTGAATCAAAACATACAAAAAACACATACATTTTTTTTAGAAAATTATAAAAATTTAAATTCCATTTAAATCAATACATTCATATAAAACCACATTTAAAGGATTAGAACTCCATTATTGAATTTAAATTAACATAAGAAAATTTATTAATCATACAAACCCAAATATAGAAAATAAAATCCATACTAACCTATAAAATGGAATGTCAATACTCATCGAACTAAGCTGCCAATGAACATATAGTTTAACCTTATTTATATAGATTCATAGTGACAAATAAGCTGATATAAAGTTTTTACCCTTTTATAAACCCAAATATTAATCCATAGTAATCAATATCAATATTCAATATTGAAAAAATATATATTATTATTTGAAAAAAATTAATCAAAAAGATTATGTAAGCTTATTCATATCACATTTATCCTAAAATAATTATGACTAAAGAATATAATTACCTTGAATCACATCCATAAATTCATTTGTTTCTATATAAAACCATAATTTATTATTATAACACTATATAAACAAAAATCTATAATTTCTATCAAAATCCTAACCAATATAATTTATAAAATAAACATAAACCAATGAAAAAATACTCAAAAAATGATGTAATGTTGAAGAAACCACTAATGGAATGTAAAATACACAAAGAGAACTCCCTTTACCAACCCTAGAGAAATACCTACGAATATATAGCAACCCATGATTTTTTTAAATAGATATAACATCTTTTTAGATGAATATTTAGTACATTACAATAACCTTTACCTGAGTATCATAAAGGTTATGTTCCTTTGCAAACTTTGAAACATAAACAAATAGTTCATAAAACATATACATCATCTCCCACTTAGTTCCTCAAAATTTTCACCCTTCAGGGACATCACATGTAATACATATCACCATAACCTGGGTAAAATAAACATAATAAAGGGTTAGTTTATATGCCCAGTAAGGGTAAAAAATTAACATACATATGCATAACATGAGCATAAGGGTATGAGAACATGTGCATAATATATGAAAACAACATTCCTAATATCAAGGATCAAAATCACGTTTCATAGAATAATGATTGGAATTTAATAAGACATAATCATAATTTAATCAAATAACATGAACCCTGATATCATAATATATAAATAAGTCATGAAATTGTGGCATACACATAAGTATAGAAAATCATTTCCTTAGCAGTCAAGGATCTTTGAAAAGGCTATCTTAGTGGAACTTTTTCACTACTAAAACCATCATAATAGTCAAGGTTTACTCCAAAGACCATTATAGTGGAAAAAGTCCCTTAATAAACTTGGTTCTCTCCCCATTAAAGTCTTATTTGTCTCATGAGATATCAATCATTACCCAATGAATTGGAGGGAGATATAGGTTTGTCCCATCACATAATGAAAGTCATATATATTTTTTCCAAAATATTATAAACTTTTCATCATATCATAACCCATGAAAAATAAATGAGTTCTACATACATTTCATCATTTCATCACAGCATTACCTATAGAAAAGAAATGAGTTTTATAGACATTGTTTAATAATATTCATTAACTATCCAGAGAATGAAGAATTATGTTATACTTAAATCATATCCCCAGTAAATTATAAGAAACCAAAAAGGATATTTTCATTTATGAAAGTAAATATCATAAAATATTATCAAAAAATTATAAAGTAAAATACCCATTTAATTTTTTAAATCATTTATTTAAAAAAAACCATGCAGTTATAAAAGAAAAAAATTATTTGAAAAAAACCATATAAACTTATAAAGGGGTGAATGGGTATGCTGGCGGGGGCCTATTGTGGGTTTAATAATGAACATGGATAGTTCTTGTGTGTTGGGTTATGCACGTAGAGGTGGGGTAGTGCGAGATAGTAGTGGCTCAGTCTACTTGGAGTTCTTAGCAAGATTTGGTCCGGGGACTTCCCTTCAAGCGAAGGCAGTGGCAATGCATGTTGGTCTTAAGTTATGTAGGAAAAAGTGTTAAAACTTTCTTAAGTGGAGAATAACTATATGATTGTTCACAATTCCTTGTTAGGGTATGGAGACATTCCTTGGTCGATTTTTTACGTTATCAGAAAATACTGAGATTTACTTAATAGTAATGCTCAGGTTCTTCATACCAGGAGGGATGGGAACAAGGTTGCAGACTACTTGGCTTGAGTGGATTTTTCGAGCACGGTGGAGGTGTTCCTTCACAATGAAGCCAGCATCAAGGCAGAGGGGATCAAATATATTTAGGGGTATTTTCTCAAAATTCATTATTTTATGCCACCTTAGATTGGGATAGTGATAAAGGGGGTGAGTGGATGGGTTTTTCTTGCTTCTTTAGTGTATGTTTCCTTGCTTTTGCACTCTGTTAATAAAAATAAATGATGATGATGATGAACTAGTATCCCTTGTAAAGGAATATTTAAATAAAATTTTAGTCATAACTGAATAAAAATATGTTCATTCCATATAAGTTAAAAACGTTTTTTTTTTGAAAAAGTCACGAAGTACCCTGTTTAGAAAGTGACAAAAAGTTCCATTCAATCAAATTTGAAAAAATTTAAACATGGGTAAAAATGAATTAAAAAAATTGGATAATGGTAACCAATAGAAATAATTTTTACAAAACATGGATTTGTAAAATAAATATTCCTCATAGGATACTTAAACATAAACAATCCCAAATATTGACGAGATTGTAAAATGAACCCCTACATCGAGTTCGTCTTTCTATGAAAAAACTATAACCTCCTATATGATAAAATCAAAATTTATTAAAATTATATAATGGATTAATTTTTATAATTATAAAATAATATATATTATCCCATTATAAGTTTTCACCACCTCATTTTATCAATAGTTCTTTATTAAAATCTTCATTTCTTGCTGTTAATTGTTTCACTTGTCACGAGTATTTCATTTTATTAGTTCTAGTTCTTTTCTATTTATCTTTGTTTAATAAACACTAAAATATAAATAATGATATTAATATAATATATATTAATTTTATACTTATTTATAGTCATACAAAAAATTTATAGATAGAAAAATTAATTACACTGTTTGTGGAGACGAAAGGCCGTATGTAGGTATGAACGTTGTTTTCATTTTTCGATAGATGAAACCAAAGAAAGGTAAATATTAATCCACCTTTATTAGATCATTTTTATATAATATAAATCATATATATTCATCAAATACTTCCAAATTACCTTCCAAGTATAATATAAATGTAAATGGATCACATCACTTTGGGGAGGTGGTAGTCCAAACGTACACACGAGCGACATTATTGTTTCTCAAAGGACTATTTTGTAAGAAGGTACACATAATATTATTATTATAGACGTATAATTGTTTAATTAATGTAATATATAAATATTAAAACCATCATAATATATATCCATAAAATATGGATATGAAAAATGAATTTTATTGCAATGTGGAGATGGTAATCCATACGTACGCACGAGTGATACTTTCACTTCTCGTTTGATGGGAAATAAGGGGTATAATTGTGTTTTAATAATACTAATAATAATAATATTATTATATTATATTAATGATAAATAATTTTTTATTTTATGATACAAACCATTGAATTATAATAGATAAATAAGAGTACAAAAGAAAGTAATCAGTTAAGCTGATTACCTCTTCTTGGAAAAGACTGCTTCAGATGTACTCTAAAGAGCTCTAGGGTTGGTCTTTTGCGATGACCAGAACATGTAGAATGTGTATAGGGAAGTTTAAAAGGGAAATTTTCAAGGTTTTTTCTATCTATAAGGCTCAATGTTTTGTAGATAAATGATGGAGGAGGTGCCTTCTATAATTATGCAAGTGACACTTTTTGAATTTCTTAAACGATTAAATTATAAAAAATTCATTCTCCAGATAAATTCCTTTAAATTGAAATGGATTCTAAGATAATTTTAGATATTATTTCAATCACTTAAACCAATACAATTTAAAGGAGTTTTGGAGTAATTTTAAACTTTATCATCTTGATTAACCCTCACTTAACTATTCTTAAATTTAACTACAGTAACACATTTTTCTATATTAAAGGGGTGCCATTTTTAATTATGTGGTAGAAATTGGCCCATATATGTACAATTTATGATATTATATAAACTTTAATATTCAAATTTTCATAAGTGATAATTTTTATGATTTTTAAATAATTTAATAAAATATTATTTTTATAAAATGTCATTATTGTCAATTTTGACACTAGTCATTTAATTTAAATTAAATACATCATAAAAATTTGAAAATTATAATATAATGATTTAACACCTCTCTTTTATTTCATATAGATCTAAAAAAATTCATTTTTCTCTGTAACTTATTCAAATTATATCACTTTTAATATTTTTAAAAAATTTTGTTATATATTTTTATTAAATGAAGAAATACTACATCGATGTTGTATAAGAAATTAAGGTCATTATATAGTCCGTAAAAATTGAATATAAATTTATTTCTGTAAAATAATATTATTAATATCAAAATAAACACTTATATTCGTTCATAAAAAACGTTTTTATCTATGTTTACATATAATACATATATATTAAAAACAAAGAGGGTGATTTTTTTTGACTTTCTTCCAATTGAAAAATATATAAGTCATTTTCATGGAATAATGTCCACTTAAAAACTAACACTACTGGAAAAACAGCTATTTGCGACGGGCTATTTGCGACGGGATCCCGTCGCAAATAGCCCGTTGCGGAAAACGCCGTCGCAACTAAACTTATTTGCGACGGGACCGTCGCTAAAGCCTTTTTTTGCGACGGGCATTCTCCCCGTCGCAAATAGTATTTCGTATTTTTGTAAAAAACTTTTTAAACAGTTATTGCGACGGGCCCGTCGCAAATACCTTTTGCGACGGGACCCGTCGCAAATAGTTTTTGCGACGGGACCGTCGCAATAACGTTTTTTTTTTAAAAATAAAAAAATTAATAATACTAGTATTTGTGACGGGAACCGGGACCCGTCGCAAATACTATTCATAGTAATTGCGACGGGACCCGTCGCAAATACTCTTTTTAAAAAAAAATAAAAAATTATTAATAATACTAGTATTTGCGACGGGCATAGTATCCCGTCGCAAATACTATAAAAAAAATAAAAAAAATAAATTATTAATAAATTATTTTAATTAATATAATAATAGAATTATAATTTACAAATGAAAATAATAAATTATTTTAATTACTATAATAATAGTAGAATTATAATTCAAAAATAAAAATAATAGAATATTAATAAATAATTTAATTAATATAATAATATTATAATTATAATTCATAAATAAAAAAAATATTAATAAGTTATTTTAATTAATATAAAAATAATAGAATTATTTTACATTCAAATATTAAAATAATTCAAGTATTACAAAAAAATAATTAAATTATAATATTATAAAATTTTAATATATATATAAAATTTTATTATATAAATAAAATTTTAATATATATATAAAATTTAATATTATAAAATATAAATATTATTATTATATTGTTATTTAAAAATATAATATTATTAATATTTTATAATGAGACAGAAACTACGAATAGAAAAAAAAATATTTTGATTTCACAAATTTTATAACAGAAATACAAACTCTAATCTGTAGGAGGGGGGGAGGTGGGGGATCTGCAGATGGTGGTGGAGGAAACTCCATCCCTAAAGCATGAGTGAGTCGGCGCATGTACTCCATCTGCTCCTGATGCTGCTGCTGCCACCGACTCGTCTGCTCCTCGTACAGCTGCTGCTGGCGTCGACGCTCCTCCTCATGCTGCTGACGTATCTGCTCCTGCTCCTGTCGGAGACTCTCTATCTGTGCAGTCTGAGATCGCAACTGCTCCTCATACTGTGTAGAAGAAGATGCACGAGCTCCCCTCGAGCTGGACGCCGACATCGCAGCACTGCCATAATAATCTCCGGGAGTCAGTCGAGAGCCGATACCAACTACCCGGCCCTTCTCGAAGGCATACTGGGTGGCCTGCATCCATGCCGCCTCATCAAACTGACGGGCAGTGGTCTGATCTGATGACTCGGCCTGACTCTCAGGCCGGGCCTGTGCCGCTGCGGCCTCATATGACTCCTATAGTTGCAATTTAAAATTAAAATTGTGAATATATTATATGCAGTTAATTTTTAAACTTGAAAACAAATAATACTGACCACGATGTGATGCTGACGATCACCTCTGAGCTCCCCAGTAGCAGGATCACTATACATCCTCCGATATACGTCGTACTCTGTAATATCGGGGTGCTCGACAGCCTATAAGAATAAAAAATAAACTGTTAATATTTATAGTTATATAAAATATTTATAAATAATGTACGTACCAGATGCTGTCTATGAGTACTGAAAGAACGACTCCCAGCTCGATGAGTCACCTCCTGCCTCCCCCGATTCTGCCTCCCCACCGATGATCTCCTCTGAAAGGCACCACTCAACCAGTGCGCACATAATCCATCCCATACATGGGATGAAATGTACTCTGGTAGGTGTGCTCTACATGACTCCTCAAAATCTGACACTCCTGCTTTCTTCATTGCAGCTTTTCTTAAATTGTGCAAAAACTGACGAAGGCGATCACGCATGGCCACCTCCCATGCCTCGTGGATGGCGTCACGCATGGTATCCTCGATCGGATACCATAAACCCTACAAATAAATCAAAATATCAAGTTAGAAATGAAATAATTTTCAAAATAAAAATTATTTATTTACGTACGTACCAACCAATGGCCGAACATGGCCTGCTGCACATCAATGGGAATCTGCTCCCATGTGGTCCACGGCTGAGAGAAATAGTTGCGCAAAATAGCGCTGCCCTGTCCGACTGCTATATGCGAAAAACTGAAAAAATAATAAACATTTATTATGTGAATAGATTAATGAAATCTTAGTCAAATTCACAGGTTATTACACAGGTTATCACACCTCCGGGTGCGCGGATCAAACCCAAGACGTGGACGTCGCTCGGGGACGGGGTCAGGAATCATCAATCGTGCAAGACCACGCCCCCTCCGCGTACTCCCTGGAGCGCCTGCAGGCTGAGGGTCATCTGCCAGCAACTCATCCGCATCGAAAGGCAGGTCAGCCTCCGCCAACTCACGAAATGTGGCCTCGTCCATCTGAAACAGAAAATGTTAATATTAGCAAATAATTGATAATTACTATTATATATACATATATATACATATTATGATTGTATATAAATACCATGGAATTCTATAAGTGTTCATCTTCATCATCATCTTCATATATGTCAATGTCATCTTCATATTCCTCCTCAACATCATCTATATCCATTCGAGTTGCAGTTGCTTCATCTCTTACCATTTCAAATTCATGTGTGACATCATTAACATCATCGTCATCACCGACTCTTAAATGTGGGGTGTCGTCATCGATACTCATATCTCTTTGTAAAAAAGATTGATTTTGAGTACTCTCTTGAAAAACTTCAATTCTTTGCACATCAGTGAAAGCACATTCACTTTGACTAAACTGATTGTCTCGAATTTTGATTTTTATTACACTCCACCAATCAGTCAAGTCTCTTGATGTTGCACAGTACTTTGCATAATAAACTTGATATTCCTGTTGAGCCAATAAGAATGGTTCATTTACTGCGAGAACACTTTTACATTTAATATCGATGATTCCATGAGTCGGATGAACACGCACGCCTCTCTCTGTATCCAACCACCGACATTTGAACATGGTTATGTAATGTTGTCCAAGATAACAGAGTTCAATGATTTCATCAAGTATGCCATAAAAGTCAACTTCATTTTCTCGATGATGAGATCCTCTCAAGCTAACTCCACTGTTCATTGTTTTTTTCGATTCCCCATATGCATGCGTGTGGAATCGAAATCCATTCACCACATATGCATTATAAGTTTTAACAAGTTTGGAAGGTGGGTTACTCAATACACAGAGCCGTTTGTCAATTTTATCAGCATGTCGAGACACCTGAAGATTTGTGAAATAATTATCAATATAGTAAACTATACATTGAATGAGTTGCTAAATGATAAAGAATTTATGTTACCAGTTTTTGAAACCACTGAGAGAAATTTTTCAGTCGCCGTTCTTCGAGAGCAGCTGCTGTAATTTGTGGAATTTGTTTCTTGATATGATTATCATACAACCTATAAAAACCAAAGTTATTTACTGTAACATAAATGATAGAATAAGCGATATAAACACTTACAGTACAACTGATGTCATCTCTTCACAGTTGAGCAGAACATACGTATGAGCTCTATGATGTTCATCATCTGAAAGCCAGCGTTCAGAAACTCCACCAAAACCAAGATCTGACTGGTTGAAAACAAATAATTGATTGTCGATTTCATCAATATTCCTCTCATTCCGTCCAATTCGGTTTTGTTTTGAAGGATACTCAGATTCAAAATAATGGGAGCAGAAAAAAGATATTTCCTCTTGCAAATAAGCTTCTGCAATAGATCCTTCAACAGATGCTTTGTTGCGTACTTTTCATTTCAATTTTTGCATGCATCTTTCAAATGGGTACATCCATCGAAACTGTACCGGACCTCCACATTTGGCTTCATATGGAAAATGTAACATCAAATGTTCCATTGAGTCGAAGAAAGACGGCGGAAATATTTTTTCCAGTTTACATATAATTACAACAACATCTTTTTCAAGTTTGCCTAGAGCATCATAATCTGTCGTAGCCGCACAAATTTCCCGAAAAAAATGAGACATGTCTGTTATGGAATCCCAAATCACAGAATTCAACAGACCTCTTAATCCAATGGGTAGAAGTCTCTCCATTATAACATGACAATCATGACTTTTCAATCCAGTAATATGACCATTCTTTACACATTCTCAAATAGTTCCAATTCTGGACGCCTGCAAATTTGGGCAAGATCTAAACGTGCATTTACATTGTCTTTTCTCTTTCCTGGCGTATCCAAAACTGTATGAAACAAATTATCAAAACAGTTCTTCTCAATATGCATGACATCTAACATGTGTTGGACCAACAAATCAGACCAATATGGCAAATCCCAAAATATGCTACGTTTAATCCAATTGTGTTCTTTCCCAAAACCAGAAATTTTCTGTTGGTTTATTGTGGGACCAAAAGTGATGGGAGTTAATGAAAATACAACCGATTTTAACTCCGAACCTGATAGCATTTTTGGAGGTCCATCCCTTTCAGCTGTTCCTTTTCTAAAATGAGATCTGTTTCTGCAAAAAGGATGATCAGCTGGAAGAAATCTGCGATGACAGTCAAAATAACAAGGTTTCTTTCCATGAATGAGCATAAATGCTTTGTTCTCTCCCATACAGTAAGGACATGATTTCTGACCATGTGTACTCCAGCCAGATAACATCCCATAAGCCGGGAAGTCACTTATTGTCCACATCAATGCTGCTCTCAGTATGAAATTCTGTTTCGTTGCAACATCATATGTACTGACACTAGTACTCCACAATAAATTTAATTCATCAATCAATGGCTTCAAATAAACATCAATATTTTTCTTCGGATGTCCTGGAATTAGTAAAGTCAAAAAGATATATGGCTCCTTCATCAACATCCATGGAGGTAAATTATACGGAGTTAAAAAAACAGGCCAACATGAATATTGACTACCATAAGATCCAAACGGACAGAAACCATCAGTGGAAAGGCCCAGTCGAACATTTCTAGCTTCTAAAGCAAATGATGGATGCACTCTATCAAAATGTTTCCATGAATCACCATCGGCTGGATGATTCAAGATTTTATCGGTTGAAATATTCTCTTTATGCCATGACATCATTGTCGCTGTATTCTTAGACATGAATAAACGCTGAAGTCTGGATGTAAGCGGAAAATATCTCAACTGTTTTACAGGAATCAAACCAGACTTCCCGTGTTATCCTTCTTTATATCTCCGTTGCCCACATGTGGGACAACTATCCAACGACTCATTTTCCCCTGAATATAAAATGCAGTCATTTGAACATGCATGAATCTTCTGACAAGTAAGTCCCAAATTTCGAACCAACCTCTTACTTTCATAGTAATTTGCAGGTAAAACATTTCCTTCGGGTAACAGTGTTTTCAGCAAAGAAAATATCTGGTCAAAACATGTGTTTGACATTCCGTTATCTGATTTGATAGCCATAAATTTTGCAACTGCTTCTAATTTGCTCATCTTGCAGCCAGGATATAATGCATCCTCAGCAGACTTCAACAACTCATAAAATTCAGACGGTCCCAACTCAGGATTTGAAGCTATATCAACCGGAGTTTCTGTATGTTGAACAGATGAACCTGCAACATCATGTACTAAATCTTGAAACTGGGATGGATCCGGAATCAAGTTGGTATCATCTGCTCTGGAACTGCGTTCACCGTGTTGATACCAAAAAACATAATCTGCTTGAAAACCAAAACGCAAGAGATGTTCCCCCACTTTGTCAAACGTGTCAAACGTTCTCAATGCACATTTTCTACAAGGGCATTTTATCTTTCCTTCTGAAACAAATTCTGAATTTGATGCCGCAAATGATAAAAAAATCTCCACACACTCTATATATACTGGATTTAAACCAGAACCATTTGGATTTCTACGTTGATTTATCCATATGCGGTCATCTAATAATGACTGTTGACGACCTCGTTGTTCCATATTTTTCTATAAAATATAAAAGCATTACTGGTTTTGAATAATTTGTTAGAAAAAACACTCAAGCAAGGATTACTAATTATTACAATTTATTACTAATTATTACAATTTATTGCTAATTATTACTATTTATTACTAATTTAGCAATACTTAGCAATACTTAGCAATACTTAGCAAAAGGAAAACTGCTTGAATAATGAAAGGAAATTTGATAATCATCGTTGTGGAGATGGTTATAAATTTTCCCTTCATTATCCAAGCAGATTTCGTTTACTAATTATTAGTAATAAAAAAAATATTATCAATATTTACGAAAAAACAATATTAATATTATTAAAATAATAAAAAAAATTAAAAAATATTAAAATTATCAATATTCAGAACAAACTTTGTTCTATTATTAACATGTTCAAATCTTAAAGGGTCGTCAATTGTCAGGTCATGCGCAATAAAAAGTTTGTGTCAGCCATGTCTAATGTAAACTCTATAATTGTCCTTGCATGGTTGATCACTTCGCAAGTAATGTTGCAATCAGACAAACCAAGTCATTCCCTTCTTAACTATAAGAATTATCTCACATGAACCTTTACATAGATCATTCTTCCTTAAAATTTTGAGGGGATATCATTATTTTTCCCTTAAATTTTCAAGGAAGAATGGTCTATGTAAAGGTTCATGTGAGATGATTCTTATAGATAAGAAGGGAATGACTTGGTTTGTCTGATTGCAACATTACTTTTGAGGTGATCGACAATGCAAGGACAATTATAGAGTTTACATTGGACATGGCTGACAGAAACTTTTTATTGCGCATGACCTGACAATTAGCGACCCTTTAAGATTTGAACATGTTAAGAATAGAGCAAAATCTGTTGTAAATATTGATAATTTTAATATTTTATAAATTTTTATTATTTTAATAATATTAATATTTTTTTCATAAATATTGATAATATAATTTTTTTTGCTAAGTGTTCTTGAGTATTCCTGAGTATTCCTGAGTATTCCTGATTATTCGTGAGTATTCGTGAGTATTCGTGATTATTCGTGAGTATTCGTGATTATTCGTGAGTATTCGTGAGTATTCGTGAGTATTCGTGAGTATTCCTGAGTATTCCTGAGTAATCCTAATTATTACTAATTATTCCTAATTATTCCTAATTATTTGCAATTATTGGTAATTATTGGAAATTATTGGTCATTATTACTAATTATTACTAATTATTGGTAATTATTACTAATTATTGGTAATTATTACTAATTATTCCTAATTAATCCTAATTATTCCTAATTAATCCTAATTAATCCTACTTATTCCTAATTATTCCTAATTATTACTAATTATTGCTAATTATTTCTAATTATTGCTAATTATTTCTAATTATTGCTAATTATTTCTAATTATTGCTAATTATTTCTAATTATTGCTAATTATTTCTAATTATTACTAATTATTTCTAATTATTACTAATTATTTCTAATTATTCGTAATTATTGCTAATTATTGGTAATTATTGTTAATTATTGGTAATTATTGCTAATTATTGGTAATTAATACAAATTATTGGTAATTAATACTAATTATTGGTAATTAATACTAATTATTGGTAATTATTACTAATTATTGGTAATTATTACTAATTATTCCTAATTAATACTAATTATTCCTAATTAATACTAATTATTCCTAATTATTCCTAATTATTCCTAATTATTGTTAATTATTCCTAATTATTAATAATTATTGTTAATTATTCCTAATTATTACTAATTATTGTTAATTATTCCTAATTATTACTAATTATTGGTAATTAATACTAATTATTGGTAATTAATACTAATTATTAGTAATTAATACTAATTATTGGTAATTAATACTAATTATTCCTAATTAATACTAATTATTGGTAATTATTACTAATTATTCCTAATTAATACTAATTATTCCTAATTATTCCTAATTATTGTTAATTATTCCTAATTATTACTAATTATTGTTAATTATTCCTAATTATTACTAATTATTGTTAATTATTCCTAATTATTACTAATTATTGTTAATTATTCCTAATTATTACTAATTATTGGTAATTAATACTAATTATTGGTAATTAATACTAATTATTGGTAATTAATACTAATTATTCCTAATTAATACTAATTATTCCTAATTAATACTAATTATTGGTAATTATTACTAATTATTCCTAATTAATACTAATTATTCCTAATTATTACTAATTATTGTTAATTATTCCTAATTATTACTAATTATTGTTAATTATTCCTAATTAATACTAATTATTGGTAATTAATACTAATTATTGGTAATTAATACTAATTATTGGTAATTAATACTAATTATTGGTAATTACTACTAATTATTTCTAATTAATACTAATTATTTGTAATTAATACTAATTATTCCTAATTAATACTAATTATTTGTAATTAATACTAATTATTCCTAATTAATACTAATTATTGGTAATTATTACTAATTATTCCTAATTAATACTAATTATTCCTAATTATTCCTAATTATTACTAATTATTGTTAATTATTCCTAATTATTGTTAATTATTCCTAATTATTACTAATTATTGTTAATTATTCCTAATTATTACGAATTATTGGTAATTAATACTAATTATTGGTAATTAATACTAATTATTGGTAATTAATACTAATTATAGGTAATTAATACTAATTATTGTTAATTATTGGTAATTATTACTAATTATTCTTAATTATTGATAATTATTAGTAATTAAATGAATAATTATCAATAATTAGAAATAATTACCAATAATTACAAATAATAACATTATTAATATATTTTATTAGTAATATTAAAATAATATAATTTTCTAATTTATATACAGTTCTTTTTTCATCTGTGCGTTTTCTATCTCCACATACAAATAATACATGTGAAGACAGCAAACACACAGATGAAAAAAGAACTGTATATATATAAAAAATTATATTATTTTAATATTATTAATAAAATAAACTAATAATGTAATAATGTTCTTATTCCTAATTATTGGTATTTATTACTAGTTATTAATATTTATTCTTAATTACTAAAAATTATTACTAATTATTCCTAATTACCATATAAACAATACTAATAATTTAAATTTATTAAGTAATAAAACAATGTAAACATAATTAAATTACAACTAATTAATAATAATAGAAACTAATAAGAAATTAAAAATAAATAAAAAATTAAAATGAAGATAAATACCTTGAAAATTGATCTGTTCTGATCGTTCTTCAAAACTTTAATATCAGCTCCGGAGAAAAAACTTAAACTGGAGAAAAACTCAACTCTAGAAATATGATTCTGAGAGAGAGAGAAGATAAGGAATGAGAATGAAATGAAAAAAACGGATGGGGGTATTTATAGGTTAGATTAGTTGCGACGGGCCCATTTGCGACGGGATTCCCGTCGCAAATAGTATTATTTGCGACGGGTCCCGTCGCAAATACCTTAGCCAACATTTATTACGGTCAACCGGTAAATAGTTATTTGCGACGGGTCCCGTCGTAAATAATCCTCTGCCGACATAGTATTTGCGACGGGGGAATATTCCCGTCGCAAATACCTTTTACCGCCGCCGGTTATTTGCGACGGGAATATTTCCCCGTCGCAAATAAGTTTCCCGCGATTTGGCGCGCATCGCGGGAAAACTATTTGCGACGGGGAAAGCAATCCCGTCGCAAAAGCCTCCTTATTTGCGACAGGGAAATACACCCGTCGCAAATAAGTTTTTAACATGACTATTTGCGACGGGATTTTTTCCCGTCGCAAATAACCCGTCGCAATTGCTCATTTTTCCCGTAGTGTAAATTTAGAAACTACGGTGTTAATAGTTGAATTAATTTTATCCAATAATAAATTTTATGTATAATTATGGCCCTATCACTTATTTTTAATCTATATTAACCTGATTTATCTTTTACTAAGGTGATAAATTTTACCACAGTTACTATTCATATTGACAAAAAATAAAAGGGGTATATTTAGAAAATTAGAACTTTAGGATTATAAATATGTAATTATTTTTATCTACTTAAATACATATAAAAGGTAAAATTAATTTCAATGTAAGTAGACAAATTTTGATAAAAATTTCTTCTTTATAAAAATAAAATATTAAGAATAAACTAGATTTATTCTTATCCAATGCCTATAAAAATATTTTTAGATTTTTAAACCATTTTTTCAATTAAATAATATATACATTTAATTACTATTATTCTCCAATGTGCATTAATTAAAAGTTTTAAGATAAAAATACATTATGCACACAAAAACATTTTTTAGAAAAATATTTCATTTTCTTTCAAATGATTTTTAATTTTATTATCAATTGATAATCAATGGATTAATTTTAGATATATATAAACATAAATTTTTTATAATTTAGTTATTTATATTCATACCCTCCAATATAATGTCTAGGAAATAATTTACATAATAATATTGTAATAGTATATTGTGGTTTATTTAATAACAGTGTTGTGTGTAACATAAGATATCGAATAAATAAAATTATTTAGAGAGAAATATTTCATAAAAATCATTGTGAGTTACATTATACCCCGCTAAAAAAATTTCTACCTTAAAAATCATCACCCTGATATAAACATATGAGGATACCTCTACCTCACCACATCCTCTGGTTCCCACGTAGCTTCCTCAAATTGGGGATTTAACCAAAAAACTTTGACCAGGTGAGTGGTATTATTTCACAACATTTTTTTCTACAGTATATAATCTCTATTATTTTATCTTCATAATAATGATATTTATATATTGGTATGACCTCTGAGTTTAG
This sequence comes from Viscum album, assembly GCA_963277665.1. Classification (NCBI taxonomy): domain Eukaryota; kingdom Viridiplantae; phylum Streptophyta; class Magnoliopsida; order Santalales; family Viscaceae; genus Viscum; species Viscum album. Next base: position 227,633,550 of record OY728123.1, on the reverse strand, counting down.
TAAATGTGATGGATCGGGAATGTACTTCATTCGTATGGATACATGGAACACATAATTAACTTGAGAGAAATGTAGTGAAAGCACCAACTGATAAGCTAAAATCTTGATATAATTAAGAATTTTAAATGGGATGATATAACTTGGTATTAACTTACCATTATTTACAAATACCATTACCATATTCTATGGATATATTCCTTGGAATATAGTGTCAAAAAATTCAAACACAAGATCATTGGGATGATTATCAAAATATTTTTTCTATCTATTATAATATACTCTTATGTGATATTCAATGGCTCTATAATTCTCTTCCATTTCATCAGATAGATTAGTTCATAATAGATTTCATTATCTATCATCATTCTATCATGTTGGAGTTCTTCACTTCCTATCATAGATGGATTCATAATAAGTATTCTGAATGCTAGAGTGAAAGAAATTGTTCTAAGAAAATTTTACCATAGAAATGTTTTAATCCCAAACACATTTTAAATCCATAGAGAAATATATCAACATGTATTTGAGATTTTTAATGGTCATATTAGACTAACCGTATGTCTGAAAATGATAAGAGGTGCTAAAACATAAAAATGTATTCAGATCTTACTGAAGACTTCCCTAAAACTCTGAGGTAAAACCTATATCCTGGATCACATACAATTGATAGTAGTACACCATGAAATCTCACCACTTCTCTAATGTATAACCTAGTTATTTAATAAATAGATAAATATTATCAAATGGAAATTAAGTTTGTTGAATTCATAAAGCGATCAAATACAAACCATATTGCATTATTACCTTTAGATGTTTTGTGGAGTTTGATGACAAAATCCATAGTGAAATTTTACCATTTACATTCTAGCATAGTAATAGTTTTAATATCCCATTAGACTTATGTCTCTCAATATTAACTTACTGACATACCAAGGACTATGAAACATACTCTAAAATATCTCTCTTTATTCCATATGACCAAAAATAATATTTAAAATATCAATACATATTCATACTTTTTGGATGAATAAAGAATGCATAACTATGAGATTTGTCCATTGTCCCATTCATTAAATCTAGTAACTAAGGGACACATACATGGTTTCTGAGCCTTATTATTCCATCATAATCAAGGTTGAACTCATGAAAATTACTTACCTTCTTTTTCATCTCTATATCTTCCTTTCGTGCCTATTTAATATTTATAGGGATATATGTTTAAACACTAATTTGATAAAGATAATATTTCTCCCCTCCCTTCATGATTTAAAGATAGATCCTTTGAAAATGTAGAATTATTATATATTTTTTAGTCCTCATCATAGATAAGATAGCATGAACCATTCCACTCAGAGCATCTTCCACCTTGTTTTCTCTTCTAGGGTGGTAATGTATTGAGAAGTCATAATCTTTAATCAACTCCGACCATATTCTATTTTTAATATTCCAATGTTTTTGTGTAAATATATACTTTATTCATTGTTATCAATACATATGTCACACCTTTCTCCATATAGATAATTCATTCATTTCATTAATGGAAAAATTATAGTAGGTAACTCTATATCAGAAGTTGGGTACTTTTTCTCATGGAATTCCAAGTGTCATGAGGCATAATCTATAAACATATCATTCATCATTAGGACACATCTCAGTCACTTATTTGATGCATCAATATATATTACAACCCCTACTCCACTGTAGAGTAGTGTGAAATCAGGTGCACTGACTATCCTTTTAATTTGTTTCTCAAAACATTCCTCACCTTCATCTATCCAAGGGAATTTGGATCCCTTCCAAGTTAACTTAAAGATTGGATCTGATATCCATGTATAATTATCCATAACATGTTGATAATATCCTGAATAACTAAGAAAACATATAATATCAGTCATAGTGGTTAGTTTTGGTAAATGTTCAATAAATTCTATCATTGAAGGGTCTACTGATATACCCTCACTTGAGATTATAAGACCCAAAAAAATGAAACATTATGAATCCAAAATTCATTATTAATAGTTTTTTCCTAAATATTATAAATCCTTATGGTCTTTATCACAATTATGAAATGATATTTGTACTCTTCATTGATCTTTAAATAAGTAATAATATCATATATAAATACTTCCACAAACTGATCATGGTAATATTTAAAGAATCTTTATTAAATCCATGAAGATAGTGGGGGAATTAGTATAATGAAAAGGTATGACTATATATTTTTAGTTTCCATACCTTGTATAGAATATTGTCTTAGGTATATTCCCTGCAAATAACTTTTCACTAAAACATATACAAAAACAAAGGGTTATAATTCCATAAATTTCTCCCAAAATAAACTTAATCTTGATAAACTTCCATCACATAAAACCTCAAAAGGTATGTCTAGGAATATGAAATTATGATTAGAATTAAACACATAAACCCATAATGGTATAAAAATAAATAAATTTAATCCTAAATGGGGATATATATGATTTCAATATAAACTCAATACTTAGATGTTTCATGATTCATACAACCCAAATACCGTTAGTAAAAATAGTTCTATAATATAATCTTTGAATCCAAACACATAAATACTCCAATACTTTTACTTAAATGATTAAAATGGTATAATTTATTTATTGGTATATAATTTAACTCTTGTATTAGGGTATTGACTTGGATAATTCCTATGTTTCCCATACAAAATGCTTTGAAATCCTTGACAATTCATCACTCTATGACCTTATTTTATACATAGAAAACAAATTCCTCTCCATTTGAGATATTATTATAGGTTTTAATTCCCACATTCTTGACATGTAAGAAGTCAAATATCCTTTTTTATTTATTAATTACCAAAAAAACATTCATAAAATACCATCTTCCTCTTATTTGGTACATTATGAATATCACCAAAGTTTACATTGTTAATAATATATCATGATAGCTGTTTATTTGGGATTTCATAGAAATAAATGGTTTTCATCCTCAGGAAACCAATATCACTTTTCCCAGAAACCCCTAATGGTTCCACCATCTATTATTGGGTACAGAACTAATTTCCAAAGGATGGTAGTCATTTGGGTTTTCAGGACCAACAACTCTTGGGGACACACATTGGTTGAGAGGATGGGAGGTCGAAACTATGGGAAAAACGATTATTGCGACGGGGTATTTGTGACGGGTCTTATTCCCGTCTCAACAACTCCGATGAAAAGGGTTTTTGCGACGGGAATATATTCTCGTCGCAAATGGTCAGTTATTTGCGACATAAATACAGGGCCCGTCACAATTGCAATGGCGCGGTTTGCACGCCAAAACACGGGAAGGATATTTGCGACGGGTAGAAGGCTACCCGTCGCAAGTACCCGACGGTGGTAAATAATGTTTGCGATGGGGAAATTTCCCCGTCGCAAACAAGTATTCACCTGGTATTATTTACGACGGGTCCCGTCGCAAATACCCCGCGGTGGTAAATACGGTTTTGCGATGGGACTATGTACCCGTCGCAACAGATAATCCAACAGGAGGTATTTGCGACGGGACCCGTCGCAAATAATGGCGGCAGTAAATATGAATTTGTGACGGGGATATCCTCCCATCACAAATACCGGCGGCTGTAAGTAGTAATTTGTGACGGGGATATCCGCTCGTCGTTAATGGTGTGGTATTAGCGATGTGCCCATCACAACAACCCTGTTACCTGCCACCCGTAATTAATGCGGGCGAAGGTATTTGCAACGGGCCATGTTGCGAATACCGGCGGCGGTAAATAGAAATTTGCGATGGGGATAGCCGCCCGTCGCTAATGGTGGCTATTTGCGACGGGCCCGTCGCAAAATCCCTTTTATCCACCGCCTCTATTTAATGCGGGCGAAGGCATTTGCGACGGTATCCTGTCGCAATACCTCGTATTTGTGACGATCACTCGTCGCAAATGCGACCGTTGCAAATAATCTAACCTATATATACACCCCATCCGTTTTTTTCATAACATTCAGATCTCCATTCTTCTCTCTCTCTCATTTTCATATCTGAGCAGATTTTTTTTATTTTAATTTTTTCTTTCGAGAAGTGGAAGGAATGAGTTAGAAGGTGCAGATTATTAAAGGTATTTTTTTTTTAATTGTTAAATTATTTTTAATTGATAATTTTATTTTTAATTGTTAATTTTATTTTTTTAATAGAATGTTTAGCTATAGAGTATAATTAGTTTATGTGCTTGTACTAAATAATCCTTTTCTGGATACGAACAAGTAGAGGCGACTTTGGCACAGATGTACCTAGGAGTGAAAACTCTGACAAGGTGTTTCGAGCTTGACTCGGGGTAACCCTGTACACGACAACGAGCCTTTCTGCACTCTTGGTTCGACACTCCCGAGGGATGTTTTGGTAATAATTAGAAATAAATATATAATTATCAAATAATTCTTAAATAATTAGATTTAATTAAAATAATTATCAAATAATTAAGAAATAATTAGATTTAATTAAAATAATTATCAAATAATTAGGAAATAATTAGATTTAATTATGAAACAATTAGATTTAATTAGGAAACAATTGGATTTAATTAGGAAACAATTAGATTAAATTAGGAAACAATTATATTTAATTAGGAAAAAATAGTATAATTAGGAAAAAATTAGTATAATTAGGAAATAATTAGATTTAATTAGGAAACAATTAGATTTAATTAGGAAATAATTAGATTTAATTAGGAAACAATTAGTATAATTAGGAAACAATTAGTATAATTAGGAAACATTATTGACCTCTCATCTACATCAATTTTCTTTTCATTTGTGTGTTGAGGCTTGACAGGAAACTTCTGCCTCCACATGTAATATCTGCTTTTACTTTCAAAATTATCAACCTCCTCGCCAATATAGAGGTGAGGAGGTTTATAATTTTGACAGTAAAAGCACATATTACATGTGGAGGCAGAAGTTTCCTGTCAATCTCAACACACAAATGAAAAGAAAATTTTGGCAGATGAGCGTTCAATTATGTTTTTTTTTCTATTCATCGATTGATTAACCACCCGACGTATATGCATATCTTCACATTTCTAATTAATAACATAATTAGTAACATAATTAGTAACATAATTAGTAACATAATTAGTAACATAATTAGTAATATAATTAGTAACATAAATAGTAACATAAGATAAAATATTATATTACTCTAATATTAATAGTTAAATAATACTTTTAATATAATTATTTTATTATTATATGTTTAATATTTATAAAAAAATATTAATATTATTAAAATTATAAAAAATTTATAAAATATTAAAATTATCAATATTTTCAAAAAGTCTCTCTTTATTCTTAACAGTTCAAATCTTAAAGGGTCGCCAATTTTCAGGTCATGCCCAATAAAAAGTTTGCGTCAACCGTGTCCAATGTAAACTCTATAATTGTTCTTGCTTGGTTGATCACCTCATAGGTAGCGTTGCAATATGAAAACCCAAGTCATGTCTTTCTCATTACTTGTGTCGTCTTATTGAAACACTACTTGCGAGATGATCAACCATGTAAGGACAATTATAGAGTTTAAATTGGACAAGGTTGACCCAAACTTTTTATTGGGCATGACCTGAAAATTGGGGACCCTTTAAGATTTGAACATGTTAAGAATAAAGAAAAATCTGTAGGAAATATTGATATTTGTAATAATTAGTAATAATTACTAATAAAATTAATCAAAAATCAAATAAATTCAAGTACATGGTTATAAATTGGCACAATTTCCAGTGGATTGACGACTAACTTTTGTTCAACGTCTCATATCTTTACTACTTTCTCCCACTGAAATCAGTATAAAAAATGTTCTCTAATGTATCTCGGAGAAAGTTTTTCATACTGATTTCAGTCGAGAGAAAGTTAAAAAGAGATGAGCCATCAGACAAATCAGAATAATTAGTAATATAATCTTCACAATGATGACTACAAAATTTAATTTCATTATTCAAGAATATTTCATTTTTCCAAGTATTGCTAAGTATTGCTAAATTAATAATAATTAGTGGGGATGATTACAAACTAACTGTGTCGCATATAATTATTGGTAATTATTAAAAAATAACTGTAATTATGTATCTTCTTTTTTTAGGATATTGTTTCTTATATCAAAATATTTAACAATAGTAATGGTTTTAAATTTTGTAGAAACATATATATGAATATGGAACAAGGAAATCGACATCAATCATTATTAGATGATCGTGCTTGGATAAATCAGCGCAGAAATCCAAATGGTTCTAGTTTAAATCCTATATATGTTGATGGTGTTGAAGATTTCTTATCATTTGAATCATCAAACCTGGAATTTGTTTCAAAAGGGACAATTAAGTGTCCTTGTAAAAAATGTGCTCTGAGAATGTTTGAGACATTTGACATCGTTGGGCAACATCTCTTGCGTTATGGTTTTCAATCAGATTATATTTTTTGGTATAAACACGGTGAACGTAGTTCCAGAGAAGATACTAATAATTTGATTTCAGATCCATCACGGTTTTAGAATTTAGTACATGATGTTGTAGGGTCATCCGTTCAACAAACAGAAATTGAGGATGATGTTGATTTACCTCCCGAGTTGGCACCATCTAAATTTGCTGAGTTGTTCAAGTCTGCTGAGGATGCATTATATCCTGGTTGCAAGATATGCAAATTAGAAGCAGTTGCAAAATTTATGGCTATTAAATCAGATAATGGAATGTCAAATAACTATTTTGATCAGATATTTTCTTTGGTTAAAGCATTGTTACCTGAAGGAAATGTGCTGCCTGCTAATTATTATAATAGCAAAAGACTCGTTCGTAATCTAGCCCTTAGTTATCAAAAGATCCATGCATGTTCAAACGATTGCATCTTATTTTCTAGTGAAAATGAGTCGTTGGATAGTTATCCCCCATGTGGACAATCGAGGTATAAAGAAGCTCAATCAGGGAAGTCTGGATTGATTCCTGTAAAATAGTTGAGATATTTCCCGCTTACACCCAGGTTGCAGTGTTTATTTATGTCTCATAACACAGCGACAATGATGTCATGGCACAAAAACAATATTTCAAATGTTAAAAGCTTGGTTCATCCATCTGATGGTGATTCATGGAAACATTTTGATCAAGTGCATCCATCTTTGGCTTTAGAATCCCGAAACGTGCGATTGGCTCTTTCTACTAACGGTTTTTGTCCATTTGGATATTTTGGTAGTCAGTATTCCTATTGGCATGTCTTTATAACTCCGTACAATTTGCCTCCATGGATGTTGATGAAAGAGACTTATATCTTTATGACATTATTAATCCCAGGACATCCCAAAAAAATATTGATGTTTATTTGAAACCACTGATTGATGAGTTAAATTTATTGTGGAGTCATGATGTTGGTACATATGATGCTACTGCGAAACAGAATTATGTAATGAAAGATGATTTGATATGGAAAATTAGTGACTTCCCAGCATATGGAATGTTATTTGGCTGGAGTACACATGGTCCAAAATCATGCCCTTACTGTATGGGAGACAACAAAGCATTTATGCTCGTGAATGAAAAAAAAAACTTTCTATTTTGACTGTCATCACAGATTTCTTTCAATTGATCATCCTTTTTGGAGGAATAAATCTTATTTTAGAAAAGGCATAATTGAAAGAGATAAACCTCCAAAAATGATCTCAGGTACAGAGTTACAATCAGTTGTCTTTTCATTACCTTCCATAACTTTTGGACCGACAATAAACCAATAGAAAATTCATGGTTTTGGGAAAGAACACAATTGGACAAAACGGAGCATTTTTTGGAATCTTCCATATTGGTCTGATTTGTTGGTCCGACACATGTTGGATTTCATGCATATTGAGAAGAACTGTTTTGATAATTTATTTCATACAGTTTTGGATAAACTGGGTAAAACCAAAGATAATGTAAAGGCACGATTAGATCTTGCCCAAATTTGCAGGCGACCAGAACTTGAATTATTTGAAAATGTCATATCACAGAGATTAATGAATCCAAAAGCAGCTTATACACTGACCAAAGAGATTCTCTTATAATTTTGTCAGTGGATTTAAGATTTGAGACTTCCAGATGGCTATGCTTCCAACTTGGCCAGATGTGTTAAAAATGGTCATATTACCAGATTAAAAAGTCATGACTGTCATGATATAATTGAAAGGATTATGCCTATTGGATTAAGAGGATTTTTGAATTCTAAGATTTGGGATTCGATAACAGATATATCAGATTTTTTCCGAGACATGTGTGCAGCGACAACAGAATACAATACACTAAGTAAATTGGAAGAAGCTGTTATTGTAATTATATGAAAATTGGAAAAAATCTTTCCGCCGACTTTCTTTGACTCGATGGAACATTTGATATTACATTTTCCACATGAAGCAAAATGTGGAGGTTCAGTTCAGTTTCGATGGATTTACCCATTTGTGAGATGCATGCAGAAATTGAAGAAAAAAGTCTGTAACAAAGCATCAGTTGAAGGCTTAATTGCTGAAGCTTATTTGCAAGAAGAAATTGCTTTATTCTCCTCTCATTATTTTGAATCTAAATATCCCTCAAAATTTAACCGCATGGGCCAGAATGAGGGTAATTTTGATGATGATATGAACAATCAATTATCAGTTTTCAATCAGCCCGAACTTGGCTTTGGTGGAGTTCATGATAGATGGCTTTCAGATGATGAACATCATAGAGCTCATACATATGTTCTACTCAACTTTGAAGAAATGTCACCAATTTTACAGTGAGTTCTCTTATCCCTTATTCTATAGATTCTGTTAATGTAAATTAATCATATTGTATTTGTAGGTTATATGATGATCATATCAAGAAACAATTTCCACAAATTACAGCAGCTGGCTTAGAAGAACGTCGGAAAAAAAATTTGCCTACTGGTTTCAAAAACTGGTAACATACATTCTTTTTTGGTTTTACATATAAAATCAATTTATTACTTGTAATAGTGATAAATGTTTTACATATTTTCAGGTATCTGTACATGCTGATAAGATTGATATTCTATTGCGTATTTTGATTAGCCTACCATCCAAAATGGTTAAATCTTATAATTCATATGTAGTGAATGGTTATCGCTTTCATACACGTGCATATGGGGAATCAAATAAAACAATGAATAGTGGTGTTTCATTGAAGGGATCACATCATAGAGATATTGAAGTTGACTTTTACGGCATGCTTGAAGAAATTATTGAACTGTGTTATTTGGGACAGAATTATGTAACAATGTTTAAATGTCGATGGCTGGATACTGAGAGAGGCCTGCGTATTCATCCGACTCATGGAATTGTTGATATTAAACATAAAAGTCTTCTTGTAGTAAATGAACCATTTTTATTGGCTCATCAGGAACATAAAATTTATTATGCGAAATATTGTCCTACTGCAAAAGAGTTGGATGATTGGTGGAGTATAATAAAAGTTGAATCTCGAGAAAATCAGTTTAATCAAACTGAATGTGGTTCTACTAAAGTGCAAGGAAATGAAATTTTTCAGGACACTCCTCAAAACACATCTTTTTCACAAAGAGACATGAATATTGAGGATGACACCCCACAGTTAAGGGTCGATGGTGACGATATTGTCAATGATGTTACAACTGAATTTGAAATGACAAGAGATGATGACAGTGAAAATAATATGGAAATTGATGATGTTGATGAGAAAGATGAATAAATTGACATTGACAACAATGAAGATGCTGATGAAGATGAACATTTACACAGTAAAATGCTGGTTTTAATCATAAAAAATATATATCTATACATAATAGTTATTTTTAACTGTTTTCTAATAACAATCATTTCATGTTTCATATGGACTTGGAAATGTTTCGTCAGTTGCTGGAGGCTGATCTACCTATGGATGATGAGGTTCTAGAGTCATGTGACCCTCAGGCTGTTGGCACTACAGGGAGCACTCGGAGGGGGCATGGTCTTTCCAGACTGATGATTCCAGATCCTATCCTGGAGCGACGTCCACCTCTTGGATTTGATGCGCACACGCGGTGGTATGGTAACCTGTGTATTTTAGTTATCTTTCATTATAATTTATTAATATTCTAATTTTTTGATTATTTGTTCTTTTTCCACAGTTTTACGCATATAGCTATTGGACAGGGGAGTGCTATCTTACGCAATTATTTTTCTCAACCCTGGCTCACATGGGATCAGATACCCGCTGATGTGCAGAGCACCATGTTAGATCATTGGATGGTACATAATTAAATATTATTTATTTTGAAATTTAATTCATTAATAACATTATATTAGGGTTTATGGTATCCTATCGACGAGAGCATTCATGCCACTATCCACGCGGCATGAGTGGTGTCTATGCGTGACTGTTTCCGTCAGTTTTTGCATAATTTGAGAAAGACGACTGTGAAGAAAGCTGGAGTGACAGAATTTGATGAGTCTTGTAGAGCCCACCGACCAGAGTACATTTCATCTCACATTTGGGATGGATTATGTACACACTAGTTGGGTGGTGGATTTCAGAGGAGATCTGCATTGGGTTGATAGAATCGGGGGAGACAAGAGGTGACACATAGATCCGGTATTCGTACATTCAGTGCACAAAGAGAGTGTCTGGTAAGTACTTTTTTTTAATATTTTATACAACTTTAAATATAAACAGTTTTTTTATATTCATATAGGAAGCTGAGCAGCCCAGTATTTCAGCGTACGACGTTTATCGGAGGATGTACACTGACCCGACTACTGGAGAGATTAGAGGTGACCGCCAGTGTCAGATTGTGGTCAGTATTATTTTCTTTTCAGTTTGCAAATTAAATACATATAATATTTTCATTATTTTAATTTCTAATTGAAACTTAAGGAGTCATATGAGGCTGCGACCTCTCAGACACAGGCTGAGAGTCAAGACGAGACAGGTGATCAGACTAGTGCCCACCATTTTGATGAGACGACATGGATGCAGGCGACCCAATATGGCTTCGAAAAGGGCCGAGTAGTTGGTATCAGCTCTCATTTGACTCTTGCAGCTTATTATGGTACTGCTGCGATGTTGGCGTCCAGCTCGAGAGGAGCTCGTGGAGAGACATCATCTTCTGCCTCACAGTATCAGGAGCAACTGCATGCTCAGAGTCAGCTTATAGAGGATTTGCGTCAGGGGCAGGAGCATATACGTCAGCAGCATGATGAGGAGATGTGTCGATGGCAGGAGCAGATGCGTCAGCAGTAGGATGAGGAGAGACGTCGATATGAGGATCAACATCAGGAGTATATGGAGTATATGCATCATCTGAATCATAGTTTAGGGATGGATGTTCCTCCACCACCTCCTCCAGGTCCTCCAGGTCCTCCAGATTATCCACCCCCAGTGATTTTTTAGATGTAATAAACATTTTAGTTCGTAGTTTATTGTCATATTAACTATTTACAATTCCTCTTTCATATTGGTACGAATATTATGTGATTTAATTTGTTTTTATTTTTTTTAATATATTATTACTTATTAGTATTATTTTTAATGTCTGCTTATTTTAGTAATATTACTTTTAATATTTTATATTTATTGTTAATATTGAGAAGTTTATAATTTTATAATTGTATTAATATTAATAATATTAATATTATTTCTTCATAAATATGTATATTTATTTTAATAATAATTTTATTATATTAATTTTTTATATTAATAATATTAGTATTATTATTATTTTTTGATATTAATATTTCATAATATATAATATTATATTATTTATATTTATATTATTATTATTTTTTGATATTAATATTTTATAATTATATTATATATATATATTTTATTATTAATATTATAATAATATAATTATTTTATATTATTAATATTAATATTATTATTATATAGATAGTTTAATAATAATAATATTATATTAATTTTTTATATTATTAATATTAGTATTATTATATAATATTATTTATATTCATATTATTATTATTTTATATTAATATTTCATAATTATATTTTATATATATTTTTATTTATATTATAATAATATAATTTTTTTATATTATTAATATTATTATTATTTTTATATTATATTATACGATTTGTATTAATTATTTTATTTTATTTTTATTTTTTTTAATATTTTTGACAGGTACATTTGCGACGGGAAGTCCCGTCGTAAATGTTTTTTACCGTATCATTTGCGACGGGATGAATACCCGTCAGGAAAACCTTTCTGCGACGGTCCGTCGCAAATACTTTCATCGCAAGTATTTTTTTAAATTTTGCTTTTGCGAAGGGATTTTGACCCGTCACAACTAATATATCTACGACGACCCGTCACAAATACCTTTTTTATATATAAACAAAAACATATTTGCGACGGGGGACAAATACCGTCGAAAATAATTTTTTGCAACGGGACCGCAGCAAAAACACTTATTTGGGACGGAGCCCCGTCGCAAAAGACCTTTTGCGACGGGATCCCGTCGCAAATCGCCCGTCACAGATATTCAGTTTTCCTGTAGTGCGAGCTCATCGCACCCTTTTGGGGGGAATTATTTCCTACTACCAGACTCTCTTATAGATTAAATATATTCTTTTGAAATCCCTTCTAAACCCTAATGCGGGACTGTTTACCCCTGTGCCAATGTCTTGATTAGGAACATGTATCAATTGGGACAATTGTACGTATATGATGAGATCCCTATTTCTCTATTATTTAATTATGATACTTTGGTCCATGTCCATGTTTGAGAAATTTGGAGTTTATTAATGTCAAGGGTAATGTATGGTGTCCTAGGGATAGGATTGAACCTCTTCGAGGCATCCTACATATCCTGTGAAAATTGGGATCGAACCCTACATAGTTCATTTGACATCATTTAAGGTCGTATGGCTAGAGCCATCCATTTAGTTTAAAATCATATGATAATGACATGATCATCAGGTTGAGACCTCAATAAGGTGTCCTGTGTATCCTATTTAATATAGGAATCCAGGTCCTTATAGTTCTTGAAAAAGGCATCTATGTCATGAGAGACACAAAAATAGAGACCTTAGGCCAGACTTATGCATATGAGACTAGAATTTATTTCTTCATTGGGAATGTTTCCCTTTGAGCTATGAGGGGATGTAATCAGACATACATTCGGATGGTGAAGGCCCCATATTTGGGGAACTCTAGTCATGTTGTTGGTACAATCATCCCTAGTTTCTAAGCCCATGCGAGGTATACTTGGTGTGGGAAACAAGATATATGAATGATTGGAAACATTTCATGTGAAAAAATCCACATAGTGTTTACACATTAATGTTTCCCTTTGAGAGAAATGATCACCCATATTATAAAGGATATAGTATAGAGCTCAAGCCTTAAGAAGGATTCCTACGTATCCCAATTATATCGAGAATTTAAGTTCTCATAGTTTAGTTCATCTCAAACCCACTGATCGATTTGAGGTACTTGGGACCATAATCGAGACATATAGTTGGAATGATTCCTATACATGAGTACTTTTCTCTCCCATTTATGGATGAGGAAGAATGAAAGACTTATGGGAGGATTTAATCCCATTATCTGGTAATAAATGGAATAAGAAGGTGCTTACACTGAGGTGGATACCCATTGGATCTTGGGACATATGAAGGCTTCCTATGTATCCCAGATATGGTGGGAATCCGAGTTTTCAAAGTTCAGTTGATGGGGATTACATGCTAATGTTTCCCTTGTGGTATACTCATTCTTTATCCTCTTCTGGATTAAAGAGAGGTAGTTAATACCATGGAGGTTTGTCCAAAATCAGGATGTTAGTAGGATCATATGAGTGCATGACCCTAGCTCATTGAGGACACTTCCCTTGCCAAAGGGATATGTGGCTGAAGATTCTTTACCAGGGTCTACATGGTGTGAGTTAAAATGGGAATTCTGCACAAGTTTGGCATGTCCTTGAGAGTTTGCATGACATGCATTGTATATCTACTAGGCAAGTCTTGATCGTCTGTCTGATATGTTGGGGCACCAATATGATTTAGAAAATTCCTCCGAGGGTATCTGCCTAATGAATTGGAATGCCTTTAATGTCTCCAGATGGGTGAACTATCATGTCTGAGATGCTTCACATGACCAAATCGAGCATGTGTGGGGTCTCATGCATTATCAAATAAATTGTCTCAAATGTCTTCACCTGAGTGAATAATATATGTATGAGGCCTCATGCATGATCAACTAACATGTCCCAAATGTCTTCACCTAAGAGATGCATACATGTTTGGGGTCTTGTGAATGATCATCTGACTTGTCCCAGATGTCTTCGACTGAGTGAAGCAGACGTATCCAAGGTGATTTTCATGACCAGAGAAGACATGTCTAGGTGACTTGTTAGAAGTTATTGTGGAGTCAGGTTGTAGAAATCCTTAGCATGTCGTGTGTCTTTCAGCAACCGTGAGCACCACTCACCTCCTCCCTTTTTACCATCCTTTCTTTATTTTACAAAGTTCAGGGACTGTGAGAGTTTACTCAGGTAATATTAGGGATATTTACTTGATATTTGATGATGCATAGTATGACAAAAATGGGTCATATGGAGGGTCTGAAAGCATGTAAGGGATGAATTTTGTTTTTCCTTAGTGAGTATTAGAGTTTCTCAGACATACTTGAGGACTTCCATAAGAAGATATAGAATTGTGTGGGGTACTTTGTATGATTAAAGTAGACATGGATATATGCTATTAGATGATTAACCTGACTTGTCCTCAAGTTGTCACATTTCATCAAAGGCATTTCTATATACAATCACAAGATCCTTCTAACACATCAATGAATCCCTCAAAATATCATCCAAACTTTTATAGATATTGCCTCATGACAAAACAGATATGCCAAGGGGGTGTTGCCTAATAAATATTTCTTTCCCTATGGGTCGTTGCATGACTATGATGACTTTTCAAAGGGTTGTCATGAGACCATCACAACTTTTCCAATGCATGACTTGTGATCAATATGGAATGTTCATGGTTTCCTAAGGATTCCTCAAGACCATCGAGGGGTCTCACGATCACATGTCCTTGAACTATTCACTTAGAGGGGTCTCACATATATTCTTATGGTCTTGCATCCATCTGAGTGTCGCAAGTGCATATCAAAAAAGATTATTCCAAATGTACCTATAGACAATATTTTTACAAGATTAAATGGATGGCTATTGGAAGTGTCTTCCCATGGATCCTCATCTATTTCCAAGCTTCTCACATGTGCAAGGGGCTCCCTTAACAATAGAGTCACATGATGCATATTCACTTGTGTGATTACACGTCCTCAATCTAGGTCCCACGACAGTCCCTATGATCATGTGCAGGTGGATTTATATCAAATAATACCTCCAAATATATGAGTAAAGTCCTGCCATGCATGGTGAGGGGTGCATGGATTGTGGGTCGCATATCCTTACTACTTTTATTTAACTGCAAGGGTTCCCAAAAGGATCCTCCATGTCAAGGTGACCACTTATAAGGATGCATGCATATGTTGTAGAGGCTTCTGGAAATACTGCTGATTTATGAGGATATCCCACACCAAAAAAGGATCAAATTTTATTCACATATTCTCCCAATGGGGTCTTGTTATAGGCCCTATAGTCATGCATGAGAGACTGTGCATCAGAGGGTTTATGTTCATGGATGAAGTCACACGCTGTATGTTGAGGAGGAATGCATTGACAGAGATGAAGGATCGAGCATGGCGATATGTGCGGTTGTGGGGGATATGTACCTGTTAGGGTCACACTTCCTAAGTTTTACTCAGTGAAGAGGAGGGAACTCTCACAAGCCTGCATGCTCATATGTTCCTGCGTCCATTCTCCAAAACACTTCACATGAGAGGGATATTCACATGATGGTTGACTCATCATGCGGTCACATGACTCGAATAAAGGGGTCTTATGACGATTCTTGATGCTATATTGAGGGCCTATGGGGAGCGTATTTATATTGATACGACCATGATCAGGACCTTATGGGTTCTTCACAAGACAATGGTGCTTATGATATTCACAAGACCCTAGGGATTTCTGCCGACTCATACTTGCGGGCACCAATATGGGTGCTTTGTGAATTGCATGAGGTTCCATGGATCATCCGATCATGTGAACTAGGAGAAGGTTCCTTAGGAAGGTCATGTTGGTTATTGTAGAGGGTATGAACATCATAGTTTCCTTCGTGGGCTATGGCCTATAGTGCATGTAAGGTCGTGTTTCTACGGTTATCGAGGTTCATGTAAAGGGGATGCACATTCATGGGGCATTCTCAGCTGCACGTGGGATCTGTCCCATGAAGGAAATCACATGAAATTATCTTTTCATGTGATCACATTATCTTATGAATATAAATCAATAAAATTCCATGACTACATCATGTGGTGACTTTTATGAAAGTGATGCCCCTAATTTAACTAGAAGAGGTTTCTGGAAAGTGGTGATAAGATTCTCTTTAATTTCTAGAGCTTCCTTCCCTTTTCCCCCATGAATGCGTTATTTTGTATGGGATAAGTTTTATATATGGAGAATGAGGTTGAAGGTGTCACCATTTTTAGTGGGATGAGGGATGTGTGTTCCATAAAATCAGTGGAGGTCTATGCTTGAATTTCATTCTCAATGTCACGTGATCATTTCATCTGATCATGTGACACCTCTATTTATCTCCATGTAATCACATGATCCTTCAAAATCAAGGTTAAATTTTTCAGAAAATACTCGGAGGTAAAAGGGGTTTGTGGTCATAAAAATGTTTACAAAAACCTTTTAGTTTTCTTTTTCATGGTTTCATGATCAAAGGATTATGATGCAATGGATTAGATCATTTTCAGGGAAACTCATGGATGGCCACTATAACTCACAATGGCATCAGTTTATTTTCTTGGGTTTTCTCAGATGTAAATGAAACACTGAAGAGATGGGAGTGATAATGGAAGAGCCTCGGGTGTGCCTCGGGACCTCAAACCAGGGTGTCAGGAGGATGAAGAAGGAATTCTTTTGGCACGTGAGCTCTGATGATTCAAATTTACAAGGTGAAAGATTGCTTGATTCAATATTAAAAGTCGATGGATGCTTCATTAGTTTGAAGTGGATGACTCGGATCAGCTGAAGGCACAACCATATGATGCAGATCGTAGGGAGGCATGATCAGATGACCTAGATTCAATCCCGCAGAAGAAATGTCATCCCACATTGATTTATGGTCGTGGCCCACCTCCAATATATAATACATTTCATAGCTACCATTGGTTTGATATAAAACAGGGGTTGGAACCCATACCATCTACAAAACCTCCTCCTAGTGGCCTTCGGCCCACCGATTCTACGACTCAGGCTATGAACACACGCATGTAGGCTTGTGCACCACAAGACCTATACATGGTCCCAACTTGTCTCTTGAAATATCTATGCTCCCCTGCTGGTCTGTTGATCCACCTATGTTGAATCCCATGGGCGCGGTTGACCTATGGTTCCCCATGATCCTTGGTTGAATTATCCTAGCTAGCTAGTGTCTAGCCATATGTTTTTTCTAGGGGTGATAAAGAAACTACCCCAACCACATAGAATAAAATTCCAAGTAGGATTCAGGTCTAAGGAGTATCGCCCTAAACCCTAGGGATTCATGTATTCCCTCTTCCATGTATTATTCCTTTATTTGGCTTGATCCTTGGATCTTTAGTGGAAAAGTAAGAATTCAAAAATATTGGTGCAAATAATAGTTGATTTTGAATAACCACAATAAATTTCTCTCTACTCATCACTCAATATGTTTGTTCACAGAAACTAAAATTTCCATCAAATTTAGTGTTAACAAGATTTCTCCTAGTTTCATCCATTAACTAAAACAAAAAAATCATAGTGTGAGAAACACAAATAAGAGTGGGAGACCAAATTTTGTGAAGGATGCATAAATCTAGACACATTATTTTTATTCTATGACACCTTAGGCTTAACCTGGGTCATTAATGGTCATTATATATTCAAATCCCTCATGTTGGTTCATAAATAAAATGATATTAACAAAATAATATCTCTAAATATTTTCATACCAAGTGTAAAATAAAACCCTTTGTGATGTACCATGTAATGAACAAGTCAATAATGATGTTCCTTTTAGTGTTATTACGCCTAGGTACATCTACACTATAACCAAACAGACTTATAGTATCCATAAAATGACGTATTTCCTTGAAAAAAAAAATCACATTATACTTTACCAATATTCCATGATATTTTTTTATACATAGATTTATACTTAGATTTATCCTTAGACATATCCCTAGGGATCTCACTATGGTTTTATCATCCTATTTTGAAAAGGTTAATTATGTAAGATCCTAACCTTTAGTGGAGGTATATCCTTGTCTAAATTATGGTTATAAATTATTTATTTTGGATAAAAAAGTAGTTATTAGGAGTATGGGATGTTTTGGGGATTTTTTGGAGATTTGGTACATGAAAGAGGATAAAATAGACCAAACAACATGCAATGACCCATTTGAACATTCTTAGTATAATCTATGTTCCTATTTAAGAAAACAGTGCATCGAAACCTCCTCTCGAAAAGAAGCTAGAACACAATAATCACACGGTTTTCCAAAATGTGTAGGTATTCCATGGAAACCATGGAACTTAGCCTCTTTTAGACAGAGGGATCCAAATAGTTGGAAGATGGTTTATCCAACTATTTGACCATTAAAATGAGGGGAATTAAATTTTTCCCTCTTTGTTTTTAACATTTCTAACCTAAATTTCTCCCTTATTCCACCTCCATCATATAGGGTGAATAACGAAACCCTACTATACATCCAATGTATAATTATCCTTCAATTATTAGGTATTTTGAGTGTCTTTGGGTGTGAAGCAAAGATCTCTGTATGTCTTAGACTCTATTTCCTTACATTTTCTAGAAGAGGCTTGATGTGTGGTTTCCTTTCTTTATGAAACCCTAAAACTCTCTTTTTACAGTAGATTTTAGGATGGGGCTTTGATGGTTGTTTGATTTTGAATCAAGGGATAAGTTTAATCAAGCAGTTGTCTACAAGCATGAGGTAGGTTGTATTTAATATTTTCCCCATATTCGTGATGTTTTATAAGTGTATGTGGTTGTGCTAGTTTAATTCATTGATGTGTTTGATGTTATTGAGTAAGGAAAGTGACATTGGGAGTTATATTGAGGCGTGGATCCCTCAACGGACCCCATTAGGTCCTTTTTTGTTTGAGACCGGACGTAGGGCTATCCTAGGGTTACGAAAAAATCATAAGGATGGGGAAATATTTTGGTAAATATTGAAATATGATAACTATTAAAGTTAATGGGTTGTCAATTAAAAGTGGGTATATGGGAAATATTAATTTAATATTTGAAATGTGAAAATATTATCTTCTGTGAAATTCCTAGATGGATTTTGAAATGGTTTTAATGTAGTTTTATGGATTTTTATGTAGTTATAGTTTTTAATAATGGAAAATAATTTTTTTTAAGTGGGTAATGTTTTAGAAGGAGGCATTTACCTCAATGTGTTTTTAAAAATGGGGTTTTCTTAATTGATTTCAAATGATAATTTTAAATGAGGCCATGGTTCCAGTTTTTTGAAAATTATTTAAATTCACCTTTTTTGGTTACAAATGGAAATGAAAGTCTTGAGGAATGTTTGAGTTTTTAAAGTGGAAAACCTATGTATTAAATGTGTTTATTCAAGATCATTTCAAATGAGTATTTTGAATTTTGTTATGACATGATTTGGTTTTAATGGTCTATTGGGAACATAGTAATGGAAATGGTATATTAACTAGTAATATAGAACCCATGACAATTATGTTAGAATGTTAACATGATTTATGAAATGTAATTGATGTTAATTGTTGTCTAATTGTTAATATAGCATAAAATGGTGTTTGGTATAAAGGTATATGTTTTTAATGAGATATTGTTTGTAAAGGTAAATATGTAAAGTGGACAAAGAAGAATGTGCACATGGTTTGGTGGTATATTTGGTATTTTAATTAAGGCTCTATGCCCATGTGTTGAGTTAGACTAAGGCTCTAAACCCTACCCATATAATGAATGGGTTAGGGAGTCGGACTAAGGAACTATGCCCCTAAAAAATGAATGGGGCCTAAACACTTTGATTGAGGCTCTAAGGTAAGTGTCATGTAACGTATGGTTGGGATGTTAGACTTAGGCTCTATGATTTCCAATGTATGGACATGGTGTGGTTTGTGATGTTGAACTGAGGCTCAATTCTTCCCAAACACATGGACATGGATTGATTTCCAGACTGAGGCTATGAGATATGTTGTTAAATTGTTATTACTGAATTCCCTTGGGTTTAAAAGTGTGTGTATCCAATTGTGCCTTGATTAAGGACCAAATGTGACCAGATCTAGTTTAGTAGTTGGTTGAACCTTGAGAACATAAGGAATAAAATTGCTACTTGATAGTTTCTAAAATGTTATATATATATATATATATATATATATATCCCTTTAACTATCTTGTTTATTTACTGTTCTTGGTTTACCTTGCATACACTGTTGTAAAAACTAGTTATTTCATAGAGAATATTGGTGGTGGCCTACCGATTCATACTAATATCCTACTCATGCATCCATGACATGTGGGTACCTAAGAAATTGCTACTTGATTTTCGATATCAGTGCTGGATAGGGACTTGGTGTTTGGTTGGTGCATGGGAAGATGGGTTGGAGCATGGGAGGTTACGAATAGGTTGGGGCCCAGTTATGTGTTTAGGATATTTTGGTAGTTATGGTTTTGGTATTGGGGTATTTTTTTTGTATTATAGCATAACATTTAGTGTATTCATCATATTTTTATAGAATGTATTACTTGGGATATTGTTGGCCATCACATCTGGTTTTTCAGTTGTGCTGTTTCATATTGGTTATTATATCTATTGATATTATATCTACTGTGGTTTTAATCTAAATATCTTTAATAGTCTCCCCACTATACCATCATAGACTCTCCCTGATAGCCTATAGACTCTGGAATATGGGTAGGAACACCTGAGGTCATGTGGAAACCTAGTTCAGGGAACCATATATAGTGGATATAAGGCCAGGGATGTTAAAAGGTGGTATCAGGACAGGTTTCATTTTGACTTAATATTTGGGCATGGTAGATAGAAGAATATGTCTATTCTATATCATGGTTATGAGCTCTTTCATGGGTTCCTATATCCCCATGTATGAGGGAAAACCGAAGTTTCCATGGGGTGGGAATTGATTTTTTGTTTTGAGCTTTTATGGTATATTTATAATTCCAACTTTTGTGCTGCTGTTGGATGTGATGTTATTAATTTAAGAGGATTTATCTCTTGGACCAGTATGGAAATATAGGGTTTGTGTGTTCATAAACCATTTTAGGCATATAAGATTGATAGGTCATTCGTATTTTGTCTACGATTAGTAGTTCCTTTGGATTCATATTCTAGTAGTTTATTTTTTTGCCTATAGGTTATACGTGTAGATCCTTCCTTGAGATGTTCATTGACGAATTTTTTTGAAATTTGAATTTGAATAAAGCGGGGTACTTTTAAAATGTTAGTTGATAAAAAGGTTTTTGAAAATTTTAAATATACAGGGATTTCAAATTGAAAGTTTTGAAATATGGAATGTTGGGTGTAAATGGTAAATTTTAGTTAAAAGGAGAAATGAGAATTTATGGAGCCTATAAGGACCCTAGAAATGGGTATCCCTAGTGTTGTGATCAGACTCTGTGTATGGGTGGTTTGGGTAGTGTGATTTTTCTAGTTTGAAACCTTAGTTATTAATCATGAGGATTTTTTGTTATTTGATGTTGGGATATAAGGTTTTTCCTTATTGTACCCTTGGTAGGGATGTGACCTTTGGGTTATGAGATGTTTTCTAATAATTTACGTGTGTTAATAATTGCGGATTGTGATGTGTGAGTTGTTTTCTAGACCCTAGACTACGTGTTTGGATCATAGTTGCAATGTATGTGTGTGGGTATCCTTGGTATGAATCCTAGAGGAAATGGTTGGTTGAATGTATTAGACACAATTTGTTTTGCTTGGGGTCAGAAGTACCACCCATGATCAATGACTTGGTTGAGGTTTGATATGTATGCATTAGATAGAGATCTAGTTTCTTTCACTTCATATGAACATGATTTCAGGGATTTGGTATTGTTTTACTTTTTTGGTGACCCAGGAGAGGGGTCAGTAGGGGTTTATAGTGCTTTTGGGTGAGTATAGAATACGTGGATGTTTTGGACTTTGGAAGTGGAACATGAAGAGTGCTTCCTAATGAGGGGTTTTCCTAAAGGGATATGTGGGAAGGTTAATAGTTTTGGTGATGTGACTCAGGTTTTGATTATGAGTTGATAGTTTTGGTAAATTGAGGTTATCCCCATGTGTGGTTGGCCCATTTTTAAAGGATTCTTAGTATGTGAAGCGTGATTGGTTGATAAAGAGGTGGAATCGATGTGTAGTTTTTTCCATCAAGTGTGTAAAAGTGCAAGGTTTTTCCTTGGTTACTTTATCTGGTAGATATTTGAGTGATTTTTGTTGGTGTTAAGGTTGTTTGTGGAAGATGAAAGTTCATTAAGAACCTTTTACTATGTATTTTATGGTGTTTTTGGTGGGAATGTATGTTTTTTTTAATGGACAATACAAGGGTGAACAAAGTGTGGATGAACTCTTTTGGTATGGAAGTGACACTCGAGGTGGTGGTTGTCACATGGCTGGGCTTGATTGCATGAATGGTTGGTTCATTAGTTTAGAATGTTGTGAATTCCTTTAGTCCAATAAGGTTGATGGGCCATGATGCATGGTCAGTAGTGCGAGCGGGTGTTGGTCCTAGCTCTGGTGAAGTGTGACTCATGTGGTCCAGATTTACGATCAGTTTGTGGTCTTAGGAATGTGGGATACCTCGAGTGTTCTAATGAGTTCTAGATGTGGGAACATGCTGGGAAGGCACAAAGCCATATGGGATGGGTGAACATGCATCTCTGGATAAGCACCTATAATTTTCTGTGAAACCAAATGGGTAAGTGTGATTGTTTGATAGACCACTGTTTTTGATTGGTGTGGTGGGTCATTATGTTTCTACTGTGAGTCACCCATGTCATGTTGGAGGTGGAGGGGACACTACCACATGAATAATTAAATAAAATCTTCTTAGTATAGAGTTGGTAATTTGTGGTGATTATGATTTGAAATCTATATTGAGTGAGGATGTTTGGGTTCTTTTAGGTTTTTTTGGGAAGGGAATCGTGTGGATTTTGATAGGGTAAGTGGTTTCTATAGTGGGAGGTGACAGGGTGATGGATAATCTGTGGTGGTGTTCATCAATGACTTATTTGTGTACTCTTAGCTAGTGATGATCATGACCAATATATTAACATTGTACCAATAATGATGATAAATATCTG
Organism: Viscum album; assembly: GCA_963277665.1. Taxonomy (NCBI): domain Eukaryota; kingdom Viridiplantae; phylum Streptophyta; class Magnoliopsida; order Santalales; family Viscaceae; genus Viscum; species Viscum album. The sequence goes on along the minus strand of OY728123.1, from coordinate 227,610,113 downwards.
GACATACTCTAAGCTAACAAAAGGTGTTTTGGTTGGATATGGAGACTCTTGAAGGATACACTTAGGTAGCGGTATAGTTGGAGCTATATTGTGTTAATTTAACCAATGTCTAATAATGGGAGAGGTCCTCGGGATGGAATGAAGGTTGGAAAATGTTGTGAGTGTGATTCCTGGAAGTTGGGAATGGGTACCAGTTGGCGATGTTTGGTTTTTTCAAGTGGAATCTATATGACCACATCCATGTTTGGGAGTTCTTCTTGTGATCTAAGAATGAGTCATGGTGGTTGTTATTGCTTTAGGAATGTTGGGAAAACAACACTCCAAAGTTTGGGAGTGGAACATAAGTCATAGATGTGTAGATCAGGCAATGGAGTGGATGTGGCAGCATCAGGATGCCAATATAAAATCTATGAGGTACATGTTTGAGTTCCTTTTGGAAGGTCTAGTGGCCTTGGATGTGGTGGTAGATCAAGACGAGTGATGGATTTGGGATTGGGTTGGTTTTAATGGTAATCTGAGTGATTTCATCAGAGGTGAATTAATGGGTTTCATAGAGCCTTACAATGGTGTGAGTAGGAATGGATTTTATAATGGCGGAGTTCCACTGGAAGTCCAAAAAAAATACTCTGATAGGTGCATCAGATGATAGAGTCAAGCCTTAAGTGAGATGGCACCATGGGAAGGTAGAGGGAGGACATGCCAACAGTGGTGTTGGGTGCAAATGGAGTGAGTTTCTCGGGATGGCCTGACATAGTTGGGTAAAAGGGAACATATGTGGTGGGATGTATGCCTCCTCAAGTTAATGTTGAAATGATAAGTGTATTTCAGTAATAGGAATGGGTTTTGAGAGAGAACTATGTTTTCCTTAGTTGAGATATGGATGATGGAAGTGTAACCAATCTGGGTTGTTTTTACAGAAAGTATGAATGCCATAGTGTGTAGGTGTCATGGATATTCGGACATGGTTTGTTTGGAAGCATGTTGGATATGTTGTGAAAGGTGGGTTGCGGTTCTAGTGGCCCTTTCTATGACAGTGGTTCCAGACACCAGAATATGGTGATACTGAGTTAATGTATATGGTCAGGAGAACCATGGTATGCAATAGTCTATTGATGATGTCACACGCGTTTTTACATAGATTGAATTTGGTAAGAGCCATCTTGGTGTTTTGGTTTTGGTGATGGGTTTTGGATTTGGTTTTGACTGGTTTAGTACCTTGAGACAAAGGTTATTCTTGGTTTGTGCTTCAGATGTTCAGAAGTGGAATGAGCTTGTAGACCTTGAGTTGTATACCAACATGGTCGGGAGAATGTAGTGGAAATCAATGTGTTCCTTTGGGGGATGCAGAGATTGGGTCATGTTCAAATTTTGAAAGGGGTAATATGGATCCATGTGATTTGGTCCATTAGTTGTGGAGAGAATTGTGCCGGTATAGTGCCGATTTTCTCTTCCAAGATGGTATAGTACTATTTTCAACATTTCCTTGTGTAGAAAATGAGGCAGACTTTCCTTATCACCTTTATTATATTTTTTTAGTTAATGTTGGTTAAGATTGATTCATCATTTTAGGAGCATCGGGTTCATGATCATGAACCACTATAGGAAAAGTTTCTAGGATGAGACTATTTCTTTGGTTCAAGTGAGGAAATGACATGACCATGTTTTGGGAGAACATGGGAAATTAAAGTTGTTAGGTGGGCCCTATGGCACAAACTTATGTTTTTTGAGGTTTTTTGGTGATTGGAAAGTGAGGATTGAGGTTGAGACATTATAAGGTGAGGAGGTTGTAAGATACTGGCCTTTAATGGAGGTATGTCCTTATTTAAATTTGGGGTTGGATTCCTTCATTATGGCAAAAGAAGTAGTTCTTGGGAGTATAGAAATATTTGGGGATGTCTCAGGGATTAAGTACATTAAAGGAGGAGAAAACATTCCAAATAGTGTGCAACACATGCTAGATGCGTGGTTAGTAAAAATCGTGTGCATGTCTAGGAAAACTATGATATGAAACCTCCTCCTAGACAGAGGTTGGCTCATAGAAATTGCACAATTTAAAAAATTGTGTGAGTTTTCTAGGAACTTTTGTGGCTTATCTCCTTTTGGATAGAGGTATCCTCACATTTGGTGCTCGGTTTGGCCAATAATGAATCAAAACCATGCGACCCCTAAAAGGTGGTGAATTATAGTTATTCTATCTCCAGATTTAAGGGTTATAACTTGAATTTCTATGTTATTCTTCCTCCAATATCTTGGTTGAGAAACCAAACCCTTCTTGACATCTAAGGGATGATTCTCCATTGATCCTTAGTCATTTGGAGTGTTGTTGGGTGTTAATTGAATCTCTGAGTATGTAATTGACTCTGTTTCCTTCAATTTTATAAAAGAGGCTTGGTGAGTGGTTTCCTCTCCATTTGAAGTTCCAAAACCCCCATTTTACAAAATATTCTTGGATGGGTCTTTGATAGTTGTTTGAGTTATATTTAAGGGATAAGTTTAAAAAATTGGTTTTCTACGAGCCTGAGTTGGGTGGTCATTAAGCTTATTACCATAGTCTTGATTCTTTATAAGTGTATGAGGTTGTTCTAATTTATTGCCTTACCACGATAGGTGTTCTCGAGTAAGGAAAGTAATATTAGTCCTTATATTTAGGTGTCAATAAATCTACAGACCCTATTGGGTTTGTTTATTTTTGAGACCAGGCCTAGGGCTATCCTCTGGGTATGCCAAACACTTACGGATGGTGAAATATTTTTTTAAACATTTAAAGAGGATAATTATTAGAGTGAATGGTTTGTGAATTTTAAGTCAGTATATTGGTATGTGGGTAAGATTATTAGAATAATTTAAATGTAAAAATATTGAATTTTCTGAAATTATTCTAAGGCTTTTGAAATTGTTTGAATTTTTTGAATTGGATTTTGATTTAGTTATGGTTTCAAATGAAGGAAAATGATGTTTTATAAGTGGTTAATTTTTTAAATGGAGGGATTCACCTATAAGTGTTAATAAAAATAAGTTTTATTAAAATATATCAAATTAGTATTTGAAAGGAGTGAATGGTTCCATTTTTTAAAAAACTATTTAAAGGCCCCTTTTTTGGTTATAAATGGAAATTAATGTCTCGGGGCTTGTTTGAGTTTTAAAAGAGAATGAACCATGTTTAAAATGGGTGGCTTCAAGATTATTTCAAATTCATATTTTGAATTCTATTTTATTTCAATATTTTTTTAAAGATCATTTGGGAACATTGTAATTTAAATTATATACAGGTTAGTGATATAGAACCCATTACAATTGTGATGACATGTTAATATAGTTTATGAAACGTAATTGATGTTAATTATGGTCTAATTGTTCATATGGAATAAGGGGGTGTTTGGTATAAATTTATATGTGTTGAATGAGATATGGTTTGTTTTGGTAAATAGGCGATGTGGTTAAAGAACCATGTGTACATGGTTTAGTGGTATGTGGGATATTGAACATGATGCTCTACACCCACGATTTGAACTAGACCGAGGCTCTAAACCCCACCCCTATGATGCATTGGTTTGGGAGTTAGACTACGAATATATGCCCCTAAATAATTCTTGGTACTTGAACACTTGGACTGAGGTTCCAAGGTAAGTGTTATGTAATGTATGGCTGGGATTACAAATTGAGTTTTTATGCTTCCCAATGTATGGACATGGTGTTGTTTGGGATGTCATATTGAGCTTCTATACTTCCCAAACACATGTACATGGCTTGATTTCCAAACTGAGGCTCTAGGGTATATTGATAAATTATGATTACTGAATTACCTTGTGATTAAATGTTTATGTAATACCTTGTAACTCAAATTAAGGACTCTATGTGATCAAAGATAGTTTAGTAGTTTGTTGACCCTTGATAGCTGAAGGAATAAAATGGTTAATAGATAGTTTCTTAAATTTTATATATCTATTCCTTTTATTTACTTGTTTTTTTATTTCACAATGTTTAACTGCATACATTATTATACAGACTGGTTATTTCTTATACACCACAGGTGGTGTCTTTCTGAGTTGTACCCATACCTTACACGAGCCTCCATGGAACATGGGTACCTAAGAAGATACTAATTGTTTTATAACACAGGTTCAGTATAGGGACATGTTGTTGGGTTGGTGCATGAGATGATGGGTTAGAGAATGGGAGCTCATGACAAGTTTGTAGTCTGGGTCCATGTTTGGGATTTGTGGTAGTTATGGTTTTGGTATCGTGGTCTTTGTTTATATGAATTCTTAACATGTAGTGTATTTATGATATTGTTAGAGCATGTATTACTTAGGTTATTTTTCCCCTCACCTCTGGATGTTTAGTTGTACTTATTCATTTTAGTTATTATATATTTTGATATTAATAATATTTTGGTTTTACGTTGATGCACAATTATAGACTCCCCACTATACCTTTATAGACCCGCACTGCTAGTCGACAACCTTTGGCATATGGGGAGGAATGCCTGAGGTCATGTGGTGACCTGGCTCGTGGAATTGAAGAAAGTGGCTATAGGGCCAAGGAAATTATAAACTAAACCTATTACTCTTATACAAACTATATATAAATAGTATTTTTATACATATATATTAAATCATTTTAGATGAATATTTATTACATTACACAAACATATACTTGAGGATCGTAAAGGTATAATGCCTTTGGAAACATGGAATCATAAAAAAACTATTCAAAATAGTTCTACATCATCTTATAATTAGTCCATAATAACTACAAACATTCATTTATAGATCATATGTGATATTTATCATCTTAACTTTGGGAAATGAAACATAACAAAGGGTGAGTTTAGATGCACTGTAATGGTAAACAAGTGAAATACATAAACATAACATGATCATAAGGCTATGAGAACATGATCATCATATATGAAACCATACCTCGGATATTAAATATCAAAATCTTGAGTCATGGGATAAAGAATAATTGTTCATAACACATGAATCATAAAAAAATCAAAGAACACAAATCATGGGATCATAATATAGGCATAAGATATGGAATTGTGGCATATACATAACTATAGAAAATAATTTAATTTGTAGTAAAGTCATATTTACAAGGCTATATTAGTGGAATAGTTTCACTCCCAAACCATCATACTAGTCATGTTTCAATCATAATGGAAGAATTCCCATACTAAACTGGATTCACTCCCCGTTTTAGTCGTATTTATCTCATAAGATATCAATATTTACCCAAAGAATTAGAGGGAGATATAGGTCCCACTCATCACATAATAAAAATCATAAATATATGAACTAAAAGATTATAAATATTTCATTTCATCATAAACCGTGAAAACATATTTGCTTTTAGAAACATTCCATCATTTCATCAAAGAATAACCCATGGAATAGAAATGGATTTCATAAATACTATGTCATCATGTCATAAAACATCCAGAGAAAGAATAAGGATAGTATCATTATATCATATCCCAAGTATATTATAATAAAAAATAAAATATTTTTTGTATTTTATTAATGTGAATATCATCAAAATATCCTCAAAAACATTTTTTAGGAAAATATTAATTTTTTTTGAAATATTTTATTTAAAAAAACCGTGCCTTTATAAATGAAATAGTTTTTTTAAAAGAACCTTATAAAATTGTAAAATAATACTAAAATAAAATTTTATTCATGATGGAAGGAAAAAAGTTTCATGCTATATAATTTTAAAAACATTCCCTCCATATTTGTTTCGAAAAATTCCCAAAGTACTTTTTTTTGGAAAAAGATAAAAAGATTCATTTCAAAACATTTTTAAAAAAGAAAAACATGGGTAAAAAATCATAAGAGAATAGTAAAACAATTTGTAAACATATTTAGAAAACATGGATATAGAAGAAAAATATTTATTTGGTAATACATAAACATAAACAATAACGAATATTAGTGATATTATGAAATAAACCCTTACCTCAAGTTCATCTTTATTCAAAAACACTCTACCCTCCAGTATAAAAAATTTAAATTTATTATAATTATACACCATATTTATTTTCATAATTAAAATATCCTATATTATAACTTTAAAAAAATTCAACATCCCATTTTATCAGTAATTCTTTATTAAAATTGTCAATTATAGGTGTTAAGTGTTTCATTTATCATGAGTATTTCAGTTCAGTAGTTCTGGTACTTGGATATTTATCTTTCTTACATCACCTAAAAAATATAAATAATGATATAAATATCACATATAAACATCATATATATATTTAGAGTCATAAATAAAATTTATAGATAGAAAGATTAATTATATCATTCATGGAGATGGTAGGTCATACATACACATGAACTTCATTTTCATTTTTCAACGGATTGATCAAAATGATGGTAAATATTAATTCACCTTTATATGATCATTATTATATCATAAATATAATATATATTCATTAAATATTTATTCATGACCATCCAATTAAGATATAAATGAAAAATGGGTCACATCTCTTTGTTGAGGAGGTAGTCCACATGTACACACGAGCAACACTATCGTTTCTCAAAGGATTAGATGGTAATAATGTAGAAATGATATTATTATTAAACAAGTATAATTGTTTCAATAATTTAATACATAAGCATTAAACCCATAAAAATACCAATCCATAAAATATGGTGATGAAAAACAAATTGTATTGCAACAAGGAGACGACTAGTAGTATGCACACACAAGCAATTCTTTCAATTCTTGTTTTATGGGAAAGTGGCTGTATAATGGTTTTTTAATAATCATAATAAAATTTTAGTATATTTAGTATAATTAATTTATTATTTTATGATACATAACATATATTTATAGGAGGTAAATAAGAGTGTAAAATAAAGTGATTAGTTAAGTCGATAACCTCTTCTTACAAACAACTCCTTTAAATCTCTTCTAAAGGGCACTAGGTTTGGGATTTTAGGAAGAAAAAATTTTATATAATGTAGATAAAAAATTTCAGAGGTGAAATGGAAGATTTCATTAGATATATTTTGCTAAATGTGGTGTAAATAAGTGATGGGTGAGGTGTTCTTTTATAATTGAGGTGAGGGACCCTTTTGGAATTTATCATAAGATTAAATTATAATAAATTAATTATCAATTAAAATTCCTTTTTATGGTCCTAGATTCAAATATAAGGTAGTATATGATTTTAAAACCATAAAAAATATAATTTAGATAAGATTTGGTGTAATTTTAAACTTTATCATTTTTATTAACCCCTAGTTAACCAATTTTAATTTTAAGTTCAGTAACAAATTTTTCAATAATAAATGTGAGTATTTTTTAATTATAAGAAGAAAATTGGACCATTAATGGGAAATTTATAAAATTTAAAACAATTTCACATTCACCTTGTATTACTTTATTATTTTTAATATTTTTAAATATTTTTATAAAATATTATTTTGATAAAATATCATTATTCTAAATTTTGACACTATTAATTTAAATTAACTTTAAATACATCTAGAAAAATGGGTAATTTGAATATAATTATTTAACACCTCACTAATATGTCATATAGATCTATAAAATTTTGTTCCAAATTAACTAACTAAAATTATATCACTTTTAATATTTTTAAAATCATTTACCTTATATTTTTATTAAATGGAGAAATACCTCATCGATGTTGCATAAAAAATTAAATTCATTATATAACTACTAAAAATTTAAAATAAATTTCTATAATGAAAATCAAATAATTAATATCAAAATAAATATTTCCTTTCATACATAAGTTACTTTTTTTCTCATTTGTACACATAATATATATTAAAATTAAAGAGAGTGAAACTTTATAACATTCTTTGATTTGAAACATATATGAGTCATTTTCATGAAAAAGTGTCAATTAAAAATCCAAATTTATAAACTAAGGTATTGGGGGTAGAATTATTATAATTAAATAATAATTTGGATGAGTAATTATATAATTATAACTTATTTTTAATCTATATTAGCATGATTTACCCTTTATTTAGGGGAAATGTTTTACCACAATCACTCTTCATATTGACAAAAAATATAAGGATCATATTTAAAAAATTTGGATCTTCTAATTATAAATATTTAAATCATTTTATCTATTTAAATAACTATAATTTAATAAATTAATTTTAACGTAAGTGAATAAAATGTGACAAGAACAATTTTTTTAGAAAAATACATTTTAAGCATAAAACTAAATGTATTCTTATCATATGCATAGAAAAACTTTGACCATTAAAAACATTTTATCAAGTAAATAATATATAAATTTCATTAAAATAATTCAAAAATAGGTATTCATTTAATTTATTAAGGATGAAAATAAATTATGTGAATAAAAACTAGTTTTTAGATAAATATTTATTTTTCATTCAAATAATTTTTATTTTCATTTATAATAAATTTATTACAAATAAATTAACTTTATACATACAAAACCATAAAAATTTGATAATTTAGTTAGTCATATTCATACCCTTCAATCCAACATCTAGAGGATAACTATCCTTTTAAATAATAATATTTTAATTGTACATCATGGATCATTGAAATTTGAAGATGCATGTAATTTAAGATATATAATAAATAAAATATTAAAAGAGAAAATTTTCTTAAAAAATTTCTAGATGTTATAGAATTGTAAGTCTTTTTCCATGACTCAAGGAAACCTCTATTCCAAATTTATACTATAAACCTCTATAAATAAAATATGATGTAGGGATAATAGTGACTAAAATATAGAGAGGATATTATCTTATATATTAATGAATAATATGGAAAAAATGAGATCACATAGCTCATATGATAAATAATGATTTATGGGAGTGGGATTGGGAGCTATATGGGTTAATGTGGATGAGTAAATAAAGAAAAAAAATAAGAGAAATCTATTTTATAATAACTAGTCCAACGTACACAGGTGGTCTAAATAGTTTAAAAACCATTAAATTATCCATGAATGGTTAGTTCCTCATATGAGAGAGATTAACGGTTAATATAAATAGTTTATAGACTTTTCAAATTACCATGTTTGGTTTAAAAATATTGATTTCACAATATATTTCCTTTAATATTTACCAGAAACATCAATACTACTTAAGGAAATCATAATTGGTCATTATTAGCTTATCTATAATCATAAATCCATCAAATAGATCATCAAACCCTTTTAAAACAAACATGAAATCTTTCTCCTAAAATTCACTATCCTTATTTCCACATTTTTTTAGTTACCAAAACCACTCGGTGTTACAATATAGATATTTATAATTGGATATGGTATAAAACACTCCACAATATGATAGTAAATTCACAAATATGGTTCCAATAAAAAATTTTTGTTTTTAATTTAATATTATGGCATTGATGGTTATGTCTTGTATGTGAGAAAGGTATAAAGGCCTTGACTATAAAAGTAAAAACTACGATTGTTAAGGTAAGTGAAGCTTGGACTATGAAAATATTACCACACTGTAGAATAAGATAATGAATTTTGTAGAACAATAAAGGATGGTATTTGGTCCTAGTACACACTAATATACAGGTACTTTCACTAGTTCTTTACAAGATAGGATTATTATATCACAAGAAATGTATATATAATTAAACAATTAATATATGGATTTACATTCTAAAATATAATTTTATAATGTATATTAAACATGTTTCAAGGATAATGATTCAATATAATAGATGAAATACATGAAGTCCAACAAAAAGGAGAGTTTGATGGTAAAAATCTAAAGGAATTATATACTACAAATGGAATGTGGTGAAAGAAGAATAGTCTGGGTCCACTTAAATTTTATGGTGTGGTCAAATGGATTAATAGGCCATTGAGTAAATATACTAGTAAAATGTGACTATATTTATAGAAAACCAAGAGTTTTACAAAAAGGTAGTAAATATGGACATGTATATAATCAAGTAGGTCACATTCATTCCAAATGGAGAACATAAAAAATGGAGTACTGTTTAGAAAAAAAGTATGACTCATTCATTTTAATGACTTTTATAGTTTAATATATATATATATATTAACCTTTATTAAAGGGTAAATATTTATTCTAAGACAAAAAACTTGTTTCTTCATTGTATGTGTTGCGGAGGATTTTGGATATCACTTTTAAGAGAATGGGAGAAAGAAGATCATTAAAATATAAAAAGTGATATTTATCAAAGGAATCACGTACACTGATAAGATTTTTTAAAAAAATGATAGAATGTGTAATGAAATATTTTTACATGAGAAAATTAACCATGAAGGAGTAATAAAGAAAGAGACTACAAAGTTGGTGAAACATGTTCATCAAGTAAAATTGACGGGATCTACTTGGGGATAAGACCTATATTGATGTATTATTCATCCTTGTAATATTTTTTAATGACTATAAATAGGGACACATTATTCCTTAATAAAGATATTCCAATAGAGTAGTTTATTAATTGAGAGTAATAAATTAAGGATGAGACATACTCCTTGAATGATAACTATAATTTAGAGTTGAATTAATTACCATATGGAAAGAAATCTTTTAAAAACAAATGGGTACATCATGAAATGGAGGATAATGGTAAAAAATATCAATAAAATGAATGTGTGGAATTCAATGAGATATTATTAATTGAGATATTAACTAAAGTAGTATATAAATATGATGTTTTTTTCAATATCATATTTTATAATATGTATATATGGTATTTTATAAGATAAATGTGTCCAAGGAATATTATATGCCCAAGAAGGGAATATCATAAGCAATTATATAGTGATATCATGATAATACCTTTTTCTATATCGTATTGTAAGAAATTAGAATATTATTACTATTATGATACATATCAATCATATTTTATAACTACTAAGGTAGTAAAATGTTAAAAAAATAACATTAAATTATCCTCCATATGTGAATATCATTGATTATAAAGTAATCGTATGATAAAATGATTAAAATAATCCAATTAATTCATTTAAGTGTTAAATGATGTTAATAGTCACCAGATTATAAATGGTTTCTAATCACATGCATTACCTGAATGTTATTAATTTTTTTAGAAAATTCATGGATGCTCAAGGATCATCCTTAAGGATTATATAAAGGAGGTGGAGATGATGAAAATAATATTTTATTATATTTGGTATAAAAAAATTCTTTATATTCCCAAGCTCCCTTATCCTTCTTATTTTACCATTAACAAGTACTAGAATACCATGGTCGAAAATAAGGATCATACCGATGAATTTGGTGATTTATAAACCCATGTATATCTTAGAAGGAAAGTGCCCACTGGATTCTTCTTAGTGATCTTCATCAAATGTTTTGTCAAAGAAGGATAATCTCCCATCATAAGGGATACATATGTTCTTCATTTATGTAATGAGTTTTTTCAGTTTCAATGTATGGATGACCTTGGTTTATGGTTTTTTAATATATATCAATATTTGAATAAGTGTTATTCGATCCTAAGAATCCTAATAGTTGTATTATATACATTCCATTCTTTAACTAAATCATGGAATGTTGTTTAAAATGAAGTGAAATTTGACTTTTGTTCTCAACCAAAAAACATGATATAGATTTTGTACTCTGGAATATCATATGATATAAGATATTGTATTTTTTGTTATGATCACAAGGTATGATATAGCCTATCATATCTTAGAAAATACGCTAAATCCTTCTATTTAAACATATCGTAATATATGAAAGGTATATATCATAGGTTGTGGTATAAAATTTTTTCTAAATCATATAATATAATTGTGAATCATAGTATATGATTTCACCGATTATATTTGATGAAAATTGAGTTTCATATCACCTTAGTGATATAGGGATATTTTAAGCTACAACAACCAGTTCAAAAATTATATGTCACACACCATGGTTATCCATTTGTGAATGTGACAGAGGAAAATGAGTAAATTGTGTCATAAAAGATAGATTGAAATTAAAATATTATATGGAGAAAAAATTATTTTTCCATTTTTAATTGTGAATAGATTTTGATATTTTTTAATTTGTATACAAATTATAAAAAATATATTATAGGATATTTATTTATTTTAAATTTTTTTATAAAATAACTAATAATAAAATGTTTAATATTAATTATTAAATGTATTTTAATATTTTTATTGGTAAATATCTTTAATATAAATTGATAATATCAAATACCACTAATATATATCACATAACTTATAATCTCGATATAAAAAATTTTATATAGAAACTATAATCTAATTTATACTATTTTTAGGAATTAAAAAATTAGTAAAAAAATAACTATTTATACATAAATTATGAATTATTTATAATTTTTAATTTTAAATATAAAAATTAATGGCCTTATTTAAAAAATTATTTATACCATATCAAAGGAATTATGATACATTAAATCTACATGGATAGAATAATTTTTATTATATGTTATTTTATTTATGTAAAATGCTTACATAATATAAATGAATTATTAATATGAAATAAAAAATGTTTATACATAAATTTGATATCATATATTTAAATAAATTAAAAATAAAATGAAAATATAAAAGTTTTTATATTAGAAATAAATATAAAGTGTCAATAATTTTTTATGGAATGTCCATAACATTTTTTAAGTTATAAATTGTTTCTACATTTTTGTATTATTAAGTTTTCATAAATCATATCATGTGTATAAATTTATAAAATATTTGTTTATTTAGTGATATTCTCAAAAGTTTATTCATAAATATAAATTTTTTGTATTATTAATTTTTATGTATTATTTATTTAAAATAAGTTTAAACTACTTCTCTAAATTATCATAATTGCAATTAAGAATATTCATGGTATGTATAATAACAGATTTAGTTTTATTTTACCTTGACTTTGTTTAGGTCACAATCATAAATTTAGAGGTTGATTATATTTTATACATATTTATGTTTATAATTATATTATAGTTGGATATTTTCTGGGGTATTGATCTATGGGTATTGAGATTTGAGTCAGACCACATATTATCCCTCTATCACACCATACTTTCCCATGATAAAATATGATTTCTTAGGATTATTTTCCATTACAAGAATGGGTTTAATAAATATAAATCATGTGTTTCATTTAAATTTGTTTTAGTATAGTTATATTTAAATTTGTTTTAACAAAACAACCTATAATATGGGTCAATAGTTACACATCAATATGATTTGAACATATTAATTTAGTTTAAGGAATTAACATTCTAAACAAAATCATTATAACCATGCATATATGTAAAGTCTATAAATGAGATAATATAGTGATATAATAAAATCCACTTCAAAATACCAAGGGTTAGATTTATTCTAAAGAAAACTCATTTTAAAAACATGATTATCTAACCATATAAATTCATCTTAAAGTAGGGTTCCCATGGATTATAATTTTTAAAAAACAATAGAAATGGTTGAACCTAAAATTTAGATATAAAATTATTTCTTTAATATTTGGGTTATTCTTAGCTAGGAAATTATAAGGGTCAGGATAATATAAGAATAGAGTTGAGATAATCCATATAATATATTTGAGAAAAGGGTTGTCAAATCAACTATCCAAGAGTTATATTTTTATCCTTGGTGTGAGTGTATAGTTAAATAGCTAAGTGATGATATTAACACTAAATTGGACTCAATGTATAGTGAAATATAGATCCTTGACCACTACTTGGTATTATGGATTTTATAAGGGGCCATCATTTTACTGGGATAATATTTAATAAAATTAATTATTAAATGAATATAAAATATGATAATCATATAAAAAACAATTAGTTTAGATAAAATGGAATCATTATCGTCAAATATGTCTTTGATATTAATCCTTTAAAATAAAAAATTTAATGTAAGAAATATCATGTAATGGTACATAATCTTGGGAGTTATTCTTTATTTAGATAGAAAATTATATGTTTTAGAGTGTCCCCTTCCTGAGAAACCAACAGGTGAAACTATATAATTATAATATATAGATACTTATGATAATAATATAATTAATTTTATTAATATATCTACTCTGATTTTTGTATCAATTGAGACTATGTAGTATAAGAAACACGAGAGCAATGATGCATTAAAGATGATAGATAACCTGAAATGAAAATACTACGAATAGGTGAGGAATAAGAATTATGAGGTTTTAAATACATCTTTTATAAATAAGATATATTAGGTAACTACATTATACACTCATATACTCAATATTATTATGTATATAAATGCATTTGAGAGGTTGGGTTATCCTTTAAGGCTTTATTAAGATATGTAATTAATTCTATAAACACAGGAAGAAATAATCAGATAGTTCATTATAAATTATAATATGGATGAGTTAAATAAAATTTTACCTAATCCCTTAAAAATGTTTAAGATAGAGAAATAGGGAATGGTAAGTCCAATATAAAGTTTTATTTTTAAATTATAATATAATAAAAGCTAAAACGTGAAGAATAAAAACTCAATTGTAATGTTAGATAGTTTTTTCTGTGAATAGACAATAATAGTCATTGAATCTTATGGAATGATTCAATATGGGGGGATAGTGCTTCCATTATAGAAATAATTTTCATTAACGATTTATGACATATAATACATGAAGATGTGTGAGAAACTCTATGAATATTTCACATCAATTATTAATTTTTTAAAGTTCAATTCTTTTTTTAAATGGTATATGATACCAAATATAAATTAATTAAATTTTGTGACCATATATAGGAATTATAGATTTAAAATTATAGATGATTAGTTCATCAAGTATTAATTCAAGTGAGGAATCAAGGATTTGTTACGTCAAGTATTTAGATGTATTATATTTCACTAAAATCTATTCTGGATTAAAATAATGATTATGTATTGTTTATCTAATTATCCCATTATGTGATATAAGCAGTTATAGTAAAAAATTATTGTTACAAATAAATGAGATAATAATTTTTGATATACATGGTTATGATTTATTTGATTCTATATCATGGTTTGAACAAAACTTAAGTAAAAATATATTTTATCTATGATAATAGTGTTTTTCCATGTTATTTGTTAAAATATGAGGGAAATGGTTACAACTAATCAATAATGTAATATTTTAAATAAAAAAATATTCTTTTAATAATATATCTCAAAACATATAAAATACTATATAAGATATTGTTGTTAATTGTTTATTTATTGAATATTCATAGTAAGGGAAATAAATAATATTTCCTAACACAAATGAGTTTGTGTTTCTTATCATGGTATTTCAAAAAAAATATTGTTTTTTAGAGGATAGTGAAAGTATTTTTAGACAAAAAGAGGTTAAAAGTGTAACAAATAAATTATTATACTATTTTATCTAGAAATGAAAGTTTTTTTATTTCCTAATATTGATTAAGTTATATTGGTAAAGAGGTATTTTAATATAAAGAATTTAATTTTTAATAAAAAAATATTCTCAAAGAATAGTTTGAATGACAATGTTTCAAGATGATTATGATAAACATAAAGAAGAGTTCTAAGAGACAAAATAAGTTTTTAACAACATAATATTGGGTATTGTGGAAATTAGGAATATTATTCATATTCTTTTATTATTCAAACAATATTTCTTCATAGACGTTACATCTAAAGGAGTTTTGTAGGAGTTTTTCTATCAAATATTTATACAGATATGTGGTAGGAATTCTATAATGATGAAATGAGTTTATAAAAACTAAAAAATATAGAAAATATAATAAATTATTGTTGTATTTAATATGATATATGAGACTAGAAATTATTTATGGTTTTTTAGTATATTCTTAATGGAGTTTAAGAATATATGAGATTTATCATGTTATAAAATAATACATCATCACTTAAATATTATTTCATGTTAATGAATATACTCGAGAACTGCAATGAAAATGAACCACTCAAATTATGGAATGAGTTGTCCCTAACTAATGTTTGTAATGATGTAATATAGTTTTTTATGAAATGTTAATCTTAGTGTGGGTAGGATTTCATCTATAGTAATGAAATGTACTCCTGAGACACAAAATGAGTTTTGTGTGTAGGATGACAAACAAAGTATATCACAAGGAGTATTATACTAAATGAAATTTATTTTTTTATTAAAATCCCCCATTTTAAGGGATGGGGGGGACCTATCATGAAATAAATTACATACAACAACAACCATGCCTCCCAAACTATAGGACCCAGGCCAAAAGCAATAAAATTCTACTCTGAAAAAGAAGACCCTCCCCCACACCAAAATAATTAGATCAACTCCTACCTTCTCAATGTTGCTGGATAGATATCCCGTGCATAGGTGCACAAAACTGGTACCGATGGAAAATGACATACCCTCTTAAACGTCTAATTACGGATAGCAAAGATCCAGTGTAAACTATTTAGTCTAAACCTATTTTGGAGAAATCTCTTGTAGGAGAACTGGTTTCATGACCAAGAACCACAGACCATAGTTTCATAAGAAAAAAATCACAAAAAACATTCCACAAAATCAAAGACTCAAGACCAACATACTAAAAAATAAAATTCATCTTCAACAAAATGCCATCACAAGATCTTCCACCGAATCCAATCCACAAATGAACTCCTCATTCACTAATAAAACATCAAAAAACCACCGAAACAGCCTCCCAGACACCTGATGAAGAAACCCCACTTCCATCTAACACTGAAAGAACCAGTGAAGGGTTTTAGGGGTACTCTAATGATGGAGACACAATAAAACATCAGACCATCAAACCTCAAAGCATTGAAACTCACCATGAGCTGAGACTCCAAGAAAACCTCATCGTAAGCTAGATCTATAGATCCTGTCACCACCATCAAAACCACCACTGAAGACCAAATTGAACTAATTCACACACTCCTAAATGATATAAAATATGATAGTAATGATCTGACCATAGTGGTTGGGTCTCGATCACTAGATCTGCATCGCGCCTCAAAAGAAAACCCTAACCAGTGGGGAGGAAGAAAGGGAATCCAACCAACAAGCGATGCACCTTTATGAGACATTCTTCCAATGAGTTTGACTCTCATAATAATGAAATCTAAAAAATTTTATATTTTACATCATTATTAAAAGTCAAACGTTCCATTTAACAATAATATCACATTGATTGGAGAACTATTTGTTTCAGTGTCTTTGAGGAATAGTTATATAGATAACTTATTTTAAAAAAATGTTACTATTTATACATAATTTAACTTATCTAGACCCGATTATTTACTTATCATAGGTTATAATTATCTTCATAACCTATTGAAGGGAAACATAAGAGAGGGGTGAGCACAAAATCTCAGTAATAAAAACTTATCAACATGTAGTAAGGGGTTAGATCATAATAATATGTGAAAACCTAATAATGGATAAATTTATTATTAAAAATAATATCGAATAATATTATTTATCCATAAATATGAAGTAGGGACATGTAATATTAAAGTAAATAACATGTACCATGACGTATGAGTGTGATATAAGCATTAAAATATGGAATAAAGAAATCACATCATAAGATCATGGAATCCAAAATATATGGAAACAACATAAAACCCAAAATCATAATAATATCTAAATAATAATTTCCAAGAATATCATAGTGGATAATGTTCCATGGTGGATTAGGTTCACTCATTATTTCAATTAAAATAATTGATAGTGACCCAAGTTGGATTGAGTTCACACCCCTTTACCTTTCATGTAATATCATCAGATGTAAATATTTAATCAACATATTAGAGGCTTTAAATATTAGTTTCACACGTAAAATAATAAAAATAATAATATTTACATGCATGCATATGCCACATGAAGAAAATAAACCATAAAAAATTAATAACCATGATAAAAGTGCTGGGAAAGAAGTGGGTTTCATAATGTTGTCTCAAAGCATAACCAAATGATATATCCTGAGGATTCAAAAAAAAAGGAATAAAATAGTTTTATGAATTCATTTATATTAAATAATAATAATAATTTAAAATTAAGTCCCAATGTATAAAAATTCATGAAGATTATTAGAGAAGTAATAATAAGAAACAAAATACATAGGTGACATGTTTCAAAATGAGAAAAGAATAATTTAATGAAATATGGAGTTGATTAGTTTTATTTAGACTATAATTAATATTTTTTGTATTTAAATAAAGTAAAGAGTGTTTTAAAAAAATACTCAATGTTTAAAAATATTTAATTGCGTGGTACTTGATAGGAAATGAGAAATATATAAGCTCCCATAAATCATGTTTACTTAAAAGAAAGAATAATGAAGGGAAAGTAAAACTTATATTATCCACAAAAAAAAAAGAAAAGTAATCTATCTATATATGTAATTAACACATATATAGAATATCCTTGAAATACATCAGATGAATATATGTTAAATAAGTAGAAAAAATAACCCAAAAATAACGAGGGAGGTTTGAAATTTACATTTTTATGTTTAAAAAACCAATATTGAAATACAAATTAATAAAAAAAATTAAAAGATATTTTTAAAAAAAATTATAGAATATAAATTTGATGTCCACATTATGTAACAAATAATTATTTTTTTTAACATTGGTAGGAAGGGAAATTGTGGAAAAATAGGGGAAATAATTGATTAAGAGGATAAGAATTATTCTCAACAATAATACACTTGTTCATGATGAAATTCATCAAGGTAAAATCCTTAAATTTATAAATTCATTTTCTCCATAGGGTAAGATAAAATAATATGAAATAAAATCTTATTGTGGAAGAAACCAATCTTTGAAGTACGTAGTTCAAGATAAATCATAATAAATCAAACATTGGGGGTTCGAGTTAAAAAAAACACTAACACCGTCATAGTATTATAGATTTAATGTCAATTAAAGGGAAACCATGAGATATATTTTTAAATAACCTTGATTTCATGAAATAAATAAAAAATATAAATTAATTTCCAAAACATACACCACAAAAAATGTGGTGAATACAATTCATATCTATATAAAACAAAATTGAGATCCAAAACCCCTTACCCTCACATCTGATTCATTCTTCACGTGAGACAGACATATTGGATAATAAAATTATTTTTGTTAAAAACTTTATTAAGATCTTTATTAATGAATATTTCATAGTCTATGTTCTATTTATTACCATATGGTAATAATTTACTATATAGTTTTCACTCATGTTAGTTATTTGAGGTTTTCCAGTCAATTTCTCTGTAACTCTCTAAGTATGTCTACTATTTTCAAATGTGATGTAAAATAGCATCATAATATACTTATAGTTATATGTTTATTACCTTAATTATATCACTATCACAATGTATATATATATATTCCATATGTTTTGAAAATATGATCAAATTAAAAAGGATCATTGAGATGTTTATTTAATACAGTGAAATTTATAATAAACTTTTATTATTAATATTACTTATAGATCGTAAAATATTTAAATTAAAGAATATTAATAATTTCATAAATAAAATTTTTATACCTTAGATACATTTTTTAAGTTATCCATATTTTTCTTTAATGGTTAAAAATAATTCATTCTGTGGAGGAGGTAGTCATTATGTACAAGTACATAACTTTCATTTTACATAGAACCATAGGGGGTATAAAAATAAAATTATTTGTCATTTAATAACATTATTCAAGTTAAAAATAATATATTTTATCATTAAATAACTATTATGAACCATCCAATTAATGATTTTATAAAAAATCAAACTTTTGATACATAGAGTTGGTAGTATGTAGAAACCCATGATGACACATTCATTTATAGAATGGTTTTTATGGGATGTAGAAAATTGAATATTCCATTAGCATAATAACATGTAATAAAGTTAACCAAAATTATTTTATTATTCTTTTAGGTATATAAAATACTCTAGGGGGAATAATAATATTAAGAAGAAATTACTAAGGAGTAGGAATTAATCACATGGAGAGCTATAACATTCTCTTGAAAGCCTTATTATAAATGAAGATATTAGGATAACTTTAGGAGAAAGGGATATTATTTATGTGAAATATAATTATAGACGAGTTATATTGGTTATATTTTAAATAATAAACTTAATGATTGAGTGGTATTTAAGGGGTCCTGAGAGTTTGCTTTTATAAGTGGAGGAAAATGGAATTTTTGGAAATACCCATTACATCTCATAGATTCCATGAAACTATACAAGGGTTAATGGATCCAAAATTAGTCCATTGTGAAGTGGATAAGGGTTCTTATTGAAACAAACTCAATCATTAATTATCCAATATCTTTTAAACGTGTTTGAGTCATTTACCATTATATTTTTATACTTTATGATTTTGGTTTTACATTGGCAACTAGTTTTTAACAAAGTAATTTATGTTTTACAAAAAATATAAGATAACCATTTTTACCAAATTTAGGTTTTTTGAACATAAATTGAACCTATATTAAATAAAATTAAATTTCAATATTTTAGAAAATTAACTTTTAAATTAAAATATATAATATATCGAATAAACATTTTGTATAAAAACAACGTTTTGATCATTAAGTGTTATTAATGTTTTATAAAATTAATTACCAATTAAATTATGTATAAAATTATGTATATTTTCATAAAAATTATATCATAGTTATTATATAAAATATAAAAACTTTATTTTTTCCAATAAAAATTATGAAATATTAAGAAAATAATTCTTTGAAAATAACCATTTCACCATTATCATTATGAAAAACTGACTATAGAAACCCAGAGGTAGTGTATACTTAGAAAAATTCCATATATACAATGATTAAAATCCCAATGGGTCAATTAGTTTAGTATTTTATAGATAGATACAAACATGATACCCATTTTACATTGGGCATAAAATATAAAAAATATTAATGGAAAATATTCAGTATTATTAAAATCATTCGAAGAATTCTTCTTCATATCCTAGGGAAAGAAAAAATAATAAAGTTGACCTAAAATAATCTATAAGGGTTACATATAGTGGAATATGTCATGACATAATAAGGAATAATCAATATGAAAATGTAAGTGACAGAATGAAAATTCCATTTTATCAATAACGGAACTATTATGATTAGATAAGGTATAATAAATACAGAAAGGCAAATAATAGAACACACATTCCATTTAATCAATAACTTGAGCACATAATGCATCCCTAGATAATATCAATTAAATAATATCATGGATAATAATAATGAAATTTTAAATGAAGGAAAATTATTAATTTTGGATGTTATATTCTCAGACATCATGATATTTACATTATCAAGACCTATCACAAGGAAGTTAAAAACTATGGGGAAAACACATTTAATTTTTCCAACTGATTTGTCTCATGAGACCTTCTAATGCATTGGGGGATATATAATTCTTTTGCCCACCCATAACTTAATATCCAAATAATTCCTTGTATATAAAATGATTTATTTAATTCATGAATCAATATGAATTATCAATAAATATCTATATTGAGTAAAGCATATGGATTTATCAATATATCACCAGTTAAATAGATAAATTTCAAAGTTAACACTATATATTAAAATGGTATATAGTTTAATAAATTATAATTTCTATGATATAAATAATATTGATATTTAAGATTAATTTAATTTCAATTTAAATTTGATCACAATAAATTTAGTATCTTAATAGAAAGAAAAAAATTAAAAAAAATGTAGATAAGAGAGGTGTACATAAGATCATCAGGAATATAGGTTTTTGCAATAAAATCATGTCCTTATGTGAGAATAAAGGGGATGGAAGGGAAATATTAAAATAGTATTTCATAGAATATTTTTACTTTTAATCCCATTTAAAATAGGTAGAATAAAATATATTTTGTAAAATAGTTATGGTTGTGGAGTGGTTGTTTTGGCAGAATATGTTAAAAAACTTTCCATTGGACATTTTATAAAGAAAGTTGAAAAAAATTACTTTTTGGATAAATTATAAAGATTACATTCCAAACATTTTTAGAATTAAAGGATAACTTAAAATATCATTAATAAATCCCTTGAGTAAATAAAATAAGTTTTTTAAAATAATTTTGGAAAACACAAATAGAGAAGTAAAATATGTCTAATTCAAAGGGAAATAAAATAAAATTTTATTTTTAACATTTTATTTCACGATTAAAGTAATTAAAATATGGGAATTTGTAAGAAAATATGGAAAACCATTAAATATAAATATTATAAGAAAATAATTGGATCTTATGAATGATAAATGATATGATTCTTTCAAATAATGTAAAGGATCCCCCAAAAGAGAGACAATTTGTAAAATAAATTCTTAACTCGTTGGTAAATTTTAAATTGTAAAGACTGAAAAGAATAATCTTGAATTGAAGCATTAAAAATAATTAATAAATAGTTATTCAGGTTAAATACATCAAAGGGGTATTATATACACAACATGTAAGAAAATAAGTGCATATTAACAAATATGTCTATCTAGAATGGAAATTGAGGCAAAATCCCTTACATCACATTCCCATTTAGTTGATCGTGATTTAACCTATTTTATACTGGTTTTAAACATTCTATTAATTTATAATATAACCATATTTCAATTTATAATATAATATATTATCCTATTATAACAATACATCACCCATTAATTAATAATATTTCCTTATTACCATTGCTTCATGTGTTAACTACTTTGTTTTTATGATGACTATTTCATCATGAAAACTCTAGTACATGAGAATATGATATATTAACATAATAAAAATAATTATATTAATTTTATAAACATAATAATTATTTATTTTATAAACTTTTATAATTATTCTTTAATGTTGTACATGGAAAACGAGTCGCATTGCTTCAGGGTGACAGTAGACCGTACATACACATAAGAGACGATATCATTCCCTTAATGGGTAAAAGGTTAAAAAAGTGGATGATCTATAAAATTTAAAAAATTAATATCATGTAATATTTATAATATTTAATCATTATTTCCCCCATTAATTCTATCCTTAGGATTCTGTGTTAGGAAACAAATTACATCGGTTTGTAAGGAAATAGTCCACTGTAAAAGAAGTGATGGTTGTATTCCCCATTTTAGGGAGAAAGAGACAGATAAATATTATTAAATCAACACAATAACATATCAATAAATCATAGATTAAATTTTTATTATATTTTAATTTTAAAGGTATATTTTAATGATGTAAAATAAGAAAAAAATAAAAGGGGATTCGTTAAAATGATTACCTTCTCTTAGAGAAACCTTTTTTGGATATCATCTTAAGGACCCTAGAGCAGGTATTTTAGGAATAAAAGAACCTATATAACGTAGATAAATATTTTATATGTTCTTTTTTCGGGGTTTGGTTGACCTCTATTCTTGTTACGGTGTGAATAAGTTAGTATAGGGTTTCTCTTTTATAAGTGGGGGATGGAGACCCTCTTGGAAAATTCCCAAAACAATCCAAAATGATAAATTCATTATCAATATAAATTATTCCAAATGACCTTATATTTATATATTGAATAATATAAGGTTGAAATATTTCAATATAATGGGATTTATCTTGCTTTAATTGGTAGAATTACCCTTATCTATGGTTTTCCCTCGATAAAGCCATTTTAACTTTAATCAGAATTATTACTTTCTACTATTTTTACAATCCATTATAATAAAAAATCACCATGAACTTATTACAACATATTAATTATAATTATTAAAAATATGGAAAATATTTTACCAAATTCAACTTATTGAAATGGAATATTTTAATTAAAGATAAAACCACAGAAAGTGTTAAAAAACATTTTTTAATGAAAATATTTTTCAAGAATAAGATGATATTATATTATCTCTATGACTCGTAATCATAATTATATTGGTTTAAATTAATATATTTAGATATATAATATATTCATTTCATTTCTATCATTATATATTAAATATTGTTTTTTTAAAAAGATACACATTTTTCCTTATTAAATAAAAGTAGTTTTTTTGAAAAATATAACTTTTTACCATTAAATTTTCAAATTTTTATTTATATATAATTTATAGCTAATAAATTGATTATTTTACATATTATTACACATTTTTATAACTAAAATAGAGAAATTTTGACTTCTTCATTTTCAATTATTCATAAATAATTATTTATTAGGGAAAATATCAAAAATTCAATCTAGAATTATTTTGACAAAGTATGTTCAAAATCTATATTCATCCAACCAAATTAGAATTTTTTTCCATTAAATAGTAAAATGTTCATTTTATAATAGTTTTATTAAAATAGAGTGTTCACTTACTATAATTTATTCTCACGTGCTTCATTCTTCACTTATGAAAAAATTTTATAGTCAAAATTTTAATGGATATTGTCTCCAAACAAGTGTGGGTGGTTCTTCTTCATAACATCCTTATGTTCCCATGTTGATTCCTCCATTTTATGATTTATCCAATGTATATCTACCATTTAAGTCATATAATTCCCAAATACATGATATCTAGTGTCATGAATCATGATGGGAACTTTATGGTAAGATAGGTCAAGTTCCAATTCAATTTTTTTCAGAGGTGAGTACATGTATTGGGTCAGGTATGTACTTCCTTAAAAATGATATATGAGAAACATAATTTTCTTTAGAAATTTTTGTTGTAATTTTTAGTCGGTAAGATAAAGATATGATCCTTTCCAAAATTAAAAAGGTTTCCATATACTTGGGGATCATCTTCCATTTCTTTCCAAACCATGTGATACAATTCTATGTAGATACTTTCAAAAAAAATGATCTCCCTCTTGAAATAGCAAATATTTACTCTAGATATCAGCATAACTCTTTTTCCAACTTTGAGATGTATTAATATAATACTGAATGGTGTTTATATTTTTCATTTTATCTTTAATAGGTTATATTCCAACAAGTTTCCTTTTTTCCGGCTTCATCCCAACAAGTTGGAGTATGACATTACTTTCCATATAATGCATTATATAGTTTCATTTGAAAAATTTAATGGAAACTATTATTATATAAAAAATATACCAAAGTTAAATAATGATCTCACATTACTTTAATGTCATGTGATCATGTACTTATCATGTATTCCAATGTTTTAAATAGTCTTTCAAACAATCCATCAGTTTGATTATGGTAGTTGGTGCTCAAATGAAGCTCAATATCAAGAGCCTTCTGAAGACTCTTCTAAAATTTGGATTTAAATTGGAGATCTTGATTAGGAATAATAAAAATAGGTTTTCCATGGTTCCATGAAGATTAATTAATAAATATCCTTCCGAGGAACTCAAAATGTGAATCTTCTCTTATAGCGATGAAATGATAATTTTTGGTTTGGCAATCAACAATAACCCATATTGAATCATTCCTTCTAGATGTTTTTGGTAGTCTTATGACAAAGTCTATAGTAATGTCATCCAATTTTTACATGGTAATAGGAATAGGTTGCATGATTCCTCTGTGATGTTGTCTCTTAGCCTTAACTTATTAACAAACCAAACATTTGGACACATAAATAAAACTTCTCTCTTCATGTTATTCCACAATAAATTTCCCCTCAAATACCTATATATTTTGGTTCGTCTATGGAGTATAGTAAAATTTTAGCTATGATTTTCATCTAAAAATTATTTTTCATCTCATGTATATGTGGAACACATAATATATTTCCAAATTTTAGAACTCCATCTTCAAAAATGATGTTTAAAAACTTCCCATAATTCATAACATTAATTTTATTCTAATAATTATAATCATAAAATTGAAATATTTGTATATTTTCCAATAAATATGGGTTATAATCAATTTTAAAATTAGTGACGTCACCCATTCATTAATAATTTTCATATATATAATTATTGGATCCATAAACATCGAATCTGTATTAATCCTCATTTGGGTTAGAACTCCATGATCTTTCCTACTCAATGTATCTAATGACATATTTTCCTCCCTGGGTGGTAATGTATTGATAAATTATAATCCATGAGTATCTGGAGACATATCATTTTCCTTATGTTGATCTATTTGTATTAAAATATTTATTTTATTATCTTATGGTCTATATAAATATCACATCCTTCAACATAGAGATAATATTTCCATATCTTCAAAGAAAAGATTAAAATTTCCAACTCAATATCATGTGTTGGGTAGTTTTGTTTATGAATCTTTAACTACCTCAATGCATATTAAATAACTTGATCATTTTATATAAGGAAATAACCTGATCCTTTTTTTATGAATAACTATACATCACATACATATAATTTCTTAATCGTAGAGTCAAAATCATATCATTGAACAACATCCTATTCAATTCATCAAAACATTCTTCACATTAATTTTTTTCACATAAATTTAACCCCTTTACATGTAAGCTTGGTTATCGGGTTATCCAAACCAGTAAAATTATTGATGACTCACTTATAGTAAATTCATAATAAAATGAAACTATATACCTAAGTTATGTTTGTTTTTTAAGAAATTATCTTAATATCATTATCTTCATTGGTTTAATTGAGATTCCATAATTGGAGATAATATGGACAAGGAAAGAAACTTCCTAAATCAAGAATTCAAACTTTTTAAATTTCCCATATAACTCATTTCTTTTAATATCATTAGGAATGATACTCAAGTGACTATCATGATATCAAAGCTATTTGAATCCACAAAGATATCATAAATTAATACCAAAACAAAATCAATATGATATTTGTTGAATACTATATTAATTTGACCCATAAAAACTTATAGTTAATTATTTAATCCAAATTGAATTACTATAAAAACCTAATGTCTATACCTCATTCAAAATGCTATCATCAAAATATCTTATCTCTTTACATAAAATTTATGATACCCAGAACGATGTTCAATATTTGAAAAATATTTAGCTCTTTGAGGTTGATCAAATAATTCATCAATTAAAGGTAGATGATACTTGTTCTTTATTATAATGGCATTGATTTCCCAATAATCAATACATATCCTCATAGATCAATCTTTCTTCTTAACAAAGAGAATAGAGGATGCATATGGTGAACCACTTGGGTAAATAAATAAATTATTACACAACTCTTATAGTTAATTAAACTCCAATAATTCTATACTTCCCATACTATAAGGAGTCTTTGACATAGGTCATACATCAGTGATAAATTGATAAAAAAATGGACATCACACTTTGGTGTATGTCTAGGTAATTCCTCAAGAAATACATAAATGTATTCTTGTAAAATAGGTACAACCTAAATTTTAAGAGTATTTTCTCCATCCATAGATTGTGTTTTCTCTTCATCCACAAGATACTCATCTATAAGTGTTATTACACATGGATCTAGACATGACTTGAATTGTGATGTCTCCACTCAAAATATAAGGAATTATAAATCTTTATCATGAATTCAAAATTTCCTTATCTTTGTAATAAATATTTTCATCATATTTTTAATGTTAGTCCATACCAAGGATTATATTTAATTCAACCACATATATTATAATAAATTCCACAAATAGGGATTGTTTATGTTTTATAATAGAGACTGCCTAATGTATCCTTGTTTCATTGAGACTTTCACTCTAAGTTTTGAATAAAAACACCCTTATTAAGGTGATGATAATTATATAATTTACTTGGAAAAAATGGAAGATATAAAAGAATTTAAATATCTAGAATCCAATAAAGAATTGGAAAATTTTGTGGCTATGGTTAAAGTACATGCCACGACATCATTGGGTACTTCCACCTCAACAGTAGTGATCACGTAAAATAATCCTTCTCCCCTTGGCCTTTTCTTCGGAATATTATCTCAATGCTTGGGATATTGGTTTATGTAATTTCACATTTATTTATATTTAAATAACTTTATAGTAGTAGTCTCTTTCTTTAACTTACATAAATGATCCAAATAACCCTTTTTTCACACTTGTAACAAACTCTCATTCCCTTAAAGCATTTTATAAGATGTTTCTTTCAACAATTTTTACTTTATAGAAATTACTTCATCTTCATATTCTTCTTTGATGAATTATATTTTTATTAGTAATAAGAAAAAGTCTTATTCAATTAATTCTCCTTGAATATATAGGATATATAATTCTTTATGTATTTTCATGGTGTATTGAGCTATTTCATCATATGATGATAGAGTTTGAGAAAATATTTCCATTTAGAGAGTTAGCTTAATAACTTCAAATAAATTATCAAATTTTCATCTTATATTATGTATTTAATTCATATAATATCTAGTCAGTATTGTAAAGGTATCCTCATAATTAAAAACATTTTTTATTTCTTTTACTTTATTCTAAGGAACATTATCTAAATTTTAGTTTGTTTCACATAGGGGAAACATTTTTCAAAGAATATAATTTTAAAGTCTCTACATTCCATCTATTCTATTTCTTCTTTCTCCCTAGTAATCTGGATCAATGACCACCATTGATCAACATCACCCTTGTGGTAGTATATTTCCATTATAACCCTTTCTTTTTCATCAAATAACAAGTATATAAATATATTTTCAAGGGACTTAATCCATTACTAGATAGCATAAGATTATTTGCCTCACTAAATGATGAGGGGTTATATCATATGAAGTGATACTACATAAAGGGAATCATTAATAAAAATGATAGGTTTCTTAATTAGAGAAATTTTATATGTCATAAATTGATTAATCATACCTAATATTGATCTTATTAGTTCTAATACTATCAATTTTTTCTTATTTTTTAGGGAAATATCTACATTAGCGATGTGTTTTGATAGCCTTATTTATTTGAGGGTATATTTATAAAAATGGAACATACTATATTAGATCATAAATTATGAATTTTAATTCATAATTTATAATTATAAATATAGTGTCACACTTAACATAAATAAAAAATATATTTATTTTTAGTCTTAGAATCTAAAACATGGTTTCTTTTCAGATATATTTATTTTCAAATACTTAATGGTGTTTTGTAAAGAAAATATGAATTATCCTAAGAATATACATTGAGATTGTTACACTTGGTGTTTAGTAAGGCCTATTTTCATAAACCCAATGAAGATTGAGTCAAATCCCAACACACCATTTTCATAGTTATTAACCATAAGGATACTTATTTCAAAACCACATCCACTTGAAGTATCCAGAAAATCATGTATTACTATGAAAAACCACATAATCTATTCCTTTCCAAAATATTAGAATGTTATTCTATAATTATCGTAAAAATATATCATAGGGTTGTGTTCCCCAATTTATGGTTTCCCTAATTTAGTTTCCATGGTTCTAACTAAACTTTCTCTAATACAAAAAATAATAACATAGACTCAAGAAACCCAAAGCTAGTGTCAAATTTATTACAATGGCTTAAATACAAGGATTTAAATACCATAATAGTAATCAGTTTATTAGTCTTGTAGATATGGATATATACATGATACCCATCTCACATTAGTGATAATATATAAAACATGGTAATGAAAAACATTTGGAATCATTGAACTCATTCAAGGAATTATTCTTCATATCCTAGGAAAAGGATAGAAAATAATTGTGTGCTCAAATTCTTAGTGGGGGTTATGTACAACGGAAGGTATTATGAATAAATAAGTCATAATAAATAAAGAAAGTTAAATAACTAAAATAAAATTAAATTAAATCAATTAATTTACTATAATGATTAGATATGTCATGATCAATATGGAAATATAAATAACTGAACACACGTATCATTTAATCAATAACATGATCCTAAAACACTCTATAGATAATATCAATAAAATAATCTAATGTAAAATAATAAATTAATTTTTAATTAATTTAAATGATTTATTTTTAATTTCATGATCTAAAAAATCATGATATTTATACTTTCAAAAACACTCATAATATTATTTAATGTTGTGGTAAATAACTATTTAATTTGGCCAACTCATTTGTCTTATATGACCAATCGATGCATTAGGGGTCTATATAATTATGGTCCCCACCTATAATTGGATGTTTAAAGAATTATTCATATAAAAATGATCTATTTAATCCATTAATCAATATTCTTTATCAAAAATATTTCTATTGAGTAAAGGATATAGATTTATAAATATTTTATGAGTTAATATTATAAATTTAAAAGTAAAATTAGTATATAAATATGGTATATAGTTTCGTAAATAATCATATCCATTATATAAACAATATTGATATTAATGATGATTTTTATTTACAATGAAAATTTATTACAAGAAAGTGATTATCTCAATATAAATTTAACAATCATAAAATTAATTAGGAGATTAAAAGTGAGCATCATTTCATCAGAAATATAGTTTTTCAACAAAATCATGTTATTTTTCAAGAATAAATAGAATGGAAGTTATATATTAAAATAATCTTTCAAAAAAGGGGTTTATTTTAAAAACATTGAAAACATGTAGAATATAGTAAATTTATTAAAATAAATATGTCCGCGCAGAAGTCTAGTATCACTGTATACATTAAAAACATTCTTTTTGAATTTTTGAAAAGAAATTTAAACTTTTGACTTTCATAAATAATTATAAATATACAATTATTTTTTTTAAAAGTCATAGATAACATAAAATATCCTTAGTAAATAATTTGATAAAATAAAATGAATTTTGTAAAATAATTTAGAAAATATGTATATGAAAGAATAATATATATGGTTTAAAGATAAATAAAATAAAATTTTCTATTAATAATATATATTATTGATTAATTTACCAAAGGGTGGAAAATTTAGAGGAAATTTGAAAAAATCTTAAATTTTTAGTGGATAATAATATTTTTGGATCTTATTAAGGATAAACGATAATATTCCCCCATGGAAAGAAAAATATCTCCCAAAATAATGTGAGATGGTAAAATAACATCTTAATTATTTAGTAAATTTTAAATTCAAACACATTGAAAGAATAAATGTGTTTTGAAACAATAAAAATCATGAATTAATAGTTTTTAATGTTAAATAAATTAACAGGGAATTATATAAACAACATAAAAGTGAGCAGGTGTGTATTAAAAAATATGTCTCAATAGAATGGAAATTGATATGAAATCCCTTACCACACATTTAACTTTAGTTAATCAAGATTTAATCTATTGTATAATGATTTTAAAAATGATATTAATTTATAACATAACCATATACAATTTTATAATATCATATATGATCCTCTTATAACATCCTATCAACTATTTGTTAATCATATTTTCTTATTACCATTGATTTGGGTGTTAACTGTTTTTTTCTCATGCATGTTTCGTCGAGAATTTTTCAGTTCATCTTAATATTATATAGTTTCATAATATATATAATTATATTAATAGTAGAAATATTATACTTATTAATTATATACAATTTTTGTATCATTCTTTAATTTTGAACATGGAAAATGAGTCATATTGTTTTGGGTGACAGTAAGTTGTACGTACAAATAAGTGATGGCATCATTCAATTAATTAGTCAAAGGGTAAGTAAGTACATGATATATTTATTTTAAAAATTAATATCATTTCATATGTATCTTATATTTTCATTATTTCCATCATTATTTCTATCCATTTGAGTCAGTGATGGAAAAATATTATATCTATTGGCGAGGTGGTTTTCCACCGTACACATAAGTAATGGATTTGCTTCCCATTTGAGGGATAAGGAGATAGATAAATATCATGAAATTAAAATAATAACTTCTAAGTAAATATAATATAGTAGTTTTAATATGTTTTAACTGTTAATACATATTTTTAATGTTGAAAAAAATAAATATATATAAAGAGCTCCGTTAAGACAATTACATTCTCTTAGAGAAACCACCTTTAGATCACTTATTTAGGACCCTAGGGTTGGTATTTTGGGAAGATAAGAACGTGTAAAAAGTTTATAAGGATGTTTGAGAGTTCTTTTTTCACGTTTTTGTCAATCTATATGGATTTTGAGGTGTGAATAAGTGAGGTAATGGGTTCCTTTTATAATCGGGGGAGGGGTAACTTCTTGGAAATAACATAGAAATTTCCTAAAAGAATTCCAAAATATAGTCATTATTAATGAAAATGATTCCAAATGAACATATATTTTATTTTTTTATAGGATAATATTGAAATATATAAATAAATAAAATAGTATTTTGGTAAGATAAATTGGAAAAAATACACTTATCTTTTCGTTTAACTCCCCAGAAAACACGTTTTAACCTTAACTAGGGTTATTAGTTTTTTCTATTTTTACTTTATATTATGAAAAAATTGATTTCAACTTATGAAAAAATATTAATTATTATAATTAAAAATATGTAATCCATTTTTTGAAATTCAACTCACATAACTAGAAAATTTTAATTTTAAATAATCCCACAAAATGTGTTCAAAAAACGATTTTTTCAAGGAATGAATTTTCCAATAATATAATGATCTAATTTTAACTATTTCACTGTTAATAATAATTAAATGGATTTAAATAAATATATTTTTATATATTATCTATTAATTTCATATATGTAATTCATCATTAATTATTATTTCAATTAATTTTAATGGGAAAATATTTGGTCTTTTTTAAAAAAAGTTTCTTAAAAAAAATAGTTTTAATAAAATATTTATTTTTAGCTAAAAATGTTATTATATTTATTAATATAAAATTAATATTTCATAAATTCTAAATTTTAAATATTATTAAATGTTATCATAAATAAAATATCATACTGTTAAATGCTACATTTTTGGCAATTTATAAAATCTTATTTTTAAGGGAAATTTTCAAAAATTCATTTGAGTATTTTTTTGACCAATTAAGTTTAAAATTGATATTCAAACTATAAAATTGGAATTATTATTCAATGAAATATTAAAATGTGCATTTTTTATAGTTTTATTAAAATATTGTTTTCACTTACAAAATTTGAGCCTTAAGTGTCAAGACCAAAGTCATTAACATTAATCATAGTAATCATAATTTTATAAATAAAGTGAAATTAAACATATTAAATAAAATGAAAATTATTTTTCTTGATTATGAATTCTATTTTTTTAGACTTAATTTATAAAATTCAAGAAAACTTATTTTTAACATAGGAAAATAACACGATTTTTATTATAAAATATTATATAAGTTTCCAATTTGGTAAACAAGGGTTTTATAAATAAAACATAGTATTTTAAAATGATATATTTTAATTTATATATATATATATATATATATAAATTATAAAAAATAAAAATAATAATAATAATTCATTCTTCTATTATAATTATATCATAAAAGTGACAGCATTTTCAACATCAATATTTTTCATTTTTAACTTAAAAAATTAACTATTTATTAAAAATGTAAAAAATTAATGTTATGATATATTGGTATGATCAATACAAAAATGAAGTTCATTTTTTGAGATTAATATTATATAGTTTTGTAATTTATATTTTAAATGGAAGTATAAAATATAATGAAATCTATTTTTAATAAGGAAATGTATTTGAAGATATGAAGTATTCTTATTTATATTACAGATCAATTAATAAATAAATTAGTATTAATATTGTATCCAGAATAAATTTTATCCTTGATATATTTATTTTATTATAATATATCACATTATAGACCAATTTTTGAAAAAAATCATATCAGTATATTAGTAAATAAAATTTCTTTTTTTAAGGTTAAAATGAAAAATGTGTGAAGAACATTTGATAAATAACAAAACAAATTAATAATTAGATGTTTGTGTAATCCAAATTTCTAGTTACATCTCCCCTCAAGGTCTTTTCATAATATCTAATCATAACATAATATCTGGTGGTAGTGACTGATTGTGATTTTGCTATAATGGACCTTATGGTAGTTACTACAAACCTGAATTTATGTTAATTAAAATTTCTCTCATATATTAACTGTTGGAGTTCATATTAGGCATTTTTTAAAGTAAAAACATAGTGAGATATCCTACTTTATAATCTTATTAAAATGATATTTATAACAGATATTTTTCCCAATTCATTTTCATTCCTTTTTCTTCATAGATTTCATAATATGGTTACTTTTTTATACCTTCTAGTTTTAATGGTATATTATAATGGTAAAATTTAATAATTTTTTTTAAAGTGTCACTATTTTGATTTCGTTCGGTATTTCATTTAAAATATTCTATATTAATCCTTAGAGTTTGAAGAAAAAAATTGTGAAATATTGGGGTGTTACATTATCTCCCTTAAATAAATTTAATTTTCAAAATTTTAATAATTAATTTAAAATGAAATTATCTAAGGGCATCTAAAAGAAAAACATAACTAGATAAATATCAACCATAAAAAACTGAAAACATATATTTTTTCTACGAATATGATTTACCCTAATATTCAGTTTTTCTAAAACCATTTGAGCTAAGATCCTATCGTTATTAAGTACCAAGAACCACATTATATAATTTCATAATAAAGTATGTACATAATCATCATTTAATTTATAGAGTATAATTTGTTGATATGAAAATAAGTCTAATTATTCTAAATAATATTTCCTCTACGTGGAGAGAACTGATCCATTTATAATATCATATTAAATTTTATAAATGAAGGATTATATGATTTTCACAAAGAACATTCCTATAAAATTAAAATTGGGATTCAATAGTCAGAAAAATATAATTTTTTAATAAATAAACAAATATTTATCAAGGTGATGATTTGAGCTTATAAAACATTATAGATACAAATTAGTGGGTTGAATAAGATATAAATACAATACTCATTGTTCTTGAGTGGATGATTAGTGTTCCTCAATGCACACCATTTTTTGAACTCGCCTTGGTATTCTTGGTTTTAAAAGATTCCCCTTTTTCCATTTCCATTATAATTTATAGATGAATATCATTATTTTACCCTTGTATTATGGAATTATCTTAGATAATTCCCAGTTTCTCTACATTTAAGACATTAAACTATTTGTGGTATCTTAGAAAAAACTCTCTTTCACTTAACTGTGTCCAATATGATATTCATATTTCTTTAGTATTTGTTTTATTTACTTATTTAACAAAATCAAAACATATTCTATATTCTTTTAGAAATTCCCCTAGGTGTCTCTTCCTATATATTTAAAATTAAGAAAATTGAATATTATTTCATTCATTATTATCATCACCCTAACATTAAAGTGACTCAACTTTTATCTTATTTTCTATTATTTTTCATCTGACTATGTTAAGGTAGTTAATAATAATTTTATATTTTTGGTTTGTAATAATCACAATATTTCTCACTCCTGCTCTTATCTTGTTAGGTTTATTATTGGGAAAATATCCAAATTATCCATGTAGTCCATTTTTAAATGGGTTCCTTTGGGATTAATCCACTATTAATAGAAAAATTTGTTAACATGTGTGATGAATAATTAACATCATAAGACAATGGTATTAAATTATGTAATGAAAGAATCAACCTAAAAATATATTACTCTATAAAACCATCACCTTATCTTTCATTTCAACCTAAATAACACTCGATCCAATTTCGGATTATTTTGAATGGGTTCTCTCATAATCATTAACCTAATTAAATAAAACAATAAATCATTAAAAATTGATCATATAGATAATTTTATTAACTAAATGATATCTCAATTAAATGTAAAACTATGTGTAAAGTTAGGATTTTTTTCTAGGAATTGGCAATGATTGAGTTAATAACCAATATTCCACTTTTAGGGTTACTAACCCTAGTTACATTTATGTCAAAGCATAAATCCATATATAGTATCTAGATATGGATGTAATGTTTAGTAAAACCACACAATATCAACTTTACTAAAATTTAGGATGATCTACAATACTTGTACATATCTCTTATACTTATTCCTATGGTTTTAACAAAAAAATATCTTATCATAGTACCCAAAATAACTAATATAATACTAAAAAATAACTAAACCCTCCTCTTATACCAACTATAACAACCCAAGTTGAACATAAAATTATTTTACATCATTACCAAATTATAAAAATTATATCTCACAATAATCTCACACAACTCGGAGAACCTTTTGTTTTAGTGTCTTTGAGGAAAAATTATATAAGGGAATTATTTTAATTTATTTTGAATATGTATCTATAATTAAATATCCTGGATTCCCTTTTAGACTTATCATTAGTTATATGTATCTTCATTACCTAGAAAAGAAAAACATTAGAAATAGGTGAGATCAAATGATCAGTAAAAAAACTTATCAACATTTCATTAAAGTATGTATCATAATCATATGATAAATCATGATTAGTGAGAATTTTTTAATTAAAAATAACATATAATATTAGAGTTATCCATAAATAATGACGGAATTACATGTAATATGAAAATAATAAACATATCCCATTATATAATAGTGGAACATAGTAATAGAATCATGGAATAAAGAAACGATATCATAAGATCAGGGAATAATAAATATGTTGAAATGAAAAAAATATGACTTCTAAAAAATAATTAAATGCTCAATTTTAATATTATCATAGTGGATAGAGTCCCATAGTGGATTGGGTTTACTCCCCATTCCTTTTTATATCATATAATGAGATATGAATATTTATCCAATGTATTATAGGGATATATAATTTTGGGTACTCCCATCACATATTGAAAATAAAAATATTTTCTGGGATATGTGTACTACATGATAAAAATAAACCACACATAAATTATAAGAATGATAAAACTCCTGAGAAATATATCGGTGTCATAATCTTGTCTCAAAGAAAAATTATTGGATATGTCATGATAATTACCCTATAAATAAATAATTAAATAATTTTTCATGTATATATAGAATAAAAAAATTGTTCTTGAATATTGAGTCATAATGTATAAAAATTCAAGAAAAGAATCAGGTAAGTCAGAATAATAAATAAAACACTCAAGTGATCTTTTTCAAAATGATAAACGAGCTATTCAAAGAAAGAATATGAATATTATATTACTTTAGACTAGAACTGAACTGGGAATTTTTTCCATAAAATAAATAGTATTTTAAAAATATATTCATGCTTTTAAAAAAAGTATGGGGGTAGTGCTTGGCATGAAATAATAAATATGTATGCTCTCTTAAATTTGGTTTACATAAAATATGTGATTACGAGGGGAACATAAAACATGTATTATCACTAAAAAATGAAAGAACATTAAACTAGGTATATATTTAAGTAACATATATACTAAATATAGATGAAATAAATGAGATAAAGATAGAGTAAAATGGGGTGAAATAAAGGGAACACATAGCATAAATATAATTATGGTGGTTTGGAAGATCCATATTTATGTTTTAAAATATTTTTATTGAATTCCCACATCATAAAAAATCATAATAAAACATTACTTTGAAAATAAGAGAATAGAACTATGAATATCACATGGTATAACACATAATTTTTTTCTAATATAAATGTAAAAAATATAGAAGGGGAATTATGGATAAGTAAGTGAAGTAATTATTAATTATGATGGGAATTATTCTAAAAAATGATATACTTTTTGAGGACGAAATTCATCAATGTAAAATATTTGAATTTAAAAATTAATTTTCTCTAGAGTGGAGGAGAAATTACTATGGAATAAAATATTATATTGGAATTAACCAAAAAAATAAGTGTGAAGTTTAGGATGAAATATAATAACTCAAAGATAGGGGGTTTGAGTTAAAAAAACTCTTACAACATTGTAGTCTTTTGAATTGAAAATTAATGGTAGATAAAACATGAGATGTGTTTTTTAAATATCCTATATTTCATTAAATTTATGAAAAATTAAGTTATTGTCAAAATTTGACCCCATAAAAAGTGATAAGTGTTTAACACAACTAATATCTAAATGAAACAAAATTGAGATCTAACCATATGTCATGATTTGTTCTACGTCATCAACCTAAAATCCTAGATAATAAAATTAAGTTTATTAAAAACTTTATTAATACCATTATTCATATATATTTCATAAGTTAAGGTCTATATATTACCATATGTTGTTAGCATACTATATAGTTTTCATTAATCTTGGTTACCAGAGGTTTTTTAGTTAATTTCTCTTCAACTATCTTGGTCTGTTTACCAATGTCAATGGTGTTGTAAATATAGAGACCTATTCTAAAGATAAATTTAGTTTATATCAATTAAAAGATATAAAATTATATTTTATAAATAATAGTAATAATATCCTAGGGGACAATATTTTTATTGTATTTGGGATCTCACTACATAATTATCTTATTTTATAATTATTAAGACTACTTCTTCTTAAGTGAACCATACAAGACCATCATCTAAAAATATAAATATATACCCATCCTTAAATCTTGGGGAATGAAAACATAATAAAGGGGTCAACTTAAATTCATAGTAAGGTATGAATAAAAAAGTTCATCACAAATGATTTTATAAGCATAATAAAAACATATAATCATAAGATATGTGATAATGATAAAATATAATTTAGCTTTAAAGGACAAGTCATAAGAAATTAAGCATAAAAAATATCAACAAGGAAACATAATATTCATAACACTAATTAAAAACATTTAATATTAAAAATGGATCTTGAGATCAGAAGATCAGAATTAATAACTTCTTTCAACTATTTCATAAAATTTAGTATAAGGAAGCATTACATTGATGATTCACACACATCTACCCATTCTTTCAATACAACCTAATTATGTATTCATATATATCATGTTAATGATACAAAAAATTGCACCCATGTTTTTGAACAACTAAATTGTGTCGTTGTATACATATCCCATGGTATTTAATCATTTAACCAATGCATTAGAGGGTGATATAATACCCCACCCATCATAATATATACTTATGAGTGCCTCTTTAATGCCATCTACTTATCACTTCATAAAAAACTCATGGATATAAAATGAGTTTCATAAAATATTTAAATAAAAATCACTCACATTTCCTAAATAAACCATCGAATTAAAAATCGGTTTCATAATACCTTGAAAGTAAAATATTTAAACTTTCATAGCATAAATAACCCATGGAAATAGAAGTGGATTTCATAACATTTTCAAATAGTATAACAACCTGAATTAAATTTATTAGCATTGAAAACTTGATCACTAAAAAATAATAATGTAATATAAGAAAAATGGAGGATGAATCTTAAAACATAACACTACAAGGGGTTGATATTTTGAAATATGGAGAGGAAAATGAATAAAAATTCCCAAAAGAGTTTAAAAACAATTTTGTTACTATAGAGGTAAAATTCATAATCACAAGTCTCTTTTCAAAAAGACTCCAATATTTTCATAAACAAAAGTTAAAATAAAACACTTCATGGAAGTATATTTAAATTAAATACTATTTTCCCCAGATATATAAGAGATAAAATCAGGGAAAATCAACAATTTTAGTGAATATTGAGGAAACAAATTCAAGGCATTATATAACATAAAGGAAACAGTTTTATTTATAAAATCCTGTACATTTATTGTTGATTTCCAAGGAAGTGATTTAAAATATTTTGTAAAAAAATAGATATTTTAATCAACAATTTTATAACCATATTAATATCCCAACACCTTCTTAAAATTAATTTATAAATATTATCTACTTGTATATTTGTTTTTTCTTAGATATTTTAAATTTTGGGTGTGAGTAATCTTGATCATCTTAAACTACTATTGTAATTATTGTATTGTTATTCAATAATATCTCAATGTTTATCATTGCAAAAGTATAAAAGTTAATATAATTTATTATTATTTTTTATTTATAATGTTGTAATTTCATTATTTTGGAGTTTTTTTTGTGATTTGTAAAGTTAAAATCATCGATGATCATGTTTTAGG
Source organism: Viscum album (assembly GCA_963277665.1). Taxonomy (NCBI): domain Eukaryota; kingdom Viridiplantae; phylum Streptophyta; class Magnoliopsida; order Santalales; family Viscaceae; genus Viscum; species Viscum album. The sequence continues at coordinate 227,570,199 of OY728123.1, read as the reverse complement.
GATTTTTAACGAATCAACATTGGTGTCGTAATTAATGGATTTAATATTTACTTTATTAGTAATTTAACGAAATAAAATCTTTATTTTGTTATTAATACCATATATTGTCATAAATTAAGTTCCCATATTCATACATGATATTATTTTATAGTATTTTTCAAGGAGATTGTTAGAACAACTGAAACAAGAACATACCATTATTAATGGATGACTATTATTATGAAAGTGGGTTCTTTTAGCATAATATCATTATTAAAGAATTAAAGTGATATTAATTTTACACTTTTATGTTTTTATGGTATATTTTAATATATTTTAATTAATAATAAATAATCCATATGAAAACCATGATTTGTTACTTCGTGGAGGTTGTAGTCTTCATAACAAATATATAACAATTTAATTTCTCATAGGAGGGGGAAATAAGTTGGATTATAATTTTTCTCATAATAATCATGGTGATATTATATATTTCAAATTTTATTATCAACTTTACCCTCATTATCAATGAATATAAGTGGTGGTGAAAAAATAGAATTTGTCGCTTCGTATAGGTAGTAGTTTACAAAACACACGAATGGTTATTTTTTTATTCTTAATAAAAAAGGGGAAAGGTGGATAATAGTTAATACCTTATAATAATATAATTAATTATAAAAAAAATATTTAATTCATTATATAATATTTAAAAAATTATCCTTGGAATATAAGAAACAAAACATAATAATTTAGGAATAAGTACATGCATTGAGAACATAAGCTTTCCATTGGAAGACTCCTTGAAAATTGATGTCTTAATCAAAGATATTATGACCCGAAGCTTGAGGAAAAGGAATAGTATTATAAATTGATTATAAGGGTAATATTTTCAGGTGTAAACATAATTCTTTGAGTTTTTATAAAGGGGTGGTGAGAATGTAATTATTGTAAGTAACACTAATAAATATAAAGGGATAACATGTTAAACAAGTCTTGTAGCTCCAAAAATGGATAATAATTTAGTTAAATTAAATTTTAGTATATTAATAACTCAACCACTCAATTATAGAAATTTTTTAACTTGTTATCACCTTTACTCCCATGGTTACCCCTTTTTACCATTTTGGTTTTCTACTTTGGTATCTTATTTTTTAAAAGGTAACTTATCCTTTATACCATAAAATAAAAAACAATTGTAAAATAACTTGGACCTATAATTACAAATATGAAATCCATTTTATTATATTCACTTTCAAAACATATGTAAATATATTTTTATATAATAAGTTTATAATGCATTAAATAAGTTTTTAAAAATATATAACATAAATAATATAATGTAAATTATAAATCATAAAATTAAAACCAATATTATAAAGTCACTTAAAAAATAAATATTTTCTCTATAAAAGTTTTGTTATAAATTTTCAAGTAATACTTATAAAGTAATTATATAGTAAAAGTCACGGTATTATAAAAAATAGTATTTTTGAATTATTCCCCTAAAAATATTTTTTTAAAGTTGGAGGTATATCCTCATTTATTTGAAATAAGAAAACAAAACATAGGAACCAGATAGGGAACGAGAATATAAAGAAAACTGCTCAAATCTTATAAGCACCTAACTTCTTCATCAATATTTCACTGTGTCTTCATTATTCTGCTTGAATTGCATTCCATTCAGCAATAGGTCTTCCGCATCTGCTCCCTCAACCTATAGGTCTCCCTCCACTTTTAGGAAGAGCTTTAATCCTTTCATAAATGGACTCAATATTAGTTCTATCAAAGATATAACTATCTGCCTGCTCATCCTTGGTTTTTTTAGGAGAGTTTTACCTTATTTTCATCATCCCCTCAACCTCTACTGATCCAGTCTGAGGAAGTGTATCTTCCATTTTATACCCAACCACCAATTAGGTATCACCTGAAGTCCTTGTTTTCTTGTAAGAAACAAGTTTTAATCCCCTATTATCCATGAAAGTCTTTGATGAAGCAGTACCAATTTTAGAAGTGAGTGGTGAGTCAAATTCTAAAATTTGTTTACCCTTTTGGCTACCTGAAGTTGCCATTCTTTTGTTATGAAGCTGATGATCAACCAGTTATTGTATTTCCTCTTCATTAAAATGTTTTGACATCAATTAATTATCATTTCCTTTGATTTGGGTATGATATTGCTATAAGTTATTATTTTTCACATTTCTAGGAATATCATCCTCAATGGAATTCACCTCTTCTGAGAAGATGGCAGCCCAAGATCTCTACTTGTTTCCAATAGTAGAGACATTACCATTAGATGAATCGCTTGGGCGATATATATCTATAAACATCATCCCTTTTCTACTAAGCTCATTAATCAGTACCACCATTACATTATTAGCTGGATTTTCAATGGGATCTTCATCATGAATAATGGATTTTGGTAAGTCCACATTTTCAACTTTTACTTCTTTCGACAAAGATTGACAGGGTTACCTCTCATCCTATATCCCTAACACGAGGTTTTCTTCCGACATAGCTCTAATGATTTCCCGACATCTATAAATTCATTAAATAAATGATGCTTTTTTTCATACTCAACTTCAATATTAATATTATAAGAAGGATTCAAAAGTGTTACCTTGTCAATAAGGGTGGAGATGAGATCAATCTCTACTAGCATTATGAAAAAATGTCCAAACCTAACATCATCAGTATCTTTGTTGAGGCATATATGAGTCCAAATTGTCGTACCAATATCATGAAGGATCTTCAGGTTCCATAGTACCCAATTAAGTCCATGCAAGCGACCATAGACTTGAAAACGGAATTTTGAGCATGAGAGACATTGAAGTCTAAATACCATTCATGTAAATGATCTATTAGGGTTTTAGTATCAGCGAACTAATTCCCCATGATCAAAACTTCAATTCATCTAAAGTAAAAAAAATAGTGAAAAAATCATATCCCAAGAGAGACACAACGTGAGTTGGATTAATCCCAAAAATTTTAGATCATTCAAGCCATATCTCTAAGATTATATGGTTTTTCACCTCTGGGTAAGACAATGCATGAAATAAGAGAGTTGTTTCCAATTTCCATTCTCTTGTCTAATGTTATATGATTGGTTTCAAAATTAGTTAATGATCCCGTGTGAAGTATTCTACCAGGACATGAGTTCTTAATCAATGTTAAGCCCCTATATCAACTTAATTTCATACATGAAAATGAAGTATTCTTCATCACCTCCCCATATAATCCACGCAAATCAGTATTGTGAGACAAAACATGAGTCGCCCGAGCATCCCTAATAAATATTTTTAGAAAAATACCAAATACTAATCTTAAGAAAATATTTCCATAATAAATCTGAAAATGAATTAATTATTTTTAATTAATAATTCTATAATTCATAAATTTAACTTTAAAATAAAATATAAAAGTATCACAGTCATGTATTCTAAAATACGAAATCATTATTTTGGTATATTAATTATTTTTTAAAAATAAGTGATAATTTATTAATTATACCAAAATGAGTTCATGCTTGAATAATATCTAATTTTAAAAAATAAATTTTAAGTATAAAAATATTTTATTATTTTATTAGCTACACCAGTTGAAACGATATTAAAACGGACCAATATAATGTGGTTACAATTGTTTTTAACTGTTCATTTAATAGATATCCTATAGTGGTAAATATCTATTTTTTAAAAATGTGTTGTGGTAAATTTATATTTACTATTTTGTGTAAATAAATATATTGAAAATAATATTTATCTGAAGAATATTTCACTAAAAACATGGATATTTACATTCTCACCCCCAATAAATGAATTTCAACCATGAAATTTTATTCTTTAGATGAAAAAATGATGGTAATTTTGTCTTAGTACATCCTCATTTTCCCATGTTTCTTCCAAAAATAATGATTCCTATACGCAAATTTTACCCTAGGAGTGGTCTTTTTTTTGAGACACCATATCTCTTCAATCCAAAATTCCCACTAGTTGTTCCTTACATAAGAAATCACATTATAGTTTTAGGGATTCTGATTTCAAACATGAGATGGTTCTGATATATACATCCTAAAAAGAGATACATAGAAAACATAATGCTCTTTGGGTAGGTTAGGAGGGAGTTATATGTTTTAATATTCCATCTTGACATGATCAAGGATCATAAAGGAACCAATAAACCCAGGGCTCAGCCTCCATATCTTCCCAAATCTCATAAACTGCTTCCGCAAAGATATTTTAAGGAACACCTTGTGACCAAATTAAAACTCTAAATCTCATCAAAGATTACTTATATAACTATTTTTTCAATTTTTTAAAGCTTTCAAATGTTATCAAATGGTTTTAACCTTCTCCATAATTTCTTTGACAAGGTCAAGACCTATCAGATAGACCTCTCTAACTTTATCTCAACATGTTGGATTTTTACATGACTAAAAATTAATTTTTTATTATCATAATCCCCCTTTTAAGGGCTGAGAGGGAACCCTGTTGGATTCCTAAATCTCTTCCCATACATAGAATTATATGGTTCCATCTGAGTGAAAGAATGGAAATAGTTTTTATATGAGAAATCTACCAAGGGTAAGTGTTTATCCCAATATCCTTGAAATTCCATCGAATAAGATCTTCATATATCATCCAAACTTTGAATAATAATCTATGATAGACCATTTATCTAAATGCGATAAGTAGTATAAAAAATCAACTCAATATCTAAATATTTATGAAGAAATATATAGAACCTTGAGGTAAACCTCTGATTTTGATAAAATAAAATAAGGAGTGTATCTCTATGAAACATTACCAATTCCTTTATGTATATAATGGATATTTGGCCAAAATATAAATATTATTTTATTGAAATAAATCTTTATGAGTTAATAAGATGCGACTATAACCTAAAAATAATTATGGGGCTAATATGTTTTTCGGTTTCCTATAAAAAAATATATGGTAAAGTTATCCCACTTCTATGATTTTTGGGTAATGGTTGCAACATAACCATACACCTGTTTAGGTCATTCATAGCTTATTGAAATACCAAGCATCGATAAATGTCTTATGTGGTCTCACTCATCATGTTATCCAACAAATGTTTTGTTCACCACATCTTTATAAATATTTTTTCTTCTAAGATGAATAGATAAGGATGATATATGAGAATAATCGAAAAGCTCCATATTCAGTTCAGGTATTTATGGAAGAAATATCTATTTTCCAAACCTTAAAACATTATCTTTTATAAATTTGATCATTAGGGTACTCATAATCTTTCACCATTATTTTTCATCATTTTTGGGAGTCTCTGATCTTCATGTAAATGGATGTATGAACATTAATTTAGGTAATATAGAATTTATATCCTATTATTATGAATTAAATATTCATATTCTTCGCATCCATGAGTATTCGATGTTTTTAAATCCACAGCATGGATAGAGTAGCATGATCTTTCCTGCTCAAAGCATCATCCACCTTATTTGTCTTCCCCAATTGGAAATGTATTGAGATTTCATAATCATCTATCAATTTCAAACATCACCTTTAGTTAATATTCAACTCAATTATAATTAATTTATATTTTAATCTCTTGTAATAATTATATATAACACACTTTTATCCATATAGATAATGTCTCAAAATTATTAATGCAAAGATCACCATTTCCAACTCCAAATAATGCATCTAATAATTTTTCTTATGATTCTTTAATTGACGTGAGGAATAAGAAATTACATTATCGTTATTCATAAAGATTCACCAAAACCCCTTTTTGCAGCATCAATATATATTAAAAACCCATCCCCACTGTAGTGTAATGTAAGTATAGGTTCAGTAACCAACTTCTTCTTTAGTTCCATGAAACTATCTTCACATTACTTCATCTAAATTAACTTAACTACCTTCAATGGTAACATGGATAATGCATTTTATATCCATGAGAAATTTCTTATAAAGAAAATATAGTATCCACCTACTTTAGAAAAAATTGTATCTCAGTTACTATGGTTATATTGGGCCATTTCTTGATAACTTTAATTTTTAATGGATAAACTAGTATTCCCTTTCTTTAGATTAAATGAACCAATAATGAAACTTTATATATCTTGAATTCTCACTTTCTAAAGTAGGAATATAATTTACCCTTTCTTATGGTATTCAAACAAATCATCAAATGATCTTAATTATCTTCCTTTGTCAAATAATATATGAGAATATCATCTATAAACACTTCCATGAATTTATCAAGGTATTCCCAAAAGACTTTTTTCATCAAATACAAAAAGGTAGATGGATCATTTATTAGACCAAATATAATAACAATAAATGTATAGTTTATATTCCTTGTGTAGAAATATATTCTAGTAATATCATATCCTTGCACCCTTAACTGATGATATCCAAATTGAAGGTCAATATTTGATAAGTATTGATCTCCTCATAGTTGATTGAATAGACCATACATAAGTGGTATAGGATACTTTTTTGGTGTAATTATTTCTTTATGATCATGACAATTAATGAAAAGGTGCATTGACCAATCATTATTTTTCATAAATAAGATTGGTACATCTCATATTGAAGCTCTCAGGCATATGAATCCATTTTCCATATTATATTGAAGTTATTTATGTAATTCCTTTAATTCATTGGGGGATATTCAATATCGAATATTTGAGATAGGTATGTAATCATTTTTGAGTAAAATCAAAAACTCAACCACATGATCTATAGGAAGACTATGCAGTTCACCGAGAAATACATTAGTATACTCTCATACAATATTAATGTCACCATTGTTGAGTTTCTCCTTGATCATTTTTTTAGAATTACCTCATTTCTAGGTTTCATGGACCATGTTATATGATATTCTTCTAAGGAGAGACAACCATTATTTCTTTTTTGATACTTGATAACAGGATGATTCAGAGTATGAAATGAGATCTCTTTTCCTCTAAAAAATATATGCTCTTTATATAGGTAAATATAATCCATACCTAATATTATATCAAATTAATCTGAATGAAAAGTAATTGGATCTATATGAATTTTCCTCATAATCAGAGAAGATTTATATATCTTAAACATGATCATTGTGGGAGTAAGATTTTTTAAACATAGTTTTATATCAATTTCTTGAGGTGGAGATTCTGTAGTCTTAGAAAACTTATGTCATATAAAGTAATTTTATGAGACATAATAAAATAAGGTATTATAATATCTAGAATAGAGATCAATTATACCTTAGATCACATAATTATTATGATCTACCTTAGTGGTAGTGATCAATAATTCCCTTCCTTGTTCCCTTGTTTTGGGAGGTTATTGGGGCCAATTTTATTCCTTAGATGAAGGGTTGGGGCATTGATTCACATAATGTCTAAACTAATTACACTTTATGAATTGTGGTGTGGGTGGATCATTAGATGGTATAATATTTTGATCAATTGCATTAATTATCCTCTCATACTTACTTCAACAATTTTTGGCTTATTGGCCTACTTTACCATACTGAAGACACTTCCTTAATCCATTGAGTCAATTACCTAGGTGCTTTTTTCAAACACATTTGTCAAGAATGGGGTTGAAATTTCCCTTCCCCCTTGTGAGTTACCATCAGAGTTTTTTTGATGTTCCAAATTTATTTTCTTATCCATAAAATAATAATAGTCACCAATTTCCAATTCTACATTTTACATATATCAAACAATCTCATCATAGATCCCAATGAATCTTATGGATAATTCCATTTGAAGAATTGATTTTAAATAGCCAAATAAATGGTTTATATTTATTTTGTATTGGAAAATATAACTATAGGAATACATCATGATCATTGTTAAATTTTCTTCATAAGTTACAATAGACTCATCCTCCTTTTATTTCAACTATAGGAATTCTTATTACATCATTATGTGAAGATTTTGAGAAAAGAGACTGATGAATAATAATTTCATGAAATAAACCCATTCCATAGTATATATTTATTCCTTCTATGTTTTTTACATAACAATATTACACAATTAGTCATCCTCTCCTTCAAAATGATATATATCCAGGATAAACTTTCTATTCTCATGGCACTGAAGAATAAAAAATATCCTTTCTATCATATTGATACATTTCTTAGAAATAAGTGGATTAAAGTATCCAAAAATGGAGGTTGGATATTTACACATGAAATTATTTATTTTAGGATTATACTTGGTATTTTCATTATCTAAACATGGTTTTGGTTATTATTCATATTTTTTTATGATTGGGTGAGAACTACCTTGAGATTTTTTACATCGACTCCCATCCCATTTGGAATCATGTTTGGACAATCATTTCATTACCCATCACACCCATTATTAACCTAGTTTATCCTTGATCTAGCTATTTCAATAATGAATAAAATTCTTGGATAAGAATACTTAATCTAAAAATAATACTATTAATCTATAAGTAAAGAATCATAAATTACATGTGTACTATAAATTGTAAATTTTAAGTATTTAATTAAGGCTATTCATTGTCTTATTTAAATTAGGATAAATAAAAGTACTATAATAATACATTAAAATCCTTTTTAGTGATTTATAAAGAGAATGTGAATCACTAAACCATATCACCTAGGAGATGTTGGTTCGTTGTGCACTCTTAGGCCCACTCATTGTGCACTATAGTGAAGATAGAGTCAATTCTCAATCTAACAATTTTGGAGTCATTACTTATAGATTAATATGTTCTAAATCCAAAACCACTTTCTAATATCTATATAGAGATATAATTTATAAGAAACAAATATACTCAAGACTTAAAAAATAATAATATCAACCAATATATTGAATCAACTTCAGGGTTTGAACTATGGTTCTCTAAAAAAATCCTCGAAAGTATATTATATAATCTTGAAAAATAATTAAAACTCAATCTGATACGAAATATAGATACCCAAGATAAAAATTACTTTATTTTATATCTTTTAGATGATATTAATATTAAATAACATAAATAAAATTAATATTATCCTAGGTACTAATAGGATCGATTCATTTAGAGCCTAGTTTTATAATAATTTTATTTTACAATTCTTGTAATCATTTCTTCTTAATTTAACTATACTAAGCCATAATATAAATATATCATTATAAAAAATCATCACCATAACACAGGGAATGAAAACATAATAAATAGGTGATCTCAAATGCTCAGTAAGTGATGAATCCAAATTTCATAAATCATGAGTCCATAAGCATAAGGAAAAAACATAAGCATAAGAGAAATATCATATCATTATGAGTGATAATTTTAAAACACAAGTGGTCTTCAAAGGACATGGCATAAGAATATAATGACACAAAATATCAATAAGGAATTCTAATAGACATAACATGGCTTAAAAACTTTTAATATAAAATATTAATCAAGACAAAATAAGATTAGAGTGCATAACATTTTTCAACTACGGAACAAATATTAGAATCGTGAAATATTACTTTCTTGAGCCACACACATTCACACGTACTTACGAAAAAAATCAATTGTACCAATGAATATATAATCTTCATAAGTCACACAATTTCACCCACACATGCAAACAACTAAATTATGTCTGATTATACTTATCTTGCAAGATTTAAACATTCATCTATTGAATTAGATGGAAATATAGTACCCTCATAGTTATTGTTCATACTTATGTGTGCCACTTGAAAATCATTCAGTTATCACATCATAAAGAACCCATGTAAATAAAATGAGTTTTATAAAACATTTACATGAAAATCAACACTTCTCATAAATAACAAGAATTAAATGTGTTTCATAAATGTTTAAAATGAAATTCATTCACTTTTTATGACATAATGGTCCCATAGAAATAAAAGTGGATTTCATAACATTTGAAAAAATCATAAAAATATGAATTTAATTGGTTGAAATTAAAAACATGATATACCAAAAATAATCACATAATAAACTTAAAATGGAAGGTGAAACGTGAAATATAACTCCATTAAAGATTTATATTTTTGAATATATAGAAAAAAATTAAAACCAAATCTTCAAATAGTTTTAGAAAATCATTTTATAATCATCGATGTTAAATTCATAGTCATGAGTATCTTTTCAAAAAGTTTACTTTGACTTCTTGAAAACAAGTGAAAATAAAAACCTTCATGCTAGTGGATTTGAATTAAAAATTATTTTTAACTTGATATATAAGAGAAAAAAGCATGGAATGTCAATTATTATGGTGAAAATTGTCAAAAAAAATTAAAAAACTAACATAACTCAAAGGAAGAAGTTTGAGTTACCTATTCCATTACATTTATTATTGATATCCAGATAAGTTTTTTAACCTCTTGTATTATTAAACTAACTATCTTAATAACCTATTACATAAACATATTCATATCCTTACTCATTTATAAACTTAATTTATAAGTATTCACTACATGTATACCAGTTACATAATACCCATATTAAATTTTTTTTAATGTAATCTTGATCATTTTGAACTAGTTTCATAATCATGGTGTTGTTTTTGGTTCTTTGACAAATTTTCATCATTACCAAACAATAAAAGGTATTTTAATTGATTGTTTTTAATTATTCATAATTTTATCATTTCATTCTATGGGAGTTTTGATTATGGTATTTAAAGATGAAATCGTTGATTAGTATGTTTCAGTGTTTTTTAATGAATGAGTGTTGGTATATTAACTAATTATTTTAATATTATATTTACTATTAAATAAAATAAAAATATATTTATTTTCTTATTTATAGAATATATTATCAGTAATTATGTTATTATAGTCATATATTAAATTAGTTTATTTATTTTTATGTAAACACACAAAATTTTCATATATATGTATGTAACATCTTAATAGATGAATATTCATTATGTTACATAATTATATATTCTAGAATCATATATTTATAGTGCCTTTGAAAACTTAGACACATTAATAATTGGTTTATAAGTGATATATTCCATCCCCTTCTAAGTTATTCATAACTAGACCCCTTCTTATACATATCATATATTATACATTTCTTCATAACCTAGGGGAAGGAAATATTAAAAAGGGTGATCTTCGATTTTCAGTAAGGTTAAATTAGAGATATATCAATATAACATGGTCATAAGAGTATAAGAACATAATAATGACATTTTAAAACATACCCTAAATAGAATATATCATAAACATGAGTCATGGAACCAATCTTGGAAGTTCGTAAGACATGAATCATAATGGAATCAAAGAAAATGAGTCATTATAACATAAACTTTGAATATGAAATAGATTTGTTTAATACACATAATTATAGAAAATATTATGTCATGGATACCCACCAATACATTCATAACATATTGGGCTTGGGATAATCACCCATGTATCGGCTTCAGGTCTGGGTTAACCTCCACCGTACCCTATTTTAGTCTTGGGAAAACCTCCCATTTACCCTCATTCAGGCTTGGGATGACCTACCAAGTACCCATATTGGGGATTTCTATTACCTTCTATGTACCCCATTTATGGCTTGGGATGACCACCCATGTACCCTACTTATGGGATTGTGAAAACCTTATGTGTACCCTCTAATATCATAAAACATTAATAATTACCCAATGAATTAGATGGATTTATAGGTACCACCCATCATATAAGACATATTTTTGTACCACAAGATTATAAAATATTCATCATATCATAACCCATAGAATGGAAATGGATATTATAAACATTTCATCATAGCTTAACCCATAAAAAGTAAAATAGTTTCATAATAATCTTGTCAATTAATCATAGAATAAACCATCGAAAAATAATTTATTTCATAAAGATATCTTTATTATAATAATTAACCATCCAGAGAAAGGATATATATGGTAAAATTTGATGATATCCTAGGAAAAAACTAAAAAAACCAAATTGTTTGTTATAATTGATGAATATAAATTATATAAAAAAATAATTTAAACATTATTAACAAAAAAATAATATCAATTTTGAAATCACTTATTTAAAATATAATAATTTCTTAAATATAAAAGACATAATTTTATTTTAAAAGAAGTATGAAATCTTATAAGGGATGCTTTAAATCATTGAGTGTCCATGAGGGTGGGGAATATCATTAATGATATATATGTTAAAAAAATATTCCTTTCACATTTTTAGTAAAAAGTCAAAAGTTCCTCATTTTGGAAAATTACAAGAATATTAATTTAAATTTTTTAAATAAAAAATGAAAAATGGGTAAAAATTTCTATACAAAACCATTTTAGAATAGTGAAAAATTAATTTAATTTTTTTAAAACTTGGACATATAATAAAAATGATTTTCAACGGAATAGAGAAGTAAAGTCAATTTTTCTTAAACCCATTATTTTAGACTCTTGAGTACATAAAATAGAGGAAAATGAAATGAAAACAAGTATATTCACGAAATAAATAGTTTATAAGAAAACTTCATGTTTTTATTGGTAGATTTGTCATAAAATTTTGTGATCAGAAACATAATCTTAAATAATCCTTATAAACCATGAGTCTGTAACCTAAAAACTTTACCACTATGTTATCTATTCAATTGTAATAGCCATGAAACAAATAAAATTATAAGAATATTTATATCATATAATTTCATTATAATAATCATAAAATACATTCACAGATATTATATACACCATATAAAATAAACAAGTGGTGTATAAGGCATGTGTCCCACAGAAATAAAAGTGAGATGAAAATCTCTTATTGCTTTAGTAAATTTTGAATCATAATCCACATGGACTAATTAATTTAGATAAAAACATAAGTATCATGTGAATAAATAAATTCAGGATATAACATGTCATATGGGATTTATGTACACCAGAAAAAAATAAATGAGTGGGGAATATGGTATTTGTCTCCCAAAAATAAAAGAGAGACTAGAAATATCTTACCTTAAGTACCAACTTTCTTTGTACACATTAGAACCTCTAGTATAAAAAATATAGGTATATTATAAATATATAAGTGAAATATAATAATAATTATCATACTATATATTATTTACTTATAACATTTTATTACTCTTTTATTAACAATTCCATGTTAAAATCATGTTTGGGGTAATAATTTCTTCATTTTTCTTGTTTCTTCTAGTTTGGAAGTTTCAGTCCTTTTACATTATATCATGATTAAATAATCTCAATAATTTTTTCCTAATATAATTATCATATATATTCATTAAATATTTATTTGTTTTAATCTATACAATTTTGATATGAAAGATAAATTACATTGTTCATAGAGACGGTATGTCGTACGTACTAATGAACATTGGTTCTATTTTCTCAATGGATAGAAGAAATTGAAGGGAAATAAAATATAACCTTTACATAGAAATTATTAAATCATATATATATATATATATATTATATATTCATTAAATTCATACTTATTTAATTTCATATAAATATTATGTGAGAAATAAATCACATCGCTTTTCAAGGCGTTAGTCTGTTGTACACACGAGCGATGTTATCATATTCTCATGGAATTGAAAATAAGAAGTTATTTGTAGTATTATAATTCCAGTAGAATAATATTTTTCATAAATATCATATTAATATGTCAAATCCATCATTATATCTAGTCATGATATGTGGTGATGGAAAACGAATTTCATCGGTTCTCAAGGTGGTAGTACACCATATACACAATCAACAGTTTCATTTCCATCTTAATGGAAGAGGATATAGATATAGGTAAGTAAATTAAAATAATAAAATATAATTATATGTTTAATTGTGTTATTATTATATCATAATAATTTAATAATATTAAAAAAATTTGCTAGAAGAAATAAAACAAAAACACAAGTTTACAAATTTTATCTCTTCTTCGGTGAACATCTTTAGATTAATAACTAAATCCTTTTTAGAATAATTTAATAATAAAATTTAGGCCTCTAATATTTGGTTAGGTAATTAAGTAATATATATGGCTAGGTATTTTCTGAACTAAATGGTTTTTTAAGAGTTAAGAGAAGAATAGAGGGCGTTCCCTTTTATATATGGGGGAGAGGATACACTTTAAATTATTGAGAATAAAAAATTGTACCCATGTTTTTGACTTTAAAAAAGGATAAAAATGGTTCATTATATAACCTTATATGAAATAAGTTCAAAATATACCCATAAAATAGTATTTGTATAACTTTTTATGTCATTTTACTCCTTTTATTTTTAGTTTACCCCTCGATAAACTCGTTTTAACCTTAACCACATTAATTAATTTTTATGTTTTTAGTATTAATTTTTTCCAATAAATTTGTTGTTATTTGATAATATTTATTGTTATTAATGAAAATATTTAATTCATTTCTCTAAATTCCATTCACATTAGTTAAAAATTTTAATTTAAAATTTAACATGCAAATGTAGGGAAAAAACAGTTTTCCAAGGAGAAAATTTTCATATGTATAGAATGATTTAATATAAAAAGTAAATATAAATATAATTAAAATGATATAAATTGGTTTAATTATATAATAATTGAACTTATTTTATATTTAAAACATTTTTAAATAATATTTAACTATGTAAATCCTTCAAACAAAAAGGCAGTTTTTAATAAAAATCTGTATTTTAACTATTCACTGAAAAGTATATCTTTTCAGAAAAATTTAAAAAATACAACTTAAGATAATTTTTAAATTATTATTAAAAAAGTTATTTAAATTTTTTTAAATAAATTTTATAAATGTTTCAAAAATTAGGGTTATTATTTTTCCAAAAAAGAAATAAATATCATTTTTTGAGAAAAACATATTTTCAAAGAATATAAATACTTTACTAAAAATTAATTAATTAATTATAAATATATATTATTTCTCAAAAACATTGATAATTAAATTAAAAATATTTTTATTATTTTTTATACCTTGAAGTTTAATAGATATTTTATAATGGTCATATTTAAATAATAACATTAACATTTTATCATGGTTTGTTAAAACTCAATGTTTCATGTAACGTAAGCTAGTGAAAAAAATTAAATTATTCAAAAAAAATTCATAACAGATATAGGGGTTTATATTCAAACAAAATTAAAATGAATTTATCACTTGAAATTAAACACTATAATGCAAACAAATTAGGATAATTCTACTCAATCATATCCTCACGTTCCCACATAGCTTCTTTAAATTGGTGGTTTCACAACAATACTTAGACTGGGTGAGTGGTCTTATTCCATATAACTTTATCTCTAAAATAAAAATTCTATAAAATTTTTTCATCATAAAAATGATCATTCCAAAGTTGTATGGCCTCTTATTTTAGTAAATGCGAAGGATCAAGTATGTACTTCCTCAAGAGAGATACCTAGAAAATATAGTGGACTTGAGAGTGGTTCAATAGAAGCACCCACAAATAAGCTACCATCCTGATACAATAAAGAATTTAAAAGGGAATGATATAACTAGGGATTAATTTTCCATTTTTTTTAAATATAATACCTTCTTCCATGAATAAATTCATAGAAACACATTATCTCCAATTTCAAATTATAGATTATGTCAGTGATTGTCAGTTTAAATTTTCTACCAAT
This sequence comes from Viscum album, assembly GCA_963277665.1. Classification (NCBI taxonomy): domain Eukaryota; kingdom Viridiplantae; phylum Streptophyta; class Magnoliopsida; order Santalales; family Viscaceae; genus Viscum; species Viscum album. The sequence goes on along the minus strand of OY728123.1, from coordinate 227,554,622 downwards.
TTGTGCTTCCCTTATATGTTTCTGAATATCTATAAATTTCATCACCATTTCCTCATCTAAGTCGGGTCCAAATAACGTTGTTTCTCCTACTTTATACCGACATGTTTGAGTTCTACACTTACTTCCATAAAGGTATTTATAAGGATCCATCTGAATGCTTAAGTGAAATCTATTGTTGTAAGAAAAATAAACTAGAGGAAGGTGTTGATCCCAAACACCTTTTAAATACATATAAAAATATCTAAGTATATCCTATAGTATTTTCATTATTATTTCATACTATCCATCTATCTGAGGATGATACACAGTGTTGAAACTAAACTCTATATCAAGATCTTGCTGAAGCCTTTACTTGAACTCTGAGGTAAACCTCGGATCCTAACTAGATATAATAGACTATGGTAGTCCATATAACCTTAACACTTACATAAAATATATCTTGTAAATATAATCTATATATAAATAGTATACAATCACAAAGAAGTGTGTTGACATTTTAAGGTGATCGACTACAACCACTACAACATTATTACTATTAGATGTTTTGGGGAGTATGGAAAAAAATACATAGTGATGTTTTCCCATGTCCATTATGGTATGGGTAATTTTTATAACATCCCCTTAGACTTTTTTCTTTATGCCTTTACTTTATTACATACCATGCACAATGATACAAACTCTAAAATATCTCTCTTTATACCATCCCACCATAAATACTCTTTGAGATCTCTATACATCCTTGTATTTCTATGATAATTAGAGATTGAATAAATTACTCTATTAGATATTTATTAAAATTTAGTATAGAAACAACAAATAAATAGTTCCTAAACCTTATTATTCGATCATGATCTAGTTTAAACATAGTAACATTTCTGACCTTGTTTTGGAGCTTTATATCATCCTTTTACACCTATTTTATGCTCACATGGATATATGATTGAAAACTTATTTGAGAAATAAAATATCCCTCCCCTAACATCACTATTTCATGATACATCCTTTCAAAATACATAAATATTGGATATTTTGTGATCCTCTTCATAGATAAGATAGTGTTATCATTTTTACTCAAAGCATCATCCACCTTGTTCACTTTCCTAGGGTGGTAATGTATTGAGTATTCATAATCTTTAATCAGATCTAAACATCCTACCTAAAGCATGTTCAACTGCTTATTTTTGAATATATACAATAAAATTTTGTGGTAAATATATATATATATATATATGTATATGTATATCACACTTTACCCCATAAAGATAACTCCTCCATATATTTAATGAAAAGTTTACCGTAGATAACTCCAAATAATGAGTTGGTTAATTTTGTTCATGAACCTTAAATTTCCATGATGCATAATCTATAATCATGTAATTTTGTAGGATAACGCATCTCAATCACTTCTTGGATGTATCACTATATATTAAAAAACCTTCCCCATTGTAGGGTATTCTTACCATAGGTGCAATGACTAATATTCCCATCAATTCCTTGAACTTTTCATCATATTCATCCATCTAGTGGAACATGGATCTCTTCTGAGATAACTAGGTGAGTTGTTTAGATACTCTTAAGAATTCATAACAAACCAATCCAAGTGAAGAAGATAAGTCACCCATGGCGGTTTTCCATATAATGAGTTAAAAAAATAAAGGAAACTGGTCTTGAATTTGAAAAACAAGACATAAAACTAGTGTACAATATGAAATAAATATACACATCAAGATCCATACAACCCAAGGAAAATGAGATAAAAAAAATTATGAATAAAAAAAGACCAATCAGTCTCCATGTGACCAATACTTACCTCAAAACCATCCCACTACAAATGTAGCTGACGAAAAGTCAACCTGTCATGAAACATGATTTCATCCTCTTTCTCTAATTCCTATAAAGAATTTCGATAATTTACCAAAGTCAAAAGTAGTGTGTGATCACAAATCCCAATAAGATACCACCAAATAATCTATACAAGTTATAATATCAAGAATGTACATGTTCTAGCCTTAAAAAAATCTATTTTATAAATAATTTTCATAAATAAAACCATTTTTATATATTCACCAAATCAAATAATATATTTGTTATAAAATAAACTTAATTAAATTAAATAGATGTGAATATATCCATTAATAAACAATAATATGGTAAACCACGTATAAAACAAAAATCATGCTATTTAGGCCCTATCCTATAGGAATACATAATAGACATAAAAATTTACTAATCTAGAAATATATTGGTTCCATCCTATAATTAGTCCTTCCCTAATATGTTGATATCAAAAAATAAACCCCCAGGGGTTCCAAACAAACTAGGGTAACTTATATCTATTTCCCAATGCACCTATGGTTCCCAATGTGCCACGTTTGTTCAAAAACTGGTTACAAAATGATTCCCTCTTTTAATAAACACCATTTTCACCAAAGATAATCCATTTTAACAAGAACATATAAAAAACATGAATTATCAACACTTTTATAGATCCAAATACCTCATGAATGATGCAAACCTATCCTCTTTTGAAAATGTAAATGAAAAAACAACATATCGGCCTTTTAAAGATAAGGAATGATAATAAACTAAAAATGATCGATAGAAAACATCAATAGATCATGAATCCAAAACACAAATGTAGCCAATGACTCTTTCATGAACAAAGGAAATGAATAAGAAAAGGAAAATTACCAAGAAGAGACATTCTATAACAACCATAATGATCAATCTCTAAATTAATGATATATAAGGAGTGAAGATCCCCAAAATTTCTGGGGAGACCTCCTAGGTCTTAATAGGGATGGTTGTGGCTGAATGGAACACAAAATAGACATGCAACATGTTTAAAACTTCAAACCTTAAAGAATTAAGGATGTGAAACCATTTGATGGATTGAATTTATCAGTTAATAAATGACACCAAAAAACACATCACCTCAAAATTAAAAATACTGATTTTTAACCACATCACATTGTGAACCAGATTCATAGTATGTAAACCTTTTTTGCCTTGACCCTTTTCATGACATCATATTTTCAAGGAATACATGACATGAACCTGATTCGTAGAGTGTAAACCATTTATTCCTTGAACTAACTCACAAAATCTTATTGAAAACCAATACATGATGTGTAACCCTTTCAAGTCATGAAATAATCTCGTAGGTAGAACACTACCCAACTTTCTACAGAAAAACCCAAACCACCTCTGGTGTTCTTTGGACTTAGGGATAACCCCAAAAATATTTTTACATCATTAAACCCAAACTCAATTAATCCAAAAAATTATAAATCCTTGAAATTTATATAATCTTTCTTAATATAGGCCCTTCATTCCCTAAAATCCCTCAAATTTCCCAAACAAAAAGGGGAACTAAAAAAAGGCATGGTGTACTTGAAGGAAGATAATGGGGTGTTACAATCTCCCCACAATAAATTATATTTCTCCCTAGAAAGACTTCATGATTTTTGTCATGAAAAGAGTGAGTTCCACTATTACCTCATCAAAAATTCCTACTCTAACATCTCATTGATTTCCCATCCACACTGCCATAGTACACAAACTAAAGGAATTGTTTTACATTGCATTACCTTCGCTTAGAGATCTATAATCTAAAATGGTTTCTCAACAATAGTGATGTTTGGAACAACATTTACATCATCCCATAAAATCACATTGGATGGATCCATTTTATACCTCCTCGGCTAGGAAACATGAAACACATCGTGAGTGGTAGTGAAATGAGATGTTCAGTTTAAAAGATAGGCCATGTTTCCCAGTCATCCGAGTATCTGAAAGAGGCTCACAAAACTCAATGCCAACTTATCCTATTTACCCAACTGATGATGTCTAATTCAATGTGAAACTCTACGAAATAACCAATCACCAACCTCAAACTCCATTTGCTAGCTTTGAAAGTCCATATAAGATTTATGTTGACATTAGGCCTCAATCAAGCTCTTCCGGTTCATGATATCCTCTCTTTGATCTCTTAAAAAAAACTTGGCCCAACCAAATTCCACTCTCCCAACCCTATCTAGAACTAGGGATTTCTATATGGACACCCCTAAAATCCCTTAAGAGAAATTTTTTGATAAAATCATGGTAACTATTATTAGAGGAAAACTTGACCAAAGGAAAATGATTTTCACTAGAACCACTAAAATCAAGAACATGAGACTGAATCATAACCTCAAAAAATTGGATATCTCTCTTTATCTATTCATCCATATAAGTATGATATATTGTGCATGATTTTAGTTAGTGACCCATCACATCCTATAAAATTTTCCCAAACATGGAAGTGAACATTAGGTCCCTGTCAGAAAAAAACTATATAGGTAACCCCATAAAGTATCACCATCTATTAGACATAAAAATCCCCAAGCTATTTCACCTTAATCTTCTTCATGATATGTATGAAATGAACATATTTCACAATTATACCAATGATAATAAAAAAACATCCTTCCCACTAAGAGTCCATGGTAAACGAATGACAAAATCTATGGAAATCTCATCCCATTCCTGTATCAGATTGGGTAAGGGCCATAGAAAAACTGAAGGCCTCTAGTGTTCTACCTTAATTATTTCAAAATTAAGACACTGTGTTACAAAATATATAATTGACCATCTCATCCTGACCACCAATTTCGATGTCTCAAATTATGATACATCTAGGTTTTACCTGGGTGTATAGAGAAATGATAGTAGTTTCAATTATCTATCAACTCATTCCTCATAGAAATCGAAATAATCAACCTATTATTGAAGCATAAAACTCCACTCAGAGACCAATAACACAAAAAAGAGGTATCTACACGATAATATATTTTACAAAATATTTGTAACACTAGGTTATAAATCTACTCAATCTAAACACTACTAAAAAACTAGCCTTTAATAGTGCTAAAAATGACCTTTATTAGTGATATAAAAGCAATAATAACTTGGGTGATGTTAAAATATTGTAACTTTTATCAGCGCTAAAAATGTGCTAATAAGGGGTATATTTATCGAAACTAAAAAATCACTGATAAATAGGGCATTTATTAGTGCATTTAAAAGCACTGATAAATATCTCATTTATGAGTACTATAATTTAGCACCACAAAACGATTTATTTATTAGTGCTTATAAAAGAGCTGTTAAAATCATTTTATTAGAATTGATAGAATAAATGATAAAGGGACATACTGTAGTGTGCTGTAATAGCACACTACAGCACTAGAAACTCATATAATATCTACAAAACAAGTCCCAATATAGAATTTAGAATTAATGAAATTTATAACACAAATACCTAAAAACAACACTATATTATAGATATTTCAAACATTGGTTTATATAATTACATAAATACAAATTATTATATACATTCAAAAACATCAATGTTCCTTTGTATTTTAATCATGACCTAACTCATTCTATTTCTGAACAAACCACCCCCTACTCGAGAAAAATAACACACTTATATAGGAAAAATATTCTTATGTTATTAATAATATAAACGAACTATGTAAGAAATAATGAAAATGAAATCAACATTCTATTATATATATTTTTTTAAATAGAGAAATTATATCTTAAAATTACCTTTATATCTTTCTAAAGGGTGTCCATCATTATAGTTTGTTCTTCTAAGGGATTAGTAAGATCATCCTGAGAAGAAAAAATTGTCTACATGAGTAGTTAAACATTTAATTTTGATTATGTTAATGTAGTATAGAACATAAAATATTATGTGAAAAAAATATATTAAAAAACACTTACCTTCTCATTTTACTCACTTTTTTTAAAGGTTTTAAGGATTTGGTTCCTCTTTAGAGAATAAAAATCCCCTCTTTGTGGTCCCCTATAACATACAAGACATTGTCAACATTGGAAAAAACATGAACTGATTGTGATGTCCTAATGAAAGGGCCATCGTCGATTGAATTTTCATCTAACTCAACAATTTCTTTTGTCACTAGTAGGAAAATCAACCAATTATTATTTTTTGGATCATAGACATAAAATAAATTCACTCCTTGGGAATCCATTATGAATGACTCATATTTTACCCTTCTCACAAAGCCCATTTTATCAACTTTCACTCCATTGATATTGTCAACACATTTTCAAAAAAAAGTGACACTTTAAATTTTTTATAATCTAACTTGTATATATGTTCGAAAATTCCAAAATATGTCATATTTTCATAAATTGCATTTTTATCCTAGGGACCAGATACATGCATTGCTTCATCCAAAATCATAACACCACTGTTTTCCATCGTATTGAAGTCATCATGTTTTTTGTATAGAAAATATAACCATTCATTACAAACCCAATGTTAGATATAAAATTATCATTCGATCCTCTAGCTAGCCATTAAAGTCATTCCACAATTAAATTTGGATTTTCAGATAACTCATTATAAATTTGATCTCTAAACCATCCTATAAATTGTTGATTATGTGTATCTAATATCCATCTTTCAACTCTTTATAGATTCAAAACTCTAAGAATTTATTTTTTGACATCAATTTATGGATTAAAATATTCAAAATTATGTAATATGTAAAGATATGTTTTATAGGGCTCTATCAAGGTAATTGTAATAACAACTCTTTTGAAAATCCCTTCACCCATAGGGCATTCAATATGACAAGACTTTGGGAGACCGATGGTTTTAACTTCTAGTAGGTAATCGGTACCGAATTCAATAGCTTATTCAGCAATATATCATTCTTAAATACAACCTTCTGGATGTCTTCGATTAGTGACATATCCTTTAAAAATCATTATATACCATTCAATGGGGTACACCCATCTATAATGGATTGGACCACATAGTTCAACCCCTCTAACCAAGTAAAAAATCAGGTGGACCATTATATCAAAGAAAGATGGTGGGAAGAACATTTCTAATTCACTAAATATGATTGGAATCACCTTATTCGTGAAGGGAAACTTCACAGGGTCTAAATATTTACAACATATAGCTTTAAAAAATATGGAGAGTGTGGTTAATGTATGTCATACATTTTGAGGTATAATGAAACATAAAGCGACATGTGTTAAATCTTACGGCAAAACATGACATTTGTGTCATTTTAATCCTTGTAACTTAAAATTAGTCATTGAAATGAAATTCTTGATATTTTATAAATAACACTTTGGAACATTTAAACTCATAAGGAAAAGGAAAAATGACAATTTTTCCTATTTGGATAGGGTCTAAGGTTCTGGATGAAGAAAAGTCCACCTTTTACCCTTCACTAGTGCCAACTCTTCCCTTATCCCCATTTCAATCAATTCCATCCTATCCGGGAGACCATTTTTCATTTTTATCAGAATATTTAGTAATGTTCCAATAAAAATATCAAATAATTTTTTTACACGAATGGAATTAAGAAAATGTATGACATACAAGAATTTTAAATATGTTTATTAAGAAAAATGGTACCTTCTTCCAACCTTATTTTGTAAGATTTTTAAAAAATGGTTTACCAAAAACTGTGTCAATCTTTTTTACTTTTTTATACAGTTTATCACCCATTACTGAAGATGGTGTTGTACATTCTACGACATTCCAATCAAATGTTGTTTTCTAGGTTCTGTATTTATTTCATCAAGGTAAAAAATTTCAATTTCCTAAAAATAGTCTTTGAGGAATGTTTCAAACGAACTAAGATTGTGCATTTTTCAAAATTGAGACAACCCAAAATTCCTTTAATTCTATAGGTTGATAAATTTTCATTATAGTTAAAGTCATTTATCATCCACACAGTATGATCCTCAGTGTGAATTTTTCACTTCTGTGAGTATTATAAATTATAACACTCGTATCCCACATCAATTTCAGATCTTCGATCAATGGATCCAAATTGACATCAATATCATTACTGGGTTGCTTTGGTCTAGATATATACCGAGATAACATTATGTATTTTCACTTTATGAATAACCATAGCGGAAAGTTATAATTTACCAACATGACAGGCTAGGTATTGTGAGTAATACTCTGTACACCAAAATGATTTATTCCATCTATAGATAAAAATGAGGAAAGTTTCTCAGATCATTGCCAAATTCAAGAAACTCATAATCAATTTTCTTCCATTGGGGAGAATCTTCTAGATGACATAGCTTCCAATATTTAATTCTTGTATCTGTATTCCATGTTATATGTCTTGTGGATTCTTGAAATCCATATAGTCTTCTAAATTGTGGAATGACAGGAAATTACTATACATATTTCCAAGGACTTGATTTTTTTTCTTGTATTGATCCACACCACACTCAGGGAATTTCATGAGTAATTAATGGCCCATGTGAAACAATATGAAATCATTTGGACAAGCATTTATTAGTTTAGAGATTATGGATATTGAATGTAACATTCGTTTAGCATCATATGTTCGACATGTTAGTTCATTTTCTTCAGCTATCCTATCCCTCATAAGACCAAGTAGTTCTGTAAAGCTGGTCTCACTCCATCTATTGCAAGATTTCACATTATATAACTTTTATATAACTAATTATTTTTTGTTTTTAGTACAACCTATATACAATGGTTTCTTAGAAGAACATTATAACTCCTGAAACAACTTTGGACAATAATGTAGGTCATCTTCATTTCCCATTTTCATTTCTTCCATGCGATCTTCATCATCGTTTACAAAGGTATTCATATAAAATGTTTCATAAAGTGTAGTAACACTCCAATCAATGTCCACATTCATTTTTTCCCATGTTCAGTCCAAAATTTATAGCTTTGATCTATTCTATTACAAATCAAATGTTCTTGAAACTATTATAAACTAATTTTCTTGGAATAATAACACTGTAAACATGGACAATGGATTTTAGAAGGGTCATCTACATGATCTTTTACAAATGTGATGAACTATTTAACTCTATATTTATATTTTTTTGTCAAATGATATGTGTGCATCCATTTTTAGTTCATATCCATCCTATTGGGTTCTTAAATATAGATTTGGAAGTTCTCAAAAAAAGTTAAAATAGAGTATATATTTTAAATACACTCAAGTTGACTCATATGGATAGTAAGGATAGTTAGTTGAGCTATATAGGAAGGTAAAAATACCTGTGATTTTATTTTGCATTGAAGGGTTATTTTTATATTTTTTCCTTAATTATTTGGAATATATTCACTATTGTGAAGTAAAAGGAAGATTTATAAAATAAAGTTAAAAATTATACTAATGAAGTTAGGGATATTATTCAAATAATTATTTCCATGTAAATTGTGTCTCTAGTGGATGTCATAGGTGTTATTTAACTAGAATAGATGTAGGGAACCAATGTGAACTCAATGTAAAATATATTATTTTTTGAAATAGATTTCATGGGATAGTTACAGAATATCAATAGGCTGAAAGAGGTTTCAAGAAGAGATCCAAAAGATGAAAATTACATCAGAAGATGAAAATTCTAGTTAAGATATACTATGAAGTTAAAAATGATGATTCCAAGTAGTGATTTTTTTTGAGAAAGATTGGGAATGAGTTGGTTTCCTAACCCACACCCCCTAAAATTATTAAAGAAGAATACAAAGAGGATGCACAAGGTGCAATTTTCATGAACCCACGTTTAGTTTAAAGAAAATACATGAGATGATCAAAAGTGAAGGAAGCATCAAAAGAGGAGAACAAGATATCATGCTGCAAAACACAGTTGATGCAAAGCATGATCCTTACATTCATGTAGATATACATAGAAGATCATAAATGGGTGCACACAACAAAAACACCCTTTATCTGTCCTCCACCCTGATCAACAAATGAGCAGTATCATTGGGTACATGTATGATTAGAACAATGATAATGAATAAAACAACTAGTGGTCCACATGATTTGGACATATATATTAAACCATCCATTAGATTTGTAGGCAGGAGCACACTAATTTCAAGTAGTGAATGAGATGTATTGCTATATCTAAAATTTCATGTGCATGAGTGCAACAAGAGACATCATAATAACAAAAAGTAGTGTCCTATTTTAATCAAGATCCAATTTATGAGTTGGTACAAACAACCAATCATACATCGAGAGTCAATATAAACAACAGACTAAAAATCATTCCATAAAAATTGATCAGGATCAAATCATAAAAAATGGATCATAAACAACAGATCATAAACAAATCTTAGAAGAAGAAATCAAAAAATTAAACAAAAAATAAAATAAAATAAAATTGGAAGGTCTACCTTGCTAGGTTTAAGAAAATCGGAAACCTTATTTGAATGTCATATGAGATGTTCAGAGGTATTCAAGTGGTGTAATTCGATCTTCGATTCACCGAGGAGTGCCCACAATGGGTGGCTTTTATAGAAAGCTTTATATCGTGACGAGTTCACAAATTTTTAGGGATTTTAAAATAAAGTGGTGCACTTTTATGAGTGCTTACAAATAAGCGCTGATAAATAGACCTTTAATTAGGGCTTATAACATAAGTGTTGAGAAAAATTCTATTCATCAACGCTAAAAAAGAAATGATAAAACCCATATTTATCTACATTAAAATTAGAGTGTTGACAAATGTTTATTTTATCAGCGCTTTATTTAGCACTCATAAATACCCAACTTTTTCAGCGCAGAAAAATCGCTGATAATGATTATTTTATCAGTGCTTATTACTAAAGCGCTGTTAAAGGATTTATAATTATAAATATAAATAAAAAAATTCTAAAGATTTATAAATACTTAATTAATTTATATAAATATCATTATTTTAAATATATTCATTTTTAAATATATTTATTATAATTTTATAATTAAATATTTCTAATTATATTAATATTTTTAAAAAATATTATTTATATCATTATATATATTTATATAATTATACAAATATATTTAATAAATATATATAAATATAAATATTTTAAATATATTCATTATTTAATAAATTTATTATAATTTTAATAATTATTTATATATACATAATTATTTATTTACAATTATAAAAACACTATTAAAAATATTTATTTATTTATAATTATGAATATATAAATGTATAAATATAGTAACTATACATTTCTAAATTTATTTATTTATAAATATCTTTTTACAAATATATTTTTAACATTATTAATGAATATATAATTTTTAGTTCCTGTATATATGTTATGAATGAGTGAAATTGAATAAATTAAGAATATAGGTACTCTTTAACAATATTGAAAAAATGGAAAAGTTCTCTATGTGTGCATATTATATATAAAAATTCATTAATTACATATATTTGAAATCAATATAACACACATTAGATCTATATTAAATAGAAAAATCAAACGGTTTTTGATTATATATAAAGCATTATGCAATTCATCAATATTTTTAATTCATATTAATTTTTAATTATAAAACATTAATCAATAAATATGACTTTTTAATGTAAATCGCATAAATATTTTGCAATATATAAATCATATTTATATACATTAATATATATGTATATATTTAGTATATACAATTTAATAACATTAATTATCATAATTATCTAATTAATAAAATGTTTAATTTTTAATAATTTATAATCAATGAATTCATTTTTATTAATAATATAATTAATAAAATTTGTAATAAATGTATTTTATTTATTTATTTAATTATTTCATTTTTTAGTGCTAAAAATGCAGTGACGAAAGAAATATTTATCAACTCTAAGCATACAGCATTGAATAAGTTCACCATTTATCAACACTAAAACATAAGAGATAATAAAAGATATCCTTTATCAGTGCTAAAAATAAAGTGGTAATAATGGATACCTTTTATCAGTTTTATAAATAAAGCACTGATAATGGTTTCCTTTATCAATTCTAAAATAAAAATACTAATAAAATGTTAAATATATTAGCACATTCTTTAGCGCTCATAAATATGTCGTTTATCATTTTTTCTTCTAGTGATAATAAATAACAACACTGTTAAAGGACAATTTTTTAGTAGTGATACCTGGTCATCAAATGATGATTCATATCGCAATTAGTCTAGATATACCTGTCCAAAATCTTCTTCCACTCCCAACTTCATTTTTTCAAAAGAACTCATCAGAGACCAATCTTCCACGTATTATTTTATTTCTTGAGTTGGTCATTTTCTACTCAGTGCATCTGTGACCACAATCTATTTTTTAGGAGTATAATAAATATCAAAATCAGATATCTGGAGATACACCTCCCAGTATCTCTGGTGCATGTTTAAATCCCACTATGTGAAAATATACCTCAACCTTTTGATGTTATGTTTTGGGTTCTTTCATAACCAGTGATAACTAAATTATCATGGGTATGATAGTTATTATAATGACAGAGTAATTTCAAAGAGACATAGGCTATCACTTGTCTCCCCTGTATCAAGATACATCCCTAACTCATGCCTAAATTATCATAGAAAAAACATAACCTAAAACAGGTTTTAAATGAACTAAAACAAGATCTAAATTCAATCTCACCTTCAGTTCCTCAAAATATCTCTAACAATTTTCATTAAACTTAATCTTTACACCCTTACTGGTTAAAGATGTAATCGAATATGAAATATTAGATAAGTCCCAAACAAACATCTTGTAATAACCAACCAACCCCAAGAAGCTACGAATTTCAAACAAATTTCAAGGTCGTTCCCTGGACTGAACCTTATATTCCTTTTTGGTATCCACCTATATTCCCCACTAGATATAATATACCCTTTAAACATTACTTCTTCAATCCAAAACTCACATTTGGAAAGCCTACCATGCATACGACGTTACCTAAAACATCTATGAATGATATACAAATGGTCTATGTGAACCTCCAATATATTGAATTAACCAAAAACATCATCCACAAACACCACAATAAATAATTCTAGGAACTGATTTATGATTAATTTAATTAACTCCATAAATACCACTAGATTGTTAGTTAGTCCAAATAACATAAACAGAAACTCAAAATGCCCATACTATCTCCTAAATGATGTATTAGGTATATCCTCTTATCAAAATCTCAAAAGGTGGTACCATGAGCATAGGTCAATCCTTGAAAACCAATGATCCCCACGAATTTGATCAAAGAGTTCATCAATCCTAGGAAATAATTATTTGTTTTTGATGGTCACAAGATTTAACTTCTAATATTCAATGTAATGTATGAGGCTACTGTATTCCTTCATAGAAAATAGAAAATGAGAATCCCATGGAGACATGATAGGAAAAAAATACATTAGCCTCTAGATCCTCAACATACTCCTTATGTTCTAATAATACAACATGCTTTATATGGTAAGATAGAATAGAAATGTACAACATTTCAGATAAGAGGGCTATAGTAAACTTGACCTCCCTCTAGGTTAGTAAACCAGAAAAATAATACAAAAATTCCTTAGGGTATACACATACTACCGTAGGTATATGGATTACTATACAAGGGTTATAATCATGAATAAATATATCTTGAAATTGGCACAAGATACCCCCATAAAATGGACCAATAGGCCCCACCCACCATGATCTAGAGTCTCACTCTCCCTGAAAAACATGAGTGACCCAATCAAAAGATAAGAACCAAACTCAATGGTGATAATAGTCTATCTAGGTCTTACAACTAATCATCCAATACATATAGAAAAACAATTTGAATATTTCATGATCAGTCACTGTGCAATTAAACTGTACCTTGAATTTGGTTATTTTCACCATACATGAGGGACTCTTGGAACCTTGTTCAGACCAATTTTCCAAAGGTGTGTACAGATCTAAAAAGTGTGGAATATGATCAAAAAACAATCCAAACTTCAAATATATTCCAAAATATAAAATAATGATTGTCATCTGTATCAAACAAATCTAGCATCATAGAAGAAAAAATAAACATCTTACCTCTAACTGTAGCTAGCCCTGCTTCAGATTCCTCTAGCGTATAATCTTCCTTATAAAGACATAAAATATTAGATCTTTCCTTTGATTTATTAGACACATTAACATCATATACACTTCATAATAATAACCATCACCCTTGTATTCATCGATATGAACCTACAATCCCTTTATGATTGTGTATACAACCTTGCTTAACTGGGATATCATATCCTGAAAATATTTATGAAGGCCATATTGTCCACATCGATGAAAAGTCTTGGTATCCTCAAAATAATTAGTCTTGGTGTGAATAGGCCTATAAAAATAATATAAAATAACCTTTTACTATATAGATGAATCCCTTGAAACTAGTCCTAAAGAAAACTTGATAACCTTGCACTTCCATTTTTGACTAGAAGATACTCCCTGTCTAGTGATAGTGACAACTGAATGTCTTGCCAAACCTATTTTTATAGCCATGTCATCCTCTTCCAAATATTCTTTTTCAACAACTTCATTTAATTTTATATGGAACATGAGAATCAATATTGACTAAATATCAAGCTTTGGTCCCAACTCAATCTTATGAGCCTTCAGGTACTCATTAGTGACAAGCATTGATGCCTGATTCACCGACTTAACAAAACAAGTGCAAAAATCTAGATCTGTATGCTCCCCTTGTTCTATGGTAAGAAATTACTCGGTATTATCTACAATTAATGTATTTGGGTAAAACATGTGATTGAATATTTTCTTAAATGCAGTCTTGGTAAGATCCTTATGCAACCTAGTTTGTAAAATAGAGTCCCACTATCTCAATCCCAATCCTTTATTCTTATACATGGAAAACCCACATTTGAGTCCTCATGAGTCTTCAAAAGATGAAAATCCTCTCATTCCTATTAATCCATTATTTGTATTTTGGTAGTACTTTTTCACCACTAAAGGATGGTGGAAAATGATTTGTAAATTATGGGTCGTAATCTACTACTCATCCAAACTTCAAGACACATACTTGACCCATAGTCTGAATGGTGTAGATTATATCCAATTCCAATGAAGGGTATACTAAAGGTTCTATCTACGAAACCTATATTGGTGATACCTAGATAATATTTGGAAGTTATCTTCTATGATGAATTGTCTAAAAATCACAAGATAAGAAACAATCAGTCCAAAGTAGATTACAAGATCGTAATACCAAATACTGGTATTGATATCAAAGATTTAAAATGATAATAATTTAAAAAAATTTGAATTATTCAAATGTGAAATAATTATTTAAGAATGAAATCAATAAATTTAAATAAACTTCCCACACATTTCATTAAAATTAACTCAAAAAACAAGTCTCAACCTTGGTAAAAAGTTTCCAACCACCCATGGTAACTCAAGTTTAGACATGGAAGTGAGCTGGCTCGGCACCCAACTAACTTAATACAGACATTCTAATGAAACTAACTTCTGTATACCCAAGACAGAGTACCAAACTCAATAATTTCTAAAACAAATCAAAATGATCATCCCTATAATACCAATTTGTAAATAACTAACCCAGGTCAACTAGGCATGTCACCCAAGACGGTCCACCATATGGTGAGGTATAAACAATATAACAGAAACTAGTCTTGAATATAACCAAAAAAAGACATAAAACCAGATTAGAATCTGGTGGAAATAGATACAAGAAGATATATATAATCCAATACAAATAAAATAAATGAGAAATTCATGAATTATACAAGACTAAAAAGTATCTATATGACCAACTCTCACCTCTAAACCATTCTATTATGAAAAAAATTATGACAAAAAACTTGTAATACTACACAATTCCCTTACCTTTCCCTAATTCCTGTAAAATAAGTTTTACAACCACCCAAGGGAAAAATTAGTGTGTGATTAAAAAACATAGTATTATAATAGAAAGGAGTCTATAAAAGTTCAAATATTAATAATTCAAAGGTTCTAGCTTTAAAATAAAATCCATTTTATAATGAATTTTCATAAATAAAACAATTTGTAAACATTTCCCTTGGTTTCTATAAGTAAAAATCATATTCGAAAAATATATTAATATATTAGGTATAAAAGAAATATTGTTAAATTAAACATTTGATAAGATATTCATGAAATATATCATCAGGTGACAAACTAGGTATAAAATACAAATCACAGGATTTTGTCCATAGGCTGTGGGAATATGTACTAGAAATAAAAGAATACTAACCCAAGAACATGTTTGTTCCAACCAATATCAAGTCCTTACATAGTCATTTTATATCACAAAAGAAACCCCTAGTGGTTCCATATACACTAGGGTCACCTATTTCTATTCTATAATACACTAATGGTTCCCAATTTTTCATTTTTTTAAAAAAACATTTCCCAAACCATGCTCACATTTAATTGTCACCTTTTTCAATAAATAAAATACATTTCAAAAAGAAAATATATAATAACATGTATTAAAAACACTTTCATATGTCCACCTAACTTAATAACTATGGAAGCCTATATTCTTTTGACAATGGAGATCAACAAACCATGGATCAACCTTCAAAAGATAAGGCATGATATGAAAATACCAAGGAATGATTGAAAACATTAATTGATCATAGACATAAAAAAACACATTCCACACTACCATCAAAACCAAAGGCAATGAAAAATGAGATACCACTTACTAGGAAGATATTAAATATAATTACCATGATGATTAATTGTTGAACAAACAATTCAAAAGGTGTGGAGATCCCCAAAATCACCTAGGAGAGCTCTTAGGTTTTGAGAGTGAAGATTTTGGCTAAATGGAACAAAAAATAGACATGAATTGCATTTAAAATTAAAAACCATAAATAATTCATTATGTGAAACCATTTCATAGAATTAATTTCTTAATTAATGAAATATAATGAAAAATGCATCACGTCGGATTAAAAATACCATTTTTACCTTTTCCTATAATGAACCTAATTCACAGCATGTAAAACTGTCATTCCTTGAACAAATTCATGAAATGATCCTAGTAACTAATATATGATGTGAACCTAATTCACAATGTGTAAACATTTCAAGATTTAACCAACTCATGAAATCTTCCTAGTAACCAATACATGATGTGTAACCCTATCATATTGTAAAATCAATAATAAGACATCGAACAACCCACCTTCCTAAAAAACTCAAGCCACCTTCATTGTTCTATAAACATGGGGAGAACCCTAAAAATACCTCTAAATACATAAATCTGTATTCCATTAATCCAAAAATTCATACATACCCAGACATTAGGTCATTTTTTCCAACAAAGGTTATCTATTCTTGACAAACCCACAAATCACCCAAATGTAAAGGGGAACCAAAAATAAAAGACAAAGAATACCCAGAGGAAGATAACATGATGTTATATAAATTATCAACAAAACAATATAATATCAATACAATCTTAGAAAAATTTCTATTTTAGTTACCATGGCTTTTCTAGTCTAACATTCAATAGCCTTCGTCTATGAGAAATGAACAGATATATCCTCTCTTGTGATTATATGACACAAAAATGATTCCTTTTATATCCAACATTCACATTTTGTAAATTCTTAATACATTTTATCCTTCACTAGGTTCTTTAGTACAATTATCAAGTGGTATTCATCTTCTTACTTGTTCTTTAAATAAAGAAAAATATCTTTTATAAAGACTACCATAAGTGATCAAGTTAATCTCTAAAGACTTTATTCCTTAAATCCATGAATATAGTGGTGAAATTAGTAAGAATAAATTGCATAAATATATACTCATAGGTCAATACCTTATATGAAATGTTTCCTTTGGTATATAATCATTCTTTCCCATTGATGATGATCTCCAGAAAAATCTTTCTTGGAAAATTATTGAGCTCTACAAAGTTAATTGAACAAGTCATCAATATGGGGTAGGGGATTATTTTACTTGATTTTTTTCTTGTTTAGTTCATGGTAATAAATATAGAGTCTCATTGATCTATATTTCTTCTTAACAAGTATAATATGTTCACCCCCAAGGTGAAACACTTTCTAAATGAATCACTTATAAAGGTTCTCTTGTAATTTATTCTTCAATTCTTGAAACTCATCTAGGTCATTCTATAGGGAGTATTTGAAATAGGTGTGGCACCAAGTATGAGTTATATTGAAAACTCAATTTCATGATTTGATATAATACTAAAAAATTCTTCTAGATTGAAATTATCAAACTCCAACACAGTCTAAATATCATTGATGTTGAGTTTATCCAAAAATATATGAGGTAAATAGCCCTTTTGTATAGGAATCCAACCCATATAATGGATGTGATTTACATTAGAAGTTTATATTTCTTGTTACAATAAAATAAAATAATAGGATAGTTTGGAATATCAAACATGAGTTACCTTCCTTGGTAATTTATGGGGATTTATGTATATAATTACAATCCATGCCTAAGATAAGATCAAATTAAACTAGAGGGAGAATAATGAGGTTTTTAGGAAAAATTACAAAAAACTCCAACTGTAGAAGATTCATAAACAATGAGATACAATCATCATACCTCTAGGGATTTTCACTTATAATCTATATAAAATAATTGAGTATAGGAATTCATATTCCTAAATAATTTTCATTACATAAAAAAATCATATTACTAAGATCAAATAAGATAATTCAATATTTGAGCATAACTATGACCAACCCAACTTCATTGTTCTATCTTTAATCCCTTTCTAAAACAAAAATAGTTAGCACAACCATCAAGAATTGTTAATTATAGTGATTAATCATGAAAAATATGTTATAGAATTTCTAAATGAAGACAAATTATATTTAATATATGACACCTTATATTTAACCTAGGTTATTCATGGTCATTATTCAAATCCATCATGACGGTTTATAAAGAGTTTTCGAATTTCAAAAGCATATCCCCCAAGAGTGTCAAAACCAGTGTATAGCAAGGCCCATTGTCATGCACCAGGTAATGACAGATTCCATATCAATGCTTCATTTTTAGAGTTATTACTCATAGTTATAACTATTCTAGATCCACATCTACTTATAGTATCTAGATAGGTATATTTGTCTTGGAAAAGAACACTTTCTTTAACATAACGTAGGACATTCTCCTAAAATTAGGATTATCTTAAGGGTTCTCAATAACGTTTTCTCATCCTAGTTTCCAAAGGTTAACTAAAAATTACATTGATACCAATTATAAAGACCTAATCTTCTCATACATATATATTTAATCTTAAAAGATAAATATTCATTACACAATATAAAGAACCCATTCCAAAATCATATAGGTCTCAAGAATTTGGAAACATAGATACATACAAAACTGATCCATAAGTTAGCTACATCATATATCACTAAGTTATTTATAAATAAAAAACTTATTAGAAATATCATACATAATACCTTTATTCATAACCTAGTCAAAGGAAAAATAAGAAACAATGAGATCAAATGATTAGTAATATTAAACAAAGGAGATATCAACATAACACGAGAATAAGGGTATGAGAACATAAGAATTACATTTGAGATCCATATCCCACATATCATAGATCACAAAAATTAATCATGGCAGAAATAATTATAGTTCATAACCAATGAATCATATTGGAATATAAGAACATGATCCATGATAAAATAAAATTGGCATAATGCATATATTTTTGGTATACAAATAAGTAAACAAAATCTTTTTTCAAGGCTACCAGATAAAATAATTATAACACATTGGGCATGGGAAATCCACCCATATACTATATCGAAGAAGATTGGACATAACCATTTTATTAAAAAGGTAAAGCAAAATAACATAAAGGAGATGGATGAGGTCATGCAAGTATTCATTCCCTCATTCCAAAAGAAACCATGGAAGATAAAATATAAAAATCATAAGAATCATCACAATCACCATAATAGTCATAATCAGGTACGGGACCATGAGATCTGGTGACCATAGTTGGATTCAGATAGGAATAGTTCTTCCTATATCTTACATTCCTAGAAGGAACAGATTAAGAACCATCATCATTCATAACAAAAAAATTTCCTTTAACCAAAGCCAGACTATATGATGGTTTTTTGGGGGATTAATCCTCAACATCATCCCACTTTCCCTTAATACCCTGATTTTCCCTTAATTTATTAATTTCCTCTTGAATCTTTGATAGATTCCCATCATCATTTGAATTTTTTTCCCCTCAACTACAGGAGCGGGCTTCTTATGAGACACTCCTGGTGTGAGGCCTCTTTCATCCGCTTGAGAATTCTCTTCATGCTCAGGCACCTACGTCAAGGTCATTCCTAACCCTGGCCCATGAGTCACATGTGCTACCTTCAGTGACTTGTAGGGAATAGATTTTTTTGTCTCTATGTGGATCCACATTGTTTTTTGTGTTCTATTTGTTCAATTTATTCCTTCAAGAATCCTCATGGTGCCCCTTTAAAGAGAAAAAATAGCAAACCACATCCTTCTGGCATCTGTCCTTAACATGACCAATAGTCTGACACTCTGAACAAAAAATATGAATTCCTTCATAATCCACACTTTTTATTCCATAATATAATAAAAAAATCATCATTTCATAACCCATAGAAAGGAAATGTGTTTGATAAAAATTTCATCCTAGAAAAACCCATAGAAATGAAATGGGATTCATAATCATCTAGTCAATTAGTCATAGAATAACCTATAGAAAAGGAATGATTTTTATAAAAATATCATTATCTTAATCATAATCCATCCATATAAAGTATGTGAGTTGTAAAATTGGATCATATCCCATGTAAGACATAAGTAACAACCAAGTTTGTTTTCATTGATGAAAAAATTCCATAAAAATATCATTAAACCATTCTTGAGGAAAATATCCTTTCCATTTTGAAATCACATTTTTAAAAAATAAAATTTCAAAAATATTAAAGAGAAAAATTTCTTTTAAAAATCCCATGGAATCTTATAAGGAAGGAATTAAGTCATTGAGTTGTTAGGATAGTGGGGAATATTAGTTATGATGTACACATTAAAACAAATATTCCTTTCATATTTTCAATAAAAAGTCAAATGTACCTATTTTAGGAAAATTAAAAGAAGAATAACTTTAAATCATATTTTAAAAAATAAAACATTGGAAAAATTTCTTTAAAAATCATTGTATAATAGTAAAAAAAATTAAAATAATTTTTATAAACATGGACATGGAAGAAATAGATTTTTCCACTAAAGAGGGAAATAGATTCAATTTTTATTAAAAATTTCATTTAGAATTTTAAGTACAGAAAGGGAGGAAAATGAAAAAAAAATTATTTATTTTATTTAAATAACCATATTAGAATAAAATTTCATGTGTTTTTATTTATTTATCATAATATTTCATCATCATAATATTAATATTAAACAATTATGTAAAAAATGATATTGTAACATAAAACTTTTACCACTTTGGTATCAGTTGAATTGTATTACCCAAGAAAGAAATAAAATTATAAAATTATATATTTATATCCCATAATATCATGATAATAACCATAAAATCAGTTAATAGTCAGTATACACACCACACAGATTAAATAAGTGGTGTATAATGCATGTATCTGAGAGAAATAAATGTGAGGTCAAAATCTGTTGCCGCTATGGTAAATTTTGAATCATAAACCCCATGTAAGAATAACATTAAATGAAACTTTAAATATAATTATAATTAATAAATAATAATATAAAATTTAAAATTGTATGTATATAAACTATAGAAAAACAATTGGTAAATATGGCATATTTCTCCTAGAAATAGATGAGAGAATATAAATCCCTTATGTTATTTTTCAAATTACTTTATACATGTTAGAAATTACTATTTAATAAATATATTTTTATTAAAAATATATTAAATAAACATAATCATATTTATTATACCTTATATGAATTAAATATAACCTTTTATTCCACATTTATTAACAATTCTGTGATAAAATTTTATTTTAGGTAATAATTACACTATTTTTCATGTATGTTTTGGATTGGTAGTTTCAGTCCTTTCACATTGATCATGGATCAATAGTATATATATTTTTAACCATTATATTATTATTATATATATTAATTATATATTTATTTATAATAATCAATAAAATATATATATATATATATAGAAAATGAATTACGATGTTCATGGAGACGGTAGGTCGTTCATATGTAAGAACGTTGTTTCCATTTTCTTAATTGATGGAATGAAAGGAAGGGAACTAATATATTACCTTTAAATAGAAATTGGTAATTCTATATATATCACATATATACATTAAATTTATCCTTATTACATTCCATATAATGCGTACGTTAAAAATGAATCACATCTCTTTGTTGGGTGGTAGTTCTCCATACGCATGAGCGTCGTTATCATCTTCTAAAAAAATGGAATTAAAGAAGTTATATTATATATTATAATTCCAAGAGTATAAATATGTAATAAATATTATATAAATTTTTTAAATCCATTATTATTTCAATCCGTGAGATGTGGTGATGGAAAATAAATTACATGGGTTTGTGAGGTGGTAATCTGTTGTACACAAGATTGACGGTTCTGTTTCCAACTAGATATAAGAGGTTATAAATATAGGTAAAAAAATTAATGTAATGATATATCTATATATATTATATAATGGTGTTATTATATCATAAAATATGAATAAAATTTTATGGAGTTGGAAGAATAAATAAAACAAAAACACAAGTTTAAGAATTTTACCTCTACTTCGGTGAACCTCCTTAGGTTTATACCCAAAGCCTTATTAAAAGGTTATAATTAAATAAATAAGGCCAATATGATGTGGGGAGGGAATTAATAAATATATTTCTGTATCTATTTTCCAAACCAAATTTTTTTGGAGGTGTGAAGAGGAGACAAGAGGGGGTGCCTTTTTTAAAGTGGGGGAGAGGACACACTAGTATTTTTTAAAAATAAAAATGTGTTCCCTCATTTTAAATGAGAAACAAAATATCTGAAATGGTATATTATTGAACCATTTATGAGATAAGATAGATATACATCCATAAAATAGTAATGAGACATGTTTCTACACCATTTTAACCCTTATTTGTTAGTTTAACCCCTGGTAAAACTACCTTAACCTTAACTGTGGGAAATAATTTTTACTTTTTTTACTATTAATTTTGAAAAAAATAAATTTTAACTTATTATAAAATATTAATTATTATAATTAAAAATATTTAATCCATTTTTAAAAATTAAATTTAAAGAAGATGAAAATTTTAATTTAAAATGAAACCAAAAGACTTTTAGAAAAAATAGTTTTCCAAAGAGAAAATTTTCATAATTGTCAATTGTTTTAAGATAAAAATTAAATATAAATTTGAATAAAATTATATAAATTAGTTTATAATATTATAATTGAACATATTATAATTTGTAAATATTTTTAATCAATATGTAACTCTTTAAATTCTTTAAACGAAAATCCAGTTTTTAATAAAAAAAGTATTTTTCACTATTTATTGAAACATTAATCCCTTTAGATATTTTTTTAAAAATTAAACCTAAAATAATTTTGATTTTTTTTTCCAAAAATGAAGTTAATTTTTTCAAATAAATTTTCTAAAATATTTAATATTTTTTTTTATTTTTTTTCGAAAAAGCAATAAAAAACATTTTTTGTGAAAAACGTTTTTTCAAGGCATATAAATGCTTTAATAAAAAATAATTTATTATTAATAAAAGTATTTTATACATATATAAACTTTATATATATTGATAAAAATATTTTTATTCTAATTTATACCTGAAAGTTTAATTGTAATGTTATAATGGTCATGTTTAAATAATAACAATCATAATGTATCAGAATTCGTTAAAGTTTTGTTTTGTATGAGAAAAAAGATATAAAAGTAATTATATCATTAAAAAAACTATTTTATAAATAAATATCAGGTAGTTATAGTTTAATTAGTTTTTTAGACATACCTAAACAATAACATACCATAATTAATAGATGATTATGATTATGAAAGTGGTTTCTTTTTTCATAATATAATTTTTATAGAATAATAATGATATTATTTAGATAATTTTAATGTGTTGAATAATATTTTAATAGAGTTAAATAAATAATAAATAAACTAGAATAAAAATGATATACATTATTTTATACAGAAGGTATTCTGTACAAAGAACAGTTAATTTTTTCATCTCTTGAATATGGAGGGGAAAAGAAGTTAAATTATAATTTATCTCTAAATAATAATTATTATAATATATATTTCACATTTATTTTTCAATTTAACCCTTATCATAAAAAAATATAGATAGTGGTGAAAAATAGAAGTCTTTACTTCATATAGATAGAAGTTCGTACAATGCATGAAAGGATATCTCATTTTTCATAAAAGAAAATTGAACAGGTGGTTAACAGTCATTACTTTAGAATAATAAAATAAAGTAAAAAAATAATACTTATTTCATTATATTGGAATTATATAATTATATGTATAAGGTAAGAAATAAAATAAAAAAGGTCAGAATAGTACTCCTGTTGAGAACTTAAGTGTTTCCATAAAAGACTCCTTGGAAGACTCCTTAGAAATAGACTATTTAAGTAAATACCTTCAGAATAGAGGGATAAGGAAAAGGAATAGGGTTATAAAGGAAAGATAATTGGAAGGGTTTTAGGTGGAAACATACTTATTTGAGTTTTTATGAAGGGTTTCTGTTAGTCCCCTTTTATAAGTTGTGAGAATGGTATTTTTTGTAATGATAAACACTTAACCTAAAGGGAGAACATGTTAAACATGAAAACT
Source organism: Viscum album (assembly GCA_963277665.1). Lineage (NCBI taxonomy): Eukaryota > Viridiplantae > Streptophyta > Magnoliopsida > Santalales > Viscaceae > Viscum > Viscum album. Next base: position 227,529,917 of record OY728123.1, on the reverse strand, counting down.
AGATAAAAATATATAATAATTGAGTTTAAATAAATTTTTTTCTAACCACACCTCAACCACTAATTTAGAGACATTTTATTAACTTTTTTGTACCTTTTACTCCATAGGTCACCCCTTTTTACTATTTTGGTTTTCTACAATGATAACTAGTTTTTTTACCAAGGTAACTTATCCTTTATACCTGAAAATAATATGGTTTTTATTAAATAATCTAGATATTATAATTCAAGATATTAAATATATATTATTATAATAATTTTTAAAAAGATATGGAAATCAATTTTAGATTAACATGTGAATAATTTATTAAATTAATTTTTTCTAAATATAACTTCTGTTCAAAAATGTCAAATATATATATTTTAATTACAATAAATTTATAAATTAACTTATAAAATAAAGATTTTCACTATAAAACCAAATTATAAATTTCCATGTCATAGCTTATATACTAATAATGTTGTAAAAGTCATAGTATTTTTAAAAATGGTATTTCTGCACTATTCACTTAAGAACAATTTTTTTAGAAAAATACAAAAAATAATTTTTATATAATATTCTAATGATTAGCCTAAAAATTAATTAAATTTTTTTAAATAATCATTCTATAATTTATAAATTTACTATTTAAATAAAATCATAAATTAAGGTTAAAACCCATCTTTATATGAAATCATTATTTAGGTATATTATCCATTCTTCTATAATTAATGCTAATATTTTCAATTTTTTCACTTATGACTTGTTTTGGATTTTGAGTTAGTAAAATCTTTTATCCACTAGTTACTTAATTTAGTTTTAATATATTCAGGAAAAATTATTATTTATTTAGTTTTCATTACTATTTATCATGGGGTTAACTTGGTGACTTGTAATTCCAATACTAATTCTTAGTAATTTTATTGATTTTTGGTTTTATGTTTATAAATTCTAAACTTATTCAAGACATTATAAAGTAGAGACAACTACAGGCCTGGTCATGTTTTTTGTTGTTTCTAGGGACTAGGTTAGACTTTGATTCTATGGTTATGACAAGACTTTTCCCTCACTTTTTTAGTTTCTTAATTTTGTTTTATAATTTCGATTTCCCATATATAAACATAGATATATTTGTAATTATGGTTTCATAATTTCACAATGAAGTCGCACATTCATTTGGTGATGAAATTGTATTTCCTTGGGAAAACATAAACATACATAAGAGGAGAGTTCAGAATTAAACCATGAGTCCACATCCAAACCACACAAGAGGCATTAGGCCATGTAATTTCACTAAAGAATAATTCCTAACAACCATAGAGTAACTTTTTATGAATTATGTCGAATCCTAGAGAAACTCATTAGGTAGTCAACTAAATCAAAGGAGTTATACAATTATGAAGATGGATTTTTATTGAATCATGAGTGAGATCTTATGGTTATACCATGATTGAGGATGAATATACAGAGTCCTTTAATGCCTAGGGATATTGAGACAACTACACTTAATGAAATTGAGTATGATAAAGTAGTGGTGGAATAAATAACAAGTCTTGAAAAGTTCTTGAAAAATAAGATGAAGAGTCTGATCAAATCATTGAAAATATTGAAGTGTATCCAAAAGAATAGGAGCATTTTCAAGTTTGTATAATGTAAGAGTTGATTCCTCTATAGTTATCAAATAATTTATTTTCTCATTCACAATGTTTTAATAAGTTTCCAATGGAAAAGAAGAGTAGAATCAAGTATAATGCACAACAAAGTCAGAATTTATTAAATCAAAGATGGTTAGCTTTATACCATACTCCTATTTCATTATCTAAGAGGTATGATTGAGATTAATAACATTAAAAAATATCTTTACAGGAGTCCACCCTAGTTTTTTTTCATTTTATTAATTTAGTTATTAATTTATTAATCTCATTTTATGATTTATTTATAATCCCATTTAATCATTTTTGGACATAATGTATAGACCTTATTCTTTCTCTATTAATGAACAATAAAATGTTTGTGAGAGATTTTGGTCTAGATGGACCAGCATGTTGGGTTATCCTAGATTTATTTCCAAACCCTCTTTTGTGGCCATTCCTTTTCAAATACAATAGTGTTTCATAGAGATATAGAGTTTATGAATCTCATTTAGGATGATTTTCAGGGATGGTCTATGTCACTTACTTTACCAATTTAGTATGCCTCACTCCCATGCTTGAATACAATGATATTTATATGTTTAGGATTTTTGAGTATAGATGTAGGCATTATATCCAATCAAAATTAAATATATTTCATTTGATATGCTTTTATAAGGTCTTGAATTTGGCCCTAATTTTATAGTGTAACTAGATAAAGGGAATGAAATCTTGAAAACATGATTCTTCTACTATGGTTGTATGTGGTTAATCCAGCAGTAGATATCAAAGTTATGAGACTTTTATCTTGGTTGGAGGTCAGTGGGTTATCCAGGGTAGGGATTTATCAATTCCACTAAGAGGGAAAGCCTCAATATAGTTTTATTATTGAGGAAATTTGTGGAATATTCATCTTAATTATAATAGGATTCTAGAGGAGTGTCTCTGATGTGTGGAGATAGGGAAGATACGAAGATTATGTGGAATTTTCCCATGATTTGTTATTATGTATGAATCTAGTCAAACTCATGGATCAAGAGAAAGGCTAGGAGAACCATAATTTTGAGGAATATAGGCTTCCTCTAGTAGTTTATTTCATATATGGGGTAATGGTTCCCAATGGTTGGTGAAATAGTTCCAACATGGTGATGCCTTTTAGGGGAGTTATGTAATGGGAGATCAGGGATGAGGTTTAGGAAAGCTTCATGCCATTGAGAAGACATTGAGAATCTATTATATTAAATATGTTTTTTTCACACACATCCATATTTCCTGAATTTTCTAGTGATATGGAGATTATCATTGTGTTCTTATATGGGGTTAAGTCCATCAATACACCCTTTGGGATTTTATCTGAGGGTATCTAAATATTTAAGTATTATTCTGTAGTTATCAGTAGATGTTGGATTCTCTAGGACTAATTTATTTTAGATATATGTGACATCAATATGGTCCTTGGGATAGACTTTTTGACTTGTTATTGAGTACACATAAAGAACTATCACTAGTGGGTTTCTTCCACATCTATAGTGGGTGACTATATACTTGCATTAAATATGAGGATCTCTAGGTATTTAATTTGATATCTATCCCTCATTGGCTAGGGAATATAATAGTTCATCTTTCTAGTATTCTTTTTGGATGATAAATATACATTCCAAACAATTCCTCCTCCAATTTCTGACCTATTTCATCATGTCTTTATGGGGAATTTATCTATGTTTCAACCTGATAAAGAGAGAGATTGAGTTTATAATAAATCTTTTTTAGTAATATAGACCATATCAATTCCACCTTATAACTTGGATCTCAAATAACTTGTAGAGTTAAATTATTATCTAAATAATCTAGAGGTGATGGGGTTTATTCTCTCATGCACATCCTCTAGTGGTGATTCAATATTATCCACTAGTAAGTCATATGGTTCATTGTAATTATGTGTGGATTACTACCGACTAAACCTTGTAAAAAATAACAACTATTATCCACTTCCTCCTATAAATTAAATATTTGAAAAATTGATAGGATACAAGTAGTTCTCTATGAATGATATGATATTATGTTATAATTATTTATGTCCAAGAACCAGAAATATTATGAGTATTAATTTCAAGATCATGTATGGACTGTATGAGTACCTTGTCATGCAATTATATTTAATGAAAACATTTTCTATTTATATGGTGATAATGAATAATTGCTTCCATATATATCTATATTCATTCATGGTTATCGTATTTGATGATATTCTGGTGCACTCCCAGTCATGGGGGTATGTTCTTTCTATATGGGGACTATTTGGAGAACACTGGGAGAGAACCTGATGCATTCTAAGCTCTTGAAGTGTTAGTTATAGATTATAAAGATTTTCTTCTTGGGGCATGTGTAATCATAGGAGGATGTTCATTCAATATGGGGACTATTTGGAGAATAGTGAGAGAGAACTAGATTAATTCTAAGATCTTGAAGTGTTAGTTATAGATTAGTGAGATGAATTTCTTAGGGCATGTGTAATCAAACACACTATTAATATTAACTCAAAAATAAATAGATAATATAATTTAATAAATATATTAAAACTAAACTAACTAACTAGTGGTGAAAATATTAGACTAACATAAAAAAACAGAATGGAATAAGGGGATAAAACTGAATCTAGGGATGGTTTCTCATAAAAATAAATATAAATTAGTATAATATGTCAAAGAAATCAAATAGTTACACACAAGACTTCTCAAAAAATATACATCTACCTATAAGCACAAAGTAAAACAACCTAGTTCCAATAATCCCCTTTTAAGGTAATCTATAACTATCCAAGGTGAATTGGAGTCAAACTCAAAAGTTAAAGGTTATGCTAAGGTTTTCTCTCATTACCACACTTCCCTAAACTACTCCAAATATCCTCGCATAGCCTCTATAACTCTCTCTAGGCCATAGGGAACAAGAATAAGAGTAATTTTTTCTATAATACTAAACAAATACGAAACTTCACAATAATATAATAATTGAAAACACATCAGTACATACCTAATTAAACAAATTCAACCCCTCATATGAAACTTAGACACTCATAGTTGATTGCACAACCATGATTAAACCAAAAAATATAGAATACTTAATATACAATAAAAATGAAATTTTCTAACAATTAAGGTAAATTACTTTAATTTCATTAGCATAAACAATGTATAAATTCAGATTACATAATGAGAAAAACAATAAAAGAAATACTAGTTAAATAGTGTAATGATCAGTTAAACCCACATCTTCTACTCTTACTTCTGATATTGATATTGATCTTCCACTTAGTCAGTGGACATCACCTCTATAATAGAAGCCAAATTGTACACAAAAACATATTTTCCTATTTATAGACAACATCATGTTTATGAATCTATTCTATAATATATTTAATTTTACTTCATATGTCACTATATTCACTCATATATGAATCATCCAAGGGACCATTTGTGATAATCCTCCTTTTAACTCCCACAAAATGTAACTTTGAATTATCCAAGATATAGGTTGGCATGTTGATATGTATTTACATATCCATTTTTATATCCCATTTATCTTTAATTTCATCTCTTGAGTTAACATTTCTCCATTATCTTTCACTTTAAAGGTCTCTTAAACTCTATATATGTAGACATGAGTACGAAGTGCATTGATTCCCATAAAAAGCCTCTAAAATATAAACTTTATCTTTTCCATGGAGAGAAAAACTTTGGCCTTATATATTTATATAGTTATAAATATGTTGAATGATTATTATCTTACAATATAGACAATCGCTTCGATTAGACTCTTTTGTACATGCATTCATGGTCCACATAGTGTCATGTTATCTACATCCACAACCTCATTCATAGATCAAACCATTATCTATTCCATGTTTGGGTGCTCCATATCCATGTAATAATCCATTATGTAGTTATCTCTATGTAAATTGGGTCATATTATTATCTCTTTCCACACTTTTGTAAACACACCTCATTTCAACTCCTCAACATGAATTTCTTCATTTTCATTATTTTATGGTGAAACTAAAAATACCATCTCATATCCCTCCTTCAAGGATCTATATATAAGATCCCTACCCAGTGAAAAATAGTTTCCATTGATGTAGAAATTCTACTGATATTGGCTCATATTAGGCATTGTAATGAAATTTCAACATGGATGCATGGTCATCATAGTAATTGTCGTGAGGAATTGGAGTCCCTAGGATAGTTTTGGTGGATCTTTAGCATAGAGAGAAATCATAAAGAATGTGAGGGTGTATATGAAAGAGACAACAAAAATTCCACACCAAACAACATCCCAAATGAATTTAATCTGCATTAGGCATGATGAGAACATTCTAAATATTAATATTCAGTATATTTTCACTTTATAATCCTACAACTTATTTCATACTCACCTCATTAAAGCCTGACTAGAGTTAGTGTAATCTTAAGATCTCCCATACCTAACCCCCATAGTGAAGATACCCATCCTCCTCCATATCTCTACATTCCATACGTAACTTGACTAATCCCTTTGTGATTCTTATCTTGTTTTTTCTCCTCTCTTAGCCACTGTGTTATAAGGATACATTTTTTACTATAAAAGAAAACATATTTTAGAGACAAATATCTTCTTCAAAATATCATTAACAGATAACAATTTTTATTTTATTTCCAAATTTAATATAAAATTATAAATTTCCCATAAATAAATAAAAAAATTAATATTTGGAAAAATAAATTGAAAATTATTGAAATTAAGATATTTAAATTTGAAAAAAGTCATAAAATTAGTGGTTTAGATCTCCCACACACATAAACCTTCTTTCCATCAAGTATATCATCTTAATGTAAATTACAAAGAAATACTAGTCTACCATTATTCAAATTACAATGTAACAAAACCGAATAATTATTAATGGTGGGATACACATTTCAGATCACTTAAATATATTTTTTCAATTCCTTGTTTTTATAAGAAAATAATCACCCATGTATTTTACTTTTTTCCCTTTAAAATAGATTTTACTATCCTAACTTCAATTATATCATCCCAATTTATCATTACTAGGAATTCCACTATGTCATCTTCCACAATTTCATTTTTTAAATCATCACTCTAGTAAAAATTTAATAGTGGTATTATAAAACCTTGAATACATGATCCTATCCATATTCCTTCATAAGATCACAAATATCTCCCCCATAAAAATCAGAATTAATTATGGGGGATTAAAAATTTGGATAATAATTCTCTATGTATTTGTTTTAGTAGGTAAATGATGTGAAAAATAGTTAAAGGCTCAAAAGTAGTTTACCACTAAATCACATTGCATGATAAAAAAAGTAAAGTATAATGATAGTTTTATTCTTCAAATGACATCTTCCCACTTACTAAAAGTCAAAGTAAGGTCATGAATATGACAATAACATATATTGAATGGTACCCACTTGTTTTTTTCTATTTTTAATTTTTTTTATAAATTTATGATTTATAAATGTCCCACATCCACCACCAAACCCCAAATGATCAAGATCATTGATGAATTAATGTTGATGTTTGAACCTCCAAGGATGTAATGGATTTTTTCAACATTTTTCATTTTTTTGGTTTTTATTCATACTTTAAAAAATGTGAGAGGATAAAAAATAAATCATAATCATAGATAAATGTGAATTTCCTAATACCCAAGTAGTAACATAACATCTCCCATTATAATTAAATACTTCTCTTCCACCATAAAAACCCTCTCACTATTGTCTAAACCTTGAATATCATGAAAAATTAAAAAGATTAGGGTAAGAAATGATAAAACAATTTATGGGGACCTTTCCTAATAAGTTTATTCATATATTTTATGGGATAAAAAGGATTCAAATTTTAAATTAGGTATCAAGTATAATGTATTCATAATAAAAACTCCTCAATAATTTGAAATGTAACTATGAACAGTCATAACTTTGACAAGATACCAACCTAAGCACGGTCATGTGACATTCCTCAATTATGTCTCAAGAAATATAGTATATGAGATATTAATAAATTTTTTTTATAATAATCCCTTGAATAGGAACATATAATAAAATTCAATCAAACAAATCACTAATTATAATAACAAACTAATCAACTTGAATTTGATAAAATAAAATCATAAAAAAGGAAGGTAAATTTCATCTAAAAAATTAACATGTCTCCCCAAATCATAATACATAAAATTAATACCCATATGATTTTTTGTAATCATTTACACCCATATTACTCATTAAATATCATAAAAATGGAATATAAAACATGGTATCATGGGATTACTATGAAAATATTTTAATAATAAACAATTACTTAAAATATTCTTATGAGGTATGTATTTTTCAGATGAAGTTCAAAAATATAAATTAAATTTAGTTGGGGTAAAAATAAAGAGTTTAAAGCAACATCCCATTTTCTCATAATTTTTTTTACTTTATTCTTGTTTCTATATGTTATTTCCATCATTATCATACAAAATAAAATAAACAAAGGTAAATCATAGGGTCTATGCACTTAAGATTAAATAGATTAAATAGGATTGGAACTATATTCAATAAAATATTCATAAATTAAAAAAATACTAGATAATTCATAAAAACCTGGGTTTCCCCACATAAAGTAATTATTTAAAGTCATTAAGCTCAACCTAACCTATTAGAACACATAATATGAGTATGGTATAATGATAACCATCTTATATTTATCATATTTTGACTTTGTTTCACAACCAACTTCTTTCTACTCTTCTTCCTCATTGAAAACTCATTAAAATTATGTGAATGAGAGAACCAAAAATTAGATATCTTTTAAAAAAGTAACTCTCCAATTTTACACACTTCATATGAAACCTTTAATTGTGGATGCACTACCATATTTTCAATGATTTCTATGGACACTTTATCTTATTCTTATAGAAATTTTTCATGACCTGTGTTTTCCCATACACTACTCCATTGTCCTTAGGTTCAGCAATAGTATATGTTAAAATATCCTTATATTAAACTTTGATATATGCTTCCTCATTATAATACTCCTTAGATTATGCATCAATCTTGGTGTCACTGTCAGATCTCATTCCTGGTTTAATACAATATTCATCTTCATCATTGCATAACTATTTTGATTTGTTTTAACCCCATATTTGTTTCGCTAGGATTTGAAATATTTGTTCAAAGAGAACCTCCATGGATGAGAGGGATTCTTCATTAGTGTAATGGCTCAGTATAGTGTATCCAATGTGGGGTCAATGGGGGCTCAGGCTCAGATTCAGAACACTCCTCTTGGTTATACTGATTTTATATCCAATGAGAACCAATTTCAACACAAAATTAATGTGGGCGTTCATCAAGAAATTTTATGACAATAATTACAAATTTAATTCCCCAACTCTAGTTTCCCAGAGTCTATGAATTATTAAATAACATTTCCATGATCACTAGATATCAAGTCTCGAAATATTGATTAGTTTAGTATCCTTGGTGTACAAGTTACATACAAAACTTTTACATTACATTATGAAATAAAAAAACATTGTGTGTCCTTTGAAAACACTCATATCCCTTAGACTATCCCTGTAGTTCAATCATAACATACTTCTTCACATCTTGGGAAAAATAAAACGTAATAAAGGGGTGAGATCAAATTCTCTGTAAGGATAACAATATAGTGAAAACTATCATAAATAAGCATAAACATTGAAGAAAATATATAAGACTAAAACACAAGCCTTCTAAACTTAAAATATAGCATAAAAAGGAAAAGATAAATCAAATAATTCCATTTACATATTCACAGGGATATTCTACTAGTTGAATAATCACATATAATATCAATAGATAATTTCAAAATGATGGAATGAATAAGACCGGACATCATAACCACATACTAAGGGCTCGTTCCAAGACTAAAAATAAATTTTTTGTCAAGGCATTATTCCAAGACACTAATTTGTCTCATGATACCTACCAATTCATCTAGGAGCTATAATGGGATCTACCTATCACTTACTAAGTCCAATAGATTCCTAATATGAAAATTTTAAAACATAACATAAATATTTATATTAAAACTAGCATACGAAATGTTAATACACTAACCATAAACTGTGAATGGTATAAAAATAACACATCCACAGTAAAAAATATCACAAAACCTTCAATAAAATATGGAATATTTTATCATAATAAATCAACTTCACACAAGTGTAAAATCCATCAAATGATGTTGACGTAGATGAAATCAAAAACTATTTGAGAGAAATATCTCCTTCTATTTTGAAATCATTTAAGAGTCATGTAATTATAAAAGAAAATATTTATTTTGAAAATATTCTCATAATCTTGTAATGGAAGATTCTAAGGTGTTATAATAATGGAAAATAGCTTCACCCACCGTATATGTTAAAAAAACATTATTACCTTAATTTTTTGAAAAGGTCATATTGTACCTTGTTTGGAAAATGACAGAAAGATTCCTTTAAAAACATTTTATAAAATTTCAAACAAGGGTATAAATTACTTTAAACCATATTCTAGGAAATAGTAAAAAAAATTGAAATACATTTTTAAGAAACACATGTGTGGATGATAAATAAGTCTCAGTATATAATTACGTATAAACAACCTCAGATAAATAAAGAGATTGTAAAATTAACCCTTACCTTGTAATTTCCCTTAGTCAAGGGTATGTTAACCTTCTGTATAATAGTTAAACCATTTTTTATTAAATTATACAAGAACCAAATAAATAAATATGATATCATATATGATCTTATAATATTGCTTTATTAATAATATTTTAGTAGTATCATTGTTTTAGGTGTTAACTGATTCATTTTACTTTATATGATTTGTTACATAAGTAATGTTTGTTATGGATAGGAAGTATTTTATTCATATCCAGAATGATATGAAGTTCTAAAACATATATTTTTTTATTCATCAAATGAAAATTATTCTTGAATGGTTATGATGTGGCACAAACTCTCATCGCGTTGTGGAGATGGTAATCCGTACGTACGCATGAGCGACAATATCAGTCTATTAGTGGTGAAATAGTATGTAATTGGATTGTATATTATATATAAAAGAATAATTAACAAGTTATATTTATTATTTGCGTCAATTATACTCATTATTATACCCATCTAAATAATGAAGTGTTTAATAACAAACTACACTACAACATGGAGACGGTAAGCTGTACGTACGCACGTATGGTGACTTTTTCATTCATAGGATGGATAGAATAATTAATATGATTGTACCATATTTATAATAACATCACAATATTAGAAGGTACTGAGGTAATTATTTTATTATGGAAACAATAAAGAGAGAGTAAGTGGAGGAATAAAAAAACTTTGAAAGATGTGATGGAATAATTACCTCTTCTTCGGGTGTTTCCTTTTGATTTAATAAAAAGGGATCATTAGGATGGATTTAGGATCAATTTAATGCCACTAGGTTGAAGTTAGGGTATTTTTGAGGATATTTTATCAGGTTTTGGCCAATACAAAAGTTTTTGGAGGTGTGAAATTGAAAGAAGGGGAAGTAACCTTTTATGAGAGAGGTGAGGGTCACTTTAGGAAAAGCTTGAAATATTATTTTATTATAATATAATTTTCGGTTTCGGATGACTCCAAAAGGATTTATTTTGAGGGTAAGGTGGTTCTAGGTAGAACATATCTAAAAAAATAGGTTTTAGACAAGTTTAGGTCACCATATTAACCTTATCTTTTGGATTTAATTCTTAGTTAAATAGTTTAACATTTACAATGTATTCTTGTATTATTATAATACATGGTTAATAAACTTAATATAAAACTACAAGAGAACCTCAAGTGGTTAATTAATGAAATATCGATAATTACGTTTGTCTTTTGTCTGATCCTTATATTTTTAGGACAATTATATAATTTAATAAAACAGTATTTTTTTTAAAACTCATTTATGTCAATTTTGTCACTATTTAGTATTCGATTTTTTTAAAAGTCATAACAACGTTTTCACTTAAAAGAATTTATTTAATAAACCCTAATATGTCATATTAACCTATAAAATTAATGGAATTCATTAATAGTCTTGATTTACATTTATTTTAGTATTTATAATATAAATTATTTTAATCATTCATTAATAAGGTAATTACCGCATCATCATTGCGTCATAAATACATTTGACTATTTAATTTATAAAAATTATAAATAAAATACCATGATGTATGAAATATTTTTATATTATTAATGAATATTTACAATCTAATTTATCTTATGTATAACCCCATATTAAAAATGGTTTAGTTATTAAACATTGAATTTAACACTTTTAACTCTTCTTAAAATAAAATAATAATAAATGACCTAATCTAATACAAGTGGATCAAAAAGGGTTATATTTTATTCCTAATGTTGATTTTGGTCAAGATAAACTTATCCAATAGAATTAGTACATGTGATAGGGTAATTATAATATCATTTTTACCATTAATTACCATATTTACTTTTAACCGTGGTAAATAAAATTCAAAAGTTATTATTCAAAAAAAAATTATTTTCATCATATTAAACGAAATTTTACATACTGATTTCAACCATGTATCTTTTAGTTTTTAAATTCAATTCATAGAAGCGGTAAAATTACATTTTATACAAATTTGCAAATGTGCCTAGATGGTGGGTAAAAGACGTTAAAAGGTTCAATAAACTTTTATACATCTAATCTTATTATAAAATGACTCAAATGAATTCAATTAGAATAATATAGGTTTTATTTATCTATATTAAATTTAAAATAAATTTAAATTAAAATAAAAATTATTAAAATAAAATGTCGATTTTAAACAATAACACAGTGTTTTTCACTATTCATCAAAAATTGAAAGTATTCAATAAAATACAAAAAATTCACCCAAAGATAATTTTGATATTACAAATTCAAAAATTATTTCTATTTTACCAAATTCAAAACAAAGAATTTTCATTAATTAATTTAAAATTAATTCTCATTATCAAAACCAAAAAGCTGGTTTTTAAGAAGTAAAAACGGTCAAAAGATCAATATGTGTTTATGTCCAATTTACAATGACCTAACTTATATTAAATGATAAAATTATAATATAATTATACTTTAAGACCATTAAAATTCATAATTTTATTATATAAATTATTTCAATTAAAAAATTTGTTTCAATTAAAATTTAGTATTTCTCACTATTAATTAAAATTTGGATGTTATCAGAAAACTACCAAAACTTTATCCAAACTAAATTTTTATGACCCGATTCTAAATAATAATTTAATTTCATTAATTTGAATACATAAAAGTGTCAAATATTTTATTTAAAAAGGGTTCTCCATTAAAAGGAAAAAAAATTCATTTTTTTGAAAAATACTTCTCTTATTTGAAAAATTGAATTTGTCCTAATATTATGTCTAAAAAAACAAAAGTTGAATGTTAAAATTATATATAAAATTGAAAATGTGGTTAATAATATTCATAACCACTTTTAAAATGGTTAGTTTGATAGGTCATGATGCGCTTGAACTCGGTGTTGCGTGTAGCGCAAGCTATTGAATTACTTTAAATAGATAATATACTATGAAATATTTGGGAGTTACAAAAAAGATACCTAAGACTATAAAACATAAACAAAAATTATAAGATAAAATCATAAAATTTAAAAGGTGGGAAAATAAGTTTTCTAACTATTGAATTAAAGTTATATATAGTCCCTAGAAATGGTGAAAAAAACTTGACCGGGTCTACAAGTTCTATTACTTATTATTGTCTCAAAGTAGTTTAAAATTTATAAAAATGAAACCAAAAATAACTTAAACTACTAATAAGTATTATAATAATTACAATTCATAAGGTCAACCCCATGAGGAATATAAACTCAAAACTAAATAGATAAGACTTTGTCACGAATATATTGAAACTAAACTAACTAAATTGTTGTCAAAATATTAGACCAAATCAAAAACTAAAACAAGTATGAAGAGAATAAAAGTTAATATATGAATAGTTTTTTCATAAAAATAAATACCACTAAATATCACTTATGAAATAAATCATATCATTATCCATAATAATTCATGATAAACCTATCTCCACATTCTAGAAAAAAATGAGAACTACCAATTCCCATTGATCACTTTCTATTGGTAATCTACAACCAACATCAGTGCATTAGAATACATCTCAAAAGGGAAAGGTGTAGTTAAGATTGAATCTCTCTCCCCCAATCTGCTCAACGAGATTGGATATACTCTCCTAGAAACCATCACTCTTACTAGGCCTTAGGTAATAAGAAAATATTAAAGATCAATGAAATACAAAAAAAATGAAACCTCGCAAGCCTTGAAGAAACTATGACATTGGTATACACCCCCTTAAATCAATTCCACCCAATCCTCTAAAACCAATCCACTCATATCCTATATCATAAAATTTATTAAACTAATAATTATTGAAAAGGTAATAGAAAACAAAAATAATAGTTTTGATAAATTTAAGAACCTAACTTAAATTTCAATATCACAACCAAATTTATGAATCTATATTGAATAAATAAAAAAATAAATGAAATAACAGTGAAATAGAACCATTGTTGAGTCAAACTCACTTATTCCAATCTAGAAACTTATTTATATCTTGTATAGTAGACCTTTACTCTAAAATAAAAACCCAAAATGTGAAAAAAATCATCTCATCCTATTTATAGAGTAATGCCTATTCATGTATTTATTATATCTAAGATATATTTTTTCCTCTATCTATCATTATATTCCATAATATTTGAATCAACAATGTGTTTATGTGTGATATTTTTCCTTTTATATCCCATAATATGTTTACTTTTAATCATATAGGAGGCAGGTAATTATATTTATTTTTATCTCCATATCTATTTTGTAACTTCCTTATATCTCAAATTGCATCCCTTGATCTATCTTTTCTCTATTTTATTATTCTTTGAATTGCACATAAATTTTATATATATAGTTTAGAGTCCCACATCCATGGATTCTCTTAAAAGTCACCTAAATGATAACCTTGATCACATTCATTTAGAGAAATAATTGGGACTTATATCCATTTATAGATATGGATATATGGAATGTTGAGTATCTTGTGACATATCCAATCACTTTGATCAAACTATTTTTTAGTACATTAATGAATGGTGATTGTTATAGCATATTATCAATTCATAGATCTATATTATTATTATATAATGTCATACATGTTGAATATGGGTGCTCCACATCCTTGGAAGAATCCTTGTCCTAACCATCTCTATATAAATCACACCATCTTCCTTTATCCATTTGTAGTATAACTGAAACATGACAATATATCTACTCAAAATTAACTTCTTCATTTTAAATATTCTATAGTGAAACTAAAAATACCATGTCATATTGCTCCAACATGAATCCATATCTAAGATCCCCCAACAGATTAGAAAGGTTTCCTTCAGTGTATTCATTATCTCCATACAATCGCATTCAGGGAACTATGATGCAATACCATCTTGAGGCACATACATATTTGAAATTATAGTGAAATGAAGAGAACACTATGTTTCTATATTGGATATACAACATATATAGAACTCTTGCAACACATATGGGTGTATTCAAGAGAGATTATGGGAATTTGGAACTGAATGACATCAAAAATGTTTGTAGTTCATAGTAATTAGGATGAGCACATCCCACATAAAAATGTTTGGTGGATATAAACTACTTGATATTATAACATTTAGGAATATTCACCCCATTATAACTTGATTAGATCTGGTGGAATCATATGTCTACTCACTAATAACTCCTACAACAAGGACATCAACCTTATCCCAAAATACTACATGTCATGCACATCCTCTGTGACATGTTCTCCTCTCATGTATGCCTTGTCTCCATTGTGATCCTCCCCTAGGTAATGAATTCTACGGACACATTTTTCACTATAAAAATAAAAAAAATTTAAAGACAAAATTTTTCTTCAAAATATCATAAATAAATGACACTTTTTATTCTATCCCAAAATAAAATTCAAATTATAAATTACCCATAAATGAATGAAAATAATTAATATTTGGGAAAATAAATTAAAAATCACAGAAGTTAATGTATTTAAATTTGAATAAATATATTACACGATCAATTTGATACTAGAGATCAGAATATTAGTAGACCCTTAAAAGTATGAGACTACAATTTATTGGGAAAATCACAATAACATATTCACGTTTCTTGGTTTCATGGACTTGGTAGGTTACTACTAATGGTTTATAAAGAACTTGTTTTAGTAGCTAGTGCCAATGAAGGCCCTGAATAAGAATGGGTAATGTTTGTGTGATCAGAGTCCTATTAGATAAATATTTAAAATCTAAAAGGAAGTATAATGTTTTTACTGATCCTAACATTGACTAATATAGGTAAAGATTATACCTTATATTATAAAACATCATAAGATGGGCTCAGTGTAGTTTTGATACATGATTTGTGATTAGTTATTTAAGGGTCTATAAAGGTAGATATTCATAGGAATAACTACCTGATATATAATCTAAATATGGATTTAGTATCACACTTGTTGTGATGATGGAATAATTACTCATTAGATGATAAGTTTAGGAATAATAATGACCACAAAATCTAGAGATATATCTTCTCATATCATGGATTAAACCATTAGTGTAAGTGGTGGGTTGAGTACATGTAGACATTTTATTTTAAGATGGAATATAACCATGGGAAATGAAATTTCATGTTTGATGATAAAATTAATAGGACATAGGTATAGGTGGTGTTGGTGGATAATGGTGAGTGCTAGGTGATGTACCTCTTCATTGAGATGCACCTCAATGTTGAGGAATATTATGGAAAACTTACCCAAACTACCAAGAGTTTTACATAGTCACTCATTGATATGGTGAAGTACATTAACGTTTCTAAATTGGATTATATTGTGATAAGGTAGAAATTATATATTAGGGAGCTTCCACCTAATTTGTTCATAGTTATCAATGAGGTCCCTTATATACGTGATCGTGTGTTTTTTGCCTTGGATCGTTTACAAGGTGATGATAGGGGATTCACATGCCTCAAGATGAGATATTAACCCAATTATTACAAAGATATATATGAAATATTGAGGAATTATTGGTGTCTATGGCTAAACAAAGACATAGTGGGGTTCATTTCATGGTGCCTCACCAGTCAGTAGGTGAATATTGGATATCTCTGATCCATAAATCATCTTTATCTTCTACCCATTCTCAAGTGGAAGTGGTGCAACATAAATATTGACATAAATATAGGTTTTTAAGGTTTCCTCTTGAAGGTTATGAATTATGGGTTTACATGGTACTTTTAATAATTTTTTTACATCTCATAGCAATCTAAGAGACTTTTTCCATTGATGATATATGCCAGTTGTCTGTTTGAGAGATTGTGTGCCTTCCTGTGGTGCCTAGGACTATTATATCTAATCAAGATTTCCATTTACTTCACTCTTTTGTAAGGATATATAGAATTTTAATGATATAAATATGTAATATATAATATCCTATCATTCTCAAATAGACAAAAAATATGGTTATACCATTAGTGTGTTTGAAGATATATCACGGGCAAATGTCCATGATTTATAGGGTTGATGGAAGAACCAACTCACTATTATGGGGTTATATTATAAAAATAATTATTATGAATCAATATGCATGTAACCTTTAGAGGCCTTATATTTCATTCCGTATAGATCACCTCTATGCTAGATAGAGGTAGGGGATTTTATAGTTATCAGGTTAGATGTCATATAAGATATGTCGGAGAATAATTATTTGATTAAAAGTTAATTTGAAACAACTCATATTTGGAATATATCATATTTTGACTAGTGACACTGTCCTCTAAATTTTTATCTTAGAGACCAACTATTCTTGAGGATGTCACCATACTTAGGGGACATTCATATTTAAAGGTAAGGGAAGTTGGAACCCAGGTTCCATGTGTTGTTTGAGTTTTCAAGAGGATTGATACATTAGAATATATTATAATTCTCTCATAGATTCAATTTTTTGAACGATTTAATCCATGCGACTGAACTTCATAGATTCCACATTATCTCTTCCTATTTGACCAGGGTTGATGTTATTGTTCTAGAGACTAATGAATTTTTGAGAATGGACCATACATATCATGGATCTAAGTGAGATGATCCTTCCTGGGAGGAACTTACCTCTGGAGGACGTGAAATGGTATAATAGGCCTATCCAAGGGGATACATCGGAGCAAGAGTCTAGTATGCAAGCATAGTAGCCTGGGTATCTTTTCACTAAGGCATGGTGACACATCTTGAGAATGATATTCTATATAATGGGGAGGTCTTTAACACCCCCATATTATATTTAGGTATGAATGTGATTTAAGTTTTGTTAAACCACATGAGTATTATTAGTTTTTTGGTGTTATAGGTATTGAAAGTGTTATGAGGGTCAGTTTTGGGAAGTCATACTAGGTTTTATCATTTTTATTTTAGATAATAACACTACCTAGTTCATAGTGGTCTAGTATCGAGTGATTGGTGGAACCTAAGTGGAAAGGTTGTCCATAGGAGAGACACCGTGTAACTAGTTTCCCTGTAATGGGTACTCGGTGCGGACTATGAGGGTACCATTTGGGTACCAACTATGTTTTTTTAGAACATTAATTACTTAAATTGAATTTTAATTTTTAGAAAAACATAACCCCCACTCATTTCACCCAGTTCCATGCCATAACTCTTCCCACTTTCGTTCTTCTCTTTGAAGAGGTGGAAATACACTTTTCATTATAGACATAGGTAAGGGAAACAACCCTATGATTAAGGGCTAATGTATCATCCCTTAGACCAAATTTCAAAATGGGAACCCAATTCAGAGTTCCATGGACTTGAAGAGAACCTACTCATATTCTAGTGGCTATTTATTAATGGTATGGTTCTATATGTGATCGTGGGGAGATAATACCCCCTGATATAAATAACTACAACCATAGTGAAATATAGATATATAAATAGTGAGAAATATATAATATAAAGATTATAGATAGAATATATCACATTCAATGAAAAATGAATATCTACTATGTCACATGTGACATACAAAATCAAACTTGATCACTCATAGGCTGATCATGCAGAGAAAATTCTAAAAAAATAGAAATAATTCCTACACAACATCAAGGATCCACCCAGTCCAACCCCAAAATCATTTGATGCACCACCCATTCATCTAATAAACCTTCACCCAACTATGCATCAGTCATAGGGTCATATCCCTTGTTTGTATCATTAATAAAAAAATTATACGTATTCTGTAAGGCTCGTGCATGATGTTGATATGAACATAGTAGGGAACCTCAAATAGTATATCTAGATAATATCCATATAAATATAATTATATAAAAAGTTCAATATAAATAATTGAAATGAGAAACAAATCCTAATTCACTTCGTTCATGACCATCCACTAGTTAGTAGCCTCTTTTCTTTGGCCAATGTCGGAGTGGCACAAAGCACCTATAGTTTGTTCACACATGGAGACACAGAAGGTAATCTAAATAATTTTTATTAACCAATCCAACCCTTTGAAACCACCCATAAGTAACATGAAAATATCATAGATACTATAATTATTTTAATGAACCCAACTCTTTATCCCTCGAATGTTCCATACACGTGGTGAATACTTTCCCCAACTAGGGATCATAATAACCCTTTAATCCTCATAACCATATATATAACAAATATTTAATATATTAGTTCTTCATTAAGGTATAAACTAATTTATTTTGGGTGAAACTCTTTTATTTTATCCATTTAAGCATGTTATCAGTTTTGGGTGGAAAGGTGGTAGTATACTGAAGGGATTAGGTTTTGATTTGGGATTATAGAAAGCTGCTACAATCCCACCAACAAGTCAATGGTATAACTTATATACTTATAGTGCTACTGGGCCCACCACCTAGCTGGTGGGAACCTAATTTCTATCTAGTGTACTTATAGTTGGTTGTTTTAAAAAAGGTCCATTTTGGTTCCTTTACCCCTCCATAACCTATTTTATCATAGAAACTCCTTTTCTTTCTCACATTTTCACTCTCATAGCAGCATGGTGGATCACCTCCTTCCTGATCCTATAATATTATGGGAACTCCCTCAAATACTAGTCATTTTGTATTTTTATTAAATCATAGGAAAGAATGAGGTAAGTCTTTCACTCATCTTTCCCCCTTTCTATAGTTTTTTATTTTCATTAGTGTTACCTATGTGTAAAAAATTGCACTATTCTTAGGGATTTTATATGGTTCTTCATTTTCTATCATTCTTGCTCAAAAATAAGGCTGATATAGGATAATGTGTCTTCTAAGAGACCTATATAGGTTCTATAACTTTTTCCCCAAAAAGTATCACAATTTATAAATTTTTTGGTTGTGCTAAAAATTTGTATATCCATGCATTGACCCAATAATTTTTATTGCTTTAATTTGTCACCTTATTCCCAACCTATAAGTACTATTTTCCTCACAAACACCATTGGTGGTAAAAACATGAATCAGAACCATCCCTTAGAGTGTTTTGGCATAACACTCATGAAAAATATGATTTAATTTTAACCAAAACACCCCTTAGGATGTGTTTATCTTGGTATTTATGGAAAATCAAAATTTATATTCTATGTAAATAAACTGTTGCTTAGGGTATTTTTGAAATTTCAATTAAATAAGGGAATTTTTAAAATTGCAATTAATCTATGTTTTGGGTAATTAAAACATAATTATGCTAAATAAGGTGTCTTGGTTAAATTCTAAATCTCAAACACCATAATTTTTTCATAATTCTAAGAGTAATGGATTAATTTAATTATGAAATGATTTAGGTTTCTCATAGATAATCTTGGAATATAATTACTTGGTTTTGATTTAATTTTGATAATATACATTACATGAATAATTTACATGGAACTTATGGTTTATTACCATGAATCCCTTAGTTACTAATTATGAAACATGGTCACACTGTCAATGGTGTGTCATGCCTTAAGGAAGCCTTTGATTCCCTCTATGGAATTATTTGAGTGAACTCATAGGATGACACTTAATTCATTGATAAAATTAAATGTATTAAACCATACATGGATCTAGTCAGTGTCTTACTCTTTTGAATTCCTCTTCTAGTCTTTATGGATTCATCTGTATCTCCTAAAATACTAGGATGGTCAAGCTGATATCCTAGGTTCATCTTGATATCCTCAGGAAAAGAATGACTTAGGCCAATCCCTTTGATTCCAATTAAGACATACCACAAAACATAAGGATATATTTCCATAGTTTTATTATAAACTATAAGAAATATAATTCTAGGAGTTTTTCTATTAGATTCCACTCAAAAACCATGTGATAAAAATAAGGGATCAATCACTATAAGTTTGATAAAAAACAAAAAATTAATAATGCCTTGAATATTCCATGGATTTAGAATGGATGCATTGTGTAGGAATTAATTGATCGATTCTGTAGATTACATTTCTTTATTTATTATTATATTCCTTGGAAATATTCCATTTTTCCCGTAACTAATTAAAATGAAACCTGATTAGAGGCACTTGACTTAGGCTGATGAATGTAGGGTTATCCAAGAATCCCAAAAAGTTCCTAATATCAATAAGGATTCCTTTATTTATAGGTTTAAATTATTATATCTACAAACCATTTCATTTTTATATACACAGAATGATTATTTAATATACATTATTGGTGGTGGCCTACTAACTTATACCCACACTCTTATCGGGCCACCACTTGGTACCTAAGAAAATTTCATGTACACAAAAAAGGATAAATGAAAGAACCCTAATATCTTTATTTTTGTCTTAGGTTGGGATTATGTGAGTAAAGGAAAAAAGTTGGGACTCAAGATGTAAATTGAGATTTTCAATGTATGGCCTTCTGATTTCTTTTACTTAGAATAGTACAACTTGTATGAATACATCCATGAAATTCATGAATTATATTTTTCACCACCATAACACAAAAGTATATTGTTCTATTTTAATACCTTATTTTTGTTTGATTTTTTATTTGGTTGTAATGTTTTTTCCTTATTTCCACTATATTTAATTCTAATTTTGAGGGTATTGTATCCCCACCATACCACTATACACCATCATTGTTAGTTAGAAACCTTTAGCATATGAGGATACATGATTGAGGCCTTTTGGCCTTTTGGACTAGTTTCTAATTGGTGAAATAGGCTTGGGACATCCGAAAGTGGTATTAGAGCTAGGTTTCTTCCACTGTATTATTGTTTTGGGTTGGTATATGAGAGATTAGGATGTTTCAGAACATGATGATAAGTAAATTTCTTGGAGTATGTAACCCATGTGAAAGGAAAAGGCAATCTTTCCAATGAAGGGACTTGTTGTTCTTGAATTATATTATTACAGTTTCACTTTATTCACTTTTTTATGATGCACATGTTATATCATGTTATGTTTTATTATATTTACACTCTTAGGTCCACAAAAAATGTAGCATTATTTTATACTTCACCATAGGCATGTAGGGGTTTATTGTTTATTCATATTCCATGGCATTTATATTTTCTTTTACTACTTTTTTCCTACAATATAGGCATTGGTTTCTTTTCTTGAAATTTGGAACATTGTTTGGAAAAAAATATGTTTCTAAAAGTATGTTCATAAAAATAAACAGTGCTTTCCTATATATCTTGATGATGGTATTTTATATAACCATACTTAATTTAATAAAATCCTTAAATACAAGGTTTCAAATGTTGTTAATTTAAACTGGTTGTAGTAAAAAACTGTTCCAATTTCAACTTATAGCGTGTATACCTCTACAACTTGGGAATGGAAATCCATATAATAGAACCATTATATATGGACATTCTAAATTCAAACTCCATTTGTTAAAAAAATGTGTCATTGAAATGGGATTCAAATTATAAATTAAAGATATTTTCTTCTATAATTTGGGATTTAAAAACCATAAAACTGAACCATTATGACAAAGAGTTTAATCATTTTCATATAACATGAACCTAAGGTTATTTTTTTGTTTTATTGTGTTATAAGGTGTGTTCTTGTCATTGTAGATACATTCCTCTGCAACAACCTCTGGTCAAGCACCCAAAAGGTGATGACAATCATACTCATTTGATGGTGGGACCTAAACCATCAGTAGTGTTGCTTATAGTACCACATGTGGAACCTCTCATTGTACCACCTATCATTAATGGACTAGGAAATGATGATCAGATTATATATCATTTTTAACATCTGGTACATTCCATGGAGGGATCTCTACAGGCTGTGATGACCATGTTTGAGTTTAATAAAAAATTCCATTGGAAATAACCACCTACTTTATCAAGGTAAGGTGGTCCCTTGGCAACAGTGTCTTGGTTAGAATCAAGGAATACCAACTTCAAGAATTTTCATATGAATTTGTATATGAGAGTGATTCTTGTATTCTATATGCTTTATGGATTAGGAAAGTGATGGTGGGATGTTCAAACTCAAGAAGATTAGCATCAAGGATTTATCTGGAGGGACTTAGAAACTAGATTCTTCGATTAATATTTTTCTAATACTATAAGAGATAATAGATATAGGGAATCCATTCATCTAGAGTAAGGTAATATTTACTCCATGGAATACTCAACTCAAATCACTGAGCTCTAGTGATTTGCATCCACTCTTGTGCGTGATGATATATCCAAGGAAAGACATTTTAAGGAAGGACTCATGTATACTATTATATCATAGGTGAACATATTTTTACTGACTAATGTATTTAATATAGTGAACTGGGCCCTTATCTCTAAGTGAAATCCAAGGGAATCTAAAGGTAGTATTCAATTTGGTTCGGTAAATAGGCTATGAATTTGATCATCTAGTTGTAGGAAGAGTCACTGTGAGACTTCTAGCCTAGTAATTGGTATCTAGGATGTTGACATTGTAGTTATTGGCTATGTCATCAGTGTAGTAAGTAGGGTCACATTAAGACTCAGTGTTATAATGAACTAATGGAGTGCTGATATTGTGTTAAAATTAGACATCTCTATTGATTTTGTATTACCTTTACATTGGTTCCTAGTGAGAGGGGATTTGTACATATTTTGAGTTATGTAGTTGGATATGTGGCACCACTCCAGGTAAAAAGCTGGAGCACTATTAGTCATTTGGGATGATGATGTGTTCGTGGTTGAGAAATCCAGACACATGATGTAGAATTCTATTATACTGGGCCTTCTTAGCGATCAAAACTTATATCATAGGGCCTTGGATATATCTAGTTACATGTACTAAATCCTAAACCAATTTATAAAAAAATAAAACCATCTACACTTATAGGTATGATTTTCATTGACATGGATTTAGTATCATGCTTGTTTGATATAGGATCATCTCACTTATTTATATCGGCTACTTTGATAGGGATCTTGGTTTTAGAATTTGAATACCTATATGTGGTGATGTCCCTTGACACATCTATAAGAATCTAGTTACAGGGAATTATTTATTATAAGGAGTGTACCCTTGAGATAGGCAGTTTCTAATTTCCATCTGAAATTTTTTATTTTATAAATGGAATTATTTGACTTTATTCTTAGGATGGACTAGCTGGTGCCATTTTGAGATCATATTTAATTTTTATCACAAACAGGGGTCTTTATGGTCAACTATAGTAGTATAAATGTTCAAAATGAATAGTGGGATATTTATGTAGGTTATGTTAGACCTAGGGAACATGGATTGGGTGGAGTTTCGACCTAGAATTTCAGCTTCTTACTTGAAGATTAGGGAGTACACCATGCTGTCTTTCCTCAAATTGTGGGCCATTGTAGGGACATATTAGTTGATTATTTCTCTATGCTACCTCCTATTATATAGGTTTAATTTACTATTAATCTTTTTTTAGGAGTAGAACCGGTATTCATTCCTCTGTATTGGATGGCTCCTACTGAACTCTGAGAACTCAATAGGTAGTTGGAGGACCTAAATGCCAAGGGGCATATTCAACCTAGTACATCTCATTGGGGTTCACCTGTACTTTTCACTAAGACGGATGATGGACATTTCATTTATGTATGGATTATTACTAGTTATAAAGGATTATAGTTAAAACTATTACCCAATTCTTTATACATATGATCTCCTCAACAAACTATTGGGATATAGGTTCTTCTCAAATATTTATATAAGACTGGGTTATCATTAAGTGAGAATTAGGACCTTAGACATACCGTGTACAATATTCTAAATTAGGTGCATCTTATATGAGAATTTGGGAATGTTATTCAGTCTAAAAAGTTAACCTTATACTCTTATAGCCTTAATGAATTGGGTATTCCTCCTTTCTCTATATTCCCTCATGATTGTTTTGGTCGATGGTATCTTGGTGCACTCTTAGTCCTGAGAGGAGAACATCTGACATCTGGAGGTCATTTTTTATACTATTTTGGAGCATAATATTTATAAAAAATCTATATGTATTGATTTTTCATAAATATAGACCACTTCCTCGGTCAAATAATATCAAAACCATGTGTATTAGTGGATCCAAATAAGGTGGGGGTACTTTTTTCTTAGGAGAAACCCAAGTCTTAATTGATTTTATGAGATTCTTGGGATTTATTGGTTACTATAAATGATTAATTCATAAATTTTATCACCTTGTAGTTCCAGATATTTTCTTGAAAAGAAGGGTGTATGTTTTATATGGTATGAATATTGTGGAAGTAATTTTTAGGAGTAAGAAGGATGATTGACCTCAACACCAATCTTTATTTTTTATTGATCATGAAAAAGGGTACTTAGTTTATTGTGATGCATTGGGAATTAGGAAAGGTTTTGTATTAATGAAAGGGGTGTATTTTCGAATACATGTATTGAAATTTTAGGCTTCATGAGTTAAAATACCAAATTCATAACATTTATTTTGTAGTGGTAATTCATTTTTTATGTTTCTAGATACATTATAACCAGGGGCAGTTCATGGTATATACAGACCATAAGACCCTCAAATATATATTTTCTCAGTGAGACCTAATCATTTCAAAGTATATGTGGGTTAAAAATATTAGGTATTTTTAATTTTATCTAACATATATTCCAAGTAAATGTAATGTTTTTTATTATACATTGAGTAGGAAGAGTCAGAATCAATTGTGTAACACCCCGAGTTTTTACGAATTCTTTTTCTTTGAATAAATTAAAATTATTTTATGGGATTCATTTCATGTTACACCATGTTAATATTTATTTATACACAACACCAATATTATATTATTCTATCTTAAAAACTATTTTTTTCTTTTGTTACACATAATTCGGAGTTCCTTTCATAGCTTGCGTTCATGCAAGGATGAGTTTTACTGAACTAAAATATTATTTTTAAAATATTATTATAGTTATAACCTATCTATTAGAATGGAATATGTGAATAATATTAAATAAATTATGAAACTAAGGTTTACACGTGTTTATAAAATAAATTATTTTTTTATCAATTAATTAGAAATGAAATTAAAAAACCAATTGAATACAAAAGGAAGGGTTTTTATGGGAAAAACTATTTTTATGTCCATAAAGGAAATTCATATTAGTAAATTAAATTCATAAATATTTTTGAAATATATTAATAAAATTTATATATTATAAATTCAACCAATATTTTTTAAATTCATCCTATAAGTTTTATCATCATAAAATAATAACAAATCTTGTTTTAGGCCTAAAAAGTTCTATTATTCTAAAAGGTAGTTTTACCAACTTTTAATGGAAGACTTATTTTAAAAATAATTTGTAACACTTATATAATATTCATTTAAAAACATAGAATATCTTTTTGAATTCTGAATATCAAAATTTATTTTGGGTGATTTTTTTGTTTATTTGGTGAAGTTTCTTTTTTTATACCTAGTGAAAAACACTGAATTTTAATTGAAAACTGTATTTTAGTCTAATTTATTTATATAGATAAATAATATATTAATTTTTTTAAAAGTATATTTGGATAAATTATTCATCTATAAATATAATTTTGGTCATTTTAATCAATTTCACAATGAAATTGGATATAAAAACATTTCAAACTTTTTAACATTTTAACATTTAAAACTTATTGTCTCGTCCCTCCCATGAGATTAATTTTAAATTAATTTTTACCATCTATGTGATTTGAATTTGGAAAAATGAATTAAATATCTTGAATTATAAAATTCTATAATTTATTATAAGGTCAAATTATTTTTTTTTCAAAAACCAAAATATATTAGCGAAATCAATTAAAATTAATTAAAGTGATTAAGGTAAAAAAAGTTTACATCACGGTTAAATTTTAATCTTAAGGGTCCAAATGAAATAGAAAATTATAAAAAAAATCCATTTCATGGACATATTTTTACTTTATACTCCCTTTTATCTAAAATAAAACATTATTTAGGAATATTATGTAAGGGATACCTCTAAATATTGTTTACCTTTTTGTATTTATAAGAATGCTACTCCTCCTCCACTATAAAAAAACACTCACCCATACCTTATTCAAACCTCACAATATAATTTTATCATCATAGAAATTGAAAAATAATCTCCAAAAATCCATAATATCATCCTATATTCCTCAATTTTTGGAATCAATCAAACCAAGGAGGCCCTTTGGTTCAAACCAAAAGGAGTTACCTAATGAAGTGGTAACATTCATCCATGTGAAAGTTTTTGTTTCATTTTCCACCCCATTCAATTATTATTATATCAAGATTATAAGGAGGTGAGGACACAGGGGGATCTCGGCTTCGGCTGAGAGCTCCCTTACTCGTTTAGGGTTTTTCCATCCTGGAGGCGCTGGTGGATCTGACCGACGATGGAGGATTTCTTGGCGTTCTCCTCTAGATCTCGTCGCACTGGATTCGGCGGTCAATGGGGGTTCGGCCGAGAGCTCCCTTACTCGTTTAGGGTTTCTCCATCCCTGTGGCGTTGCGACGATGGGGGATTTCTTGGCATTCTCCTCAGGCTCTCGTCGCGCTGGATTCGGAAGTCAAGGGGTTCGGCACGGCTCCGGTTCTTTGGAGGTTCGGCTCGGTGCGGCTTTCCTCCAGAGCGGGGACGGTTTTTGGGTACGATTTCTTGACAATTGTGCCCATGGCTAGTTTTGGTGTGTGCCTTGGAATCGATCAGCGATGATCGATGGTCTTTGTTTCATATCTGGTTTAGATATTCTCTTCAGAGCAGATCTGTCCAGATCCAGTCTTTGGCCCCATGTTCACCATGGTGCGGCGGTGATGCTGGAGGTCGAGGATGGTTGCTGTGTTGCTTTTTGGTGAGGCGGACAACTTTGGTCGCTCCTCTTGGGTCGTTCATAGCCATTTCGTCATCTTTTTTGTGCCATTGTAATGTTATCACTCAGATCTAAGGCTATTTGCCTCTGGCCTTCGGGCATGTAATGGGTTTACCCTTCCAAGATCAAAAGGGTTCCATGTTTTCCTTTTTTAATAAATAAGGGCTTAGGCCAATGATTTTCAAAAAAAAAATTATATCAAGATTATAAAATAAAATCGTTATCCTGAATATACTTATATTTTTTATCTAAAGGGTAAAACATAAACCTTTACACACTTTCAACAGATGGGATATGAAATCATCATTCATGTGTACTACGGACTACCACCTCGCAAACCGATGTCCTTTGTTATTCCATTACCACTTTAATAGTTGGGAATAATGATGTAAGTTATTATTATATATTATATATATGATAATTATAATTTATTAATTCTTATTTATCAATTTTATAATATATACCTTCATGATATTTATTTTGGGGGAATACGATAACATCTTTTGTGGACGTGTGGACTACCACAACCTCAAAGCAATGTGATTCGTCCACACCTTACATGGAAAGTATTAAGGATGGGTTTCATAAAAATATGTGATATATATGAAATATTAATTATACTGTAAAGGTAACATATATATATCATTTAGTTTTATTTATTTCAAAATACAACAAAAAAATTTAAACAACATTTTTGTGCTTGTACAACCTACCGTCTCCATGAATGGTGCAATTCATTTAATATTTATATAATTTATAGATTATTATAAATTAATATATATGGTATTTATATCACTTTTTACATTATTCAAATAGGTAAATAATTATCTAATTAAGAGGACTAATAATAACAAGTTAAAAATGTATGAAAAACAAAGCAGTTATTACCCAAAATAGAATTTTAACATAGAATTGTTAATAAGTGGGTAATATAAAGTAACAATTAAATCATATATGGTATTATATATATGAATATAGTTACTTGGTTTATTTATAAAAACTTATATTTATTATATAATAGGTTTGAACATGTATGAATAAATTCAATACTTAAGGTAAGGGGTTTCGTCTCAATTTACATCCCATTGAGAATTATTTGTTATTATGCACGTAAATATTTTTATATGGTGTTTATACTTAAATATGATATGTTATATCATGAATTTAATTTATTTAATTATATTAAATTTTTCAATTTATTTTTTTTCTTTCATGGATGTTATACTTCAAAAATTTACTAAAGTTGTAAGGGGATTTCTAGTCTCACTTTTATTTACGCTAGACTTATGACATAGTCACCACTTATTTGTTTTTTTTATTGTATATAATACCCATGTTTGCATTAATTTATTACTATACATAAATTTATGGGTATTTTACGTGTCCATTTGATGATATATCAATCATGGGATTCACATTTCAAAAGTTACCAAATTGATAAAGTAATTTTGTCTCAATTTTCCCTCTTTAAGACATATGTTAGGTCATCCACCTATATTCATATACAAGGTGAATAAGTCATCCCTTTGAAATTTATATCATGAATATACTTATTTTCATGATATTTTATTCTTAATTTAATGTTATTATTTAATTGATATTTTGATTCAATGTTACCAAAGTGGTAAGAGTTTATTGTTATAGTCTCATTGTTTACCAATATTGTTTATGATTATGCTTCAATTGATGAAATATTATAATCTATACCTCAATAATAATAATTAATTCTATAATACTATTTTTATTGATGATATATTCATGTAATGGTACTATTTTTACACTCTTTTGTTCCTTAGATAACTTGGAAATTGTTTTTAAGAAAATATGACCTTATTTATTTATTCAGTAAGAAATCTATGTCATTCAAAACCCACATTTTCAAAAATGGGTATAAATTATATTTTAATCTAGCTTTCAATGAAAATGAATTTAGAAAAATTTTATGTTTTAAAAAGTTTTTAAAATTGTTTTCAAATAATCCTTTATATGTTTTCAAATCTATTTTGAAACAAAAAGGTTTTCAAAAACTTTTATGTTCTAAAAACCATTTTACAAATAAAAAAGGATATTATCCTCAAAAAATGTTTTAATTCTTTTTTTAAATATTACTCCATATGTTTCAATCTTATTTTCAAATAAAAGTATTTTTAAAGTCTTTTTTTATAAAAATGATTTTTAAAGAAAGGTTATTTGCCTTAATAAATTCTCAAAGTGATATTTCAAAATCATTCTCCATATTAGATGAAATCCATTGATATAGTTTGTGGATTACTAGGTATACAATCCAAATACACCATTATTATTCTTTCATTTAATGTTTTATTTTTATTATGAAAAGTTTTTTTATCTCTCTTCCATGGGTTGTACCATGATAAAATGCTTATGGAACACACTTCCTTTCAGGAATAATTATTTGTTAAAATTATTATGAAACATGTATATTTTCTATATTTTATGATATATTGATATTATTATGATACCCATTTGATTTCAAGGGTTATGATATGATGTTCATTAAACCAATCTATTTTTATGTGTTCTGATTTGATGAATATTTTTTATCTTAGGTCACATGTAAGTATGATTTCATTATGGGATAGGTGAGAGCCATATATCACTAAAATGCATTGGGTAAAGATTTGTAACTCATGAGATAATGATGTGAACAAGTTGATGGGCTTGATCCACTATGGGAAGAATGTGTAACCCAATATACTATAAAGAAAGGGATCCGACTAGGGATGGTGGTGTGTCCCTCCCATATGGTATAATCTCCTACATGTGAACCTGATTACATGTTCACAATGTTATCCATGAACCTGATTACATGTTCAAAATGTTATGTGTTAACCTGGTTACGTGTTCACAACGTTATTCCTGAACCTGATTACATGTTCATAATGATATGCATGAATTGAGATTCATGTCCACAAGTTTATGTGGGGGGGGGGCGATTTCATGTCCTTAACTTAAGGAGAGAACCTGTCTCTATTTACACATGTTCAGAATGTTATATGTTAATGTGTATGCCAAAGTTATATTTCTTATACATATTTTATGTTCTCATGAATAATGTTATTTTATTATCTTATGATTCATATCTAATGAATTGCCGATATTTATTTCATGACTTAAGATTGTGGTCTTTGATATGTCGGGTATGATCTTGAAATTTTATCCTCATGTTATCCTACCCTTATACTCATGTTATGTTTATGTATCTCCTTTATTTACCCTTACTAAGAATCTTAGATCACCATTTGTTATGTTTATTTTTCCTTAGGTTATGAATATAGGTCTTAAGTAGGAGTACTAAAATAGAAGATCATTATTGGAAACGTTGAAGATCTTTCATAAAGTTATAAGATTTTTTTACAAGTTATAAAAGACACTAAAATATTACTATCCATGTGCATTTAGTTTTTTAATGTTCTGAATATTCATCTAAAATGATGAAATATCCATGTATGTTAAACCTAGGATGCTATAGTTTGTATCAAAGGAATGGTTTAGTTAACCTTTAGAAACTAAGATGAGAAAAATTTTGTGATATCCCTAGGGGTATTTCTAAGGATATATCTGGGGATGTATCTAAGGAAAAGTTTAAGGATGATTCAAAGTTTAGGAGAATATCCTAGAATTTTGGAAAAGGTTTGAGAGAGTGGTATCCAATAAATCACATCCCTGTCCAAATAATACAAGTGGATGTATTATAGGAACAAGAATATGTTTTAACTAAGGAAAAAAGATCACAAAGAAAGTAAATACAAAGGTAAAATAAAAATTATAGTTAATGAAATGGATGAAAATAATTTCCTCCAAAAGGTATCATCAACTTTCAAATGCTTCAAATGTGTAATGTATAGGAATTATACAAATAAATGTCTTAAGAGGAAATATCATGAATGAAATCAATAATATTGTAAAAATAATGGTCTTGCGGTTAATGATAAAGAGACCACGAGAAACATATGAAAGGTTTTTTATTTTATAATATTATTTTTTATAATCATGATTAAATTATGTTTGATTAATGTTAATACATGATTACTTTTTCATATTTTAGGAAAGGGGTATTAAGGAATAATACACCAAATCTTAGGTAATGGTTTGATAATGAAGAAGGATGATTTAAGTGAGAATCTATTGGAATTCAAGAATTATGTTATTTTAATCATGAATTATATCTTCATTAAGAATTTGATGAAATATATTGAACAGTGATGATGACCTAGAAAAGAGATTTAATGGAAAGGTGATATTGTGATCAAGGGAAGGTAACCCTTAATGTGTTCTAGATGATGAGAAAATTGGGGTTATCATGGATAAAGATATTATTGATATGGATATAGTATATGGGATAGTTTTTATGACCACATGACTAATAATGGATTTGTTGAAAAAGAGGATTTTGTTATCATTAATGAAGTTTATATTGTTTTTGGATTTATGTAATATATCAAATAATCTGCCTTATATGTAAGGAATGCAGAAGCATGTATGTTTTATATATGTTTTTATGATGGTTTAGGTTATTACCATGTTTCAAGAGAATACATGATGAAGGTATTCAAATTTTTGGTATGTGATAACAAAGAGAAACTTTATGATATAGAGGGGATCAATGTTAAGATGATTTTGACAAATTTAGTGACCTTCTTTCAAAAAAAATAAAATTTAATCTTTCATAAGGGTTATATGGATAACCATTTATGTAATTGTTTGAGCTGAAATATATTTGAGGTTTTGGAGACTAACATATTACATCACCATATGAAGATGTGTGCATATTGAATAACTTGTGCAAACCGTTTATGTTTTCATGATACCTGATGATAAACCGAATGACATATCAGTCTATCTATGGGTATTATGATCTATTAGTTCTATAGGGATAACAAATTCACCTTAATTTATAAGTGTAATATATAGGGATAAAATTGATCAAGGAAGAACTAATGGGTGTGTTTGTAGTTGTGAAAGGGAATGAAATCAAGTAATTATATCTTCTCAAAAAAATTATTCAACTTTAGGTAAAGGGTTTTGAAATAATTTTTTTTTATTATCATAATTTTTTATAATACCAATGAAAATTTTCATGCATATTTGGTTTATGGATTTTTATTTTTAAAATTTTCCTGACCATGTTCTCTGTCACTGTCTATCAAAACATTTTTTTTAGATTTTACTTCCATGTTCAATTTTTCACATTCTACCGATGTTCTTTTATGTGGAAACCTAGTTATGACTTACTTTGGGTAACCATTATGTTTCCAACTTTCCTTTTTTAAAGGAAGGTCTAGTATTCATTTTGATGATATGGGTTTATATGAACAAAACAGTCATGTATTTAACCATTGATAACCTAGAAACATTTTGAGGGATAAATTCATTTTAAGGGGGTAGAATGTATCACCATGAGTTTTAATGATTTTTTGAATAAATTAAAATACTTTGATAGATTTTATTTTATGTTATAAAATGTTAATTTTTATTTGTAAACAACATGAATTTTTTATTGTGTGAAAAAAACTATGTTTGTCCTATATTATACCTAATTTTCAGTTCCCTCAATATCTTCTGTTGCATAGATGATTGTGTTTTACTGAACTACAATTTTATTATTAAAATATTTTTATAGTTATCACCCATCCATTAGAATGGAATATATGAATAAGATTAACTATATTATGAAGCTATGGTTTAAACATGTCTATAAAAGGAATTATTTGGTTATCAATTAATCAAAAAAAAATAAACAACCAATTGAAAATAAAGGATGTGTTTTTATGAAAAAAACTATTTTTATGCCTGCAATGGAAATTTATATAAATAAATTAAATTAAACACTATTATTGGGATATCTTAATGAAATTTATATATTATAAATTCAACCAAATTTTTTGAAATTCATCAAATATGTTTTATTGGAATAAAATAATAACAAATCTAGTTTTAGGCATAAAAAATTATATCATTCTCAAAACTAGTATTATCGCCTTTTAATGGTAGACTAGTCTCAAAACTAATTTCGAAAACCTTTATAAATTTTATTTGAAAATTTAAAATTAATTTTTTAAAGTGTAATATAAAAAATTATTTTGGTAATTATTTGTTATTTTTTCTAATAAGTTTCATTTTTTATGAAATGTGAAAAACACTCAATTGTTTTTGAAAATTACATTTACTTATAATTTATTTCTATAGAAAAAAAAATATTTTAAAATTTAAAAAAGTATATTTAGATCAATTATAAATATATCAATAAAATTTATGTCATTTGGATAAATTTTACATTGAAATTGGATATAAAAACATTTCAAACATTGGAATATTTTCACCTTATAAACTAATTGTTTCGTACCGTCTACGAGATTAATTTTAAATTAATTTCTTTCAATGCTATCATTATAATTTGAAAAAATGGATTCCATATTTTTAATAAAAATATTTTATAATTTATATTATGTTCAACATAGTGTTTTACCAAAAACATAATTTAAATCAATTAAAATTAATTATAGTGATTAAGGTAAAAATGAGTTTACTTAGTGGTTAAATATTAATCTTAATGTGCCAAATAATTGAGAAACTTGTAAAAAATACACCGTATATACATATTTTGACCTTAAAATACATTTTATCTAAAATGGACCATTATTGAGGCACATTATTTCATGGATACCTTTCAATAGTGTTTAAATTTTCTTATTTACAAGAATTCCACTACTCCACCATTATAAAAGAACACTCACCCACCTCACTTATTCACACATATAAATCCATTTGTATCATGAAAACCTTCAAAACTAATCTTCAGAAATCTTTTATCTCATCTTATAAGCCTCACCTTGGTAATAAATCAAACCAAGGAATCCCTTTGGTGCAAACAAAAAGGAGTTACCTGAAGAAGAGTTAACGTTCATCCATGTGATTTTTTTTCTTTCCTTCTCCACCCCATTAAATTATTCATATATAAATATTATATAATAACCTCATTATCTAAAATATACTGAGATATTTTTATTATAATTTTATGACCTACATCTTTACACACATCAATTAAATGGGATGCACAATCATCATTTGGGTGTACGAAAGACTACCGCCTTACAAACCAATGTCATTCATTCTTAAATTACCACCTTTAAAAGTTTGAAATAATGATTGAAATTTTGTTAATATATTTTATATGATATTTATGATTTATTTATGATTTTCTAATTATTATATGACACATACCATCTGGATTTCCATTTTGTGAGAATATGATAACATCATTTGTGGACGTGTGGACTACCTCCTCCTCAAAGAGATGTGGTTTCTTCATACTTTACCTGAAAAATATTAAGGATTGGTTTCATAAAAATATGTGATATATATGAAATAATAATATTACATGAAATATAATATATATATATATATTTATATCTTTTACTTTTTATTCTTTTAAAATATGACAAGAAAGTGGAAAGAACGTTTATGCATACGCAAGACCTACTATCTCCATGAGCATGGTATTTAATTTCATATTTATATATTTTATTGATTATTAAAAATTAATATATATGATATTTATATCATGTTTTACATTATATAAATAAGTAAATAATGATCTAAGTAATATGAAAGTGAATAACAAGTCAAAACATGTACAACAAAAAAAGCGGTTATTACCCGAAACGTAACTTTAATAGGGAATTATTAATAAGTGCTAATATAAATTCATAAGTAAATAATATATGGTATTATATATTTGAATATGGTTCTACGGTATATGTATAATAAATTTATAATTATTATACATGAGGTTTGAATTTTTATAAATAAATTTGATACTAAAGGTAAGGGGTTTCGTCTCAATTTACATTCCATTGAGACTTATTTTTTATTATGAATCTAACTATTTTTATAATGTGTATATACTTCCATATCATATGTATTATAATGAATTTAATTTATTTAATTATATTAAAATTTTAAATTGATTTTATTCTTTCATGGATCTCATGCTTTAAAAGTTACTAAAGTAGTAAGGGGATTTCAAGTATCAGTTTTATTTTTGTGAGACTTATGCCATATTCACCACTCATTTATTTTTTGTAGTGTATATACTAACCATGAATATATTATATGAATCTTATCCTCAAATTTATGTGTATTTACATATCCATTTGATGATATCTTTGTCCTGGGGTTCATGAATTGAAAATTTATTAAATCGGTAAAGTATTTTTTTTCTCAATTTGCCTTCATTGAGACACATGTTATGTTATACACCTATATTATTTTATGATATAAGTATTTTCATGAACACCTCTCTATAAGGTGTACCCATCCTAGGTCATAAATGGGATAAGAGAGATATTTACCCTCAAATCCTACCTATAGAATGCCCTGGGTTCGCAACTAGCATCAAGGGTATAATAAAAACACATAGGGGAGGCATTAACATCTAAGAGAACACATGAAAAAGAGAGATATAAGATAAAAACCACCCAACTCCTTCTGATACTCCAGTATAAAATAAAACCCAATTAGAAAATTTTAATTTCATGTAAGAACTACTACAAGTAAAATAGAAAACTACAAGCACCAAAATAATGTAAAGACTATAGTGACCACAAATCCCAAATAGCTCCTACAAAACCCCCCAAGCTAGCAGTAACTAGAATAATCTTAAATCTAGTCCAAATAAACTAAAAAACAATTTATATATATTTAGGGTGATTATAATAGTAGACCTAGTAGGATCCTCCTCATATCCACTCATGAAAAAGGTAAAGAAAGAATTCTTAAGTACAGTAAACCACAAGTGAAACTAACTCATCACTTAAATAGGTAAACTACATTCTTAGGCTCAACATATCCACTCCCACTAATAAATGTATACAAGGACATATAACAATGAATATCAAGGGTACCTTTCTACCACTTGCCCACTAGTTTTCAACTTTTCTCCAATGTTACACATCATGAGAATCTCTCTCCAAAAAGGTTATCCCACAAACTATTGGACGAAGTACTGTAACATGTACCTCATGTATCAAACCACCATGTATAAATAATCAAAATAACCAATTATTTTCTAGGATCCACCAGATCTCGTATAACGTGTATCATACATCAGGGATTATAACTGAAGCTATCACAGTCCATACACCAAGTAAGGATCCTCAAGACATCACAACCTATAAATGTTATACCTATAGTAGTCTATAAGAAACTATATCCAGAATACATGTGTTTGAAATAACCACAATCCATTACATCCCTATATATATATATGGGGAGAACTAATCTTCGTGCATACCCGCACAAGTAACTACCAAGAGAATAGAGTGGGGTCAAAGGGGGTTGTCATCCATCCATCATCCCACCAGGATTTAGGGAAAACACCCCCTAGGGCTCAGAATCCATGGGGTTTTAGTTTCCCTAATCAATAGAGTGGAGTAGTATATAGAAACATAGAATTTACAGGATATAATATAGTTCATAGCCATAATTTTTTCATATCCTAGTATTAGAATCAACTGTAGATAATGTCTCCTGGTCTCCCGATTACAACTAAAAAGAACAAATATCCAATAAGCACAGAACCATATAAAGAGAGACATTAAGTTATTTTATCCCTTTTTCATCAGTTTTTCTTTGTATTAATTAGTTATTTAACCATTAATTAACCATTAAAATCTTCCATATTACATTACAATAATGTTACATTCCCTCTTGGCATAAGAAAACCGAGTCCACAGCTTCTTAGAATTATAACCTCAATATCTCATTCTAGAAAGCTCCAAAATAATGGGTAAAACAAATATTCATTTATTAAAAAAATTAATTTACATATTTCTAGTTGTTCTGGGAAAACATTATAAGATATCTAACACAAGTGGCTCAGCATGGTGAGTAGATGAACTACCCATTGAGTCTTTGACACCTATAGCAATAACATAGAGTCGTCCAACCATAAAAATACTAAACATAGATTGAACGTGGAATAACCCATATATATTTTCCTCTATTGTATAGAGAGTAACTAAAACCATCTTCCTCAAGAAGCGGGGAAAGGAAACTGGAGAAACAAAAACATGGTCATCGACCAAGAAACTGATTCAAACAAGCATCCGGGTTTCATATCAATGAGTAATCCCAGATTCAACCTATTCTGTTATATCCAGTGACCTCCCCAAAACCCAAATGAATATTCTGATGCATCATTCCACTCCAGGTATCAACTGATGCCTCTAGAATCACGTTTTACCTCCACTCATACCACAAAATCCCACCAGGATAAGCCATCCCATGTTCTTAACACATTACATGAAGTAGGAAACAAACATAGTAACCAGTCTCTTGGCTCTAAATAAAGGCATTTGGCCATCACACATAATGAGCTCTCATGTATCCAAAGCACAAGGCATGTGGTATTTATAAGAAAATGGGAAAATTAAACCCTAAAAAGGCATTATCTTTTATCACACAGTTAGTTCATATTCCTTCTTGAAATAACTGATTCATTATCAAAGGTTCCAATTACGAGATACCTAAGCAACAAGCTATCACAACTATGAAAAATTAATTAAATTTTTAATTTAAAATAAAATTAAATATTTTATCAAAAATCATCATCATGCTTTGGGATCATTGACCAATTTAATTAAACATGAATACTTGTATCAATTTTATTATCATAATATTAAAAAAACAATAAATGTATTCATTAAACATGCATCTTTAATTCCATTACCAAATTAATTACTAATTAATTTTGACTTTATGTTCTTTCCCAATTTCTATTAAGAAAAACATGTTAATCCATGAAAGGTATAAATATCACACTATCTATAAAATCAAGAGGCAAACTATTGTCATGGTATAAAGCAGCGACATCATTATGAGATTGATACCAATTTTTTATTATGACTGAAATAATTATAAGGTTAATTTCATTGTGATCCAAGGGGCTAAATAATAATAACTCTATGATTTAATGTAATTAAATAGTGAAGAAAAAAAATCCCCTTCCTCCAAAATGTTGTCGATGTTCTTTCCACCAGAATGGAACATGTAATGTATCTCTGATCACTCCTCCCGCAAGAACTGCATCTGTCCAAGGACATTGTGGAACAATCGCACCATAAAAAAATCAAGATAATCCCCATTAGAACCATATTTATGAAAAAGACATTGTATAGAGAGATGATACAATAGAAACTGATATCCAACTAGGAGAAACCACTAGAAAACAAAGGAATAACACAACTTGGATCACCATAGATCATTGCGTATTAAAGACAGAAGCCCAAGGATTGATCCCCCTTAATGGGAAATGAAAACAGTGAAGGGGGGATACCAGATGCTGGAAAATAATAGTATCCATTGAGTTGACAACCTGAGCATCTTGAAATATTTTAAAACAGACAACATCGGGGAGTTTCATGACATGCAATCCCAATTCACATCATGTAATTCTTGTTGGAAACACTTTGTGTATAAGGTTGTATTTGTTTTCAATAATTGTCAATGAAGATTAAAATGAAGAAGATCAAGAAGTACACCAATGAAATGGTGGAATGGAATATCAAAATGAAGGAGATCAAGAAGTACTCCGATGAAGTGGAGGAATGATAATTCAGATGATTGTTGTACTGATCATAAGTTTGAAGAACATGTGTCAAAGGTGATACATTGTTTACAACAATGAAGAATGTGAGGTGTAATCCATCTGAGGATGATTAACGAAGAATGGGGTTTTTGGATGAAGACCATGCAATTCCTCCTTATTACATGAGAACCATGGGTTATGATGAAGACCATTCAATTCATCATTATTGCATGAGACCCATGGATTTTTGATGAAGACCATGCAATTACTCATCATTGCATGAGAACCATGCAAGAGACTTCTTGATGAATTAAATCATATGGTTTGCATGAAGTAGATCATGACGGTTGATGAAGAAGACAATGTACAAATGAGTGGAATTCTAAGATGGTCGTGTGGGGATTGGAATTCTGAGATAGCCATGCACATCACATTGTCATAGAAGATGATGATTCCAAATATATGCCTTCAAAGAATACATATCACGATATTGGAGTTTTTGATAAAAGCAGAAGAGTTTCTGATGGATACAGATCACCAAGAAGAAGTGATGTTGAGGTGATCGTGCTTTTTGACAAAGAAAACAAATGACATACAAATTTGTTGAAAAAGGATATTCCATGGTGGAATGTTGAGTTCAAGGACTATGGATAATTATCCATGTTTTATTCAAGGAACATCGACAAAGTAATGGATGATCTGGAGGCGGAAAAAAGAGAAGATACAAGGTGGCGCCGTTTCCCAGTGTTTGCCAAATTTTTGGGCCTGAAAATCGACAAATAAAGAAAAGTGTTTTTGGCAAAGGGACTTGCGCGCCTTGGTCTTGGAGGATTGGAAACTTGCACACCATATGTTTTTGAAGATCAGATCATAAAAATATGACAAAGTGATAAGGGTCGCGCAAGTTTTGGTGAGGTCGCGCAGGTGACTTACGCGCCGGGAAGAGACTTGTGCGCCGATGCCTTGGAAGCTTGATAACTTGCACGCCTATGGTTTTTCCAGATCAGAAGATCAAAATTTGGCAAAGGAAAGAGGTTCGGGAAAGTTTGGAAGTTTTTTGCGCAAGTGAATAGCAGGGGAAGAGACCTGTGCGCCGAGACTTGCGCGCCGATGGTTGACTTGTGCGTCGTCGCGTAGGGTGGTCAGATTGCCTATAAATACTGGACCGCCCCTCCTCATTTCTCACGGAGCTCAAGACTTAGAGATTTTTCGAGCTCTCATCGCGCCGGTGTTTGAGCCGCCCTAGTGGTAGTTGGGTCACGCAAGTATAGGTTCTGTGCCGGTTGTTGGCTGCGTACCCAAGGTAGTTTGGGAGAGAAAAGAAGTGGGTCGTGCAAGTTTGTAGTTTGGGAAGGAAGTGTCGCAAAAGTACTTTGGTGACACTTGCGCGCCAGTTTGGACTTGCGCGCCGTATTGGGACTTGCGCGCCGGGCTTGGAGAAAAGCACTAGATACTGTTGGACTAGGCTCGTCCTGTTAGAGCTAAACGAAAGCTAAAAGATTGTTCTATACCTTTAGTGTAACATATGATGAATTTGTTTGCAAAGATGGAAGAACAATGAACAATCTAGTTTTATGAATAGAAGTTGTACTCCACACACATGACTGGTGTTTAACATCCTCATTGCGATTTGCGAAGAGAAGAAGAATTGTTCGTGCAACTAAACTCAGATCTGCATTGAAAGAGGAGAATATATCAATACAATCAGGTGTTAGTATTTAGAATCAAAGGAAGAGAAGAAGAAGATACCGTGCATTCAGTTAATGCACTAAAGTAGAAGGTTGAATACAAAAGAGAATCAACTCAGGACTCTGATGCAAGCAAAGTCTCATGCTGAACAGGAGACAAATACTTCAATGCAAATATATTGAAGAGACCTTCACGTCTATAAACTGAGTGTGACTTCACCAAGGGTAGTGAGCTAGGGGGAGACAACGGGAGTGACCCAAGGGAAGTAGTAAGCTATCCCTGAACCTTTGTAGAGGCAGTGAGCCTGGGACAGAGTGACTATGCCCGAACCATTGTAATCCACAACTAGTGAAGATTAGTGGATTTTGGTACGATTGGTAACTTGTCGGCATATGCTCCTTGGACGTAGCCCTTAGTGGTGAACCAAGTAAAATTTCTATGTTATCTCTTTGCATGTGAATGTTTCATTGCTGATCATATCCATCATACAAGTTTAAGTAGTTCCTACCAATGTGGGAATAAGATCCACAACTTTAAGAAGAAAAAGTTGACACCCTGATTCACCCCTCCCCTCTCAGGGTGTCCCGAGGTCCTACAAGTGGTATCATAGGGAAAGGTTAACGCATGTTGGATATTCTCCAGTAATTCTATAGAGAAGAGGATTTGAGTTTATTTCCTAAATTCAACAATGAAGAGCAGTCTGGATAATGATGCAGTTATTTCTGAGCAGAAGTCCACATCTAGCAAGACCATGACGAATAGGAAAAAGAAAGATAAGAAGCAGTTGAAGAAGTCCCTCATATCCAAATAAGATGTAGTTTCTTGTTCTCCATGCCATTCCAATAATGAAGAAACATCAGGCTTGGAAAGTATCCAGCAGGTGTCTCAAGATTCTTCCAAAGGAAAGGATGACACCCAAAATTCAAGCTTTCAGGAAAAACTCAAAACATATCTGCATGATATTCCCGAAGAAAGGGTTGCGATTATTTGTAGCCTATTTCAATCTATGCAGGTTGAGATCACTCGATTAGAAAGGGAAGCTAACAATATGGAAAATGGGTTGGAAAGAAAAGTTCTAGAAAGTATAAAGCTCACCAAACAGGTGAAAGTCTTTGAAGAAAAAGAGGAAGTCAATAAGACTCTAAAATAAAGGATCCATGCACTTGAAGCTGAGCTGAAGAACAGCAATGAAGTCAAGAGTTTTTATTTGGAAGAAACTTCCATGAAATTCAGGGAACTTGACTCTCTGTTACAAAACAAAGTTAAGATGCATAAGGATGAGGTTGAAAGATTGAAGAAGACTTGTGAAGAGAAGATGATCATGATTGAAGATCAGAAGATCATCCTCAATAATGAATGTCAAAAATTGGAAGCCCAATTGACAAATCTTGAGAAGACACATATTGAGACTCCACAAAAGAATGAATCAGTCGTTGCTGGAACTCAATGCTCAATGGAGGATTATATTGTCAAAAGACCTCCAACATGTGATAAGAAGATCATGACTTCACTCATTGATCTATCACAAGCAACTGAGAAAGTGAAGGTACCATCCAAACCATCTTGTACTCATGTTTCTAAATATGTTCCTACAATCAGTGCAGGTTGGAAGAAAAGTTCTAAGTAAGTATGGATAAGGAAAGGTGAGAGGAATAAACCTACCACCATGTCTAGGGTGGATGAGAAGAAAAATAAGGAATTTGGTTCCTCAAATAGAGCACAAAAGATTAAGAAGATGGCCCAACAACCTCATATATAAGAAACAAAGAAGAAAAGATTTGTGGGCCAATGTTGGTGCTGCAACAGATTTGGGCACTATGCACTGGATTGTTTTTACAATCCCTTACATGGAAAAGTACAGGGAAAGCCTATATCAAAGGGAAGGAATACAAAGAAGAAGAAGAAACATCCGCAGATCCAGAAACATCTGTTCACCACAAACAGATTTGGAATTCTTGATAACATCTGTGATGTATACAACGACAGAGATCACATGGCAAGTACATGACCACATAAATATGCTTTCACGGTTGATAAGAAAAGAATACCTCTGATGCCGGAAAAGAATGAAGCAACTACCTTGGGAAGAAATCAAAAGAATGTTGTGAACACACAATTTCCCAGGAAGATATCAAGCAGGGAAGCTAAGAAGACCCATGATTTTAGATCCATGAAATTGATGGGTCATTCATCCAAAAGAAACACTAAGTGGGATGAAACTTAGATGAACCCATGTGGAAGATATAAACCAGCTGCAACAATTCCAAATGACATATTGGTCATCTGGCCCGATGATTTGAAAAGTATGAGGAAACTTGAACATGAAAAGGCCAATTTTGGTGACAAAGGAAAAGAAAAACCTTC
This sequence comes from Viscum album, assembly GCA_963277665.1. Lineage (NCBI taxonomy): Eukaryota > Viridiplantae > Streptophyta > Magnoliopsida > Santalales > Viscaceae > Viscum > Viscum album. The sequence continues at coordinate 227,486,191 of OY728123.1, read as the reverse complement.
ACATGATGAAGACACTTTGTATGAGATATTGAAAACAAAGAGAAACACACATTTCAAAGAAGTTCTGTGTGAGAGATGCAAGAAATATGGTCACATTGCAAAAGGATGCCTAACCTTAATACTGGAACAAGAAGCATTCCTTAAGAGGAGTAAGAATATATCATTCATGATGGCTATTAAGCAGAACAATTCTCCACACAAAGCAGAAGAGAATGTGAAAAGTGTCATGCCACATCAACACATATCAGAACATATGTTCAAATGTGCAGGCATGAAGACTGGAGTGAATAGAGGAACATGGTAGAGAAAAGAACCTCAACCATGCAGGTCTTGTTGATGAAGCAAGGAGGAACCACCTTATTCCTGTAATCATTTGTGTATTGTATTTGTACTAATAATGCAGGGAATTGAAGGTGAAGCATGCTCTCAGGGGTAGAACCTGAGAAGTAGTGAATGTTGTCAACTCTTTATAGCCAAGCTAAAGAAGATTCCCTCCTTAGTAGATTCGTCAATTGATATTCAATGATTAAGAAGATAAAGGATCACTCTTGATGAAGATGATGATAAGTGTTTCCCTTGAGGGGGAGAAAAATGAAGAAGCATCCAAAATCATTGTTTCCATCAATATCAACTCCAGCTGGTATCAAATGCAGTTACTCTGTGAATTTCTTGAAGAACATGTCAATGGAGAAGGTATTTCATTTCTCAATCTCTATCCCTTGGTTACTCAGATCAAAGATCATTCTACAAAGGGGGAGTACCTGAATTGATCAGTGACATAAGAAGAATGGATGTGCCCCAAGGTCACTTATCCTGCCGATTGCACTTAAATGTTTTTGATCTGTTTGATGATGTGAGTGCAGGAGTCTCAGGTTGATTATTCCCTATCACATTTGATTTTCTTCTACCTGAAATAAAAGTGGTAAACCCTTGTGAAAAAAAATACATGAGTTCTCATCTCATGTTGGTATCATGATCTGTGAATAATGGTCAGCCTTGTTGACTTAATCAAATCCTCTTGTTTTCTACATCGAGCGTTGCTCAAGTAGACTTAGAGTGAAATGATTAATTAAACATTGCTTAAGTATGTATTGATACCCTCCCTACCATGCGCTTTGTATTTCTTTTCAATAAGGGGGAGAGAAAGTGAAATGAATGTTTGAAAAGAGAAGATGATTGAAGAGAAGATTCTCATTTTGATATTGACAAATTCATTTCAGAAGATGTATAAGGTATTGAAAACAAAATACAAAGGGGGAGATTGTTGGAACCACTTTGTGTATAAGGTTGTATTTGTTGTCAATAATTGTTAATGAAGATCAAAATGAAGGAGATCAAGAATTAATCTAATGAAATGGTGGAATGGAAGATAAAATGAATGAGATCAAGAAGTACTCCGATGAAGTGGAGGAATGATAATTTAGATGATTGTTGTACTGATAATAAGTTCAAAGAACATGTGTCAGAGGTGATACATTGTTTAAAACAATGAAGAATGTGAGGTGTAATACATCTGAGGATTATTAACGAAGAATGGGGTTTTTGGGTGAAGATTGTGCAATTCTTCCTTATTGCATGAGAACCATGGGTTATGATGAAGACCATTCAATTCGTCATTATTTCATGAGACCCATGGATTTTTGATAAAGACCATGCAATTACTCATCATTGAATGAGAACCATTCAAGAGACTTCTTGAAGAATTAAATCATATGGTTTTCATGAAGTATATCATGATGGTTGATGAAGAAGATAATGTGAAAATGAGTGGAATTCTAAGATGGCCGTGTGGAGATTGGAAGTCTGAGATAGCCATGCACATCACATTGTCATAGAAGATGATGATTCCAAAGCTATGCCTTCAAATAATACATATCACAATAGTGGAGTTTGTGATAAAAGAATAAGAGTTGCCGAAGGATACAGATCACCAAGAAGAAGTGCTGTTGAGGTGATCGTGCTTGTTGACAAAGAAAACAAACGACATAAAAATTTGTTGACAAAGGAGATTCCATGGTGGAATGTCGAGTTCAAGGACTGTGGATAATTATCCATGTGTTATTTAAGGAACATCAACAAAGGAATGGATGGTCTGGAGGCGAACAAAAAGAGAAGATACACGGTGGCGTTGTTTCCTAGTGTTTGCCAAATTTTTGGTCCTGAAAATCGACAAATAAAGAAAAGTGTTTTTGGCAATGGGACTTGCACACCTAGGTCTTGGAGGATAGGAAACTTGAGCACCATATGTTTTTGAAGATCAGATCATAAAAATATGGAAAATGGATAAGGGTCGCGCAAGTTTTGGAGAGGTCGCGCAGGTGACTTACGCGCCGGGAAGAGACTTGCGCGCCGATGCCTTGGAAGCTTGATAACTTGCACGCCTATGGTTTTTCCAGATCCGAAGATCAAAATTTGGAAAAGGATAGAGGTTTGTGCATGTTTGGAAGTTGGTCACGCAAGTGAATCGTAGGGGAAGAGACCTGCGCGCTGAGACTTGCACGTCGATGGTTGATTTGCGCGTCGTCGTGCAGGGTGGTCAGATTGCCTATAAATACTTGACCACCCCTCCTCATTCCTCACAGAGCTCAAGACTTAGAGATTGTTTGAGCTCTCATCATGCAAGTGTTTGAGCCGCGCTAGTGGTAGTTGGGTCGTGCAAGTAGAGGTTGCGCACCGATTGTTGGTTGCACTCCCAAGGTTGTTTGGGAGAGAAAAGAAGTGGGTCGCACAAGTTTGTAGTTTGGGAAGGAAGCGTCGTGCAGGTACTTTGGTGACACTTGCGCGCCATTATGGACTTGCGCGCCATATTGGGACTTGCACGCCGGGCTTGGAGAAAAGCGCCAACTGCTTTTGGAGTAGGCCCATCCTGTTAGAGCTAAATGAAAGCTAAAAGATTGTTCTATACCTTCAGTGCAATAGATGATGCATTCGTTTCCAAAGACAGAAAAACAATGAACAATCTGGTTTTATGAATAGAAGTGGTACCGCACACACATGACTGGTGTTTAACATCCTCATTGTGCTTTGCGAAGAGAAGAAGAACAGTTCGTGCAATTAAACACAGATCTGCACTGAAAGAGGGGAATATATCAATACAATCAGGTGTTAGTATTGAGAATCAAAGGAAGAGAAGAAGAAGATATCGTGCATTCAGTTAATGCACTAAAGTAGAAGGTTGAATACAAAAGAGAATCAAATCAGGACTCTGATGCAAGAAAAGTCTCATGCTGAACAGAAGGCAAATACTTCAATGCAAGTCTATTGAAGAGACCTTCATGTCTATAAACTGAGTGTGACTTCACCAAGGGCAGTGAGCCAGGGGGAGTCAACGGGAGTGACCCGAGGGAAGCAGTGAGATATCCCTGAACCTTTATAGAGGTAGTGAGCTTGGGACAGAGTGACTGTGCCCGAACCATTGTAATCCACAACTAGTGAAGATTAGTGGAATTTGGTACGACCGACAACTTGTCGGCGTACACTCCTTGGATGTAGCCCTTAGTGGTGAACCAAGTAAAATTGTTGTGTTATCTCTTTGCATGTGAATGTTTCATTGATGATTATATCCATCATACAGGTTTACGTAGTTCCTACAAAATGTGGGAACAAGATCCACAACTTTAAGAAGAAAAAGTTGACACCCTGATTCTCCCCTCCCCTCTCAGGGTGTCCCGGGGTCCTACAATTCTCAGTGTTCTGTTTTTGATGAAAAATGTATCACCTCTTTACTTTATTTTATTTTTCATACCCTAATATATTACATGATGTGAAACCCACTTTCACATTACATAACTCTTCACAATGTGAAATCCTTCCCTTAACTCAATATGTTATCAGCCAAACTCCTCCAGACTTCCTCTGAGCCTCCTTTGAGCACCTCATTCTTTGGAAACACACAAAGGGTCGATCCACATGGATTCAGACCCTTACATTAGATACATCTCAAAACATTCTCATAGTAGAAAATTCCAAACCAACCTAGAGAATAATTGAAAGGTCTCATCCAAACATCCACCCCATGTGATACCTCTCAAAGATCTTGCCACCATAAGATCTCAACCACCACACTAGGGGAACAATGAAAAACCACACAACAACCACATATAGATCCTAAACATTCTCCTGGGGGAGATACCACTCAAAATAGATCATGTAACAATATGAAACAAGAAAAAAAATATCTCACAAACTATAAAATGTATACAACCATTAAATGAACAGTGTTACAAAAGAAATTTTAAATACAAAATTGCTCAGGGTACTAATAACATATCTAAGACTCACATTCCCATGTACTCTCTTCAACACCACCATGAATCCATAGGAAAAAAACCAAGGGGATAAAATGCCCATGATACAACTTTTCATGGGGGTCCTAGATTTCTATAGGTCACTCCTCACAGGTCACATCATCAACAACATTAATCTCACCCCAATCGACGATGTGAGAGTCATCATGAATATAATGATGAACCTATGACACATGAAAAACATTATATATCTAGATCATATGCTTGGGAAGTTCTACCCTATATTCCATGACTACAACATGAGAAAACACCTCAAAAGGCACAAAAACCCTTGGAGAATGATTACTCCTATGACCAAACCTTCACTTCCCATGAAAGGGAGTCACCTTTAGGGACAAATCATACCCAAAATCGAACTCCAATGGTCTCCTCCTATGATCTCCATAGGATTTTTGATGATCCTTCACTACTTTCATCCCCTAAAAATCACCTAAATTATCTCTATTGTATTCTGTATAAGTTTCAACCCAAAAATTACTGACTCGTTGACCCCAGTCCAACATAATATAGAATGAAAATTTCGTCCATACAAGGATTAAAATGGGGGTATATCGACGGTGGAGTGAAAAGTATTTTTGTAAGAGAACTTTACTAAAGGTAGGTGCCTCATCAACAGACCTCCAAAATCAAGGAAACACAGAGTGCAATATGTATTTAAGAATATTGTTGGTCTGCTTTATCTAATTGTCCATATTTATAAGAAATGTAGTTCTAAGGCATAATTGAGAATAAAAAATAATGTTGGAGACATCTCCACACAATGGAGGTAAAATGAGGATCTCGATTGGAAATGATCTTCCTTATGACTCCATGGCGTCTCACCACCTCCTTCAGATACTACCTCGACAAAACCTCCACTAAGATTGACTCCTTTATCACTATAAAGTGGTCCGATTTGGTCAATAAATCCACTACCACCCATATAGTGTCATAACATCCCTACGATCGATGTAAAATGGTAACAAAGTCCACTGATATGTCCTCCCACTTCCATTGAAGAACATCTAATTACCGGAGAAAACCACTGGGAACACGATACTCAGCCTTACCCTTCTAGAAAACCAAATATTGTAACACAAACCCTAAAATAGAATTATTCATTCAAACCCACCAAAATTGACCTATAAAAGCTCTATACATCTTTTTCACACAAAGATGTACCACCAAAGGTGAACTATGGAACTCAATGAGAACTGTCTCATGCATTGAAAAATGAATGAAAGGCCTTCCCTAAAACAACACTCAATGTTTTCTATCCTTAGACAACCCATCAAGGGCCTCAGCACAAAAAAAATCGATCTTTCCAAACTACCACCTCAAGATCCCCCATCTGGGATTCCCCCACCTACTTCACCAGATATTATTGCACCGTCCACTGAAAAATAAAACCTCTTCTCCCAAATTATCCCATATCTAGATGAAATGCCAACAGTTATTCCATAACCATCCAGGAAATGCATGATTCACACACCTCATCAGTACCTGAATTTCTAATAATGGAATCATCTACAAAATTCCCTTTTACAAGTGTATACAAAAACTTTAAGTCATAATCCTCTAAGAAATCCAAACACTAACACTAATGAAAGTTCAATTCATATTGGTAGAAATCATACCTCATAATCTTATGATCAGTGAAGACCACAAAACGCTCACATATGAGGTAAAATATCTACAACATTAAGGGAAAAACCACCACCACCAACTCAAGATCATGTGTGACATAGTTAAGCACTGTGGTATGTAACTATAAAGAAAAATAAAAAATAACTGATCTTTGCTGCATCAGAACACACCCAACCCGTTTTTTGAAGCATCACATAAAATATCAAACAGAACTCCTTATACTAACAATAAAACTAGTACACTAACCAATATCACCTTCAGATACTCAAAATCTATCTATCACTATTCAATCAACAAGAACGCATGATCCTTTCTGGTCAATGCTATCATAGGATTTTCAACCCAAGAAAAATTGGATACAAACCTTCTGTAATAACGTGCAAGACCAAGGAAACTTCAAACCTTTGTCACTATATTGGGGGATTACAAGGACACAAATACTTATATCTTCTATGGATCCACAACTACTCCCTACTGGGATACAAAATTCCCCAAAAAATGGACTTCTCAACCCCAAAAATCACCCTTTTAAAACATCCTAAACAAATTCTGATGGAGAATAACTCCCAAAACAACACGTAGATGATCTCCATGATCCTCCTTATATATAGAGTACAAAAGGATAACTTCAATAAAAACCACCACAAACATGTCCAGGAACTCATGAAACACAACATCCATTAACCCCATGAACACAACTAGATAATTTTTCAAACCAAACAGAATCACAAAAAACTCATAATTCCCATGATGATAACAAAAAGCAGTCTTTAAAATATCTTCATCCTTCGCACACATATTATGACATCATGACTGAAAATTGATCTTTTAGAACCATCTTGAACCCTTAAAATGATTGAACAAATTATCAATCCACGGAAGAGGATAGAAATTATTCATTGTCACTTGGTTTAAGAAATGATAATTGATGCACCGATACAAACTATCATCAACCTTAAGAAAAAAAGGTTGCACACCATAGTGATAGGCTTCATTGAACAAAACCACACTGCAATATAAAATCTTACAGTATACACATCTCTCAAAACTTCGAAGGCCCCATCTTATATGAAGAAATTGAGATAGGAGATACTCCTATCTATAGTTCGATCTTGAACTCAATATCTCTTTGATGGGGTAATGGTACAACCTCCTCTATAAAAACATCATGGCACTCTTCTATTACCCAGTGATATGAAAAATGGAGAACCTCTGATGAACTCATCACAATCTCATCCATCAAGTATGAAAAGGATGTAACATGCCTTTGACCTATCAGAGGGTCTCTCTGGCGAAAAAACAGTACTGGATCTCCATCATTATCAAAGAACACAAGCTAACTCCTAAAGAAAACTATGATAACCTCCAATGAATACAAACAATCCATACCAAGTATGATGTCATATGGTTAAATCTTTTAACATAGGAAATCTACCCAAGAACAGTGTTTCCCTAGCAATAACTCACAGTTTCAACATACTTTAAACAAGTTAGCTCAACCTCCAACTGATGTAGTCAATGCCAAGGGAACTGGAAGTATCTCTACCTCAAGTCCCAAAGTATGGGAAATGGATGGTGATATGGAGTGTGTCACTCGTAGATCAAACAACAAATGTACCTAATTATAAACCCAAGAAAAGGGTACCTTGAACAATGTATATCTCACTTGGAGCTGGAAACGCTAAACCATGAAGCTAACCACGACCTGCTCCATGGACTCTCTGACCCTCATGATGACCACCTCCATGGTCTCACATTACTCTTTGAATATGGGAAGCATCCTGAGGGTACCCTCTGTCTTCCCTAACTACTCTCTACTGATCCTAAACTGAATAAACCTATGACTACAACCACAACTAGAACTGCTGCAATGGAGAAAGATGAAGAAGAATAACTGGCACATGATGACTATATAGAAATTTAGGGAACTATATCTGCTGATGACCTCAACCACTATAATAAAAACATGTTTATGATGCCTTGGAATATCCCTGAGATCTACCTCCCCCAGAGAAATGGGACATTGAGGGATATGACCTACCATTGGATGATCATAAAATCTTCTGTCTTGACAACTGGGAACCCCAAACCAAAGCTCTAATTCATGAGGAATTTTGAAAACTACCCTCTCATGATATTCTGGTTTTGGCTAATGTTCTCTTGATGACTTCTACTCTCTCTAGAAAATCAAGATATATCTTTAGCATAAACCAAGTGACCTATCATTGGATATCTAGACCCAAATCCTCGTAGAAATGCCTCGCCCTGGCCTCCTCATTTAACAACAAGTCTAAATCATGTTGCATAAGGTTCTTCAAAAAAATCCCAAACTCTCGCACACTGGAGCTCCCCTACCAAAGGGTAATAAGATCCTAGAGACTAGTCACCTTCATGGTCGAAGAATGAAACTCAAAATTGAATTTATATTGGAACTCCTCTAATGAGAGTACCAACTCCTTGTAATATCTAAGTAATAAGTACCACAACTTCCTCACTTCCCCATGCATCATCCTCACAACTAATGATACCTTGCGCTCCTTCTATGCACAGATCAAACTAAAGGCTATCTCAACCTCCCCCAACTAGTATTCTATGACTCTATTTGAAACAGTTCCCTCATACGTTTGAAGAATCTTGCACTAAAACTCTCAAAGTGTCATCTTAAAAGAGTCTTCATCTTCAACCACTAAAATATGGAAATATTTTGGCACAATTTTGGGAACATATTCTGCTCAAACCTAATGAGGAAATTAACCTAGAGTCATACCTAAAAAATAAAAATAGTTAAATAACATAAACCTAGAATATGAAAGTCATTAAAATTAATTAATTGTTTTTATTTTATTCATTTTAGGTTAACCTAAACCAAGGTCTACACATTCAAATATAAGTATAAAGATGAATGATTTAAGATCCTTTCCTAGGTCTCTACCCTAAAACCATTATCACTTTATTTATTAGTTATTGTTATCTTAATGGTTTTTGCATTAGATCATAGGGGCCCTAAATAACCATGTCTCAGTTAGTATCTGGTGTTTACAATGATTCCTAAATTTAGATGTCACTGTTTCCCTATCAGTCCATGAAACCTCACATGTTCCTAACTCCAAGCTCCATCCTATCCCTCAACCAAAACTCAAATACAACACTGTCAAGACCCCACTCCTCATAAGGTGTAACCCTTGTGGACTGGTAATGGGAGAATAGAGATAGTGACCCCTAAGTCCCACCTTCACTAGTCCTTGATTTAGTGACTACAATGAGGGTATAATAAGCACATAGATGGGAGGCATTACCCTGGATGAGAATAGATGTGAAACAGATAGATAAGATATACATAAACAAACTCCTTATTAGACTCCAATATAAAATAAAAATCCAGAACAAAAATGTAATTCCATGTACAATTACTAAAACTGAAAGGTAAAATTTCAAGTACCTAAAGAAAGTAAATATGGTAGAGACCATGAATCCCATACAGCTCCTGTAAAACCCCCAAGAAGGTAGTAACTGGATGGATCTCCAACATTCTATAACTGACCTAAAAAATAGTTTATATATACATAGGGGGAGTATAATAGTATACTCAGAAGGATCCTCCCTAGATCCTCTCGTGAAAAAGGTAATAAAATAATGCTAAAGAATAATGAACAACATGTGAAACTAACTCATCGTCTAAAAAGTTATACTAAGTTCCCAGCCTCACTATGGATACTCTCAACAAGTATCACATAAAAGGACATATAATAAATAATATCAATCGTACCTCACAATCTCTTCCCCACTGGTTTTCCACTTTTCCCCAATGTCACACATCCAGATTATCTCTCTATAAAAATTCCAGCCCACAGACAACTATGAAAAGAACCACAACATGGACTTCATGAATCACACCACCACATCCATGTAACAAAAAGTAACCAGGTAGTTTACTGGATCCACCATAGCCCACATAACATGTATCATACATCAGGTATTCTACCTCAATCCATCACATCACATATATTGAGTAAGGATCCTCAAGCCATCACAACCTATACACGTTACACCTATAATAGCCCATCGGAAACTATTTAAAGAATACATGTCTGTGAAATAACCAAAATCCATTATGTCCCTCCATGAACATATATGGGGAAAACTAACCCTCCTAAATACCATATAAAGTAACTACCAATAGAAGAGTGTGGGGTCTATGCGGGTAGTCAGTCGTCCATCCACCCACTGGGATGTTGGATAAAACACCCCTAGGTATTAAAATCCTTGGGGTGTGAGTTTCCCTTACTGACATGATGGAGTAGCATATAGAAACAAAAAAATTACATGATATAATATATCTCACAACCACACTGTTGGTATGTCCTAGTCTTAGAATCAAATATATCTAACCTCTCTTGGACTCCCAGCTGCAACTTTTAAGACTGGATATCCTATTAGCATTCAACCATTTAAAAATATACATGATTTTATTCTATGCCTTTTTATTAGTTAAAATTTTCTTTAATTAATTATTTCACAATTTAGTAACCATAAACAATTCCCACATTATATTACAACAATGTTCCATGCACTCTAGGCATAAGAAAACAGAGTCCACAGCTTCTTAAAAGTATAACCTTGTCATTCCATCCAAGAAAACTCCAACCCCATGGTTTTAACATTTATTCATTTATTAACAAATTTACATTAAATATTATCATGTATTCTAGGAAAACATGCTAAGCTAATAAACACAATGGGATCAACATATTGAGTATACAAACTACCAATTGATTCTTCACCACCTATAGTAGGAACATGAACTAATCCAATTATGAGAAGCTAAACACAAAAATCATGTGGCATACCTCAAGCATATTTTCCTCTCATGGAATGAGAGTAACTAAATCTATCTACCTCAATATATGGGGAATGGAATGTAGATAAAAAACATGTTCATCATTCAATAAACTGATTCAAAACAAGAATTCATCATTCATATAAACAGGTAAACCCAAACTCAACCTATTATTTCATCTCTGTTGTCCTCCCCGACATCCACAAGTATATATTGATGAATCTCACCACTCCAAATGTCAAATGCTACCTCAGATACCGTGCCTCCCTTCCCTTCATACCACAACAGCCCTCCAGGCTCAGCCATCCCAGGCTCCCAACACATCCTAGCCTTCCGACCGACATACCATAACTACCCTCTATGATGATCCATCACAAGATCAAAATACATCACATGTAACAAGAAACAAATATAACAACCAAGATCTTGGACCTAAATAAATTCATCCATCCTTCTCACACAACGGGCTCTCATTGCTCAAAAGCACAAGGCATGTGGCCATTACAATCAAATAGGTAAATAATTCCCTACAAAGGCATTATCTTTTATCACACAAGTGATTCCTATTCCCTATTGAATTAAATGACTCATTATCACAGGTTCCAACTATAAGAAACCTAAGAAAAAATTTATCACATATATCACAAATTAATAAAAAAATAATTTAACATGCCTTTAATTCTATTATAAACAAGAATCATCATGCTTCAGCATCATTAAATAATTCAATTAAACGTGTGTACTTGGATTGATTTGATAATCATAAAATTACAACAACAATAACAACTGAATTCATTAAAAATGCCTCTTTAATTACTTTATCCAATTAATTACAAATTAATTCCAACTTTTATTTATTTACTAATTTCCATTAAGAAAAACATGATAATCCAAGAAAGGCAGAGATATCACACTATCTAGAAAATCAAGAGACAAACCGTTATCATGGTATAAAGTAAAAACATTGTTATACGATCAATAAAAATTATTTAATTCAGTTAAAATAATTATTAGGTTAATTTCACTGTCATCCAAGGGAACAAATCATGATAATTATATGATTTCACGTAATTAAATAGAGAATCAACAAATCCCCTACCTCAGAAAAGTCTATCGATGTTCTTCACATGAGAACAGACCATGTAAAGGATCTCTGATCACTCCTCCCACAAGAACTACATCCATCTGAGGACACCATGGCATAACGTCACCAATAATAACCAAGAGAACCACCATTAGAACCATGCGTAAGAAAACACCATAGCATGATGAGAAGATACAAGATGAACCACGATCCAATTGGGAGAAACTACTAGAAAACAAAGGAAGAATAGACCTTAGTGAAGTGCACTGTGTTGCATTTGTTGACAATGAGGTATGTTGTTGTCAAGGAATGAATGGATGGATGTCAAGGAGTTTCAATATGTGAATGACAAAGGATGTGATAGTGTTGGTAATGAATGGAGAATGGCCATGGTACTAAGATGCATGTCACTTAGGAGATTCACTAAGTGGCATAGGAGATGATGGTTTGAAACATTCTCTCATGTATTAGACGATTGTAGAACTGATCTTAATGTTTCAATACTTGTATCAAGATGATACTAAGTTACACCACTTGAAGAATGGATGATGATGGAGCATCATCATTAAATCAGATGATTGTGGAGCTGATATTTAAGTTCTAAGAACTTGTATCAACTGGATACAATGTCACAACAATATTAGAAGACCATGAATTTTCTTAAAAATGACAATGCATGAGGAGATGAAGATGATCCATTCACAACTACTGAGTGGATGAAGTGGATTAAAGATGTCCATGCACTATCTTCTAGTGTATGTGAATTTGGAGAATTTGATCTAACTTGATCTCTGATTAGATCAATGAAGTTCATTAAAAAATATGATTGATTCAGGAGATCCGGTTGAAGAAGACCCGTCGGGAATTCTATTCCAAAGTAATGAATAAATGTTGAAAAGAATTGGAGGAATTCTTAAAAACAAGAGAAGAAATATAGAATGGGAGAAGATGAATGGAAGAGTGGCTTGGCATTTGGCATTTGGTACTTAGTAACTATGTTTTTACAAAAAGTCTAGGTTCTACACTTAAGAAAAAAGAGGCCACCAAGGAGGCCAGCCGAGGGTCATCACCCAAGGCTCTTGTAGGACTCAAGGTCACCACGCCCGTGGGGAACCCTCAAGGCCAAGGCAGCAGCCCTGAGGCAGGGGCGCACCCGTAGGACGCAGCGTAGGCGCCAGGGGCACACTCGGAGGAGCGCATGGTGGGCGCATAGCGCGCCCGTGTGGGAATAGTGGGTGCCAGTGGTGCGCCCGAGTGGCAGGGGTGGGAGTTGCGCCCGTGTGTGCATAGTGGGTGCTAGTGGCGCGCCCGAGTGGCAGGGGTGGGCGCAAAAGCACGCCCGCAGAGAACATGGTGCGGGGCGGCACCATGGAGGGATAAGATTCAACTAACATGCAGCGGGGAGCGCATCTTTGATAAGCTTCAAGAAAAACCATGCTTCGTTTCGATGTGGGACGCGGGATTTTGCCACGGAGCGAATCTTGGCCGCTCGATCGATCGTGTTCCAGATCTCGACTGCACAATCGATCCCACGCGAGATCTTCTGATCGCGGCCGTCCGATGTCTTTCAATCGCCCGATCCAACGGCCCGCAAGTTATCCTCTACCTCGAGCTCGGCCGAGGCACCTCCCATGACGCCTCCTGAACCAGTGGCCCTCCGAAGATGAATTTCGAGTTCCCGTCCACCGTTGTTCGAGCTGAAGGATCCATTGGGTTCGTCTCGACGTAACGAACATGATCATGCAAGAAAATGGGCATGCATGCAAAGTTTGGAAGATTTCGAAGAATGCCTAGGAAAACGAAGTTGCCGAGGCTTCATGTGTTTGTGTTTTGCATGGTTTGGATTTTAATAAGGCCATGCATGCGTTCTAAGTTGCATGCACGTAGAGGAAAAATAAAGGAAGTGAACCCGCAGTGAAACAGGCGAGAAAAATCAAGATTTGAAAAATCATGAAGATCCGAATCTTCGGGAGATCAAAAAATTATCACGCGGATGATCAAAGGCATTCCTATGCCTATAAAAGGAGCTCCTGAGCATCATAGTCGTTTGCTGATCCTTTGCTGAAACTTTGAAGTCCCGTGAGAGCTCTCAAAGTCTCGCGAAGAATAGCCTGCGCGCATCACTTGCGTAGCAGCAGCCCGAAGCTTTCCTGGCTCTGTTTGGTTCCTTTTGCGCACTCCTTGCGCGAAAGAAGAGGGGGAGAAGACCCCTACGCGCCTTCCCTTTGCGCGGCAGGAAGAACCCGGGGCCGCAGCACCTTGCGCGCCTACGGTTGAAGCCTACACTTGCATGGAAGTTGGTGTCCTTGACACCCTTCTCGCTCGTGGTTGTCCAAGGACCTTGCGCGCCCTTGCACCCTTGTGACCTTGCGTGGCTTTTGAAGACAAGAGTGGATGCACCCCTTGCGCACCTTCACTAAGGCAGGGGCTCGTGTAGAGAAGACCACACCCTATGGGTTGTGGGTGCTTGGCAAGGAGGAAGGCTGAGGCTTAATGCCTTGTGCATCCACCATGTGAATACCTCACCTCATTTGTGTGTGTGCCAAAAGGAGGAAAAGGCCGTGGTTATTTGTGTGTGATAAGTGAAGAGGAAGAGAACACTTGGCCGTGTGTGTGCAAGGATAGGAGGAAGGCCACTATACCCTACGGGTTAAGTGCGTGCAAGACAAGTTGGCCGAACCTAGTGTGTGCACTAAGTGGAGTGAACACACTTAGAAGAAGAGGAGGATACTCACACTAAATTATAACACACATTAAGTGTGTGTAAACAAAAAGAACAAAGTGTGTGAAGGAAGTGAGAAGGTGTGTGCTAAAAAGGATTACACCCTTTGAGGGTTTATTACACCAAGAGAATAAATAAGAGGAGTGCATGCATGAATGCATGCATGTGCACACGTGAATAAATCTTAAATCAGTGGTGTGCATTTGAGTAGTCCAAGACCAAGAGTTCTTGAAGATGATTGAGAAGCCATGCCATCAGTGCATGAGGAATCAGAGTTGCCATGCACTCAGTGCATGAAGTTGATGTGAAGAGACTGAGCCAGAATGAAGTTAAAGAGATTAGTTGTCTGAGTTTTCAGTGATTGAGAAGACCCTGATCAACAGAAGTGATCAGAGGTTGTGAGCAAGACCAACAGACCTTATCAGAGGCTATTGAAGATTCTTGAAGAGAGAGGCCAGGTCATCCTAAGAAGAAGGAGATAAATCTTGAGCAAGATGAGAAGACCTGATCAAGTGATCAGAAGTGAAGAGCAAGGCCAATAGCCTGTATCCTAGGCCACTGAAGATACTTGAAGAAGCTTAAAGTGAAGAAGAGCTACTCGTGTGACTCGAGAAGCCAGGAGAAGACCCCTGTGAGACTCAGGGTGGAAGAAGTCTTCAGTGGGATTCTAAAGCAGGCCAGTTGGACTCTGGTAACACTGTGGGATGCAGTATAAAGAACCTCCTGTGGGACTCAGGAGAGATACAGTGTAACTCTGTATCGACCATTGTAATACTAACAGATCATAATGGGAGAAACCATGTTGGTGCGTATAACCAACATGGAAAGAACGTAGGCCTTTGGTGCCGAACCTTGTAAATCCTTATGTAATGTGCCTTTACATTTACTGCATCACTCGAGGAAAGGCTGAGAGATACAAGAAGAGTGGATCGAGGACTTAACAAGTCATAGAGGTTTAATTGATAAAGAATCAATTAGAAAAAAGTTTTAAAGGATCACTAATTCACCCCTCCCCCTCTCAGTGATCACACTGATCCGGGCACTTCACTTAGATCACCATGGATCACCATAGATTGAAGACAAAATCCCAAGTATCAATCCCCTTGAAGTGAATCCATGATGATGAAGGATAATGACTTTAGAAACTATAAAATGAGATTAGTTATAGGGTTTGACAACTTGAGTGGTTGTAAATGTTTTAAAACATACAACATCAAGGAATTACATGATGTTCAATCCCCTTTCATGTCGTGTAATTATTATAGTTTGGTTTCTACTGAAAAATACACCACCTATTCAATTTATTTTATTTTTCAAACCCTAATATTTTATAATTTGTGAAACCCACTTTCACATTGGCTAACTCTTAATGATGGTAAATCCTTCCCATGCATCTAACTCTTAGGAGCTGAACTCCTCTAGAATTTCTCTAAGCCTCCTCCAAGCAGCTCAGTCTTTGGAAACACACAAAGGGTCGATCCATGCAGATCTGATCCCTTACAAATATAATGTCACTTTGACATTTTATATGATGTATATCTTTCTTTTCATGGTATTGTATTCTTTATGTAATTTTATTCTCTCATGAGAATTTTGATTCAAAGTTTCCAAAGTTGTAGGAGTTTATTTCTACAATCACATCATTTATCATGCTTATTTATGACTATTCTTCCATTGATAAATATTTTTGATCCATATCTAAATAATAATCCTGAATTTTATCCCCCTATGTTAATTTATGATAACTTCATGTGATGATACCATTTTCCCACTATTTCGTTCATAATATAATTAATAAATTATTTTTAAGAAAATCTAACCTTATTTCTCTCTTCGATCAGAAATTTGTGCTATTCAAAAACCACATTTAAAAAATTATATTTTATGCTCATTTTCATGAAATGGTTTTTAAAAAAAAATTATGTACTAAAATGAGTTCTAAATGGTTTTCAATGCCTCATTTATATGTTTTTAATGATATTTTAAAATAAAACGGTTTCAAAAGATTTCATGTTCTAAAAAGAATTTTTGAAAGTGAAAATTATATTTTCCTCAATAAATATTTTAAATGGTTTTTAAAAGATTACATCATATGTTTTCAAAGTTTTTTTAGATACAATAATTTTGAAAAATTTTATGTCTAAAAAATCATTTTTAAAGAAAGGTTGTTTTACTTAATAAATGCTCCAAGTTAACTTTCAAAATCATTCTCCATCTAAGATAAATTCCTTTGATATAGTTTAATTTTTTCTAAGGATATTATCCAAGGACTCCATTATTATTATTTTTTCATTGAATGATTTTTTTTAATAGGACATGTTTTTAAAAAAACTTGTTTATCTTCCATGTGTTATACCATGGTCAAACTCTTATGGATCCTGCTTCCTTTTATGGGTTACTCTATGATGAAATTATTATGAAACATGTCTCTTTTCGATAGGTTATGATATGATGAAATGTATAAGATACTCATTTCATTTCATGGGTTATGATATGATTTTTATGAAACCAGTCTATTTTTATAGTTGATGATACGATTAATGTTTTGTTACCTTGTGGAACATGTATGTATGATTTCATTATGTAATGGGTAGAACCTATATATCCCTTCAATTCATTTGGGTAATGATTTATAAATCATGAGATAATGATGGGATGAAGTAGATGGGATTTATCCACTCTAGGAAGAAGGAGTAACCTGATCCACAATAAAGAAGGGGCTTTCACAAGGTATGTTGGTGTGTCCCACCCAGGAGGTATAAACACTTATGCGTGAACCTGATTACATGTTCACAATGTTATGCCTGAACCTGATTACATGTTCACAATGTTATGCGTTAACCTAATTAACTGTCCACAATGTTATGCCTAAACTATATTATATGTTCATAATGATTTGTATAAACCTAGTTGCATGTCCACAAGTTTATGTGAGGGACTAATTTCATGCCCTTAAGTTAATGAGTGAACCTGTATCCATTTACACATGTTCACAATGATATAAGTTGATATGTATGCCATAAGTTATATTATTATTCCAATTTTAAGTTATCATGTTTCATTTTCTTTGATTATCTTGTGATTGAGGTCTTATGAATAACCAATCCTTATCAAATTTCATAAGATTATGTTCATTGGTATGCAAGATGTGATTTTAAAATGGTATAATCATGTTTTGATACCCTTATATTCATTTTATTATTAAGTATATCCTTTATTTTAACTTACTCAGTATATGAGATCACCCTTTATTATGTTTCCTCTCCCCATGTTATTACAAAATTTATTATGTAGGAGAACTAAATAGGAATATCTTTGTCTAGAACATTAGAAATCTTTCATCAAGCTAGAATAATTTGTTCCATGTTTCCAAATACACTAAACATTTAAGGTCCTCGGGAATTTACTTTTGTAATATGCTGAATATTCATCTAAGAGTATTCCATACTCATGTATGTTAATCCTAAGATGTTATAAATTGGTTCATAAAGACAGTAGTGAGTTGAAGGTGATGAATCTATTTTCATAAATGCATCATGATATTTAGAAGTGTTCAGGATAAAATTCCTCTTGGATTTATCATTGGTTACATCACATCTGAATCAAATAAAGAGGAGTTATATTTCTGATCTTAAAGGCTTGGTCCTGAGGGATAGTATTTAAAGTGAGTATCCACCACCTGGTTGGGTTGTCATTAAGGATGAGATTATTTATGTCCATTGTCTTGTGTGTGCCTCTATAGGAATAGAAGGGGAACTAATGTGGGAATCATATTCTTCTAAATAGGATGTGCATCCCAAACTGAAAAAGATGTATTGTGATTTATGTATCTAATACTGGCGGTCAGGGATGAAGAAGATAATGGAAGGATTTGACACACAATATTCAAATTTTTAGTAGGTGAAAGAAAAACAAGGGTGTCCAACTATCCTATTGAAACCATTACCCATCCACAAATGGAATAGGGATAATGTCACTATGGATTATTTTTCTGAGGTTACCAAATTCTCCATGAGGCAGTTATTTCATATGGGTGATTGTGGATAGGATGACCAAGATCATCCACTTACTGTAAATTTGGTACACCTTTTTAATAGTCTTTATTGAGATATTATATGTGTAATAGGTCAAACATATTCATATAATTCCAAGTACCTTTTTCCGATAGTGATACTTGGTTCACATCACAGTTTTGATAGGGGTTTCAAAATTCTATTATTTTATAGGTAATTTTAAGTACTACTTAATACTCTCAAAAACTGATATCCATTCCAAGTATACTATACATGTACTAGAGGATATGATTTAAGAATTTATCCTAGATTTCAGAGGATCATGGGAGAAACAATTTCATCTTCCTTGGTTCCCCTATAATAATAGAATCCATGTAAAAAATTAGATATATCCTTATAAGGTTTTATATTGTAGACCATTCTGTTCACCTCTTTATAAGTTAGATTTATGGGAGGCAGTGATTATAAGAATATGTATTTTTTATGAGACATTAGATAATTTAAAATTAATTAGGATCCATATGTCAATTTATAAGTCTAATAATAAGTCATATACCCATTGGTGGAACTAACCTCTATATTTTGAGGTGGTGGATTGTTTCTTATTTTGTATTTCTCCTAGTTTGGGTAATCAACAGTTTTAGAGGTATGTAAAGTTGGTACTAAGATTTTCTAAGCCATTTGAGAGTCTAGGTAGGTTCGGGCTAGTAGCTTATAAATTATCTCATCATTAGTGATACATTTATATGAATAATGTATTACATGTATATCTAATTATATACTACTATCCTAAACCATCTCATGCTTTTCATATTGAGTAAGTTGAATTAGAGGATGATGCTTCATTTTAGGAGTATCCAATACATTCCTTTAATCATATCATGAATACTCTACAAAGAATAATGGTTCCTCTAGATTGGGTGTTATGCAAACAAAACTACATTCAAGAGAAAACATGGGAGAGGGAGTCTGATATGCATTCTCAATGTCCTCATTTATTCTATCATTTATTCTAAAACCCTTAGTTGTAAAACTTGAGGGAGATTTTTCATGAGGATTGGAGGTTGAAAGATCTTAGTATTTCATTGAGATAGAGACTCCATTATTATGGGTAAAAAATTTTATTTTATCCCATTAATCATGTTTCCTAGTGTTGGGGGAAATGAAGAAGTGTATACAAGGGGTAAAGTAAGGATCTAGGATTTTAGTAAGTTGTTTCCATCCCACCATCTATCCAGTGGTGAACTAGATGGTTTTTTAAAGACCATTTTGGTCCTATAATCCCTCCAGTCCCTCCTTTAACCATCAAATTCTTTTTGTTTCTCACATTCTCACTCCTCTAGAAGCTTTTTGGGATTACCCCTTCCTCCTACTCTCTTGTTGAGCGTTATCCCATAAATATTGGGTGTTTATTATTCGGATTAAATTATAGTAGATCATGAGGTAATGATCTCAATATTCTTCCCTCATTCCTCTAATTTATTAATTTTCATTAGTGTTACCTATATTCAAGATAATATACTATATTTTTTGTAATTTTTTTATTCTTTAATTTTTATCATTCCAACTCAAATATAAGGTCGATGCCAGATGCTGAGTCTTCTATGATCTCTTGGTATTTAGTCTATATGATTTCCCCTAAAAGTATTCCAATTTATAAAATTTTTCATTATTCTAGGTGTCATTATTTATGGGCATTGACCCTAGAACTTATCTTCCTTTGATTTGTTACATTATTTCCAACCAATACATACTAAGGGAGTCAAAAATACTATTGGTGGTTTAAAAGATCAACCCAGACCACCTCTTAGGGTGTGTTTATCCTAACACCCATGATGATCATGATTTAAGTGTAACCATAACACCCCTTTTGATGTGTTTGTATTGGAACTTCAGAAAATCCAAAATTTATCTTATGTGTATCCAAACCACCCCTTTGGGTGTGTTTGGTGTGTGAATAAAATAAAGGGATTTTTAAGATGGGACTTTGGGTATGTTTTTGGTAACATAAACATAGTTAAGATAAATAGGGTGTATTCATTAAATACTAGAGCACAAACACCATAATTATTATAAAATTCTAAAAGGAATTGACTAATTGAATTATAAAATTATGTGGGTATCTCATAGAAAATATTAGAATATGATTCCATAGTTTTGATTTAATTTTTTAAAAACCATGACATAAATAGATTACTTGGTTCTTATGACTTATTAAAATGGATTTTTGGGATGTTACTTATGAAACTTGGTCACATTGACAAATATGTGGCATGCCTTGATAAATCCTTGGATTCCCTCATTTGAATGTATTGAGAGAACTTATAGGATTCCACTTAATTCATTGATGTGAATTACAAGTTAAAACCCCACCTTGGATTTGGTCTCTTTCTAATTCTAATGAATGTAATGAACAGTGTTCACATATTCATCTAGATCACCAGAAAAACTAGGAAGATTGGATTGATCTACCAGATTCATAAAATGAATGCCTTGGGTCATACCATTCGATACCAGTCAAGAACTACCTCTAAAATAAAGGGTATAATTCCTTGTTTGGTTATAAACTCATAAAAGTATAATTTCAAGGGTGCATCCCTTGAATCGGACTCAAAAACCAAGTGCTCGACATCATGGATTGATCACCAAAAGTTAGAATGAGTCTTTTATATATATGAATATTATGAATTATATAGGATTTCAAAGACCAATTAATTTGATTTATTATTATTATATATTCTTGGATACCTTGGATAAATGCATCAGGTCCACTAACCCATTAAAAGGTCACATAATTAGAGACATATAGAATAGGATGAAGTGGGTAGGGTTGGTCGAGAATCCCACAATGAGCATGAGCTTTATAATTATTTTCTAACTTTTCTACTTTAAATTATTATAACTTCACACCATTAAAAAATTTTATACATGGACTATATTTTCATTTGAAACCATTTTTGGTTTCCAACTTAGTTATAATCACACCTTGTTTGGACTACCACTTGGTACTTGGGTATATTTCATAGATGCATGAAAGGGGAAATAAAGCACTATATTTTGGAAGCTTTATTTTTATATAAGCATGGGATCATATAAGTAGAGGACTAATATGGGACTTGGGATAATCAGGGATCATAGTATTTTACAGTCTTTTTTTCCTTTTCATAGCATAGTACTACCTGTATGACAACTTCCAAGACAATCTTGACTTATATTTTTCAGAACCATGACATCATATATATATAGTGATTATTTATTACCGTATATTTGTTTTATTTATTATTTTCTTGGATTGTATTTCCATTAAATACACTTTGTTTCACTCTAATACAAATGATATATTCTCCCTTGCATACCAATATTCACCTTCACACTAGGAAGTAGTCATTGGAGTATGGGGTGGTGTGCTTGAGGCCCTGTGGCCCACTAAACCTATTACATATCAAAAAAGGGAGAGGGGAAGTTACAATATCAATACTACTATTATATTAATCACATAATCACTCAAATATTATGATTTATAAGGGATACTGTTAAAAAAACAATGTCCAATACCACCACATAAGTCCCTCTATGATCATACAAACACAATATTCTCGACCACAGGATTGGTGGCATCCCCAACTTCTTATTGACACAACACAGTGAACCTTTATAACCCAAACATTAGTGAATGAGATATTAAATATGTATCATACTAGTGAATAATGTCATACAATATCTAAGTGGGCCACACTCATACTATTCTTAAGGAACCACATCAACAATAAAACCCACAATCCATAACTTCATGACATGTAATAACTTTCCAATAAATCGATGAAGCCACTAATCTATGTGAAATATATTCAGTCTTAATTATTTTTAAACATCTCATAAAAAAACCCTATAAAAATACCTTGATCCCTAGAAATTACAATTAGTTATGTTATCAGTTTAACCTATAACCCTACCCATGCCCAAAAATAAGAATATTCATAAAAACGCACACATATCAATAAAAAAATCAGGCACCACTTACTCATTACATGTAGGAGATTTCACATATGATTCCATGGAATAATTCCATCAAAGGAGTAAAAAATAAATAGTCCAAATAAAAATTAGTAGAACATAAATTTTAGTTGAAATTCACTACAATAATTACAGGAAAAAAATAGTCAATAGAAGATATTGAGCCTTACCTATGGAGACTTGCTGCAACAATCATCATGAAGAATGGATAAAAACAGGGTAAATCACCTTAATAAAGAGAGACGAAAGATAAGTAGGGGTCTACATTGTTCTAGAAGAATGGAATCCCCCTTCCTCACTTATATCATTTAATTAATAAATAAAAAATAAAAAATTGAGCTAGCATTTTCTGACTTGATTTTCAATGGCTCTCTTTAAAACAATGGTTGAACAAATTAGGGTCTTGATTCCCCACTATCATAATTTTGGTGGCATATTCATTAGCCACTGCCTCACTAATTATAACTCTAATGGAATGATAGTTGGGTTTTTGTGGTAATCAACTCACTTGCATATTTCTCCACCACCGACCCCCTTTCCCAAACCTGGACTTTGGGACTCTCATAATCACTCCAACTCCCCCTCCCAAAGTACCTAAATACACAAATTTTATGATGGTGTTAGACCTAAAACACATCATATAGAATCATGTACTGTTACATCCTCCATGCCATAGATTATCTATTCCTCAGGATATATATGACCACACTCTGTCCAAACTCAACAAAAATTGGAGTTCCCCACTCATCATTCCATCATGTCTCTGAGAAAATGTCTAATGCATTCTTATATACCTAATTATCATGACCAATATACACAAGGAGGCCAATTCCATTTATGGGAGCTTCCTACTATCAAAATTGTAGCAACCTAAGAATTTACAAATAAATTTAATATTGAATACATGAAACATTGAGTCTATATGAAACTACACTTTATTATAACCTAGAAAATGAAAATAATTTTGTTGCTTCTCTAATTTGAATTTCAAAAAACTGACATAAACTGTCGCAATAAGTATGATATTTAGAGTCTTCTGGGATCAAATTACATTTTTGGTGAATAGTAACCTACCATTTTTAATAGTAACTTACCCTTGTGAATAGTATTATACCCTTCTAAATAGTAACTCCACCCATGTAAGTATAAATAAAATTTTGGCACCATATAAATGAGAGTGAATATTTTAAAAATTAATAATTAATTGTTGGTATTTTTGTTAGTAATAAATTTTTAATTACAATTTTCAATTAATAAATTAATAAAATTAATTTTCATAAAATGTATTCATAATTAAATATTTTTTCCCTATAATTTTAGGATGATTTTTTGAGACCTCAATTAATTTTTTAAAGTATTATATAATAAGTTTTAAATTTAAAATCTATATTTTTCATGTAAATAATGATTTTATTTTTAAGTTAAATTATTATTATTTATAAAATTATTTTGATAAATTGGAGTTCATTTTTGAATTCTACACATCAAAAAATGATTAGGGTGATTTTTTGGGATTTTTTTGAAATAATTGAATTTTGGTGAATAGTGAAATTCAATAAATTATGAAATATGCTAAATAAATGAATTACTGGATCATGCTTACCATGAACCAAGTCGGGTCTCTAAATAACTCGAAGCCCATCCCAATTTGTGGCATAGTCCGAGGGGAGTTCCCGATCCTCATGGGCTGGCAACTAGTGACGAGCATCATTATAAACCAGTTGGGAACAATTTGGCTCACAACAAAAGATAGATAACTATACATAAACAAAACGAAGAAAATAAATAAAAGGAGATGAATAGAACAAACTAGTAGCATAAAAAGAAATAAGATAAGTAAAGAGACATACCTTAGGTGACCTTATGGGTTACCACAAAACACAAACCACACACGCTACAAGAGCGATCTGAAACTTGACCCTAAAACTGAAAAGATAAAGTAGGCATGAGCACTGAGATGCTTTGTTGGAATGACAGAGTACCACAAAGCCCTATTTCATTACCCTTAAAAAGAAACCCAAGACATTTTAGTTTGAAAATAAGACAAAATAAAATAAAGTTTTCATTCTTTTCAAATTCTGGTAATAAGCTTGCATTTTCAAGAAAATCATTTCAATACCACTTCATTTTCAAAATAGGTTCCAAGAATTCATTAACATTTCATAATTAAAGGAGACCAATTTAGTTTAAAGATATGGTTTTCAAATAATAGAGAAAAAGTATGAAACAACTAAATTAAAAATCATATCCCAAGAACCATGGGAAATCCCTAAGCATCTAGAGTTAGTTAGGGACCTAGGATCCTCGTACCTCAGTGTTAATGTGGCATATGAACCACAATGATCTATGTTCTCATGAACAAGCCAATAGTAGGAAACACACCCATAATATAGTAGCATCCAATCATAATTTTATTTAGTTTTGGTTTCAGCACCAATCCAGCTTGATGAAACTAGGACGAACCACTTCCATATCATCTAGCATACTAGTCCTAATCCACCCATCTAGATACCCAGGTTTTCCCATGTGCTCCATTTCCAGTGGTGTTGAGTTTTATTAAGAAAAAATACATGAACATATCATTCTCCTTATTCAAAAACACACTCAACCTCTCACCACTGATTTCCCTCCTTGATCACATCCCCCCTTTTTGTCACACAAAATACACAAGCCTCTTTACTCGGCACATATCACAATCCACACATTCAGCATACACATCATTTTCTAAAAAGGGGGGGCATGCCTCAATAGGGGTTTTTTAAAACCATTATTAAAGTTCTAAATGGGATAAATTATTCACAAGGAGTAATCTTCATTTTAAAAATCATAATTACCTAAAACTTTCATGTTTCCAAACCTATTTTAATGTTTAAATAAACAACCAAGGTACCGCCTATTTAAAGCCAACTCAAAACATTACTTACGACAAAGCAATCCTTTTAAAGACGTAAAATCACCCTTTAGTCTCATGTTCACTCAAAAACCCATTTTGGAAATCAATTTGGAATTTATTTCAAAAATCAAACATGTTATTACACTTTTATAATAAAATCTACTGAAAGGACACATGTCTTTGGAAATACCCATTTTACATTCAAAACATCTTGGAAGCTACTTTTCAAGAATCGCTACCATTTATATATATATATATACATATTAATATATATTGTGTATGAATTTCATTTAAAATAAAGGGACCTGAATTTAAAACAACACTAAGATAAAATAGAAATTATAATGAAATGTCATGCCATAGGGAACCTTCCTCAAGGTGGAACAAAACCGAATATCCAAACCTTTGCGCTTTCTAACTAAGAGCTACTACCACTACTAGAAAAACAGGTATTTGCGACGGGTCATTTGCGAAGGGATCTCGTCACAAATGGCTTTTTGCGATTGGGGCCCGTCGCAAATGACCCGTTGCTGAAAACGGTGTCGCAACAACAGTTTTTTGCGACGGGTCCATCGCTAAAGCCTTTTTCCGCGACGGGGAGAATCCCCGTCGCAACTAGTACTTCGTATATTTGTAAAAAACTATTTGCGACGGCCCCCGTCACAAATACTTGTTGCGACGGGCCCCGTCGCAAATACTTTTTGCGACGGGCCCGCTGCAAATAGTTGTTGCGACGGGACCCGTCGCAAAAAACTATTTTAAAAAAATAAAAAATTAATAATACTATTTGTGACAGGAATAGTATCCCATCGCAAATACTATAAATAAATAAATAAAATAAATTATTAATAAATTATTTTAATTAATATAATAATAATCCAATTATAATTCAAAAATAAAAAATAATAAAATATTAATAAATGATTTTAATTAATATAATAATAGAATTATAATTCACAAATAAAAATAATAAATTATTTTAATTAATATAATAATAATAGAATTATAATTCAAAAAAATAATAGAATATTAATAAATGATTTAATTAATATAATAATATTAGAATTATAATTCATAAATAAAAAAATATTAATAAGTTATTTTAATTAATATTAAAATAATAGAATTATTTTACATTCAAATATTAAAATAATTCAAGTATTACAAAAAAATATAATTAAATTATAGTATTATAAAATATTAATATATATATATAATTTAATATTATAAACTATAAATAATATTATTATTCATATTAATATTGTTATTTAAAAATATAATATTATTAATATTTTATAATGAGACAGAAACTACGAATAGAAAAAAAATCATATTTTGATTTCACAAATTTTATAACATAAATATAAACTCTAATCTGAAGGAGGGGGGAGGGGGGATCTGCAGATTGTGCTGGAGGAAACTCTATCCCTAAAGCATGAGTGAGTCGGCACATGTACTCCATCTTCTCCTGATGCTGCTGCTGCCACCGACTCGTCTGCTCCTCGTACAGCTGCTGCTGGCGTCGACGCTCCTCCTCATGCTGCTGACGCATCTGCTCCTGCTCCTGTCGGAGACTCTCTATTAGTGCAATCTGAGATCGCAACTGATCCTCATACTGTGTAGCAGAAGAAGATGCACGAGCTCCTGTCGAGCTGGACGCCGACATCGCAGCACTGCCATAATAATCTCCGGGAGTCAGTCGAGAGCCGATACCAACTACCCGGACCTTCTCGAAGGCATACTGGGTGGCCTGCATTCATGCCACCTCATCAAACTAACGGCCAGTGGTCTGATCTGATGACTCACCCTGACTCTCAGGCCGGGCCTGTGACGCTACGGCCTCATATGACTCCTGTAGTTGCAATTTAAAATTAAAATTGTGAATATATTATATGCAGTTAATTTTTAAACTTGAAAACAAATAATACTGACCACGATGTGATGCTGACGATCACCTCTGAGCTCCCCAGTAGCAGGATCACTATACATCCTCCGATATACGTCGTACTCCATAATATCGGGGTGCTCGACAGCCTATAAGAATAAAAAATAATCTGTTAATATTTATAGTTATATAAAATATTTATAAATAATGTACGTACCAGATGCTGTCTATGAGTACTGAAAGAACGACTCCCAGCTCGATGAGTCACCTCCTGTCTCCCCCGATTCTGCCTCCCCACCGATGATCTCCTCTGAAAGGCACCACTCAACCAGTGCGCACATAATCCATCCCATACATGGGATGATATGTACTCTGGTCGGTGTGCTCTACATGACTCGTCAAAATCTGACACTCCTGCTTTCTTCATCGCAGCTTTTCTTAAATTGTGCAAAAAATGACGAAGGCGATCACGCATAGCCACCTCCCATGCCTCGTGGATGGCGTCACGCATGGTATCCTCGATCGGATACCATAAACCCTACAAATAAATCAAAATATCAAGTTAGAAATGAAATAATTTTCAAAATAAAAATTATTTATTTACGTACGTACCAACCAATGGCCAAACATGGCCTGCTTCACATCAATGGGAATATGCTCCCATGTGGTCCACGGCTGAGAGAAATAGTTGCGCAAAATAGCGATGCCCTATCCGACTGCTATATGCGGAAAACTGTAAAAATAATAAACATTTATTATGTGAATAGAATAATGAAATCTTAGTCAAATCCACAGGTTATCACACCTCCATGTGCGTGGATCAAACCCAAGAAGTGGACGTCGCTCGGGGACGGGGTCAGGAATCATCAATCGTGCAAGACCGCGCCCCCTCCGCGTACTCCCTGGAGCGCCTGCATGCTGAGGGTCATCTGTCAGCAACTCATCCGCATCGAAAGTTAGGTCAGCATCCGCCAACTCACGAAATGTGGCGTCGTCCCACTGAAACAGAAAATGTTAATGTTGTTAGCAAATAATTGATAATTACTATTATATATACATATATACATATTATGATTGTATATAAATACCATGGAATTCTATCAGTGTTCATCTTCATCATCATCTTCATATATGTCAATGTCATCTTCATATTCCTCCTCAACATCATCGATATCCATTCGAGTTACAATTGCTTCATCTCTTACCATTTCAAATTCATATGTGACATCATTAACATCATCGTCATCACTGACTCTTAAATGTGGGGTGTCGTCATCGATACTCATGTCTCTTTGTAAAAAAGATTGATTTTGAGTACTCTCTTGAAAAACTTCAATTCTTTTCACATCAGTGAAATCACATTCACTTTGACTAAACTGATTGTCTCGAATTTTGATTTTTATTACACTCCACCAATCAGTCAAGTCTCTTGATGTAGCAGAGTACTTTGCGTAATAAACTTGATGTGCCTGTTGAGCCAATAAGAATGGTTCATTTACTACGAGAACACTTTTACATTTAATATCGATGATTCCATGAGTCGGATGAACACGCACGCCTCTCTCTGTATCCAACCACCGACATTTGAACATGGTTATGTAATGTTGTCCAAGATAACGGAGTTCAATGATTTCATCAAGTATGTCATAAAAGTCAACTTCATTTTCTCGATGATGAGATCCTCTCAAGATAACTCCACTGTTCATTGTTTTTTTCGATTCCCCATATGCATGTGTGTGAAATCGAAATCCATTCACCACATATGCATTATAAGTTTTAACAAGTTTGGAAGGTGGGCTACTCAATACACACAGTCGTTTGTCAATTTTATCAGCATGTCGAGACACCTGAAAATTTGTGAAATAATTATCAATATAGTAAACTATACATTGAATGAGTTGCTAAAGGATAAAGAATTTATGTTACCAGTTGTTGAAACCACTGAGAGAAATTTTTCAGTCAACGTTCTTCGAGAACAGTTGCTGTAATTTGTAGAATTTTTTTCTTGATATGATTATCATACAACCTATAAAAACCAAAGTTATTTATTGTAACATAAATGATAGAATAAGTGATATAAACACTTACAGTACAACTGATGTCATCTCTTCACAGTTGAGCAGAACATACGTATGAGCTCTATGATGTTCATCATCTGAAAGCCAGCGTTCATAAACTCCACCAAAACCAAGCTCTGGCTGGTTGAAAACAGATAATTGATTGTTGATTTCATCAATATTCCTCTCGTTCCGTCCCATTCGGTTGTGTTTTGAAGGATACTCAGATTCAAAATAATGGGAGCAGAAAAAAGATATTTCCACTTGCAAATAAGCTTCTGCAATAGATCCTTCAACAGATACTTTGTTACGTACTTTTCTTTTCAATTTTTGCATGCATCTTTCAAATGGGTACATCCATCGAAATTGTACTAGACCTCCACATTTGGCTTCATATGGAAAATGTAACATCAAATATTCCATTGAGTTGAAGAAAGACGGCGGAAATATTTTTTCCAGTTTGCATATAATTACAACAATATCTTTTTCAAGTTTGCCTAGAGCATCATAATCTGCTGTAGCTGCACAAATTTCCCGAAAAAAATGAGACATGTCTGTTATGGAATCCCAAATCACAGAATTCAACAGACCTCTTAATCCAATGGGTAGAAGTCTTTCCATTATAACATGACAATCATGACTTTTTAATGCAGTAATATTACCATTCTTTACACGTATACCCAAATTGGAAGCACAACCATCTGGAAGTCTCAAATCTGCAATCCACTGACAAAATAATAAACGGTTTTCTTTAGACAGTGTATAAGCTGCTTTTGGTTTCAGTAACCATTCTGTTCTGACATTCTCAAACAGTTCCAATTCTGGACGCCTGCAAATTTGGGCAAGATCTAAACGTGCATTTACAT
Organism: Viscum album; assembly: GCA_963277665.1. NCBI lineage: Eukaryota > Viridiplantae > Streptophyta > Magnoliopsida > Santalales > Viscaceae > Viscum > Viscum album. The sequence continues at coordinate 227,455,887 of OY728123.1, read as the reverse complement.
TGTCTTTGCTCTTTCCTGGCGTATCCAAAACTGTATGAAAAAAATTATCAAAACAGTTCTTCTCAATATGTATGACATCTAACATGTGTCAGACCAACAAATCATACCAATATGGAAAATCCCAAAAAATGCTACGTTTAATCCAATTGTGTTCTTTCCTAAAACCAGAAATTTTCTGTTGATTTATTGTGGGACCAAAACTGATGGGAGGTAATGAAAATACAACTGATTTTAACTCCGAACCTGATAGCATTTTTGGAGGTCCATCCCTTTCAACTGTTCCTTTTCTGAAATGAGATCTGTTTCTGCGAAAAGGATGATCAGCTGGAAGAAATCTGCGATGACAGTCAAAATAACAAGTTTTCTTTCCATGAATGAGCATAAATGCTTTGTTCTCTCCCATACAGTAAGGACATGATTTCTGACCATGTGTACTCCAGCCAGATAACATCCCATAAGCCGGGAAGTCACTTATTGTCCACATCAATGTTGCTCTCAGTATGAAATTTTGTTTCGCTGCAACATCATATGTACTGACACCAATACTCCACAATAAATTTAATTCATCAATCAATGGTTTCAAATAAACATCAATATTTTTCTTCGGATGTCCTGAAATTAGTAAAGTCAAAAAGATATATGGCTCCTTCATCAACATCCATGGAGGTAAATTGTACGGAGTTAAAAAAACAGGCCAACATGAATATTGACTACCATAAGATCCAAACGGACAGAAACCATCAGTGGAAAGGCCCAGTCGAACATTTCTAGCTTCTAAAGAAAAGGATGGATGCACTCTATCAAAATGTTTCCATGAATCACCATCGGCTGGATGATTCAAGCTTTTATCGGTTGAAATATTCTCTTTATGCCATGACATCATTGTCGCTGTATTCTTAGACATGAATAAACGCTGAAGTCTGGATGTAAGCGGAAAATATCTCAACTATTTTACAGGAATCAAACCAGACTTCCCGTGTTGTCCTTCTTTATATCTCAGTTGCCCACATGTGGGACAACTATCCAATGACTCATTTTCCCCAGAATATAAAATGCAGTCATTTGAACATGCATGAATCTTCTGACAAGTAAGTCCCAAATTTCGAACCAGTCTCTTACTCTCATAGTAATTTGTAGGTAAAACATTTCCTTCGGGTAACAGTGTTTTAAGCAAAGAAAATATCTGGTCAAAACAGGTGTTTGACATTCCGTTATCTGATTTGATAGCCATAAATTTTGCAACTACTTCTAATTTGTTCATCTTGCAGCCAGGATATAATTCATCCTCAGCAGACTTCAACAACTCATAAAATTCAGACGGTGCCAACTCAGGATTTGAAGTTATATCAGCCGGAGTTTCTGTATGTTGAACAGATGAACCTACAACATCATGTACTAAATCTTGAAACCGGGATGGATCCGGAATCAAGTTGGTATCACCTGCTCTGGAACTGCATTCACCGTGTTGATACCAAAAAACATAATCTGGTTGAAAACCAAAACGCAAGAGATGTTCTCCCACTTTGTCAAACGTGTCAAACGTTCTCAATACACATTTTCTGAAAGGGCATTTTATTTTTCCTTCTGAAACAAATTCTAGATTTGATGCCGTAAATGATAAAAAATTCTCCACACCTTCTACAGATACTGGATTTAAACCAGAACTGTTTGGATTTCTACGTTGATTTATCCATATGCGGTCACCTAATAATGATTGTTGACGACCCCGTTGTTCCATATTTCTCTATAAAATATAAAAGCATTACTGGTTTTGAATAATTTGTTAGAAATAACACTCAAGCTAGGATAATTATAGAGTTTAGATCATACATGACTGACTTATACTTTTTAATGAGATAGACCTAAAAATTGTCCCTTTAAGAATTAAATATATATGTTGAGAATAAAGCAAAAAATGTTACAAATATTGATAATTTTAATATTATATAAATTTTTTATTATTTTCATAGTACTAATATTATTGGTAATCATTCCTAATTATTGTAAATTATTACTAATTAGTACTAATTATTACTAATTATTACGAATTATTACTAACTATTACTAATTATTAATAATTATTACTAATTATTACTAATTATTGGTAATTATTACTAATTATTGGTAATTATTACTAATTATTACTATTTACCGGTAATTATTGGTAATTATTGGTAATTATTAATAATTATTGTTAATTATTACTAATTATTGGTAATTATTATTAATTATTACTAATTATTACTAATTATTGGTAATTATTACTAATTATTGGTAATTATTATTAATTATTACTAATTATTACTAATTATTACTAATTATTACTAATTATTGGTAATTATTACTAATTATTGGTAATTATTAATAATTATTGGTAATTATTACTAATTATTACTAATTATTACTAATTATTGGTAATTATTACTAATTATTACAAATTATTGGTAATTATTGGTAATTATTACAAATTATTGGTAATTATTACTAATTATTCCAAATTATTACTAATTATTGGTAATTATTGGTAATTATTACTAATTATTACGAATTATTGTTAATTATTGGTAATTATTACTAATTATTACCAATTAATACTAATTATTGGTAATTATTGGTAATTATTACTAATTATTGGTAATTATTACTAATTATTACTAATTATTGGTAATTATTGGTAATTATTACTAATTATTACTAATTAATAGAAATTATTGGTAATTATTGGTAATAATTACAAATTATTGGTAATTATTACAAATTATTGGTAATTATTATTAATTATTACTAATTATTACTAATTATTGGTAATTATTACTAATTATTGGTAATTATTACTAATTATTGGTAATTATTACTAATTATTGGTAATTATTATTAATTATTACTAATTATTACTAATTATTCGTAATTATTAGTAGTTATTACTAATTATTGGTAATTATTGGTAATTATTAATAATTATTACTAATTATTACTAATTATTGGTAATTATTACTAATTATTACTAATTATTGGTAATTATTTCTAATTGTTGGTAATTATTACTAATTATTGGTAATTATTACTAATTATTGGTAATTATTGGTAATTATTACTAATTATTGGTAATTAATACTAATTATTGGTAATTATTGGTAATTATTACTAATTATTGGTAATTATTACTAATTATTGGTAATTATTACTAATTATTGGTAATTATTATTAATTATTACTAATTATTACTAATTATTGGTAATAATTACTAATTATTGGTAATTATTTCTGATTATTACTAATTATTTCTAATTATTACTAATTATTACTATTTACCGGTATTTATGGGTAATTATTGGTAATTATTGATAATTATTGTTAATTATTACTAATTATTGGTAATTATTAATAATTATTACTAATTATTACTAATTATTGGTAATTATTACTAATTATTGGTAATTATTATTAATTATTACTAATTATTACTAATTATTACTAATTATTACTAATTATTGGTAATTATTACTAATTATTGTTAATTATTACTAATTATTGGTAATTATTACTAATTATTACTAATTATTAGTAATTATTGGTAATTATTGGTAATTATTACTAATTATTTATAATTAATACTAATTATTGGTAATTATTGGTAATTATTACTAATTATTGGTAATTATTACTAATTAGTGGTAATTATTATTAATTATTACTAATTATTGGTAATTATTACTAATTATTGGTAATTATTACTAATTATTGGTAATTATTTCTAATTATTCCTAATTATTACTATTTACCGGTAATTATTGATAATTATTGTTAATTATTGCTAATTATTGCTAATTATTGCTAATTATTGCTAATTATTACTAATTATTGCTAATTATTACTAATTATTACTAATTATTACTAATTATAACTAATTATTACTAATTATTACTAATTATTACTAATTATTCCTAATTATTACTAATTATTCCTGATTATTGGTAATTATTGGTAATTATTGGTAATTATTCCTAATTATTAATAATACTAATTATTACTAATTATTGATAATTATTAATAATTATTACTAATTATTGGTAATTATTACTAATTATTGGTAAGTATTACTTATTATTGGTAAGTATTACTAATTATTGGTAATTATTACTAATTATTGGTAATTATTACTAATTATTGGTAATTATTACTAATTATTAATAATTATTCCTAATTATTGTTAATTATTGTTAATTGTTCCTAATTATTAGTAATTAAATGAATAATTACCAATAATTAGGAAAAATTACCAATAATTAGGAATAATAACATTATCAGTATATTTTATTATTAATATTAAAATAATATAATTTTCTAATTTATATACAATTCTCCTTTCATCTGTGTGTTTTCTATCTCCACATACAAATAATACATGTGGAGACAACAAACACACAGATGAAAAGAGAATTGTATATATATAAAAAATTATATTATTTTAATATTAATAATAAAATATACTAATAATATAACAATGTTATTATTCCTAATTATTGATATTTATTACTAATTATTAATATTTATTCTTAATTATTAAAAAAATTTACTAATTATTCCTAATTACCATTAACTATGAACAATACTAATAATTTAATTTTATTAAGTAATAAAACAATGTAAACATAATTAAATTACAACTAATTAAGAATAATTGAAACTAATAAAAAATTAAAAATAAATATTAAATTAAAATGAATATAAATACCTTGAAAATTGATCTGAAGTTGATCTCTGATCGTTCTTCAAAACTTTAATATCAACTCAGGAGAAAAAAATTAAACTTGAGAAAAACTGAACTTTAGAAAGAAAAATTTTGAGAGAAGAAGATGATGGAGTTTGAGAATGATTTGAAAAAAACGGATGGGGTATTTATAGGTTAGATTATTTGCGACGGGTCCATTTGCGACGGGTATCCCGTCGCAAATAATAGTATTTGCGACGGGTACCGTCGCAAATACCTTAGCCATCATTTATTACGGTCAACGGTTAAATAGTTATTTGCGACGGGTCCCATTGCAAATAACCACCTGCCGACATACTATTTGCGACGGGGGAATATTCCCGTCACAAATACCTTTTTCCGCCGCCAGTTATTTGCGACGGGAATATTCCCCCGTCGCAAATAAGTTTCCCGCGATTTGGCGCGCAAAGCGCGCCAGTCCTTTTGCGACGGGGAAAGCTATCCCGTCGCAAAAGGCTACTTATTTGCGACGGGCAAATACCCCCGTCGCAAATAAGTTTTTAACAGGACTATTTGCGACGGGAATAAATCCCGTCGCAAATACCCATTTTTCTCATAGTGTACTTCCCCGCTAAGCATATGCACATTCACATACATATAAGGACACCTAGCCCCTATGCAGACACCCTCATGGACCTTAATGTGTTCAGGAGGATCCTTACATATATGCTTATATGCAAATACTAGTCTCCACTCACCTATGTATTCATTTTCATATTTATATACATGGGAACACCTAGCCCCATACATGTATATTCACTACCATGGATGACTATACATGTGACCGTGAAACCCACACACACACACAAATATATATATATATATAGACACACACATACCTATGCACACGCAGGCAGGTGAACTTAGACCCGGAGGCTCTAAACCATAAAGTAGGGGCAACACACTACACATATAATTTAATAAATACAGTTAAATAATTTATAAAACACCTCAAATTAAGGAAAAAAAATTTACATAAAAAATACACCCAATTTCATATAAAACACCACATAAAAACCAAACACACAACAAAAATCTTTCTAACCATGATTCACATTCTAAACACAGCATAAATAAACAATTACTCAATTTATAAAAAAATTAAAACGAACCCCACAAGGCCTCACTTCAATAATACACCAATTTCACATGAAAACGCCATTTTAAAATCAATTAAATAAACACACTTTTCAAAAACACCATTCACACGCTATAATAAAATAAAAGAACACATTCATAAACTCAATCAAACACATTAAATTCATATAATGATTTTGGGGTATGGAACAACTACGTCACTTGGTGAAACATCCTAATAATGAGGTAAAAACAAATCCGTACAACATTTTCACCACATTCGCACCATTAGGAGGAAATAATCCACCCTAATCAAGAGGATTTAACCCAAAAAACCAAAAATAGAACCCTAAAATCAAATCCAATACCCACTGGAAAACCTAATCTAAAAGAGGAGAGTCAAAACCCTATGAAAGGAGGAAGAGAGACTTACCGGGGGAGGCGTGCCAGAAGAGGGGTCAGTGGTAGGGGTCACTGTTGTCAGAAGAAGTGCCCACATCGAGGATGGAGGCGCAAGGCTATCTATCTAGGATGGAGAAGGCATTGCAAGGGTTGGAAGGAAGTGAGATAGAGTGTCATCCATGGGAATTTCCAAGAGGGTATGGTTGTACGACGTGGGTAGGAGGGTATGGGGGCAATATGAGGTAGGGTTATAGGGGGAGGGGATGCAGTACAACGAAGGGAGGGGGGAGGAAGGGAGGAAGAGTGAAAAAAAAGAATAAAATAAATGTAAAATTCCCTAAAAACCCAAATAAAATTACTAAAATAATAGTCATAATCATATCTTAATAAAATATTAACAATATTAATAATTTTAATTGTAATAATAATAATAACATAATTAAAATATTGAAATTAATAATAATTATTGTTATTATTAAAAAAATCTTAATTCAATTTATTATTCTTATTTTATTTCATGTTCACTCTACTATTCATATCATTAATTAATTAATTAATTAATAATAATCTTATTTTGAACACCGGGCAGGCCGCACGGGGACCCGGTGAAGCTGTATGACTTTGACTGTGCCCTACCCGAGCATCGGTCGCTGCCACACCCAAAACACTCACTTATCAACAAAAGAAAAAATCTCAATGGGGCTTATTCCACACCTTGACAAAAAATTACAAAACAAATAAAATAATAAAATAATAAAAATATAATTTATTTCAGAAGTTCGGGTGTGACAATTCTCCACACTATAAAGATTTTCGTCCCTAGAAAGGCACAATCAGATCTAGACCAGAAGAAAAATGATACTACTTCATAGGTCCAGGAGGTTCCCAACAAAACAAGATCAGTAAGAGGCCAGGCCACTACACACAGAGAGAGAAAGGCTTACTAGATAAACAAAAGAAACCCCAAAAAGAGACTATCCACCAAGTGTCACCCACCCCTAAAAGATAAAACCACATTAGTTGATAAACCAAGGAAAGTAACTTTCACACCCACAGAATCCAACCTCTCAAAACAAAACACCTCAAACACTAAAAAATGGAAACCACATCACTAGTCTAAAATGAACAAACAAGACTAAACCACACCCAATAAACACTCCCATAACCTACCACCAATCCATATCTAGAAATTGAACCAACAAACTGACAATGGTAGGCCCTAATGGACTCCTTGACATTATAAACTAACCAACACCCAAAATGAGACTAGAAAAACCAACATTGGGAGGCTCAAACAGACTCCTCACCATAATAGATAGGATAACATTAACTCATTTCAGAGAAAACCCAACTCAAAAACCTCTCGGAACTAACCAAACACCCCACCACATGTAGAAAGGAGGGAAGGGCCAAACTATCTGGGCATCAAAACCTTGGCCAATTACAACCAACAACTCCACATCCCTAGATAATCAAAAACCAAATTTGGGGATGATTTACCCAAATAGACCCTATAAGGGTTATTAAGTAGGGTCCTACACACGATGAGACACAACAACCAGGTTTTCAAGAAAATGAAATGTCAAAGCCTCCATATACCCAAGGGATAACCCTTACATTCAAATAGGACACAACGTAGAAAATGGTTCCTCCCACCACTTTCCTCAAAATAGGAACAATTAAAATAGGATAACAATGGTGGAGGTTTAAACTATTCCTATATTCCACACTGAGGATAGGAATTAGACAAAGGCCTTTCACAAAGATGGATTTACACTAGCTACACGCCAACTTTATTCTGAGACCTATGGCTAGATCTCTCTTGGTTTAAGAATCTCCTACCTCGTAGTAAGTCACTAAAACCCTAGAATGAAACTTCTTTCTCAGGCGCCACAAGCAACCACACTACAATCGAGACAACCCCCATAGACACAATACACTCTACCATCCACCTACTCCTACACAACACATTCTTCAAAATGTGGTATAGATGGTGCATGCACATCACCCATTGTTACTCTGGATGAGAAACATTGTGAGGAACAACACATAGAATATACCTCTCTCAAAAATAGATGATTTGAAATTTATCAAAAGAAAATACACTTCTGTCAAGACAGAGGCTCTTGGAAAGTTTCACAACCTTCACCCTTGCAACCAAACGAGAAAATGACACCACAAAGTGCCACTAAACAAGACCACTGCTGCAGAGAGAAACATTATATAGAAAGGGACTCTAAACTGAGTCTCAAATGACACACGATCCCTGAGAATGGCCATAAAAACCTCATGTGATTAGTTCTACCACATTTATGGCCCAACACAAACCCTTTCTTATAAGAAACCAAAAAAATACCAAAACACCATTTAAAACCATAGTCTACGCCGATGAATCTTGAATACTTCAACCTTTCCCCATTGGAATTCCTTTCACTGCTTCCATGTAGGATCTTCATAATTATCAATATCAAATTTCATCCTAGACTATCAAATGACCCAACGAGAAAATTTTTCATTCAACCCGTCCCACATTGGCTCTCCCATTGTGAGAGGATCTTCTTAACTGACATGGAAAAAGGGATAAACACATCACTAAAAATAAAATGGAATGCCCTCACCTTGATCAACCAGAGGGACAACCAATTGCAAATCACCCGTGGCCACCCTTCAATCGTGTGTTAAATCTTTATGAGAGCGTACACTATCCAATAATGAAAACTATGGACCCAATCAATGTAGTTTTTAGTCCACACATATCATGAGAAAACACTATATGTATAAGGAACCCACTGTAGAGGCCTCCTTAAACACTCCATAAATAATACCACTAATCAACACCTCAAATTAACTTACCAACAAAACAAAATGATGGAACATCAATCAAAAAATAAAGGTTTTCAAACCTAAAGAATCCCACAAAAAAATTTCCATAAATACAAAAGGCACACCACACCTTTTTCTTTAGAACCACTTTCAAGAATTTAACTGAATTGGTGGATTGAACATTTTCCAATGGTACATCATGGGTCTCACACGTGCATACTCTCATTCCATCTCAGGCACTCATCCATTTTCTCTCCCATATCCCATGCATGTGGTCACCAATGAGAATACCAAGGTTCAAACCAAAACCTTTCCATTTAAAAAATACACCAATTTCCCCCTTTCATAAATCACTAGTCACAAAACAAATCCTAAATTTGGATATCAAAAAAACCACCTTGGAAAAGCATCAAACCATTAAATAAAACCCATTTTGAGTCCATTAAAAATTTTCTAAAAACCCTGATCATTCAAACAAAAAATCATTTTCAAACCTTACACATCAACTTCAAAACATTACATTTCATTTTAAAACACTCTCAGTTTTTCATCAACCTCCATCTCATTAAAAACCATTTTCCATCTTTTTGAAAATGTAATATTCTCCATTATAATGTATAGATTCATAAATATTCAAAACAAGATTTTAAATTTTTTTTTTACAAAACATAGAGACACATGAGAATGAAAAAGGGGAAATTTGTGTTGGTGGGTGCCTTGGATTATGTTTGATGGACATACTCCAATCACACCACTATCATGGAGAGGGTTAAAGGTTAATTTATTTGTCTCCACATAGATTTCCAGGCCTCGTGAGATCATTGAGACAGTTGGCTAACTCTCTTTTCATTGCCCCAAACATTAATGAACCACAAGAACCTAAAGACACAATTAGAACACAACTTCTCTTGGTAACCCAAGTCATACTATGAGGTATGCTATCTAGGAACCTTTCCCTTAACTAGAACATCGAGTCCCAAAAATCCTAGCTTCGATCTTCCATGAATATTTCCCATGAAAAAAAGACACAAAAGATCGAACCTCCCTCTCATACCATTTTTTCAAAAACCATGTTGGGTCAGCATCTGACCTAGTGCCCGACCCGGTCTGTGGAAATGCTCGAGGGGTGTTCCCAATCCCCATGGGTTGGAAACAAGTGTCAAGAATCAATATAAACCAGTTGGGGATGATTTTTACCATAACAAATGACAAATAAATAAACATAAAATGAGAAAAATAGATAAATAAAAGAAGATGAACTGGAAACACTCACAATAGAATAGAGAATAAGCTTAGTAAGGAGACATACCTCAGGTGACCTCATGGGTCACCATGAAACACAAACCACACTCACTACAACAACGATCCAAAACTAGACCTTGAAATAGAAAAGATAAAGTATGCATGAGCACCGAGATGCTAAATAGGAATTCTAGAGTACAACAACTCCCTATGTCCTTATCATTAAAAAGAAACCCAAAATGTGCTAGTTTGTTAATAAGATATAATAAAATAATGTTTTTCATTCTTCTCAAATTCAGTTAACAATCTTTCATTTTTAGGAAAATAATTTCTCTTTTTATTCATTTTTGAAATAGGTTCCAAGCATTCATTAACATCTTCAAATGAATGGAGACTAATTTAGATTAAAAATATGTTTTTTCAAAAAATAGGGAACAAGAATGAAACACCTAAATTTAAAATCATATCATAAGCTCTTGGGGAAATACCTAAGTTGCTAGTGTTTGTTGGGGAACTAATATCTTTGTACTGCAGTGTAAATGTGGCATATGAACCACAACAATCTACATTATCATCCACGACCCACTAGTAGGGAACACACACATAACCTAATAGTCTCCAATAATCATTTTATTTTGTTGGTGTTCTAGCATCAATCCTTCTAGACAAAATTGGGATGAACCACTTCTGTATCATCTAGCATACTAGTCCTACTCCTCCCACCAAGATACCCTTGTTTTCCAATCTTCTCCATTTCAAGTGGTGGTGAGTTTTATCAAGTAAAAATACATGAAAATATCATTCTATTTATTAAAAAACACACTCAACCTATCACCACTTATTACTCTCCTTGTTAACACCCCCTTTTTCATCACACAAAATACCCAAGTCTCTTTACTCGGCACATATTACATTCCACACATTCAACATACACATTATTTTCTAAAATAAGGGAGGCATGCCTCAATAGGGTTTTTAAAAAAACCATTATTAAAGTGCCAAATAGGGTTAATTATTTACAAGGAGTAATTTTTTTAGATAACATAATCACCGAACACTTTTAAGTTTCCAAATCCATTTGAAAGTTTAACTAAACAAGCAAGGTAGAACCTATTTTAAAAAAGATTAAAACCATGCTTCCGACAAAGGAACACTTTTATAGAGGGAAAATCACACTTTAATCTCATGTTCATGCCAAAACCCATTATGTAAATCAATTTGAATTTTTTTAGAAAATCAAACATGTCATTACATCATCATCATTAATGTAATTTTATCGAAAATAAAGGGAAACCAAAAGAAAGAAAAAAAAGGGAGGCCAAAAGAAGGGCCCCCCAAAAAGAAACCTACAGGGGTCTGAAGTAGTGTAACCCGAGGGCATCATCTTTAATAAAATAAATCCCCTTGGATTTAATGCTACTAGCCATGTGTAGAAACACATCCACCATGCCAGGGTACACCACTGAGGCCTGGTAGTCCACCACCTTGTTCCCCTCCCTCCAGATATGTTGTACACTAATGTTGATATTGAGAGTTATTTTTCATTTTATGATAGTATAGCATATCAATTAAGGTGCGACACCATGCACTTTCCATGAATTGTGAACAACCAAGGAGTCTATTTCATGTTTTGTAATGTCCAGCCCCTGCTTCCTATACAAGGTGAGGCCAGTGATCATAGCCATAACCTCCGCTTGAAGAGAGGATCCCTAACGCAGCCTAGCCGAGAAAGCTAAGTAAACAAAACCATAAACATCTTGCACCACCCCTCCACTACTCATGTACCCATGTATAAAAGAACCATCTGTATTGTGTTCCAAGCCACCCAAAGGAATATGCTACCTTACCTAGTTTTCAGCCCTGGTATTAGAAGTCACATTCTCTCTGGAACAGGATTGAAATGGGCGGAGTGAGGGAGCCTCAGTTCAAGACTTCACTTCGTTATTCCTGTCCAAAAACAGGTTTTTTTCGCAGAAAATTATCACTCAGGCTATCACCGCCCCGCCATCATGCTTCATCTTGTTTCGAGCCTTCCAAATACACCAACACCCAGCATGCAGCAACACCGAGTAGGCAACCTTCTCTACCCCACCTCCCTCAGCGCCATGGACCCAATCGCCCAAAAAGGGTAGGATATTAGCATACAGAGCAAGAAACACCAAGAATTACCCCAGGACATTCAAAACCACTCTCTCCCATTCACTTTTTGAAGAACAAATGGGTAGTGATCTTCCCTCTATACACACTACAATACATGCACCTGGACTCTAGTTGGATGTCGCACCTGCGGATGTTATCATTAGTCGGTACGGCTCTGTTATGAAGCCTCCATGTGAGAAAGTTGAAATTAGTGGGAATTATTTTCACCCAGATAACCTCATCCCACCCCCCTGGCTGCACCAATCCATGAACCACACCCCGAAATCCCTTCAATGAGAAGAGGGCCAAGGGGGAACCGGTGAAGGCACATCTATCATAATCAGAGTATAGCTCAATGATATGGAAAAAATCCCTTTGACTCTTATCCAAAACCGTAGATATGAAATATTGGAAGATGATCGCTTCCCTGAATGATATATTTGTGGCTGAGTACCCAGGAGATTCCATCACACCACCACCCCAGTCTTGGTGCCAGAAATAGAGGTCACCTCTCATAACCAACCAGTGGGCGAAGGGACTAAGGACCTCAACAATCAGCCCAAATTTTGACCAGAGGGAAGAGCGACCCCCATCCACCAATCCTTGAAACCACGACATGTTCTTGTGCATGGTAGAGACCCATAGAGTACTTCGTTCTAGAATGCTCCATGCAAGCCTTTCATACATATAGAATATGGTATCATTGAGGTTGCACACGTTGATTCCCCCTTCACCCATAGGTTTCTCCATTCCATTCCAAGACAACCAGTGTTTCCTCACTTTACGTATGGGTCTCAAATAAAGGAGGGGAGGATCCTAATGATGGATTTTATCACACACTTTGGAACCTTGTAGTAGGAGAGGTCGTGAATGGGGGTATCCACTAAGACGTTGTTCCCCACGGTGATCCTCCCGCCAAAAGATAAGAACTTATTTTTCTAGTTCAAAACTCTCTCCGTAATCCTATAGAGGAGGGAATAGAATTCCCGAATCCAAAGTCTCCTAGACGATAGAGGCATGATGAGGTAAGTTGTAAGGAACTCCCCCCTATATATGCCGAAAAAACTATTGACAGACTCCACCCTCTCGACCGAGAACCTATTGGAGATCAAGAATTCACTCTTTACATTGTTGATTATCTTCCTGCTCCAACTACAATAATTGTTCAGTACCTCACTTAATCTATGCATGGATATACTTTTTTCATTCAAGAATAATATGATATCGTTGGTGAACATCATGTGGGAAATTGCCAGAGCCTTCAACCGACAACGATATGGGAGGATACATCCATTGTTGATACTTATCTGAATGAGTCATCTCAGTACGTCATGAATGAGAATGAACAGTGTAGGCGAGATAGTGTACCCTTTCTTGAGGCCCTGGGTAGACTTAAAGAAGCCATAATATTTACCCATAAATTAAACTAAAAACCACACTGTGTTGAAGCAACAAAAGATAATATACACATTCCAAGAGTTAAGGCCCATACCTTCCAAGACTCTATTAATAAATCTCCATTCAACTCGGTCATAGACCTTGTTCATATCCAGTTTTATGACCATGTTTGATCCATGAGTTTTGAAGTTAAAATCGTTAATAATATTCTGTGCCAAGGCAACTACCTCCTAGATAGATCGACACTTGATGAAATCGTTCTTTTTGGGATAAATCCATTGAGGAATATGGATGAATAGTCTTAAGTTGATAAGACTCTATAGGATCTTATAGGGGACATTCCACATATTAACCGGGCGATAATGAAAGATTGAGGATGGGTTCTTAGTCTTGGGAAGGAGGATGAGGGTTGTGGTGTAGGACACCCTAGGAAAATTTTCCCCATGAATGAAATCTTGTATGGCTATGATTAGTGATACCTTCACCATCTCCTAGGAGCCCCTGTAGAAATAAGCAGGGAAACCATTTGGGCCTAGGGAGCTATCCAGAGACAAGTGCCATAGCGCCTCCTTAATCTCCCCCTCATCTGGCACGACCCCTAGGATGTCATTGATCTTCCCAGACACCATGTTAGGAATAAATTCGAAGATGTCTATGGACTCCAATGGATAGCCAGTGGGAAATCTCATATGAGGTCTAGCCAAAAGATCCTGGAAGAAAGATTTGGCCAAGCTGCCCACAATTTCTCTGTTGTCTGTAAAGGATTTGTCATCAAACCATATGTTTGGAATTACCTTCCATTTCCTCTCTTTAATACACACATGAAAGAAGGATGAATTCTTATCTCCTTCATTAATCCATTTGATCCTAGATCTCTCCCTATCCAGGTGCTTCTTCTTGAGAAGTAAGTCTGCCGTAGTATCATTCTTCCCCAATACCTCCTCATAGACCCCATCATCCCACTCTTTATCCAGACTGCTTTCTAGATGCTTAACATTCTTCATAACAACTCTTAATTCTCACTTAGGGGAAACACGTTCTCTAGAACACAACTGCAGTAAGGGTCGAAGCCTCTGTAATTTCCCATGAAGAGTGTGCCATGGGTTTCCTTGAGAAGGGATGCCCCACACTGATCTGACCAGGTCATGATAGCCTGGAAGGTCCACCTAGTACTAGGAGTATATGTTTGACACCTACGGTCTTTGCAAACACATCAAAGAGACTAAGAGGGGGGAATGGTCCAACAGACCCCGAACGAGGTGAGTTACCTTTGTGCTGGAAAATATAGATATAACTTGGATATTGGTCAGGCACCGGTCCAGCCTACCCCACGAACAGTGTGGTCCCTATTGGTTGTTACACCACGTCAATTGGTCACCCAAAAAGCCTAGTTTTGAGAGACCCTTCACTGGAATTAAGTTTAAAAAATCAAGGATATATTTACTAGTAAAATTTAATATACCCTTTCTTTCATCCAGATCAACCACCACATTAAAATCACCTCCAACAATCCACGGTTCTGATCTTGGATCAAAGCTTCTTAACTTCCTCCACAAGGACTCTCGGGTGTTCAAATCACAGCTCCCATACACGAAATAATCATAGAAGGAGACAAGACCTATGGTTACCTTAACAGTAAGAAACTGTTCCTCAACTTGAACCTAGTCCATCGATCACCATTTATTCTAAAAAAACCCAAATATACCTATTATCTGACTCGGCCTGCATGCAACCATTCATCCATAGCTTCCTGGTGTAATCTCTCATTCTGGAAGGTTGTCGTTTGTGTTCAAGAATGACCACCACAGCCACCTTGTGGCTGTAAGATTCAGAGTCAAGAAAATTTAATTTCACCAGGGCACCAAGCCCCCTAGAGTTCCATATTAATAAAGGGAATCAATTAATAATGAGCACCCTAGTGTTGGCTCTAGAGACCTTAGCCTTCGAAATGAGGGAAGGTGATACTCCTTGATGAATCTTTCCTTTAGATCTTGTACGAACCCCAGTATCATTAGCTAGAAGCCTTGTGGGAGAATAAAGAATTCCTAACAGGCTCGAGTTGTGCTTCCTCCTAGCCCGAGATGCTGACTTAGACCCACCTTCACTAGAATCCATTATGCAGGGGAAGACCCCTTGGAAGGAACTTGGGAGAGTCGGGGCATCACAACCATGGAGGGTGGGGAGGACCCCCCAGGATCATCTCCATAGACATGGGAGAATAACTCCATGACCCACTGGTTCACCCCTAATCCAATATTCAATGAAACATCTATAGGAGGGGGAAGGGGCTCGAGCTCTAGTATCTTTACACAAACCTGGCCACTTGTTAACGTGGGCTGGAGAAGCATGTCAGGAATAATCTGGGAGGGAAGAACCCAGAAATCCAAAGTACTCCTTGGAATGTAAGGGATGAGGGCCATGGAATCCTTAGGACAAACCCAATCCACAGACTCTGGAGGCATCACAGAGGCAGCCCCCAAGGTTGATGAGGAGGGAACATGTTCCAGTGCCTCTGACGGGGTCTCCTCCGCATGAGGTGTAGGAGAAGACCGATCATCACCTCTTCTTTCCACCTTCCCTGGAATGATACCATGCCCCTTATGACTATTATGACGTTAGAGATAGACAGATTTACCTTGAAGAAGACCGTGCAAGCAGAACCTGGGAAAGAATGGGTAAACCTAATCTTGGGCCCAGGTGAAAGTATCCTCAACCTGAAGGTCCAGCTTCTCCAGAAGAGTTCCAGTGATGTAAAGCTCGACACAGATTCGAGCCTCTGAGGAAAACATGACCCTACTCATGTTTTCATCAGAGCATAAAATGACCCTAATAGAGTCATTGATCAGCTTCATAAGACCTTCATTATAGAATGGAAACGGAAAACCTGGTAAGAAAACACAGACTGCTGCCAATGAACATTCCTTGCCTATATGAGATTCCAGGGACTACCTGGCTAGGGTAAAACTCTAGTAACCCATGAAACATGGAACCTTGCACCAGACATGGAGGAATTACACCTTGGAGGTAAGGATAATATAGAAAGAGCACCTATGAAGAGCTGAGACCTGCACCAGCATTCGAATACCCCAGGACGAAACCCACTATTGGAAGATAGCTAGCGGCATCTTGGCCGCCCCAAAGTTAACCACCAGAGTCCATTTGAGATAGTACTAGGCCTCCTCGAATGCCAAAGCCAAAACCTTTAGACAAACCCTATTACCTTCTTCCAAAGGCTGCATCAGATCTATAGAGATCTCCAGAAATTAAGGAGAATCCCAAGCTGAACCGCGGAGAACATCACAGAAAGAGACCCCACCACCGAAGAAGCGGGAATGGGTCAGGGAGGGCAGGACTGGGGCACCAACCAACATGGTGGGAACCGTCGGGTGGCCATCAGAGGAAAGAGAGGATGACCTGGATTAAAAACTGGTGGAGGGGGAGGTAGATTCTAGGAAATGCCAGCTGTAATGGTTGGAAAATTCGAAACTAAAGGAGTGCATGAGGCACGTTCTTAGGATCGACCATTCTACTTTTTCAACCCCAAGTGGAGATCAAAAATTTCATTACACTTTTATAATAAAATCTACCAAAAGGCCACAAGTCTTTAGAGATACCCATTTCACATTCAAAACATCTAGGAAGCTACTCTTCAAGAACCCCAATCATTTATATATATATATATATACATATTTACATACATTTCATATGAATTTAATATAAATCAATGGGAAATACTATTAAAATAACACCAAGAAAAATTGAAAATTCTAATTAAAGATCAAGGAATAGGTAACCTACCTCAGGGTGGAACCAAATCGAACATCCAGCCCTTAGCTCTTTATAACTAAGAGCTCCTACTCCCCCACTAAACATATACACTTTCACATTCATATAATGACACCTAGACCCTGTTCACACACCCGCATGGCCATGAACATGTGCAAAGGGATCCTTATATATATTCTTATATGTATATACTAGTCGCCCCTAACCTATATATGAATTTTCATATATGTATATATATATATATACATGGGAACACCGAGCCCCATACATGTATATTC
This sequence comes from Viscum album, assembly GCA_963277665.1. Taxonomy (NCBI): domain Eukaryota; kingdom Viridiplantae; phylum Streptophyta; class Magnoliopsida; order Santalales; family Viscaceae; genus Viscum; species Viscum album. The sequence goes on along the minus strand of OY728123.1, from coordinate 227,437,971 downwards.
ACTTCCATGGATGACTATACATGTAACGGGGGAACCCACACACACACACATACACACACACACATATATATATATATACTAACCTCTGCACATGCCGGAGAGTCACCACAGACCCGGTGACTCGATAACATAAACCAGGGACCACACACTACACATATAATTTAATAAATCCAATTAAACAATTAAAAAATACTTCAAATTAGCATAAAAATTTTACACCAAAAACACACCTAATTTCAAACAAAAAAACCACTTTAAAACCAAATGCGTTGAAAAACTATTTCCAACTATGATTCACATTCCAAACATAGTTTAAATATACAATTAATCAATTTATAATACATTTAAAATGCACCCCAAAATTCCTCACTTCAATAATACACCAATTTCACATGAAAAAACCATTTTAAAATCAATTTCACATCCAATATTTTTAAAAACTCAATTCACACCCTATAATAAAACCAAATAACACATTCATAAACTCAAAATAACAAATTAAATTCATGTAATGATGTTAGGGTATGGAACCACCTACCTCACTGGGTGAAACTTTTGGAAAATGAGGTAAAAACACATTCACACCACAATTTCCCCACATTAGAAACATGAGGAGGGAAGAATCCATTATAATTAAGATGATTTAACCAAAACCCAAAAATCAGAACCCTAAAATCAGACCTCATACCCGCTGGAAACCCTAATCCCAAAGAGGAGACTCAAACCCCTAAGAAAGGAGGAAAAGGTACTTATTGGGGGAGGTTCTTCAGAAGAGGGGTAGGAAGCCTGGGTCATAGTTGCAGGAAGAAGCACCGGCAACAAGGAGGGTGGTAGGAGGCTAGCTGGTTGGGAGGGAGAAGGCGGCACGAGGGCTAGTCGGAATGGAGATAGGGTGTCGTATGTGGGAAAGGCCTAGAGGGTACGGTTGCGCGATGTGGGTATGAGGGGATGAGGTCAACGTGAGGTAGGGTTACAAGGGGAGGGTATGCAATGTGATGAAGGGAGGGGGATGAAGGGAGGAAGAGTGAAAAAAAGAAGAAAAAAAGAAAAGGGAAATTCCCTGAAAACCCTATTAAAATTACTATACTAATAATAATAATCATATCTTAATAAAATATTAAAAGTATTAATAATAGTAATTGTAATAATAATAATATTATTAACTTAATTAAAATATTGACCTTAATAATCATTATTAGTATTATTAAAACAACTCTTAATTCACTTTATTATTCTTATTTTATTTTATGTTCAATCTACTATTCACCTCATTAATTAATTAATTAATAATAATCTTTTTTAACACTAGGTAGGCAGCTCTATGACCCATCAAATCCGCACGACTTTGACCATGCCCTACCCAAGTGTTGTTCGCTTTCATGCCTAAAACACTCACTTCTTAGTAAAAGGAAAATTTTCAATCAGGATCAGCCTCCACCTTGATAAAATATTACAAAACCAGATAAAATAAAAAATTGTTATTATTGTATTAGAAGTCTTGGTGTGACAATGTTTGTGTCCTGGCCGTTGTAATTGTCCATCTGTTTGAACTAACATCCACTTATTACAATTTTTAGTCTCATGAATCAAGACTATTCGTAGTCTTAATCTAAAATAATAATAATAATAATGATTAAAATAATAGAAAATCCTCCTCTCCTCCACTATAAAAACTACCCTCACTCCTTCTTTTCATCACTCCAATAAGCCTTTAACATTCTCAATGTTCTATCCAAATACTCATCCCTAGTCCCTCCCCACGTCCATGAGCTATTTTTCTTGACAAAAGACCAAAATCTCTTCCCTTAAGGAGGTTCTCAAGGAGGATATTTCAACAGGTATACCCTCATCCTTTTTCATTTTACTTTACTTCACTTAATTTTATTTTTATTTTATTATTCTATCCTCACATACTATGTCCAAATGATCATAATAAATCTAGTATCATTTATATACTATAATTATATCATGTTAATGGAAAAACCATCATTAATCTTATTACTGTATTTTTTATTTTAAAAATGAAATCATCATTCAAGAAGTGTTGATTGACAACCTTCATAGACGAAGAAATTTTGTTCCTCAAATATTTATTCATGGTTGTTCATGAAACCATTTTAATGGCTGATACCAATTTTAAAGTTTATAATATACCCCTTTTATGTTTTGTATGTAACATATTTACATAATACTGAACTATAATACAAAATGAGTTCGTCATGTTCAATAACTATCGTAGTAATCTAAACTATTATCACTAAATGTATTATCTAATGATTCATCATCATAATATATAACCAAATTATATATATAAAAAATTTACACTTATGGATTTTCATTAACAACATTCAATTCCTGTTCTATAGAATTATACCAATTTTAAATGCACTCCATTACTTATAATCAAGCGAACTGATCAGAAAATCATGGAAACAGACACTTCAGAATGACATAATTCAATCATATAAGTTATCAATAAGGCCATAAATGAACTTAATAAAAAAATAATGAATCAAATACATGTAGATAAGGATATAAATAAATTAATTAATGGATTTAATTCTATTATCCAGGAAGTTAATGTTAGGTGAAAAACACGTTCAAACATAAGATAAGGGTTTTCTACACAAACCTTCATTTTCTTTCGGGTTACTCTTATTCTCTCCTAACCTCAATTGTAATGCCCCGACCCTAGTTACCCAGAGTCGGTGCATTATTGCGTAACGTTGGCATGATCAGAAAAGATCAAGTCTCGAAAGACCGATTAGTTTAGTAGCCTTGGAAACACTAGATACATTCATAAATGTTACATTACATCATAAAGTGAAAAACTAAAATAACATAGTCTCCATAGTCCACACTCATATCCTCTTCTGACTATCCCTGCAGGTAATTCATAAAATACTTCTTCACATCCTGGAAAATATTAAAACATTGAAAGGGGTGAGATCAGATTCTTAGTAAGAATAATAATATAGCGGAAGCATTTATAAATAAACATTAACATTTAAGGTAAGGTATAACTAAAACAAAATCTTTTTAAACTTGAACTTCAGCATAATATGGAAAGAATAAAATGAAATAAATCCATTTACTTACTCACATGGATATTCTACTAGTCTAATAATCACATGCAATATCAATAACCACTTTCATAATGATGGAATTCATAATGCCAGACTATCATAACCACGTAGCCAAGGCCTCATGCCAAGACTACAAATAAGATTTTGTCAAGGCCTCATGCCAAGACACTAGTTTGTCTCATGAGACCTGCCGATGCATCGAGGAGCTATAGCGGGCTCCACCCGTCACTTGTTAAGTCCAATGTATTCCTCATATGAACAGGTTTAAACATATCATAAACCATAACATAATTGTATCACATAAAACATGCATAAAGGAAACATAACATTTCCATATTTCAATCACAAGATATCAATACAACACATTAATATAATAAAAACATTTTCAATACCATTTTCAATACCAGAATAAAATAAAATTAAAACTTTGTATTTATTTTTCATTTTAAAAAAGTTATGGCTTATAGAGGAAGCCAAAACTCAAATAATGGTCACGGTGGTGGAGAAGTCGTTGTCTCCGTATACGTACGACAATAAAAACATTCATTTTTTTCATTTAGTAAAATTCTTCATATAAAAAGATTCATTTTGAATAAACGTAAAAGTCAAAGGCGTTTATACATCGTATAAAGGAAAGTTGTGTATAAAACAAAATATGCCTCAATGAAAGGAAATTGAGACAAAGTCCTTACAAAGATCATTTTTAAATAAAATATATCTATTATGTGTATTCAATATATGTACACATAAAGAAAGTATAAATACAAGATAGTACATAATAATATCATGACATAATTTGAAAGTAGGAGATTAACCCACAGAATGAAAATTGGGTTAAGAAGTTCCCTTACAAGGATCATTTTTTAAATAAAATAGATCTATTATGTGTATTAACTATAAGTGCACATAAATAAAGTAGAAATAAAATATATGACATAATAATATCATGACATAATTTGAAAGTAGGAGATTAACCCAAAGAATGGAAATTGGGTTAAAAAGTTCCCTTACCTCGTGTCTGACTTCACTCGATCGTTCTTTAACCTCCAGAATAATAAACTACAGTTAATTTCTATTTGATTAAGAACCTTTTCCATGTTCATTATTCCTTTTATATCACTTATTACCATGTTATGAACATTATGTAATTATTTAAGTTAATAACGGTCATTTTTTTGATCTTTGGTACTTGAGTCAAAAATAAAATTCTTATAATTACAAGTTGTTCATGTGGTTAAATATCCATTATATCCAGAATTATATTAATGATTTAGATATCATATATATCATATATATCCAGTATATAAATGCATTTATAATATTACATAACATTTAGAGCTAAGAAATGAAATGCACCGTTCATGGAGACGGTAAGCCGTACGGACGCATGAACGCTACTTTCATTTCTATTTAATATTTAATGGAATGAAATTATAATTATATAAAGGGATACTATAATTACAGTATAATATAATGTATAATACCATTTACTCCATCCTTTATACATCCCACATATGGCATTAACGATTCAAATCACTTTTAGGGGGCGGTAGTCTGCACTTCCTAAAATGAAAATATCGCGCTTACCCATAATGGAAACCATAAAGGTATGCCATAAATGAAAAAAAAAGAAGATTAAGTAAAACATAAACATATAATATATCATATATAAATATAGTGACATATTAATGTCCACCTTTGAAGGTGTTATATGAGTGTTGAACAATCATCGTTTTGTGAGGCAGAAATTTTCCATCCACAGAAACAGTATGTTCTTTAACCATCAGATGTAGGTGTGTGTAAGTGTAGCTCGAATACTTCTTATAACAAAATCCTAGTATATTGATTATAATGTTTTTGTTACAAAATAAATTAATAAAAAGAGTTTAGGGGGTTGGAGAATCAAAATAAAACATAAGAACACAAGAGAAAACACTACCTTTAAAACGAGAAACTCTTTTTGATCTGAGCTCAAAGGCTTCCTTGGGAAGACTTATACCCAAAGTGAAGCTTCTAGGAGTAATATTGGGATTTGGAGAGACAAAATGGGCAGGGGTTGGCCGATCCAAGGGCTTGAGATGTGTGGGTAAGATGGTAGAGGTGGGGGCCTTTTATAAGAGGAGAGGAGGGGCACTCTAGGAATGTTATAAAGGGTTACTTTATCATAAAATGCTTTTCGAATTTAAAAGGTCCCAAAATTATATATTTGGAGGATAAGGTGATTAGGGTTCTAAATCCACCCATCCAATAGGTTTTTGACATGTTTATGTCTTATATTTTACATTATCTTTTCATTTTATTTCAATTGTTAAATAATGAGGTAATCGCTGCATCATCATGGTGTCATAAATAATTTAATTTATTTAATGTCTAAAAATTATAAAAAAATATCATGATGTAGTAAATAGCTTTATATTTCTAATTAATATTTATAGTCAAAAATATGACTTGTATAACCCCATTTAAAAATTGGTTTAGTAAAACAACTCATGTTTGTGACATTTTTATTTTAACATTAAATAAAAAGTTTCTAATGTCATTTTCCTAACAAAAGTGGCTCCATGGGGTCCCCAAGTTGACCCATGGATTTTCTTGGTCGGCCATGACTCATAAAATAGGGTTAGGACATGTTTCAAGGTCATTTCATATTATTATAACATTATCTTTACCTTAAATTTCACTAATTACCTTTAATCGCGATTAATTAGACTTAAAAGTTACTATTAACCAAAAATTATTTTAATCCCATTGAACCACATTTTACTTAATAATGACAACCATTTATGTTGGAGTTTTGAAAATAAAATCACAGAAGTGTTAATGTTTCATTTAAACGAACAATCAGTTTTTTAACTACCACTTAGTGGTTTCACTATTCATCAAAAATTGAAGTTTTTCAGAACAATGCCAAAATTTCACCCTAAGCTATAATTGATATTACTACTTCAAAAATGATGTCTATTTTACAAAATTCCAAACATAAGTTGCATTAATTAATTACCGTTGTCACAACAAATAGCGTGTTTTAAAAAAATAATATATATAAAAAGATTGACAATTGTTTATGTCCAATTTCAATGTTAAATTAATTCTAATGACCACCATTAGATAAAATGGTAAAAATATATTCTAATTATAATTTAAAACCACTAAATAGTATAATTTATCACTATAAATTATTTTAATTAAAAAATTTGTTTTAATTATTTTTCACTATTCATAAAAAAATTGGATGTTCTCAGAAAATTACAAAAAATTCAACTTAGGATAATTTTGATATTAAAAATAAAAAAAAGAAGTCCATTTTGAAATATAAAATTTCTATAATTTTAAAAAGTGGGTATTACTATTCATAATGGATACTTTGATTAGTGGCGGTGTGTTAGAACTCGAACTTGCGTACAATGCAAGCTATTGAATTATTGAAAGAGAAGCGTATCGTAAATGCTTGGGGTGTTGCATCAATGAAATTATTAATTATTATTATGTAAACATAAATTATATTTTAATGTTATATATATTTTTACCAATTATAATCCTTCTTTATTTTATGGGTATTTACATGTTTTAAAAGGATCTTTCAAAAACATTTCCCGATAAACAAGCTCGTTTCAATAGAACTTCTCGAATTCTTAACTATTTTTAAATGAATTATATAATCTGTTTTTTATCCCTCATTATTTTTATAAAATCAATAATTTTATTTTGAAAAAACTACATAAATTCACTTTTTGTTTTAGGTAATGATTTTTCTAGAAGAAGTTTTCCTTTTAAAGTAAAAGAGTATTTACCTTAAGAATTACTCGATGATTTTATACAAGTATTTTCATCTATTTCGAAACTCTGGTTGATTATTATTATGTTTAATTAGGATTAATATTTTATGATATAATATAACACATTTTATTGAATTATTTATTATTTGTTTGACTATATATGGGCTATCTGGATACCATACACCATATTACTCTAAATGATTAGTATTCAAATTTAATGATTAGGGAAAGTTACTTACACTTCATATATTAGTTTCAATATGAATGTACATGTTGTTTATGTTTTTATCATTCATATGATGAATAAATTGGACTTATTATGTGATGTTTGGGGCCCTCTATATCCCCTTTATTCATTCATAGGTCTCATGATACAAACAAGTTTGGGTTTTTACCCGTTTATGTCTTGTCTTCGCACGAGGCTCTGAAAAAATGATTATGATGTCTGGAATTATGAATTCAATCATTATGAAACTAGAGATTGATAGTCCATATGATTATTTGAATAGTAGAAAATCCACAATTATATTTTATGGAATTATTTTGTCAGCTTTTATTCCTTCCATATTATGATCATGTTTATTTTTAAAGGCATGTGTTTATAGTTATTCATCATACCTAGTGTTTATGTTTATAATTACTTTGACTGTATTATTTACCATTACTGAGTATCTAACATCACCCCTTTATTATGTTTTATATTTACCTAGGATGAAAATAAGTGTATTATGAATGACTGGTAGGGATAATCTAGCTTTTAGGGGAGTTTCTAATGAATATTCTTTATTGTATTTCATTTCAAGTTGTAATGTTGAACTTATATATGTATCTTGTTTTTCCAAACAACTAAATTACCAAGTCCTTAAGGATTTTACTTTCTTGTAATCATAACAATGTTATGACATAATAAACTGACTTCAACAAACTGGGTTTGATTCAATACATTTGGTATCAGAGGAAGTTTAGAAGAAAACTTAGAAACTAGATTTAGAAAATATAGATTATGCGACAAAACTCTAAGGTAGACTTTGAGGATAAGAATAAAAGAATATCCTAGAATTTTGTTAAGGAATATATTATGTGGGTCTTCTTAGAAAATACATCCCTTCCTGGATGCTACAAGTGTATGTGGTTCTAGAATAGATTTACCTCGGAGTAAGAACTCTGGCAAGGTATTTCGAGCTTGACATGGGGTAACCCGGTACACGACAACAGGCCTTACTGCGCACCTAGTTTGACACTCCTAGGGGAAATGGTTAGGATAGTTTACATCTTATTTACAACCCATTATGGAGGATTTAAAATTAAATTTTTCCTTAAAGAAACCTTGTTTATGATTATGGGATTAGATATGTATAAGATTTCAATTTATTTTAAGTATTATTCTAATTGAGATTATCTATTATGATTCATATCCTAATCTAGTGTATGACATAATTTAGAAATGGTGCCTAGTAGATGGAATGAAATCTACATGACTTGCATATCCCATGTATGGATTTCCCCATATGGGGGATAATGATTTTAGTTCTGGGGCTATGACTAGTGTTGATCAACTTATAACTATATTGGGACAAATAACCTAGGTTGTGAATAATAACCTTACCCGTATGGAGAACCCTGAACCACAATGTGGAGGAGCAATGTTATACCCCTTTATTTGAAAAGAATATCAATCATTTCATGGGACTATAAACCCATTCATATCAGAGTTGTGGATAAGTTACTTAGAGAAGATATTTCTAACTTTGGGAAGAAATGAAAGGGAGATAGTTGTCATGTAAGTTTAACATTTATCAGGAGATCTTGATCAATAGTGGTCACTAATTCAAAACACAAAAGATGATGAAGAGATCTTAAATATGGAATGGAAGAATTTGAGGAAATCTTATTAGAAAAATAATTTCCTCGTAAACAATGAGAGGATATGGAAAGGAAATTTATGAATCTTAGGAAAAAAGAGGATGATAATATTGTAAAGTATGAAGATAACTTCACAACATTAGAAAGGCATGTCGCAGACTACATACAAAATCCAAGTAGTAATATTTATCTATCATTTAATGGTTTAAAACCATTACTCTGAAGGGAATGAGTCTCCTAAAGTCTCTCATAATATTAATATATAGCCTCATGTGATATCAAGATAGAAGAATAATTTGATAAGTATTATGAATTTAAGGGAATTAAGGAGAAGGAGAGGACATCTGAACACTCTAGAAATGGAAATAAGAAAAAGTAAAAGAATTGAAGAATTGATTTTCCATCCTGTGATTATTGTGGGAAGAAACACCTTGATACTCACCTAAAGGGTATGGGCATTTGTTACAAGTGTGGATGAAAAAGCCCCCAATCCCAAGATTGTAGGGGAAAAAAGAATCTACCAATGTTCAATGATAAAATTGTAAAGATATGAGACATTATTCCAATGATTTTTCTAAGTTTCAAGTAAATATTAACCAGAGAATGCCAACGGAGAAATTCCACACTCATACAACCACAAATAATGAGCTTGAGGTTCCTAGTGATGTGGTGGAAGGTACTTTAATAATTTCCTCAAAAATATCAAATACATTATTTTATTCTAGATCATCACATTATTTTATATCTTCCCAGTTTTACAAGAAAATTATATATTTCAAATTTTATTTAATAAAGGAGTATTCAGTCAAAACTCATAAAGGAAGTATCATTACAATAATGATGTATTTATCATTCCCCCTTATGACATATCAAAATCTTTTAGTTTCTAACCCTATCATCATACCCAAGATTTAATTTGATATAATTCTTAGTATGAACTATCTTTCAAGTTATGATGTGAAAATATATTACAATAAGAAGGAAGTTTCAATTTTTGAGAATGATGTAAAATCCATTATATTTAGAGTAGAAACCTCATCATTTGATTCTTACCTTGATCCACCCCCAGTAGCTCTACTGAATAAAATTCTTGGGGAGGAAGATAAACCAATATCTATGGGTGATAGAATAAATATAAAAACTGAGGATGTACATATTGTGAATGAATACATTGATGTTTTTCCAAAGGATTTACCTGGACATCCTTTAGAGTAGAAAATTGAGTTTTATATTAATTCAATTCCTGGTTCAAGACCTATATCAAAGTCTCCTTATAGAATGGAAAATATGTAGTTAGTATAACTGAATAAATAACTAGAAAAATTGAGTGATAAAGGATTTATTCAAGCTAGTTTTTCTCCATGGGGATACCGTGTTCTTTTTGTTAAGAAGACATATGGATCTATGATGGTATGCGTTGACTATAGGGAGAAAAATTCTATTATGAAAACGAAAAAGTATCCAATTCATAGAATTTATGATTTATTTGATCATATTCAAGGATCCCAATATCTTTCGAACATTGAAATTTGATCGGGATATCGTCAATTGCATGTGGGGAAGGAAGATACTCCAAAGACAACATTTCAAACCATGTATGGGAATTAAGAGTTAACAATAAAGCCTTTTGGACTGACTAATGTTCCTCTGTTTTCATGGAAGTATTAAAACAAGTTTTCATGGAGTATCATGATTAATTTTGTATGGTATTTATTGTTGATATCCAAGTATACTCTAAAATCTACGAAGAATTAGAAAATAACTTGTGGATTATTCTAAAAACTCATTGAAGAAATTAATTATATGGGAATTTTATCCAATGAAAATTTTAGACTCAATCAGTATCTTTTCTTGGCCATATTGTCTCTGAGGATCGAATATTAGTTGATACTATAACGAAAAAGGTGGTTCAAGAATGGTCTATTCCAATGAACATAATAGAGATACATAGTTTTATTGATTTAGAAGGTTATTATCAGGGTTTCATTCAGAACTTCACCAGATTATCAAACCCATTAACCAATCTTACTCGTAAAGGGGTAAATTGTTTATGGACAAAATAATGTGAATAATGTTTTAAAGAATCGAAGAGGTGATTAGTGAATTATTTGATCCTGACTCTCCCATCAGGAAATGGTGTACTTTTAATTTATAGTGATGCATCAAAGGAAGGACTTGGTTGTGTCCTAATGTAGAATAATAGAGTTATTGAATATGCATAAGGACTATTAAAAATTTATGAATAGAACTATCCAACTCATGATCTTGAGTTAGCAGTTATTATCTTTTCTTTGAAGATATGGATACACTATCTCTATGGAGAAAGGTGTGAGATATATACAGATCACAAAATTTTAAAATATATCTTCACATAGAAAGAACTCAATATGAGGTAAATGAGATGGCTCGATCTACTCAAGGATGATGATTGTTTTATACACTACCACACATAAAAGAAAAATAACGTATCTAATGCATTGACCTAAAATGATCATGGAGTTTTAAACAAAATGAGGATTGAAAGGGATCCAGTACTCATGGATCTAGTAAATATTGATATGAGAATTATAAAATAAGTTGAAACATCATTACTTTTCAAATTTGTTTCCCAACAATCATTATTGGAAAAAATTAAAACTTCACATTCTGATGATGAGAATATTTAAAATAAAATTAGAGGTTTGAATGATGGGATATTGGCTGAATTCTTGTGTGAGGATGGAATTCTAAAATTTGGGAAGAGTCTATGTTTTTCCTCTATACTTAAGATAAAAATGGAGTTATTGGATGATGCCCATCACTCAAATTCTTCTATACACCCTGGTAGCACTAGAATGTATATAGATTTGAAGTAACATTTCTAATGGGACAATATGAAGTGGAAATTTTTTGATTATGTATCACGATGTTTAGTCTATCAAAAAATGAAGTCCAAATGACAAAATCGTAGAGGATTCATGCTACCCCTATCTATTCCTAAATGGAAATGGGACGAAATCACTAGGTATTTTGTCACTAGATTACCCAAAACTCCAATAAAGGATGATGAAATATGGGTAATTGTTGATATACATACAAAATATACACATTTCCTCATTATAAGGGAGGTTTTTCCATTATAGAACCTTACATGACTCTATATAAATGGATTTGTGAGATTTTGTGGAGCACATTTCTCAATTGTATCTAATCATGATTCACAATTCACATCAAAATTTTAGAGAATTATTCAAAAATATTTTGATACTGAGCTTTTATTGAGTACTTCTTATTACCCTCAAATTGACAGAAAATCAGAAAGGGTAATCCAAGCATTAGGGGATAGGTATAGATCATGTTCACTTGAATTTTTGGGTATGTCGGATCAGTATTTACCTTTGGTGGAGTTTTCCTACAATAATAGTTTTCATTCAATTATTCAAATGGCACCATTTAAAACATAGTATGGAAATATATTTCGTACACCAACATGTTGGGATGAAGTTGGTGAAAGGAAGTTTGTGGGTCCAGAGCTTGTGGAAGAAACAACAGCGACGGTAAATACTATTCAAACTCATATTAAAGTAACTCAAAGTATGAAAAGAGATAGGCTAATAATCTAAGGAAGGATTTAGAATTTCAAGTGAGAGATCACGTTTCCTTAAATGTATCTCCATGGAAGGGTGTTATAAGATTTGGGAATAAAGGGAAATCAATCCCTAGGTATAATTGTCCTTTTGAATTTATTGAGAGAATTAGAGCTATGGATTATCTTTTGAAAATTCTGTCTAGCATTTCAAAAGTACACAACGTGTTCCATGTCTCATTGTTGATAAAATACGTGCCAAACCCAACACATCTACTCAAATCTGAAGGTATATAATTGGAACCTGACTTATCTTGTTGTGAAGAGCCTATCTATATTCTGGACACTAAAGAACATGTGTTGAGTAATCATACAACTCGACTGGTAAATGTACCTTGACCAAATCATAAAATTGAAGAGGCAACATGGGATCCTAAGGAACTTATGATGAAGAACTACCCAAATAATTTTATAAGGTAACATTCTGGTAATTTCGACGATGTAATTATTTTATGGGGGGATGAAATTAAAACCCCAAGAATTTAAAAATAAATTTAATATTGAATGCATGAAACAATGAGTCTATATGAGACATCACTTTGTTATAACCTAAACAATGAATATAAATTTTTAGAATTTGTGATTTGGATTTTGAGAAACTGACATACACAATTGTGATCAGTATGATATTTAGAGTCTGATAGGATCAAATTACATTTTTAGGGAATATTAACTTACCCTTATGAATAGTAACTTACCCTTATGAAAATAAATATACCTTTATTAATAATAATCTCACCCATATAAGTATTAATAAAATTTATTCACCATATAAATGAGAGTGAATATTTGAAAAATAAATATTTAAGTGTTGGAATTTTTATGAGTAATAAATATTTAATTATAATTTTAAATTAATAAACTAGTAAAATAAATTTATATAAAATTTATTATTAAATAAATATTTTGTTTTCCTATGATTTTATGATAATTTTATGAGACCTTGATTAATTTTTTAAAGTATTATAATATTTGTTTTAAATTTAAAATCTGTATTTTTCTTGTAAATAATGATTTTATTTAAAAATTAAATGTATCTTATTTATAAAATTATATTTACAAAATGGAATTTATTTTTCAATTCATCACATTGAAAAATGGTTAGGGTGAATTATAGGGATTTTTCTGAAATACGTGAATTTTTTGTGGATAGTGAAATTCGATAAATTACGAAATATGCTAAATAAATGAATTTATGCATCACGCTTGAGTCATCAATTCAGTAAATGACTATTTTTTGAACTCATATGACCTTATTACTATTTTTAGACACAATAATCATTACTATTTGTAGTCTTGAGCTAAAATAATAGAATAAATATTAAAATAATGGAAAAACCCTCCTCTCCTCCTCTATAAAAACCACCCCACTCCTTCTATTCAATCCTACAAGACATGAATATTCTCATATTTGTAGACAAATACTCTTTCCTAGTCCCTACCAACATCCATTATCCCTTGGTAGTTCCAAAATACCAAGATCCCTTCCCTTAAGGAGGTTCTCAAAGAGGATATTTCAAGAAGTAAACCCTCTTACTTTTTCATTTAACTTCACATTATTTTCTTTTCTTTTATTATTATATCCTCACGTCCTCTATCCAAATAATCATGATAACTGTAGTATAATTTATATAATATAATTATATCATACTAATTGAATAACCATCATCAATCTACTTAGTTTCTCTCTTTTTTATTTTAAAAAATTAAATCATCATCCGAGAAGTGCTAATTTACAACCTTTATAGACGATAAAGTTTTGTTCTTAAAATTATTCTTCAAGGATGTTAAATAAAACATATTAATGGTTGATACAAATGTAAAATGTATAATATAACCCTTTTTAAGCTCTATAATTAATATACTAACATAATACTAAATGATAAAACAAAATGAGTTTGTTATGATCAATAACCGCCGCAATAATCTAAACGATTATCACTAAAAGTATTATCTAATAATTTATCCTAATAATATGTAAAAAAAATTATATATATAAAAATTTTAAATTATATATTCTCATTAAAAACATTAAATTTTAATTTTAGATAATTATACCAATTTTAAATGAACTCCATTACCAATAATCAAGCGAACCGATTATAAAATCAAGAAAACAAACACTGTGAAACGACGGAATTCAATCATATAACTTATCCATAAGGCCATAAATGAACATACTAATACTATAATGAATCAAATATATTTAGATAAATATATTAATTAATTAATTAATAGATTTAGTTTGATTATCCAGGAAGTTAAGTTCAAGTGAAGAACACGTTCGGACATAAGGTAAGCGTTTTCTAGTTGAACCTCCATTTTCTTTCGGGTTACTCCTATTCTCTACAAACCTTATTGAAATTATTAATTATTATTATTTAATCCAAAAACATTCTGTTTTATTTATATATATATATATATGTGTAAAAATTATAATCCTTATTTATTTTATGGGTAGTTACATGTTTTCAAAATATCTTTCAAAAATTATTCCCGATAAACAAGCCTGTTTCAAAAGAACTTCTCGAATTCGTACCTATTTTAAAATGCACTCTATAATATATTTTAATCCCCCATTATTTTTATAAAATTGCTATTTTATAATGAAAAATAAAAATTAATTAAATTCTAGTTTTATGAAAATATTTTTCCTGCATAACTCTTCTTTCATAGTAAAAGAGTATTTATCTTAAGAATTACTCGATGATTTTATATGAATATTTTAAACTATTTTAACACTCTTGTTAATTATTATGTTTAATTTTAAATAATATTTTATGATATTATATACCATATTTTATTGAATATTTTATCATTAGTTTAAATATGGATGTTCTATCTTGATACCATTCACCATATTACTCTGAATGGTTAGTATTTATATTTAATGATTAGGGAATGTTATTTACATTTAATATGTTGCTTTCATTATGAATGTATATATTTTTCAGGTTTACTCCCATTAATATAATGAATGAATTATACTTATTAGGTGATGGGTGTTTCTCGTTATAGCCCCATGATGCATCGGTAGGTCTCATGAGACAAACTAGTTTGGGGTTTTACTCATTTATGTATGGTCTTTGCATGAGGCCTTGATAGAATGATTATGATATCTAACATTATGAATTATATCATTATGAAACTAGAGATTGATAGTCCACGTGATTATTCAAATAGTATTATATCCATGGTTTTGTTTTATGGAATAATTTAATCAGTTTTGATTTTTTCCATGTTATGATCATGTTTATTTTTAAGGGCATGTGTTTTTTGTTATTCATCAAAACTTGTGTTTATTTTTATAATTGCTTCCATTGTATTATTTACCCTTACTACGAATCTGAGCTCACACCATACTTATGTATTATATTTCTCCAGGATGAAAATATATGTATTATTAATGACTTATAGGATTAATATCGGAGTTATGGTAGTTACTAATTAATATTCTATATTGTATTTCATTTCAAGATTTATTGTTGAATTTATTTATGTATCTAGTTTTCCAAAAATACTAAACTAACCAGTCATTTGTGGTAAAAATTTCTTATCATCATACCAAAGTAGAAAAATAATGCACCATCTCTAGGAAACTGGGGTTTGGACTTTATAAGAATCACCTACCCAATCTCACAACAACAAAACCAACATATACAACAACACTACTATACCCGACCATCTTCTGGGAATGAATATGTTGTAACCATAAAGTATATTATTCCATTCATATTACTTGATTCCCAATCCTTAATAATATCATTGTCAATCCAATTAATCATAATAAAAACTATCCATCTTTATCCTTCATAAAAAAACAAATCAACATGATTTAGGCATTCCTTTAACCATCAATGCCTCTCTAGCATACTCAGAAAATATCAACTCGATCGTGTGTGATAGAACCAAGAACTAACATCATGGAACCAAACCTCTCTATGGAGTCATACTCTGCATTTTCCAGCTACCCCACTATTTATCACCCCGTACTCATCCTCAAAAAATAACATGGATAAACTCAATATAATAACTCTCAATACCACGGTTAGCCCTACCTCAAACACATGAGAAAAAATATATTTTCAAACTCCATCTAACTATGAGATAATCTAACATAACCTCTATAGACGGATCATTTATCGACAATACTAGGTTCTTGATAACACTATATCAAAATATTCCATATATTTATACATTTATAGTGCTTATATGATAAATAAATCAAAGTTAGAAAGAATGATCCCCTTCTATAACTACCCTACTAGGTCTCCTCATACCCAAACTATTGGAAACATGAAGCCCTGCTGCCAGCCTCACCCAATACCACTACTCAATTGGGTATTATTCTATTATTCATGTTCCTCTATGTTATTAATTCTAGATTTTTCATTTCAAAAAATTTATTCAACCTAAAAATTGATAGGACCATCAAGACCAATGGGAAATCATTAAGAGAGGTGAATTAGTGACTAAAATTTATTTTTAAGTTTCTTCTTAAAAAACATTTGGTACATATTAAAGTGAATACTAGATCTCTTTCACACACACACACATACGTAGTGGAAACAAAATATTTTTACATGGTTTACCTTTTAAAGAAATTAGGTTAATCATAGGTGTGATTAGGGTTAACCTAATATCTTATAGTCCATTTTTATTAACTTTTGAATTAAAATGAAGAGGGTTTATCCTATAACTCATGTTGAACCAAGGCCTCATGACTATTTCAAATTTTTTTCTCACATAAGTAAAATTATATAAATTATTTTAATAATAGAAGAGTCTTTAACTGGGTGAGTCTACCATCAAGTTATCATTTTCTTATATCTTCTTCTTCATATTTTACTACTTGCATACCAGAAATTATATTATTCTTACACTTCCTTTACTCTCCATTTTATAATCTATTAATCTTTATTTTCAATTCCTATAATCATTCCATATTAATTTCATATCACAATTAATATTAAATATCAAGTAGCTATGATTTCTTTATACAACTTTCAAATTTAAAATTCCAAATGCAGTCAGAAAATTATCACTAACTACTATCAAGTATTTAATCTTCTTCTCACTTATTTATTATTATTTCAAATATATTCAAATCAATCATGGTGATATAACACTGTTTTTATGTTACTGTTTTTTTATTTCACAATTAATTCTCTCCTTTTTGATGCAACTATTCTTCACATTGTAAAACATCTTTTCCCTTTTCTTGAATCACATATCCCTTTGTGATTTTTAATAAAATAAAGATACAAACTTGTTTTGCCAAATTTATCTTTATTTATAATAATTCATTTTGGTATTTTAAAAATATTTCATTCATCACAAAACACAATATTTCATAGTTAGTGACTATTAAAAAATGTGTACTTGCTCTTCTAAAGTCTGTAAGATGCTCTTGTAAAGTAATAGATTCTCTTACAAAGTATATATTAAACTTATGAATTATTGGTTTACTCTTATGAATTCAAAATTACCCTTCTAAATTATTATATAACTCTTTTTAAGTCATGAATTACTCTTACTAAGTTTTATATTACTCTTTTAAGTCCTTTTTTACTCTTATAAAGATTTATATTACTCTTATGAAGTCAATAATTACTCTTATAATGTAGGTAGAAACACTTCTAATGTTTGTATCCCATTTCTAAATTTTCATTCCAAAGGTATAATGTACCTTATGAATTTATAAGGACTTGGGTTGAATTGAGACAAAAAATGTTCAAATTTAAAAATACTTATAAACATCATTAGACTTCACTAGATATTTTATAATCACTATCAAATACTTCAAAACTGTGGAATATACTTCACCTCAAATGAAAACACAAATTATCACTTGAGTTTCAATATTTTTTATTTATGGAAAAAAAACAACACAATAAACAGATCTACTTTAACACCCCAAATTTATATTCAATGGAAAATATCTTATTCTATAGAAATATTAGTCAATTTTATGTTACAAAAAATTCATCTTTACTTCTCTAAAATCTCCCAAAAGGATTAATAGCTTTAAAAACAACTCTTGGGATGAATAATCTCCCCCATTTAGATTTTCTTGGTATCCAAGGTACATAAATTACATTTAAACTCCATATAATTAACATTGAATCATCAAAAATTAATTCTAATCTTATTTGAGTGAACTAGATGGAGGAAAAATAATATTGAATATTAATTTAATTATTCCCATAAAACATTGAAATATATTCACCACTTCATATATATTGACCAACTTGATATCAATTTAAAAACTACTTTTCTCAACCTTTGATACCACTTGAGAAACCATTTGAGAATCAACTCTTCTTCCTCATAAAAAATTTTCCTTAAAACTAGTTTGTGATGGATTCCATCATTCATACTCACCTAAACTATTATAAATATTTAACTATTAAAAAATTTACACATTAACATGTTGAATTCACTCCTTACTACTTTTAACAACTCTATCAAAATAAATTATCCCCTTAAATAATAGATATCTCTCTAAATAGTTAAAACACATATCAATGGATTTTATTTAAAATAGTTTTATATCCCTTGTAAATAATTTATATAAATACATAAATGAATAATCATAAATATATTTATATAGTATTTATACTATTTAAAAATAATATTCAAATAAAAATACATATAGAGAGAGAGAGATAGAGTATGGATTCATCCTACCTTATCCTTTAGTTGAATGAGGTTGAACACCCATAAATGACCTCAATATTCTAAATGAATCCTCTAATTGTGTCCTAGTGATTATTCCATCTACTTTATACTTTTTTGGATGATCATCCAAATTCAGTATATTCTTCACGAAAATATCTTTAATGAACATATTTTTTATATCAATGAGCTTTGATCTTAAATATTGAATAATATTTTTTTGATAAATTGATAGTACTTTGATTAACATATCCCATAAGAAATGGTAGGTTCAAATCTACGTTAAGATCTAATATCTGAGTCATAATCCACATCTATTCATTTTTTGGATTGATTTGTATCTGCATATTCTACTTTGGTGGTTCTAAACATCCAAGACTTTTCTTTTTAACATGCCAATATACACACCAGTCATACAAAAATAATACACCATTGGATGTAAAAAAATATATCATCAGTATTTTCAGTTTAATATGCTTCTTTATATCCAAATAAGGTTGGTTTTTTTACTTCTATCACACTTTATCCCATAGGGAGTTGTGCCTTAAACATATCTAATAATCCTCTTTCCTAACATTGAATAAAATTCTTTTTGTGTACTTTGATACCTTGTGTATAATGTAATATTATATATAATTTATTCCCTTTAAACATTTGAATAAAATTAAATTTCAATTATATTATGAAATTAAATTGGGTTAACTACATTTTATTTTCTCATCCTTTCATAGTTTTATACCTTTTTAAATTTTTGAAAAAATCATCTTTGAATACTATATTAAAAAACATCGTTAAAATTTCTTAATCATACTTCTATTGAGAAAGAAATATGACGTCTTCCTCTTGAGAAATTTGTAAGCCTGGAAAGTATCTCATTTATCCAATCATGGATATTTAAAAAAAATCATTCAAAAAATATAACTCTTCAAAACAACCTTATACATTTCTAATAAAAATGATATCATATGCATAGCCATTAAAAATGATTGATACCACTTTTTTATCTTTAATGTAGAGATTTTTATCCACTCTTACATTATTGAACTTCATCTTATTTAGAAAATTTTATATCATAGAGTACCTTGATCTTGGATATTATTTCAAACCATACAAAGCATTATTTAAACAATATACTTTACTTTCATCTTTTCTAATAAAGAAACCACTGTGTTTATAAATATATACCTTCAATTCTAAATCTTTATTGAGAATGGTAGACTTTAAATCCATTAGGAAAACATTATATTTAATTTTTTTTATAATAGAAAGAAAAATATTTGTGGAATCTAGCATAGAAACTTTTGTGAAGTTCTCATCAAAATAAATTCCATCAACTTGTGGGTACACCTTTCATATAAGTCTTTCCATGTTTCTTATAACTTCTCCCTTTTCACTCATCTTATTTCAAAACATGAACATTGTTCTAATAACATTATTATTATTAGGATTTTGTACCAATTCCTATGTATCATTATTATTATTCCGATCTAATTCCTAATTCATATCATCACCCCACTCTTTATTATCCAATTATCCATTAGCATATATTGGTTCAACCAAAAAAATGTGATGTATGTATTGATTTCCTCCAATTTATTTTAGTTTGAACTTTTTTTCCTTATTCAAAAATTATATATTAGACCTCCACCTACATTATCATCCCTAGATGATATGAGAGAGGTTACTATTCATATATATAAATAGCTGAATCGTTATATTTATTCTACACTTCTTTTGAAATAACACTATTTTCCAAACCATTTTCCATTTTTCAACAAAAACAGTTTCTTCATCACTTTTAGAAGTTGATTATCGATGTGTTTTATAATTCTTGGAGTGTTCTAGAACCTTGAAATTAGTATCATCAACTGTATTTATGTATCTTCATTTTAAAAGTGGTATACAATTCTATTTAAATTATAACCAAGGAAGACAACATCAATACCACTCTTCTAAAACTTCCCAATATTTTTACATTTCACTTTGAGACAACATGTGCTTCCAAACACCCTAAAAAATTTCTAACATTGGACATCGTATAATGAATATTATATAGTGACATATCATAATAGGGTATTTACAAATAGTATTTTTGAATATTAAATTTTTCACCAATTAGTTATCTTTAGAAATAGAAATAAGTATCATGATCAATGAAAACATATTCTATAACTCTTGAAAAATTTTAGATACTATAATTTATTATTCATAAACATGATATATGTGTTATAAGTAGAGTAATTAATAAATTAATTATAATACTTATATTTATATGTTTATTCCTTCCTCATATTTTCAAAAATGATATAATAGATAAGATCTAATGGATGAGATATTTGTATCTAAACATTCTTATGTATAGAAACAATAATCCTCTCATTTTGAAAGCTAAAAATTTCTATATTATTCCTCTTTGAAACATAGGAATATCACAAAAAACTATCTTATATTAATCTTCATAAATTTCTATTGGATGTGATTAAAAATAATTTGATGGAATAATTTATTTTCATTGTTAAATCCTAGGAAGAAAATTCATTTAGAATATACGACCTGAAACAAGTTTCCATTTATTTTTTGTCCTCCTATTAGTACAAATACATATTTCATCTTATCTTTTCCAATCATTATTCAACCAATACCTTTAATTTTAAATAACCCATTATTTCCAAATTTCAACTGGACATTATATCACATTTTAATATCTTTTATTTACTTCAAATCTGATTTCTTATGTGAGGAGAATCCACTATTAGAAATCCATGTGCATTCTCCTTTAGATGATTTAAGTGAAACTTAAACAATAAAAGGTTTTTCTATTCCATTATCTTTCACTATTTGAGATTTATGTGTCACAACCAAAAATGGTTTCTTTTTATTTATTTATTATTTATTCAAGTTCAGTATGTCAATGAATT
The DNA here is from genome assembly GCA_963277665.1 of Viscum album. Classification (NCBI taxonomy): domain Eukaryota; kingdom Viridiplantae; phylum Streptophyta; class Magnoliopsida; order Santalales; family Viscaceae; genus Viscum; species Viscum album. The sequence continues at coordinate 227,416,025 of OY728123.1, read as the reverse complement.
TTAGTTTGAGTTCCCTATGAGAGTTTTCTAGTTTTGGAGTTTTTGGTTGGGCTTTGGCCCTTGTAAGGTTTTTGTGTATGGATTGAGGATAAATCATGTGTCTGGTTATGTATGTGGGTGTTTCGAGTTTAGTTTCTTTTTTCATGGGTTTCTTATCATGTCTTAAGAATGCTTGACCCAAACCATGTGAGGCTAAAGGGAAACTGTGTGGCTCTTGGGTGGTGTATAAGGCAAGGAAAGTGGCTCACACATGGTTATGGGACATCATGCAAAAATAGTGTGGGAGGGATCTCTCATTTGACAGTACCATTATACATGGTTAGTGCTTGGTTTCCCAAACTATGTGGCAATAATGTGTGGGTGTCCCCTCTTTTTAGTAGGGTGTTCACTGTTGGCATATAGTTCGGAAAACCATGTGGCCAAACCGTGCGACTTTCCTAGTATCCTAAAAACCTGAAATTATTATTTTATCCCTCCCTTATTATAACCCCATTCAACCCCCTCTCCCACTTAGTAAATTTTAGTGAATGAGAGAGATTCCAAATCTCCCTTAATTTTGTTCTCCACCCTCCATATATGTTCCTCAAATATTATAAGGTGATTTTCTCTTTTTTCTGGGGTATTTTCCTCTCATATTATACCTCCCATTGTTCTTGGTTCTTCCTTGTCTTGGATCCATCTTGGACAAAACCTAGAGTGATGGTTGGATAATGTTGGTTTCTTTATTTGATTTTATGGTGTGAGGTCCATCCCCTAGTATTAGTTATTTCCTCTTTTGGAGTTTTGTTGCATCTTCACATCGTTGAGGTAGGTGTCTCTATTCATTTAAATTATGGAACATTACATTTTATTCTTGACTTTTTATAATTAATTACTAAAAAAATTTCTCATGGTTGTGATATTTTTTAATGAATTGTGGTGTTTATATCATAGGAATTTAAAGAAAATGGGGTTTTAAATTGTTTCTTTAATTATACCAATATATATTCATGTATAGTGTATGATGAAATTCCAATTTGCCTTTTTAAAAAGATTTTAGATATTTTCATATGGTGTGTGGCTTTTATTGGATGTTGTTAATTTGGTTTTAATAGTGAGTTTAGTTTGTTATTTTAATACATTGTCATGGTTTAGTGCACATGTGTTATTAGTTATAGTTAGTGGTAATTCTTGTGGTGACTCTTTAAATTTGTTTTTGAGTATTTTTATGCAATTCTATAGATATTGAATTTAGTTGGGGAATATCCATATATGGTTGGGTTGAATATAAGTATAGGTATACAAATGATAATGGTTTTCCATAATGTTGTTCACCTTAACCCTTGTATTTCTAAACACTATACTTTCATTCCTTATTCTCTCCCCCTTCATCTCTCAAATGGTTTCTCTAAATCTCTATGTGTCATCTTAATGCCTCTTTGGTTTTAAAATGACTTTTAAAGTGGGTTATATTTATGTTTTTAAAATCATTATTTGTTTGGAACCTTGGTATGTGAATTGGAAACTAAATGATATAAAATCCCATTTGGAACCCTTTGATAATGTTGTTTGTTTTCATCTTGGTTTTTGGAAATGGTTTTGGAAATTGATTTGGATTGTGAATGTTGAGGAATGTTTGGTTTATTTTCTCATTTTGGGAAAAAAACTTTAAAGTGATGGGATGTGTAAGCCCATTTGGAACCTTGATTGGATCTAAATGTAGTAGACACCCTATGGTTTTCCTTCCAAGAGAGGGTCTTCATAGAGTTGGTGTTAGTATCTACGAAAGCCATGCATGGTGGATTATACGTGTTATTGGTTTATGAATCATGTATAATTACCTCCCCATTCTCCATTATACTATTACCATGGTATTCTTGGGATTCATTTAGATGGTCAAGTTACGGTTTCTTTCTGGTCCTGATTGGAAAGATTAGTTCCCCATAGATTTGTTGAGAGGGTTAGTGGATAGTCCTACTAGTGAGAGTAGTTTAGAGAAGCCAGTTTGTTAATGACTATGGAGATGCACAATATTCCAACAAGTGAGTCTGAACAGACTACGTCATAATATTTGTTCTAGAGATTTTTAAGAAATGACCTTGACTACATATTTGTATGTTCTAATTATTTCTTTTTCACCTTGATTATCTTCTCTACTAGAATATGCTCATTTTTATTGTTTCTTTTATTTATGGAATTCCACTTTGATCACATAGTTTGGTTTATTTTTGGGAAATTATGTTCTTTAAATGGGTTTTAAAAAAATAAATCTTTTTTCAAAAGAAGAAAGCAATGTGTGTTGTTTTAAAAAGGAAATTTCTAGAACTTTTTGTGTGGTTATTTATAATGATAAACCCTATTTACTAAATGTATTTTAAACTAATTTTTTTTTAATATTTAGATAAAGGAAATGAATTGATTCTTTGGTTCTTATCTACTATGTTGTTTTATTCTCACATACAACTTTTTCCATTCAAATTTAATATACCTGAGCTATTTTGCAGGATCAGGTGTTTCTAAATATGTTTTCCTTTAGAGAAAGAAGATATTATGGTTTGTGGTGAACAAGAGGTCATGTGGAGATCTCTTCATTTTAGGTTCGGTTTTGGTTCCATTTTATAGATTCTATTTTGTACAATTTTTGTTGTATTTGTATAATTTTCGTGTTTTATTGTATTTTAAATTTGTGGATCCTCCCAATTTATAGTGATTACTACATGCTCAATTCGGTTTATTGGAATCAGTTATGTTAGTGGTAAAAATTGTTCCCATTAGTGATATCTTTGATTCTCAACACATTTCTCTAACCCTAGAGGATCGATAATTCCTCTTTGGATTTATCATGGATCTGGTTAGGTGTCGGATTGGATGGAATCTTGGCCTTGTTTGTGAAAAAATGGTATCAAAGTAGATCTTTGTTATTGGATGTGTTAGTTAGCTTGGATATAGGACTGTTGAGACTCGATAGGTAGGTACAAGAAGGACTTCCTGAATCATTTCTCATCCTGAGCCTTGAGTTTCAAGTGGAATTTAGGTTTTGAAACATTTTTATAGATATTGGGTTGTGAGTTTTGAGTAATGACAATGAGAGTGAGCCCATATCATACGGAAATCTTTCATGGAGTATAAACCCCTACGGAGCCCAAGTGCATGGTTTGGGATACCCCCATTGGTTGGTGCTTTCTTAGGGAATGGTATTCTAAACCATTTTTTCGGGTTATGCATGGACACTGGTTCCCCATTCTAAGATTTTGATGTGAGTGGTTTTTTTTTCAGTTTTCCACAATGTGAGAATAATTTGAATATAAAAAATGGGTTTTGGGAAAATATTTTTTAAAAGAAAAATGATTTTAGGGTATGGATTGAATTTAAAAATTTGGATTCTATGTTTAAAGTGAATTTGAAAAGTGAGTTGAGTATTTTGAAAAGTGTCTTTGGAATGAATTTTTTTTGGATTTTGGAATAGAAATGGTGGATTTCATAAGAGTATTGTTTTTTTATGATTTTTGGTTTATGTATATGGTGGTTTTTCTTGGGATTTTATTTTTTATTGAGATTTTTTTGGGTGTTGATTTTGGTTTCATGTATTGTTTGTTAAATTATTCCATCCAGAAAGGTCCTAAATGTTTCTAGTGAGTCTTTTCTAGTTGCTTGTCCTACCCATATACCTAGTGGTGTTCTGTTATCGAGTTATTCTTAGTGGTTGCCTATTTTTTATGGTGATCAAGGACTTTAGAGTATATATAGGGTCTTAATGAAGTTGAAGTCATCTTCATGTCATTGGGAAATCCTGAATCTATGAGAGTGTGTTCTATTCTAGGTTCATTTGAAGGTCCGAGTATGAAATAGTATAAATTGATCATCCTTGCATCGTTTCAAGTTGGGATGTTATATGAAGATTTTAATACCACTTTTATCTGATGGTTTTTACATATGGAGGTGAAGGTGAGGAAACTAGTTGATCTTTTGGATATTCAATAAGGTCAAAGGATGGTGTAGTCCTATGTTTACCACATTAAAGAGATGATTTATTTTTATCCTAAGTCAGTGTTAAAGGATCACCTGTAAGATCCCCTCTTTATACAGGTCTTTATCCAGAGATTAAAAGTCATGTCCCCTCATCTAGGGAAGTTCTATTTTAAAAGATCGTGGATGAGGCATTTCTAGATGAGTTGGTTCATAGAGCATAGTCTATCACAGTTTCCAATTTGGTGTTTCTTAGCACTCTCTGAGGTTACTCATCTAGAAATAGGTGTATACCAGAGGAACCTATTCCTCAAGAGTATCTTTTTTTTTGTTTCAACTTCTCGTTTGTTGGACTTCTCTCTTGAGTGCTTCCCATGTAGTCAGTTTGGGCATTGAAAATCGTCTTGCTAAAATCCACGAAAGTCTTGTCCGAGTTGTATCCATTTGATTTACCTAGGAAAATTATATAAGAAATATTTCTAGAAGAAAAATTCTTGGTTATAAGATTTCAACTATTGACTATGAGGCATAAGATGCTTCAAGACATTAGGGATCTATCCATAGTAGGAAGATTGCATATTTTCATGCAGTCAGGAAGAATTGGGTGTGGGGAACCTTATCCCATTTTTAATCTCCAATATTGGGTTGGGAACAGTTTAAGTTTCCTTGTAGATATAATATATTTTGAAATTCACCCTTTTTTTTAAAAGGCTACGCAGTCTTGTATTCTTGAAGCTTTATAGTTTTTATTTTTTTGAGAAATCGGTGTGGTTAGCCTTTTTAGATCAGTTTTATTTTTTATATGTGTTCATTTTGGAGATGTTATTATCTTGTGTAAAAGAGGAATCATGGATTAGTTTACTATTTGGTTCAAGTTCCTTATATGGTTTTCTCAATGTGTTGTGGGTTTTTTCGGGATGGGAGTTCCCTTATGGGTGATGTAGTGCTAGTTGGGTACTTGTGGTGGGGATAACCCACTTCTTTTCTCCATGGTTATCCTATTTTTGTTTTCTTTAAATCTAATTACATGTGAATTTGGGAGTTAAAGTTTACACCAAGGGTCATGGTTTTGTTTATCCTTGTTCTATTTTGATCTCAAGTTTGGTTTCTTGTTTGGTTGGGTAACTTTATAGGGGAATAATATTTTTTTGGTGGGGATAATTATCACACCCTGACCATAGTTTCTTTTTATTTTTGTTTATTTATTGGTGTTTGGTATTTCAGTTCACGTTTGGGATGAGTGTCTAATGAGATTTTTTGAGTTTCATAGTTTTTGGGTGGTTGTAGGACATGTGCATGGTTTGAGTACACTGTTTGAGGGTAAACTATGTGGCTAGTTAAAGATGGGGAACTTCACATTTAGTTTGTTCTTGTATTTTTTTTCCTTTCATGGCTTAATAACAGTTGAACTAAACCCTAAAATCTAAGGAGAAACCTCACAGCTCTTGAATGGTGTTTCAGGTTAGGTGCATGGCTTCTACATGGTTAGGGGAAACTGTGCAGCATTCCTGTGACAGGGATCATTCATTTTTAAAAACCATTTTTCACAGTTAGCACATGATTTACCAATACATGATTCTAGTTTGTGTGGGTGTCCCCTCTTTCCAGTTGGGTGTGTGTGGTTGGTGCTCAGTTTGGAAAATCATGTGGCCAAATCATGTTACTTTCCAAGTTTCTTAAAAACATAAAATTCCAATTCTACCCCTGACCTCTTTTAACCCCATTCAACCCCCACTCCCTCTTGGTTGATCTTGAAACATTATAGGGCTTCACTAGCTCCCTTACCTTGATTCTCCTCCCTCTATAGTCCTCAAATATTCTAAACCAATTTTATCATTTTTCATAGGGTGTTTTCCTCTCCTTATATTCTCCTTCTCCTTATTCTTGGATCTTCCTTAGCTCGGATCCCTCTTAGATGAACCATATATTGAAGGTTGGATAATGTTGGTTAATCTCACTGATGTTAGGGTGTGTTGATCATCCCTCAATATTAGTTATTTCCTCTTTTGGAGGTTCACTGCATCCTCACATCATTGAGGTAGGTGTCTCCATCCATTTGGTTTTCTAAACATTCCATTTGATGATTGAGTGTTTCAAATTAATTCCAAAATATATTTCTCATTGTTGTGATGTTTTTTTTGAATAATTGTTGTGTTTTCATAATGGTAATTTTGTGAAAATGGGGTTTTAAAGGGTTTCTTTAATTATACCTATATATATATATATGTAAATTGTTTAATGAAATGATAATTTTCCTTTTTAAAAAATAAATTTGGTTTTTTATAATGGTGTGTGTCTTTGGTTGGATATTGGTAATTTGGTTTTCATTGTGAATTGAGTTTTGTGTATGATTGTAATGCATTATCATGGTTTAGTGATCATGTATGATTAGTTGTAGTTGGTGGTAATTCTAGCAGTGACTCCTTAAATAGTATTTCAAGTATTTTTATAGGATACTCTAGATATTAAATTGGGTGTTCTCATATCCATATGTGCACATGGTGAACATATGGATAGGAACAAAAATTACCATGGATTTCTGTAATAATGTTTACCTTAAACCCCAGATTTCTAAACACTTTTATTCTGTTCCTTCTCCCCTTTCCTCTTCATCTATTAAATGGTTTCTATAAAACTCTATTTTTTCTCTAAATGGATACTTTGATTAAAAATTAAATTCAAAGTGGTTTATATATTTTTTTAAATAAAAGACCATTCGGAACAATAGGGTTTGAATGGAACGTAAATAATATAAAGTCATGTTTGGAACCTTTCGAGCATGTTGTATGTTTTCATTTTGGTTTTGGAAATGGATTTGAATTTTGAATGTTAAGGCCCAATCAGTATCTTATAGAATGTTGTGAAATTGTATTTAATGTGAAATGATGTGTAGGCCCAGTTGGAACATTTATTGGTTATAATTGTGGTGTGAATACTACGGTCATTATTATGAGGAGAGATTCATTGAATAGTAGGTGTCGGGGTCTGGGAAAGGCATCAACAGTGGAATCTGTGGGTTATTGGTTTATGCCGCTCATGTGATGACCTTTTAATTCTCCATTATACTATTTTTATAAGATTTTTGTATGACATATAGAGGTTCTAGTGGTAGTTAATTGCTAGTAATTATTATAGGGATTAATACCCATAGATTATTTGAGAGGACAAGTGGGTTGTGCCACAGGTTATGCAACTTTAGATCAATCATTTGGTTAGTGACTTTGGAGCCACCCCATACGCCAGTAGGTGATTCTGAACCAAGTACATAAAAGGATCTCCTCTAAAGATGTTTAGGAAATTCCCATGATTACATATCATTATCTTATAATTATTTATTTTACATTTTCATTATCATCCCTACTAGTATATGTCAGTTTCCACTATTTATCTTATTTTTGGAATAGATCTTTGATCATCTGGTTTAATTTATTTTGATTTTTCTTTCATTATTGAACTAGTTTTAAAAAATAAACCTATTTAGAAAATAGGAGAGTAGTATGTGTTTTTTTAAAAAGTAAATGTATAGATATTTTTTTTTTGGTTCCTTAAAATGGTAAAATTATATTTCTTGAATGTATTTTAAACTAGTGTTTTGGTATAGTTTTTTGAAACAAAATTAATCAATTTTGTGGTGCTTAACAATTGAGTTATTTTATGCTCACATCCTAATTGTGCCACTTGGTACTGATAGAACCAGGCTATTTTTCTAGTTCAGGTTTTCCTTAATAGTAGTTTAGTCTTATGGTTGGTGGTGAGAAAGAGGTCATGTGGATAACATGAAATTTCTAGATTGGTTTTGATCCAATTTTGTAGTTTCTATTTTGATTAGATGTTATTTTATTTCGATCCTGAATATGTTTTATTATTTTTAGAATTTATGGATCCTTATGTTTTATAGTTTCTTATTTCATGCCCTATTCAGTTTATTTTTATTATATCTCTTATTGGGAAAAATAATTCCCATCTGTGATCTATTTTATTCTCGGTGTTAGTCACCAATCTGAGAGGATCTAGAATGCCTCTCCAGCATTATCGCTAACTAATCAGGGTGTCGAGTTAGATAGTATGCTATCCTGGTTCATGAAATTATAAGTATTGAAACACATAATCTTCTGGTCTAGTAGAATATTGAGACAAACATTATCAATATGACCTTATTGGTCACATCTTTAGAAACTTCTTCTAATGCTTGAAATATGTTGTCATACTTTTCCCTAAAAATTACATGCATCATCTTAAATTTTCTATTTTGAGTGGGATGAATACCCATAAAAATCAACCTCATAAACCTATTAAAATCATTAATATATTTTTAATTAAATAAAAAATATATTTCTATATTCCAAAATCCACCATTTTTCAAATAGTATCCATTAAAATAATACCTAGCTCTAAAAACAACATGTTCTATCAAAGTTGATACCTTACTTTTCTACTTCATTGAGTCATAAATCTTGGTTGTTTTTTCAGAAAAAAAAATTAATTTAAACTCAAAAAATGTTTCTTATTGTACCTAGGATTCTTTACAGTCTTTTTTGAGTCACCAATTTTAGTGGTTTCTTATTTTAGATCTATGCTCCTAGAATCTTTATATTTATGAGATTCACTTTGTTTTTCTTTAAATATAACCTTCTTCACCGGTGTCATTAATTCAATATTTTTATAAACACTACCAATATCTTTCTATACCATTTAAAATTGATCTTTCTTGGTCTACTTGAGTATAATCCATCATTGAAATTTCTCTAATTTAATGAATAGAGTTCTAGAAATTATATTTGAATTTTTTGAGTGCCTTTTCAACATTTAAAAGTTTTCATTGAAGTAAATCAAGTTCCTTCTCCTTTATACAGACAATATTTTCAATCTAAAATATAATATTATTATCTTTATAAAATAATATTTTCAAAACGTCAATCTCATCTAGAGGACATAATTATTATTCTACTTGGATTGATTCTTTATTTCATCAATATTGAGAAACTTACTTTAAATTTTTTATCTCCTGATCCAACAATAATATATTTTAAATATAACATTTTGATTAAATTTCTAACATAAAATCCATTTAATTTATTCATCACACATAACATCACTACATTCATCACTAGTGATTTCATCCACATTCACTTTAGTAATTATTAAATTCTCTTCAATGTCACTAGACGTATCAACTTCCTAATCTTCATCACTACTTTCATTATAATCCAACATTGTGGAAACATTTATCTAATTGTATTTAGATAAATTATTACCCTTTCCTCTCGATGAAAACTTTGGATTATCAAAAAAAATCTTTCTACTTAAAGGATCTCCTTGGTATGTCTTTCTTATATTTACTATCTTTTTATTCCTTTAATTATGAATATTTTACAATGAAACATACAATGGATCCACAATTATAAAATAGTAGTGGAAGTTTCCCCTTCAACATATATTTTCCTCTTTTCCACTTATAGATATTAAATACCTAATTTTTTCAAAATTGTCTTTATTATATTCTTCTTATTAAACAATCATTCTTAAAAAAGTTTCTCATTCTGGTTCTTTTCTTATTTTTGGAATTTAAATTAATTTCCTTTTATCTTGGTACATCCTATTGAAAATAATTCCCTTCCAAGTTTATTATGTAAAAAGTATTTTGTGTAAGTCATCCAAAGGAAGTATACCTGGATCATAGTCTATAAGTGATGAGACTTTAGAATAAAACCTATCTAAGTGAATGCATAGTATCTTCCCTCCAATAATTGTATCATTTAATTCGTACCTAAAACCTATTACTATGCTCAAAATTTCATTTAACCTTGTTAATAAATCATAAATGGTTTCATCTTCCATCATTATTAGGTCTTTATACTTCACCCTTCAAACCTAGAGTTTAATCAACTTAACCTTTTTATTTCATTCAAATACATTTTCTTATTTATCCCATATGATGTTTTCTATCCTGATTCCATTAACCTTCATAAATTAATTCAATTAAAGAGATGATATTATGGCTAATGTGACATATAACTCAATCAATCAATAATTATGATTTTAATACCAAATATTAAATTTTCTTATATTCCCAAAGACATTTAGGTCAATAGATTTAAATAATTATGAAAAAAACTACATTGCATAGGTAATAATGTTATAAAATATCCATTTTCTTTAAAAATAGGATTCTTAAGTTCAGTATTATTTCATTCAAGACAAAAAAATTTCATTCATGGCCAATTTTCTTTTATTTTGAAATATACATCATAATAAATTATACTCATCCTTAGGCCATATGAAAAACATTTAAACACATATAATGAGAAAAAAATCTCTCTATTGGATATAAAATAATGGAAACCCAATAATCCATTTTAAATTTATGAAAATCCAAATGATTTTTCTATTTTCCCAAATTAATAACTAAATTTCAAATAGTCCCTTATTCTTGAAATAAACTTTTCCCCCAAAGTTTTACATAAAACAATTTATAATAAAAAATAAAAAAATAAAACATAATTAATGAGGGTTTCTTGAGAAACATGGAAACTTTTATATGAAAGAAACTTTTACACATAAGAGATTATAAAAATTCTTTTAAAATCAGATGTCATTTTATTAGCTTATAAAATCAAATGACTTCCATAAAACAATCAAAAAATAGAATATAAAATATATCCTAGGTTAAAAATAATCACATAGATAATAATAATTTATTTTATAATAATGTAATGCATAATTCTAGACATCATAATCATATCATCAAATACTTATGACAAGACATCATAAACATATCATCAAATCCTTGTGCTAAAATATCATAAATAATTGGGTGTGAATACACTAAATACCTGAGACATTTTTTCTCATGATACATGTTGATGTAACTAGGGTATATAATGGTCTATTAACATCAATTGTTAAGTGTAATTAATTCATTATATAAAATAAACGAATAACAGTTCAATACACAATCAACATAAATATTCATATTGAAAAACAAGCATATGAAATGTTAATATTTTACCTAGTTAATAAATTAAACAATATGATCATAAGCCATCAAGGTAAATAAAGAGTATAGTTTCATTATAGTATATTCCTAGTAAATTATAAAAATCATCAAATTATTTTGATATAGATGTAAATACCTTTATAATAACATTCAAACCATTATTTGAAAACATGAGGAAATATACTTTTTCATTTGATAACTTTTTTATAATAAATTAAAGAATATTTAGAAAATGAATTTATTTGAAAATTATCATGGAAAAATCTAATGTAAGCTTAAAATAAAATAAAATTCATGATTTAAGTTAAATTTAATCATTACATATTCAATAAAATATAATTTTTTCACACCTTTGTAAAAAGTCAAAGGTGATTCATACAAAACAAATTTGTAAATATTATTTTTAATATTTTTTTTAAAAAATAAAAAGTAGTTGAAAATGAAATTTAATTATATTTGAATCATAAAGAAGATTTTTTTAGAAAATTTTATGAACATTTTAATGGAGGGGAAATATTTTTAATAGAAATCATTAAAATAATGTTTTAAAGGAAAATTCCTTACCTTGAGTCCTGAATAATTTCTTGCATCCTATAACTATGGAATAATAAAATTATATTAGTTTTTTAAATTTATTGAAATAATTTTCCATGTTAATTCCATTATTATTTTCCCTTCTATTTCATACATAACCATAACTTAGTTACTTAATAAATGAGTTAGTTCTATATCAAATGTTTTGAGGTTGTTCGGTTTATAATCTCAAAAAAAACATCAGTAGGCTGACCATGGTCAAAACATTTATGGTTAAACCATTTATATAATATTAATAATTAAAACACTATCCTTTTATACTTAAATATAAATTTTATAATCATCCATTAATGTTGTACATGATAAACGAATTGTGTTGCTTCGTTGAGGTGGTAGTATATACATATGCATGATAAATGTTGTCATTTTTAAACAGGTGGAAGGGGAAAAGGTAAGTAATATGTTATAATTAAAAAATTATAATTATTTAATTAATATCATATATATTCATTAAATAAATCATAATTACTATCCTTTTTTGGTGGTTATAAAAAAACAAAATGCATCACTTTGTGGAGGTGGTAGTCCACACATACATATGAATGATGTTTTCATTTATCATGGGATGGAAATGTAGATAAATAATCATTTTTTCATAGTCATAATAAAATTTTAGTACATGTATGTTAGTTATTTTATTCTATCATAATTTTTAGGATATAATTTCATGAGGTATAATAAAAAATAAAATGAAAAAGCTCGATTAAGAGTTATACTTAATCTTTGGAAATTATTATTTTTCATGCTCATTAATCCTTATTCGGATGGACTTAGGGTAGGAAATGAATATCTATGAAGTTAATAAAAAAGATAAAAATTTATTTGGGTAGATATTTTCTAACATAAATGGATCTAGAGTTGTGTGGAAGAGAGTAGTGGAGATGCCCATATATAAGTGGGGTGGGGAAAACTTGTAAATACTTGAAATATTAATATATAATATATGTATAAATAAGGATAAATATCTATAGATAGATTTATATTAAAATATAATGTGTTTTAGGTGAAAATATAATCAAAAAAATATATACATTTAGGTGTCATTTTAAACATTATAATTTGGTTTAACCCACTTGTTAATGATTTTTAACGTTAGTCATTGTAAAACATTTTAAACTCTTTATGGGTCAAGAAAGTAATTTTAAAAATTAAAATTAAAACATAAATTATCCATTAATGATACTATAGAAACCAATATCTAAATTTCTCTATATAGTATTTTTTAAATTGTTTAATCTTTTAAAAAAAATTAAATTTAAATTTCATTTTAAGTCATTTTCCACATTATTCACAAACCATGATTATAAGGCATAAAAATTAAAATTTAATTTCAATATAAACCGTTGAAACATCACTTATAATTATCTAATAAATTCATGGGAAACCATAATTCACACTCCTAATAATTATTTAAATAAATTTCAGAATACCACTTTTTGGGTAAATGGGAACCTCACATCATCCAAAATATACAAAATACAATAGAAATACAAAATTAAAATACCATCACACACAAAATATAGCGAGAAAAACGAAATTAAAAATCAGTTAGAAAATTTCAAAACCCACAGCTTAGAAACATCATTTCAAATCCCATGAGCTGCCTGAAGAACCAGTCTCGAGGAAATTCCTATCCTGTCTACAAGTCGTCACCATCATTGCATCACCATCATCATCATCACATTGCTGTCAAAAAACACTGGAGAATCCCACGATAGTATCCAACACAAAAAACACTATCACCATCATAAATTCACCCCCAAAATCACTTTTAACATAAATGTAAATAAACATATCGGAAAACAAAAATCACTCAATTCTATCAGAGGTTACCAGACCACCACTGAACAAACAACACTGACAGCTGCCAAAGAAAACAAGATCGATTTTGAAAGGAGAAATCCAAGAGTAAATAGTGCATAGATAAATCCATCGTATGTCATGCCTCCCTAGAACTCTTAAAGCTACTTATACATATCCCAAAACTCCCTTGGTATCCTATGAACCTCACCAACCTGGAAGAGAGAAAGGGACCCAAAATCCATAGTAGGGAGGAGTGCCAGAGAAAGGGAAACAACGAACATGAACTTACATGTAATGAGAGAGAGAAAAGGTTGGATATAAAATCTAAAGTAAAAAAATATATTCAAATCCATAACAAGAAGAAATGGGAATGAAGAATTGGTAACCAGGATTGAAACCCTAAAAGGAAACCGGGACTAAAACATTAATGAGAAACCCCAAAAAGATCGATAGAACCCAAGGGAAGAAGCCATCGAAATGGAGAAAACCGCATTGCCCTTACTTCCACCACAACATTCCCAAACCCATCTGAAAAACTAACACACCCAACCAAGTTGGGGTTGTGTGTGTGAGTATAGATCATAAGTTTTTGGATAGAAGAGGGGAAAATGGGACAACTCCTTAAAAATTGGAGAGAGAGATAACCTATGAAGGGGAATCCCGAAGAAGCTTGAGAAGGGGTAAGGACCCATCACTACTGACGAGACAATGAAACCCAAAGAGAAGTATGGAAAATACAAAAGGAAAATAAGCTGATGAAGCAGTAGGGAAACCATAATTCATAAATAATATATTATCATTAATGTTTTTAAAATCATGTATTTGAATTTTCTTCTACTTGCACAAGTGTTGTGTTGGTGTTGCATAAGGGTTCAAGCGAATTATATTATCTCTAAAAATTAAAAATAGTTTACTATCATAAAAATAATTTATTAATATTCAACATAATTATTTTTAATAATTCATACATTCTTTTTTCCCTCTTAAATCATGTTAGACATATTGAAAGAGATAATGTGACATTATGTAATTTTTTATAACTTAGAATAATAATAATTTCATAACCAAAGTGAAGTGGAAAAAAATACCATACTATAAAATTTAGTATTTTTATGGTCAAATTAAACCAATAAAATAAAATAATGTCATGTTTTGGGTTGATGTTGAAAAACTATCCCACTACTTTTACCTTAATTAACCTATTAAACTGATTGTCGTGGTGATAAACTTTTAGCATGGTAATTATTCATTATGGATAAAAAATAAAATTAAAATATTTAACCAATTTTAAACTCATGATTCAAAATATAAAATACATTTTATAATATTATATTTTTAAAATTAAAAAAAAATTTAATTTAAGTGTGAAAAAAACAATGAAAATAGTTTTCAGAAAAATGCGTTTTCAAGTATAAAAAATATTTTATACCGAATAACGTATAATTTTTAATCATATTAAATTAATTAGATTTTGTTTAATAAATTTTTTTTATGTTACTTCTAAAACAAATAAAAAACATAAATAGACTTTTAAATTACATGATATAAAGAAAATAATAACAATTTTTCAAAAATTTGTATTTTTCATTATTCACTCAGAAATCAATATTTTTTGAAAAATCCCAAAATTCCCCTCTAATACTATTACGAGATGTTGATATTAATAATTGATATCAATTTTTTCAAATAAAATTTATAAAATTGTAATAAATTAATTAGAATTTCCACAAAAAATGCAACAAAAACCATTTTTTAATAAAAATGTATTTTTGAATCAAGAAGTGACATTATTCTCATTACATTTATAATAACTATAATTAAATGGATGATAATTAATTAAATTGGATATATTATACACTTATTTCATTAGAATTATTTGTCAATATAGATTAATTTAATTTATTAAAATTAAAATATAGTTCACACATAAAAAAATTCTAAAAATTAAATATTTTTCCATTATAAGATTTTATCTTCATTTAAAACTAATAAATAATCAATGTATAATTGATTATTCATATTATTTAGAAATAAAATTCTAAAAATATTTCATAATATTTTTATTTATACTCATACCTTCCAAACCAATACCGAGGTTGTAAGTGTCATATTTAAATAGTAGTATATCATGGTTCGATTAAGCTATATGTTGCGCATACAACATGCAATTGAATATATTACATAAAAAATAAATTATAAAATATTGTGGTGTTACACTCAAACCCCCTTATAGAAATATCATCCACTAAATTATATCTTATTTCTGATAAATAGGGATTAAAATATTTTGAAAAAATCAATTTCAAAGAGTGGAAGATAAATCATATGACCATGAAAGGAGAATTTTTTTTAATATTTGAGAACACATTTTTTTGAAAACCCAAATCATGAAAAAGGATAAAAAAACATCATTTTTTAAAGAGTGAAATGGAAATATGAAGCTCGCCTAGAATTTATCATAATCAGGCTCCCAAATAAAGCGAAGAATGGAAGGATGTGAAAATATATGTAGGTTAATATAACATAAAATGAAAATTGGGGGTGAATTTCCATTTAAAAACTTAAATGTAAATAAAAAATCATAAAGACAAAGAACCTATTTTTTGAAAGAATGAATATAATTAAAACCATGTTGATACATAAAATTGATAAAAAACCAATTTTAAATGCATAATGATATAATAATATATGATTATAAAAATTGAAGAATAAAATAAAGAATGATTCTTAATTTAAATTCTTAAGAGAATTAATGGAATAAACAATTGATTAAATTAATAAATAAAAGATATTAATAAATAAAAATGAGAAAAGTAGATAAGGCACTCAAATTATGTAAGGAATTTTAGTAATATATCAAGATGAGCCACTACGTCTACCACTAAAATGAATTGATGATTTAATTTATTATACTATAGACATTAATGATATCCAATATACTGAAACTCCATTATTTTTTAGGTTATAGAAAGAAACCATAAATAAAATTGATACTATATTTTTAATTGGTATAGCTAGAAACCTCAAACTAAATAGTACCTTTCCTTCTAATATTTATGATAATAAAACCCAAGTTCATCACTTTAAAGTTGGTCAGCACCAATAATTTAATAAAGAGGAAGAAGGGTGGATTTCTAGAAACAATCATGTTTTAGTACAGCCACGATTATCTCTAAGGAATATGAATAACAAATATGAGAGAATGAGAAAAAGTATGAGAGTTGGATGATTTTTACAATAATTACACACTCTAGATTGGAGAAGAAAGTGATTTGGAAAAGATGGAACAAGATATCTATTTGATGATCGTTTCATGTTAGCGTTGGTGAATGGTTGACAAGGTGAGTGGTAAGCCTACCAAGAGATAAATTTATATCCTCAAAAATATTCATTAACCTTTTATAATTATATTGATATAATTATGTTAAAGGATATAAAATTTATGTTATTTTTACCATAATAAATGTGATCTTGGAATTTCTATCCCGTTGCTACCAAATACCCAGTAACATCCATTAGGTAGTTGGTGGACCACTTAGATCTCCATTCTCACTACCTACTTTTTTAAGGTAGTTGTTTATCCGGCACTAGCTAGTTAGTGGATATCTAAATCAAGAATTGCTTCTTCCTAACTACATCTGTTGTCTAGTTCTCCTCCATAGGATAGCTAGTTTAAATATTCTTCTCAAGGAGTCTACTACCTTTATTAAAATGTAATTGGTGTCTATACACCAACTAGCGAGTGTTTTATTCTAGTGTACAAGAACCTCTATAGCCACCAAACATCTTTTATTGCCTTTAAAATATCTAGTAACTTCACTCCATGTCATCAACCAGAAAAACAAGAATTCTCAAAGGATCATTTTGGATTGTTTTAGGTTTTTAATATGATTTCCCGAAGTTTCTAACTACCAATAAATTAAATGAAATAATCAAACACTTTCATGATTCTTTGTGATATTTAAAAAAATATACAGAGAAGAACAACAATATCCTTTTTTGATGATCTAAAACACTTTAATTAAAAGAATATGATAACATAAAATTTAAAATATATTTTTTAAAATGAAAATGAAACAAGTTATAATAAATAAAAATTCTCCCCTATAATTATATATTTAATATTCCTCCCGTATAATTTATTTTTCCTAATAAAAGTACAATTATAATTATAATTAAATTTATTCTTCAACATAATAGAAAAGAAAAAAATATATTTATATAGTTTCCTAAAATTTCTCCAAATATTTATATGAATCCCCCTTTGATATTATAAAAAGGATTCATATATGGGATTATAGAAAAACAAGATACATAAAATATTAAAATAAAGTTTATCGTCAATAATTTTCTTTCAAGAGAAATGAAAATAAATCTGTGAAAATTTTAAAAACATAAAAATTTAGACAGATATATTTTCAGTAAACCTCAATATGAAAAAAGAAAATTAATTTAAAATATATTCAAAAAGTGAAATAAATATTTCAATTTTTTAACGAAACTAAAGAGTTAAAGAAAATATTTAAAAAAAATAGTAAAAGGGTGTCTCTTTAAGAATAATTTAAGTGTTAACAAGATTATATCCCCCTAATATAATGTATTAGGTGAAATTAATGGATCATAACATTATAAAAAATTAAATAAAGAAATAAAATGTTTTGAAAAATATATTTTAAAAATCAATCCATCATTAAGGTTTAGAACAGATTATTTTAATAAGCTATATAAAATTCCTCACTAGTGTCAAACTGGGTGCATATTAAATGTTCACTAATCATGCCAACGGTGAAGATCAAATTAAAAATCCAGCCATTCCTTTTTGGGGAAATAATTTGTAGGTTCATTTACACTAGAACAATACCCACTTTTTGTATCCATATTGGAATGTTTTTCTTAGAGTATTACAATCTCTTAGATTTTCAAAAATTATGAAAATTTTATAATGCATTTTTTTGGAAAAAAATAATATATTTGATTCTGAAAAAAATATTAATTTTGAAAATTAATAATAAAAAATTATCTATATTTCCAAGGTTAATATATAAGTATCAAAAACTAATCATACCCAACACACAATTAATGATTTACAAGTGTTCAGGAGGAAGTTGTTTATTTAATATACTGTCAAGTTGAAGGTTAGTGCAAAAAAAGTCAAGAATGATTCAAATATTTGAAATTTATCTTAAAGAAAATAGTGTCTTGGACAAATTTTCTTAGTGAAAGATTATTGGATAGTGTTTTTATAAATACTAATCACACATGTATTATAACTCTTGATAGGGAAATCATCATATATATGTAATAAGTATAAGAGAGTAAGTTTCATCCAAATTATTTGGGTATAACAACAACCTACGATAATTTATACCACTTATTTTGTACAAAGGAAAATTTCTTTTTTACTTCTTACTACTCTATAAGAGAGGTTACTTTATTAGTAGGTGAAAATTTCAACTAATAATTTTCTTGTCAAGTTTGAATCCTTCAAAATCGGTATTATAAAAATAAGTATGTTTAATAGAATTTTCCCAAAGACAAAGTAATTTTGGATTTTCAGTTCCTTTCAAATATATAAAAATTATTTTGAGATATTATAAATGAGAGAAATTTGGAATATATTGAAAATGATTATAAATTCATACACTAAACATGATGTTCAATCATGTCACAGTAAGTTAAATTAGACTTCCAAATATACTTATACAACACAAATTTTCAATTGATTAACTGGATTATTCCAATGTAACCTTATAATATTTACTCAAGGGTGTTCTTATTTACATATAATGATCCATGAAATGATTTTTTATAAGTTCATTAGTGAATTTACTTTGGTTTAAAAAATTCATTAAAATTTTGGAAATTTGAGAACCAAAAAAGAATTTGAGGTCTCCCATAAAACTCTATCAATTACTTTATTCATTAAATTGGAAAATTCATTAAAACTTTTTTCTTTAGATTATCCAAAAATAACATCATCAATATAAATTTTAAAAATTAACAAATATTTTGAAAATATTTTGATAGAGTGAGTTAAATTGACTTCTCCCATTTTTATATCATTTGATAAAAGTAAATATGTTAACCTCTTATACCAAGCTCGATAGAATTTTTTAAAAACATAAATTTCTTTGATTAACTTGAAAATTGTTTTTGGAAATTAAGTATTTTCAAAAATAGGTAATTGATCTGCAAAAAACATTTTCATAAATAAAACCATTTTGAATATAACTTTTTACATCCATTTTAAAAAGTTTAAAATTAAAATTTATGGCGAATTCCAATAATAATCTAAGGGATTCTAGAAACACAATAAGTAAAAATGTTTCACCATAACCAATACCTTCCTATTGATTATAGATTTTACCAAAAAATTGATCTTTATTATAGATTATAATTCTTTTATCATAAATTTTGTTTTGAAAACCCCATTTAGAACCAATAATTAAATGATTATCGGTTTGTTCCAAAAGAGTCCAAACACTGTTCCTTTTAAATTTGTTCAACTCATCATGCATGTAAATTATCAAATTATCATCATTAATAGCATCATCAAGGTATTAAGGTTGTGTTGGACTTAATTTGTGAGGACCACACAAAGAAGGGGGTGAATCAGTGTTGGAATAATTTTTAACACATTAAAAATGTTATCCATTTTAATAACACTATCACATATTTATTAAATGGTTATCTTATATTCTTCACTAATGATTATACATGAGCCACACAAAATAATAAACCATAAATGTCCCTAGGATTTTTAATTAGGTTTACCTCCAATGTGGATGACTACTTCCTCATTGTGTAATGGTTATTATCCCACATACACATAGATTCATTTGTATTATCAAAAAAACGAATATGCAAAGGAATTATCATGGAACCTTTATCTAGGAAATAACTAGGTAGAATTCAAGATTTATCTTTAAAGAACTAGAATATAGGATTTTGGCATAGCTCTCCTGAATTGATCAATGGTGTATATCATGTATTCTTAAATAGACACCAATGAACTCTGACACACTTCCTACTTGTGTAGTAATATATTAGGTTGCCACTTCTTCAAATCAATCAAAGGGTTTTCTCTAGTATGAAACCGCCATATAGGCTACCACTTTTTCTTCTTAAATCACAATGATATGAATATGATGTGGAATGGTAATCTTATAATTATTTTCAAACAAATGATAATTAACTGAATACATATTTTCTACTCTTCTATTCTTCTTATTGTATTTGACATCAAAAATATATAATAGAATTATAGTTTCAATTTCTATCACTTTGATACAGAATATCAATACTTGAATGTTTTATCAATTTATTATATTTTATTATTTATTACTATTTATGAAAATTTATTTGTTATTTTAATGTCTCAAGATCCCTTAATAGTCTCCTTAGTCTTACCTTAAAAACAATTAAAGTGATTAAATTCAAACATGTAGGTTTCATCACATATATGTTCTACATGAAACATTTACAGCTTATTTAATCAAGTCCTCAAAACCTCCTATGGGCTATATTATTATCTTAATATTAATATTATTTTAATATCCCTATACTTATTCATGTAATAGTGTGTAAACAAGATCTCTTTCTTACTTCGTGAAATCTAAGGAATACTTATGGGATTATTATTCTTCACGTGATATGGGTCCATAAGATCTTTATATTATTCTTCATATGAAAAAATTAGTCATGTTAATATGTTCTTCATGAAATAATGTAAATAATAGATCTATTTTAATACTTTTTCACATGACATGTTCGAGATGAACTTCTCTCTGCATGGCTGAGTGGATCACAGAATCTTAATTCTTCTTCAGAAAATAAATTATCATGGAACCATAATTCGTCTTCATGTAGCCTAGGAGGCTTGTGATATATCTTTCACATGAATTGGGAAGCCCATGTATTATTTTTTACCCTTAAGGAAAATGATACCTATCAAATATTAAAATGGAAGCATCACTTACCATCGGATATAACTTGATATCTATAGAACCTGTTGATTAGGTGACCACCACATTTTCCATGAATATTACTAACATTAATCACTGAAAATTATGTAAATTTTTGTATTGATATTAATATAATTGAATCATTTTATAATTCAAATATCTCTAACATACATGACACTAAATATCATAGCATCTCGTCACTCAAGAACCTGGATCCTTCCTTCATGATAGTGGTATCACATACATGTGTTAACCATCACAAGAATATTCTCATGCAACGACACTACCTAAAATGATTTATATTTCATGATATTAATTACATGGTGATATTTTATTAAAAAATAATTTTAACTATCTCAAATATTGCAATCATGGTGATCAATATCATTCTTGTTTCAAATTCTCATGAGATTGGGCATGGTTTGATCTTTGGAAGTCATGACATGAAATTTTTCCATTTAAAAAAATTCTTAAATTCAAAATGGGGTTTCCATGAGGTTGAAGATTAAGATGGAATTATTGGACTGATTTTATTGATCATATATGATTACATACATTATATGTGTATCATTTAATGTGTGTGAACAATACACTATGTAAGCAGATTCCCACATCGATCTCTTTTACAATGGATCTTCCATTTATAAGATAAATCTCTTCAAAATCCATCCAGAAGCATATAACTGGGATCCACTCCCACAACCCACCCTACTGTCACCCTACAACATTACCCACTACAATTCTTATGCATCTCTACCTGTAAGAGCGCTCCTGTCGGCCCCTATGTAGTTGCTTTACACCCATAATTCTCCCCTACCACATTGGTTACCCATGCATGGGCTAGATCCTA
This sequence comes from Viscum album, assembly GCA_963277665.1. Classification (NCBI taxonomy): domain Eukaryota; kingdom Viridiplantae; phylum Streptophyta; class Magnoliopsida; order Santalales; family Viscaceae; genus Viscum; species Viscum album. The sequence goes on along the minus strand of OY728123.1, from coordinate 227,393,872 downwards.
CATGGTAGATCTTAAACCTGTATGTGGTTGAGTAGGACCTTATTTATGGGCATTAGTTGGCATGTTTTTTAATAAAGTCCCACAAAAAATAATGATAAGTATAAATTCAATTTTCTAAGCCACTAAAATCACCTAATAAACTCCACATGCATTAATATTCCTTATATAAAAATATTTTACTTTTGTATATAATTTTTTTAATTCCAATTCTTCTCAAAATTATTCAAACAATTCATCAAATGTACTCACGAAATATTCGGGATATTTAATGGCCTTCAATAAAAATTTAATCCATGTAAATAAATATTTGCATGGTCTTCACATTTTAAAATGGTGTAAACAGTGTGAACTCACCTTGTATAATTTCCATATGTCATTAGACATTAATAATAGTTCAACAATCATCACAGTTGTAATTAGTTCATACAAAAATATAATATTTGACATTTGAACTCATCATAGATAGTTATTCATGAAACATCAATATTTACACATCACCAAGCTTTGGAACACTGAAAATATACTTCCAATACAATATTATTTTTCAGTATATATTGACATCAAGTGATTCTTCACTTAATAAATTATTGAAAAAAAATAAAACACAATGTTTGATCATTGATCTCCCCCCTTTTTATTTTGGGTCCTTACAAAGTTATAAAATGGAATTTTAATATGTTCACTTTTTTTCTCCCCCTTTTTATTTTTTTCTTATTTCCACCTTATTGATAGATTATAAAAACTAGATAAGAGATGATGGTATCATTTCTTTCCTAAGAAATGTTTCATAAATTATTCAAATACAATTACACTAGAGTCGTGCTCTGGATAGAAAACATAAGGCTCTAATTTAGACTTAAATGTTTTTTATTCTAAATTCATAATTGGATATCTAATGATATGGAACAACTTGTATCCTTCATCCGATATTGTTCGATTATTTTTTATGATGATAGTAAATAATTATTTCCAATTGATATAATACAATTGGAAATTTTATAATGCCACCTCATCAATGAGTTCATGAAAAAAGTACTTTCTTGAGATATCGATTTGGAATGAAATATAATTTTCTAGGAAGATTTTTATATACTCCCCCAATGTATGATCACCAATTTAACTTTTTCAAGATGGATCTTTTAATTTTTTATTCTTATGAATGTTAATTAATATAAATATCAATTTTCATTATATCATCTATGATGGTGACATAAAATATTTTGTTCATCTGTGGAAGATTTATTAACTTCATTAAGGTTGATCTTTGATATTTTTCAACAAATAAATATAAATATATTAGTAGATAGATCAAAATAGAATTGGGAATTTCTTTTTGTTTTGAATGAATACTCTATCTTACATATAAAATAATATAATCTATATTTCAGCTCTCTCCATGAATATGTTAACCACCTTAATTCCCTTGTACTAATGAATAAACACAAATTAGACGGTAATAAGATGGATCCCATTTTCTTTTCAATGAGATAAAGAAGGAAAATAATTACTTCTCAACTATAAGTGTACTTTATTTTCTTTTCTTTTCTATGTGATGGTGAACCCTTAATAGGGTCAATTATATATTTCTTGGATGTTTTGGGTAGCATGGTATCTTCACCTCATTTTGTGGGAACTTTGTGTGGATTTTTCATTTTGACATTGGTCATCAAGAAAAATTCAATACTAGCTACTTTCTGATTCATTTTTCAAATCTCTTTTTTAGATGGATTTTATGAAAAAACAATAAATTTAAATGTGTCCAACATTCTTGAACCTTCAAAATCAATTGTTTATAATCTCTCATGAAATTAAATTTATTCATGTGGAATAGTTTTTTATCCTTTAACATCTACCTTATTCTTGGTTTCTTTTAGATTTTTATTTTCTCCAAATCTGCTGGAAAATTATATGTATATCATTTGGAATATTAAAAATAAGATTTCTAGTTCAACATGTTTTCTTTGGTTTATTCTTTACCATTTTATTCACTTAATTTTTCTCTTAGAATAGTTTTCTCAGTGTTTCTTAAGCTTTCTTCCATCCATTGTGATTTCCATATCCTGCATTTTGTGATCCATAGTGTGACCTATTATTCTAAAAAACAAGTATCTTATTCTCTTTAATTTAGAAAGCTCTTTATTCTTCTTGGGTTTTTTTTGAGAATCAAAATTATCCTGATTTTAATCTAATTTTGACTTACTTTTCTTTTTTGTAATCTTCTTAGGAATTTTATTTCTAAATATTTTATCATGGTTCTTTACCAAGGTATACTTTTCTCTAGTCTTCAGCTTCTATGGTATTTTCTTCTGAATTGTTTTAGTGGAATTCCTGAATAATTTATACTTGCATACCATATCACTATGACCACTTCCATTTAAAATAAAACACAACATCTTCAAAAATTCAATTCTATTTGTACCAACAATATTATTTCCAATATTATTTGGATTTTTCTTCATCACTACTTTTCCCCTATAGATCTAGGATTTTTTATTTATACATAAATATTATACAAACAATTATATCTCGAGTTTTTTAATCTATCACAACAAAATATTATCCAAAAAATATTGATATTTTCTTTTTATTAATTGTTTTTCTAGAGTGAAATGATTTCCATTTCTGTTTATTTTCATTATTTTACAGGTATTTTTAGGGGAATAACATCTTTTACCCATATTATTATTCACCATAAATTAGTGGTGGCCTCTTCATTTTTCTTCTTCATTCATATTTGAATAGGTTTTAATTTTAAATAAAAATTTTATAATAAAAAAGTAGTATCCCAAATCAAATTATGGAAGTGGATGGTACCTTATTCTTAGAGACATTCCAATATTAAACATTTAATGATTTTGATATGTTCCTCATAGAAAGTGCAGGTCTTTTCGAGTAATCATACTCTTTAGAAAAAAATTAGTAGATCTTGTAGTGAAAACTCTACTATCAGTTTGTTGTGAATAATCATCTTAAACATTTTGAATATTTTTCTAATTGAATCCAAGTTTAAGGAATTTATTATTTAGGATGAATTTATAATTCTCTAGTAACATGAATCTATGTTCACATTCTTTATTGATCTTTATAACTTCAACATCATTCAATTTTTTCTTCCAATGTATCAATGTGTCAAGATATTTGATATTACATACTTTGATTTTAAGTAATAATTCTTGACATCAATGATAGCTTTCAATATTTCTTCCAATTCATGGAACATTTATTCAATCATCTTAATGGTTTCATATTAATTCTGGATTTCTTTAAACTTGTCCTTACTAAATTTGGAACATGATTATTCAAGCTCCTTGATTCACATACTTTTGAAATTCCATTATTTGGTTAGATCAACACATGTCATCACCTTTTATGCCAGTGCACTCTCTCCATATCTCTTCTTATCTTCTTCAGGATGGGTGATCTTATCTTGTATGGTATTACTCAAATTTGTACAACTTTCATTGTCTGAGAAATTATTATCCACACCCATGCTTGTGTTTTAGTTATAAAATATTTGCATAAAATATTTGATGCCTTTTTATAAACATCTGAGGTAGAACTATTCTCCATTTCATTTGTCGTAGACTGTACTAGCTCATATTCTTATTCCGTGTTATAATTTTTTAGAAATAAAACCTAGGGAAACAAATTCTTCTTCCTTTTTAACAAATAAGGATTTCTTTTTAATCTTTCTCAATATTTAGTTCATATATTCCACAAATTCTTGGTTGAGAGATAATTCTGATATATAATTAATTCAAATCCTCTATGTTTTCACTCCATTCTGAATTGATAATAGATATATCAAATCTCTAGTGAGCTTCAAAATAGATAATCCAATCAAATGTGTGACCTGAAATGATACCAATTGTTATAGTCTCTTTAGTATAACAACACTAAAAAGGTAGTGAATCAGTGTGGGAAGACTTTTTACCACTTTAAAACTCGTATCCCTTTCAACGCCTATGTCACTTATTATGTGAATGGTTTTCTTATGTTTTTCACCTATGATTATCAATCATGAACACATAATAATAAATTTCAAAGAATACTAAGATTTTTAATGATGTTCACCTACAATATAGATTATTATATCCTTGATGTACAACATTTATTATCCAAAACTCACATTGATTCCTTTTTATTTTCTTAGAAAAAATCGGCATGGGAATTTCCATTGACCAATTTTCTAAGAACTGACCAGGTACAATGAAAGATTTAACATTGAAGCATAATAATATTGGATATCAACATGTCCCTACTATTTTGATCAATGGTGTATAAAATGTTTTCTTAAATATAAACCAATTAAATTTGATTAACTTATTATATGTATATCAATCTATTAGGAAACTTCTTATTCACATGAATTAAATGGATTTATCATATGTGTAACTATCTAGTAGGTTTCCTCTTTTTCTTCTTATTCTTAAGTCATAATGATATGAATATATTATGGAAGGGTTATATCATAATTATTATAACCCAAATAATAATTGGTTGAATGCATATTATCCACTCTCTTCTTATTATTATAATCTTAAACTCAAAATATATATATTATAGAATTATAGTTTATGATTCTATTACTTTGATACAAAATATAAATACTTGAATGTGGTCTCAGACTATTCTATTTTCTTCTTTGTGTATTATTTATCAAAATGGATCTGGTATTTCAATTTATCCAGCCCCCTTATTCATCTATTTATTTTTACCTTACCAACTATTAAATTGTTTCAATGGGATTATATATACTACATTGAATACATGTTCTATATCCAAAATTTGAGGATTCTATAATAAATACCTCTCAAAATCATGGAGTATTTCTTCTTCTCTTCTCATAAATAGTATACATGAATCCCTAGACTCCTTTATGTAATATTTTTCATATTGGATCTCATTCTTAATTTTTCAAATATAATGACTACTTGCATGATTTTTTTTCTTCACGTGATCTAGGCATGAAAGATCTTCTCCTTCATCCTCACATTGAACAATTAGTCATGTTTATTACATTTTTCAGGAACTAATATAATTCAAGGTTTTGTTTTAAACTTTTTCATGAAATAGGTGTTTACATAAAAACTCGTTAATGTAGTTGAGTGGATCATGAAGCCTTACATATTTGTTGTGAAATAGATAATTATATAACCTCTTTACATAATTTTATAGCCTAAGTGTCACATAGGGATTTTTTTCACATTAATAGGGTTTCCCAAGGAGATATTTCTTCCTTCGAGTAAAATAAGAGATCCGAAATATTCGAATGGTAGCATAAAAACCCTCAACCATACCAAAGTATTTATAGATTAGTTTAACGCGTCCTTTGTTGTGGGAATCGAAAACATGAATTCCCTCAAATTATTTCAATTCATGGATAAATATTAATATCACTGATGCATTTGGTAATTCAAAAATCTCAAACTTATGTGACGTTGAAAATCAAAGTGTCTCATCCTTTGATATCTTGGATCCTGCCACCATGATAATGGGATAATTCTCATTTGTTTTTCATTACATGCATCATATCATGAACCCATACTACAAAAAATGATTTATAAATTGTAATATTCATTCAACATTTATTTTTTCTATGAACAAATGGTTGTAAACACATTAAAGCATGCATGAAGGTTGATATTTATTATTATTATTTGGAATTCTCATGAGATCGATCTCAGTTTCATATTTAGATGTCATTAAATGAAATTTTTCCAACATACAGAAGCCCTCACATCGACATATGGTAATTGTGAGGTTATATGTAAATGTATAATGATGGGATGGATTTGATTGATTAAATCAGATGTTATATGTTATAGTCATATCATTTAAGGTGGGTTAGTAGTACCCCACATAAGTCAAGTTCCACATCAATCTATTTTTTGGTTAAGCACTAATGTATAAGAGAATATGTTTCATCAGTAGGCTAGAAGTGTGTAATCGGGCATCACTCCTGGGATTCGCCATACTATCTCCAATAGCATGGCCCACTACAATTCCTATTCATGCCTACCAATGTTTTCATTATTTATTACCCTTGTACATGAACTTTACATCCACTATGCTCCCCTACTACCTTGTATTATAATGCATGGGATGTATCCCACATGGTAGATCTTGCTACCATATATGGTTGAGATGGATCTCTCTAGGTGGAATTGTTTAGATCATTTTTTTAATAAAGGCTGACCAAAAAATATTCAAAGTATAAATTCAATTTTCTATGCCACTAAAATCTCCTCATCAACTCCTTATATTTTGATATCCCTTATGAAAAAATATTTTACATATGTATAGCTTGGGCTTAATTTAACTTATTCTCAAATTTATTCAAATAATTCTTCAAAATATCTTCATTTAATAATAGAGATATTAAATGGCCTCCAATCAAAACATTTCTTCATACAGATAAATATTTATATGGTATTTCCCTTTCTAATTTTGTTAATAATGTACACTATCCTAGTAAAATTGGAACATTTTATTAGAATTTAATAATGGTTCAAAAATAATTATAGTTTTATTTACTTTAAAAAATGTATAATATGTGCCCTTTGAAATCCACATAGATGGTTCTTCTAAAAACATAAATATTTTCACATTACTAAGAATGGGAACACTAAAAATATACTTACAGTATATTTTTTTTATTTAAAACATATTTTAATTGAGTAATTAATCACTTAATGAATTGTTGATAAAAATACAACAAAAACACAAAGTAGGATCATAAATATCTCTATTTGTATTCTTTTTCAATGCTAATATAGAAAATGGGATGTCAATATTTTCTCATTATTTCTTCTCCAATTTTTTTTAATTTTCTTATCTCTCTATTATTGATAATAAATAAAAATCATATATGATAGGATTTTATCATTTATTATATAATAATAAATTATTCCAATCTAAGTCTACTTGAGTCATGGTCAATATACAAAACATGAGTTTTTAATTTAGACATCAATGTTATCCATTTATAGTTCAAAATTTGATACCTATTGATATTGCACAACCTTTGTCATTTATTAGAGAATGTTCTAAAAAAATTTGGTTTATAGTAAATAATTGATTCCAATTGATAGAATACATATGGAACTTTTCTGATATAACCTCATCAAAGAGTTCTTCAACAACTACCTTCTAGTGATATTAATTTTGAATAAAATATAATTCTCTAGTAAATTATTTAGATACTCCCCCTCAAGGGATGATTGTTAGATTCACTTTATTGAGATGGATGTTTTCATTATTTGTTCTTATGAATCAAAATTAATGTAAATAATAATTTTTTTGATCTCATTCATGATGGCCACATTAAATGTTCTTGACCATCTATTAAAGCTTGATAATCTTCATCGATTTTGATCTTTCATATTTTACAAAAAATAATCTTAAGGATATCCGTAGATAGTTTAATCATGTGTGGGGACTTCCATTAGTATTAGAATGAATATTCAAGATTATAGGTATAATAATATACTATTCATTTTAGTTCTCCCCTTGGACATGTTCATCACTTTCAATTCCATATCATTGGTTAACAAACACAAATCAGATGTGGATAAGGTGGATCTCCTTTTATTTTTAATGAGAGAAACCATTCTAAGAATTGTTTCATAACCATGAGACTCATTTATTTTCAACTCCATGTAATGGTGAACACGTCATGTGAACATTTTAGGATTTCTTGGATGTTTTGGGATGCATGGTATCATTACTTTATTTTGTAAAAAAATTGGGTGGAATTTTTATTTTCACACTAGCCATCAAGGTACATTTTTCACCATGTTATTTCTGAATATTTTTCCATATCTCTTATTGATATAGAGCTATGAACAAGAAATTATTTCAAAAATGTCTAATATTCATGCACATTCAATGTATTAATTCTGGAATAATATGGTTATCAATTATTGAAAATCACTCATGAAATTAAATTTCCTCATGTGGAATATTATACATGCTTTATCAAATGCCTTCATCCTTATTTATTTTATTTTCCTTCCTCTATCCAAATAATCTGGTCAAATTACAATTATATCATTTGGAATATACACAACATGTTTGGTAGTTCCACATGTATTATTAAGGGTTATCTTTTCCATTCTAGCACATTTATTTTTCTCTTAGATTTGTTTCTCCCTTTTTTCTTAAGATTACCTCAATTCATTTTGATGTCCATGGCCTACTTATAGTGATTTGTGATGTGATATATTCTTCCCAAAATTGACCATATTATTCTATTTATTGTATACCATTCTTGTTATTATTGGGTTTGTGATGTGAATTAGCCTGATTCTAATTGTCACCCATGGTTTAATTACCTATATTCTTTATAAAATTCTTAAGAATGCTCTAAATAATGATTTTTTCCTTATTTTTTCCCAAGTTATAATTTTCTATAGTCTTCAGATTCTACGTTATTTTCTTATAAATTGTTTTAATGTAATGGTTTATTGATTTATACTTTCATACCACTTCTTTGTAACCAATACCATTTTACATACCATATAGGTTCTTCAAACATTGAAATATATTTATAATAGGCAGATTAATTTATTTCTTTTGTGTATTTTACATCATTACCACTTTATTCCCCCTTGATGTGGGATTTATTTATTTTTAAAATAATAACATATTATAATAACAATAATATTCTACATGCCTGAATATAATAAAATGAGAGTATTATCTAATGAATATTGACAGAGCAAATATTTTCAATTAATTTATATTAAATATCATTGCTTTAAACCCACAAAATTTTTCCTCTAATATGAATTGTATTATTTTTATGATAATGGTGTTATTTTGAGCAGAATAGTAAAAATTGGCCATTTTGGATTTTTAACAGTTTTATATTATTTATGTAGTTTGTCCATAACATTACCTACAACGATCCAAATTAAAAAATTCTATCTTTTCCATATTCTAAGCTTCTAGGGATTCATTTAATATTTTTGGACCAAAAGTTGAATCGGCCATATGGAAGCTCAAAAGAAGCTCTCAAGTGGGCGAAAGAAAACTGTTTGCAGTTCTGCCTAGTTTTGGTGTGGGATCCATAACTCATTCATGGTGGGCCCACATGTTGTCCAATTAGGTGGGTGGACGCGCAAGGAGTTTGGGATCATCTTTTAGGAAGGAAGCACCGAGTGAATTGGCCGTTTATGAGGTCATTAAATCACCCTAATCTGGAGGATTTCGTTTTGGAGAGTCTGACTGGACAGAATAAATGCTCATAGTAAAATGGTCATAACTCTAGGAATAAATGTCCAAAACCACTAAGATTTTTAGGGGAAACAGACAGGGGAATTATTAACAACATTAAAGAAGGGATCAATGCATGAATATGTCATTTAATTGGGCTAAAACGTGTCATCATTCAGGAGAAACATTCTGGCTATAAAAGGAGGAGAGCTCCACCCTCTCAAATCATCACATTCTCCATCCCATTCCTTCTGAGACACCAAGAAGAAGATCTTTTCGGCTTTATTTTTTAGTTCTTTTCTTTTTCATAGTTTTTTAATGCCTTCTTCTTCCCCATTCATCTCGATTACCCTTACCATGGTGGGGTAAACTTTTGGAGTGATTGGGGAAGGGTTGGTTTTCTACATTGTAATGCTTGAGTTCTTGGACGCAATTGAATAAATTTATTTCTTCTTCAAAGTTTTTTTCAATTTCTTATAGCAGATTTTATTATCAAGTTCGATCGTTCTTGAATATTAATTCCGTTATATATTTTTTCCTTGGTAAACTAATCATAATCTCCCTCCACTAATTTCTGGTTTGTATACGATGGAATAAACCATGAATTAGTGGTGAAGTACTCGATGACCGTCAGTACATGTAAAAGGAGTAGTGAATGTTCTTGATTGTTTGGGATAAAAAACCCGATTGGGTATTGCCCATTTCAATTAAGGATATTCAATACAACTATTTTACACATGGAAGGAGAGTTGACCAAACTAAGATCTTGGTAAGGTTTTATCTCACAATAATAATTTCACCAAGGAAGTGAGAGGAAACGATTGTGGAAACTCAATTTAATCAACAAAGAAGAAGAGGTTTGAATTAAATTGAACAAGGATAGCATTACAATTAGGAAACTGACCCCGACCTAATCACCCTTTATAATATCATAGTTTTTTCAATCATTTTAATTTCAAATTTCATTTCAAAAACACACCATTTTTTACCCTCGTTTTAAAGTGACAAATCGTTTCTTGTGCACTCCTCTTCAGGAGACATCCTAGGTCAACCAAATTACTACATTTTAACTTAGGAAATAATTGTTTTGCTATGCCCTATGACAGGCATGCGTCAAACTTGGCGCCATTTCTGGGGAGCTAATTGGTTGTTTACATTACTTTTTCTATTTTAAAATTTTATATAGTTTCCATTTTTTTTAAAACTTAAAAAAAAACTTTTTCCATGATGCATTCAAATTCAAATTATTCTGCATGGAACAATTACTCACAAGTGCAGGAAGAAGAAACAGACTATACTGAGGAGGTCCTCCAATGAAGAGATGGTGCCCTAATAATAATGTTCAAGCAGGTGGAAATAAGCATAACAACATGGATCTCACCGGAAGATTTGATGGCCTTGGTCAATGAACTCCAAGTTGACTTAAAAAGATTCAAGGCTAAGAAGTAAGTGGCAATATTCTTCCCAGATTTCACTGAAAACATCCATGAAGTTGAAGCCAAACTTGGGGTGGAGGATCCTGACTACCTACCTCCATCCATTGATGATCAACTCCAAGAGGAACTTTCAATTAAAGAGGATATTAATTTCGAACCAAATCAGAGAGATGATACATTCTTAAACTAAAATTCTTTAAATTTTTCTGAAACTAATTTGAGTGTCTCTCCCAAATCTATTGATTTTTCAGATTTATCAAACTCATACTACACCTCGGAGGATGATGTGAAAAACAATGCACCTGTTGAGGAACTTATGGAGCTCCCTGAAGTCATTGAATATCTACTAGAGGAACCCCATCGTGAAGAGATCCAATTTGCTGGGCCTGGGGAAAATAGACAAGAGGCTGACGCCTCCTTGAAGCCAGTGCTAGAAGACAAGATAGTTTCACAAGTAGCAACAAATGAGGAGGAGGCTCTATAATTCATCATACCCCCACCATGCACATTGTACCACATTGCGAAGGGGGTGGATCTGGTGTACTATATCTATAGAGTCCTCCTCAACATGAACAATGAAATGAAAGTTGGGAAGAGCCACATGTGGTGGTTCAAATAAAAAAAACCTCATCTACCATCAGATTGGGGATAACCGATTAGAACTGCCCCTCTGGAGGCAGTCAAAACCGAGGGCCCACTTAGGGGATTAAACCAAGATCTATCCTTCTTTTCTCATCCTATTTATATTTTCATTTCTTTTAATATATTTCTTATGTTATGTTTTTACTTTTTTTAGGATTTCAAAGAGCAACACTTAGGATCCAAACTCAACGTTGCATTGCCAATAAGTCAGGTTGTACCTCACATTTATACTTACTTAGCTGTTGTGATTCAATCAGAAATATACATATATGTTAAATCTACCTGGACGCATCGAGGACACTGCATCACTTAAGTGTGGGGGAGGGAAACTTTGTAGTATGGGATTTTCATTTAATATTTGTTTCAAAAAATAAAATTGTGTGTTTTCAAATTTTTGTGTGTTTATTTTTCAATTTTTTGGTGTGTTTTTGTAACTTTTGAGCTGAAATTATTATCAATACCATTTTTGAAACCCATTTCAATGAATAAACCAATCTATTCCATGAAACTATGCTTAAATGAATGCCGAAATGACTTATTTTCGATTTCAAATCTTTTGGTATTTCATGAAAAGTACACTGATTTTTTAATACCATGCCAAATTTCACTGTCTATATCTTTGAAATCACTTTCCTGTGAGGCTTCTAAACCATTTTTGTCATATTCTATTCATTCACCTCATTTCTTAAGAGAGCCATATCATGCTTTCTTTAACCATAATTTTATTTATTCCTTTCAAAACATGAGGGTTTGGGGTACGTTTGTTTTAAATTATTGATGAATTTATTTGGTTTGAAGCCCCATTTTCAAAATAATCCTTTTAATTATGGCACACCTTTACATTTATCCTTCATTTTAGCCCCTATTATCCATGAATTTACTGTTAGGTTAGCCACATTACAAGCCAATTTCCCCTATCCTACCTGCTCTTGAGTGAAATTTCATGATCTAGTTGAACTTAAGTGTGGGGGAAGATGTCTTGTGGTGTACTACCTCATTTGGTTATACTTTGGGTGGAAAATAAATTGTGGAACAGATGTGTGTGATGCTGAAAAATTATTCTATTGAAAGCTGTTCCTTTTCGGGAGCTTTTATGACAAGAGAAGCTGTGCCTTTCCGGAGCTTCCAATGTAAAAAGAAAGATGTTCCTATCTGGATCTTTAAAAAAATCATGTTTGAAAAGATTGAAATTTTTTCTGCTAAACTGATTGAATGTTGATAGAGCCTATTTTCTACAAAGGTGAAGTGAAGGAGACCATACTTGAGTAAAAATTAGAATCTTGCAATTTTGCTTCAAAAAGAGCCAAGCCCTCCTTTTTCGGCCTCAGAATGTTTAACATATAAATCCTACCAACCGGAAGCCACATAACAACCCTGAAAAGTCCTCATGATAAACACATGTCCTTGAATCTCATCGGGTGGAGAAGTAGGAATTTATCAAGACTATGGTGACTCTTGTGTGAGTTTGGATGAGAAAAGCCATGTTCAGCCTTTACATTTGTGAGATGAGAGAAAATTCATGTGAGGTAGGTGTTTTGTGTGCATGGGATAAGAAATTAAGTGGAAATATATTAAAATCTAAAATTAAGAACTTGAAATAATTGTTTTTGAGGAGGAATGATATCTTTTTGTTTCTTGGAATTGATTTGATAGATCTCATTGATATGTGTTTTGGATTTGATTTGATTTGATTTTTACTTGTCCAGGAGTCCAAGTGCTAAGTGTAGGGGAATTGACAGATCAAATAGTTTCAATTAATTTATATTGAATATCATTGTTTTAAACCCACAAAATTGTTCCTCTAAGATGAATTGTTTCATTTTTATGATAACGGTGTTATTTTGAGCTGAATAGTAAAAATTGGCCATTTTGGATTTTTAACAGTTTTATATTATTTTTGTAGTTTGGCCATAACATTATCTACACTGATCCAAATTGAAAAATTATTTCTTTTCCAGATTCTAAGCTTCCAGGGATTCATTTAATATCTTTGGACTAAAATCTGAATCGGCCATATGGAAGCTCCAAAGAAGCTCTTAAGTGGGCGAAAGAAAACTGTTTGCAGTTCTGCCTAGTTTTGGTGTGGGATCCATAACTCATCCATGGTGGGCCCAAATGTTGTCAAATTCGGTGGGTGGATGCACAAGGAGTTTAGGAGAATCCTTTATGAAGGAAGCACCGAGTGAATTGGCCGTTTATGGGGTCATTAAATCACCCTAATCCGGAGGATTTCATTTTGGAGAGTCTAACTAGACAGAATAAATGCTCATCGTAAAACGGTCATACCTCTCGGAATACATGTCTACAACTGATGAAATTTTTAGGGGACATGGAAAAGGGAATTATTAACAATATTCAAGAAGGTATCAATGCGTGAAGATGTCATTTAATGGGGATAAAATGCATCATCATTCGGGGGAAACATTCTGGCTATAAAAGGAGGAGAGCTCCACCCTCTCAAATCATCCCATTCTCTATCCCATTCCTTCTGGGACACCAAGAAGAAGATCTTTTCGACTTTATTTTTTATTTCTTTTATTTTTCATAGTTTTGTAATGCCTTCTTCTTCCCCATTCATCTCGATTACCCTTACCATGGTGGAGTAAACTTTTGGAGTGATTGGGGAAGGGTTGGTTTTTACATTGTAATGCTTGAGTTCTTGGATGCAATTGAATAAATTTCTTTCTTTTTCAAAGTTGTTTTCAATTTCTTATAGCGGATTTTATTATCAAGTTCGATCATTCTTGAATATTAATTCCGTTATTTATTTTTGCCTTGGTAAAATAATCATAATCTCCCTCCACTAATTTCTGGTTTATATACGATGGAATAAACCAGGAATTAGTGGTGAAGTACTCGACGATCGTCAGTATGTGTAAAAGGTGTAGTGAATGTTCTTTATTGTTTGGGATAAACAAAACCCGATCAGGTATTGCCCATTTCAATTAAGGATATTCAATACAACTATTTTACACATGGAAAGAGAGTTGATCAAACCAAGATCTTGGTAAGGTTTTCTCTCACAATATTAATTTCACCAAGGAAGTGACAGGAAACGATTGTGGAAACTCACTTTAATCAACAAAAAAGAAGAGGTTTGAATTAAATTGGACAAGGATAGCATTAAAATTAGGAAACCAACCCCGACCTAATCACACTTTTTAATATCATAGTTTTTTCAATCATTTTAATTTCAAATTTCATTTCAAAAACACAACATTTTTTACACTCATTTTAAAGTGACAAATCATTTTATGTGCACTCCTCTTCAGGAGACATCCTAGGTAAACCACATTACTACATTTTAACTTAGGAAATAATTTTTTTCCACTCCCTACGACAGGCATGCGTCAAATATTGATATTTTATTTTGAATAATATTCTATCCTGATTGATATTATTTTCATTTATGCTTACTTTCATTAATTTTCTAAAATTATATAGAGGGAATAGATTATTTTACCATTATATTTCTTAACCACAAATTTATTGGTGGTACATTCATTTCCATTCCTCATTCACTTTTTCAGAAGTTTTTTTTGAACCTTCATTTTTCTTAAAACTTGTAATATCACAAGTGGAATTATTTAAAGTGGATGGTAACTTATATATAGAGACTTCTTAGTATTGAAAATTTATTTATTTAAAATTTTTCATTCCACCACGTAATGGATTTTATGATAATAATCCTCCTTAGAAGTTTGTGTGGTAGTGATTCTTGTATTAATAGCTCTTCTTTAAGCTTATTGTGAAGACTTAGCTAAAACAATTCAATATTTTCTAGTTTTACTAAAATTTAAAGAAATTTATTATTTAGGGTGAATTTATCAACCTTATCAAACTTGAATATTTAATCAAATTATTTTTTGATCTTTATAATTTTAACATCATGAAAAATTTTCTTCTCATGTATCAAAGTTCTAAGATCTTTGATCTTATTAGATTTTATTTCAAGTTGAGAATTCCTAACATTAGTGATAGATTCTTATCTTTATTTCCATGCATGTAACTTCTCTTCAAGACTCTCAATGGTTTCATATTTCTTATATATTTATTCAAAACAATCCTTACCAACATTATAACATGATTTTTCAAGCTCCTTGATTCCTAAATATGGAAATTAAATTATTTGGTGAGAACAACACATTTCATAACCCTTTATTCCATTGAACTCTCTCTCTACTTGGATTATTCTTCGTGATGGGTTATTTTTTCTTGTAATGTATTGCCCAAATTTTTATGACACTCGGTGTATAGGGAATTAACATCAACATTTGTTCCTGTGTTTTTTGGACAGTCCTGTAATAACATATCTGATACCTATTCATCATCATCTGAGGTAGAACTATTGTCCATATCCTCAGTAGTAGACTGTACGTCCATGTTAGCCTAGTCAATTTCAAAATTACAACATAGTGAAACTGATGTTTCTTACTCTTTAGATAATAGGTATTTCTTTTTAATATTTCAAATTCCTTTATTCTTTCTTTTATATAATGTCTTAGATGGGATATAATTTAAATCTGTAATTGATAAAAATATTATATGTTTGTAGACCATTATGAATTGATAAGAGATGTATCAAATATTCAATGATCATTAAAATTTGATAATCTAATAAGAGGTGTGAACAACTATGATTCCAATTGTTAGGATCACTTTGGGATGAACACACTGATAGGGGTGAACAATGTGTGTGAGTTTTCCCACTTTAAAAAGGTTATGACTTTTAATAAATCTATCACATATTCAGTAAATGGTTATGTTATCCTTTTCACCAATGAGTATCCATCTTGCACACAAAATAATAAGGAGCAAAGAATTCCAATATTTTTAATGAGTTTTTCCTCAAATGTAGATGATTATTTCCACAGTGTATAGTGGTTATTAACCCACACACACATAGATTACTTCAGTTTCAAAGGATGAATGGGAAATTTGATTTCTATGGACTTATTTTCCTAGTAAAATCTAGGTATAATGAAATCTCTAACTTTGAAGCACAAGAATATAGGATATTGTCATGTTCCACCTGAAGTGACTAGTGGTGTATAACATGTGTTTTTCAATAGGAACCAATGAAATCTAATCAACTTAAGTTGTGCGATGAAATCTATTAGGATGCCTATTATATATAGTAATCAAATGAAATTATCAAATATGTAGCTATAATATAGTCTATCAATTATTTTTCTTCAGTCATAATGATATGAATATGTTGTGGACTGGTAAGTTCATAATTATTTGGACCCAAATGATAATCAACTGAATGCATATTGGCCACTGTCTTCATCTTATTGAAATATTTAACGAAAGATATATATAATAAAAAATATAGTTTTAGTTTCTCACACTTTAATATAGAATACCTATAGATGATTGTTGTACTGGATCCTTATCATTTCATCTATGAGTACAATCTATTCAAAACGATCGGGTATTTAAATTTCTCAAACACCCTTAATATTCACCTTAGTGTTGCCTTAAAAATAATTGAAATGTTTCAATACAAACCCATAGGGTGCCTGGCATGCATTTTCTACATAAATTTTTGGTATATTCTGTGATCATGATCTCATTGGATCAATGAGGCTATTTTGTTTTATTCACATAAATAGTATATGTAAATCTTTAAACTCTTTATCATAACTATGTATACATGAGATATAACACTTTATTCAGAATATACAAAGTAGGATTATGGGAAACTTATTCTTCACTAGATCATTGAATATGGGATCTTCTCATTATTCTTCATGATGAATAGTTAGTTATGGTTCTTATGTTATTCCTAAAACAATATAATTCACATTTTTATTTAAAACCTTCTTCATAAACAAATGTTTGTGTAGAAATTATTCCTTACTTAGTTGAGTGTCTCACAGAACTTTATGTATTCTTTATTCAATACATTACAATAGAACATATTATATTCTTGATATATCCTTGGAAGACCGTGGGGTCTCCTTCTCATTATTATGGTAGCCCACAAATGCTCTATGTCCTTAAAGGAAAATGAGAGCTCTAAAATATCTGAATGGTAGTATCAAAAATCCTCAACCTCTCCTTGATATTTATAGATGAGGGGACCATCGTCTTTACTATAAGGATCATCGAAATAATTCCAAAAAAATTCCATTGAGTCATGGCTCAAAATCTATGTCAATGAATCATTCAGTAATTCAAATATCTCAAACTTACATGATGCCAAAAATCATAGAGTATCATCCTTCAAGAACTCAGTTACTTCCTTCATGATATTGGGAATATGTGAATGTGTTAACTATTATATGCATCTTATCATGAACCACATCCACCTTGAATGATTTTTAAATTGGAATCTACATTAAATAGTGATATTTTTTCTCATAATAACATATATAAAGACATCAAAGCATTAATGATTGATAATTCCTATCATTCATGTTTTGAATTTTCATAAGATCAATTATGATTTGATCTTTGGATGTCATGACATGCAATTTTTCCAATGAACATATGCCCCAACATAGAACTAGGGTTTTCTCAAGTTTGAATATGAATGTAGCCTAATAGAACAACTTCAATTGATCAGATTAGACATCAGACATCATAAATTATATGTGTATCATTTAGTATGGGTGAGGATTACCCCACATAAGATGAGACCCATGTCGATTTTTGTTATGTAAGAGCTCTGTTTTATAAGAAAAATTATTTCATTATTAGGCCAAAACCATGTAGCTAGGGTCTATACAAGGTATCTACCATTATGTTGGGTGTGTATTGTATAAAAAATACTATATAAATCATATATATTTGGATTCTCACAAATACCCTTGTCTATATTACCAATGATATTACTTTAAGTGAATTTCGTGAAATTAATATTATTTTCAATATTTATTTTGGAAATATATTCAACTTATTAATACAAGAGGAATATTCATCAAAGAATTTAGAATGCATTTTAACTTATTCTTGAGACACTACTCATACCCTATGTTGGTAAGTGTAGCATAAGGGATGAACCCTATATTCAGAATAGTGAGTAAGGAATGAACCCTACATTCAGAACATTGAATATGAACCATCAACCCTACACTATCGAAATGTATGGTTCAAGAACCCTACATTTGGAAGGAGCCTTACATTTTAAAAAATGAAAATTATAGTTAATCAACCCTATTTAAGAAATGAATCCTATGTTTGATGAATAAAACATATGGTACATCAACCCTACTTTTAAGATCAACCCTATTTTTTATATTTTGTCTTTTGTAGCGGATCAATATGTTTGATTGTTCAATGAGAGAGATTTAAATCCACAATTTTATTTGAGATTTTTGCAATGGTCTTGACAAAAATAATGATTGTTTCAAAGCTATTTTATAACCTATTTAAAAGATCGTTATAATCGATTCAAAGAATCATATTCAAAGGAGTAAATCATTACTATTCATTATTTTGTGAATCTATACTCTACAAGAGCTTATGCAAAGAACAAAGGACTCTGTTATTTTTCTAAATAGGCTATACTTTGAAGTAATAAATTTCAACTTCATACTGTTAAAACTAATACTATTTATTTTTTTCTACTTTTATTAAAGATCTAATATAACTAGGATCTCTTTAGATCTATTATTTCTTGAATACATTCATCTTTCAATAACAAGGTCCATATTCTGTCATTTTCTTCTATAACTATGAATTTCAACCTATACCAATCAAAAAATAAAACTCTTTTGATTTATTGGAGTTTTGAATGCTCAGACTTAGTCATGGATAAAGCGCCAGCTTCTTACATTGATCTTCAATTAACTAATTCCCTATAAATGAAAAAGAAGGATATATTTAGCCTTGTTGTAATATTTTCAAGTATCAATACTTAGTTTTGGATTTCAATATCTTGTGATAAGAGGAAAGTTTCTAGTGAAAATCACCAAACTCACAGAGAGAGCATTGGTGGAGTAAACAAGGGGTTCTTTTTTACCCCGAATCACTATAAAAATTGTTTTTTTCATCTTTATTATTTATTTGTTGCTCATATTTCATATAGAAGAGAATGATTCATATCTACATAAATTGAAAAGAGAGTTAAATTCCATAATATTTCAAGATTATCAAAAAGACAAAATTCACCCAATTTTGTGTATCTTTGTATTATTCCAACCTATAAATTGGTATCAGAGGTGAGATTTTTGATAAAGAAGATAAAAATCTAAAAATATTAAATGAATAAGATCTATACTAAGAATATATCAATAAATGATCCAAAATAAGGTATGTTTATGATCCATTCTCCATATTTTAATGGTGAAAAATATGGATGATGGAAATCATGAATGATCATCTATCTGAAGAAAGTTGGATTCAAATTTTATTCAAAGATCATCACTCCTTGTGTGATTCCTGAGAGACCAGAAACTTGGGATGTCTCAACAGAAGCTAAATATGATATCAATTCAAAGGAAATGAATTCCATAATTTATGGACTTTAACCTCATGAATTTTATCGAGTGTCACATTTTCCTATTTCTTATGAAATGTGGAAGACTATCATTTTCTCATATAAAGGAACAAATAACATCAAACATATGAGATATGCTACTACAAAACTAATGCTTGATAACTTTAGAATGTTAAATGGTGAAATTATTACACAAATGAATGGATTGTTGAAAAACATTATCAAAAATATTATTGCCCTGGGATATCCCATCAGTCAATCAGATCAAGTTCTAAAAGTACTTAGAGTACTTCCCGTAAAAGGGAATGGAATATCTGAAGCTATTTGAAAATCATAACCAATTAAGAATTTTACTATTAATGAGTTAATTTGAACATTGATGATGTACAATGCATAAATTCATGATGAATCTGAAGAACACAAGATTGTGAAAAGATAAAATACTACTCGAAAAGTAACATCTAATAATAATGAAATAAATTCAAAATAAGATGTCAAATTGATATATATTTATAATTTTTAGAATCTACGATGGAACTAGCGCAGATAGCTAGGAAATTTAGAAACATATATAAGAAAAAAATATTCTTAGAAAATCATTTAATAATGTTGAAAAGGAACCAAGAGAAGTAAGATGTTATGAATGAAAAAGATGGGTCACGTTAGAACTGATTTCCTCCAATTTAACGATGAAAGAAGAAGGAATAAAAAGAAATATCAGAAGAAAGATGATTATGAACATAAAGAAAATAGATCTATGAAAGATATGTGGAGTGTGTTAGAAGACTCCAGAAGATCTTCCAAATATAATTCAAAAAAAGAGCCACAAAATCTAACAGAAAATATGTGCTTTATAGAAAAAGAAGAATATGAGGTACAAACTTATTACTCTTCTATATCTGACTCTGATAACTACTAAAATAATAAATTAACTACTTACTGTTCAATGCTAAAAGGTAAATATGATTATTTATTAAAGAATCATAAATCATTAAATAATATTTACAATGTTGTTTTAGAGTAAATAGAAACAATGGTAAAACAATGTGAAGAATTAATTGAAAAAATCAATTCAACTACATCAAATAGTCTTGTTCATGAAAAAGTGGTAAAAGTATTACATCATGAATTAGAATATTATAAGAGTGATACTAGAATTTTAACTAAATTATAAAAAAAAATTTGGGAAATAATTTAATTAAAAATGAAAACTAAAGAATAGGAAGAAAGGGATAAAATGAAAACTTATATAAAAAATAATTTTTTCCAAGTTCTAAAAATTATACCCACTTTTATTATGGAATAAAATGTCATTATACAAATAACTATTACTTAAGAAATCCCCAAAAAAGTGGTATTAAAAAGGATTTTATTTCTAAAAGTATGTCTAAAGAAAGTAATATGAATTTTTGTAAATTAAGGGAGATCTGGATTCCTAGATCTTTTCATACTGACACATTTGGACCTAAGAAAATATGGGTACCAATAAAAACTTGTGTGTAAATTTTTTTTCAAATGAAAGGCCATAGAAAAAAAAAGATATATGGTATATTGATAGTGGATGCTCAAGGCATATGATTGGTGACTCTTCCAACTTCAAAACCCTAAAAAATGGAAGGAGGCCTAGTTACTTTTAGATATAATGAAAAATTAAATATTGTTGGAGTTAGAAAAATTGGATATCCAAAGACAATTTCAATCATCAAAGTATTGTATATACAAGTTATAAAGCATAACATGATAAGTATTCCTCAACTTTATGATGATGGGTTTTATGTTGACTTCTCTGATAGTTCCATCTATGTTTTCACATATAAATTTCTTAAATTTAGAGCACCTAGAACTGAAAATGTTTATAATTTGGATCTAAATTCCATGTGTAAAAAAAGTGAATTTTTAAACAACTAAGACAAATGATTCATGGATTGGGAATAGAAGGCTCAGACATTGAAATATATATGCTTTATATAAATTTTATAAGAAACCATTAATTTTTTATTTTAATAGTATTAAATTTGACAATGATAGAATCTATGATGCATGAAAAATCAGAAAACAACATAAACAATCATTCAAATATATTAAAAAATATATATCTAAACCATTAGAACTTATCCACATAGATCTGTTTAGAAAATATAGGGTATCATGTTTAGCTAGAAAATTATATGTTTTTGTTTTAGTAGATGGTTTTTCAAGATTTACTTGCGTATATTTTCTAAAACTCAAAAGTGTGGCATTCACTATTTTTGAATGTTTTTGAAAAAAATCATAAAAGAATATTTTAAAATAGTTTCAATAAGCCTGAAAATCATTTTTTTTCACATTATCAGATAGCCAGTTTATAAGGGTTGCTGAGACCCATAGATACAACCAAACATTTCAAAATTCAATAATCACCCAAACATAAGGAAACTGCGCAACATCTTGAGCCGTGAACCCACGCGCCGGCCTCGAAACCCGGGATCTCCTGCCACAGCATCATCAGCCTCAAGATACGCCCCCGAGGCAACTGACAAATCCACTTTCACCAGAACACCGGTGAGGTTCACCGGCTCCCGTCGTTGTCTTCATCGGTGACCGTCGTCGTCAACCGGCGATCGTCGTCGTCTTCACTGGCGAGCTTCACCGATATCAACATTATCACCGTCGGAGAAACATCCCAACACCAGATCACCAACATCATCACCCAAATCACCAAGAGAATAGAGAAAAATCCTAAAACCTTCACCCCCCGTCTTGCAGAAAGGAATCAATCACAAAACCTCTACGATAAAACAACAAAACCTCTGCCCAGAAACCATCACAAATAGCAAAAATCAAAGAGAACAAAAGATATTTCACCAAAAACCAAATCAAACCGCGCAAGAAAAGGCACCACAGAATCACCCTAATTCGTAAGATCCCGCCGCCACCAGAACAAACGACCACATCAGACACAAAAAAACCACAAAAAACTCACTAGAGAAGAGAAGGAACCCCAAAAATCGTCAACAAACGAGCGCGACCCCCCAACACTGAAAAAAGCTCACCACAGGACAAAAGTAAGAAACTGAGAACAACACCAGGAGCGCTTCGAAGAGTATGTCATCTACGTAGACCGGTCTTACACCCGTAGATCTGAACCAGCCACCACTGAAGCCCAAAGCGAACCTCCACAGCAACGGAGAATACCACAAACCCACCAGATGCCATGACCATGGAGAGCCTCCACAAACCCACCGAACGCGAGGAGAAACGCCATATCTTCCGTAGCGAAGGAGCGGCAACGGAGAGAGAAAAACCTAGGTCGGGATCCCTTTACGAGCACATCTTCAAATAGTTTCAATAAGAATTTATCATGGTGGATAATTTAATAATCAATAATTTAATTATTTTTTCTCAAATATAGATATTAAACACACCTTCTATGCACCAAGAACACCTCAAAAAAATAGAATTGTTTAAATAAGAAGTGAAACAATTCAAAAAATGGTAAGGACTATGCTAAATGAATATACCCTTCCTAACTATTTCAAGGTAGAAGATGTAAGAACAACTTTTTGTATCATGATTTAAGTTTTAATAAGACCAGGTATTAAAAATAAACCCTATGAAATTTGGAATAAAATAAAATACAAAGTAAAGTACTTATAGTTTTTGAATGAAGGAATATTTCTAAGATATTCTACTACCTCTAAATCCTATATAGTGTTTAATGAAAAAAAGGGATTGTGGAAAAATTATTTCATATGAAATTTGATGAAATAGACCATTTAATTAAATAGAAATATCAAATATATAATAAAACTAACTCTTTTGACAACATGAGACTTGATTCACCTAGGACCAATTTTGAAAATAATATAAATAAAATTCTATCTTTTACAGAAGAACATGAGACAGAAGAACCTAAATGTTTTTTACCTAGATAGTTTATAACCTTATAGGAACATACTTTGGAAATAGTTATAGGTAACCTAGACACAAGAGTTAGAACTAGAAGAAATATAGGAAACCTTGTAGGATTTTATACCTTTATATCTCAGTTAGAACCTATGTATATTAAAGAATCTCTATAAGATGATAATTGGTTATTTTCCATGCAAGAAGAACTAAACTAATTTAGAAAAAATAAAGTTTTTGATTTATTAGAAATATCATCCAATTATCTTATGATAGAATGCAAATGGATATTTAGAAATAAACAAGATGATAAGGGGATAATAATCAGAAATAAAGCTACATTATTAGAAAAAGTATATAATTCAGAAGAAATAATAGATTACGATGAAATCTTCACACATGTTTCCAGATTAGAGGTGATTAGAATCCTACTTGCTTATGCATATCATATAAATTTTAAATTATATCATATGGATGTAAAATATGCCTCTTTAAATTGATATTTAATGGAGTAAGTTTATGTTGAACAACCATGAGGCTTTAAAAACCCTCATAAACCAAATTCTTTTTTTAAACATAAAAATATCTTTAAAGACATAAACAGGAACTTAGAACTTGGTATCAAAGATTAAGATCCTTCTTGTTAGAAAATGGATTTTATGTAGGATTCATAGATTTTTCTTATTTTATTAAATAAATTTGTTTTAATATTTTATTAGTACAAATTTATGTTGATGATGTTATTTTAGGTTCAAAAAATAAAAAGTTTTCAAATGATTTTTCAAATTTAATGAAAAAAGAATTTGAAATGAGTGTGATGGTAGAACTAAATTTTTATTAAGAATTCTAGATTTATCAAAAATATTATGGAAATGTTTTGAAGCAAAGAAAATATATTACAGATTTATTGAAAAAGTTTTTACATTAAAATAGTAAGACCTACACAACTCCCATGTGTACAAATGTAAAACATCATTTGGATGAAGCTGGAAAACTAGTTGATAATAAGTTATATGTAGTTATGTTTGAAATTTTACTATATCTTACTACTATTAGACAAGACATAATGTTTTTTGTATGTTTAGTATATTTTTCCATCAAATCCAAAATAATGTCATCTTATTACTATCAAAATATTTTTTAGATATTTAAAAGGAAATATTTTTCAATATATATTATACCCCAAGAATTATGATTTTAATTTTATTTCATATTCATATGCTAACTTTAGAGGATGTATATTAAATAGAAAAATTACCTGAGGAACCAATCACTTTTTAGGGAAATCCATAGTGTTGTGGTCAAGTAGAAAAAAAATTAAGTTTCTCTATCAACAACCATGGAAGAATATGTGTCTGCTAGCATTTGATGTGCATAAGTGTTATAGATGATACACACTCTATTGAATTTTAGACTAAATTTTAATAATATATCTATTTTATGTGAAAATAATATTACTATTAATATTCCTAAAAATCCTATAAGTCATTCTAAGACTAAATACATTGATATAAGGCATCATTTTTTAAGAGATCATGTCCTTAAAATAGATATATCTTTAGAATTTGTAAATTCCAAATATGAATTAGATGATATTTTTACTAAACCACTTCCAACTACAAGATTTATTTTTATTAAGGGGGTTTTAGGAATATTTAGTTTTAAATAAATGATTATTAAATTATTTCATTAATTACATAGTTGATTGCTTTCATTTATTTGATTTTTATTCTTTAGTTTTCTATCAAAAAATTATGTATTTCAATTATATTTTTAAAGTGCATATTTTCAAAAATTAATATTTAATTATTATCCTATGTAATAGACAATAGAAACAAGACTACCTCATCAAACCTTTAAAAAAACTTTTTATATTTCTTTACCATTTGATTTGAAACCTATTTAACTTCCAAATCCCTTATCTTTATTTCAAACCCTAGAATCTTAATAAATTCAACCTGCCGATGCTAGGAAATGAAAAAGTTAAATTGAAAATTTTAAAGTGAACCAAGTAGTTTGAAGTTTCAGTGTGTCCCCTTTAGGAGGATTCTTCAAGGAAAGATCATTGATTCTGAATGGTTGTATTAGATGAATCTTCTTCATAAAAAAGTTCTTATATTTCATGGTTTGGAATTTCTTTTTAATGAAGACAATACATAATTTCTTTTTGAGATATAACTAAAGAACTTCAATAAGAATGATTAGTTTAACATTGGTGAAATAGAGGATATAATAATTTCACAAGTATATTATAAGGATTTTTTTTTGATCTCCTTATTAGAAATTGGTTGGATTTTAAAATTCCCTCATAGAAGAGTATTCCATATTTATCTTCAGTAAATTAGAAATCAGGTTCAAAAATAATAAGATATCGTGTCTTTCTTTTTTGGTTAAAAAAATATTAAGAAAATGTATATAAAATATTTTTAGGCGGACCACAAAGTGTTTGTAAAATTTATTTATACAACCATAATTCCAAGGACAATAGATTTAGAGAATATTTTTTTTATCCTAAAATGTATATATTGTTTCTTTTTATTAGTGATATTAAGTTAAATATTTCCAAATATATGATAAAATGTATGCATCACTACTACCAATCAGAGGGTAGAAGGTTTTTTTCTTTATGGTCTGATCATTTCTCTTCTTCTGTACAGAAATAATTGGATTAAACATATTGATTATCTATAAAAATTCCATCATATAAATGTTATGAATTCTTGTACTCTATGAAAATAAGGTTTTTTTAGAGTTCAATGAAAGTAAAATAGTATTCAGTGAGTGAAATTGATCAATAAGAATCGGGTTATATTGATTAGGGGGAGAAAAAATCATGAGTCTATAAGATCGGAATGTTTAAAAAATGAAGAAGTAATATAATCCTATATAAATGGTATTAATCATCCTATGAAAAGAAAACTATATTATGATTAAATAGTTTATGATAAGGAAGAACCAAAAGAGGAAAACCATGTTAAACTTATCACAAGTACAAGGATCAGATAAGTACCCTAGAATGAGGATCCAGAAATAGAAACATATAGACTTGGAGATACAACTCAATGAATTAATTTGGAATTAAAAGATCGAACTGAGGAACAATAGGATGAAATTGAAGTTCAAGAAAAACATGTTACCTATCAAACATCTCTATAGAAATAAATTACCCAATAATATGAGAAATTTCATACTACAGTACCTGAAACCAATGAAATTATTGATAATCAAGCTATCTCTACTATTAGAAAATACATGGAAAGAATAGATAATGTATCTAGAGAAAGGACAGAAGTCCTTAATGGTATTTCTTTTTCAACTTAAAGGACTAGGTTAAGTCTTTAGTTGTTGTGGAAGAATCTCTCTAGTCCAGAAATCCAGATTAAGTAGCATCTGATTCTATATCAAATCATATAGATGTCCTAGTTATCAAATTCAACAAGGTACACGAGGAGAACTCCAGTATTTGGAAAAAATTGGAATCTTCAAGAAAATCATTAGAAGATTTAAAAAAATCATATATCTAAAGATTGTAATTAGAGTCTCTTTAGACTCATTTTTAATAATTCATAGAAAATTTTGTTTCAAAAAGTAATTTTGATGCATTTAATAGAGAAATAAAACATCATTTTGGGAAACTAAAATCTGAATCTATTGGAAAAATAGATTTTTTTTGATTTAAAATAATTTTTGGGCAGTCATTTTGAATCAATTAAAGTGTTAGTCAATAAATATCTGCAACATAATCACTAAATAAATCACCAGATGTTGTAAAAAGATTGAAAAAAATCACTTCAGTAATGATTAATATGAATGAAAGGCTTCAGTCTCTTCAATGTAATTGTCCACCATTTTTAGTATTATTAGGTAGTCAAAAAAAGTTTTTGATAAGATCAGTTCAAGTGAACCTGGCATCCGATTACATCTTAATTTTTTTAGTGATATTTTTACTCAATTTTTTAATATAGTGGAAAATTTTCATGACTTTTTGAAGTTAATCTAATTGAGAGGCTAAAATTAGGATACTACTCAAGAATTTTTATCAAATATCTAGATGAAATTACTATAGAAACATTGAAAGGTTAGAGATCATAATTTAAAGAATTTTTTCAGGCTATTTAGGCTTCTCCAGAACCAAAAACCTCTATTGATCAAAACCCTTCATCTTCTACCATCCCTCTTGTTTAAAATTTTCTTTTAAAACCAAAAATTCTCATGTATTTTTACATTATTTATTAAAATAATTCCAATGATTATTGATATTATTTGTATAATTTATATATTTTATTGTTTGATCATATCCACTTCTAGACTACATGTCTTGTTTTTCTTTCATTTCGACTATAACAATCAATATCAGTTAGGTGCTACATTGAATGAGTTTTAATCCATTTTCATAAACATAATTTTTGATATAAAAAAGGGGGAGAAATTAGTTAAAACCAAACATTCTTAATTTAATAGTATATATTTTAATCGAAATAATAATGTAAAATCGAAATTATACTATGAAAAATAATTTTTTTTTCAACACAACAATTTTAAAAAAAAATTATTTTCTTTGTGTTTGAATAATCCTATATCGTTTATACATTACTTAGGGGTTTTATGATCATCAAGTAGGGTGATATTGTTAGGAATATATTTTCCCAATAATAATTTATAAATGTTATTGACTTTGATGATCATAAATATGCTTGTTTGTTTTACGAATGATATTACTTTAAGTGAATTTTAAGAAATTAATATTCTTTACAATATTTATTTTGGAAATATATTCAAGTTATTAATCCATGAGTAATATTCATCAATGCATTCAGAATGAATTTTAACATATTCTAGAAACATTGTTCATATCCTATGTTGGTAAGTGTAGCATAAGGAATAAACCATACATTTTGAATAACATATATGGAATGAAAACTATGTCCATAACTTTGTGTATGGATTAGGAACCCTATGTTTGGAAGGAACCTTAAATTTTTATAACATAAATTATGGTTAATAAACCCTATGTAAGTAAGGAACCCTATGTTTGATGAAGAAAACATATGGAATATCCACCCTACTTTTATAGTCAACCCTATGGTTGGTATTTTTTTATTTCATGGAGGAACCCTATGTTTTCCTGTTCAATGAAGTAAATTTAAATCCGTGATTTTATCCAAGATTTATGTAATTTTATTGAAAAAAACAAATATTTTTGCAAAGATATTTTACGACCTATTTAAAGGATATTTATGATGGATTCATAGAACTGTATTCAATGGAGTAAATCATTCTTATTTATAAGGAATGTTATGACTCTTATAAACAATTTTAATTTGAATATCATTGGTCTATTAGATGAATTTCTCATATCATCTCAACTGAAAGAAAGTTTCATATATGATCAGAATATTTTCACTATCAACACATGATATATATATGATATAAAATTACATTCTTTATTTTTTAAATCTCTTCTCTACAAGAACTTATACAATGAACTAAGGACTCTCTTTTTTAATAGATGTTACACTATGAAGTTCTACATTTCATCCTTGTACTATTAGAACTAAATTTTTTATCTATTTATACATTTATTAAAGATAATTTTTTACTATGATCTATTTATATCTATTCTTTCTTAAGGAATTTGATCTTCGAAGCAGAAGTCCCATTTTCGTTCAGTTTATACTACAATTGTGATGTTTATCCTATACAAATAAATAAATCAAACTCTTTTGATTTATTGGAGTTTAGACTACTCGAACCTAGTTATGGATTAAGTTTTATCTTTTTTCACTATGCTTTGGTTAACTAGTTCCCTATAAAATAACTAGAATGTTGTGTTTATCCTTGTTGTAAAGGTGTCAACTGCCTGTACTGAGTTGTGGATTTTAAGGTCTTGTAATAAGAGGACATTTTCTAGTGAAAATAATCAATCTTACAGATAGAGAATTGGTGGAGTGGAATAGAGGATCTTTATGCCCCAAACCACTTTAAAAAATTTAGTGTTCATCTTTACTATTTATTTTCTACTCATATTTCATATAGAATATGAACGTCGTATATTTTCATAAATCATAAAGAGAGATAAATGCCCGATTTTGTCACAAATATAAAAAAGACAAAATTCACCCCCTGTGTATCTGTGTATTATTCTGACCTAACATATTCTACCTCCCCATGGCATAGGTCACTATAATACTTTATCAATCTTACCTATGCTCACACCTATGTCTACCCCAATACAAGTGATTTTCATCCACTATTTTTCCTTTATTTCTGGGATTCCCATGAATCGGTTGGGTACCATGTGGTATAGCTTTCTCTCTTATGTGGTTTAGATATCACTCCTTGGGTTGTGTTTTTTGGCTCAAATTTTTTTAATAAGGTCCCACCAAAAAATATTCAAATTATGAATTCAATTTTCTAAGACACTAAAATTTCTTCATCAACACCTCGTGCTTTAATATCCATTACTAGAAAAGATTTTTTTGTATAGAAAGTTTTTAATTACAATTTTTCTCAAAATTATTCAGATAATTCTTTAAATATCCTCATATGATAATAGTGATATTACATTGCTTTCAATCAAAAAATTTCTTTATGAAAATAAATATTTTCAGGGTCTTCATCTTTTTCAATATTGTAGAAAAATGAACTCTTCTAGTGAAGTTGTAAAATGTAATTATACTTTAAACATAGTTAAAAAATAATCACATTTATATTTAATTCATCAAAAAAATATAATTTGTGACCTATGAACTCCTCATGTATGGTTATTTATAAAACTTCAATCTTTTCAAATTTCCAATTTTGGGAATACTAAAAATATAATTCCAATATTTTCATCTTCTTAAAAACTTATTGGCATCAAGTGATTCATCATATGATGACTTATTAATATCAAATATAACAAAAAAATAAAGTAGGATCATAGGGTTCAAGGTTATAAAGAAAATATTAATTTACAACCTCATTTTAGATCGACCATCTAGTGTGAGTTCCCAATTCCAATTAAGAGATAACATTCTCAAGGGGATGGTCTTTGGACTCGATCAATTATTTGGGTAAATGGGAAGAGGTGGGCTCTTCAACATATTTTATTACTTTAGAATATTGAGGTTTAGTTAAGTTAAAACTATCTTGGTCGATATCATCATTTTTTTGGGATTTCATATAGGAAGATTCTCATAAAATTTGATGTGAATTAATTCTTCAAAGGACTGGGACATCTTAATTAAGACTTTAAAGGATTTACATTATTTTGAGTACCCAAGAAATTTAACTTCATCATATTTAGATTCAAAATTTTCCATATTATTCTTATTGTAAAGGATAAGTAATTTACAACTGAAAACATTAAATAATCCATCTTTATAAATTTTTCAATTCCAAAGTTCTTAAGGGGTTTTTCCTAAGATGGGTTATATGAGAACACGATTAAGGATGAAGAAATCATTATTAACCAGCATGGTAAAAAATAATTTAGTAAATTTAAAACTCATTCAAAAGATTCATAGACATTTCTTGGAGGGTCTTATTTTTTCTTTCGACAACCCCATTTTATTTAGGTGTTTTAGGATCGAGGAATGGTAATGATAACCTTAGAAATCACAATACCATTCAAATTTATTTTTATCAAATTATTCACCATGGTCACTTCTAAGTAAAAATAATTTTTATCCTTTTTTATTTTTTAAATTACATGAAAAGTGGATAAAGATGTTGCATGCTTGATTTTTCAGAGCTAAGAAGAAACCCCATGTAAATATAGTATAATAATTGATAATTAGAAAGGTGTAAGATTTACCTATGAAACTAGAAACGTGAGTTGGTTTAAAAATATTAATGTAAACTAGTTAAAAGTATTTATAATAAGAAACAAAGTATTAGATTTTGAAGAATATATGGGATTCTTTCGAAGTTTTCAAGGTTGATAGACTAATTTATCTTTGAATGAAAATTTCTTGCAATCATGTACTAGTCAGTTACAGTTGAGATCGATAAGAGAGTGAATGTTGAAATGCCCTAAGAAAAAGTTCCAAATCCAACATTCATTATCTTGAGAACTTAAAAACACAACATTTTAACTTGAACGTTATTTTAAATATATAATATAGACATATTGAAAATTATATGTGGTAAATAAAACCTTTCCTTTAGAATTAAAAGCATTAGAAAAATCATTTTTAAATTTTATTTTAATACTATTATCACATAATTAACTCATACTTAGTAACTTATTCTTCAATAATTATACAAATAAATCACATTTTATTAATTTTTAGTTAGATAAAATGATCGTACCAATGATATAAATTTACCTTTTGAATCATATCTAAATAGGACCGATCTTCCATTAAAGTTTTCAAGATGAACGAATTTGTTATGATCACCAGGAATGTGCCTCAAACACTTAATATCCATATACCAAGTAGATTACCAATTTTTACTTATGAGAACATTTTCCTATAAAATATTAAGAGGCTAATTCTTTTGTTACCCTTAACTTGGGTCCAATTAAGTTAGCCAACAAAATCATTAAAATCGAGTTGAACTTGTTTTTCCATTAGAAATATGAGATGAGTGATGAATTCTCTTTTGTTTACCATATCTATAATTTTACAACTGAATTAATAAAAAAGATTACCAAATTTCTTATAATAATTACAAAATTTAATTTTAAAAGTTATTTTTACAAAATTAGACTTTTTAAATTTTTTCGGAAAAACTATATTGTTTTAAAAAAACTAATCCTTGAATTACATTTAACAGCATGTTGGGATCCTAAAAATTTATTCAATATTTCTTCACTTTTAGAGAAAAAAGAATGATTATTTTTAAGATAATTAATTTTTGATTCTTAATTCTAAAAATTATGTTGTTCTTTTATTTTTAAAACCAAATCATATTTTTCTTTTAAAATTTGATCTTTTTAAAAAACAACTAGATTGTAGTTCTTTTTTTATCTAAATTTTTTTAAAAAAAATTCAAAAAACCCATTTTTATGTTGATATCTAGAATAAATAAAATCTTCATATATTAAATAATAGTTTCAAGATAGTTGGTGCCCAAAATTATGAATTTCACACTTTATCATTGAATATTTTATAAGTTTGAAGACTATATAACAATAAAAATATAGATTTCATGGAGTCCTTTAAGAATGGTCCTAGATAGAGGGGATATACAATTTTTACCCTTAAATTATAATTATAATTTTATTCTTAGTAGTTAATAGTTTTTCTACATTCCATTTCCAAAAATTATACCCATCCTCTAACCAGCTAGACCAACTCAACCACAGGCCCATGTGGGACTAGAAGTCGACCACACCAAGTGGGAGTCAGCCTGGGCTACCCAAAAAATGGATTATGAACCATAGAACCTGTAAGTGTCAAGTGGGTCCATGTATAGGGACCATGGTATGCGAGGCCGAAGCCACACATAGTATGGGAGAAAAACGCGTAGGGTCCAAGCCCGGGTGGAGGTGATGCATGTGGTACAGGTGTTGAACCCTGTTGTCGGCTCGACCCAACAGTAGTTGCTGAATGGATTTTATATTCGAGGTATGGAATAGTAATATTTGGATGTGGGATGGTATTTTTTATGTTGATCAAATCCCGACCATCGGACCTTGCCTCCCAATGATCAACATCATCCGAGCACATCTTCTACTGATCCCAACCTTCTACCTCAGTCCTCTAGATTGTGAGTTCAAATATGATTCAATCCTATTCCAAAATTTTATTCAAATCATCTAGTATCATGTGGCATGAGACCTCATCTTCAAGGTAATGTGCCATTTATTTTTTTTTGAAACTTTATATCAGTTTCATGATCGTTTGATGATCACCATGACCTCCATATCCAATTCTTCTCTAATAGCTGGGTGAGATTAACATAAAAACCACAAGTCGTTGCGAGATCCAATATAGGACACCATTGGAATGCCATGATTGATCCCTCTTCCACTCAAATTAATCATATGATCATCTTTTTATCATTCGATCGAAGTGAATACAGTTGCTGGTACTATCGTGAGAATTTTACGACTGTGATCTCATCCACCTCCTGAATGATTTTTATCTAAATTAAATCATATTTATCAGATAATGCAACATAATGGAAGAAAAATAAGGGGATGAAAATCACATTAAATCCTATAACACCTCATTTGGTGAATGGTACATCATCTAAATGGAAAAATGCACCACCCTTGGGATGACCACACCTATAAATACCATGCTTTCGTCAACAAAAACACACACGCAAGAGGAGGAGAAGGGGCAGTGGAGTAGAGTTGTGGAAAAATATGTTCACCAGCCACCACCATTGGAGATCTTCTCCAGGTAAATATGGTTCCTCTCTCATGAGAATATGTCACAGGATGTCATCACGATATCCTATCATGTGATCTTCATAAGATCACATGATTGCATGACTAGATAATACCATGTGCATTCCCTATAAAATAGATTATCTGTAATGCCCCGACCATAGTTACCCAGAGTCAGTGCATTATTACATAATATTGGTATGATCACAATATATCATGTATCAAAAGACCAATTAGTTTAGTCGCCTTGGAAGTACTAGATACATACATGAGTTTTACATTACATCATGAAATGGAAAACACCAATATTGTGTATCCTTTAGACACACTCATATCCTAAAGACTATCTATGCAGGTTAATCATAATATACTTCTTCACATCCTGGGAAAATAAAACGTAAGAAAGGGGTGAGCTCAGATGATCAGTAAGGATAACAATATAGCGGAAACTATCATAAATAAGAACAAACATTTAAGGCAATGTATAAGACTAAAACAAATGACTTTTAAACATAAACTTCAGCATCATATGGCAAAGATAAATCACAAAATTCCATTTACATATTCACATGGATATTCTACTAGTCTGATAATCACATGTAATATCAATAGGAAATTTCATAATGATGGAATGCATAATGCTGGACATCATAACCACATTGTCAAGGCCTCGTTCCAGGACTACAAATAAATATTTTTTCAAGGCCTTGTGCCAAGACACTAGTTTGTCTCATGAGACCTATTGATGCATCGAGGAGCTATATCAGGCTCCACCAGTCACTTGCTAAGTCCAATGCATTCCTCATATGAAAAGGTTGAAACATAACATAAACATTCATATTAAAACTATAATATGAAATGTTAATACATTAACCATAAACCATGAACGGTATAAAAATAACACATACACAGTCAAACATATCAAAAAACTTTCAATACAATATGGGATATTATATTATAATAAATCAACTTCGAACAAGTGTAAAATCCATGAAAGGATGTCGACATAGATGAAATTAAAACTATTTGAGAGAAATATGTCTATCTATTTTGAAATCTTTTAAAAGTCAAGTAATTATAAAAGAAAAAATTCAATTTGAAAATATTCATATAACCTTTTAATAGAAGCTTCAATAGTGTTGTGATGGAGGAAAATATCTGCACCCGCTGTATAAGTTAACAAAACATTCTTACCTTAATTTTTCAAAAAGGTAGTAAAGTTCGTTATTTTGAAAATTATGGAAAGATTCCTTTAAAAACATTTTATAAAAAGTAAAACAATGGTATAAATGAATTTAACCCATAGTTTAGTAAATAGTAAAAATGTTTTGAAATAAATTTTTAAGGATCATGGATGTGTATGATAAAGAGGTTCCAATAGATACTTACTTAAAAACAACCTGAGATAATAAAGAGATTGTAAAATTAACCCTTACCTTGTAATTTTCCTTGGTTGATGGTACTTTAACCTCCTATATAATGGTTAAATCATTGTTATTAAATTATACAAGAACTAAATACATAAATTTGATATCATATATGATCTTATAATATTGCTTTGTTAATGATATTTCAGTAGTATCATTGTTTTGGGTGTTAACTGATTCATTTTCCTTTATATGTTTTGTTACATAAGTCATGTTTTTTATGGATAGGATGTATTTGATTCATATACAGAATGATATTAAGTTCTTTAAACATTATTTTTAATCAGGAATTGAAAATTATTCTTGAATGGTTACATTGGGGAATGAATCTCATCACGTTCATGGAGACGGTAATCCATACATACGCACGAGCGACAATATCATTCTATTGATGGTTAAATTGTATATAAGTGGACAGTATATCACATATACAGAATCATTAACATGTTATATTTATTATTTACATAAATTATACATCATTATTATGCCCTTCAAAATAATAAAGTGTTGAATAACGAACTACACCACGACGTGGAGATGGTAAGTCATACGTACGCACATATAGTGACTTTATCATTCATTGGATGGATAGAAAAAAGAAAACAATATAGTATTTGTTTTAAAAACACATTTATCTCAACTCTAACATGTCATATTAACCTATAAAATTATTTTAATGAACCAAAAGTCTCAATTTACATTTATTTGGATATTTATAATATCAATTATTTTAATCATTCATTAATAAGGTAATTACTGCATCATCATTGTTTCATAAATAAATTTAATTATTTAATGACTAAAAATTATTAATAAAATACCATTATGTAGGAAATCATTTTATCTTTCTAATGAATATTTATAGTCAAGTTTATCTTATGTATAACCCTATATTAAAAATATTTTAGTTATGCAAATTTGAATTTAACACTTTTAAATCTTCTTTAAATAAAACAATAATAAATGTCCTAATCTAATCCAAGTTGACCAAAAGGATCATATTTTATTCTTAAGGATGCTTTTGGTCAAAATACACATATCCAATCAAATAAATACATGTGTTACGGTAATTATAATATCATTTTTACCTTTAATTACCCTATTTACTTTTAACCATGGTAAATAAAAGTCAAAGGCTACTATTCACCAAAAATTGTTTTCATCTTATTGAACCAAATTTTACTTACTGATTTCAACTGTGTCTCTTGGAATTTTTAAATTCAATTCACAAAAGAGGTAAAATAAAGTTTTATGCAAATTTGCAAATGTGCCTAGAAGGTGGGTAAAAGATGGTAAAAAGTTTAATAAATTTTTATATATCTAAACTTATTATAAAATGACTCCAATAAATTAAATTGGACTAATATAGGTATTATGTACCTATTTTGTCATTAAAATAAATATAAATTAAAAATAATTATTTAAATAAAAATTCAGTTTTAAA
Organism: Viscum album; assembly: GCA_963277665.1. Lineage (NCBI taxonomy): Eukaryota > Viridiplantae > Streptophyta > Magnoliopsida > Santalales > Viscaceae > Viscum > Viscum album. The sequence goes on along the minus strand of OY728123.1, from coordinate 227,357,043 downwards.
CAATAATGTAGTGTTTTTCACAATTCATCAAAAATTAAAAGTTCTTAGAAAAATTCCAAAAATTCCCCCTAGGCTAATTTTGATATTATGAATCCAAAAACAAAGTCCAATTTGTTAAATAAAATTTATAAATTTTCAAAAAGTGAGTATTAATATTCATAGCGGCTAGTTTGATTGGGCATGGTGTGCTAGAACTCGGAGTTGCATACAGCTCAAGCTATTGTATTATTCAAAGAGAAGTGTATTGTGGAAGCTTGGGATGTAAAATTATTCCCCTCATCAAATAATTACTTCCTTGAAATTTCTTGAATATCACTGCAAAAAGACTCGGGTGGTTCTTCATCACAAGTTCCTCAGGTTCCCACGTCGCCTCTTCCATCTTATGGTTTCTCTATAGAAATTTTACAAGAAGAGTCGTCCAGTTTCTAAACACTTGTTCTCTGGTATCAAGAATCGTGATAGGATCTTCACAATAAGATAGATCGGGTTCCAGTTCTAATATTCATAGGTGAGTACATGCGTTGGGTCCGACATGTATTTTCTCAACAGTGATACATGGAACACATTATGAACTCTAGAGATACTTGGAGGCATTGCCAAACGATAAGATAAAACTCCAATTTTTTTAGTATTTTAGAAGGTTCGATGTACCTGGGACTTAATTTACCCTTCTTACCAAAATGTATAACACCCTTCCACAGAGATACCTTCAAGAAAAAATGATCACCTACTTGAAATTACAACTCCTTCCTTTGGTTATTGGCATATCTCTTTTGCCTACTTTGTGATTCTTTGATGTTTGTTTGGATAATATTTACCTTTTCTACTGTTTCCTAAATAAGTTCTAGTCCTACAAGTTTTCTTTCACCAATATCATCCCAACAAGTTGGTGTGCGACATCTCTTTTCATATAATGCTTCATATGGTTCCATTTAAATACTTGAATAGAAGCTATTATTAAAGTAAAATTCTACCATAGGTAAATAATGATCACACATACCTTAAAAGTCAAGTGAGCATGATCTCAACATGTCTTGTAAGGTTTTAATAGTCTGTTATGATTGTCCATTAGTTTGATGGTGGTAGGCGGTGCTCAAACAAAGTTTAGTATCCAGGGTTTTCTAAAGACGTTTCCAGAATTGTGATGTCAAATGAGGATCAAGATTGGAAACAATCGATAGAGGTACACCATGTAGTCTTACAACATCATTAATATATAGTCTTGTTAAACGTTCTAGGGGTACATCTTCTCTTATAGTAAGAAAATTTGTTGTCTTGGTAAGACGATCAAAAATGACCCATATTGCATCATTACTTCTAGGAGTCTTTGTAAGCCCCATGAAAAATTCCACCATAATATCATCCCACTTCCACGCAAGTAAGGAAAGAGTTTTCATGACTCCTCCAAGATGTTGTTTTCCAGCCTTAACTCTTTGACAAACCATATATCTTGGCACATAATCAGAAATATCCCTCTTCATGTTTCCCGCCAAAAATGTTCCATCAAATCTCTATACATCTTAGTTCTAACATAGTGTATAGAGAAATTGGAGCTATGAGCATCATCCGACAATTCACTTTTTAGATCAGGTATATTGAGAACACAAAGCCTCTTCCCAAATTTCAAAATCTCATCTTCATATACGAAGTTGATAAATCTCCCATCATTCACAGCATTAATTTTATTTTGTAACTCCTCATCATCAATCTAAGAACTTTTTATCCTTTCTAGTTAATATGGTTTGGAAACCATTTTAAAAATTACTGATATTTCACTTTCCATGATTATTCCCATATCTATCTTTACTAGATCCATGAACATAGGATCCTTTTTAACTCTCATCATGTTCAGAACTCCATGATCCTTTCTGATCAAAGAATCTACCACCTTATTTTCTTTCCCTGGGTGGTAGTATATAGTGCAATCATAATCCATGAGTAGATTGAGCCATCTTCTTTGCCTCATGTTGAGTTCTTTTTGTGACAAAATATACTTCAAACTCTTATGATCAGTGTAAATGTCACATTTTTCACCATAGAGATAGTGTCTCCATATCTTTAGAGAAAATATTACAGCTGCTAACTTAATATCATGAGTATTATAGTTTTGTTCATGAATTTTTAGTTTCCATGATCCAAAGGCAATAACCCTATCATTATGCATAAGGACACAACCCAGTCCTTTCTTTGAAGAATCACTATAAATTACAAACCCATCATTCCCCAATGGTAAATTCAATATGGGATAATTTACTAATCTTCTATTTATTTCTTCAAACATTCTTCACACTCTTTTGTACAAAAAAATTTAACCCCTTTACGTGTGAGCTTCGTTAATGGGTTAGGAAATCGGGAAAAATTATGGACAAAACGCTGATAATAACCTACTAAACCAATAAAAATCTGTAACTTAGTTATAATTTTTGGTTCTGGCCATTCATGGATTGCATTTTTCATTGAAGGATCAACAGAGATTCTATCCTTAGAGACAATATGGCCAAGAAAAAGAAATCTCCTAAAGCCAGAATTCACACTTTCTAAAATTCCCATATAATTTACTTCTTCTAAGAGTCCTTAGAATACTGCGCAAGTTATTTTCATGATCTTCATTTCTTTTGGAGTATACTAAGATATCATAAATAGATACCATGAAAAAAATCATCAAGATATTCCTTGAAAACTCTATTCATTAGATCCATGAAGACATAGGGTGCACTAGTCAATCCAAAAGGCATTACTGTAAACTCATAATGCCCATACCTAGTAAGAAATGGTATCTTTGGAATATCTTCCTTCACACACAACTGATTATATCCAGATCAAAGTTCAATCTTTGAAAAATATTGAGCTCCATGTAGTTGATCAAATTAATCATCAATGTGAGGTAGGGGATACTTTTTCTTTATTGTTATAGAATTGATCTCCATATAGTCAAGAAAAACCTCATGGATCCATCTTTATTTTTAACAACAAGAATAGGGGATCCCCATGGAGAAACACTAGGGTGAATAAATCTATTATTACTCAATTCCTCTAGTTTTTTATTTAGTTCCACTAATTCCATAGTGGATTTTCTGTAAGGGGTCTTCGATATAGGCCTTGAACCAGGAATTAAATCAATGGAAAACTCAATTTCTCATTCTGATGGATGTCCAAGTAAATCCTCTGGAAACACATCAACATATTCTTGCACAATAGGTACATCCTCTATTTGAACATTCCTTTCCTCACCCATAGTTAATTCATTCTCTTCCTACCCAATAATTGAATTTATTAGAGCTACTAGGGGTTGATCTAGATAAGAATTAAATGGTGACCTTTCTTCTCTAAAGATAAGGTACTCTTTATCATCATCAAAAATGATAACCTCCTTCTTCTTACAATAAATTTTTGCATCATGATCTGAAATCCAATCCATACCGAGGATTATATCAAATTCAATCATGGGTATGACAATGGGATCAACAGATAATGTATGTTTATATTCCCTAATAGTAACTGATTCACAAAACATTGTTGCAATAATAATTCCCTTAGGAGTTTGGACTAACAACTCCCTTGTCAAATCAAATTGGAAATATCTATTTTTCTTAGAAAACTGGGAAGATATGAAACAATGCGATGATCCAGAATCAAATAAAGCATTGGATAAATTTGATGAAACCATTAAATTACCTGCCACCATGTCATTCGGAGCTTCAACCTCAATAGTAGTGATCACATAAGCTTTTCCTTTCTCCTTTGGCCTTTTCTGAGGTAAGTTTCCTTAGTGATTAAAACATTCATTTGTATAATTCCCCATTTCACTACAATTGTATCATTCAACATTGATATACTCTTTCATTACCTTGCAATCATGAGCTTGGTGGCCCTTTTCACCACACTTGTAATGGACTCTCATTCCCTTCAGGAAAGTTCTAGGGTGTTTCTTCCCACATTTACTACAGGATGGAAATTAAACTTTTCCATTCTTCCCCTTATTTTTATTTCCAGAGTGTTCAGCAGATCTCTTCTTCTCCTTCATTTCTTAAAATTCATAAAACTTATAGAATTTTTTTTCTTCCTTGATAGCACATGAGACTATATATTTATTCGATGAGAAGGATTGTGAGACTAATGCTCAGTGGAGAAATGGTTTTAACCCATCAAATAATCAATCAATAATACTATCTGTTTTACGTATATAATCTACAGCATGACTTTCTAACCTTGTAAAGTTAGCCTCATTCTTTGCAACATTCTCATCCTCCTTTTGCTTGAGACTCAGAAATTTCCTTTCCATATCTTCTTAATGGTCAAGAGAAAATTATTTTTCTAAGAAAATCTCTTTAAACTCCCTTCATTCCATATTTGATACTTTATCGTCTACCTTTGTGTTTTGAATCAATGACCATCATCGGTCCACATCTCCTGTGAGGCGATAAACTGGCATGAAAACTTTATTCCTTTCACTACTCCCCATAGCATGAAATATTTTCACTAAAGAACTTATCCATTGCTCAGCTACAAATGGATTTTTAGTCCAATTTAATATTGGTGTTTTTTTCCTCATGAAGCGTTCTAACATTGATCCTCCACATTGTGGATTATGGTGCTCTATACGGGTAAGTTTATTATTCATAACCGGAGTGAGTTGTCCCAGTATGGTGATAAGTTGATCTGCATCAGTTACATCACTAGCTCCACTATAATTATCTTGCATAGGATGGAATCCCCAACATGGATTATGTGTGTTGATACAGTTTCCATTCCTTTCACTAGGCACCATTTCTAAACAATGGCATAAACTATATTAGTCTATGAATCTCAATGCATAATTAAAAAATAGTAAACTACCTAACATAAATTGAACAATATATGCATATAATCACAAATCATAAAATAAATGTTTTATTTGAGGAAGAATTTACTCATAAATCCTTCCTAATGTTTTGTAAATAAAATATGCATTACCCTTAGAAAAGTCCATGGGAGTTTCGTAACCAAGAGTGCAGCAAGGCCCGCTGTTGTGTACCAGGATAACCTGGGTTATGCCCGAAACTCCTTGTTGGAGTTTTCACTCCTAGTAACATCTGTTCCATAGCCAGCTCTACCTTATCGTATCTAGACAGGAATGTATTTTCTGTGAAAGCTCACAAAATCTCTACATTACCAAAATTCTATTATTCTATACTAATCCTTAAGGTCTATCCTAGGGTAATGTTCTCATATCAGAGTTTTTCTAAATCTAGTTTCCAAGGTTTGTACTAAATTTCTTCTAATACCAACTGTAATGCCCTAACCCTAGTCACCCAGATTCTGTGCATTATTACATTGTAACACCCCAAGCTTCTATGGTATGCTTCTCTTTGAATAATGCAATAGCGTGTGTTGTATGCAACATCGAGTTCTAACACACCATAACCAATCAAACTAGCCGTTATGAATAGTAATACCTACTTTTTGAAAATTTATAAATTTTATTTTTCAAAATGGACTTCATTTTTGGATTCTGAATATTGAAATTAGCCTAGGGTGAATTTTTGGTATTTTTCTGAAAAACTTCATTTTTTGATGAATAGTGAAACTACTAAGTGGTAGTTAAAAAACTGAATTTTTCATAAAACTTAATTTTACCTCTTCTGTGATTGGAATTTCTAAAATCCAAGAGACACGGTTAATATCAAAGAGTAAAATTTGGTTCATTGAGATGAAAATAATTTTTGGTGAATAGTAACTTTTTACTTTTATTTACCACGGTTAAAAGTAAATAGGGTAATTAAGGGTAAAAATGATATTAATATTACCGTAACACATGTCCTAATTCTATTGTACAAGTGTATCTCGACCAAAAACAACCTTAGAATAAAATATTATCATTTAGGTCCACTTGGATTAGATTAGGACATTTATTATTATTTAATTCGAAGAAGAGTTAAAAGAGTTAAAATCAAAGATTATTTACTAAAACATTTAAATATCAGGTTATAAATAAGTTAAATTAGATTGTAAATATTCATTAGAAAGATAAAACTATTTACAACATAATGATAATTTATTTATAATTTTTAGACAATAAATAATTTAATTTATTTATGACACAATGATGGTGCAGTAATTACCATAATAGTGAAAAATTAAAATAATTGATATTATAAATACCCAAATAAATATAATTTGAGACTTTTTCTGAATTAAACTAATTTTATAGGTTAATATGACATTTTAGGATTGACTTAGTTAAGTTTTTTCGAATTAATCATTCTGTTATGATTTTGAAAAAAATCATTTATTGAATAGTGTCAAAATTGACATAAAACGGTTTTTTAAAAAAATATTATATTATTAATTGATATTAAATTACTAAAAATATAAGGTTCGTCCAAGAGACATATATCATGATATATGTATAATTAATGGACCACTTGGGGGTCTCTTGGATGTATATAGTAAGTTTATTAACCATATAATATAAAAATACAAAGAGACATTGTAAAAGTGAAACTAATTAAATAAGAGTTAATACTTAAAGATAAGGTTAATATAATAAACCAAACCTGTCTAAATTCTATTGGTTGAGTGATTTTTGACCGATAATCACTTTAATATTTAAATAATCCAATTTGGAGCCATTAGAAATCGAATATGAATTTATTATAAAATAATATTTCTAGCTTTTCCAAAGGTTCCACTCACCCCTCTTATAAATGGGCACTCCCCCTTCTCATTAATGAACACCTTAAAATCCATTTGACTCAGCCAAAATCTGCCCAAATACCCTCTAAACTTCCCTCAGTACAACCTATAGGCCTTATTTTGATCATAAATCCAGCCTAAGGAGCCCTTTTGATCAAATCAAAAGGAAGAACCCGAAGAAGAGGTAATGTTTTCACCACCCTCTTTCAAATTCATTTCTTCTTCTACTTATTCTTTCTTTGTTATTCCCATTCTAAAATAATGAATCTAGTATCTCCTATATACTGTAATATTATTATAAATATGGTACAACCATATTCAATATTCTATCCATCCTTTGAATGACATGTCACCATACGTGCGTACGTACGTCTTACCGTCTCCACGTCGTGGTGTAATTGTTATTCAATATATTATTATTTGGATGGGTATAATAATGATTTTTAATTCATGTAAATAATAAATATAAAATTATAATGATTCTATATATATGATATATCGTCCAATTATATATTATTTTAATATCAAAAGAATGATATTGTCGCCCGTGCGTACGTACGGACTACCGTCTCCACGAACGCGATGAGATTCATTCTCCATCGTATCCATTCGAGTATAATTATCATTTGATGATTAATTAATAGTATTTAAGGACTTAATGTCATTTTGGATATGAATAAGATACAACCTATCCATAAAAAACATGGCTTATGTAACAAAACATATAAAAGAAAACGAGTAAGTTAATACCCAAAACGACGATAATTGTAAGATATTATTAACAAAGAAATGTTAAAAGATCATATATGATATCATATTAATGTATATGATTCTTTAATAATTTAATAAAAATTATTTCACCATTATACAGGAGGTTAACCTACCCCCAACCAAGTAAAATTACAAGGTAAGGGTTTATTTCGCAATCTCTTCATTATCCGAGGTAGTTTATATGTAATAATCTACTGGGACTTCTTTATCATTCACATCCATGTTTCTTAAAAATGTATTTCAAAACATTTTTACTATTTACTAGAATATGGGTTAAAGTAATTTATACCCTTTTATGACTTTTTATAAGAGGTTTATAAAGGAATCTTTCTGTTGTTTTCCAAACAAGGTGCTTTTTAACCTTTTCGATAGAATTAAGGTAAGAATATTTTTTTAACTTATACGGTGGGAGCGGCTATTTTCCGCCATTTTAAAATCTTCGAAGATTCCCTTACAAGCTTATAAGAATATTTTCAAAGAAAATGTTTTATTTTATATGAATCTTAAATGATTTAAAAATAAAAAGAGATATTTCTCTAAAAAGAGTTTTGATTTCATCTATGTCAACATCCTTTGATGGTTTTTAAGATTATTTGAAGCTGATTTATTATGAAACAAAACTTCCATATTGTATTTAAGGTTTTGTGATATGTTTGACTATGGATATGTTATTTTATACCCTTCATGGTTTATGGTGAAAGTATTGACATTTCGTATTCTAGTTTTAATACGAATGTTTATGTTATGTTTAAACCTTTTCATATGGGAATGCATTGGACTTAATATGTGACGGGTGGAGCCTGTTATAGCTCCTCGATGCATCGGTAGGTCTCATGAGACAAACTAGTGTCTTGTCATAAGGCCTTGAAAAAATATTATTTGTAGACTTGGCACGAGGCCTTGGATATGTGGTTATGATAGTCTGGAATTATGCATTCCATCATTATGAAAGTGGTTATTGATATTGCATGTGATTATTCGATTAGTAGAATATACATGTGAATAAGTAAATGGCATTATTTCATATTATTTTTTCCATACTATGTTTATATTCAAGTTTAAAAGGATTTAGTTTTAGTTATAAATTGCCTTAAATGTTTATTCTTATTTATGAAAGTTTCCTCCATATTGTTATCCTTACTGGGCATTTGATCTCACCCCTTTTCTATGTTTTATTTTTCCCAGGATGTGAGGAAGTAAATTATGAATGACCTGCAGGGATAGTATGAGGGGATAAGAGTGTGGAATATGGATACTATGTTGTTGTATTTTTCATTTTTATGATGTAATGTAAAACTTTATGAATATATTTAGTGTTTCCAAGGCTACTAAACTAATCAGTCGTTCGAGACTTGACCTTTCTTGTGATCATGACAATGTTATGTAATAATGCACCGACTCTGGGTAACTGGGGTCGGGGTGTTACAGTTGGTATCAGAGGAAGTTTAGTAAAAATCTTGGAAGCTAGATTTAGATAAACTCTGATTATATCACATAGATTTAAGATGGAATTTGAGGATTAGAATAGAATAACTTCCAAGAATTTTGGTATTTTAGAGATTTTGTGAGTTTTCTGAGAAATACATCCTTGTCTGGATACGAGCAGGTAGAGGAGGCTCTGGCACAAATGTACCTAGGGGTAAAACCCGAAAACACCGCTTTGAGCTAGACTCGAACGGGAACTGGTGCATGACAACGAGCCTTGCTGCACTCTTGGTTACGACACTCCCGGGGGATATGCTTAGGATAACTCTCATTTTCTTTAAAAATCATTATGAAGGGTTTATGAGTATATACTTCCTCAAAGAAAACATTATTATGATTATGGATTATATCCATAAATAGTTCAATTTATGTTAAGTGTTTTATAAGTATGGAATTTTGTATTTTGATTCATAAACTGATCAAGTTTATGCCTTTGTTTAGAAATGGAACCTAGTGGAAGAAATGGAAACCGTATCAATGAACGCAATCCATGTAGGGATTTCCCTCCTTCTCAAGATAATTATAGTGGAGATGGTGATGCAACTGGTGCCGATCAGCTAATCACCATACTGGGACAACTCACTCAGGTTATGAATAATAACCTTACCTGTATGGAGCACCCTGATCCGCAGCGTGGAGGATCAATGTTAGATCGATTCATGGGGCAACAACCACCAACGTTCAATGGGAGTACAAATCCCTTAGTAGCTGAGAAATTTATAAATTCCCTAGAGAAAATATTTCAGGCTTTGGGGAGTATTGAAATGGAAAAAGTTATCATGACACTCTACTTCCTCACTAGAGATGCTGATCAATGGTGGTCATTGATTCAAAACATGAAGGAAGATGATGAAGTATCAAATATGGAATGGAGGGAGTTCAAGGATCTGTTTTTAGAAAAATGCTTTCCTCGTGACCATCGAGCAGATATGGAAAGACAATTTCTGAGTCTGAGACAAAAGGAGGATGAGAATATCGTGAAGTATGAGGCTAACTTTACAAGGTTAGCAAGGTATACTTGAGATTATATACGTAACCCAAGAAGTAAGATTGATTATTTCTTTTATGGGTTAAAACCATTTCTCCATCGAGCATTAGTCTCACAATCCTTCTCGTCATACGAAGACATTGTCTCATGTGCTATCAAGATAGAAAAGTAATTCTCTAAGTCTTATGACTTTAAAGTAAAGAAAGAGAAGAAGAGATCTGTTGATCAATCTGGGAATGGAAATAAGGGGAATAAGGAAAAGGTTGAATAACCATCCTGTGGTAAATGTGGGAAGAAACACCCCGATACTTGCTTAAAGGGAATGGGTTTCTATTACAAGTGTGGTGAAAAAGGCCACCAAGCTCGTGATTGCAAAGGGAATAAAGAATCTCTCGATGTTCAGTGCTACAATTACAGGGAGATGGGACATTATGCAAATAAATTTCCTAAGCGTCAGGGGAACTTACCTCAAAAAAGGCCAAGGGATCAAGGCCAAGATTTTTCTATCACTACTGCTGAGGTAGAAGCTCCAAAAGACATGGTGGAAGGTAGTTTAATGGTTTCCTCAAATTTAGAAAATGCATTATTTGATTCTGGATCATTGCATTGTTTCATATCTTCCCAGTTTTTTAAGAAAATTAGATATTTTCAATTTGATTTAACAAGGGAGTTTTCAGTTAAAACTCATAAGGGAAGTATCATTGCAACAAAGTTTTGTGAATCAGTCCCCATTAGAGTGCATAAATGTTCTTTATCCGCTGATCTCATTGTCATACCTATGATTGAGTTTGATATAATCCTCAGTATGGATTGGCCTTCGGACCATGATGCAAATATTTATTGTAAGAAGAAGGAGGTTACGATTTTTGATGATGATGATAAGAAACACCTTATCTTTATAGCAGAATCTTCACCACCTAATTCTTATCTAGATCCACCCCCAGTAGCTCAATTAAATTCAATTATTGGGGAGGAAGAGGATGAAATGATTTTGGGTGAGGAAAGGAATTTTCAAATAGAGGATGTACCTATTGTGAAAGAATATGTAGATGTGTTTCCGGAAGATTTACCTGGACATCCTCCAGAACAAGAAGTTGAGTTTTCCATTGATTTAATTCCTGGATCAAGGACTTTATTAAAGACCCCTTATAGAATGGCCACTGTATAATTAGTTGAACTAAAAAAACAAGTAGAGGAATTGAGTAATAAGGGATTTATTTTCCCTAGTGTTTCTCTATGGGGAGCCCCTGTTCTTTTTATTAAAATGAATGATGGATCTATGAGGTTATGTATCGACTACATGGAGATCAATGCTATAACAATAAAGAAAAAGTATCCCCTACCTCGCACTGATGATTTATTTGACCAACTGCATGGAGCTCAATAATTTTCAAAGATTGACCTTCGATCTAGATACCATCAGTTTTGTGTGAAGAAGGAAGACATTCCGAAGACAGCATTTCGAACCAAGTACAGGCATTACGAGTTTACAGTAATGCCTTTTAGATTGACTAATGCACCCTCTGTATTCGTGGATCTGATGAATAGAGTTTTCAAGGAATATCTCGATGAATTTGTGGTGGTATTTATTGATGATATCTTGGTATACTCCAAAAGCTACGAAGATCATGAAAATCACTTGCACATTATCCTGAAGACTCTCAGAAGACATGAATTATATGGGATGTTTAGCAAGTGTGAATTCTGGCATCAGGAGATTTCTTTTCATGGCCATATTGTCTCTAAATATGGAATCTTTTTTTATCCTTCTAAGACTAAGGAAATCCAAGAATGTCTTGCACTGACGAGTATAACTGAGGTACGTAGTTTTATTGGTTTAGCAGGTTATTATCGACGTTTCGTCCAGAATTTTTCCCGGTTGGATAACCCATTAACAAAGCTCACACTTAAAGGGGTTAAATTTGTTTGGACAAAAGTGTGTGAAGAATGTTTCAAAGAACTGTAGAGAAGATTAGTCAATGCTCATATATTGACTCTAACATCGGGGAATGATGGGTTCGTTATTTATAGTGATGCATCGCAGAAAGGACTTGGTTGTGTCCTTATGAAGAATGATAGGGTTATTGCCTATGCATCACGACAGTTGAAAAATCATGAACAAAACTATCCTACTCATGATCTCGAGTTAGAAGCTATGATCTTTGCTTTGAAGATATGGAGGCAATACCTCTATGGTGAAAAATGTGAGATTTATACTGATCACAAGAGTTTGAAGTATATTTTCTCACAAAAAGAACTCAACATGAGGAAAAGGAGATGGCTTGAATTACTCAAGGATTTTGATTGTACGACAAACTACCACCAGGGGAAAGCAAACAAGGTGGAATATGCTTTGAGCAGAAAAGATCATGGAGTTTTGAACAATATGAGAATTGAAAGGGATCCAATTTTCATGGATCTAGTGAAGATGGACATGGGAATAACCATGGAAGGTGAAACATCAATTCTTTTTCAAATGGTTGCCAAACCATATTTACTAGAAAGGATTAAGAGTTCTCAGACCGATGATGAAGAATTTCAAAAGAATATTAAAGCTGTGAATGATGGGAGATTGAGAGAATTTGTGTATGAAGATGGAATTTTGAAATTTAGGAAGAGACTTTGTATTCCCGATATACCTGATCTAAAAAGGGAATTGTTGGATGATGCTCATAGTTCCAATTTCTCTATACTCTCTGGGAGCACCAAAATGTATAGAGATTTGAAGGAAAATTTTTGGAGGGACAACATGAAGAGGGAGATTTCCGATTTTGTGTCAAGATGTATGGTTTTTCAACAAGTGAAAGCTGGAAGGCAATAGCCTGGTGGAGTATTGCAACCTCTTCCCATACCTGAGTGGAAATGGGATAATATCACGATGGACTTTGTCATTGGACTACCAAAGACTCCTAGAAGGAATGATGCAATATGGGTTATTGTTGATCGTCTTACCAAGTCAGCACATTTTCTTGCTATAAGAGAAGATCTACCACTAGAACGTCTAACAATACTATATATTGATGAAGTTGTGAGACTTCATGGAGTACCCCTATCGATTGTTTCTGATCTTGATCCCCGTTTTACTTTAAGATTTTGGAAAAGTCTTTAGAAAGAATTGGATACTGAACTTCGTTTGAGTACTACCTACCACCCTCAAATAGATGGACAATCAGAACGAACTATTCAAACCTTAGAAGACATGTTGAGATCCTACTCACTTGACTTTTAGGGTATGTGGGGTCAATATTTACCTCTCGTAGTATTTCCCTATAACAATAGCTTCCATTCGAGTATTCAGATGGCACCATATGAAGCGTTATATGGAAAGAGATGTTGCACACCAACATGTTGGGATGACGTTGGTGAAAGAAAACTTGTAGGTCCAGAACTGGTGGAGGAAACGATGGAAAAGGTGAAGGTAATCAAAAATCACATCAAATCAGCTCAAAGTAGGCAGAAGAGTTATGCCGATAATCGAAGGAAGGATTTGGAATTTCAAGTCGGTGATCATGTTTTCCTGAAGGTATCTCCATGTAAGGGAGTCATACGTTTTGGTAAGAAAGGTAAATTGAGTCCCAGGTACATCAGACCTTTCGAAATTCTAGAATGAATTGGGGTTTTAGCTTACCAATTGGCAAACCCGCCAAGTCTCTCCAAAGTTCACGATGTGTTCTACGTATCTCTGTTGAGGAAAGACATGCCTGACCCAACGCATGTACTCACCTATGAGGAATTAGAACTGGAACCCGATCTGTCTTATTGCGAAGAGCCCATCAAGATTCTTGATACGAGAGAACAAGTACTAAGAAACCGGACGACTCGTCTGGTAAAAGTCTTGTGGAGAAACCATAAGATGGAAGAGGCAACGTGGGAACCCGAGGAACTTATGATGAAGAACCACCCAAGTCCTTTCATGCGGTAGTGCTCTAGAAATTCCTAGGATGAAATTATTTTAAGGAGGGGAGAATTTAACACCCCAATCTTCTACGGTACGCTTCTCTTTGAATAATGCAATAGCATGTGTTGTATGCAACATCGAGTTCTAACACACCACAAACAATCAAACTAGCTGTTATGAATAGTAATACCTACTTTTTGAAATTTTATAAATTTTATTTTTCAAAATGGACTTCATTTTTGGATTTGGAATATAGAAATTAGCCTAGGGTGAATTTTTGGTATTTTTCTGAAAAATTTCATTTTTTGATGAATAGTGAAACTACTAAGTGGTAGTTAAAAACTGAATTTTTCATAAAACTTAATTTTACCGCTTCTGTGATTGGAATTTCGAAAATTTGAGAGACATGGTTAATATCAAGGAGTAAAATTTGGTTCATTGAGATGAAATTAATTTTTGGTGAATAGTTACTTTTTACTTTTATTTACCACGGTTAAAAGTAAATAGGGTAATTAAGAGTAAAAATGATATTAATATTACACTAACACGTGTCCTAATTCTATTGGACAAGTGTATCTCGACCAAAAATAACCTTAGGAATAAAATATTATCATTTAGGTCCACTTGTATTAGATTAGGACATTTATTATTATTTAATTCAAAGAAGAGTTAAAAGAGTTAAAATCAAAGTTTATTTACTAAAACATTTTAATATAGGGTTATACATTAGGTAAATTCAATTGTAAATATTTATTAGAAAGATAAAACGATTTACTACATAATTATATTTTATTTATAATTTTTAGACAATAAATAATTTAATTTATTTATGACACAATGATGATGCAGTAATTTCCATAATAGTGTAAAATTAAAATAATTGATATTATAAATACACAAATAAATATAATTTGAGACATTTTATGAATTAAACTATTTTTATAGGTTAATATGACATTTTATTATTGACGTAATTAACCTTTTTCTAAGTAATCATTCTGTTATGATTTTCACAAAAATCAATTATTGAATAGTGTCAAAATTGACATAAAATCATTTTTAAAACAATTATTATATTATTAATTGATATTAAATTCCTAAAAATATAAGGTTTGTCCAAGAGACTTATTTCATGATATTTGTATCATTAATGGACCACTTGAGGGTATCTTGGATGTATATAGTAAGTTTATTAACCATATAATATAAAAATACAAAGAGACATTGTAAAAGTGAAACTAATTAACTAAGAGTTAATACTTAAAGATAAGGTTAATATAATAACCCAAACCTGTCTAAACTCTATTGGTTGAGTGTTTTTCGACCCATCCCTACCTTAACCATTAAATAATCCACATTGGAGCCATTAGGCACCGAATATGAATTTATTATAAAATAATATTTCTAGCTTTTCCAAAGGTGCCCATCACCCCTCTTATAAAAGGGAACTCACCCTTCTCATTAATTCACACCTTCAAAGCCATTTGGATCGGACAAACTATGCCCAAATACTCTATAAACGTCCCTCACTACAACATATAGGCCTTAGTTTGATCATAAATCCAACCTAAGGATCCATTTTTATCAAATTAAAAGGAAGAACCTGAAGAATAGGTAATGTTTTCACCACCCTTTTTAAAATTCATTTCTTCTTCCACTTCTTCTTTCTTTGTTATTACCATTCTAAAATAATGAATCCAGTATCTCCTATATATATTAATATTATTATAAATATGGTACAACCATATTCAGTATTCTATCCATCCTTTGAATGACATGTCACCATACGTGTGTACGTACGGCTTACCGTCTCCACGTCGTGGTGTAATTGTTATTCAATATATTATTATTTGGATGGGTAAAATAATGACTTTTAATTCATGTAAATAATAAATATAACATCATAATAATTCTTTATATATGATATAACATCCAATTATATATTATTTTAATATCAAAAGAATGATATTGTCACTCGTGCGTACGTACGGACTCCCGTCTCCACGAATGTGATGAGATTCACTCTCCATCATATCCATTCAAGTATAATTATCATTTGATGATTAATAATAGTATTCAAGGATTTGATATCATTCTGGATATGAATAAGATACAACCTATCCATAACAAACACGGGTTATTTAACAAAATATATAAAAGAAAAGGAGTAAGTTGACACCGAAAACGATGATAATTCTAAGATAATATTAACAAAGCAATGTTAAAAGATCATATATGATATCATATTAATGTAAATGATTCATGAATAATTTAATAAAAATTATTTCACCATTATACAGGAGGTTAACCTACCCTCAACCAAGGAAATGTACAAGGTAAGGGTTTATTTTTCAATCTCTTCATTATTCGAGGTTGTTTATACGTAATAATCTACTGGGACTTCTTTATCATCCACATCCATGTTTCTTAAAAATGTATTTCCAAACATTTTTACTATTTACTATAATATGGGTTAAAGTCAATTATACCCTTGTTTGACTTTTTATAAGAGGTTTATAAAGGAATCTTTCCATCTTTTTCCAAACAAGGTGCTTTTTAACCTTTTCAACAGAATTAAGGTAAGAATGCTTTTTTTAACTTATACAGCGGGTGCGGCTATTTTCTGTCATTATAAAATCTTCAAATCTTCCCTTACAATATTATAAGAATATTTTCAAAGAAAATGTTTTATTTTATATGAATCTTAAATGATTTCAAAATAAAAATAGATATTTCTCTAAAAAGAGTTTTGATTTCATCTATGTCAACATCCTTTGATGGATTTTAAGCTTATTTGAACCTGATTTATTATGAAACAAAACTTCCATATTGTGTTGAAGTTTTTTGGATATGTTTTACTATGGATATGTTATTTTTATACCCTTCATGGTTTATGGTGAAAGTATTTACATTTCTTATGGTAGTTTTAATAAGAATGTTTATGTTATATTTAAACTTTTTCATATGGGAATGCATTGGACTTAATATGTGACGGGTGGAGCCTGCTATAGCTCCTCGATGCATCGGTAGGTCTCATGAGACAAAATAGTTTCTTGGCACAAGGCCTTGGCAAAATATTATTTGTAGTCTTGGCATGAGGCCTTGTCTATGTGGTTATGATAGTTTTTCATTATGCATTACATCATTATGAAAGTGTTTATTGATATTGCATGTGATTATTCGATTAGTAGAATATCCATGTGAATAAGTAAATGGAATTATTTCATTTTATTTTTTCCATAATATGTTGAAGTTCAAGTTTAAAAGGCTTTTGTTTTAGTTATACATTGCCTTAAATATTTATTCTTATTTATGAAAGTTTCCGCTATATTGTTATCCTTACTGGGAATTTGAGCTCACCCCTTTTCTATGTTTTATTTTTCCCAAGATGTGAACAAGTAAATTATGAATGACCTGTAGGGATAGTATGAGGGGATAAGAGTGTGGAATTTGGAGACTATGTTGTTTTAGTTTTCATTTTTATGATGTAATGTAAAACTTTATGAATATATCTAGTGTTTCCAAGGCTAATAAACTAATTGGTCTTTTGAGACTTTACCTTTCTTGTGATCATTCCAATGTTATGTAATAATGCACCGATTCTGGGTAACTGGGGTCGGGGCGTTACATACATAATATTAACATGATCACAAGAGATCTAGTCTTGAATGACCAATTAGTTTAGTATCCTTGGAAGTACTAGATACATACATGATTTTTACATTACATAATGAAATGGGAAAAAAATTTGTCTCCTTTAGAGAAACTCATATCCTAAAGACTATCCCTACAAGTCAATCATAATATAATTCTTAACATCTTGGGAAAAATAAAACATAAGAAATGGGTGATATCAGATGCTTAGTAATGATAACAATATACAAGAAACTATCATAAATAAGCATAAACATTTAAGGAAATGTATAAGACTAAAACACAAGAATTTTAAACATAAACTTCAGTATAATATGGAAAATATAAAAAACATAATTCCATTTACTTATTTACATGTATATTCTACTAGTCGAATAATCACATGTAATATCAATAGCTAATTTCATAATGATGGAATGTATAGTGTCGGACATCATAACCATATAGTAAAGGCCTCGTTCCTAGACTAAAAATAAATATTTTCTCAAGGCCTTGTGCGAAGACACTATTTTGTCTCATGAGACCTACCGATGCATCGAGGAGCTATAGTGGGCTCCACCCATCACTTACTAAGTCCAAAGCATTCTTCATATGAAAAGGTAGAAACATAACATAAACATTTGTATTAAAACTAGCATAAAAAATGTTAATACACTAACCATACACCATGAATGGTATAAAAATAACACATCCATAGTTAAACATATCACAAAACCTTCAATACTATATGGAAGATTTTATGATAATAAATCAACTTCAAACAACTGTAAAATCCATCAAAGGATGTTGACGTAGATGAAATCAAAACTATTTTGAGAAAAATATATCTATCTATTTTGAAATCATTTAAAAGTCACGTAATTATAAAAGAAAACATTTATTTTGAAAATATTCTTATAAGATTATAAGTAAATATTTTAAGGTGTTATAATGGCGTAAAATAGCAGCACCCACTGTATAAGTTAAAAAACATTATTTCCTTAATTTGTCGAAAAGGTAATAAAGTAACTTGTTTTGAAAATGATTGAAAGATTCCATTAAAAAAAATTATAAAATTTAAAAAAAGGGTATAAATTAATTCAACCCATAGTCTAGTAAATATTAAAAATGTTTTGAACTACATTTTTACGGAACATGGATGTGGCTGATAAAGAGGTCCTAGTAGATACACAAAAACAACCTCGGATAATAAAGAGATTATAAAATTAACCATTACCTTGTACTTTTCCTTGTTCAGTGGTACTTGAACCTCATGTATAATTGTTAAATAATAGTTATAAAATTATATAAGAACTAAATACATAAATATGATATCATATATGATCTTCTAATATTGTTTTGTTAATGATATTTCAGTAGTATCATTATTTTGGTGTTAACTGATTCATTTTCCTTAATATGTTTTGTTACATAAGTCATGTTTATTATGGATAGGATGTATTTTATTTATATATATATAAGGATATTAAGTTCTTTAAACATTATTTTTAATCATAAAATGAAAAGTATTCTTGAATGGTTACGATGGGGAATGAATCTCATCGCGTTTGTGGAGATGGTAATCTGTATGTACGCTCGAGCGACAATATCATTCTATTGATGGTGAAATCATATGTAAGTGGATGGTATATCACATATAAAAAATCATTAAAATGTTATATTTATTTTTTACATCAATTATACATAATTATTATACCCATCCAAATAATGAAGTGTTGAATAACAAACTACACCACGATGTGGAGACGGTAAGCTGTACGTACGCACGAATGGTGACTTTGTCATTCCTAGGATGGATAGAATAATGAATATAGTTGTACCATTTTTATAATAACATCATAGTATATATAAGGTAATGGATTTATTATTTTATAATGGAAACAAAAAATAAAGAGGAAGTGGAAGATGAAAAGAACTTGAAAGATGTGATGAAATATTTACCTCTTCTTTGGATTCTTCCTTTTGATTAGATCAAAATGGATACCTAGGTTGGATTTCTGATCAAGGTAAGGCCTATAGGTTTATGTTAAGGTAGTTTGAAGGATATTGGGTCAGGGTTTGGCTGAGCCAAAAGGCTTTGGAGGTGTTAATTTGAGAGAAGGGGAAGTTCCCTTTTATACGAGAGGTGAGGGTCACTTTAAGAAAAGTTGGAAATATTATTTTATAATAAAATCATTTTCAGTTTCTAATGCATCCAAAAGGATTAATTTCTAGGATAAGGTGGGTTTTAGTGTAAAATATCTCAAAAAATAGGATTTATACAGGTTTAGGTCACCATATTAGCCCTAACTTTTAGATTTATCTCTTAGTTAAATAGTTTAACTTTTACCATATATTCTTGTATTATTATAATAAATGGTTAATAAACATACTATAAAAACCAAAGAGAATCCCAAATAGTTCATTATTGAATTATCTAACCTTATATAAGTCCTTTGTCCAAACATTATATTTTTATAAACATTATATTAATTAAAAATTTAGTATTTTTTTAAAAACTCATTTATGTCAATTTTGATACTATTTAGTATTTGATTTTTTTTAAAAGCCATAACAACTTATCACTTCGGATAAAAATTATTTAATCAACTCTTACATGTCATATTAACCTATAAAATTATTTTAATTCCTAAAAATTCTCAATGTACATTTATTTGGATATTTATAATTTCAATTATTTTAATCATTCATTAATAAAGTAATTACTGCATCATCATTGTGTCATAAATAAATTTTATTATTTAATGTCTAAAAATTATAAATAAAATACCATTATGTTGGAAATATTTTTATAATTATAATTAATATTTATAGTCTAATTTATCTTATGTATAACCCTATATTAAATTTTTTTTAGTTATGAAACTTTGAATTTAACACTTTTAACTCTTCTTTAAATAAAATAATAATAAATGTACTAATCTAATCCAAGTGGACCAAAAGGATCATAATTTATTACTAAAGATGATTTTGGTCAGAATACCCAAATCCAATAGAATTAAGACATGTGTTAAGGTAATTATAATATCCTTTTTACCCTTAATTACCCTATTTACTTTTAATCATGGTAAATAAGTCAAAAGTTACTATTCACCAAAAAATTTGTTCATCTTATTGAACCAAATTTTACTTACTAATGTCAACAGTTTCTCTTGGATTTTTGAAATTAAATTCACATAAGTGGTAAAATTATGTTTTTTGCAAATTTTCAAATGTGCCTATAATGTGGGTAAAAGATGGAAAAAAGTTCAATAAACTTTTATATATCTAAACTTATTATAAAATGACTCTAATGAATTAAATTGTACTAATATAGGTATTATGTGCCTATATTTACATTAAAATAAATATAAATTAAAAATAATTATTTAAATAAAAAAGTCGGTTTTAAACTATAACGCAGTGTTTTTCACTGTTCATCAAAAATTGAAAGTTCTCCAAAAAATATGAAAAATTTACCATAATATAATTTTAATATTAAAAATCCAAAAATGAAGTCTAATTTGAGACATAAAATTTATAAAATTTCAAAAAGTGGGTATTACTATTCATAGCGGCTAGTTTGATTGGTCATGGTGTGCCTGAACTTGAAGTTGTGTACAACGCAAGCTATTGTATTATTCAAAGAGAAGCGTAGCGTGGAAGATTGGGGTGTTATAGACTCCATTTGTCCTTGATCTCCTTTTCAAAATCTTGCAACATACCTTGCAATAACCCCCCTTTAGATAACACAATTTCATTAGTTTTAGAACGTCATGTGATGTAATAAGAAACGCCCTTGGACAAAAATCATATTCAAGCTGATATCTTCATGAATACATCCATGGACTTGTTCCTTTTGATGTTGAAAACTTTTAGTTTTTTGATGCTCAAAACACAGATTGAAGGTGATGGATTCAATAAGTAATACCCCACATGTCCCTAGTTTTGCGAAGGAGATACCAAGTGTATGAATCCCATGCACAAAGGCAGGTTGACAATTCTTTATCTCAGACCTTTTCTATGCAAGCGGTATCAACAGGTAGCTTCAAAAAATTCCTGTGAGTCCTTCATGTGATCCCTTAGAGATCATTTGGTGTGTGGGGTTAATTACCAACAAATGACTCTTTATCATGTGAATCTAAGGAGCAATGCCCTCGATCTCATGATGTTCCTCATTCGACCTCATGGTGCAAGATTTAGGATGTGCACCACTTTCATTCATCCACCACACATCCTGAATGACCTTCACTCGGAACACATGATCCCAGAGTGATGGAACCTCACACAACGTGATAATACAGGCCCTATAATGAATGGATCACCCAGGATGATTCCCAAAATTATATTCTAGTTAAAATGAAAACCCCTAATCTTTTAAATACTATGAGCGGTTTTGTCTTACAGTGATGACATACAACCTTGGACATGGCTGTTTTGGCCTGAAAACACCCCATGTGGGTCCTTGGCGTGATATTAGAGACCATCACAAGACCCTTTGTTGAAGTTAGGCAATCCATGTGAATAAATGAGCCTCCATGCATTGTGATGTCTGATGAATCCTTGAGAATATCCACCTTGACATGCAGCATCCCCGTGGGCACCCCCTTCATGAAAGGAATATAATGGGTATATCCAACCCATATGTACGTGGAACCATAAAATAGACCCACTCATGGTCTAAGAATCTATCGTAAGGCCACTTCAAGTTCATGTGAGTTACGGGACCTTCATAGGGAGCCATTATGTGATACCCTAGGAGGTGAATCTTGGAGAAAACCCTCAGATATGCATCCTTCTACCTGTAAATATTGGTGCCCATATCCACATAAGTAAAAATCCATTTGTACACAAACTTAAACACTTATATAGGTGAAAAAACCCTAAACACATCCACCAAACCTCACTGTATGAGTAGTTGAGGGATACATGATCATAAGAGTCTTTGATGGGATCATAATGCCGTTGAGAAACCTTGTAAGAGTCACATTTTTCATGGGGAAAGCCTTGGAAATTTGGTTTGACCTCATGATAGTTATTCAACATGTCACCATTGTCACGTGGTAATACAAATACAAGCCAAATTGATCTGTAAATAGCCATTGGACATGTCTACGTTGTCATGTGACAAGACTAGAACAAGTCATATCGATCATGTGAAATGCCTTGCAGTTTTTCATCTTCATCATGAAAAAATATTCAAGATAATGCACATTTATAATGAGGATTTATTGAAATGTTAGTATGATCATGCGATTTTCCATTGACAGGTCATCATTGTCATGTGATAGTCCAGAGATGAGTCAAGTTGATCATGAAACAATTCATAGTCATGTCTAAGAAAATTTGGTTGATCATGCAGAAGATACTATATATGTCTAATTTGATCATGAAAAAGATCAGGGACATGTCAACATAGATCAAGTGATGCATCCAAGGTAGGTCAGGTAGACACCCTTGTATTTGTCTACTGTGTCAGTTTGATTCCCTAAACAGGTTAGGAAGACAATCAATACATGTCCAACAAGCATCCAAGACAAGTTATGAAAATCCATTATGACTTACCCACTTTTTCTAGAAGACCTACCTTGAATCATACAATGTGGACCTCAGAAAATAACTTTCATCCCTATTCCCCTTTTATATGGGAGGCTTCCTTTATAAGCAAGGGTTATGCACTAATGAAACCCTCCCAATGTCAAACTCTCAGACAGAAATTTTATGGTTACCACCGATATCTAATCCATCATAAGATAAATAAGGAGTGTTTCCAAGGGCATGCATAGGGTGTAATCGCTAATTATCAAAATAATATAATATGTCCCCAAGGATTAGGTTGTCTCAGTGCATAATCCCCAATCAAAGGGAAACCTTAGTGAGTAAGAACCGACCAAAAGGGAATCCATCTTGGTATAATCCCTTAGAATTCCTAAAACCTCAAGGATAATAATAATAATGTCTCCAAATGTGATCACCCACCTTGTCTCATCATAAGGTTAGGGGATAAATGAATTATGAGAACTCTAATTCCCACTATATTTGGCATACATTGAATGGCTTTGAGAGGCCTGAGCTTCAATGGGAATCCACTTCGGTGTAATCCTTTTCATGTCCCAAGTATTCTTGACTTGGGGGACTAAATTATCCCATAGGTCTAAAATTCCATCTCATCCATCATCAGATTATATTTGGGGTCATACACATGCATTAATTTAAGTATAGGCCCTGATTATGCCCTCTTGTCTGAAAATCCCATTAGTCAGTTAGGGGACAAACTGAACTATGAGGACTCTGATTCCTGTTATAAAACAAGATACATGGGATTCTGTATTAATGCCACAGATCCATACCATATCCTCTATGAGATGGTTAATCATTCCCCTTGAAGGTAAACTTTAATGTGTAAGCCTCATATGAATATTCTAACTTGAAATATTTACAATCTATTATTATCTCTTTTTTCTCACAATGATCATGGATCACATGAACTTAGATACCAGCGATGACTATATCAAAAGAATGTTTAAAATTCACCTTGTGAGGGTCTATAATTGTTTTTTAAGTCTAATTATATCTCATCTCTGATCAAAGGACCATATTCTGGAAGAATAAATCCAGGGCAGTCTCATATGCATAAATCCTACCTAGGGCCTCTATTGTCATATATTTTATAAAATGGACACCCGTTACAATAACTATGTACACTATGATTCCTATTTTAAATATGATATGTAGGAATCCTCATCGATGTCTAAGCTTGACATTCACATCCTTACCACCTGATGTTAAACAACGTTGATGGGTCCAGTCATATAACCTTAAACTATGGAAAAAACTACAGAGATTTTGATTCTTATTTTTACAGGATACATAGAATGAATCATAGAATTCCAATCCGATATCCAAGACCCAAACCACCTCCTTGGATGGAAATAAACTCCAAAGATCTAAAACATTTCCATAACCCAAAGTATCATAACTAAATAAGAGAGTGATAGAGTACCCGTGATATGCACACAATTGTTCGGATCAATACATGTTCTTAATAAAGTCATTAGAAAGGAGCTAAATAGTCATGTATCGGGGTCTGGGAAGGATTTCACAAACTTATCTTAAATCTATTAGAGATTCTTGAATTAGGAAACAATTCCCCCCAAATGTGTCATGTACCTGACCTCCCATCCTCCTGACCAATGTGTGTTTTTAAGAATCATCGGGTGTGAAACTCCAAAGGACAGACTACCTTTGGTAAGCATGTCTATACCTAGTTATGGATGTGGGAACAATTGGGATTTTCTAGGGAGGACTAAGAAAATTTAAAACCCAATGCAAGTGATCGGGTATGTCCTTAAACCCCTCATAAATATAATAGTAGACTAGAATCCCATCAATATCTTAAATCCTAAAAAAATGCTAAAACCGACGTGAATTCATTTAAGTGTGCCAACACTTTCTTGGGTCAAAAAGTATAGATTTTTCAGTGCCCCTCTGGATAGTTTTTTTCTACTCATTACACAAAAAAATGGTGAACCCATCATATTTCGTTTAACCACACTAAACCTAGGGTAAATATAAGGGAATTCCTATTTATCCTTTAATTGTGATGGTTTTTGATCAAACATATAGTCTTATATTAGATGATTCACTAATAAGGTGTATTTTTTATTCTCAAAGACTTCTCAAGATTCAAAGAAATCAAAATGAAATCATCGAATGTGCCAACAGATTTTGAGATCACGGGACAAGATACTTTGGCCCTAAGGCCCCGACATACATTGTCACCAACACACCACTTCCAGTGTCAATTGGGGAATTTCGTGGTCCTAGAATACCGCATCAATAGCTCCATACCAAATATATAATTAACCCATGAAATATTTTTTAGGAAGATTTCCCACTGACCTTCTTTCCCATGACAGTCCATATGAGAGGAATTATACCTTATTGCCACATTCAGGTGCATTGGGAGCCTATCCCTATAGTGAAATAATACTAACCTTAACTACCTCATGGAGGTGGATGATGATAGTGAAAATGATAAATCAATCACTTAGGAGCATCCTATGAAGGCTCCCATCCATTATAATCATCATCCTTGACATGTGACGATGATTCCATAAAGAGTTGCATAGGATGTTGTGCCAACACCAACTGTCCAATTTGGGGCACCCAACGGGAGATCCTACCAGGGTTATTCAAACAATACAACTTTGGAGCACGCTTATTTCCCTACTACTACCAATTTTTATAAGGCCTGCCTGTGCATCTTGACAGTGTCCAAGAGTCAATCACAGATCATCTCTAAAAATGACCCTCTCAAATGGAACAGCGGGCATCGACCCTCTGAATGGTATAATATGCACAGACCTTCCAAATGAGATAATCTATTGAGGAAGAGAACCAACACGCTTATGTCTCATTTAGTATGATATCAGTCAGAACTGAAGAATCCTCCTCAGATATAAACAATCATGCTTCTAAAGGGTACAGTCATGACCACATAGAGTCATCTAATCAATGAATGTTTGGCTTGCCTTCATCTACGTGCACATGAAAATAAATTACCAGCAGTGTCTTTCATGCATCTAAAACTATATTGATATTTCAGAGGGTAATGATAATAGAACACATGAACATTGGTAGTAGTGGATTCAGTATCTAGGGTCAACATTGGAACTCCCATTATCATCAACTTTACCTACAATTGATAGAGGAAAGGTTGTTTTCATGGATTCTACTAACCATCTCCTTGAGGATGATAAGAAAATTTCTGCAAAAGAAAATATCACTCAACTCTAACAAGAGAGTAAGTATCTCTGGGAGATAATTGTAGGAATAATCCTTAAATATCTACCTCAGGATTATGTACCCAAGCCTGATTATGAAATCATACCTTTTAGTGATGTTCCCCAACCTATAGGGCTAGGGTAATTTTCATAATTTTCATCTGCTCATCGAATGAAATCCAAACATTATTCCACCTCACCCCATCCTACAAGGTTTGGGGGGGATTTTATATTTCTAAGACCCCCAACCCAGAGGGTTGGGATAATTCCCATATTTTCCACCTCCTCATCAAGGATATTCAATAAACCATCTACCCTCATATATTTCTATTTATACTTTAGGATATTCGAGTTCTTTTAATCAATGGTAACTATCTATGTCATCCAAAACCCCAAATGCTTCAACACATGCCCCCATAAAAATAAAGACTGAGTCTATATACCCCAAGATCCAAACTCAGCCATGCACCTGCACCAATAGAGGTATAGATAACATGTGGGAGAAGAATATTTCTTTCCCTTATCTTGAAGACAAAAAATGAAAATTTTATTCCTTCCAATCAAGATATATTCCTAGGTATTTCACCTATTCCATGGAAAATGATTTGATAGGGCTCTTGATGATGAGAAAGAAAAGTGGGGAAAGGATGGTAGGCAATATCAATCATTTCTCCAACCATCTAAGTCTTGGGAACATGATAGAAGGTTGGTTTTACTTTAAAGACCAGCTTCATGTATAGATGGACATGGGGATATTGGAATCACCAGTACCGGGATCCCTACACCCATCATCTGAGCACTCTGAACAATAAACACAAGTTGTGCAGCAGATCATGAGTTACATACCTCTCAGGGATAAGTGACCATCTTTGAAATCAAGATTTAAAAATCCTATTATTTCCCTACAAAACATTTTCTCAGGTATTTTGACTATTCCATGAAAATTAGTTTGGTGTAACGCTAGAAAATAAGAAATACGAATGAGGTAGGGTTGATAGGCCATGAAAAACATTTCTGCTATCATCGACAGATCTAGAATAAAATAGAATGATACTTTTCCTTGAAGGATTAATTGGAGGTATAAGTGAGTATAGGCATAATGGAATTGAAGTATACCAAAACTCATGTAATATATATAATAGTTATCCAAGTTCCATCGAAAGATCTAATCTCCTAATAGGTTACTGGCCATGTCCTTACCACAATACATTAATCTTCAGAGCCAATTTCCTTACTGAAAAACATTAAACTACATGGAAAATGTCCATATTGCAGGATGTTAAACCGCATGTCCAATGTCCTTACCAAAAATCATTAAACGACATGTCCATCATCATTACCATAAGATGTTAAACTGCATGGGTGATGTCCATACCGCAAGATGTTAAATTGTATGGCCAATGTCCTTACCAAAATACATTAAACTGAAGGGCCAATGTTCTTACCACAAGAAATTAAAATTCACAGCCATTGTCCTTACCGTAATACATTAAAAAACACGTCCATCATACATACCTCAATACGTTAAACTACATGGCCATCATCCTGACTGAAAGATGTTAAACTTCATTTTCTTCATCCTTAGAGCATGAAATTAAACAACGCATCTGATTTCTTTGCTACAAGACACTATGTTTAATAGCCACTAACCTCACTTAAAGAAGTTAAATGGCATAGATCATGTCTTTACTTCATGATGTTAAACTGCATGACTCATGTCCTTTCCACATGACATTAAACTACATAGGTTTTCATAGAACAATATATGGATTGATTCTCATTTTCATTGAGATACGTAGGGATTCCTCGATCCTATATATCATTCCAACCACCACATGATGTAAAATACTCATATCTTATCCTTCATTTCCTCTATGTAGTGAAATAAACCCTTTTTATTCCTTGTTTCTCACACTAAGAATAGATCATGTGAGATTAATAATTTCATTAAGGGTTTCCACTCACAAAACAAGGAATGGAATCTTGTGATAAGATCATCATGGTCCTAATTGAAATACTATAAAAGGAATACCCTGATTCCTCACCGTATGATGTTAAACTATAGGGTTGAAGTCCCTTACATGAAATTAAACTATACATTCCTATGGACATTACCTGAGAGGATCACGGTTTTTGGTGTTGGTCTCCTACCACACCTGTATTCCAGAACCATGTATATCTTGACTCTTATTCTAATGAGATATGTAGTGGCACTTGGATTATATATCATGTCCTAGACACCCATTTTCACATCTTGACCTCAAGACATTAAATTTCACAGCTGATGTCCATTATTTAGGACATTAAACTTCATGGATTTTCTAAAACTACGTACCACTTGATTCTCATCCAAATGAGATATGTAGAGATGCCTAGATACTATATCCTAGTTCAGAAATCTATATTCTTATCCTTATTTCATGATGATAAATATCATGTAACACATCCAAGTTACAAGATAATAAATTGTGTGACATTTCAATCTCTAGAAGACATCATCAACAAAAAGTGGAAATTACAATTGTTATAAGAACCACTGATGGAGTATTATCTCATACCAACTATATAAAAAAACCACCAATACCCTTTAGTCTCCTTCTAAGGGTATTCTATGACAGGTCACCTCCCTAAAAAATTAGATATGGTCATTAAGGAAACCTTTTCAAAATGAAAAAAGCTACAGACCAAAGAGGGTAGGCTCATATTCCTTCTCACTTAGAGAAAGTATGTGGACATATTCCTCTATAATTCATGGTGGAGGTGCATATACCTACCCCCAAGCATGAAGTAAATTTTTATATTTCAATGATACAATGAGGATATGAGTGGGTGTATATTCCCACTTCAATCAAAGGAATTGGACAAAAAATCCTAGTATCTAAGAGAATACATGCATATATTCCTATACTAAACCTATTGAAGTGCCAATGCATTGTGATAGAAATAGAGGATCTTTGACAGTATATTCTATTTAAGATGCAAGGATAGGTGTATATTCATATCCTTATATCTAGGGAATCTCAACACTTTGATAATCAGGAAAAGGTGGTTACTTAGAAGAAAGCGCATATTCATGCACCCACTCAGGATGATTATCGGAATATCTCAGTAAAGGACAAGGCATAAGACAGAGATCATATTCCCATTCCAACCGAGGATTACAAGGTGAGAGTGGTGAATGCCTTAGGATGAGATCATATCCCTGCCACAATAGTCTGGAAACATATTCCAAAGTCCCGAGATAGGGTTCATATTCCCATCATGGTCGGGGCATACCAAGTGATAATGGAACAAGCCTTGGGACATGTTCATATTCCTATCAGTGAATCTACCTATAATATTCTATAAACTCATGTAAACCAGGTGCATATTCTTGATTATTGTAACAAATGGCTACACCAGCATCCTTATGAGGCAACACAAATGGAGTCTTATATCCCTTCTCCCATTTTGGAGGTCTGTCACAATATTTCTATGTGGAATGTATATCCGGACCAGGCTCCTATTCCAACACCAACTAGGTTCCATCAAGTGAGAGCCACACATACCTAGGTATGGGTGCATAATCCTATCGAAAAAGACTATAAGTATATTCCAATGGCCCAGGATCAGGATTATATTTCGATTCTAGCTAAATTCCACTAAGAGAGAGTGGCATACACCTCAGGACAAGCTCATATCCCTATTAGAGAATTGCATTAGCATATTCCAACAAATTCTTAGTTGTGTGTTAATATTATCATGATATCAGATGGGTATATAGATGTTCCAAAAACCATTATAGAGCAGCCTCATATCCTAGTACAATTTCAAAAAGAATGTCTTCATATTCCAACCTCGATGTAGATCAAACCCATATTCCCAATCTTCTCAATGATAGTTTCCATGAGGTTTTTCAAGACACATTCCAAACACCATAAGTGTCCCTCAAATCTCCCACCAAAGTAGAAGCCATTCATTACCATAATAGTCCTCATTGTGGTAGTGTGGAGATGGATCAGAGGGTCTCTACCCCTAAAATACATCGTGGTCAACCTCCCCATAGTGATATATCTCTTGTAAAAGTAAATCCTCCCCTTACCCAGACACATTCATATAGATATATTCTCTAAAATATCAGGAAACTCCATATAGAAATATTATCACAATACTGGGGTTAACCATATATAGTGCCCCAGTAACCTTCTGTAGCACTTCACCACTGTAAACAAGAAACCCAGAGAGGAAACATATTTGGTCTGACCCAGGTAAAGATATATAACTCTAATGAAGAAGTAAAAAACATACAGATATGGAGACTATTAGTAGGAATAATCCTCCCAAACATTCTTAGATTTTTTCCCATTTCCAATCGTGATATCCCAAATGGGTCAAAAAGTAAATGTAAGAATTCATCATAACCTCATGACATTAAATTGTACAGAGTACGTCTTAACCACGTGATGTTAAACTGTATGGAGTAAGTCCTTCCCACATGACGTTAAACAATTCAAATTTCATCCTAACCAAATGATTTTAAACTATACGATGTACGTCTTAACAACACGATGTTAAACTATACAGAGTAAGTCCTAACCACATGACATTAAACTGTACAGATTATGTCTTAACTAAATTATGTTAAAGAATATGGATTAAGTCCTAACCACATTACATAAAAATATATGGAGTTCATCTTAACCACGTGATGTTAAAATGTACAAATTTCATCTTATCCACATGATGTTAAACTATACAGAGTACGTCTTAACCACATAATGATAAACTATAAAAGGTTTTTATATACCACATGACATTAAAATTTATTGCATTTATCATTATTGTATGATGTAAAACTACACAGATCCATAGTCTTACCTCTTTTTTATGTCGGGTGACCCAATGTCCTTTCCACATGACATTAAACTCCATGGAGTTAAATAAATACGTATGGATTTATTCATTCCATTGCAAGATACATAGTGACTCCCAAACCTCTATGTTTTGGTCCCATCCACAACATAAATTTTCCTTCACATCGAGTGATATATGTCCTTAACAAAATATGTTGAAATGGAAAGCTAAAATTCATTTTTGCATGACATTAAACAAAACAAAGTTTTTAGAACTATTTATAGCTTGATTCTCATTTTCAATGAGACACTTAGGGATGCTTGGATGAAATATCTTGGTCCAGCCCCCACATGAGATATAATTCCCCTATCATGACTTGATTACCTCTGTATGGTGAGAGGAACCATTTCTATTCCTTGTTTCTCAAGCCTATCATATCTTATGGGAGCTTAGGAATTGATGTAAGTGATTTCCCATAAAAAAGGAAAGAAATAACAATATGGGTCCATCACGGTCCAGAATTAAAGGCCATAAAATTCACACCATAAGTTCATGACTCATGATGTTAAACTGCTTGGTTAATGTCCTTACTTCATGATATAAAACTGAACAGTCCCTAAATAACTATGTGTGGATTAATTTATTTCATCATAGGGTACATAGTAATTCCTAAATATCTAATCATGGGCTCATCTACAATAATCAACAGAAACAATGTCTTCCCCTTTGTACGGGCCAAACCTATGAAGATTGAGTTTCTCATTCAATAACTATGTTTGAATTGATTACTATCCTTACAAGATATAAAGTGACGTACATATTCCCAACTCTATGACCAGTCAAAAAATATAAGTATAAGAGTGCCACACTCTTTACGCATGGGTCAGACTTTTATAGGAAACTTCATTGAGGAATATATTTGGCTTGATTCCCATCACCATGGGATATGTTGTGACACCCAAAATTCCATTCATGGGCCCAGCTACAATACCACCATTTCATATTGGGGGACCCATGTCCTCACTACAAAACATTAAAATGCATGGCCCTTTAGAACTATGTGTGGTTTAATTCAAATTTTCATGAGATGCATAGTGATGCTCAGACTTACAACCAAGGTCCCAACCGCAACATTTTCATACGTTCACATCGGTTCTCAAATCCTTATCGCATGATATTAAATTTCATGGGAGTACCTACTTACTACACCATGATAAACTATATGGAAGTAAGTCCTTACCTCAGGATATTAAACTACAAGGTGAATGTCTTGGCCTCATGACATTAAAACTACATGATCAGAATGTCCTCATCGCTCGATGATAAAATACACATCAAATTTCCTTATTGCATGATGTTAAACTATAAGGATGATATTATGTCCCCACTACATGAAACAAAATTTTACAGGCCATCACCCATCACTATCCCTTATCAAAAGACCATAGGAGCCTTATCCTAGTCATCCAGAGTATAGGGTTCTTCCACCATATTTTGAATAACCCAAATCCATGTACTACACTTCATGTAATGAGTAGATAAATTTTCTACAAGCCTTTCATAAACCTTAGTAAATAAAATAGACATCTTGGTTTAGACATTTTATTGATGTAGAAGGGCTTAAGAACCACCAACCAGTGACATATTGGCCCAATATAAATGGATTTATGATTCTTGTAAGAATGAAATCATCGAGGCAGAACTCAAAACCTTAATTTGATCTGAACCTCTCCTAGTAAGACTATCCCATATCATTACTCATGACCTGAAAACCTCAATCCATGATTTATAATATTTCCATTCCCTACTCATAAGGATGGTGGGGTACTCCCATCCCTGGGTATCCTAATGGGGCTCTTTTGTAACATCCCACTTATTAGGTCCATGAGTTTCATGAACATAAACTTCCCAAAATTTGGTCAAGGTTGTGCAAACTTAACCTCTAGACTATGATGGTACAAATTGTAAGACCTTAAACTTCCATTTAAAGAGACTAAAAACTTTTCATGTTGAAAATATGAAATGGGAGAATTGAGTAAAATTCAAATCTTCACTCACCAAACACTTCATCTCCAGGGTTTAGGAAAAAAAATAAGGGTGAAAATGAATAAGGAATAAAATCACATAGGGACTACTCTATATCCCTAGTAAAAGACAAGTTATGCTCTCTAGACCTCTTGTTGAGGAAAAAATTAGAGTAATGTTTTTTTTCACATCTCCTTGCCACGATAATATGTTCACTACATGGTGACATAATTTTTAGGGTGCTCAAACCCTTCTTGGATATTACATTTTACATAAACCACACATCATGGTTTCAGTGCTCTGGGTACCCAAAAACCTCTCATTTACCTTGGAAATGAAAACCCCTCTCTCAGTTTGGCCACACTATTGATTTATAATGAATTTATACCCACCAATCAGTGATATCTTCGAGCAATACAAATGGATTTCTGATCCTTATGAGCTTGAAATCACCAAGGTAGGACTCAACACCTTAGTTTTATATGAACCACTCCTCGTGTGATTCTCCCATGTAATCCTCATGACCTAAGCACTATGGTACATGATTTACAATCCTAATACAAAATTATCCATGTGGATTCAATATCCTTGACATTACATCGACATGTTTTGTACCCTTTCTCAAGGTAGTAATGCAATACTCCATTCCCGAACCTTTGGTGGCCCACACCTCAGGATTTGAAACCATAGGGAATAGGGATCAAGATTGAAAATCATGAGCTAAATTATCCTAGGGTGATAGAGCCCTTCCAAGATAGCTCTCCTTCTATAACCAACTTCATTGGTCAGATATTTGATTATTCCCAAATCTTTCATAACCCTCATAAAGAAGTGGAGATCATCTTTGATTGGCCATGCTATCTATCCATAAGGGCTTTGACATGCCAACTAAAGGAATATCCTCATTGAAATAAATAATCTTCAATCCTCATGATCCCCAGTAAATCTATAGTGGAACTTAGCACCTTAGAGTTTTAAAGGTCATCCACGATATGACTACTCCATCCCATTTTCATGGACTCAAACTTTTGGTTTTTGATTTACATCACCCACATTCTAACTCTATAGGTGGACCTTGTATCCCTAGTATTTCACCCTCAACCATATTACATCCATAAATCTTTTATGAACCTTTGAAAAGAGTGGAAATAATATTTTATTGGGTATGATATCGATGCATCAGGGATTTAAACCACCAACTAAAAGCATATCCTCCTTGCACAAAAGGAACTCCAATCCTCAATATCTCGAGCAACACCACAATGTTACTCAAAACCCTAAAGTGTTTTGATTCATCCCAGGTCTTCCTATCCTATATTCACTACTAATCATAATCCAAGTTAAAAGACACTAACCTACGGTATATAAAAATTATGTGCTAGAAGAATATAAACTACAGTATATCAAGGTTTGAACTAAAATACCCTGGACTAAATCACATCAAAGTCTGAGATAGAATAATTTAAACTAAAGAACATCAATGTATGATCTAAAATAACCTAAACTAAATAACATAAAAGGTCTAAGATATAGGAATTTAAAATATAGCACATCAATGGTCTGAGCAAGAAGACTTTAAACTACAACACATCAAGGTCTAAGATAGAAAACCCTAAATTATAGCACATAAATGTTCTAATCTATAAGAACCTAAACTATAGTTAAATAATGGTCTATAATAAAAGACTCTAAACTATATAATAGTGATGGTCTATCTAGAAAGACCTTAAAATAAAAAAAAGACATGATACTCGCTAGGATGAAAACCCACTAAGGGCATCTTGGGCCAAAGTAAAGTCTTTACTCACTAGACATGCTCTTTGTGTAACCCATGAAATACTGATCATCTATAATATGGAAGAGGCGCATAAAATTTTAAGGTCAAAAACATGTAATAAGGTGACCTGAGTAGAAGGAATGTACATGCCCTCTAATTCTTCCTCCATATGAAGCTTAGGTAAAATATATAGAAAAAAATAAAATGATACAAAGATTGTGGGGATCATCATATGGATTTAGAAAAACTCAATCCATGTTCCCTAACTCCCTTTACCTAGGTAGAATTTTGAGTGTTCTACATTAGGGAAGGATACCATGCTCAAATTATCATTATAAATTAGATGATCTCAATACAACTAGAGTAAGAAATCAATGAATAATTTTATGTTATTGGGTATTCATGAACATTTCTCAAAGATTAACTTGTTGTAAGTCAAGCACTCAAATCCATGTAATTGGATCAGTTTGGGATTATGAATAAAGGATGGGTATTGTGGATGATCTTAGCAACCTTTCCACATGGACATGGATCTTTACCTAATATTTCATCAAAAAAAACATTGATATCACCCCTCCTTAATATGAGATAGATCTGTGTAAGGATACTAATCATATATTTCATTATCTATGAACCTATGTTCCTTATGCATGAGTTTGATCTACATAGTGGTATATTTTAGAACTATATAAGGATTGATTCTAATCCCTACTAGATATGTAGTGACATCCAAGTTCTTTACTTTGGATCCATCCACAAGTTCCATTCCACCCAATCTCTATTCAATTCTTGAATTCGTACACATTATGATCTCTATGTTCATATACCCCAAGCCAAATCCATTTCCTATTTCAAGTTTATCCAATAAGTTATGGTCATAAATCTCCTATGGATAGAAACTCAAATTCATCAATGAAATAATCTAGAAAAATCCTCTCATGGGACTTAGTGTCATGTCTCATCGGACATTAAGATATGTGGAAAAGTGATCTATGTTTACCTTAGGATATTATTCTTTTCATTTTGAATGAATCTCATTCTAAGGAGGGCTTTTTGTTGGAACAAATAATTGTGCATTTTACAATTTTAAATTGAATATTTCAAAAGTTTAAAGACTATATGAAAATATAAATATATCTGGCATGGTATCCAAGAATAATGGGCTTAGATAGAGAGGTGATACACTTTGAAACCTTACATTATATTTAGAAATTTATTTTTTGTATTTAAGAGTTTTATTACTGGCCATTTCCAAAAAATTATGGCCAGCCTCTAACTAGTTAGACCAACTCAACCATAGGCCCATGTGGGACCAGAGGTCGACTACACCCAATGGTAGTTAGCCTAGGCCATCCAGTAGACTGATGAGGGAGCATAGAGACCACAAGAGGCAGGTGGGTCCATTTATAGGGCATGTGGTGCATGTGGTTGAAGCCATACATAGCATGGGCTCAAAGCCCACTTGGATAAATATCAGGTGGAGGTGATGCATGTGGTGTGGGTGCCAAATCTCACTGCCAAGTCATCCCAACATTAGTCAACAAAGGGATTATTTATAGGAGGGAATTCATAGAGATATTTTAATAAGGGATGGGATTTTTTCATAGTAATCAAATCATAACTATCTAATTATTCCTCCTAATGATCTTTGTCATCCGAACGTGCCTTCCCATGATCCCATCCATTCGCATCAGTCTTCTGGATCATGAGTTAAAATTTGACATAATACTATGCCTACACAATTTTTAAATCAGACGATCTCACGCATCGTGAGACCTCATCTTCAACCTCCTACACCACTGGTTTTATATGGTGACTTGATATCATTCACATTATCATTCGGTGATCACCATGACCTCCACCTACAATCCTTCATAGATATGCATGTGAGTTTGAGAAAACCACCATGTTCTTATTACAGCTCCAATTGAGGGCACCAGCTACATGTCATGAGAGCTCCATCTATCACTCAAAGCCATTCCATGATCATCCTTTTATCATGTGATCGAAGTGAAGAAATTCGATGGTACCATCATAATAATTTTACAACCATAATCCCTTACACATCTTAATCAATTTTCATCTAAATTATGTTATATTTGTTAGATCACATGATGTTTTGGAAGAAAAATAAGGGTATGATGACCATGCATAAGCCTTCACTGCCCCATTTGGTTCATGCGACATCCCCCCTGTGGAAAGAAGAACCACCCTCAGTTCAACCTCTCCTATAAATACCCTCATCTCATCAAGAAAAATAGGCATGGAATATGAGGATAATGTGAAGTTGTGTAGAGCTGTAGAAAAATAGGTTCACTGGCCACCACCATCGGGGGTCTTCTCCACATAAATTAGGGACCCCTCTCTTGAGAATATTTTGTAGGATGTCATTGTGATATCCCATCAAGTTATTTTCATAAGATCATGTGATCACATGACTAGATAATTCCATTTTCATACCCTATAAAATAGATTCTCTACTCAACCATAACCTCCTAAATGAAATCATACAATATCCCTTGTAAGACCCCCACCCCTTTGGATCATGATATCATATGAGTTATAGAATGTCATGTGATGTGGAAGGACATGACCTTGGACAAGAATCATATTAAATATAGTATATAGAGGAATATATCCATGGACATGTTCCTTGTGATGTTGTAAACTCTCAGTTTTTTGATGCTCTAACCACATCCTAAAGGTGACGGCTACAATAAGAAATACCCCTCAGGTCCCTGATTATGAAAATTAGATACCAATAGTATGAGTCTCATGCACAAAGTAGGGTCAAATATTCTTGATCCAAGCCATTTTCCATGTATAGAGAATCAACATGTGGCTTTAGTGCATGCACGCAATTACTTCGCTTGATCCCTTGGAGTTAATGTGGTGTATGGGATGAACTCTCGACCAATAACTCTTTATCATGCAGAGCTAAGGAGAAACACCGTTGGTCTCATGATATTCCTTTCCCTCCCTCACGGTGCTGGATTTAGGATGTGAACCCCTTGCACTCATTCTCAAGACAATATAAAGGACATTAAATTAGAACATGTGATCTCATGAGTTATGGAACATCATTAAACATGATGATTCAGTCCCGGAAAAGCACAAATAACCCATGATGATTCCCACAAGTTTTCCCCATTAAATATACCAACCCAAAATATCATGAATACTATGAGAATTTTTATCTTTTAATGATTACATGAAACCTTGGACATGGTTTCAATAGCCTAAAAACACCCCCATGGGTCCTTGTCATGGTAGTAGACACCATCCCAAGAAACTTGGTTGAAGTCCTAAAAATCACGTGAACAATGGAACCTCTATGTCAGGTGATGTCTACAGGCAGCCTCAGGAATAACTACCTCGACATGTATCATCCATGTGGGAACCCCCTTCATTCAAGGTATAAAATGGGGATGTGAAATCCATATGTATGTTTCACCAACAAATATACTCACTCATGGTCGAAGAACCCATCGCAAGACCTCTTAGAGATCATGAGAGTCATGGGGCCTTCATAGGAAGCCATTATACAATACCCCAAGAGTTGTATCTAGGAGGAAATCCTTGGTTATGCTTCCTTATGCTGAGTAAAATTGATTCCCATATGAACATAATCCATAATCCCTTTGGACATGCACGTCAACACTTGAAAGTCCGCAAAGACTATAAACACATCTGTGAGACCCCGCCATGTGATTATTTTATGGGTACACAATTTCAAGACTCTTCGGTTGTCTCGTGATGTTGTTGGGAAACCATGGATGATTCACGTTGGTCACACAGAAAGCCTTGAAAAAGTTGTCTTAACCTCACGAAAATTTATCGACATGTCCCCATTTTCACATGGTAGTCCAAAGACAATCAAAATTGATCAGGAGACATACCTCTGACATGTCTACATTGTCACACGACAAGCCTAGGACAAGTCATAAAGATCATGTGAAACACATTGGAGTTTTCTATCTTGGTCATGATAAAATATCAAATAAAATTCACTACAATCATGTGAAAAAGCCTTTGACATGTCAAAAAGATCATACGATTTCCCAAGGACATGTCAACATTATCATGTGAGAGTCCAGAGATGAGTCAAGTTGATCAGGTTATAATGCAAAGTCATGTCTAAGAAAATTCATTTGATCATGAGAAATATCTAGGATAATTCCTCTTTTATCATTTGAAAGATCTTATAAATTTCAACATAGATCACACGAAGAATCCTAGGAATGTTAGGCAGGAACCCTTGGATGTGTCTGACATGTCAGGTTGATTCCCCAAACATGTTTGGAAGACAGTCAATACATGTCCAATAAGTATCCAAGACATGTCAAGAAAATCCATTATGACATGCCCACTTTGTCCGGAAGACCTACTTGGACTCATACCATGTGGAACTCATCCAAGAACCTTTGGTTTCATTACCCATTTATAATGGAAGTGTCCTTGATAAGCTAGGGCTACACACTCATGTGACCCTTCCAATGTCATGTTCTGGAGCATACCTTTTATGGTTAGCACCTCTCTTTAATCCATCATTTTATATAGAACGATTGTGTCAAAGGGAAGCCTCAGTGTGTGAGACCTGATTACCAACATAATATAATATGTCCCCAATGATTGGGTTGTCTTAGTGTGTAATCCCCAATCAAAGGGCAACCTTAATGTGTAAGCCCCAACCAAAAGGCAATCCATCCTAGTATAATCCCTTAGCACTCCTAAAACATCTAGGATACAAATAATGTCTATTAGTGTAATCACCCACCTTGGATCATCAGTGGGTTAAGGGAGAAATTAAATATGATAACTCTAATTCTAGGAATATCCAGGAAAAGTTGGATGCCTTCAAGAGGCCCGATCTCCAATAGCCATCCACTTCGATGTATGTCCATTCATGTCCCAAGTATTCTTGATAGAGGGGACTAAATTCTCTGATAGGTCATAAATTCTTCCTCATCAATCAACATATGAGAATTTTGGTCATACACAAGCATTAATTTAAGTATAATCCTCGATCATTCCCACAAGTTCTTCAATCCCATCAGTAGGTTGGGGGACAAACTGAACTACGATGACTCTAATTCCTGTTATAAAATAGGATATGTAGGATTCCTTATTAAGTCTTGAGCTTTATACCATATCCTCCATGAGATGGGTAATAATCCCCCATAAAGGGGAACTTTAATGTGTAATCCCCATATAGATATGCTCACATGAAATGTGTCTGATCTACCTCCAACTCTTGTTTCTCACAATGAGCATGGATCACATGAGCACAGAGACCAGTGATGATTATGTCAAAAGCATGTTAAGAATTACCCTTGTGTAGGTCCATCGTTGGGATGTAAGTTTCATTACATCTCATCTCTACTCAAAGTACCATATTCCTGAAGAAGAAATCTTGGGTAGTCTCATATGCATAAGTCACCCCTAGGGACTCTATTTTTATATCTTTCATGACATAGATTCCTATTACATAAATAATGTATATTATGACTCCTAATTTAAATAGGATACAACGCATTATTAATCAAGATCTGAGATTGACTTTCACTTCCTTACTAAATGACATTAAACTACATGGATGGGTCCAGTCATTCGGCCTTAAACTATTCCAAACAAACTACAAGGATTTTGATTCCTATTTTAACAAGATATGCAGGATTTCTTGTAGAGGTACAATCCCATATACAATACACCAACGACCTCCCTGGATGGAAATAAACTCCAAATATCTCAAACATGTCCATAACCCAAAGCATCATAACTAAATAAGAGAGTGATAGAGACCCTGTGATATGCCCACAATTTTTTTTATCAATACATGTTCTTAATAAAGTCATTGGAACAGGAGTAACCAATCCTATATCGGGGTTTGGGATTGATTTCATGAATATATCTTAAATCTATAATAGGGTCCTAGAGTATGAAACAGTCCCCCCCCCCATAGGGTGTGATGAACCAAACCTCCCATCCTCTCAACCAATGTGTGTTTCAAAGTTTCGTTCACTGTGAAACCACAAAGGACCACCTACCTTTGGAAAGTAGGTATGTACTTAGTTATATATGTGTGAACCATTGGTAGTTTTTAGGGAAGACTAAACAAATAGAAAACCCGATGTGAGCGATTGGGTAAAGCCTTAAACTGCCTGTCCATCAAACAATAGACCATAATCCCATCCAAATATTAAATCCCAATGAAAAAAATACATAGAATAATAATATCTATAACTTTCATATTTTACTAAATTAAATACCTCCTAAATGGACATGAGACAATTACAACTTTCTTCACTCAATTAATATGTTGAAAGTGTTTCCAAACTAGCACTCCAAGATAAAATAATTGAATATTTATTACTTTAATCATTATATTTATACTTATTTTTGTTCAAGGTACAGTCCATATTGATGTGAACCTTCTTTTTACATCCAAAGAAAGTAACATCTATTTCTTTATTTTCCTATTTAAAATGTTGAGTATACTGTTTCTTGTTCATGTACTTGTTTTCCCTCTTGACAATAGGAGTTATCTCATCTTCTCTTTATGACGATTCGTTGTTGATTTAATTGAAACTAATTTCCTTTTTTGTTTCATTGACCTATTTTTCATCCTTTTTAGATTGTCTATTCATTATTATCTCATGTGTAATTAGAGAACTGAGGATCTCCTTATCTACCATATTCTTTATGACTTTATCTTCATGGATTATTGTGAATTTAGGTACCCAATTTCATGGTAAAAATCAAGTAATTTTATTGAATAAAATTTATTTATAAAATTTATTTCCATGATCCTTTTACCATTAAATATATTAGTGAATCTATTAAACATTTTATGCATAGAAAAATCTATCAAAGTCTTTTATAAACAAATTTAATCAGGTATATTTTACTTTGTTTTTTCCTTCATGAGTTACTTATAAGAGTTCCCATATCTCAAGACCCATTTTACTAGTATAAATTTTAATAATTTCATTTTTTCTCAAATATAATGTAATTATTTCATTACATTAGCATATAATTCAAAAGTAAAAATATCATCAAGAGTCAATTTATATTTTTCATCAATAGTAAAGATATAACCATTCCTAAAAATATTTTATATGGGATAGCCACTAGATCTCGGAGAGGTAGAAAATCATGATTTCTAATAAGCATAATTATTTCCAAAAAATAAATCATGGCTCATAGAGAGTCCTTGGGGAACACACTGGGTATTAGAAAAATATATTTTGAAAAGAAACATTTCTTGAAAAATTAGTTAAGGATTTTGAAAATAAATTAATCTTTCAAAGAATTTGAAAATGAATAAATAAAAAAATTCAAGGCTTTTTTTGAACAAAGTCTAAGTTAGAATAGGGTAAAATGGAAAAATGGGGTTGGATTACCCTTTATAAAATTTAAAGGAAATAAAAAATTCTTAAAGCCCAAAATCCTATTCCTAAAATATTAAAGATAATTAAAACCTTTTGAATACTTCAAATAGATAACCAAATAAATATTGAAAGTGAAATGATATAATAATATATGATTATAAAAGTGTATAAATATAATAAACATTGATTCATAATTTAAAAAATTGATGTAATTTATGTACTAAACAATTGATTAAATAAATGAATGAATTTGATTAATAAATAAAAATTTAAATATTAAGTAAGGAACATGATTTAATAAGGGATATCATTAATAGATCAATAATATACCTTAAATATATCACCTCAGTGGATTGAGGATTTATCATATTAGTCCCTTGGTTTTGATGGTAGCTAAGATACCAAAACTCCATTATTTTTTTTGGTTTTAGCAATAAACTAGAATTTCAATCGACATTAGAATTTTAACAAGCATAGCTAGAAACCTCGAAGATAATATTCCATTTTCTTTTAATGGTTATGGAAAGGAAACATGAGTCCCTCACTTTAAATTTAGTGATCATAGGTAATAAAATAAAGGGGAATAATGAAGGTTTTCTAAAAGAAATCACATTTTAGTGCAGTATCGATTCACATAAAATAATATAAAGAATAAATATAAGAGAATAATAAATAGGATGAGAGTGATAAATTTTTACAATGAAATATAACTCTAGTTTAAAGAGGGAAGCACTTTTAAAAAGAGATAACTTATGAAAATTCTAAATATTATAGCACATTGACATTATATTATGGTTGAAAAGGTGAGTTTCTAAGGCTAACAAGAGGTATATTTATTGCCTAAAAATATTCGGGAAACTTTTGGAATTTTTTTTAGGTAATTAAGCCGAATAAGACTAAAATAATGGTATTTTTGACCAAAATAAATAATGCCTATAAAATTATATCTTAACCCCACGGGATACCTGATCACCACCACTGGGTAATCAATGTGACACCTAAAACTCCATACTCACTA
This sequence comes from Viscum album, assembly GCA_963277665.1. Classification (NCBI taxonomy): domain Eukaryota; kingdom Viridiplantae; phylum Streptophyta; class Magnoliopsida; order Santalales; family Viscaceae; genus Viscum; species Viscum album. The sequence goes on along the minus strand of OY728123.1, from coordinate 227,313,763 downwards.
CCTACTTTCATTGGGTAGTCGCTGCTCCTCCACTGGTTGGTCGGTGGACATCTGAAACATGCAGAGCTTCTTCCCAACTATAGTATCTTCTGTTTCCTCTTCCACTAGGTAGCCAATAAAAATATTCTACTTAGGGATTCTACTGTCTTAACCATAGGATGTCCAGTAGCTATACACCATCTAGTTGGTTCTTCTGACAAGTGTTAAAGAACCTCCATTTCCCCCAAGAGTCCTTCATTTCCTTCCAAATATCCATGAACATCACTCCATGAGTTTCATAAGAATAACATGAATTATCCAAGGATCATTAAAGGTTAATTATATATTATTACATGATTTCATCTGGTTTATATATTCTAATCTCATATAATAAATAATTGGTTTATTTAAAGATATTTCATGATCATTAAAAACAAAATATATTGAGAAGCATAACAATATAGATGTGGAAGATAAAAATAATGTCTAAGGTATAATATAGTGTAATAGAAAACATTATCATGAGAGATTTGAAACCCAAAAACCATAAATAAGTAAGTCATACTGAATACCATCAATTCCTTATAAATAAAGGTAAAAGTATAAAAAAAATATTTCAAGATCTTTTTCCTATAGTTGAAGGATTCTTTTAATATAGATGTAGAGAACATAATAAAATATAATTACTTTATTTCATTCCATTTTATGATTATAATTCCATAATTTGGTTTTGATTGGATAAATTTCCACATCAATATCATCCATTTCTACACAAAATGAATATTAAAGAATAATTTTTCTTTTCTAAGTGACTAAAATCAACTTTTAATGGGTCATAAGATCCCCAAAATGATGAAAAATTATTCCCCCTATTTCATTACATTAACCAACATCAAAATGGTTATCAAAAGATGATATAATATCCCATATGAATAAAATTTTATATGTAGAAATACTATATTAACATCCAATTATTAAATAACTACAGCCAGCATTAAAATTTAATCATTCAATAAATTACAAGCCTTAAAACTCTTTCAAATATGCTAGACCAATTTAAAACCCAAAGATTAGAAGGATTTGATCACATATTATTCCAAGCTCAACATAATATTTATCTCTATACAAAATTAATCACTTATAAAGTCACATACTAAAATGTATATACCTAAATGATATATTCTCAGAAATATAATAATAATTTCCAAAAATAACCAAAATTGGCAAAACCCACTGTAAATACATATATGAATCCATAAATTTACTCAATATTTAAACCTAAAATAAAATCCCATCTTCAAAAATAATATTTTGTTTACCTTAATCATATATTGTTCATCTATAATATAGTGAACTTCTTATGAAATAACTTCAATCACTTAGTCACTAAATAACATTTCCTAGCTTGGGGATTCTCTTTCACAGACACTTTAGGGGCTTGAGAATTTGATGAAGATGGTTTGTCCCTTGGGATTGGAACCAAAGGATCTTCTGTCCTTTGTAGATTGGGCTAGGTAGGTCTGCTCGCATGTTGAGGGAAATTAGTCACATTTTCTTCCTATGATGGATATTCCATAAGGATTGGACTATAGTGGATTCTTTTGGGGGTAATAGAAGTTTATTGTCCTTTTTGGATTTGCTGGAGGGTCCTTTTTTGGGTTTCTACAACATTGAGGGTTTGAGTGGAGGTGCAGAAATAATCATGATTTATACCATGGTTGTGTCTCCCTTGATATCCTTGGATTATATGGTTTCATCCTCTGGCCACCCAATTGGGTGTGGTGAATTATGTTTGGTAACCATATTCGTCCTTGGAGAAGGAATCCATCAAGTGTACGACATTGATAGAGCCAAAAAAATCATCTCCTCTTCTGATGATGACTTTGCCCGATCAACTTATTCAGGTGGTGCCATTGGAAATGTGGTGCCCATATCTTCATATCTATTGGAATGAAATCTGATAGTATGAAAGAAAACTTTGTCTTTGGTGCAAGTTCATCTTCTTGCACTTGCTTTTCGTACTTCTGATTGGACTTTTTTTTGGGTGGTCAGACTTTAGAGGATTGTGGGTTCGAGGATGTCAGCTATGTTTCATTATGATCTATTAGAGGAAGAGTTGGTTACTTTAATTATGAATGTAGGATACCATGGGATTGTTTTATTTTTTTCTAATTCATCCAACTATTGAACTTTTTCTTCTTTTTTTAACATTTTTCCACTCCCCTCCTTCATCTAGGTCAATGGTGGAAACATATGCCACTTGTGTTGGTGGTGGTCCCAACTTGACTTATCTATAATCTATCATCTTTTAGAGCAGGTCCTCAAAGATAAAGAACTCTTGGATGCTTTGTCCCAATATTTAGTGGAAGGGAAAGTAATCTAGATGATCATCAAGACCTACTTCATCATCCCTCTTTGGCTCTAGAAGTCTAAGAAAGATACAATTCATGGCAGCTACAAAGTAGCCACACACTTGTTCATCCTGTAATGAATACACTTTATTTCTTTGTTCCTAAAATTTATTACTATTGGATCCACTTCATTCATCTTGATGAGGTGGGGGTGGATGTTGGAATCTTGGAGGCCCCACATGATTTGGTGTGACCTTGTAGTTGGAGCTAGTTCATGGGGTCGCATAAGCATGATAGAAGCTTCTTCAGCTCTTCCTTGTCATTTTACTGGGGATGATGGAGCTACTCGAGACTTGAGATTATCCCATTGTAGGGAATATTTTTCCTTTGAGTGGTGTCAGAGAAGTCCCAGAACTCACTTGTATACTTCATCGGGATGATCAGTGTTCACAGCTCATCAAGGAGATTATCTTTACACACGGAAAGAATCTCATCTTGGGGGAGAGGCTATTACAAGGAGTAAGTCAAACCCTTCCACATACCATTTAAGTCTGAAACTCTCTTAGTCTCTCACTATTTACAGTTCATAAGGTCACTAACTATTGTTTTTTGCAATGTTGAACTAACTGAAATAGGAACTGGCACCGGAGGTCCATCTAGCCTGTTGTCGAATTAGCATGAAAGCCAGTATACCACATGCAAACTGAACCTTTCAAGGTTCTCACAAAGAATCAGAGTTTCATAGGTTCTTGTTGCTTCAGGGTTCCCGTCATTGGTTCATAGTAATATTTTTAGTGCATTAGATGTTTATCTAGGTCCCCTAAGCCATCAAATACTAGGAATATGGGGTTCCTGAAATTTATCAGTGGTGGGACGTTACTCACCCAGTCATGGTAATGTTTTTTTTATGTATGTATCATACCATGACACCTTTCCGTAGCTTCTAATTTAGTCCTTAATGACTCGATGGTATTCTCAATCCCTCGATGCATGTCCTACTGAACTTGAGCATGATCGGGTATAGTAGGGGGTTGGATTTGATGTGTTGACGCTATTGGAACTTGATGCGGATACCCTGTCGGGGTCATCCTTTGTAGATTCGCCTAAATATTTTTTGGTTATTTCCCCAATTGAGGTAGTTTTGATATCTAGTAAGGAATGGGTTCAGGTAGCCTAATGGTCCCAATGCTTCATTGAATGAGCTTTCTAGCCTTACTTAATCTATCGAGATGATCTCTTGGGGAAGAGGTACATCTGATGGAAGGGTGTGTTGACACTCAACCTGGGGAACATACCCAGTAGGAAGGCTTACTCGTAGAAGATCAACGTTGATTCTCCTTAACTCTTTCATTTCATCCTCCTTTTGATCGAATCTATCCTCAAGCATGAGGTAAGTGTTCTCATTTGGAATAGGGGTGGGTTATAAGAAACTTTATTCATATTATTATCCTTATTGAGTATTTTCACTTGAGTCAATGATGGATTAGCGGAGGTAGCACCCAAATTTATGGCAGCACATTATTTCTGAGTACCACACCTTTATTCTCTATGTAGACAGTCTGTGGAATGGAATCATCTTCTCTCGCATCCTCATAATTTGTATTATTTCTTATGAGATCTATGGGATTGATGTCCACAACATTCACTAATACATACCATATTACAGGTGGTGTACCGGGTGCCAAATGGAAGGAGAGATTCTTGCATCCTTTGTTTGATTTTCTCCTTCCATTCTACGGTACCCTTCATGTTTCTTGTTGAAGAGTGACTTAAAGGGAGCCCTGATCTAACATTGCAATATGACTTCATATTGGGGGTCATAAATCATGAGACAAGGTAGAATGGGAGACCATTATATTTTTCATTCTCCCCAGACAGGAGAAGATAAACGTATTCTAGGTGGGAATTTGAGGTAAAAATGTCCCCAACCATGTGCTCTAGGGTTGATCCCATATCGCGGTAGTTTCTACTGAAATTGCTACCTTCACAATCTCTTATATTCCAATGTGTTCATGAGAATGATATTTTTTCAGCTCTGCACCAGAATTATTTTCTTCTGAGGAAAAGATTAGTACTCATTGGTTAGCTTCCCTTAGGTGAGAATCTTATTGAATGTTCTCAATGGGTTGTTTCTGGAATTTCTCAATGGATTTCTCTCATTAGGACTAACTCTTTTGAGACTTAATCAAGGTCAGTTCATATTGAGTAGACCAGTTTTCATGAATAGGTACTTCATTTTTCTTTTGTCATTGGATGATGAAATTGTAGGATTCCATTTCTTTTGGGTTATACTAGACGATGTTTAGGTTGTAGTGTAGAGCTCCATGTTCTCCACACCCTTTGATTTGAACACCAGAAGGGGCGTGACTGATGAGGTAATGAAATTTGTGCAGCGCATGGAGGAAATCCAACCCAAGGTTTTTCTTTTTCCTTTCTGATCATAGTTGTCATTAAGATGAAATGGATTTTAGGTCAATTTTATGATGAGACTCCACAAATATAATGACATGGTATGCATTCCAATCATAAGGTAGAAATTGTTTTTCATCTAGTGAAGAGTTTTACATACATTGAGGCTAATTTTATGTATACATTCTTCTAATAACTCGTTTAGGATCCTGAACTGAGAAGTGGTTTTTAGACAGAACATAACTGGTATGTCATCCCTGGATAGATATCTTCTCATGAGAAACATATTAAGTTATTCTTCTACCAATGATTCGTCTAATTTTTGTACCCAACATGGAAGCTTTATGATAATTTCATCCTGATTAGCGGGGCTGGTAGGGGTTACATTGATGTATGAATAGTGTGGGAGTGGCTTAAAGGATGAGTGTGTCCCTGGGCCATCTCCGGGCTGAGAGAGGATGTCACTTGTCATTGACTGGGTTTCTAGAATATTATACCCTATCCTTCTAAGAATCTTAGAATATAAGGTTTTTTTCAATTTCAGATTGGTGGGAGAAGGACATTCTTACTAGTATGGATTTTGACTATGGGGAGGGCCTTCACAATCAGTGTTGTGATAGTGTGGACTACCATCGTGGGTTTGTTACTAATCATAGAGAGAGTCTCTATGGTATATACCCTAGGGAGGACCTTCAGAGTGGACCGCAGTAATCGGAGGACCTTCTTGTGGTTTGATTCCATTGATGGGAGGGCCTTCACAATGACTGGTATTATGGAGAGGATTACCATCATAACACTAGATTCAAGGAGAATATCTAGAGTGTACATTTTGGGGAGGACCTTCAAGATGTACTGTAATGAGGGTAAGACCTTCTCGTTTCTTGGTGTCACTTTGGGGAGGGCCTTCATAGTGATAGCGATTGTGGAAAGGACTTCCATGATAGCTTGACGTATTACTATAGGGAGAAAATATCTTCAGTGTATACCCTGGGGAGGACCATCAGGTAGGAAGATAGAAAGGGGAGGGCCTTCTTACTGTACGATCTTATGGTTAAGGGGAGGTATACCCTAACACTCATCAGGAGATAGCTCTCGCAATTGATTGATTTTTTCCCATAGAGAAATCCCCTGTGGGTTCTCTTAGGAGGACCTTCAGAGCTTCTCGTAGTAATATTACAGGGAGGGCCTTTGGAACAGCTAATACCACTCCCATAATTTGGTAATGGGTCGATAAGAGCTTGATCATCTATTGATAGTTGTTTTATTGAATCAAGAACTACTACTTCTAGTAGAGCATAATCATGAGTGTGCTCTTCATTTTCCAGCTGCCTTTGGTGCCTTTAATTTTTTGGTGCTTCCTTGGGGGAAACTCCACCTGCTATTGATAACGACCTTCATATATGGGTTACCATTTGTTTGGTTCATGTGATGTCACTGGGATACGTCGATGAACATCTTGAGTTCTATTAGAGATATATGCCTTCCCTAGAGTGGCCACCATGGTGGACTGGTGTCCTCCAATTGGAGCGGGTGTTTGTTACCGATCTGGTTGTCCTTGTTTCACAGAATATAGTTTTCGACCCTCCTAGACTAGAGTAAGGATGCATGAAGGCTTTGGAGAAACCATCTTATTTTACAAATGAATCACCCCGCCCGAGGATATGGGATCATGGGCATGACCCCTCACTTTTACCACTGACATGATGACTTCTTGACAGGTTTGGAGGATATGGTTTGGAATCAATGATTAATCCTCCATCATTACCAGGATGTTCTAAGATATTTATTTTTCTAGAAGGGATATAAATGACCAATTCAATGTCGGAGCAAGAATTGTTTTCCTATTATGGTCTCCCATGTGTTTCCAGTGGTTACTGGTAGTTCTCCTATGTCAGGGTAGAGGAATGAGTCTTCCTCTGACTTGTAATCGGGATACACCAACAACTTTCTCCATTTTCCTCTGTATTTTACTAGTGGTATTTATATTTATGAACTGGAGTTTTCATCTTCCTATTTTTGTTGTATTTTTCTCATGATCTTGGTTTGCATCTATAGGAATTTGGCTCTACTTATATTTTCTTGCCACCATATTTGATTGGTGGAATTAATTATTGTAGAAAAGAGTTTTCATATGCCTATTAATTGGCATTGTATTTGACTGGTGGGCTTCATATGCACCGGTAGTGTTTTTTGAATGCCTATATTTTTTCACCCTATTTGGATGGAGGGATTCTTACTCATCAATGGGGATTAGAGTTTACCTATAATTTTTCACTCTTTATATGTGGTGGGACTGGTGAGCATTGGTTTGGATTTGAAATGGCTTGTATTGTGCCACTGTATATCCATGTTTGTCTTCAAAATAGGGAGTAGGAATGTGAATCCACTCATAGGTCCCTATCATATTTTCGTAGAAAGATTTAGAAGAGGAGGTATATTTGTAAGTATGTCTGTGGTATGTCTCCATATTTGTATGGTGGATCTCCTCCTAAGGAATCAGGGTGATGAAATTATCTTGATTATGTGTTCTCCACCCTCATAGGGAATCCCAAGGATCTCATGTTTATTACACTGTAGGTGACTTGGTATTAAATCCACTTCAAATAAAGAATATTGGGTTTTACACTGCTGGTGGTGACGTCCTCCGGCAAGAGCCCTTGATCAGGGTTCCTCTGTAGTTTGGATGAAGTAATCGGTTTAGAATTCATCTACCTCCATGAGATAAGGGAGGTACATATTGTTATGTTATAGGTACAAACTCCCGAAATGATTTGAGATGGCCAATGGGGTTGTCCTATGCTAGATTTCCAATCATGGCTGAAGAGGCTTCTAGTGAGGTTTCACCAATTAGAGGGCTTACCTTCCAGCCTCCACCATGGGGAGAGTACCATTTTGGTTGTACTCTCTGATCAATGTGTTTTAAGCCCAGTGTTGATGATGATGGTTAAGTGAGGGAGTCATATTATTATCCTAGGATTCAGTCGGTGCATCGACTATCATGCATGTTCAAGAGAACTTTGAGGGTGCCATTGGATTAAAGGTAGATCTGCAAAATGACTGTAATAGATATGACATGTATAGGAAACAAAACCCCATAAAAGTAGCATCTCATGATCACATGAATAATTGATGATTTTTTAGCCCACATTAGTCTTTAATGTGGCCGGTGTGTGAGGTGGGGTGACCCACCACCATGGTTAAGGATTCATGTTGGGTTCACCATTTTTGTCTCAAAATGAGTCTCATCATACCAGGGCAGACAAAATGTCCTGATGGATAGTAACAAATTTTATATTATTATAAAGGGTTTCACATTGGGTTCACCATTTTTGTTTCAACCTGAGGTGAATCGTGTCCCTTTATTATGCATGAGATGGTCACACCGGTATTTGGTAGTATATCCTTTTCTATTTCACAAAGGAGGCACAACAGTTGACTGGTCCCGAAGGGCGATGGCAAGGTGTTAAGTGTTTTTCTAAATCAAACTATGTCGAGTATGGTATCCTTGGATGGTCTCCAGTCAGTTTATTCATAGATCCAGAAAAACCCAATGACCTTTTCATCTATGATTCCTAGACCTGATTTCCAAAGGTAGTTTCTCATTGGATGATGATTTGGCCAATGACACTTAAGAACTCTATTGGTGAATAAGATGGTGGGTCGGACTCATCACACCTTTTAGGGAGATATTATTTTCTATTATAGTACTCTCTTATAGATTCAATCAATGTTTATATGTCCTTGAATTATTTTTTCATTCCCAATCATGTGTTTGTGGATTACTCCTAGGTTGAAAAATCAATCGTGGATATATATGGATCAGGAATTACTGAGACAAAGATAGTTTAATCCATGTGATGAGGCACTATGGAGTTTCTCGTCATCCAGGGGGACAAAATTTGTTTTGCAGTCGGGATTGAACCCATAAGATGAGATTCCAATGTATCCTCATGAGAGGAATCAGAAACCACATAGTTCAGTGCCATGCAACTAGATACATCACCTTTTAATGTTGTGAAATGAGGACCCATCCATGCAGTTTAACATCATGCATCTAGGACATCTACGTGGAAGATGCCCGGTCAAGATTTCATGTGGGACTTACAACAAAGTGACACACTACACTCATAAGAGGCATAGTTTTTTTGATAGATATGTCCCTACCAAGGATATGGCTTGTTGAACACTGGGGTGATTTGGGTGTTGGGTTTGGAGCTCAGGGAGGTTTCCTATTTATCCCATTTAGTTGGGAATCAAATTCCTCATAGTTTTATTTATGTTTGGGGATTATACCATAGAGGAGTCTAGGTTTATTGGAGGCATGATTGGGGTTTAACATTTTAAAAGGATCCCCTTTGATTGTGGGCCTTTAGATAGGAATCCTATGTATCCTATTTGGGGAAGGAATCAGAATTCTCATAGCTAATTGAGTTTTGGTATGGATTTTTTATCATCATAAACCTCAAAGACCACATGAGTCATGCTCAGTGTGAGAAACAAGGGGAAGTAGTAGATCCAAAAAACCACACACCTTCCCTTCTCTGTTGATGAAAAAGGAGGACGACGGCAGAAGAGGTTGAGGTAAAAGCTCAACGAGAGAGAGGGGGCTTCTAATGTGCCAATTTCTTCTCCTGTATTGATATCCAAGATTTTCATGTTCGGATATCTATCTAGAAATGTCCCAGGCTGAGCATGAGAGGAGCAAGATCCCCACCTCCCATGGAAATATTAGGGACTTACCTCAGGGGGAGGGCCCTGAAATGAGTTTTAGGAAAGGGGGGAAGCATTTCTCCTCATCAAAATGAATAGTAGGCATGATACCATTGACATTTCATTATCCCTAATTGAATGGAAAAGCCAGTGATTATCCATGATCTCTAGAACAGGGAGTTTCATATCAGCATCTGAAGGTTTGACCACAGGTTACCATGGGAATTTAGACTTACGAACAATCTAAGGGTCAAAAAAGTTGCAAGGATTACCTACGCAACTCTTCTTACCATGGGTATGTAAACTCAACAGGGCATGTTGGTGTACCCGGTGGTTTTTCCATCTGAGTCTGGTGTCTTTGAAGAAGGTTTTGGCCTAATGTTGTTGGACTAACTTGTGAAGGGGTCATGGAGGATGGGATATAAATAAAATGGAATGATCAGTACCAGAAGGTGTAAAGCTTGAAGGTACCATTTTCAGCATGCCATTTGTTCATATGGGATGGGGTTCACTCTACATGAAGTATAGATATACATGTGGAGGGTTTTTCCTCATACCAAGATGGTAAGAGGACCTAGATATGGTCTGAATACCATAGTAGTATGTGGCCTTAGTTTCCGTCCACATAGGTTTGTGTTATGCGGCACTAGATTCCATTTGCGTAGTGATGCACTATGTAGTTGAGGGTTTCATCCGTATAGCGATGTGATATGCAGTACGCTGGCTTGGAGAAGGGGTATTGATCCTGATTTTTGTGGGAAGATTATCCATTAAAGGAATATGGTTTGTGGTTCTCAAATAAATTTCACATCCCGTTCATTATTATTATTAAATTTCCTTCCATTCATGGTATGCAGTGAGTTTATACCTACTGGAAACTATTCATAGTTCCATACTTCATCGATCGTTTGTCATAGAAGTTTTTCGTCTATAAAATCCATGCTCCCAAAAAATATGATTCCAAATCTCAGATACCCTCGGTATATTTTTATAGAGTTCATAGGAGGATATATCTATGGGGGACATGACACTTTTTACATAATCCCAATGGGAAATCATCCAGCCCATGGATGACTCAGTAAACTGAGGTTTGTGGGGATGGGGTTCATGGAGGCTGTAGTTCATTGCTGTAGAAATTACCACTTGAATCATTCAAATGGATTTTATTATTCACATGAAACCTTTGGCTTCGCCTCACCCATGAACCATTTTTGGTTTGCAAGGCTGGTTCGCGGTGGCATACCATGTAGGTTCCAGGCGTAGTAGAAGCGCGGGAGGGATGGAGCCCAACTTTGATTTTTTCCATATTCAATGAACAATACAGGATCAATACATTGATAAATTCCAGTATCCACAGAATGGATTTAGACAAATGAATAGAAACCAAAATCCAAGAGAAATCATAAACATATTTTTTATAATTAAATTAATTAAATTAAGGAATTGCCTTCAAGGTGATTCTTTCTTTATAGATGATTCTACCCACAGATTTGGAGTGTGTCTTTGTTGTGTTGTAGATATCAAGGGTAGATCTCCTCTAGCAGTGATCCACACATGTTCCACATATCTATGGATTTCGTTGAAGGATTCTCTGGGTGCTAGCATGGAAGATCCTTGAGCTTGTGATGTCCACCTTGGATCTCCTTGAGAACCGCTTCCAAAGTGTTGTACTTGATCTGGTGGAGGAGGATCTATCTCATTCTTGAGAGGATTATTGGAGAGGGGTGAACTCTTTAGGCTTGAGATATTTTCTCTGATTCATTATACACAACCCAATAGGCATCACATATATTTCCCCTATTTAATGATAGAAAAATATAACTGGGTATTTATCTCACTAGGGTAATAATAAATAATTTTCACAAGTTCCATAATTATTTTATTAATACTAGTGAAACCCCCATGTCAATCAATAACAACAACATTATTATTTCTTGACATGCACATATCTTGCGAGTTATAATTAAATATTATTTAATCAAATAATATTCAATATTATTATTTCTCATTAGACCATTAACTCGGTCTGCCTGCCAATCCTCCACCATATTTATTGAACCTTGAAACTATTTATTTATTAAATAAATATCACAACATTATTTGCCAATAAATATATATAAATATTATATTCACTAAATATCCTAAAAATATTTATTAATTATTCATCCCAAAATATATTCTCTAGAATAACTAGTGTTGAAATAAATGTTAATAGACATCCATAAATAATTATTAAACCAAAACTAGGAATAATCTTTATTCAACATGTTAAATAATAAATAATATATTATTTAACTGATATACTGGATACACTTAGTGTGTGACCCTCTAGTCCTCTTTCTCAATGGAATTTGACGGAGTAGCCTAAATTCCAAGGTTAGTGTCTAGTAACATCCCAAGGAACCCATATAGAAAGAGGATAATTCTGCAATGAAATGTCACCTCATATAAATGCTTATTGTGTAATATAATCCCTTTGTCTCGATATCGCCAATCAAGTAGGTTCCATGCAAGTTCCATCAACCTATGTGATCGATTTCTTAATCATTGACTTCCCAAATATTGAACTTTCCTATAGAACATCGTGGCTATGGATTATTTGGGATATATCATTCCATTAAAGGTTCTAAAATATAAAATTCCATTATGGAACAAAAGGGAAAAATCCTTTATCGTGTTATTCATTAATGAAGCATTACTCATGACACACCCAACATATCCTACCTCACCGTGAACATATGTCATCACGGTTTTCTCTAATACATCTCAGTGTGCGAGTCATAATACCCATTAATAATAATCCTAAAGTCTAAGTAACAATACACATGTCCACAAATAGGAACATCCAATGACACTTATAAATTTGGATTTCCTATTGGTGGGTCTCATTCTCATTATATCCTCCAGGAAATTACCAAGGGAATACACCTTGAGAAGGTGCCTCAAATTCCTATGAGTCTCCACCCTTAATAACATGTATCATTTGTGTCCATTCAAATGATATCATCCTACTATAGGATATATATTCAAGAATAGTGTAATGGAACTTCGTCGTTCTCATCATTTTAGGAATCCACTATGATCTTTTAGTGAGACAACCACTCATAGGACATTATCACATACAATGTCACGCAGAAAAACAATCATGATGTGATAAAAAGTTTATAATATCAATCCAATGAATACATTGTTATCATAAAGTAAAAATAAGTTAGTTTTATGGAACCAACTCCAACAGACTCCCACTTTCACTAGAGTCAGCTGCTAATAGTATTCAGTCCGTTAGCTCTCACATGACATTCATGCTTCTACTAAAATAGGCCTTTTGTTAAGGGGTCCTCCACATACTCTTCTATGGATACTCTTCTCATTGAAACCTTACCTCTTTGATAGAAATCCTTCAAGAGGTGATACTTACAGAGTATGTGCTTTGCCCATTGATGTGACCTTGGATATTTTGCAAGATTCACCACTGTAGTATTATCACAATACAATGTGATAGGGTCTTTATGGCTAGGTACCAATTCAAACTCCTAGACAAAGTTCTTAATCTAGACAAATTATTTGGATACATCAGAAGATGTTATATACTCAAAATACACTATAAAATCAATTACAACTAGAATATTTGAACTTTTCTAGCTCACAACTCTTCCATTAAGATAGAAATCATATCCTGATTGTGACTTTTGATCATTCTGATCTGTCTAGAAACTTTCATCAACATTAACTCTAATGAAAATCTCCCAGTCTTCTCCATACACCTAGACTATATCCTTAATTCTTCTCTAATACTTAGGTAGTCTTAATATTAGTCCAATGTTGTTCTCCTAGATCTTCTTGATATCTTCCAACCATGATCAATGCATAGTAAACATCAATTCTAGTACATAATGTTGAATACATGATTGATCCTATCACCAAAGTGTATGAGATCTTAATCATTACATATTTCTCCTATTGTGTCTGGGGACACATTTTCATAGAAATATGTAAACCATGTGACATTGGAACCAATCCCCTCTTTCATTGTTCTATACTAAATATCTTTAATGTATGTTCAATATATGTACTTTTACTTAGTCCAAGTAGCTCTTGGATCTAACACGAATGATCTTGATCCCTATAATGTAGGTTTCTTCACCTAAGTCCTTCATGGAGAATCACTTGTTCAACCAATCATTAACACACTATAAGACTGGTATGTTATTTCCAATAAGAAACATTTTGTCAGCATATACTACTAAGATAATGATTGTATTCCCATTAAACATTTTGTAAACACATGGATAACATTCATTCTTAATGAAACAAAATTCCCTTATGGCTTCATTTAATTAAATATTCAATTACTAGGATGCTTTCTTCAATCCATAAATGGACCTCTTCAACTTGAAAAACCTTTTGGAATCACCTGGTGTCACAAACCCTTCGGGTTGTGTCATATAGACATCTTCCTGAAGGTTCCCATTAAGGAATGCAGTTTTGAAATCCATCTTCCAAATCTCATAGTCATGGTAAGCTATTATGTAAATCATGGTTCTTATGGATTTAGACATAGAAACTAGTGAAATATTTTCTTCATATTCATTTCTTTGATGTTGTTTAGAACATTTTGCCATTATTCTTTCTTTATAGGTACTTACATTACCTTCCATGTCTAGTTTCTTCTTAAATAACCATTTACACCCAACTTGATTTATATCAACTGGGACATTGACCATAACCCAAACTTAGTTCCATTACATGGAATCCATCTCATAATTCATAGCTTCTAGCCATCTTGCAGCTTTTGATCTCTCTACTACCTCCTTGTAGGAGAGAGGTTCATAATTGTCCAACAATAATGATTCACCATCCTTGGTGACTAGAAAACCATATCTCTCTGGTTCATTTACCTCTCTTGAGCTCCTATGCAGTACATATGTTTCAGTCACTACTTCTTCTATGGATTCCTATGGAACCTTTTCTTGTACCAAATCCTATGTGTCTTGAGAATCAAATTCATTGAAGTTGATCTTTCACCCACTATAAATTTTTATGATGTTCTCCCTCTCAAAAAATACAGATTTTATGGAAACATTTATTTTCTTGTCTAATGGGTTTTATAGGTAGCATCCCTTTGTTTCCTTGGGATAACCTATAAAGATACACCTCATGCCTAGGGTACTAGTTTTTTGCCTGAGAAAGCCTTAAAAAATGTATTTCATCTCTGTACATGTGTATGCGACAGAATGGGTTTATTTCCACTCCATATCTCAAAGGGAATTTCATTTTCCTCCTTAGTTGGTACTCAGTTTAATGTGTATGACACAGTTTGTAATGCGTACCCCCAAATGGATAATGGAAGATCTGCATGACTCATCATCAACCTTACCCTGTCCAATAAGGTATATTTCCTCCTTTAACTAACTCCATTCTACTGTGGTGTATAAGGTGGAGTGCTTTGAGATAGAATCACAAACTCTTATATAATGTCAATGAATGCTTGGTTAAGATATTATCCACCTCGATCCGATCGAAGCTTCTTTATCATCTTATCAATCTGATTATCTACTAAATTCTTGAATTCTTTGAAATTCTAAAAGGACTCAAACTTATTCCTCATCAAGTAAATATATCCATATCTACTCAATTCATTAGTAAAAGTTATAAAGTAATAATATCCACCTAAATATTCCATTAGAAATGGTCTACACACATCAATGTGTACAAATCCTATAAGCTCTATGGACCTTTATCATTTTCCACCAAATGGCGGGTTGGTTATTTTCCCCTGTAAACAAGTGTGACATCAATAAAGTGGTATTAGCTCATAATATTCTAAATAACCCTCTAGACAGAGCTTTTTCAAACACTTCTTTTTTACATGATCGAGATGGTGCTTCCACAACTGGGTATTAAATGAGTCATGTAAACTTGATTTGTTATCAATTTCCAACACTTTTTTTCATAATTTAATATATACAGACTGTTATTTAAATACACCATAAAACAACATATGTTTTCCATATAAAAGAAACAACTCTTATTTTCAAAATTGAAAATAAAACCATATTTATCTAGACTTGACACATAAATTATGTTTTTGGTTACACTAGGTACATTATAAAACATACAGAAAAAACCAACATCATTCTTTTTGGCAATGTGAGGTGGTAGTCACCAATGGAAAGATCAGATATCCTTACACCATTGGTAGCTCGCATATCCATCTCTCCTCTGGAAATTTTCTAGAATCTACTTGGTTCTTTCATTTGATTACGTATGTGAGCACCAAAAGTTGTATCTAATACCCAATGATTAGAAATAGAAATATTTCACTTGATAATGAATTCACATTTGGATTCCCCTTGCCTCTAGGTATAGTTCTTCTTCTGTTGGATTGGCTTTTCACATGAAAACATACTACCTCCTTTTCCTTTCCCTAATTTTAGATCTTCTTCTTCTTGGTCAGACAGTTCTCAAGGGATTTAGACTATTTATAAGTATTATAGCCCCTTTCATTGTCCTTCCCCATACTATTCACCATAAGTATTGTGAGTTTTTCATTCCCCATGTCCTTATCCACTTAATGAATTAAAGTAATAAGTTCTGATAGAATCTTACCATTATCGCTCATATTATAATTCAAAATAAAACTAGAGAAGGTATTGGGTAGTGATGATAGTATGAGATCTGTACATAACTCATCTGGGAATTTAATCCCTATGATGTCTAGACACTCAATGTATCCAATAAGCTTGAATACATGTGACCTGGCTGACACAGACTCTCCAAGATTAGTGGTGAACAAAGAATTGGATCTCTAATACCTCTCTTGTCTCTCCTTCTCTTGATAGTGATCCTGAAGGTGAGACATCATGCTATAAGTATCCATTTCCTCATGTTTCTTCAAGATATCATTGGTCATGGATGATAGCATGAGGCACTGAAAATCTGTAGCATCATTTAGATGTTTCTCATACACAGATAGCTCCTTATCACTCACCTCATTTCTAGTCACAACTATTAAAGGTTATTCTAGCACATATAGTTTCCTTTCATGGGGAGGGGTGACCCGATGGCGCCTTTTCCACTCTAGGAAATTAGTGCCAGTGAAAAGGTTTTCGTTCTCAAGTATGGATTTTCATGATATATTTGATGTCGTTTTTAATGTCATTTCTACATATAATTTGAATAGAGTTTTAATAATTTATCTGATAAAATTAAGACAAATAAATAATTAAATATTCATTAGTCTCTGACTATTTTATCAAAACACAATAGCCCAAACCATTATCTTCAGAATATCCTTTTTCTTGGACATTCTAGTGGAAAAGATCCACATTCCCCTTCATATTACCCTAAATTTGGTTGTTCAAGAAATTTCAAAGGTTTTAGGTAGGTATTACAAATTCCAACTACATTGACTCGTAGCTCCTTGATCCGTTGAGTGGACTCCCTAATCTTGAAATCCTTAATTTTGGATTTCACCTTTTCCTCTCAGTTACACCAAGTCATGATTTTGCAGTCAGCCCTTGATATGAACTAATTCAATTCTACCCAAAACCTTAAATTAGAATTCCCTAATAATTGAAAGGACCCTATCTTTGGTTGTTCAATCACTTTAGACTACTGTTCAATTCTAACCGAAGTAATGGAAGTTCATGACAACTTAATATTTTATTGAGTTATTTTATCCTTTATGCGTAAATTTACATTTATTATATTTTCATATGATTTCTAATATTATGTAAGATATGTTTAAGTTATTAACCATGTATTAGATAATATTTACACATAATCCAATTTATTTTAGTTCCATCTTTCATACTTGTTAATTCATTAATTATGTGATCACAAAAAAACATCCATAATTAATAACAATACAACTGACAAAAATAAAATAAAGGGCATGATCATAAGATTTTTCTAATGGTTAGTTTATCTTTTGGTTGATAAACAAACCGGTGACCTAGGGGAGAAACAATTTTAACCAATTAGGTATGTGTTTACAACTTTCCACTTTTCTACCTTTGTGTCTCCTTGGATTTGTTTCATCTCAACTCCTAAATTGAACTAGCTCCACTAGCTTGGGATCTCCATCCATTACATATGATTTTACTCACATGCAGGAGAGGGGTAAAATGTGGGTTAAATTAAAAAAAACATGGGCACGCAGGCCCTATATATTAATGAGGAGAGAAGGAACACAAGCCAACAATTTAATTTAGTAAATTAAAAATAAAACCAATCACATAAAAAAGTTTTGGTCTAGCTCATGGTCATCCACATACATGAAATGAATTTACACATTTAATAAAACTATCATTCAATTCTATAATCATTATTATTTAAGATAAATTTCACTAGAATCGATTAATTATTATCTTTATTTAATCAATCCTTTTATATTAATCCTTTTCTAAATTTCCTAGAGATTCTCATCCATTATAATTTTAAACTAATTAGAAATCATTTAAAATTAACCTTGTACATAACTTGTACCTTGTATAAAATCCAATGAATATTCGTCCAAAACTACCCAACATTTATTATACTGGTATACAATTTATTCTTTGTGACATGTAGCATGCATGCAAAAATATAATTGTAATACAAATAATACATAATGTGAAGATCTTTTAACATTATGCGTATGTTAATTAAAAATTTATAAATATGTATATATAAATATATATATATATCAAATGCTTATCACATGTTATGACCTAGATTTATTCCTACATGAAGGTACATGTCTCAAGAGTTATATAATATGATAATAAATTTTAAATCTACATTATCTAAAAAAAGTACATGATGTATAGATCCAACTACATGGAGTGTACCCTCCTCACCATCCATCTGAAGTACATGCCTGGGGAAACGACATGTGAGGTGTACTTTATAAATCTTCAGAGTACATGGCATGCCTAGTGGGCCACATGTCGTGGAGACTTCGTATTACACGGTCACCATTCAGGCAAGCTATGTATGGGATACACGACTCGTCCCTGACCCGAAGGGACTACATGTCATGTGTAGTGGTCCACACAGTGTGTAGTCTTTTTTCCATGCACTAGTTAGTCCTGGTTAACACCACGTGGATTAAAGGTCATTAATGGTGTCGTTAATGCCAAATTAATTAAATATCTCAAATTGATTACAGAACCAAATCATGATGCGTTAAACAATACTAAAAATCATATAGTTTGGTGTTTTATGGCCAGGATACTTGGCACCTCTAGATGATATCATCGATATAATTTCAATCATAAAATTAATATTCTTTGTTATATTTGTGAGAAACGATAGAGGAAGAAATAGATCTCATTATTCAGATTAAAATTAGTGATTAGACTTGAATTGAAAAACTAAATTATAAATTCTCAAATCACAAATTATTATTAAATAATTATAAACAATAATATGCCCCCATCTGATACCAATTGTAGGTTCTGGGTGCTGCGGAAGCGCGGGAGGGACGATGCCCAACTTTTTTTTTCAATATTCAATGATTAAATCAGGATCAATACAACGATGAATTATAGTATCCACAAAACTGAATCAGTGATTTAGAAAAAGGAATAGAAACCCAAAATTAATAGAGAGTATCAATATATTTTGTTTTTAATTAATTTAATCAAATTATATAATTACCACCAAGGTGATTCTTTCTTTATTGATGTGTTTATCCATAGATCTAGAGTGTTCCCTCATTTCATTGTAGAGATCAAGGGTAAATCTCCACTAGTGGTGATCCACACATGATCCACGTATCCCTGGACATCACTGAAGGAGTCTCTGGGTGCTAGCACAAAAGATCCTTGCACTTGAGATGTCCACCCTTGATCGCCTTGAGAAATACTTCCAAAGTGTTCTACTAGATCTGGTGGAAAAGGATCTCTCTCATTCTTGAGATTGTTCTTGGAGAGGGATAAACTCTTTAGAATTGGTAACATTTCTCTAATTCATTGTACACTACAAAATAGGTGTTTCATAGCTTTGCCATGGCTAATGAGAGAATAATATAACCGAGTATTTATTTCCCTAGGGTAATAATAAATAATTTTCACAAGTTCCTTATTTGTTTTATTAATCCTAGATATACCCCCATGTCAAATAATAACAGATAAATTATTATTTCCTAACATGTGATTATCTTAAAAGTTATAATTAAATTTTATTTAGTCAAATAATATTCAATATTATTATTTCCCACTAGACCATTAACTCTGTCCTCCAGTCCTCCACCATATTTACTGAACCTCAAATAATGGATATTTATTTTTTAAATAAATATCACTTCCATATTCGCCCTAAATATATATATATATATATATTATATTCACTAAATATCAAATAAATATTTATTAATTATTCCACCCATAATATATTCTCTCAAATAACTAGTGTCGAAATACATGTGATCAGTCATCCATGAATAATTATTAAACCACAAATTGGTATAATATTTATTCAACTTGTTAAACAATAAATAATATATTATTTGACTGAGATATTGGATACACTTAGTGTGTGACCCTATAAACCTATTTCTTAGTGGAATTATGTATAGTAGACTAAATTTCAAGGTCAGTGTCTAGGAACACACCATGGAAACCATAGAGAAAGAAGTTAATGTCGTAAAGATATGTCACCTTATACGAATTTTTACCAAGTAATATAATCCTTTTTTCTCGATCTCTCTAATCAAGAGAGTTACAAGAAATTTCCATAAACCCATGTGCTCGAATTATCATTGTTTGACTTCCTAAAAAATTAAACTTTCCTATAGAACATAATGGCCATGGATTTATTTAGGCTATATCATTTCCATCAAAGGGCATGAGATATCAACTTCTGTTATGGAACAGAAGGGACAAATCCTTTCTCAGATTATTCATTAATGCATTATTATTCATGATACACCCAACATATCCTACCACATTGTAAACATATTTCATCATTTTTTTTCACTAATACATCTAAGTGTGAGAATCATAATACCCATTAATAATAATCTTAATGTCTAAGGACCAATACACATGTCCACAGATATGAACATCCAATGACACTTATAAATGTGGATTTACTACAGGTGGGTCTCATTCTGATAATATCTTCCTGGACATTACCAAGGGCATACACCATGAGAAGATGCATCAATGTCCTATGATCTCTTCCCCTGATAAACTGTATCATTTGTGTCCCTTCAAATGATATCATCCGGTTATAGAACATATATTCAAAATAGTGTCATGGCACTTCCAGATTCTCATCATAGAAGGGATCCATTGTGACCTTTTAATGCAACAACTAATCTTAGGACACTATCACAAACAATGTGATGTAGAAGAACAATCATGATGTGATAATAAGCTTATTAATATTTATCCAATAAATACATGTTTATTATAAATTACAAAGAAGTTGGTTCTAGGGAACCAACTCTAACATATCACCCCATATCGTTTTTCCAATGACACCATTAGTGGTGGAGATGGTGCTGATATGCACTTTTCTAGACTACTCAGTTCTTGGGAAATTACTCCCGTGAACCGTTCTCAGGATTCGGTATGCAGACCATTTTGGGTCCTTCGCCACATTTGGATTCTTCAACAATTTTCTCTAAATCCTTCATCCAATTTGTTTTCTTTCCTTTAATAACATTATGGGAGCATTTAATTTCCATTTTCAAAGTTTTTAAGACCCTAAATAATGTTTTATGATTTTTTAATAATTTAATAAAACATTATTTTGATAAATAATCAATAGTGTCAGTTTTGACACTATTCAATTCATTGATTTTTTAAAATATTAAGATAATAATTTATCTTCAAACCAATTATTTTATTATATTCATAAGTGGAAAGTGTCATCTCAAAAATACATTGGACAAATTAATTAGCCAAAATTATATTTGTTTTAATATTTGTAATAACATTTTTCTGATATTTCCCTTAATAAAATAATTTCAATAACATTTTTGTGTAATTATTTAATATGCTTCTTTTTTTAATACAAATTAAAAATTAAATACTATGATAATGATAAATATCCTATATTTTATAAGAATACTTAAAATTTAATATATCTTCTGTATAATCCATCATTAAAAATGTTATACTTTTGAAAATATGAATGTGACAAGTTTATCATCACTTTACAGAAAAAAAAATATAACTGTCATCATCTCCTCTATAAGGCTCCAAATGGTCAATAACTAGACCCTTGTATAGTTATGGTCGATATATACCCGAAAAATAAGATTTGTTCTAGTATTTGGTTATTTTAATGTTTATTATCACTTTAATAATAATTCTTTTACTGATTTCTCATCAATTAAATAATTTGTGCATCATTAAAGTATATGTTTTTAAGGTAATTATTTATTTTATAAAAATTAGAAATAAATTATCATGATAAATAAAAATATTTTATCTTTAAAATGAGTATTTATATTCAGATTTATCTTCCTTACAACCTTATATTATAAATGATATAGTTATAAAAAATTGAGTAAGACATATTTAACATTTTATTAAATAAAATAGATTAAATGTCCTAATCTCATCCAAGTGGCTTCCAAAGGACACTATTTTGACCCAAGGGGGATTTAGGTCAAAACACACTCATTAAATGATATTAGGAAAAGTGTTAGTGTAATTTAATAATATTATTTTTACCCTAAATTACCTGATTTACCCTTTTACTGTATTAATAAAATTACTGAAGTTACTATCCATAATTCCCAGAAATAATAGAAAAATATTAACATAATTTTGAATAAATAATTCAAAATATGGAATCCAATTTTTAAAATTTAAAGAACCTAAGTTTTAGTAATTAATTTAAAATTAATACTACTATCAGAAATAGAAAATGGGTTTTAAATTTTTTTTAAAGGTTGGGGCCGAAGCCTCATTTATTATTAAAGCAAAGCAAAGACCTGTTTAACTGGGTTGAGGGAGACTCATTACATAGCCTGAAGTCCCAGTGGGCATTTAACCCATTACATGGCCCATAGGCCCAATTTTTTGGCCCAAGGCCCATTCTGTGAAAATTACTGCTACAATACCTGCACTGCTACAGTACTGCACAGTACCCGCCACTACTATAGTACTCTATTGCTGCTATAATGTCATGTCGCCGCTACAGTGACAGTCATTTTTACAGTGGATAATGGGTTTGAAAAGTTAAAATAGTGCAAAATATTGAAATTTTTTTACAACTGAATTCAATATAAAATTAATGCTAATGAAAAAAAATTATATTTAATCATAAAAATATATTCTATTTATACTTTTAAACCATTAACAAATATAATTTAATCCTATAAATTATTTCAGTGAAAAAAAAAATTCAATTAAAATTTAGTGTATTTTTTCTATTCATCAAAACATGGATGTTATCAAAAAAATATCAGAAACTCATCCAATATAAATTTGTATATCCTACTTCCAATGAACTTTTTTATTTTTTCATATAAAAATTATTAATGTGTTAAAATCATAATTTAAAAGGGGTTCACCATTAAAATGTGGAAAATTATCCTTTTAAAAAATAATAGGTTTCTATACATCAAATAGGTTTTATTCATACTTTATAAAAATATATATATATTTCATGAATGTAAACAATATTATATTAAGTATTATAATATATATATTTCATTAATTTCATTTACTAATAGTAATTCACTCAATTTATTAATACAAAAATGAAAATATATAATTGATTTATATATTTTTTATAAATAATTTGTAGCCAATGAATTCACCATACATTTTTTCATAAGTTACTTATACTTATTCCTACAACCTAATGGATGGGTTAAAATGGTCAGTTTATACTAAGGTCATCTCGTAGTTCATTTAAATTCACAGTTTCCTGAATCACAAGCTATTGAAGAATTAAAATTATTTAAAATATTTCATAAAAAACATTCAAGTGTTACATCCTACCCCCCTTAAGCTGAATTTCACCTTCGAAATTTATAATTTGAAAAAAAGGATGAGGATACTTCCACCTCATCACATCCTCAAGTTCCCACATAGCTTCTTCAAATTCATGGTTTTTCTATAAAACATTAACCAAGAGAGTGTTCTTGTTTTTTAGAACTTTCTTTATATGTTCCAGAATCTCCATCGATTATTAGTTATAAGAAAGATATTTCTCTAGAATTATAACATTCGAGTTTACTATGTGTGAAGGATCTGGTATGTACTTTCTCAGGAGAGATACATGGAATAAGTCATGAACTTGAGTGAGATTTGGTGTAAGTGAGAATTAGTAAGCTACCTTCTGAACATGATCTATAATTTCAAAATGACTAATACACCTAGGGATCAGCTTTCCCTTCTTTCCAAATCACATTACTCTCTTCCAGGGAGATATATTTAGAAACACCTTGTCACACACTTCAAAATTTAGGTCTTTTCGTTGGTTTCTAGCATAACGTTTTTGTCGACTCTGAGGTGATTCTATGTGTTGTTAAATAGATCTGACCTTTTCTGCCATTTTATCAATATAATCCGGTCTTAATATCTTTATTTCCTCAACTTCATTCTAAAAATTTGGAGTTCTATACTTTTTTCTATATAGGTATTCATAATGAGTCATCTGAATACTAGAGTGAAAGATATTATTGTAAGAAAATTCCACCAAAGGAAGGTGTTGATCCCAACCACCTTTGAAATCATTATATAGAGCTCTCAACATGTCTTCTAGAGTTTGAATTTTCTTCTCAGACTGATCATCTGTCTGAGGATGGAATGTTGTGCTGAAACTTTACTATGTATCCAGAGCCTACTGAATACTTCGGTATAACATTATGGTAAATCTTGAGTCTAGAACGGATATAATGGAAAGTGGTACTACATGCAATATTACAACTTCCTTTACATATATCCTAGCAATAAGATCAAGGGATAAATCCTCTATAATATCAATGAAGTGTGTTGACTTTGTAAGGAGATCAATTATAACCCATATAGCATTATGGCCTTTAGATGTTTTGGGAAGTCTGAGGATAAAGTTCATAGTGATGTTTTCCCATTTCCATTTTGCTATGGGTAATTTTATAACATACCCTTATACTTCTGTCTCTTAACCTTAACTTTCTAAAAAACCAATCACTGAGAGACCTATTTTTTAACATATCTTTTCATGTCATCCCACCAGAAAAACTCTTTTAGGTTCTTAGAAATCTTTTTGATTCTAGGATGAATAGAGAATAATGAACTATGAGCCTTATCCAATATCTCCTTATTTAATTAAGGTATGGGAGTAATACAGACCTAGTCCATGAACCTTATTATTCCATCACAATCAAGGTTGAATTCAGGAACATTTCTCACCTTATTTTGTGGCTCTACATCTTCCTTTTATTCCTCTGTAATTTTCACTTTATAGATGGTTGAACATTCATTTGAGAATGATAAGATTTATACCCTTCCTTTAAAATTTCCTGATCCATCCATTGATTTCCATAAATATTGGATCTTTTTTTATCCTCATCATGGATAGGATAGCATGGTCCTTTCGACTCAAAGCATATGCCACCTTGTTCGCTTTCCCATTGTGGTAATATATTGAGTAATCATAATATTTAATCAACTGAAACCATCTTCTTTGATTCATATTCAGCTCCTTTTGTGTGAAAATATACTTTAAACTTTTATGATTTGTTTAAATATCACACCTTTCACCATTAATATAATTCATCCATATCTTTAGTGAAATTATTACCATAGCTAACTCCAAATCATGTGTTGGGTAATTTTTCTCATGGAATTTCAATTCTTATAAGACATAAGCTATCACTATATCATTTTACATGAGAACAAAAACCATCCCCTTTTTGGATGCATCAATGTAGATTACAAGCCTTTCAACACTATAAGGAATTGTGAGCATAGGTGCAGAGGCTAACCTTCTATTTAAATATTTGAAATTATCTTCTCATTCCTCCATCCATGTTAATTTAACTCCTTTCTAAGTATACATGGTGAGTGTATTAGATAATAATGAAAAACATTTCACATAACATTGATAATATCCATCCAAACCAAGAAAACTTCAGATATCAGTTATCGTTGTTGGTCTCGGTCAGCTTTAAATAACTTATATTTTTGTTGGATCCATAGATATCCACTATCTTGAGATTATGTGACCCAAAAATGAAACTTTATGAAGCAAAAATTCACACTTATTAAATTTTTCATAAAGCTCCTCATTTCCCAGGTTCATCAGTACAATTTTCAAGTGATTTTCATAATATTCCTTGCTCTTCAAATATGAAAGAATATCATCTATAAAGACTACCAATAATTGATCAAGATAGTATCTAAATATTATATTCATTAGATCCATGAGGATATAAGGGGAATTAGTAAGACCAAAAGGCATCACTATAAATTCATAGTGTCTATACCTTATATGAAATGCCATATTTGATATATCCTCCTTCTAAACCCTTAGTTGATGATATCCTGAATGAATATCAATCTTGGGAAATTATTGAGCTTTGCATAGTTGGTAAGATAAGTCATCAATGTGGGGAATAGGATATTTTTTTTGACAATTATCTTGTTAAGTTCATGATAATCAATGTAGAGTCTCATTAATCCTTATTTTTTTGTAACAAATAGAATAGGTTCACCCCAAGGTGACGCACTGGGGCATATGAATCCCTTCCCAAATTTCTCTTGGAGTATCCTATTCAATTTCTGAAAATCAATTGGGGATATTCTATAAGGTGTCTTTGAAATAGGCATAGAACTCGGTATGAGTTCAGTTGAAAACACAACCTCACGATTTAGTGGAAGACTAGAATATTATTTTGGAAAGGTATCCTCAAACTCTCATACAATGGGTTTATTCATAATTGTGAGTTTCTCCCCAACAATTTTATATATATAACCTTCATTTATAGATATCAAGACCCATAATATGGAATAAATTTCTATTGGTAGTTCATATTCATCCTTTCATCGATAGATGATCATAGATTGATCCAGAATATGAAATGTGACTTCCCTTCCTTGGAAATTGAAATGAGTCTATATAGACAAATCCAATCCATGCTAATAATCACATCAAATTCCACTATAGGAAGGATCACAAAATTTTTATTAATAAATTTCCCACAAACATCAACTGGAGAAGAATTATAAACTTTTTATGTGACCATTGTGCCATTAATAGTTGTCACGGCTAACTCAATATCTAATTTTTGAGGTAATACAGAAATACCCTTAGATAATTATATAGAAATAAAATAGTGGGTGGATCAAGAATCAAATAAAACATTTTCTACTTTAGATTGTATGTTAAGTGTACCTTTCTTTGCTTCATTATCATACTCCACATCGCCGATTGTGATTGCATGTGAATTTTCTTTATCTTTGGACTTAAGAGTTTGTTGACATCAATCATTATCAATAACCCTTGGATTAGTGCATTGATAGGCTGAATTACCCAATTCCTTTAACTTGTAACATTGAAGTGTAGGTGGTTAATTATGTTTAGTATTTTCTTTATTTGGATCATTAGACATCTTTTTTCTATCACTTTGGCATTCAACTTCCCGATGACCTTCTTTTCCAAACATAAAACATTTTCCAGTCCCTTTATTACAATTTCCTCTATGTTTCTTTCCACACTTTGTGCATAATGGAAAAATCATATTCATTTTGATGTGGTCATTATATTTTTCATTGAATTCCATTTCTCTCTTATTATAAAGCCCATAGTACTGATGGGTGACTCCAATCTCTATCTCATCCTTGAGAGCACATCAAACAATTTCCTCGTTGTTATTGAAGTCCCTTATAGATTATGCCCTTTTGATACATAGTTTTATTCCACTGAAGAATTATTAAATTTTAATATCATGTTTGATAATAATTCTAGAAACATACCTTGCAAGTCTTGTAAAATTTTCTTCATATGTACCAATGGATTTATCATCCTTTTTCTTAAGATCAAGGAACTCATTATATATCTTTGTTCAAAGAATAAGAGTAAATTAATTATTGAAAAATATGTTTTTGAACTCATCCCATTCAATGGGTTCAATTTAATCACTTTTCCTTGTATTCTTGATAAGGTTCCACTATTGATCAGCTTAACCTTCCAAATGATATACTACTAAGATGACTTTATCATGTTATGAAAATTAAAGAACTGAAAATAAATTTTCAGTGGTACTGATCCACTATTTCTCCACTATGGAATCAGAAGACCCACTGAAAGAAGGTGGATGCTTCCTCATGGACTCAACATAATGTTGTTCCCTCCTTTGCTCATTTGGAAGTACTGTATGATTCATAGCTTGAAAGTTTTTTGTGAGAATAAATACAATATTTTTTATTCCAACTCCAATGACATTTGGTTGCTCATGAGGACAATCATTGCATTACCCATCACATTCACCATTAATTTGGTTCCTCCAAGTTCTATCTATTGACTAAAACCAAGAAGCACAATATGAGCGACACTAATCATAATGGGAAAACCACATAACAAAGAATAAAATTTAAATTTAGGGTATTTTAGGTTTTATCCTAGGTTATTAAAGATCATTTCCTCAACACTAGGATTGTAACCTATACTTTGACATACCCATGTGGTTCTCACTAAGGTTTTCTTATCCTAGTTTCCAAAGTTTAACTATATCTTTCTTCAGATATCGAATATAATGACCCATACTTCACATACATTGATATTACTTCAAAATTGAATAATATTCATTACAAAATATAAAAATACCATGACAAGACTATATAGGTATAGTGTCTTTAGAAACTTGGAAACATAAATAATTGGTTCAAAAGACATATTCATTGTATCCCACTTATTTTATCATAATTAGACACCTTTTGATATATATTATTTAATTCCATTTTTCATTACTTGGGGAAAAGAAACATATGAAAGGGTGAGATCAAATTCTTAATAATGGTAAATAAGGGAGATATCAATCATATCATAATCATAAGATGTAAGAACATAACGTTTGAAAATCTTATCTAGCATATGAAAGATTGTGATATTATGCCATGGGATAAATCATAAAAGTTTATAATTATTAATGAACATAATCCAAAAAGTCATAACATAAGACATGAAATTTTTTGGAATAAAAATAAACATAGAAAATAATTTCATATTAGTGAAGGTTCATTTCCAAAACCATCATAGCGGACAAAGTCCATTACTGAATGGAGTTCACTCCTCGTTCCAGCCCTGTACAACTGAACCAAGATCATTTCTCATTCCAGCCATGTCTATCTCATGAGATATAAATATGTACCCAATTCAATGGAGATAGATATAGGTCCCACCCATTTCATAATGAAATCATTCTTTCATGTTCCACAATAACATAAATCGTTCATCATATCCCAAGGAATAAAATGGGTTTCTTTAAACATAATTCCTTCATGAAAAAATCCATGTAAAATAAATGGATTTAAAAAAAATAATTCAGTCATAAACAAAATAAAACCATAGGAAAAATCAGGATATTATACATGAAACATAACCCTATTAAATAATTCCATCTTAGATAGAAAATAATTTTGATATAACTCTTGAAATTAATTATTGAGAAAAATATCATTTTTTCTTCAAAAACATTTTCTCTAATCAAAATACCATGAAATTTTAAAAGAAAAAAAATTGTTTGAAAATAAAATTTCAATTATGTAAAGAAATATTCTTATAAATAAGGAATTATGAAAATGTAAAAATATGTTCATTCCAAATAAGTTAAAAAAATTCTCACTGTACTTCTGCTATAAAAGTCCAAAAGTACCTCGTATCGAAAATGAAAAAAATATTCATTTCATACCATTTAAAAAAAATTAATCAATGGTTAAAATTGAATCTAAAAAATTGTAGAATAATAAGAATAATATTTTTTAATAAATAATTGATAAATGTGGAAATTTTTGATAAATATACCCCAGTAAATACTTACGTATAAACAATCTCGAATAATAATGTGATTGAACAATTATCCCTTACCTTAGGTTTGATTTCCTTTGTATCTATCTTAAACTCCTATATAATGATTTAAATAATGTCATTGAATTATTTCATAATCGTATACATTTTTATTATATCATATATGATCATATTAACATTAATTCATTAGTAACATTATTACTCCTCTATCAAGTGTTAACTTCATTATTTTCTTACAGATATTTCATCAGATAATTTCTTGTTCCTTATATTAGGTTATAGTTATATAATTTACATAATTATATTAGTATAATATAAATCATATTTATTCATTTTATTAATTTATATAATCACGCTTTAATGAAGGTCAAGTAGTATGAATCGCATTGAATCGTGGAGACGGTAGGTCATACGTACGCCCGAGCAATGATATCATTCCCATAATTGTGGAAGGGTATTGAAGTGGTGGTGTAAAATATTTCAGAATAAATATAATTTTATAATAATCATATATAGTTTTTATTTAAATCATTATATTAATCAAATTAAGGTGGTGGTGAAAAACATATTACACCACAGAGTGTAGATGATAAGCCATACTTACGCACGCATGGTGATTTCGTTTTTTGTAGGATGGATAGAAGATGGAATATGGTTGTTTAATAATCATAATAAAATATTAATATATAACTGATACTAGAGTTATTACATTATAATTAAATAAATCATGAAGAGTAAGTATAAGAAGAAATAATTTTTAAAGAATCGGTAGAGGAGATTACCATTCTTTGATGTACTCCCTCTAAATCTCCTCTTAAAGAATTATAGTTTTCCATTGAAGAATACCAGAACCTATAGAATGTAACTAGGGAAGTTTAGAAATTAAATGAGTATGGGATAGATGATATTTAAGACTCTAAGTGAAGTGAAAAGATGAGGGAGGGGTGCCCTTTTATAATTGAGGTGAGGGGCACTTTTGGGATCCCCAAAAATATTAATTTAAAATAAAATCAAACCCCATAAAAACATAAAAAATATACCAATTTCAAAGATGAGACAAGATAGGGTTGTAATATCATCAAAAAATAGATTTTTTACAAGTTTTCTATCAATTTAAACCATAACATTTTAATTAACACTTAGTTAATCAATTTAATTTTTTACTAGGGTAACAAATATTTCAATATTAAAAGGGTGAAATATTTACATATTTGATATAAATTTGATAATAAATAAATAAATTATAAATTTTTAGACATATCATAATTATTATATATTTTTAAAAATGTTTTATTATTTTAAAATTATTTAATAAACAATTATTTTGATAAACAATCAATAGTTTCAATTTTGACACTATTCAATTCAATGATTTTTAAAAATAATAAGATAACAAGTTAACTTAAAACCAATTATATTATTATATTCCTAAGAGTTCAAGGTCATATATAAAATTTATTCTACATATTAATAAGCCAAAATTATATTTATTTTAATATTTTTAATAACATTTATTTGATATTACACTTAATAAAATAATTACTATAATAGTTTTCTGTAGTTATTTAATATGATTATTTGTTTAATAAAAATTAAAAATAAAATGCTATAAAAAATATAAATCCTCTAGATTTGATAATAATACATATAATCGAATATATATTCTCTATAATCCATCAGTAAAAATATTATACTTATTAAAACATGAATGTGACAAGTTTATCATCACTTTACATAAAATAATATAAGTTTCATAATCTCTTATATAAGGATCCAAATGGTAAATAACTCGAACCTTGGATGTATGGTCGAGATATACTCAACCAATAAGATTTGGTTATGTTTTTTGGTATTTCAATGGTTATTGTCACTTTAATAATAATTATTTTATTGATTTCTAATCAATTAAATAATTTCTGCAT
The DNA here is from genome assembly GCA_963277665.1 of Viscum album. Taxonomy (NCBI): domain Eukaryota; kingdom Viridiplantae; phylum Streptophyta; class Magnoliopsida; order Santalales; family Viscaceae; genus Viscum; species Viscum album. Next base: position 227,282,430 of record OY728123.1, on the reverse strand, counting down.
TATTAAATTATAAGTTTTTAAGGTAATTATTTATTTCCATAAAATTAAAAATAAATTATCTTAAAAAATAAAAACATTTTAGATTTAAAATTAGTATTTATAATCAAATTTATCTTCTATATAACCTTATATTAAAATGGTATAGTTATTAAAATTTGAGTAACAAATATTTAACTTTTCTTTAAATAAAATAAATTAAATGTTCTAATCTCATCTGAGTGGATTTTGAAGGACATAATTTCGTCCTAAGGATTATTTAGGTTGAAACATGCTCATAAAAAGATATTATTACAAGTGTTAGGGTAATTTTATAATAATATATTTACCCATAATTAATTGATTTACCCTTTTACCGTATTAATAAAAATTACCAAAGTTATTATTCATAATTCCTAAAAATAAAAGTAAGCTAATTACATAATTTGAACTTACCAATTCTAAATATGGAATCAATTTTTAAAAATTTAAAGTATAGAAGTTGTAGCAATTAATTTAAAATTAATTCCCTTGTTGGAAAGAGAGAACGGGTTTTTAAAATTAAAACATTGTAAAAGATTCAAATGTTTTTACATCTGAATTCAATGTAAAATTTAATCTAAGGACATAGATTATATTGAATGATAAAAATATATTATTTTTATAGTTTAAAACAATTAAATAATATAATTTAATAATAATAAGTATTTCTATGAAAAAAGTTGTTTTTAATTAAAATTTAGTGCATTTTTTCTATTCATCAAAATGTGAAAGTTATCATAAATATATCATAAACTCATCGAAAGTAAATTTTTATAACCTAAATCCAAAAAATATGTTTATTTTTTCATCTAAAAATTATTAATGTGTTAAAATCATAATTTAAAATGGGCTCTCCATTGAAAGTTGGAAAATTACGCTTTTGAAAAAATATAGGTTTTTATACATCAAATAGGGTTTACTCAAACCTTATGATAAAAATATTTATTAGATGAATATAAAAAAATATTTTATTAAGTATATAACATATATATTTCATTAATTTCATTTAATGATATTAATTCACTCAATTTATTAATACATTTTTTCATAAGTTAGTTATATTTATTCTTAATAAACTAATGGCTAGAATAAAATAAGGTATATCATGGTTCATTTAGACTCAGGGTTGCGTTAAATTAAATATATTTAAGAATTAAAAATATTAAAAATATTTCATAAAAAAATTCAGGTGTTATAGTTTATATATTTGGTATCAGGTCGGGGTTTAGTTGACAAGGTAATTAGGATTAAAGAACATTAGTAAAAACCCCTAGGATAAGCCTAATTATATGAAAACATCCAGAAATATTTGTTTTAAAAAAATGGTAAACATATGGATCCCATAAGATATGACTTCAGATTTAATTACAAAAAATAATGAATTATTTATTCATGCTTTTTTAATTACCTTTTTTCCAAACCATTTCTCTTTTAGAAAATGGTGAGAATTAGGAGAAACCAGGCCAACAACTCATGTGAGGTACAATGTAATTATTTCTCAAATGACATCCCCAATTCCATGGGAGGTGGATTTCAAAACATCATGGTGATTCCTACCCTATTGTATTAAGCTATTAATAATAACCTAAACTCAGTAGAGAATCCACCTTCACCCAAGAATGAGTAACGAGCCATTGATTCCTTTATGTTGAAACTACCAACGAAATTTAATGGATCTTCTAATCCACTTGTTGTGGAAGAGTAGGTTAACTCGATGGAGAATATATTTTATGTTCTCTACTATTAAAAGAAGGATAAGTTACCTTCATAAATTTATCATTTTGATGGTGAGGTCGATCAATTGTGGGAATTGTTAAAGAACCCCAAGCTAAAGTAAATGATTGAAGAGATGGAGTGGGAAGATATTAAGAAAATATTTCTTAACAAGTATTTCCCTCGAACTCTTCGTAAAAATATAGATAGATAATTTATGGAGCTAAAGTGACAGTAAGGTGAATTTGTCACAACTTATGAAGAAACATTCATAGGGCTTTCAAGATACACCTCGGATTTTGTTATCAATAATGATAGCAAAATCAATAAATTATTTAGTGGTTTAAAACCAAACCTTCAAAAGGATCTCTCTATTTGAGATTTATTTATTTATAAATAATTAGTTTGATTTGATCTCAATGTCGAGATAGAGTTCATAGATTGGTCCCATGGTTATAGAGATAAGAAGACAAGAATGGAGTTTCATGTTGGTGGGTCAAAATTCAATGGAGGAATGGGGATCTAACCACCCACATGTTGGTAATTTGGTAACAGGCATTATAGGAATTTTCTCGAGGGAATGGGGAAATTATTTGAGTGTGGAAGATATGTCCATAAAGCTCATTAATATAGAAGATACATAAATAATCCATCCAAAATGATGCATTAAATGAGTTAACCTTATAATGTACCACCTATGGTTTAATGCTTCAACTATAGGGAGAAAGGGAACTTTGCAAGATAGTTCACTAAACCCTAAGTCCTTGAGGGTAATCACGTTTAGTATCCACCAAAGTCAAAGGATAAAGGGATAGATTATTCCATCCCTAATGCTGAATTAGTGAAATAAAATGATGTTGTACAAGGTATACTTCCAATTCAATTAAGAATATAAAAATTATTATTTGGTTCAAGTTATATGCATTCCTCTATATCCTGTAAGTTTTCTAGAACTATTAAATAAAATCCTTTAATATTGAATTAGATATATCCATAAAAACACCTAATGGTGAAATAATTATAACCCAAGTGTTGGTCTCTTCTTCTATTCATGTATGTGTGAAGATTCTTCCAAAGAATATCATAATACTTTATTTTTTGGAATTTGATGCTATAATTTGAATGGATTGGCTCTCGTTAATGACTCATTAGATAAACTATGAGGAGCTCAATAATTCTCAAAGGTGGATCTTCATTCTGGATATCATCAACTGAAGGTGAAGAAGGAATATTTTTAGAATACTATTTTCCATACAAGGTATGGGAACTATAAGTTCATAGTGATGCCCTTCAAACTTACTAATTACCTTAAAAACTTCTTGGATCTGATGAATAGATTCTTTAGAGACTACCTTGAAAAAATCATAGTTGGTTTTATTGATTATAATCTAATCTAATCCAATAGTAAGTATGCACATAAAGGATATATAAGGATTGGGTTGTCTACGTTAATGAAGGATAAAATTTATTCCAAGTTTAGTAAAAATGAATTTTGCTTGTAACAAGTCATAATATTGGGAAAAGTTATCATAAGTGAGGTATTTTCTATGGACCCTTCAAAAACAAAAAGAAATTGAGGAATGATCCTGGCCCAATAGCGTCACAAAAATCCATAGTTTTCATGGATTATTGTGGTACTACCAATGTTTTCTGAGGAATTTCTCATAATTTTCGAGACCAATAAATAAGTTAACATATAAATGGGTAAAGTATGTCTGGATGAAAAAATGTGAGGAAAGATTAATGGACCTCAAGAAGAGGCTAATCATGGCACCTTTACTCACACTACCAACATGTGGAGATAATTTTTTGATATAAAGTAATGCTAAAAAGAAAAAATTGGGTTTTGTACTCATGAAGAATTATAAAGTGACAACATTTTCCTCACAGTAATTGAATATCCATGAGAAAAACTATTTGATGTATGGTTTGGATCTATAAGCTATGATATTTTCCTTCAAAATTTTGTGGCACTACCTCTAAGGTGATAAGTGGGACCTATATACCAATCATACGAGTCTAAAGTACATATTCTCATATAATGAACTCAACAAGCATCCAAAGAGATGGTTAAAGATAATAAAGGACTATTATTTCTCACTTCATTACCATTTGAGAAAGATAAACAAGTTATCTGATACTATTAGAAGAAAAGAACCTGCTACTCTATCCATAATGAAGATTGGTAAAGACCCAATCTTTATAAATATGAAAGGATGGATTTTGAAATCATAATGGCATGGAATACATCCTACCTTGACCAAATGATTTCCCACCCATATATCCAAGATAAGAACAAGGAGTCAAAATTTTATGATTTGTAGCTAAAAAATAAGTTTAAAGCATTAAATTAATGGAATATAAAATATTTTCATATCAATGTTGATGGTGTAATTCAATTTGTAATAAGGATTTGTGTGCCTTCATCACCTGAGATAAAGAAGGTACTATTGACTATTTCACATAGCTCATATTTATCCATCAATCCTATAAGTACCAAGATGTACTATGATCTTTGAGAGCACTTTTGGTGGGAGAACATGAAGAAGGATATTGCGGAGTATATCACAAGGTTTTTTGTATGATATCAAGTTAAAGTATTAAGAAAGAAGTCCCAAAGGGTTAATGAAACCATTCCTTATTCTAATGTGGAAATGGGAGAATATCACTATATAATTTTTCACTAGTCTCCTTGAGACATCTAAAGGAAGTAATTCAATGTGGGTCATGGTGGATTGACTCACCAATACTTCCCACTTAACTACTATTTAGGAGGATTTATCACTTCAAAAACTTTCTAAGATATATGTGAAGTAAGTGGTGAGGTTTTATGGGATTCCACTATCAATTATCTATGATCATGTTATAAGGTTCATATCTAAATTTCAGAAAATTATTCAACATTATTTAAGTACTGAATTGAATTTCAATATAGCCTATCACCCCCAAATAGATACGCAATCTAAAAGGATTATTCAGACACCCAAGGACATGTTTATGGTCTGTATAATGGTATTCAAAGGAGTATGGGATCAGCATCTCCTATTGGATAGGTTATCATACAACAACATCTTATACTTGAGTATTCATATGGCTCCATATGAATCTATATATGGGAAATGATGTATAACTCTAAATTTTTGGGATGAAGATGGAAAAAAATGCTAATTGGACCAAATCTTGTGAAATAGATGATCGAGAAGGTTCAAGCCATCCAAAAACAAATAAAATCTTCTCAAAGTTGGTATAAGATCTATTCTGACAACCATTGAATGAATTTGGAGTTTGAAGTTGGAGACGAAGTTTTTCTTTGAATATCATCATAGAAGAGAGTAATTTGGTTTGGAAAGAAATTGAAGCTAGGGCAAGGTACATAGGCCCCTTTGAGATCCTTGATCATATAGGATTACTGTCTTATCACTTGAACTTACACCAACTCTGTCACAAGTGCATGATTTATTTTATTTATCCCTCTTGATAAAGTACATACCAAATCCAACACATGTACTGAACATAGAGGTGGTGCGGCTGGAAGATGATCTCTCATATAAGGAGTGGCTGAAAAAGATTTTGGATCGGAGATACAAGGTTCTATGCAACAAGACTCCACACCTAGTCCTGGTACTATAGAGACACCATAAGTATAAGAGGTGATATGGGAACTAAAGGAATCGATAAAGGAGAAGTAACCTCACCTATTTTCACCTTAGTACATAAAATGAAATTTTGAAGATGAAATTTCAAAAGGGGGTGAGAATCTAATGAGCCAAACATTTATCAATAGAATTTTCCTTCTTATAATTACTTCATAAAACCCATGAATCGTATAGAGAACCCAAGAAAAAAATATTCTCATAAATGAAGAATAAAATAAGTGTTATTTATAGAAATTAAGAAAACTATACTGATGGAATAGTAACCTAGATGTGGAAATAGTAATATGGCCATTAGGAATAGCAATCCATCCATTATAATAGTAACCTCTCCTATTAAATTATTAATAAAATTTTGGTATCTTATTTATGAAAATATGATATATTTATATCATGGTATAAGTAAATAAAATTTTTAAAAATGATAAATTAAGTGTTGGTATTTTTATAAAACATAAATATTTATTTAAATCTTTATAGTTAATATAATGATTTAAAACCAAATTAATTTTCTTAAAAGAGATCCACAAATTAAAATTTTGTTTTATTGTAATTATAATGTAATTTTATGTGACCTAAATTAATTTTTCAATGGGTCAAAAAATGATTATAATATTAAAATCATAATTGTTTTGATCAAATAATTATTTTATATAAAAAAAATTAGAAAATTTAAAAAATTATTTTCATAAAATGGATTCCATTTTTTAAATATACACGTCAAAAAATGGTTAGGGTGACTTTTCGGGATTTTTCTAAAATAGTTGAATTTTTGTGAATAGTGAAATACGGAATTTATGATATAAGATAAATACATGAATTTTTGAGTTGTGGATTATGTAAGAACCATTATCTCAAAATATCCTTCCCCATTTACTTTATTTATTTAGGGGAATCAACACTATTGATATTCTTGAGCCAAAATAATAAAAAAATAAAATAAAATAAAAAACACCCCTCTCCTCCCAAATAAATACCACCTCTTCCCCTAACACATTATAATCCTTTTATATTGTATAAATTCTACCCAATTCTATCCCAAAAAGTCATCCCCATTTCCAGGATCTTCTTCTCTCAGTAAAAGACCAAATTTGAGTGTCTTAAGGAGGTTCACAAGGAGACAACATTCAAAAGGTAAAGTCCTCAATCATTCTCTTTTAATTTATTTTATATTCATATAATCTCCTTGTATCCCCTTATTTATTATTTAATGATAAATATAGTATCATATATATAATGGAATTTTATTTTGTTAATGGAATATCCATCATCAAATCTCTTCTCTCCTCCTTTTATTCTAAAAAATGAAAACATCATCTTTGATGTGCTGATTCGCCGTCTTCATGGACAATGAGTTTTCATTTTACATTATCGCCTTCAAGTATAGTCATAAAACAGTTGTTATGTTTAAAAAATATTATAATATTAATATTAAAACATTTTTAGTTTTCTAAAACTAATTTATAAACATAATATTTAATAAAAATAAATTCTTTCATGATAGGTGGGAAAACCAAAAAAATAAACTAAAGATATATCATTAATTTTTTATGGAATGAATCATCCTCATACTATAAAAAATGAAATATGAGACCATTTAAACTTCTGGAAGTTCATTAATAACACATAATTTTACTTCTGGACAATTATTCTCAATTTTATAATAACTTCCATAATTATATACAAGTAAACTGACCACAAAACTATGAAAGAAAAATCTCATGAAATGATGAAATTGAAAACTATAAATCATAAAAATGGACATAAATGAACTTAATAAAATTATATTAAATAAAATAAATGTATAAGATGTTATTAATTAAGTAATTAGTTAATCTAATTTTATTATCTAGGATAATAATTGCAATTTAAGAATGCATACAGACATAAGGTAAAGGGATTCCCAAACCCAACTTCCTTCCTTTGGGTTATTCCTCTTTCATGAACAATTTTAGTGTGCATGTACTTTTAATATTACTAAAACATAATTTCATTGTAATTCTATTTTATTTTTGGGGATATAAATGTTTCAAATCTAATTTTATGACAAATAAAATTATTTTTCCAAAACAACTCTTCTTTCTAAAACACATTTTGACTCTTCTTGAATTATTTCTTCTTCACTTAAAAATGATGAATCTTATACCAAATATTTTCTTTTACATTTTCCATTTGGGAACACCATGTCTGTTCATTAAATTATAATTGATTAAATTTTTATGAAACCAATTTATTTACATGGGTTTCTTCGTGACTTTGATTGATATATATTCTATGTGGCATGTAAGGTTATGTAAATGTTATGATGTGATGGGTGGGACTAAAATTATATATACCTTCAATGAATTTGTTAGTGTTTTGTATCCCATTAAATAAATTATATTATGTGTGAAAATGATGCTAGATTTTTTACAATTATGATGTCCTGATTATTCACATATATTTTGTTTCAACATGATGCCAACTTTTTTTGTAACTATGTGGGGTATTTTACCACTAAGACAAATGTTTCATTTTTATGAATTGACACATTCCATTCCATTATCTAATGTTTCCATTATGATTTTGATAATGATACCATTATGATTTTATGATGATGATTATTATTATCACTCATGTTGTATTGATTCATGTCTCTTATTTATTCCTCTTACTAGGTTATTAGCTCACCACTTTCATTAATGTATATACTTAGGTTATTACTTATACTAAAGAGAATTCAAGGGACACTATGAAGATATAGAATAAGGAATTAAACAATTTTTTTGTTTTATTTTGTAAAATTTATGTATGATCCAAATTTTCTCAAGACACTAAACCTTTTTATCCACAAATTGATATCTCTATTATGTTTTTTATATTAAAATGATGTATTAGTATGAAATATAAAAAGAAGGTTCATTATATAAACCACGATTTTTAGAACTATGTGACTAAGAACACACAATAACACACATTTCATATGAAACCTATGTGCCCAAATTGATGTATGACACACACACCTTCTTTCCTTTGCAATCCAAGAGTCAATCACAAAACCCAAAAACCATCAAAATACACATCAATTATTGAAATCACCAAACCATAATCCCAAAAATTTAAATAACAGCCTCAACCCTAAAAAAATATGTTTTCTATAAACAATAGTTAGCTACTCACTTGAATAGGGTATTTTTACAAATATCATCTATCATAAACCCCCATCTACTATACCCAAATAACTAAAAAAACAACATGCTTCATACCATTAGTAATAACCCTCTTTTATACCACTTAGTGATAAACTCTCTCTAATACCACATTGTAGTATCCCTAATCCTATATATCTCTAGTGGAACCTAAGTTAGAGAGCTACATACCTTTAGAAAACTTCCACATACACCAAAGGCTACTAACTAGTGGTATAGGTTTGTAGGCAATAGTGGGGAGACCCTACCCCTAATATAAATAAATATAACCAATAGTGAAAGAGTTATAGATAAGCATTATACATGACATAATATAAAGAGTACACTAAGAATATATTTCATGGTATGAAAAAGGAATATATACAATGTCATATGAGAAAAAAAAGTAAATTGGAGCACTCATAGGTTGATCATGTGGATAAAGGTTAAAAAACAAAAGAAAACATACCAATGATGCATCTAAGATCCACTCGGTCTAGCTCAAAAATTCAATGATTTCACACCCGTGCATCCACTTCACCTTTATCCAATTATGGACTAGTAATAGGACCCTTGACATATCCTATATCATAACCCATAATGTATGTACACATCCCAAAGGGCCCTTGTAAGGTGTGAGTACGAACTCAATTTTCCTCTACCAATGGTGTCCCTAGATAATATCTAATTGTATACAAGTATATGAAAATTGAAATGTACATAAACCAGTATGAGATGAAAACCCTAATCCACTATGTCCTCTATCGGCTATAGGTGATAAACCATCCTAATTTGTCTAATGTTGGAGTGGGATAGAGCACCCATTGTTTGTTCACACCCAGAGACACCCAAGGCCATTTGACCAATTCTGTAACACCCATGTTTTGATTTATGTACTTATTATTATATATTTGTATATAATAAGTCGGTTATTTTTGGGTTTTAAAAGTTTTGGAGTGATATTGGCTAAAGGAAATGGTGTTTGGGATTTCTAGGATTTACCCCGCGCTTCACCGTGCAATGGGATGGGATCTGGAGAAGGTTGTGGTCTAGGGAATCTTGGTTCTCTAGATGTGGGAGTTGGCTAGGCCATAAGTGTGTCACCACACTCAGGTTCCAACTGTTTTTCAAGGAATGGTGGGTGGGATTCCACACATAGGAAATGGCTAGACCAAAATAGTGTGGGGGCTAGATGTGGTTGGTCTCATGTGGGGGATATCCAAAAAGGCCTACGAAAATTCTCCATGGAATAGTCTATGAAATGGTGTTGACAGAATTTTCCTCATGTGATCCGCTCAAAATGCATTGTGTAGACATTCCATGTTGTGGTCTAAGGCTTGGTGTTGGTCATCGGTGTTTTTGAAATGGCTAAATTGGTTATCGTATTTTGGGTAAATTTATGGTCCTTGATGGTGAACCACATGCAATTATTTTTTGGGTTTAATATAATTTTTTTTTAATCAATTAATCTCCATAAAATACTTTTATTACCTAAATCTTAGTTTTTTCTCTCAAACTAAGATCTTTTAGAGGCATTTTTAGATGAATCTATTCCTGAATATGTTCTTCCTATTGGTTTTTACTATGTGATCAAACTCAAGTAAGCTAACTTCTATCCCTCTATAATATTTCCCAAACTAGAATGCTTGAATTTTCTAAAATCATATTTTTTTACAAATTTCATTTCTTGGAAAATTGGTTTTCTAAATTTACTTATTGTATGGAATTAAGAATAAAATTGTTGGGCATCACCCATAACGTGTCTGATAAATTATCATAGTGTTATTTTATTTTTTAAAACAGTTTGGGTGTGAAAAATCTGCATGGAAATGGGTGTGTAAGTTTATGAATTGACATAGAAAGGGTCTTGTAATTTTTTTCTTTTTAAGAGTAAATTTTTACCTCAAGTGGTTTTACCAATAAGAAAAAACTTGGGTCCATAGGGATAGACACCAATAATGAGTATGATTTTTTTAGTGGGACTACTTTGAAAGGATATGAATTGGGTGTGTGAGTTTCCATGGAAGCATTACAGTGCCTCTATTTTATATGGTGTCTTAGGTTCCTTCGCATATGTAGAATTTTTGTGACTATTTTATCATCACTACTTTGATTGTGCTTTTAGTTTCTTATTTAATTATTTTTCTACTAGTTTTTATATCATGAATCATGTTTATCTTTTAATTTTTAGTTTTTATATAGCCAATTCATATGTGTGTAAGGTAAAATCACCCCCACCCCTGCAATGTGGTCAATCCATTATCATTTATTTCAATCATTTCGTGTCAATGGGAAATAACCTAAGGTTAGTAATATCTTGGTTATTCCCAAGACAATTGGTAGGGTTTTAGTATTAAAAATTATATCTGTTTTGTAAGTTATATCTGTTTGGGTGGTAGGCATGGGGACAGGATATGTGAGTACTTGAAATATAGAGTATAAAAAAGGAATATCTGAAATATTCACATTAAAATTCATGTTTCTAGAGTGATCTTGGTACAAAGAGTGTTGTTAAGCACATCTAGGTTCTCATCATTGCATCATCATAGGTTTAGCCAAAGATAGTTTTATATAATGAATTAGTATAGTGATTTCACACTAAAATTGCATAATTCATGTGATATTTGGTTGATTATGCTTTGGTAAATGAAAACTTGATGACTTTGATTGTTAAAAATGGTTGGGAGTTCATTGTAAGAAAAAATAATTTATAAAAAATGGTTTCTATAACATGCTAAATATAGTTTGGATTTGTATTGTATGAGGGTCCTTTCTAACGTTAAATTTTTTATATTCCATATTATTTTTATAGATTATTTTAATAATAAATAAATGTTTAATTGGAATATAAATTAGTAATGAATTTACTTATAAGTAATTAATTAAATGGTAATTGTAATATATGTTATTTTAGTACAATGTTAACAATTCCAGAATGAGTACTTTAATGCCTGATTCATGTTTATTTTCTTTCTTTCTTAATTATTTTTTTCATTTTTATACTATATAAAAACCATAAATATGACTGAGTACTAATTTTTAGCCTAATATTTTAAAATATTCATGATAATCGATGTGTTAATTTAAATTTATTGATTTGAAATTTTATTTCATATTGACTAGGATTAGACAAAGAGAATGATATAACATTGATTTATTTTTTCCTTGGTTAATTTCATGATATGTTAAAATAAATATCTTGTGTTTTTCCATGTTAAATATATATAGGTAGTGAATCATGTTTATTATAATTAGTATAATAGAATATGAAATTTTGAATATTTTAGAATGGGTGGTTTGTCATAATGTTTAATTTTTCTTGTGATCCTTATAATTTCTAAGTTTTTTAACATGAAAGCATGATGAAAATCTATGACATATAGACTTTGGTTATTAATTTTTCCTATTGATAATGATTATTGGGTGATAAATCCTTTCAAAAAATATCTTTGAAACATAATGAAATGAATATAAAAGTATGGTAATTTTTATAAAAATTTGTTTTCTATAGGTGGGGAATATATTATTATGTTCCAGATTTTTGAAAAATAAGGTAACTAGACTCCATATTAACTAAGATTCTGAATCTTGATCTGATACTGAAATTGGTAATTCATGCACTGAGATAAATAATTTACTTCATATAGTTGAAGTATTGTTAGAGTTTACATGATTATTTGTTTATTATTATGTTATTTGGATTATGGTACCATTTTTATTTTACTAAATAGGTTATAAAATTAAAGAATTCCTTAGTGAGGTACTATTATAAATGTGTTTCTGAATACAAAAAAAAAGTTTTACAAAAGGATTTCATAGAATTTTTATGAAAAAATTTAGGTATTTTGGATTCAATAATTGATTTGTTTAAACCATTATTTAAATATACCTTCAGTGAAAATAATCTATTAAAGGAAATATTTTTCTGTTTTGGAATATAAAATTCTTTTGTTTTTAGTATTTTTTTCTACAAATGTGACATTTTTTCATGAAAGTTGTTAACGTTCTTTTATAAAAGGGTTTCAAAATGGAAATACTGGTGTTAAAACTCTATGAAGTATTTAAATAGTTTCTTTAAATGGGTTTTTTTAAACAAAGATGTTTCTTGGGAACATTTTCATTGACTTGGAAAACATGATAATGTTTCATGTGGTTTTTGGGACTGTTAAGACATGGTGCATGCATGGATAGGAACCTAATAGTCACATGTCTGAATGGTTAGTACATGGTTATGGTTCTAGTAAAATATTTTATTGGATACTCCCTTAGTGGAATTGTGTTATTGACTGTGTTTGTTGTGTTATTTATGGATGGGGATTATTTTATGTTGACTGTGTTTTCATACTAATATATTTATTGTGATAGTTGTCGTGATTATAATCATGCACCGCTTCTTTTATTTTTTTGTTATGATAGTTTCGGTTGTTGTTGTTGTTGGGAATGTGTTATTTCAAAAATATTCTTTGAATTATCAGTGATTTTGATGCTCAAAAAATACCCTTATTTTCTCCACTAATGAGACTACATTAAATATTATTCAGGATTATATTTATTGATAAATTTAAATTGTTCTAAATTAATTTTCAGGTTAATTTTTTATAAATTATTTCATATATATTTATAAGAATACTGGAAATAATGGTTATACCCTACATTTTAAGTGGAAAATATGGTTTTTGAACCATACATTCAGTAACAATTTGTACATCTTTAACCCTATTATTTGAGTGATTTTATGGATAAAGAACTTTATTTTATGGTGAATCCCATTCTAAACAAGGGTAGTAAGGGTGGGGAGGGTTTGGGGAGTGGTCATGGGGTTAGGTCCCCAGACCTATGGTTTATTCATATTTTCTTCTTTACATTATATGCCACTTTTGTGGTTGTACCCAATTTTAAAAGAACCTTGTGCTATGGTGAAAGAATGGATCGAGAACCATACTCTTGGAATCAACCCTATGTTTAAAGAACTAATGTATTGTATAAATACAAAATTTTTTGAAGTAAACTATAAATTTTCATCCTTAATTTTGAAGTATAGACCATGTTTGATCCGATCAAATATAAAGTTTAAATTCAAGATATTTTCTATCATTCATACAATGGTATCAATAGGATTAAAATTTATCTTTAAATATTATTAAAGACCGATTAATAGGTAGTTATTAAATAGATCAAATCATTATTTTTTATAAGGGATGTTATGATTTTCTCTATGAATTCAAATTTAAATAATTTCATTTTATCTGGAGATACTTTTTGATCTCTTTAATATAAATAAAATTGTGTTTTCTTGTTAAATTTCATGATTTTTATTATTAAAAATAATTATTTCATTTTATTCATGATGTTTTATTTGATATTATGAGGAGATACACTTTGTATACATACATGTTTTCATGTTTTTCTATTTTAAAGTCATGTTGTTTTTGATATATTTCATAAAAATCATCTGCAACTAAGATCTATTTGAATCTATTATTTCTTGAATACTTTTATCTACGAAGAAGATGATTAATTATCTATTATCTACTAAAACAACTATAAGATTAATTTTTTTCTTAAAAAATCAATCAATATTGTTTTATTAGAGTATTGGTTGCTCGTACTCAGTTGTGATGGAGTGTCAGCTTATCACACTAAGATGTGAATTTAAAGGTTTCATTTAAAAGAACATGTATTATTATAAGGTGTCAACTAGTTGAATTTTGTTGTGGATGTATTTTGATAAGATTTCATATTTATTTCAAATATAAAATCTCACTAAGAGCGTGTTCTTGGAGTGGACTAGGGGATATTTGTACCCCAAACCACTATAAAAACTCTTATGTTCTTCTCTATTTTTGTATTGTATAATTTTATTAAAGAATAGAATGCTGCATATGTTTACAATATATGAAGAGGGATAAAATTTTGATTCTATAAAGTTTATTAAAATGAAAAAATTAACTCCCCCCACCCTCACCCTCTCTTATGTATCTACATATTATTATGACCTAACAATTGGTATTAGAGGAGTTATTTTTTGAAGAATTATGATAATCTCTAGAAATATTAAGTTAAAGGTTTATTAAAAGACATATTTATGTTATATAATTAAAATAAACATTTTCCATTATCCATGACCCACCCTTTAATGGAGAAAATTATGCTTTTTGGAAATAAAATATGATTATATAGTTAAATAATATTGGTTTCAAAGTCTATATAACGATTTTAAAACCTTATGTAGTCCATGGAGAACTAGTAAAGTGCGATGATATAAAGGTGGAGGAGTATGATGTCAAATCAAGAGGAATGAATTATATTATATGTGTACTTTTTTCATATGAATTTATTAATTTATATCAATTTGATACTACAAATGAGATGTGGAAAACTATCTTAGTTTCTTAGTAAGGAACTGGTAATGTCAAAAAATTAATATATAACACTACAAAGATAAAATATGAAAACATAAAAATATATGATGGTGAAAGAATCACTTAGATAAATGTAATATTGGATTAAATATTCAATTTTGTTTCTACCTTGGGATATCTAATTACATGACTAGATAAATAATTTAAAATTTCTAAGATTCTTACCCTTTAAATGGAATGGAATATCCACTACAATCAAACAATCCACTCATCTACAAAATATGACAATGAATTCATTTATTAGAAATATAATGATGTATGAATCATAAATGTAAGATGAAGATGAAGTCCATGGGATGATAAAAAGGGGAAATACCAAAATTAAACTTACTGCTACAAAATATGAAAAGAAATCAAAAGAAGAAGTTATATACTCAAATGATTTAGAATGCTCAAATTCTAGAATAGAACTGACTCATCTAGCTATGATATTCATTAAGTTTTATAAGAATAATAAAGGATTTTAGAATACTTTCAAAAATATCAATAAATATGTTCTAGGTCATAAATAAGGAAGATTTTATGAATATAAGAAAATGGTACATATCATACCCGATTTCCCACATCTAAAAAAAGTGAAAAAAATATGGAAAAAGAAGGTCTTATTGGATGAAAACTTATTATGAGAATAATGGTAAGAAAGTTATCAAGGATACTTGAAGTGTATTTGAGGACTCTATAATAACAAATTAATATGATTCAGAAAAGTATCCAACCAATATGAAATAAAATATATTCTTTTTGGATAATGGAAAATAAGGGGTATAATCTTATTGTTCTTCTTCTGATTCTGAAAGTTTTTATAATAGTAAATTAGCTACAAAAATCTCTATGATTGAAAAAAAATATGAATCAATGGTAAAAAATCATAAATTTCTGAACAATATTCAAAATTATATTTTAAATTAAAATGATTCCATACTATAATAGAACTTATATTTAAAATAAAAATTTAACAAATCTTCATCAAACTTCAATGTTCATGAAAGTAAAATCAAGGTGTTGAAAACTAAAGTAGAGTCATTAGAAGAATTACTTGTATATTAACTGAGGGGGAAGAATATCTAAATCATATTATGGGTAAAATGTTTGTAAAAAGGAGAAATATGGAATAAGGTGCAATGGAGAAAAGTATAAATTATATAGAAACTATTTTGTACCCAGTTCTAAGAATAATAGTATGTCTAGATTCACTTTTATTTATTATGGAATTAAAGTCTATTATTCGGATAATTTTCTTTTCAAATATACCAAAATCCTTGGAATAAAAAAGACTTTTTTTTCTAGAAATATTTATGAATATTATTCTGTTTATTTTGGAAAATTATGAAAATGTTGTTACTATGATTTTTGTTTGTTGACATAGCTAGTCTGAGGATCATTTGGGTTCCAAAAACAAACTTTTATTTAATTTTTTTAGGTAAAAGGACACATGAACAAAAATGAATTATGTTATATGGATAGTGTATACACAAGACACATGACTAGATGCACTTAAAATTTTTATACATTGGAAAACTTAGATAGCGGTCTGGTTTCTTTTGGTGATAAAAAAAGGAAAAATAACTGGAATTGGATCAGTTGGAGATCCAAAATAAATTATGATAAAGAAAATCCTATCTATTCAAGATATAAAGAACAATATTATAATCATCTCTAAACTCTATGATAATTATTTTTAAGTTTATTTTTCAAATAATTTTTTATCTATTTCTAAATATAAACTTCTTAAGTTTATATCACCCAACTAAAATGTTTATAATTTGGATCTTAATTCCTTATGTGAAAAAGAATGAATTATTTAACAACTGATACAAATGAATCCTAGATATGGAATAGGATAGTTTTACACTGTAATGTGTTTTAATTTTATAAATTATCTAAGAAACATTTAATTTCTGATTTTCTTTTTCTTAAATTTGATAAAGATGTATTTTTTAATGCATGAAAAATAGGCAAGAAACATAAGAAATACATCAAATCAATTAACACAGTGGTTTCATCTAAACTGCTATAACTTATCCATGTGGTTTTTTTAAACCATTAATAGTATATAGCATGGAAAAAATATCTTATGTTTTTTTAAGTGGACTATTTTTCTAGATAGACTAGGGTTTATTTTTTAAAACATAAAAGTGAGTTATTATTTGTTTTTGAACTCTTTTATAGAATTGTTCAAAATAAAAAGATTGTAAAATAATTTCATTGAGAAATGATTATGGAGGAGAGTTTTATAATCAAGAATTTAATTATTTTTTCTTATAATTGTGTATTAAAGATACCATCTCTACTCTGAACACACCTCAATAAAATGGAATTTTAAAAAAAAGTAATAATAACATTAAATAAAGGGAATGAACTATGTTACATGAATATTGTATTTCTACCCACATTTTGGAAAAATATATCAAATAACATTCTATATCATGAATAGAGTTATGATAATACCATTTATTAAAATTACACCCAATAAATTATAAAATAACATAAAACCTAAAGTTGTATTCTTTAATGTTTTTTGATGCAAGGTGTATATCTTTAATACTAACTAAAACCATGGAAAATTTGAACCAAAGTTTGATAAAGGAATATTTCAAGGATATTATTCTACCTTTAAATAATATATAGTGTATAATAAAATTTCAAGGATAGTTAAAGAATTTTTTCATGTGAAGTTTTATGAAAATGACCCTTTTGATCACTGATAAAAAACATATGAATTTATTAATTCTTTAGACTACTTTAGACTTTAATATCCTAAATATGATTTTGATAATTAATTAGAATATGTTGAGATTCATCATAGTTCAAAATAATATGAAATTGGTGAACATGAATGTTTCTTACCTAGATCACATAGAACCTTAAAGGACTATCATTTAGAAACTATTATAGTATATCTATATGCAGAAGCTAGGACTATGAGTGTAGGAAGCCTACCGAAATTATTTTCTTTCCTATATCAATTAGAATTAAAATCCATAGAGGAATAATCATAAGATAGAATTTGGATAATATTTGTGCAAGAAAAACTTAACATGTTTAGAAAAAATAAAGTTTGTGAATTAGTTGAAAGGCCAAAAAATTATCTAATAATAGGAACCAAATGGGTTTTTAGAAATAAGAAAGATAAAAAAAGAATAATCACTAGAAATAAATCTATATTAGTAGCTACTATATATAATCAGGAAGAAGTAATAGATTATTATGAATCATTTCCACCTATTTCTTGATTAGAATCCATTAAAACCCTTTTAGCTTAAACATCGTATATGAATTTTAAATTATACCAAATGGATGTAAAAATTTATTTTCTAAATCGATATTTACAAGAGGAAGTCTATCTTGAACAACCACCAGGTTTTTAAAATCCTCATATAAAATTTTGTTTTCAAACATACTAATGTTCTTTATGCCCTTAAATAATCACCATGAGATTGGTATGAAATATTGGGTTCTTTTCTATTGGAAAATAATTTTTCTATAATTTTGGTGGATCTTAATCCCTTTAATAATTTTTTTTGTTCTAATATTTTATTAGTATAAATTTATGTAGAAGGTGTTGTCTTTTTTTTAATGAATAAAAAATTGTCAAAACTTATGTAAAAGGAATTTGAAATGAGTATTAAGGTATAATTATATTTATTTCTTGGTTTTCAAATCTATCAAAAAGATTTTGGTAATGTTTTACTTCAAATTAAATATATTATTTATTTATTGAAAATGTCTGGACTTGAAAATTGTAATAATTATGCAAATACCTAGTGTATTGACATAAAACATGATCTAGATGAAGCTGGGAAACTAGTATGTAACAATATTTATAGATATATTATTCATACTTAGATATATCTTACATCTAGTATGCCATAAATTATGTTTTTTTTTGTATTATTTCTATATTTCAATCAATCCCAAAATAATATCATCTTACTGCTATTAAAATATTTTTTAGATATTTATAAGGAAAATTTTCTATTTCTTTAATTTATCTAAAAAAATTATTTTAATTTAATTCCATATTCAGATGTTGATTTTTTACATTTTATTTTAGATAGAAATATTACCTTAGGAACCTATAATATTTTTTGGAATCATCTAGTTTTATTGTCAAGAAAGAAACAACATCCAGTTGCATTGTCCCAGTTGAGGCAGAATATATTTCTACAGACATTTATTGTTCCCAAGTGTTTTTTATGAAACACACTCTTCTAGAATATGGACTAAATTTTATTATTATTATTGTATTATGCGATAATACAAGTGAAATTAATATTTTAAAAAATACAATGACTTACTCAACGACTAAGAATATTGATATAAGGTATCATTTTGTAAGATATCATGTCCAAAAATGGGATATATCTTTGGAATTTTTCAATATTGAACATCAACTTGCTGATATTTTCACTAAACAACTTCCCTATTCTATTTTTAAATTTATTAAAGGGATTTTGGTATATATAATTTTAAATAAAATTTGTATTTTCTATAATTAATCATTTTCTTTTAAAACAATTTAAAATTTTAGTTTTATTTACTAATTCTATTTCTATTAATTCATTTTAAGCTATTGGTTATTTATTATTTGTTTAATAAATTATTTATTTTTTACTCTTTTCAAAAAAATAAGTATTTTCATAATTATATTCTCAAATTATTATTCTAATATTTGGGCTCAAGATGCTAAAACAGCATCAAGAAAACCATTAGAATTACCCCTATCTCTCTCTTCCCCTCAGTCCCACACCCATTTAACCTTTAGAGTTCTCTATTTCTCTTTAAACACTAAAATTTAAACCTAAAAACTTTAGATTTTTTTCAATGGAGAAGACAAAGAATACATAAGAATAAAGAATGATTCAATATTAGTACCAGTGATCTTTACGATATAAAGTATGAGTCCTTCAAGGTAAGTTCATTGATTTTTAGTAGTTGTTTTAGAAGAATATATTTTTAATGAAATATCTAAATTTTTAAGGTTTATAATTTATTTTCAATAGTGAAAATATTGAGTTTGTTTTCAACAGTAATGTGAAAATATTTTATGAACATCCCCAATTTATCTTTGGAAACATAGAGGATGTAGTCTCCTCAAATATAGATAATGTTTTGTTTTCAAGGAAATATATTAAAATATCCCGAAACATTTATTTTCCCCATGAAGGGGTTTTTCACTTAAATATTTGACCTATTGGAGATAAATCACATAAATATGAAGTTATTATTTCTTTTCCTTTTAGATCTACCATGGTAAGGAATATAGTTGTGAAAAATCATAAAGCTGACTATAAGAGGATGAACAATTTTATTCAATCTGTAATAGTTCCTAAGATTTTGGAGTTAGATAAAATTCTTTTTCCCAAAAATTATTTCATGGTTTTGATGTAAATTGAAATTAAGTTGAATTTATGTACATATATGATAAGGTATATGAATAAATATCATCAAAAGGAGGCTATAATTCCCTTTTATGTGTACTGATGGATTTTTTCACTTCTTTTTTATAAAAATAATAAGATATGGGATGTTCTTACAGCCATCAGAAATATTCACATAAACATTATTTCTACGGGATTATTACGAAAATTTGGTTTCTTTTAGAGAACTATGAGGGGAAATATGACACTCGTATGTGATAATTATCATGGATTATCTAGTGTTCATGATTAAGGGAATCACGTAAGACACAAGTTTTCTAGATCAATATAGTTTCATAATGAACCATTGGAGAATGTATAATAGAATAAGTCTTTGAGGTAGCTAGAAAAGAACCATGGTTGGTTTAGGTGATCTAACTATTGTAAGATATTTCCACGAATCTCTTGAATAACTCCATAGAGAATCTAGAAGTGCGGCCCTTGTTACCAGGACTAGAAGAAGAGAAGAGTATGTGGTTTAGGAATTAGAATATAAGGTTGAAGAACTATAATTACTAGATATTATAATCAATTATATTGAAATAATAATTTAAAATAAAGATAAGAAGGAGGATCATGGAGAAGATCATGTTGAAAATAATGCTTAAGAAGTTGAGAAATTAAACACATATTTGGATGAATCTACTTAACTTAATTAAAATCATATAGTTTCTATGGGTTAAAAATAATTAGAGAAGTTTTTTAGTGAAACTAGTGAGTAAAAATAAGTTCTAAGAAAATTTTCAACCTCATATAGTGAGAATGTTGAAGGATGGACCCTTTTTATGGTTGAAGTAGGAAAAACCTCATGAAATATAGAAGAGTTGTCCTCTTATTATATTAGTGCTCAAATTGAATATTTATTATTAAAATTTAATTAGTTGAAAGAATTCAATTATAATTTCCAAGGAAATATGTAAGTCTCTAAAAAAATCATTAGAATATTTAAGATGTTAAATAGTTCTAAAAGTAGAATTTGAATTAGTACAAGATTAATAGAAAAGTCTGAAAGAAAATTATATTTAAAAAATATATTTTAATGAATTTTAGAGATATAAGATGATAATATTTGTAAAATCGAAGTAAATTCGGTCTCTAAGTCTGATTTTGAAGAATGAAGGAAATATCTGGGAAGTCAATTTGAATAAATAATAAGTAGTTCATGTAAAAAAAGGGATATAATTCTAGTCATCCAACTTCTCTAGATATGATAAGGAGTTTTATATCTATTAAAACTATTTTCTTGAAATAAATGATCAAAATTCAGAATCTATAGTGTGATATAATTCCACTTCACATTCTATTATACAATCAAAAGAATATTTTTGGGATATTTTCATCTAATGAACCAAGTATTAGAAACATTTACAATCAGTAAAGTGATTTGATGATTAATTTTTTACAGTCAAGGTATAATTTTCATGAGTTTATAAAAGTAAATTTAGTTGATGTTCTAAAAATGGGACAAAATTCCAATGTTTTGAAAAGAATGGGTAAATATTTTTAATAAAAATTTACAGTCATGATGGCATAGCTTTAGGATATTCATCTAACTATTCTAGATTCTTTTACATCTAACTCCACATATAAACCTGTAGCATTCACCCATATCCAAACCTACCTCTTTAACTTTTTAAGACAAATATTTTATTATAATCATGGAAAATTTATAATTAAATTCTATCATTATTTATTTCAATTTTTATTTCCTGTTTGTCTTTCCAAATCTATTAACTTTATGAGAATGATTTTTTCTTATCTTAAAAAACATTCACTTCTAATATTGTACAATATTAATTGTTTTATATTAAATTTTTCAATACTTTCTTTTTGATATCATGAAAAGGGTAATAAATTTGAGTAAACACAAAATTATTATGACTATGATTCTAGAAATAAACAAATTCAAATATATATATATAACTCTTTATATTGAAAAAAACGTTTTTATAATATTATTTTTTTATATATACATTATAATACTTTAAATGGAAAATATATATTTTTAATATCTTTTAAAAACATTATTATATTTGTGTTTATATTTTCTATATTTTCTATAAGTTTTGTTATATGGTTTTTGTGATCATAAAAAATGTGGATATTGTTGTGCATGTGTTGTTTCAATAATATTCATTAAATTATCATAGATTTTTATTCTCACAAGTACCATTGTTTATTTTAATAATTAAACTACATTAATTGTTGTTCAAGATTATATTTATTTAAAAATTTATCTTGTTCTAAAGTTATTTTCAGTTTAATTTTTTTTCAAAATTATTCTATATGTTTTTATAAGAACTCTGGACATATTTTTTATCCCTAAATTTTAAGTGGTGCATGTGTTTTGTGAACCATGCTTTTGGTAAGAAGTTATAATTTTTATAACATGTGTTTGGAGTGAACGTATTGATCAAGAACCTTACACTACAGTGAAAGTATATATCAGGAACCATAATTTCATAATCAAACCTATGTTTGAGGAACTAATGTATAGTTTAACAACCAAATGTTTTGAAGTCAACTGTATGTTGTCCATTGTATTTTTAAATTCTTCCCAATGTTTGATCCAGTGAATTGAAAAGTTTAAATTCAAAATATTTTTTCTGGTTTATACTTGTTCTCTCTAGAATTAAAATACCTCTTTAAAGCTTATTAAATGTAAATTCAAAGGTCCTTATTAAATAGATAAAATTGTTAATGTTTCTAAGGGAGATTATAATTTTCAATGGGAATTAAAATTAAATTAATCACATTTTATCTGGTGATATTTTTGGATTTATTTAACTAAAATAAAATCAAATTTTTTAGCTATATAAAAAGATTTTTATCATTTAATTTAAGTAGTGTTTTTATGTGGGATGATGTCTATGTTATTCTTAAGAGATACAATTTGGAGTTATACACGTTTTGATCTTTTATTATTTTATTGTTGTGTTGTGGTTGTTGCTATAATATTTTTGTTGCTATATTTCTTAAAAATCATCTACAACTAAGATCTCTTCAAATATTTTCTTTCATGTATACTTTAATCTATAAATAAGAAAATACATTAATGATCAGTTGTTTCTATAACTGTGATCTGAATTTTTCTTTCAAAAAATTCACCAATATGAGTTTCTAAGAGTATTGGTTTGCTCATACGCCGTCATGGTGGAGTGTCAAATTCTCAGACTAAGTTGTGAATTAAGAGGTTCCCTATAAAATAACATGTCTTTCTATATGTTTTAAACTACCTTCACTCAATATTGGAGGTCTTACGATAATTGGACTTTGTGTGTCACTTTAACATCTTTATACATGGTTATTAATCTTTTAACTGGGTATAAGATGCAAAATTGGAAAGAATAAATTCTATACAGGTAAAAATGGGAACAACACCATGTTAGTCACCAACTGAACTATGAGAACTAATCGTTTCAATATAAGACTTGGGAATCAAGATTCATCTTCCTTTTTTAGGGACCAACATGGTTGAAATTTATAATTTAGTTTTAGTTTTCTGAGAATAGTATCTGGTGTGGTAACCTCCTTTGATGTTTCTAAGGTATGGATGAGTACATGGTAATATCCCTGACATTAGAAATGAGTTATTATTTTTCTTATATAGCTCAAAGACTCTTACCCCTATAATTAGTAGGTTATTTCTAGATCTTTTCCCTGATTTTCTCATATCTTGTATCATTGAGTACTAATCTAACTAGCTCTCACAGTTTATGATTGATAGGGTAGTGGATTTCTTAATTCAAAAGTCTTAAGGTAGTAGGTTTATGAAATATTGGATCATAAATGATTCATGGGTTAAATCACTGATATAAACCTGGGCCATATAAACTATAATAATATAATTATTTTCCTATTAATTGAAAAAATTATATTTTCTACATTTCCTTTCCATAGTTTTCAAAATCACAAACACTTTCATAAAACCTTATTTTACTAACTTCATGTATCCCAAGTGTTTTATAATTTTTTTGTAGAAGACATATTTTTCTACTAAACGATGAAATAGTTCTAATATAAAATGAATATAAACATTATTATTTAATCTGATCCACCATACTAACCAAGATTTGGGTCTATCAGACTGACTGGTGTCTTATCCATCAGATTGACTAGTGTTTTATCCATCGGTTTGACCAAATTCAAATCCATCGAACTGATTAAATTTTATATCCATTGGAGTGACCATAGTTCAGTTCATTAGATTGAAAAATAGTATATTCCATCAAACTATGAAAAGTTTATAATTAGAGTGTTGGAATTATTTCTATCAGATGTAATTTATTACAATATTGTAATGGTGCTATCAAAACAACATCAGATGAAGAAATTTTACTGATATGTCTAGTGAAGATCATTAGATTCCATTACAACCAACACCGAGAGTCATGTAAATATATAAATTGTAGGGATGAATAAAAATAAGATTGAATTTGGGGAGCTAGGAGCTGATTAATTTGTAACTCAACACATCTAAATACTATTTACCTAAACAACTCATTATTATGATTTATATTCTTTCAGACAGTTGTGTTTTAAGGATTCAAAGTGAGGAATTGTAAATTCCTTTGAATAAATTTTCTTTTCTATTCATCTATCTGGTCAAGGTTTATATCAAGGGATTATAGGGATAGGAAGAAAGGTTATTCTAATCGAGATGATCGAGGTCTTCTAGAGAATTAGAAGAAAAAGATGGCACCGATATTTATATCAAGGATTTCCATTGTTTTAGAATATAGAGTCATCCTGATCATCATATTAAGGGATTTCTTATTTAAGAAAGACATAACTGACCCTGAGCATCATACCAAGGGATTTCTTGGTAAGGAAAGGTAGACCATTATAGTTATGTTTAAAACTGTGAATATCTTAATTCAAGATTTTTGACTTCCTTAACTCTTGAGATTAAATATTAAAATATCTTTTATAAAGATTGTAAGTCATTATTACTTTATTATATGATTTAATTTTACTTATTTCTATATATTTTATATGTTGTAATAGTGGGTTCCCAAGACCCAACTAAAGAGTAATTATTTATTACCATATCCTAGATAAAATGATTTATACATGATGCACACTTACTATTATAGTGTAGATAGTTCTATGTTCACTATTTAAATAGTAATTTCTATAGATTAATTATCATATAAAAAATTTATATTAGAACCCAAGCTATAATGAAAACCTCAAGATATTATGACATTAATCTTAAATACATGTTTTATGGTCTAAATACATCACAATGACTAGATACAGTTGATGTATTACTATCAAGTATTGGGGGATCATAAGCATTGAGACTTATTCTCGTTAAATTTTCATTTTGTGTTCTTTGGTAGGTGATATCATGAGGACATACCCGCCAATAGGAACCCCACGTGTTTTCGGTGTCATTGGTAGTTCCGATCTATGAACATTTGTAATGGTCTACTGATTTGAGATCATTATAAATGTGTTCCTATAATACCCCATACATTACATATAGATACTAATTCAACATTAAAGAATATTTATTACATAACATAACAAAACCCAAACCAGGACCGTATAGGTTTAATGTCTCTAGAAATTGGGTAATATAAACAACTGGTTCATAAAACATCCAAATTCTCTCTTTCTTATTTCTTCATAACTCGACTCCTTTTTGGAATATCTTACTTAATATCCTTATTCATGATCTGGGGAAAAGAAGCATATGAATGGGTGAGCTCAAATACTCAGTAAGGGTTAACAAGGGAAATATCAATCATATCATAATCATAAGAACATAACATTTGAAAATATTATCCTTCATATAAATGATCATAATATCATGTCATGGGATAAATCATAAAAGTGAAATGTAATCCCAATAGTCATGACATAAGACATAAAATTTTATTTCATTCACACATAAGCATAGAAAATAATTTCATATTTGTCAAGGCTCATTGTCGAGACCATCATAATAGACAAAGTCCAATAATAAACTGAGTTCACTTCTCACTCCATCCATGTATTACTGAACCGGATTTACCTTACATTCCAATCATGTTAATCTCATGAGATATAAATCTTTAACCAACTCATTGTATGGAGACTAAGGTCTTACCCATATCATAATGAAACCATTATTATGTGTTCTATAGAAACATAAAAACATTCATCATATAATAAACCATGAAATAAAATGGTTTTTGTTTGGAAAAAATAATTCAAGGTAACATTGCAGCATTTTGGGTTGGTTGTGTCTGTTTACAAAGAAGGGTTTCATGGTGAATTTCCAAGTTAGATATATTTTGTTTAAAATCCATTTTTACAAAGAACCATGACAATGGAATGGAAGTTTTGGAGGTGGTACAAAAGAACAGATACAAGGTGGTGTTATTTTCTAGTGTTTTCTAAATTTTTCGGTTAAAAAATTTGGAGTTTGGTTTTCATCATGGAAAGTGGATTCTCTCAAAGATCTCATCAAAATATGGAAAATCCATAAATTTCATGAATATGGGCCTTGAGAGTTGTGTTTCATGAAAAGTCAAATAATTCTGGTGGAGGTCTTTGCGAAAGTTACAAGCTCCATGATTCCAAAAAAATGGAGCCCTGTTATCTATGATAGAGTTCTTAGCGGTTTTTGATGGAATGATCTTTGATTTTTATTGGTGCCACGAATGGTGTTTTATGGAATGATCTTCTATCACGATGGGCTTCATGAACAGGAAATTTCAATGGATCTCTACAAATATAGGTGTGTCGCGAAGATGCGAAATTTTTTTACTGTGATATTCACAATTATGAAAAATCTTTCCAAAAGTGTATTTTTTCAAGGACATATATAAATATTGAAAAGGAATGAATTTCATGAAGATTGGGATTTCATGATGGGTGTTTCATGAATACATGAATTTTTTGATAGTGATCTTCACGATTACAAGAAATCTTCGAGAAAGTTGATTTTCTTGAAGGCCTAATGAAAATCTAGCTAAGGCATGATTTTTGGGATGAATGGTAGTTCGCGAAGGGTGGTTCGTGAAGAGGTGGATGTTTGTTATGGTTATTTATGTGATTACTAAAAATTTTCAAGAAAGTGGATTTTATTTAAGGCCTAATGAAAATATGGCTAAGGCTTGAGTTTCACAAAGAATTGGGGTTCGTGAAGGGTTGTTCATGAATATGTGAATGTTTATGATTGTGGTCTCTTTGAAAAATGGAACTCCATGAAGGAAAAGGAGGTGCTTTGTAGAATGGTGATGACATGGACAAAAGGTTTGGTGGAAATGCCTTTAAATAGGCCTCTACCCCTTAAGAAGTTTGGAGAGCAAGACATAACGAAAATCTTAAGGCTCCGAATTTGAAAATACATTCATGAAGGTGGTTTGTGAAGACATTAGCGATGTCTAAAAGGCAAATGAATGTTCTAAGATTTGTTAAATATAATTTCTCTGCAATGGAAAAGTGATTTTCAGGGAAAAGTAAGAGCTTCGTGAAGTTTACAAGAGGCAACCAATTGTTCTGAGTTTTGTGGAAGTATATGAGTTTTTTAAAAACTATTTGATCTCCATGAAGGATCTTAGAGAAGGGCTATATGAAGGAGCTTTGCGAAATAGGGTTTTTTCCCGAAGGTAGTGAGAATCGCGAAGGGTGTTTAAAAGTCATTTCCAAAGAAATCTGTAGTAAAGGGGTATTCATCGGTGAATGAAAAGTGGAATTCAATAGAGCATCTACATACAGTGGAGGATTCATTCATTAGTAATAATTAAGGGACCTACAAGTCTATAAACTGTAAGTGGATTCTTTCTAGAGCAGCGAGGAAAGGAAGAGGAAGAAGGTAATCCTCTCCACCAATAATGATCCAGAGAGAGAGAAATAGAGAGTTAACATTGGGAAAGCAGAGATCTAACCCTAAAATTTATAAAGGTAGTGATTCTGGTCATAGAAGTGATCTAGCTTGAACATTATTAGAAGTGATCATTTGTGGATTTGGTACAACGACACATCGTCGTTGTATTCTCCTTGGACATAGCCCAGTGAGGTTGAACCAAGTAAAAATATGTGTTCATGTGTGTTTTCTTTCTTGAATTACATTCAAATCATCATCATCATTAGATAAATAAGGAAAAATGATATCAAAATTAGAACATAAGTGAAAACAAAGTGACACTTATAATAAAGAGGTCAAGATCTAGTGGGGTGGGAATACTTTTAAAAAGGATATCTATACCCTGATCCACCCCCACCCCCCTTAGGGTATCTAGGCCCATTTTGGTCCTAATAATTATAATCATACTGAGAGATTTCATTATAAAAAAAAATTGTTATGAATTGGTTCAATTGATTTTTGAAGTTAAAGACTCAATCTTCTCTCATATCATTGTGCCATGGTAGAGGGAAGAACTTCAAAAAAGCTTGTTCTATTCCTTAGAGTGAAATTGTCTATGGAAAGTGTATGATTTAGTTGAAAGAATCAAGTAGTGAATAGAATAATGATTTGGATAAATCATATAGTAAAAATACTTACTCATTCAATGATGCTGAAAGAATGAGCGAAGAAAATGATATTCTAAGTGATGTTGGAACTACTAATGATAAAGAAACTCCCAGAAGGAAAAAAGCGGAAGTTTTAAATGAAAAAAAAAAGGAATTGGATAAGAAATCGGATGAAGATATTAAATATAAAGATATCTGGATCCAAGAATTGAAAATTATGGTTTTCAATATAAGATAACTAAATCAAAGGATTATTTATGGGGCTATTGATTTGAGTGAGAAGAATGATTCTCAATGCGAAGAACTAAAAAATATAGATAGAAAGAAAGGAAAACAAAAGGTTGATGAAAATTAAGAGAATAAAAAGTCAGATGAAGTTCAAAATATGTAATCCAAAAATGATGATCTTGCTACACAGTTTTCTGAACAAGTTTATAAGATTCAAAAGCTACAACAAGAGAATGCATACTGTTCTAATTCTATTTCTCAAGAAAAAATTAAAAAAAGGAGCTAAGTGACATGGTGGATAAGCTGACACGTGAATTGGAAGATGAGATGAGTAGAGCGAAATAACCTATAGAGATAACTTGATTCCCTACTTGTATTAAGGGATATAAAGATTCAAAAGTTGGAAGAAGAGCTAGAATCAGTAATGAAAGTTGTGTATAAATCCAATTCTAGAGGAAAGCCTAAAATAATGGATGCCTTGCACTTACTATTTGATTATACTTCAGTAGGTGATGATGAAATGAAAATAAAATATGCTATTTATAAAGATAAATAAGAACATATTTTCTCATCTCAATGGCCATACAACCTGGGAAAAAGAATCATTGGATTTGATGAATCCACTCCCATTCATGATAGAAAGAGAGACATGAATAGTTCTAGAAATATAAAAGGTCCTACAGTTTCTAAAGATAGACCTAAAATTCCATTGCTAGGAAGTAATGATATTATGTGCTATTTATGTGGGATTCATGGTCATACATTAAGCTTTTTTTTAGAAACATGGGAATACATCTCATGCTTTGAAGATAGACATTTTTCTAAATCTTAGAATAAGAAGAAGCTTCATGAGAAATCTAAAAGAATGTTCTATTAGAAGATAATATCCATGAAGTGATTCTATTGTGGTATAATGGGACACAATATGAGTATGTGTTAAGAAGTCCAGGAGCTTAATGTTAGAGGAAGAACTGAAGTTGCATCAACATATCATCCGAGAAATAATCACATGAGGTACGTCTTTAATGGGAGATGTTTTATATGTTCTAATCATGGGAATTTAGAAAGACATTGTAGTAAGAAGAAATCAGGGAAGAAAAAGGAACCTAGAAGGATATCCCCATCACATGTAGTGTACAATGAGAAGGACCATACTGAAAGACAACATGGTAATATGGAAAATAGGTTTACAGTCTTAGGGGAATCACAAGGAGCTGAATGAAAGGTGTGCCAATCACCTCCTTTGTTACACTCAAAAAAACTCCCATAAATAGATGTGGACAATCTTGGAATAAAAAGAGAGGATATTACCCATGTGTAATTAAGAAGAAATAGAATATAAGCAGTGGAGAGATTCCAGGTCTTAGAAAGAAACATGTAAAATGGCATATTGGTGGAGCATTAAAGAAGGAAAATTATAATAGTGGGATTAATTCCCAAATTGTGAAAAGGGCCAAGCATCTAGAATCTAAAAATCATAAGAAGACTCGAAATGTGGGTAAAGAATGCCTAGTTATATAGCTATAACAGTTGAAGTTGGCTAGGAAGTTGGAGCAGGCAAGAAAAGAGTGTGATGCTTTGCAATAAAGAATCAATGGGTTGACCCATCAGGATCAACCACAATCCTCTTTTTGAAAATTCCAAAATATCCCCTCTCCTAATGTGTATAAATAATTCTAACTAATGTTTAAGTGTTTTAGGTTCAATAGAGATATGGTCAAAGGGTAAGTGGCATCAAAAGATACAAAATGGAGATGATGTGGTAAGAGACCTAGGGGGAGTGAAAGTGTAAAATGATAATTTAGAAGCACATACTGATAATGACCATGAGGAAGTCAAATTTATATCAGCATGAAATTCGAAGAGTCAAGATTAAATTGACATGAAAGTTAAAATTGGTAATAAGACAGTGCTAGTGAAGACATGAAGTAGAGGACATGTTTTTCAGATGAAGAAGGATTTATATGGGTTCAAGTAAGAACCAAGAGCACGGTATTTAAGACTAGATAATTTTATCAAAAATATTGGTTTCCAACGTGATGGAGTAGGTTACAATTTATATGTGAATAATGAAAATAATCAAAGTATTATGGTGTTGGGGACATAAGGACATAATGGCATATTTTTCTCTCAATCTAAATATTCCAAGAATGTTTTCAGAAGGTTTAGAATGGAAAATTCAAAGGAAATAAAGACTCTGATTGCTACCTGGAAGAAATTATCAAAAGATAATGCTGGGAATACCATTAATATCACATAATACAGGAAGATTTTTAGAATTTTACTATACTTGATAGCGACAAGACTTGATATCGATTTTTCCACATTCCAAGCAGGGAGATATCAAAGTAATCCCAAAGAAATAAACATTTTTATAGTGAATGAAATAATTTGGTATATCAAGGGCACTATTGATTTCAGTTTGATGTATAATGCTAAATCATATCCAGAGTTATTGGGATATAAAGACGTAGATTGAAATAGTTAAACAGAAAAAAGAAAATCAATGTTTGGAGTTGCTTTCAATCTTGGTGGTTTGTGCATTTCTGGGATAATAAAGAAACAAGATTACATTTAATTGATCATCGTAGAAGTTAAATACATTATGGCCACTCAGGTTTGCACATAGTTATTGTGGATGAAGTATACTCTTGAACATATTGGATTTTATGTGACATCTCCGATCGGAATCAATTGTGATAACTCAAGTGCTATAAATCTCAGAAAAAATCTCATCCATCATTCAAGGAAAAATCACATTGAGATCAAATATCATTTTACAAAGGATAAGGTGGAGAAAGGACTTTTGAAGTTGGAGTATGTGCCTACAGAACTATAAGTTACAAACATTCTGACAAAGGCCTTACCCAAGGAAGATTTTGAGAGGCATCGACTATCTCTGGGAGTTCAGTTGACTCTTGTCACTTGAAAGAGTGTGAATGTGGGACCCCCCCCCCCCTCCTCGAGGTATCACTACAAAAAAAGTGACTTTTACCAACAAAAAATTACTGATAGATAATATATATATTAGTAAAAATGATAAATTCCAACATATATTAATTTTTGTTGATATTGATTATAGGTACCAACAATTATTTTTACCAACAAATATATCTGTTTAAATTAGTAGTTCAATACCAACAATTCTTTTACTAACATTTAAATCGGTTGTCTTATCATATTAATACAAACAATTGATTTATCAATAAATGAGTCTTTTGTTCTTAGTTATTGTTACCAACCAATATTTTACCATTAAAAATATTCAGTGACACTAAATTATTCAATAATATCGAATAATTTACCAAAAATTGAATATATATATATATATATATATATATATATATATTACCCATTACATGCATATCGTTTTTATAATAAAAATATATGATAAATTAAAATATAATTAATTTAGTAATAATGACACAATATAAGTGTTTTATATAAATTCATGGCTTTTATCTTTATATCTATTAATAAATAAATAAATAAGAAAAAAACAAAATATGACTCAAAAGGACCCCCCCCCCCCCCAAGTCATGATATCCCTCCCCAAACCCTACCTCACCATTGTCGGCGTTCATCGCGGCCAGTGTTCTCCGCGGCGGGTGTTCCCCGTGGACGATGTTCCCCGCAAACCTCCTCATAGGAACCCATTCAATCTTCCCGGCTGGCGTTTATCATTGAAAAATTCTCAAGAACACCCCTCCAAGTTCCCAGCCGACTCCACCCACAGACAAATCGTGTGTACCCCCTCCCTGTTCTCGATCAGCTTCCTCATGCAAAACCCCCTGTCGGAATCACCCTCCTGTAGGATACCCAATATCCCCATGTCAACATCGGTCTATCAACGGTTCTCTCTCGCATCTCACTTCTCTAATTCGGTTCCCCAGTCATCCTCTAATATCATTTAGAGTATCTTATTTCATTTTTGTTCTTCATGTTCATAATTTTATATCATGTTCGTGTTAGGAATAAAATCTAATCTGATCTAGTATTTTTCATCATTGCCATGTTTTTTTGATCGATTTTGGTACTCTGTGCAGGGAATGGTTGCTTATGTTTATTTATCTTTATGCTTCGATTTTGCATAGCTTCACTTTAGGTGTTCTTTGTATTTACTCATGAAGGGGCTATCTCAAAGGAAATTGGGCAAGTGTCCTGCGACTTTTGTGGTTCATGAGGATTGTACTATATAGGAAACTATCTGGTAGGGCTCTGTGTATTTGGGGTCATTGCTTGGGGGCCTTAGAATGCAGGATGTGAGAGGTCAGCAGATGTACTCCCCAGGGTCAGCTAAGGATATTTAGCCTTATCAGGGATTAGTTATTGTGTAGTTTCTATTGAGACTCGAGTAACTATGGGAATTCAAGCTCGGGAGTATTGTTTTCAGGAACAAGGGAACCTCCTTGGTTATTTTTCTCATCTGTAGGAGGCTGATGATTCTAACTATCATCCTAAAGAATTTGATTTTCAAGTGTGCTCATGTATGTGTGATTATAAATCTCTAGGTGATGTTTCTTCTAATTCAATGCAGTTTTCCTATGCTCGGGAGGATATGCAGTAGAATTTACAGTTGTAACAAGAATTTGTTTCTTAACAGGAAGTTGGTTTCAAGGATGTTCATACTCAATAGGAAATTGTTTTATCTTCTCTTGATGAGGGTATAGGATGGTAATGCTCGTAGGAGTGGTTATGCTTACAGTGATGCATCTGCTAAAGGAAAGAGGCAGGATGACAAGTATTTATTAGCTATTCCAAAAAAAGACCAGATATAGGAAGGATTATTCCTACCTAAAATCCACTATGAGTTCTAGATCCTTCTATATTTGAAGGTAGGATAACTGAACCTAAATAGTTCAACTTTTTTAATAAAGGGGTCTCTAATCTCAACCTATTTCAATTATTATTATTTCATTTCTATAATGTTTTTAGGAACTTTAGAACAATTACCAGTGTTTTTTCTATTCGTAATGTTGTATTATTTGGGGTGGTCTTATAGTTCATAGTTAAAATCTATCTTAGATCTTTATATCCAATTCACATTAGGAATAAATTCTATAAATATATATTTTTATTCCTCTACCAGTATGGATATATTATGGATACATTATATAATTGGTAGATTCCGGGGTTTGTAAGGAAGTCATAGAGGATTAATAACCACCACACCATAAGAAGTGTTATCATGTTCTAAATACTGTTATAGAGGAAGGGATGACAATTGCACCATTTTATCTTAATTATTTCTCTAATGAGGCAAATTGGTGGCAAGATGCTGTTGTGATGGATGGAAAGGGATGATGGCATTATTTGGATATGAGGTAAATGTTGACTGAAATCACTTGTTCGGATGTTGAGAATTGTGACAATGATCTATAAGAGACAAATCTAATATGTGAAATTGTTGGTGATGTTTGAAGGGGTTTTCTATCCAAGTATTAAAAGCAATGATATGGCTGAGAAACTAATAAAATAGTAGGAAATACACCTTTTTAAGTAGAAGTTACTATTAAAGAGGAATGTGGTCTTCCTTGCACAACTGCTGGACTTGACATGGAAATTTTTCTAATGGATATAATATTAAGGCCTTACACTAATCAGTGGTGCAACATTAATTCCCTTATGGGTGCTTACCGGTTAATTAAACATTTGAGAAATCATGGTGTACCGGTTGAATTGACTTTGATCTCTTCAGAGGCTGGCGTAAAATCAAAAATATATTATCACGATGATAGGAAGGAATGCTTCTCTACTGGAAGAAAATTTTTCATGGGTTTCTTTTTTCTGAATGAAAAGATTCTACTTTTTTAGCCTTAGGATAGAAAGTGCATGTTATTTCTATATTACAGTATACCTGAAATATTAATATATTTAAACAACAGAAAATTTACATAAACCTGTACAACTTACAGATTCAATATATAAAGACTGATGCATAATTCACTTCACACTTTACATTGATAATTACAGAGCATGTCCCTATTGAAGATACATTATTCTTTTTTACCTACACCAGTATCTTGTCTTTTGGACTATTGATTGGTTGCTTGAAGTAACTTCTTATAAAAATCGTGTGTTCTATATTGATAGATGGTGATTCTTGGAGATGCATGGAATATTTTTTATTGATCTAACAGGTCATTGAATATTGGTTTTTTATAATGTGTTTTCTATAGCAGAGTGTTTTTTGGATTCAAAAAATGCTAGAAATTATTTCCTAGTGACTCTTTTTTAGTTTCTTTATTTAATTATGCAATCCATGGAGTGAAATATTGTTGCACTTTTATTAGAATATATTTTATTCAATGCATTTCAGCGTGTTTTTTCTGGACTGAGGTTCTGTACTTGATGTCTGTTGGATTTTTGCAGGCATTTTAGCATTTACTGTTTTTTCTGGGTAGTTTTGTCACTCGTGATGCTTTCTATCCATCCTTACTAAGATGGAAAATGCATGGAGTTGATGATATCTTTACTGATCTAGTTGATTCATCTCAGCATGTTGGGTTTTTTCCAAGAAACAGATATGTGGAACAAGTGGCATGAGCTTTGTGCATGGTTAGCTAAAGTGAAACAGGTCAATCTTGAAAGCCTTCCCAACTTAGAGAAAAGCATATGTTCAATTAGTTTATGGACTATCATAACATAACTACTTTTAAAATATGAGCGATAATGATTTAAAGTAGGTTTTATGCAATGTGACCTTTAGTATGTGTTTTTTTGTAATCTCAAAATGTATCTCCCTCAATTACTAATCTCGTTACACCTTGTACTTGTATTGTAAAAAAATTAATGGAAAAGGTGATTTTTTTCTGTTTTAATCTTAGTTATGTGCTTCCACTTTTTGGGATTTTTGTTTCATTGAGCCTGCACTGGATCTATCTAATTCACTTTTTGAATATTAATTTGCATAAGTTTTATCTTTTTTTAAATTCTTGAGATCTCAATAGAGATGATGAAAAGTGCTCACTATGAAAGTCATTTTTTTACACATCTATTTTTTTCTATTTTGGTTTCAATTCATGGATATATTTTTCACTAATTGGTGGGTATTATTTTTGGTTGTTTTTGATGTAGATATTGGAGTTGAAGAGTGTGGAATAATAGTGACATAAGGTTTCTCACTGGTATTGGTGATGGATCAATTTTTTTCTCACTGGTACTGGAACTGAATGATTTTTTGTATTCTTTTTGGTTGTGTGTGGTAGAGATCATAAAGATGAAGGCTGTGGTGTAGAGGCTACTTGAGGTTTCTCACCGGTGTTGGAGATGGCTTATTGGTCTTGCTTCATGGATGGGTTGTTGGTGTTGGTGTGTTGGTGCTGATGCGTTGAAGGTTGTGGTATAGCTGGAGTTGGCTCGCTAGTCTTGAGGCATGGATGAGTCATTACTGTTGGAGCTGACATGCTGGTATTGAGGCATTAATGGGTCCTAGGAATGGATGGGTGTTTGGTACTTTGGTGGGTGGATCTTTTTGGGGGATGAATCATGCATTTTTGTATTTCTTTTTGTATTGAATTTCATTATTTATATAATTAATTTTTTTTCTAAGTTAGAATAGTCTTGAAATCATCTTTGGTTTAATAATTAAACTAGATTAATTAAATATTATAAATTAATAAATATAATATAAAAATTTTCTTGTAATAATTTTTTTTAATTTTTATTCAAATATAATTTATAAATAGATATTGTATGTTGGTAATATTATTAATAATGGAAAATTGTTCATAAGAATCTGTTTCTAAACACACTAACCAACATATATATTATCTGTTGGTATTATTATTATTATAACAGAAATATTTTATCTATCACAAAAACATTTAGCGACAGAGTTTTTACCAACAATTTAGTGATAGTGACATATGTGTTGGTAAAACATTTTACCAAAAAAAATGTACTTTTACCAACAGATATGTCCCTGTTGGAAAAAGTTAAATATTTTGTAGTGTATGGTTTGTTTTTCCTTAATGTACTGATATGTGTTTTCTACTCTGTTGTAGACCACAAAGGAGTGGCCTTTGGGTTTGTTGATAAAGGGGGATAAATATTGAATTTTAATGGGGGATAAACTATGGCTAAAGAATGGAGAAAATGTATTAGTCAAAGGCATGGGGAGAAGCTGATAGGTGGAGCAGTGAGATAGGGGAGAGAAACAAGATAGGGGTAGTATGAGTTTTAAATTTGAAGATGCTAGAAGTGATCGATCAAAGAAGATTTATCGTGAAAGCTAAGGTTCGTGAAACAATCAGTCTATTGATATCATAATGGTATCAACAATTGGGGTCAAAAATGAATTAATTCATTGATGAAATTTTCAAACTAATATTATTTCTCATTTTGAGCATTTCTCATGTGGGATTTGAGTATGTGGTGAGTGAATCTTTGGTTTCTATTTGAATCACAAGAGGTGAATGATGGTTGATGATGTAAGGAGCTTCAGTAAGGTACCAAAGTGCAGATAATTATTATGAGAAGTGTTTTCAACAAACCCAAAGGGAGAGATTGTTGGGAAAAAATCCCTCAGGGTAACACTGCAGCATTTTTTGGTTAGTTTTGTTTGTAGATAAAGCAGTTTTTCATGGTGAATTTCCATGTTACAGAGATATTATTGACAATCATTGTTGAAAAATAACCATGAAAAAGTAATGGAAGTTTTGGAGGTAATACAAATGAACAGATACAAGATGGTGTTATTTTCCAGTGTTTGCTAAATTTTTGGGGTCCAAAATTTAAAGTTTTGTTTTCATCATGGAAAGTGGATTCCCTTGAATATCTCATAAAAATATTTAAAAGGCATAAATGTTGAAAATATGGGCCTTGACAGTTATGTTTTGTGAAAGAGAAAATAATTCGGGTGGAGGTCCTCACAAAAGAGATGAGCTTCGCGATTTTAAGAAAATGGAGCCTCATGATCGATGACAGAGTTCTTCACGGTCATTGATGAAAGGCTCTGTGATTTTTATTTTCACCATGAAGGGTGTTTTAAATAATTCTCTACGATCACGACAGACTTCCTGAAAAAGATATTTCAATCGATCTCCATGAATAGAGGTGCGTCTTGAAGACGTGAAATTTTTTTACGGTGATCTTTACAATTATGAAAAAATCTTTGCACAGGTGGATTTTCTTCAAGGAAATATATAAATATGTAAAATTCATGAATATCACGAAGACTGGGATTTTTCGAAGGGTGGTTCATGAAGAAGTGAATTTTTTTACGGTGATCTGCATGATTACAAGAAATCTTCTGGAAAGTGTATTTTCTTAAAGGCCAAATGCAAATGTGGCTAAGTCACGAGTTTCATGAAGAATGGGATTTCACAAAATGT
Source organism: Viscum album (assembly GCA_963277665.1). Taxonomy (NCBI): domain Eukaryota; kingdom Viridiplantae; phylum Streptophyta; class Magnoliopsida; order Santalales; family Viscaceae; genus Viscum; species Viscum album. Next base: position 227,244,005 of record OY728123.1, on the reverse strand, counting down.
GGTTTACAAAGAGGTGAATGTTTTTGATGATGATTTGTGCAATTACTTGAAATCTTCACAAAAGTGTATTTTCTTGAAGGGCTGATGAAAATATGGCTAAGGCATGAGTTTTTTGATGAATGGGGGTTTATGAAGGGTGTTTCACAAAGACATGAATGTTTTTTATAGTGGTCTCTGTGAAAAAGGGAGTGTTGTGAAGGAAAAGGAGTTTCTTCGTGAAATGGTGATGACGTGGCTAGAATGTTTGGTGGAAATGCCTATAAATAGGCCTCTACCCCATTAAAAAGTTTGGAGAACAAGAGTTAATGAAAATACTAAGGCTATGAATTATCAAAGAGATTTGAAAATGTGGTTTTAAGTGAAATAAAATAAAGTTGTCGGGACATGGCTTAAGTCGCGTCCGGGTGTCACGGAGCGGCCCCACGTGGGGCCGCGGCCCTTCTTCACACGGGGGCAGCGCGCCCCCCACCCGCGGCTCGGCCGTAACAGCCGAGCCGACCCGTCGGTCGGGCCGGGTCGCACCCAGGCCGTGTCGGGCCACCCTGGCCGGGCCGGGCCGCGCCGTCCGGGTCAACCCGGACCCGGGTCGGGTCGACACGGTTCAGGCCGACCCAGGGGGGTTGGGCCAGGTCGGTCCGGGCCCAGACCCCCGTTTTCGGACCCTTTCGGTCTTTTTCCTGTATCCTGAGCTACGAGCCTCCAATCGACGCGCCGTCAGCGGAGATGCGATCCTTGTATCGAGACGGTCGTTTCAATATATCTCACTCAAGGTTTCGGAATACTTTGGGTTCGGCCGGGTTGGTTCGTATACGAAACCAACCGGGCCCTCGGAGCAGAAACGCTCATAACTTGAGCTCCGGATGTCCGATTGACGTACCATCGACTTTGATGGATTCCTCTAAGTGAGATGGATCTTTTGGCTTACTCCGCCCGAGTTTTGGATGCAGGTGGAGTACGGTCAGGTTGGTTTTGACTTAAAAAACCAATTGGGCCCCTAGGACGAAAAAGCCAATAACTCTCAGACCGGGCGTCCGATTGATGCATCGTCTGTGACGTTGAGTTCCTGTTGACGATACAGAACTTTTGATACAACAACTCTGGACTATTTTTCAGTTGATGTATCAGCCTCTCAGCTCGTGGAGCGGACCCTCCTGAACGAGCTTGCTGTGTGCGGGAACCCTAGTGCTGGCTGTGACTGTGACTTCGACGATGAAGACTATCATACTGGAATCCTATGTGGGTTCGACGATGAAGACTATCGTACTGGAATCCTATGTGGGTTTGACGATGAAGACTATCGTACTGGAATCCTATCTGGTTTCAATGATGAAGACTATCGTACTGGAATCCTATGTGGGTTCGACGATGAAGACTATCGTACTAGAATCCTATGTGGGTTTGACGATGAAGACTATCGTACTGGAATCCTATGTGGGTTCGACGATGAAGACTATCTTACTCGAATCCTATGTGGGTTCGATGATGAAGACTATCATACTGGAATCCTATGTGGGTTCGACGATGAAGACTATCGTACTGGAATCCTATGTGGGTTCGACGATGAAGACTATCGTACTGGAATCCTATGTGGGTTCGACGATGAAGACTATCGTACTAGAATCCTATGTGGGTTCGACGATGAAGACTATCGTACTGGAATCCTATGTGGGTTCGACGATGAAGATTATCGTACTGGATTCCTATGTGGGTTTGACGATGAATACTATCGTACTGGAATCCTATGTGGGTTCGACGATGAAGAAAATTGTACCGGAATCCTGTGTGGGTTCGACGGCGATGACTACAGTGCTTGTATCCTACATGGGTCCCGGTAAGATAAATCAGTGACTACATCTGATCATCTCTCTTACTTTACAAATGATGTGTTCCTGTGTGAGATGAATCCTGTGTTGCTTCCTTTGTGGAATGTGTTATGCTATCCTGTGTGGGTTTACGTTTTGCTTTCCTGTGTGGATTTACGTTTTGCTTTCTTGTGTGGACTAGGTTGTACTTGGGCTCAAATGTTGGAGCTGAACGAGAATTGATGACTTAGGTATATGTATGGGCATATACCTAAGCTGTGTTGGATGTTACTTCGTGATTGTATCTTTCCTTTGTGGATTATCCTTTGTGGATTCTGGGAGACCTTCGGGGGTCTAGGGGTCCCTACTGAGTAGCTTATACTCACCCCTGCACGGGCTATGCCCGCACTACGTTGTGTTGGTTGCAGACGATGGACATCGCTGATCGGGGTTGAGGCTTGCGGAGCAGGACGGTACCTGGAGGTGGTCCACTGGGCGGGATGTACTCAGAGTGGACGGTTGGACCCGAGGAGTTGTGGAGGCTATCTGTACTCATCCTTTAGGCGGGACTTCCAATGGATGGCTCGATGTTGTGGCTTTACTTTTCAATTGTTGTTTTCCCTTTCGAGTTGTACTTTACTTTCAGTTTGGCTTTGTATTCTGGCCCACTTACCTTTCCGTACTTACTATTGTACTCAGTTTTTACTTAGTGTTTGCTTCTTCTCCTTGCTTGCTCTGTGGTGTTTGTTTACTTTACAAAGGCAATTCCTTCCCTTTTTACCGGGATTTACGCCTTGGTGCTAGTCTCCAGACCCTAGCCTATGGAAGGCGGGCTTGGGGTAGTCACGGCATGGGCCCCGAGGACGGGTCGTGACAAATTGGTATCAAAGGAATTCGGTTCTACCGCAGAACTTGGGACTCTGATCTTTTTCTATGTAAAGCAATAGTGTTAAGAGTATTAAGTGTGGTTATCAGTCCAGGGAGTCCAGTTTTGGTGCGGCGGCCGACATATCCGTACACCAGGACCCTAACTTCTGATTTCCGACTTAATGCATGAAAACATTTATTGCATGTGTGTTTCAAGTTTTATTTGTGATTACTTTGTGTCAGCTCACCAGGTACACTGTTCTGACCGTGGCGCACCTGTCTCTTTTCAGGATGGCCCCACGACGGCAGCCAGGTAGGGTTCCGAGCGTTGTGTGTGGCGAGATCCCACCGAGCGACGAGGACTCGGTACAGGGCCCTTTGACAACTAAGGCACCATCAGTACCTATACCCGCTGAGCCACTGATGCTACCAGCCCCAGCCGTTGACGATGCACGTCGCCTTAGTGCACTGCACGAGTTTCAGTGCCAGCGACCACCCAGGTTCCGTGGGGAGACGGACCCTCAGGCCGCCAAGGACTAGCTGGAGGCAGTTGTACGGGTTTTTAGGTTAGTGAGGACACCAACAGACCTCATTTTGATCCTCGCAACGAGCCTCCTGCACGCGGTAGCAGGCAGATGGTGGAGCTTGATGCTCCAGGTGCACGATGAGGCATCTCCCCTCTGGACAGACTTTGAGAGCATCTTCCGCTCGGAGTTCATCTCAGCCACCCTCCGTGCGGTGCACATCCAGGAGCTACTATAGCTGCGGCAGGTCAGCATGATGGTTGCCCAGTACTCGGCGAGATTTACTGATCTCTCACGCTACTCCACCGATATGGTACGGGATCCGTTCTTCCAAGCCCGGACCTTCGAGCAGGGACTGAGGCATGAGATCAGGGCCTCGATGATCTCCCTCATCATTCCGATGCAGGCAGAGGTGTTGGAGAGAGCCCTTTTAGTGGAGAGTTTCCTCACCGAGCAGGCACCAGCGGCAGGACCCTCTGCAGGACGACCCGTAGCGGAGTCTTCTGCAGCTGGCAGTCGATAGGTGACGCAGAGGTCCAAGTGGGCCAGACCTTCGGATGGGCAATCTCAGGGTGATGATTCAGTTTTGCGGGGCACATGAAGGAGAGGCAGCTAATCGAGGAGCAGGCAATGCTACGCATGCGGCGGGCAAGGTCACATGGCTCGAGACTGCCCGACTCGTCCTGCTGATGAACAACAGGCGGTAGAGGGACCTCTCAGGCAGAGGTTCGACCATGAAGGTCTGCAGGGAGCAGGAGGGCTAGGTAGATAATCTGGTCAAGCAGTGGGTGGTGGATGACGCTTTGAGGCCTTACCACCACCACCACCTGGGAGACCACCCCGGCCGCAGGGAACAGGTGGACAGGGAAGAGCTCAGCTTCAGGAAGCTGAGGCCTACGATCATGGAGCTCCGGGAGAAGATGGATAGGAGTGGGACTAGCTCCAGACCTGAAGATTTTTGTTCATGTTTCTTCTATCTTTGTTGATGTTTGTTTGATTTTTCTTTGTGTCTTTGTACTTTGAGCTGCAGTAATAAAAATACGCTTTTCATGTGGTGTTTACCTTCATGTCCTCTCTTTTAGTTGTTACTAAGAGGTTCCGGTTTAAAAACCGTTGACTTGACCCTCACTTTAATATACCTACTGGAGGAGACCCAGTGACCACACACTGATGCCGACAGTGTGACTCAACCCTTGGAGGTGAGAGTAACGGTTGGATCTCTTGGTAGTAGCGTCGAGGCCTTACGACGTCATCCTTGGTATGGAATAGTATCATCCATGTCAGGATTGACTGTATTAGGCGAATAACGTGGTTCATCCAGGGGATGAGACCAGATTTCTCTTATCGACAAAGAAGAAATCATTGCAGCTCTTGTAGGACCAAAGAGGTCCAAGTCATCTAGGAGCGGAAGAGAACAGCTCAAAGCCGAAATAAGTCTTTTGCTGACAGGAGGTGGAGGCCACTAGAGTTCGAGGATGGTGACCACATTTTCTTGTGTGTCTCACCTCAACGTGGTTTGCGGAGATTTGGCTGAGGCGGCAAGTTGTCTCCATGATTCATCGGACCATTCCAGGTCCTCAACAGGATTGGCGAGGTGGCCTATCGCCTGGCTCTACCACCTCAGTTGCACCAGGTGCACGACGTCTTCCACGTTTCTCAGCTGAGGAGATACGTGCATGACCCGATGCATATCTTTGACCATGGGGAGCTAGACGTTGATGATGGGGAGAATTTTTGCGGAGGCCCCAGTGGAGATCGAGGATCGACAGGAGCGGGTCCTACGTGGATGATCGATTCCTCTAGTGCGCATCAGATGGCAGCACGGGAACCTCCAGGTGAGCACTTGGGACCGGGAGGCTCAGATGCGTGCTCAGTACCCACATTTGTTTCCCTAGTTTATGATGTATCTTTACGGGGACATAAATCCCTGAGGTGGGAGTGATGTAAAGACCCATAAATTTCAAGGGAATTTTTTTTTCTTAATTTTCTTTGGAATTTTACAAGAACGCAGTTTCTGACAGCACGTGATTCTGAGGCCCGGTGTGCTCGGAATCATTTTCCGAAGTTTGGCTCGGGTACGTTCAATGAACAAACGAGCGGGTTTTTCTAACTTTTGAACCAGTGCTCGGAATCTAATTCTGAGGGCACCGATGATATTGTAGTGCCGGTACTTGCTTAGAAACGCCTCTTCCGGAGTTGCGTTTTCTCGGGTGTGGTTTTTAATTTTTGGGGTTAAGTGAAGAAAATAAAATAAAGTGGTGTGACAACTTTATTTTATTTCACTTAAAGCCACTTAAAGCCACTTAAAAGCCACTTAAGCTAAGTTGAAGCGGATAGGGTGGAACCCAAAATATCCTACCCTCTTGGTAGGATATCTGTGAGGTGGGGCCCGCATGAGCCCCACTGTTTCTTTACCCCTAAGAAACGCACCCACGAAAACTCCTATTTATGAAAGTCAACTGACGTGTTTTCTAAATTCTTAACACCCCTATTAATTGGGCGGTTAATTTGTTGCAATTAATTCTATGAATTAATTTGTTCGTTACTTATCTTTGAAATCAATTGTTGGAAGGAGATTAAAAATAAGACCAACACTTGTCTTTTGAGGGGTTTCTTGTTTAGAGGATTTGGAGAAATATCTGAAGCTAGAAGATCTTCATCTTCTTCGCGAAGAACGCGAAGAACGCGAAGAACGCGAAGAACGCGAAGAACACGAAGAACGCGAAGAATGCAAAGAACGCAAAGAACGCCGAACCCTCAGAGATCTACGACGCGACGCTGTGTTCTGCGACGCCGACGATTCTCCTTCTGCGTTCCTTTTTCCGCGATGTTTCTTCCCTGCATCAATCTCCGATCATCAACTGCTTGAGGTAGGAGATTTCGGATCTTTTAAATTTCCTTTGTGGAATTTCTCCTTAACATGGATTTAAATCGTGAAATTAAATCTGTGGGTTTTCTTTAACCCTCGGAGATCGTCGACGCAACGTCGTATGCCGCAACGACACGACGCCCTTCCGCAACGCGACAATCCTCTTCTTCCGCGACGGTAAATCCCGCGAAGAACTCACGTTCGACGACAATGTCAAGGTAGGGTTTGTTCCTTTTAAATATTTGTGATTTATATCCCCGGTTGTTAAATATGATTGTTGTGAGACTTTAAAAACTGGTAATGCGGTGGGTGCGGACCAACGAACAAGTCTGAACCCACTGCCCTTTTTGTTTGTTATGAGTGGATTGGCGGGCGACGACAAATGGGGCCACAAGTTAATTTTGAAGGCTTTGCAGTGAAGAAAGAGTCCCGAGACAAGCACTGGAGAAGACCGCGCGCAAATCGTACCACCATAGCGCGTCTGGTGGTCCGCGGAAGCCCCTGCTGGCGCGCCACGCCGGCACGGCAGCGCCGGCGGCCGGAGGCGGAGGCCGGCAGCGGCCGACCGCAAGGATGCGGTGGCACCCGGCACACCACCGGGAAGACCAGCCACGGCGGTGCTGGCAGGTCCCACGGCCGCGCGGGACTGCAGAGGAGGAACTCGGCTTAAGCCGCGTCCGGGTGTCACGGAGCGGCCCCACGCGGGGACGCGGCTCTTCTTCACGCGGGGGCAGCGCGCCCCACGCCCGCGGCTCGTTCGTAACAACCGAGCCGACCCGCCGACCGGGACAGGTCGCGCCCAGGCCGGGTCAGGCCACCCTGGCCGGGCCGGGCCGCGCTGGCCGGGTCGGACCCGGACCCGGGTCGGTCCGGGCACAGACCCCCGTTTTCGGACCTTTTCAGTCTTTTTCCCGTATCTTGAGCTACGAGCCTCTGATCGACGCGCTGTTAGCGGAAATGAGATCCTTGGATCGAGACGGTCATTTTGGTATATCGCACTCAAGGTTTTGGAATACTTTGGGTTCGGCTGGGTTGGTTCGTACACGAAACCAACCGGGCCCTCGGAGCGGAAACGCTCATAACTTGAGCTCCGGACGTCTGATTGACGTACCGTCGACTTTGATGGATTCCTCTAAGTGAGATGGATCTTTTGGCTTACTCCGCCCGAGGTCTGGACGTAGCTGGAGTACGTTCGGGTTGGTTTTGACTTAAAAAACCAACCGGGCCCCTGGGACGAAAAAGCCAATAACTCTCAGACCGGGCGTCCGATTGACGCGCCGTCTGCGACGTTGAGTTCTTGTTGACGATACAGAAATTTGGATACATCAACTCTGGACTATGTGTCAGTTGATGTATCAGCCTCTCGGCTTGTGGAGCGGACCCTCCCGAATGAGCTTGCTGTGTGCGGGAACCCTAGTGCTGGCTGCGACTGCGACTTCGACGATGAAGACTATCGTACTGAAATCCTATGTGGGTTCGACGATGAAGACTATCGTACTGGAATCCTATGTGGGTTTGACGATGAAGAATATCTTACTGGAATCCTATGTGGGTTCGACGATGAAGACTATCTTACTGGAATCCTATGTGGGTTCGACGATGAAGACTATCGTACTGGAATCCTATGTGGGTTCGACGATGAAGACTATCGTACTGGAATCCTATGTGGGTTCGACGATGAATACTATCGTACTTGAATCCTATGTGGGTTCGACGATGAAGACTATCGTACTGGAATCCTATGTGGGTTCGACGATGAAGACTATCGTACTGGAATCCTATGTGGGTTCGATGATGAAGACTATCGTACTGGAATCCTATGTGGGTTCGACGACGAATACTATCGTACTGGAATCCTATGTGGGTTCGATGATGAAGACTATCATACTCGAATCCTATGTGGGTTCGACGATGAAGACTATCGTACTGTAATCTTATGTGGGTTCGACGATGAAGACTATCGTATTGGAATCCTATGTGGGTTCGACGATGAAGACTATCGTACTGGAATCCTATGTGGGTTCGACGATGAAGACTATCATACTGGAATCCTATGTGGGTTCGAAGATGAAGATTATCATACTGGAATCCTATGTGGGTTCGACGATGAAGACTATCATACTAGAATCCTATGTGGGTTCGACGATGAAGAAAATTGTACCGGAATCCTCTGTGGGTTCGACGGCGATGACTACAGTTCTTGTATCCTACGTGGGTCCCAGTAAGATGAATCAGTGACTACATCTGATCATCTCTCTTACATTACAAATGATGTGTTCCTGTGTGAGCTGAATCATGTGTTGCTTCCTTTGTGGAATGTGTTATGCTATCCTGTGTGGTTTTACATTTTTCTTTCCTGTGTGGATTTACGTTTTGCTTTCCTGTGTGGACTGGGTTGTACTTGGGCTCGGATTTTGGAGCCGAACAAGAATTGATGACTTAGGTATATGTATGGGCATATACCTAAGCAGTGTCAGATGTTACTTCGTGATTGTATCTTTCCTTTGTGGATTATCCTTTGTGGATTCTGGGAGACCTTCGGGGGTCTCGGGGTCCCTACTGAGTAGCTTATACTCACCCCTGCACGGGCTATGCCCGCACTACATTGTGTTTGTTGAAGACGACGAACATCACTGATCGTGGTTGAGGCTTGCAGAGCAGGACGGTACCTGGAGGTGGGCCACTGGGCGGGACGTACTCGGAGTGGGCGGTTGGACCGGAGGAGTTTCGGAGGCTATCTGTACTCATCCTTTAGGTGGGACTTCCAGTGGACGGCTCGACGTTGTGGCTTTACATTTCAGTTGTTGTTTTCCCTTTCGAGTTGTACTTTAATTTTAGTTTGAGTTTGTATTCTGGCCCACATACCTTTCCGTACTTACTGTTGTACTCAGTTTTTACTTAGTGTTTGCTTCTTCTGTTTGCTTGCTCTGTGGTGTTTGTTTACTTTATAAAGGCAATGCCTTCCATTTTTACCAGTATTTACGCCTTGGTGCTAGTCGCCAGCCCTTGGCCTATGGAAGGTGGGCTTGGGGTAGTCACAGCACGGGCCCCGAGGACGGGTCGTGACAGTGGTTTGAAAAGACATTCAAGAAGGATAAAAGCCAGCTGAATGTTCTGAGATTTGTGAAATATAATTACTTCGTGAAGGCAAAGTGATTTTTAGGGAAAATAAAGAGCTTCTCAAAGGCTACAAAATCCAACTGATTGTTATGAGTTTTGTGTAAGTATATGATTTTCTTGAAGACCATTTGATCTTCTCGAAGGGTATTTACAAAGGGCGCCATGAAGGATCTCTACAAAAGAGGGTTTTCCGCGAAGGTAATGAGAATCACGAAGGGTGTTTAGAAGGAATTTTCCAGTGAATCTGTGGTAATGGAGTATTCATCTGTGAATTGAAAGTGGATTTCAATAGAGAATCTATATACAATGGAGGATGCATTCATTATTGATAATGAAGGGACCTAGAAATATATAAATTGTGATTGTATCCTTCCCAAATTAGTGAGAAAAGGAATAGGAAGAAGGGGATCCTCTCCACCAGCAGTGACCCAGAGAGAGAGAAATAGGAAGTGACCATTGGTAAAGCAGTGAGCTGGCCCAAGACTTTGCAAAGGCAGTGAGCCTAGGCATAGAAGTGATCAAGCCTGAAAATTATTGGTAGTAAGCTCTAGTGGATTTGGTATAGTGTCACATCATCATTGTATGCTTCTTGGACATACCCCAATGAGGGTGAACCAAGTAAAAATCTATATGCCTGTGCATTTTCTTTCCTACATTACATTCAAAGCATCATCATCAGAGAAAGAAGGAAAGAATAAGATCAACATTAGAAAATATGTTCAAATAAATAGACCCTTATAATAAAGAGTTGAATATATAGTGGGTGTGGATAATTTTGAAAATATTATCCATACCCTGATTCACCCCCCCCCCCTCTCAGGGTATCTAGACCCCTTTTTGTCCGGACAGGTTTCTTAAACATAATTCCATCATAATTGATATAAAAAAATGGATTTCATAAATAACACCCAATAAAATCATAGTAATAATAAGGTTAAAACTATGACCCTATTTAAAGAGTTTCGACTTATATGGAAAATAATTTTTAAAAAACACTTGAAATTAACTCCTGAGGAAAATATTCTTTCTTCTTCAAAAACATTATCCTTCCTCAAAATGCTGCACAATTTTAGAAGAAATCATATTATGTGAAAATAAACTTGTAAGATTGAATGATAAGCTTCAATAAAATCAGGCATTATGAAAGTGTAAAAATTCGTTCATGTCGTACAAGTTAAAAAAATATTCTTCTCATACTTTTGCTGGAAAAGTCAAAAAGTACCGCATACCAAAAATGACAAAATATTTCATTCATACCATTTTGTAAAAATTTACCAATTGGTAAAAGTTAATTTAAACAATTATAGAAGTATATAAATAATATTTTGAAATACATATTTAGGAAACATGGACATGGATGATAAATATACCCTAGTAAATACTTACAAATAAAACATCTATGATAAAAACAAGATTTGAAATGTTATCCCTAACCATAGGTCTGATATAATTTGTATATATATAAACCTCATTTATAATGATTTAAATAATTTTATTGACTTACTCTAGAATTATAATCTTTTTTATGATATCATATGTGATTATATTATCATTTGTTTGTTAGTAATATTTCATTGTCACTCGTTATTCAGATATTGACTGCTTTATGTTCTTATGCATGATTTTTCAGATAAGTTCATGTTCCACTTCTTAGATTATATTTAAATCATTTAAATAATGATATTAGTATAATATATATCATATTTATTCATTAAATTCATGTATATAATCATGGTTTAATTAAGATCATGTATAATGAATCGCATTGTATCGTGGAGACGGTTGGTCGTACATACGCACGAGTGATGATATCATTCCCAAAATTATTGAATGGTATTGAAGTGGATGGTGTATGATATTTCAGAATTAGTATAATGTTATAATAATCATATATAGCTATTACTTACATCATTATACTCGTCCAAGTAAGGTGGTGGTGAAAAACAGTTTACACCACGTCATGGACATGGTAAGTTGTACGTACGTAGGCGCGGTGATTTAATTTTTTGTAGGATAGATATAAGGGGAAATATGGTTGTTTTATATTTATAATAACATATCAGTATATTATTTATACTTATGTTATTACTTTATAGTGAAACAGCTAATGAAGTTTAAGTATAAGAAAAAGAAGTTTGAAGTAATTTGTAGAAGAAATTACCTCATCCTCAATGTGCTTCCTCTAAATCTCTTCTTAGAGAACTAAAGTTGTTCTTTGAAGATGATATAAGGAAAAATGGTAGAGTATGTCCGAGATTGAAGGCACAAAATGAAGTCAATAGGTTAGGTAGGAGGTTCCCTTTTATAATTGAGGTGAGGGACACTTTTGGAAACTCCATAAATAATAATTTATAATAAAATAAAAACTTTCCCAAAAAACCTATAAAATGTTCCAATTTCAAAGATGAGATGAGATAGGGTTGTAATATAATCAAACAATGAATTTTGGACAAGTTAATTTTTCAATTTAAGCCATATAGTTTTAATTGACACTTAGTTATTGTATTTAATTTAAATTGTGGTAATAAAATTCTAAATATTTAATGGTTATAAATATTTACTTATATGGTGTTGATTGACCATAAATGGATATTACATAAAATTTTAGATCTTATAATTATCACTTTGAAATTTTTAAATATTATTAGTACTTTTAAATAATATAGTAAAATATTATTTTTATAAAATATCAATAGTGTCAATTTTGACACTATTCATTTACTTGACTTTATAAGAAATCCACATGGAAGATAAATTCGAACCAAAATATTAAAAACGCTCCTAAAAATTCATAGACACCTAAAAAATTTGTGGATCACATTAATTAGTTCATATGATATTTCTTTTTATATTTTTAAAACCATTTATTTTATATTTCTATTAATAAAATAATTTTTACATCACTATTGTATCATCATTAATGGTAATTTTTTAATCTCTATAAATTATAATTAAATTTTTTTGATGTAGGTAATTATTTTATATTTGAAGAAAATATATTTAGTTGATATTATCTCCTATTTATCCATATATTTAAATTAATATACTTTTATAAAATGAGATTGATATATTTTGTCAGGTTCATTAGTTTTTAGTACATTCATGTCATATTCACAGGTAAGTGGTCATCATGTGATTCCATTTTGAAAAATAGATGATAAGGGTATAATTTAGTCATCAAATAGGATTTTTGTAGGTGTTAATCTAATTTTATAATATTATTTTTACCTTTAATTCCCCGATTTACCTTTAACCATGGTAATAAAAATAATTACCAAAGTTACTATTCATAATGCCCAAAAATAAAAGTAACTTATTTAAATAATTTGGACCTAAAGATTTTAAATATGGAGTCAATTTTTAAAAATTCAAAACACATAATTTGTAGTAATTAATTTAAAATCAATCCTGTTGTCAGAATAAGAGAACAAGTTTTTTAAAAGTTAAAACATTGCAAATGATTGAAATTTTCAATGTAAAATTATTGATAATTACATAAATTATATTTAATGATCAAAATATAACACATTTATACTTTAAAACCATTCAACCATATAAATTAACTCGATGAAAAAAGTTATTTTCACTTAAAATTTAGTGTGTTTTAACTATTCATCAAAACTTGAGTGTTATTAGAAAATATCATAAATTTAACCAAAGTAAATTTTTATATACCGCTTTAAAATAACATGTTTATTTTTTCATATAAAAATTATAATTGTGTCAAAATATTAATTTAAAATGGGATCTGCATTCAAAGGCAACATATTACCTATTTTTAAAGTAGGTTTTTATTCAACAAATAGGGTTTATTCACACCCTATGATTAAAATATCCATTGGATGGATTAAAAATATTTTATTAAGTATATTACATATATATATCATTAATTTAATTTCCAATAGTAATTCACTCAAAAATATAAATATCTAATTTATATTTTTCATAAATAAATGATAGCCAAAGAATTTACAATGCATTTTCATAAGTTAGTTATAATTATTCTTGCTAACCCAACGGCTACACTATAATGGTAACTTTATACTAAGGGCATATCATAGTTCGTTTAAACTCATGATTTGGTGAAATGAAAGCTACAGAAGAATAAAAATTATTTAAAGAAAGTTTTTCAAAAAAACATTTGGGTGTTACATTCTACCCCCCTTTAACTGAATTTCTCCCTCAAAATTATTCAATTGGGAACAAACATATGAGGATACCTCTCCCTCATCATATCCTAAAGTTCCCATGTAGCTTCTTCAAATTGGTGGTTCCCTTATAAAACTTTAACCTAGTGAGTATTCTTATTTCATATAACTTTTTCGCAATGATTCAAAATCTCTATCAGTTCTTCTTAATAAGAAAGATCATGCTCCAGCGGTACGACTTCTGAGCTTAGTACATGTGAAGGATTAGGTATGTACTTTCTCAGGAGAGATACGTGGAACACATCATGAACTTGAGATAGATTTTCTGGAAGTGACAATTGATAATCTACCATCTCAATTTGATCCATAATTTCAAAAGGACTGATATACCTAGGGATCAGCTTTCCCTTATTTCCAAATCTCATTACTCTCTTTGAGGGAGATATTCATACAAACACCTAAACACACACTTCAAACTCTAGGTATTTTCTTTAGTTGTCAACATAAATTTTTTGTCGACTTTGAGATACTCTTCTATGTTGTTTAATAGATCTAACCTTTTCTTCCATTTCATCAACAAGGTCATGTCCTAATATCTTTCTTTCCCCTACTTCATCCCAGTAAGTTGGAGTTATGAACTTCTTTCTATAGAGAGCTTCATAAGGATCCATATGAATACTGGAGTGAAATCTATTATTGTAAGAAAATTCCACCAATGGTAGGTTTTTATCCTAACAACCTTTGAAATCCATAGAGAAATATCTTTAAATTTATTCTAGAGTTTGAATTTTTTTCTCATACTGGTCGTATGTCTGAGGATGATAAGAAGTGATGAAACTTAACTCTATATCTAGAGCTTTCTAAAGACATCGCTAGAACTTCAAGGCAAACCTCGGATCCCGATTGGATATAATGGAAAGTGGTACTCCATGAAATCTTACCACTTACTATACATATATCTTGGCAAGATGATCAAGAGAGAAATCCTTTCTAATAGCAATGACCTCTGCCGAGTTCCTAAGGTGATCAACTATAACCCAGATAGTATTATTACCTTTGGATATTTTGGGATGTCTGATAACAAAGTCCATAGTGATGTTTTCCCATTTCCATTTTGATATGGGTAACGGTTGTAACATACCCTTACACTTCTATCTCTCAGCCTTAAATTTCTAACAAACCAAGAATCAAGAGACATATTCAGCAACATCTCTTTTCAAGCCATCCCACAAAAAGTACTCTTTTAGGTCCATGTACATCTTTGTGCTTCTGGGTTTAATAGAGAATTAAGAACTATGAGCCTCATATAATATCTCCTTCATTAATTCTAGTATGGGAGGAATATAAACCTGGTTCCTAAACCTTATTATTTCATCACAATCAAGGTTGAATTCAGGAACATTTCTCACCTTATTTTGTAACTCTACATATTTATTTTGCACCTCCTTAATCTTAACTTTTATATATGGTTGAACAATCATTTGAGAAAGATAATATTTCTCCCCTTCCATTAAAATTTCTAGATTCATCCTTTGAAAATCCATAAATATTGGATTTTTCATGATCCTCATCATGGATAATATAACATGGTATTTTTAACTCAAAGCATTTTCCACCTTGTTCTCTTTCCCATGGTGGTAATGTATTGAGCAGTCATAATCTTTAATCAACTCCAACCATATTCTCTAGCGCATATTCAGCTCCTTTTGTGTGAAAATACACATTAAAATTTTATGATTAGTATAAATATCACACCTTTCACCATAAAGATAATGCCTCCATCTTTAACACAATGATTATCGTAGCTAAATAGAAATCATTATTTGGATCATTTTTCTCATAAATTATTAACTACTATAATTCATAAGCTATCACAATATAATTTTTAATGATAACACATCATATTACCTTCTTGGATTCATCACCGTAGATCACAAACCTTTCTCCACTATAAGGCAGTGTGAGCACAGGTGCACTGGCTAACCTTCTTTTTAGCTCTTTGAAATTATCTTCACATTCCTCCATCCAAATGAACTTAACTCCTTTTTGAGTCAACCTGGTGAGTGGATTAGATAATCAGGAAAAATATTTCAAAAAACGTTGATAATATCCAGCCAAACTAAGAAAAATTCCGATCTCAGTTACCTTTGTTGGTATCGACCATCTTTCAATAACCTCTATTTTTGCTGGATCCATGAATATCCCCTATCTTGAGATTATGTGTCCCAAAAATGAATGTTTCTTAATCCAAAATTTAAACTTGGTAAATTTTTCATAAATATTCTCCTTTCTCAGGGTCTTCAATAAAATTCTCAAGTAATCTTCATGTTCTTCCTTTCTCTTTGAGTAGACAAGAATATCATCTATAAAGACTACCATAAACTGATCAAGATAGTCTCTAAAGACTCTTTTAATTAGATCCATGAAGATATAAGGGTTATTAGTAAGACCAAAAGAAATCACTATAAATTCTTAGTGTCCATAACCTGTACGGAATTTTTTATTTACATATCCTCCTTTTTTACCCTTAATTGATGATATCCTAAACAAAGATCAATCTTGGAAAAGTATTGAGCTCTGCATAGTTGGTCTAATAAGTCATCAATGTGGGGAAGAAGATATTTTCTATTCATAGTGATCTTGTTAAGTATTATATAATCAATTTAGAGTTTCATTGACCGATATTGCTTCTTAATAAATAGAACATGTGCTCCCCAAGGTGATGCACTGGGGTTTATTAATCCCTTATCAAGATTCTCTTGGATTTTATTCTAAAATTCTTATAACTCAATTGGGGTCATTCTATGAGGTGTCTTTGAAATAGGAATAGCACCCAGTATGAGTTCTATTGAAAACTCAACTTCATGATTTGGTGTAAGACTTGGAAATTCCTCCGGAAAGACATCATCAGACTCTCGTAAAATGGGTGTATTCTTAATCGTGAGTTTCTACCCAACCATTTGAGATAAATAACCTTCATTTATAGGAATCAAGACCCATAAGATGGAATAAATTTCTACTAGAAGTTTATATTCATCCTTGCATAAATAGATGATCATAGATTGATCTGGAATATGAATTATGACATCCCTTACATGGAAATTGATATGATATCCATATATAGAAAGCTATCTCATGTCAAGAATTACAACAAATTTCACTATATGAAGGATCACGAGATTTTCAGGAAGCACCTTCCCACAAACTTCAACTAGAGAAGAATTATAAACTTCTGATGTGACCATTGTTACATTAGGATTTTTCACAGCTAACTCAACATCTAATTATTGAGGTAATACAATGATACCCTTATAAAATTATTCATAAATAAAAGAGTGGGTGGATCCATAATCAAATAAACCATTTTCTAATTTAGAGTGGATGGTAAGTGTACATTTCACCACTTCATTATCATACTCCACATCACCAATAGTTATTGCATGTGACTTTCCTTTGTCTTTGGCCTTTAAAGTTTTTTAACGTCAAACATAATCAATAACACTTGGATTAAGGAATTTATTGGAATAATTCCCCATTTCCTTTTACTTGTAACATTGAAGTATAGAATGTAAATTTTGTGTAGCCTTTTCTTTGTTCATATCATTAGACATATTTTTCGCATCACTTCAATATTAAACTACCCGATGACCTTCTTTTCCAAATTTAAAACATTTACCAGTCCCTTTAAAACAATTTCCTCCATGTTTCTTCCCACACTTTGAGTATAAGTGAAAACTCATCTTCTTTTCAGTGAGGTCATTAGATTTTCCTTTGAATTACATTTTTCTCTTCTTATCAAACCCATATGAATGATGGGTTACTCCAATATACATCTCAGCATTGAGAGCTCATCAAACAATTTCCACATAGTTATTGAAGACCCTTATGGATAATTCCATTCAAATACTTGGTTTTAAGCCACTAAAGAATCGATCAATTTTACTCTTAGGTTGGATAAGAATTACAGAAGCATGCCTTGAATGACTTGTAAAATTTTCTTCTTAGGTACAAATGGATTCATCATTATTTTGCTTAAGATCAAGGAACTCCTTCTCCATATTTTTTTGAAGAATACAAGGAAATTAATTATTCAAAAATAAGTTCTTGAACTCATCTCATTCCATGTACTAAATTTCATCTCTTTACCTTGTATTATTGATAAGAGTCCACCATTGATCAGCTTAACCTTCCAAACAATATACTACTAAGATGACTTTATCATGTTCAGACCATTTTAGAACTGAAAATATCTTTTTAGTTGTATTGGTCCATTGTTCAGCCACTAATGGATCATAAGACCCATTGAATAAAGGTGGATGATGCCTTATAAAGGGAAGAATTTTTCTCCCTCCTTTTCTCATTTGAAAGTCCGTCAGGATTCATAACTTGAGAAAGTTGTGTGAGTATAGATATAATATTTTTCATTCCTTCCCCCATAATATTTGGTTGCTCAGGGGTACAATCATTGCATTTCCAATCACATTTATCATAAACGTGGTTCCTTCGGGTTCCAACCATTGACTAAAAACAAGAAGCATAGTGTGACCAACACTAATCCTTATTTGAAAACCACATAATTCAAGAATAAAATTTCAATTTATGAAACTTTAGGTTTTATCCTAGGTTATTCATGAACATATCTAAAACACTAGGATAGGATTGTAACCTATACTTAGATATATCCTTAGGGTTATTACTAAGGTTATATCATCCTAGTTTCCAAATGTTAACTATAAATTTGTAATAATAACAACTATAATGACCCATACATTACATATAGATATTACTTCAACATTAAAGAATATTTATTACATAACATAACAAAAACCACATCAAGACTGTGTAGGTTTAGTGTCTCTAGAAACTAAGAGTAATAAATAACTAGTACATAAAACATCCACATTGTCTCCCTCTTATTTCCTCATAACTAGACTCCTTTTGAAATATCTTACTTAATACCCTTCTTCATGACCTGGTTAAAAGAAACATATGAAAGGGTGAGCTCAAATTCTCAGTAAGGGTAAACAAGGGACATATCAATCATATCATAATCATAAGAACATAACATGTGAAAATCTTATCCTGCATATAAATGATCATAATATCATGTCATGGGATAAATCCTAAAAGTGAAATGTAATCATAATAGTCATAACATAAGACATGAAATTTTTTGGCATACATACATAATCATAGAAATTAATTTCATATTAGTCAAGGCTCATTTTCGAGACCATCATAGTGGAAAAATTCTATTACTGGACCGAGTTCTCTCCTCATTCTGTCCCTATATTACTGAACCAGATTTACTTGTCATTCCAGTCATGTCTATATCATGACATATAAATATTTACACAATGAATTGGAGGGATATGTAGGTATCTCCCATCTCATAATTAAACCATTCTTATGTGTGCTACAGAAACATAAAAACATTCACTGTAGCATAACCCAAGAAAAAAATGGGTTTCTTAAATATCATTCCATCATAATTAATATAAAACAAATGGATTTCCTAAATAACACACAATCAAATAATTTTAATAATGAGGCTATAAATATGACCCTATTTAAATTTTTTCATCTTATATGTAAAATAACTTTGTGAAAATGCTTGAAGTTAATTCCTAAGGAAAATAACCTTTCTTCTTTAAAAATGTTTTCTTTCCTCAAAATTCCTCACAATTTTAGAAAAAATAATTTTATTTAAAAATAAACTTGTAATCTTGTAGTGGAATATTCAAGGAAATAAGGAATTATTAAAGAATAAAAATCTGTTCATTTTTTACAAGTTAAAAAAACATTCTTCTCATTCTTTTGCTAGAAAAGTCAAAAAGTACCTCGTACCAAAAACGACAAAAGATTCCATTCATACCGTTTAGTAAAAATTTACCAATGTGTAAAATTGACTATAAACAATAATATAATTATATAAATAATATTTTGAAATATATTTTTAGGAAACATGTATGTGGATGATAAATATACCCCAGTAAATACTTGTGAATAAACAATCTAGAATAAATAAAAGATTTGCAAAGTTATCCCTTACCTTAGGTCTAATATCCTTCTTATGTATCTGAAACTATTCTATAATTATTTGAATAATTTTATTGACTTACTAAATAATCATAATAATTTTTATGATATCATATATGATTATATTATCATCCTTTTTTAGTAACATTTCATTGTCACTCATTATTTTGATATTGATTTCTTTATGTTCTTATGAAAGAATTGCCAGAAAATTTCATGTTACACTTATTATATTATAGTTAAATCATTTAAATAATGATATTAGTATAATATATATCATATTTATTCATTAAATTAATGTATTTAATCATGTTTTAATTAATATCGTGTATAATTAATCTCATCACATCACATCGTGGAGACGGTAGTATGCACGAGCGATGATATCATTCCCAAAATTATTAAATGGTATTAAAGAGGATGGTGTATGATATTTAAGAATTAATATCATGTTATAATAATCAAATATTGTTATTATTTCTATCATTATACCCATCCAAGTAAGGTGGTGGTGAAAAATATATTACACCATGACGTGGAGACGTTAAGCCGTACGTACGCACGTGCGGAGATTTTGTTTTTTGTAGGATGGATAAAAGGTGAAATATGGTTGTTTCATAATTATAATAACATAACAGTATATAAGTGATACTTATTTTATTACTTTATAATGAAACAACTAATTAAGAGAAAGTTTAATAAGGAAGAAGTTTTAAGGAATTGGTAGAAGAGATTTCCTCTTGCTCGACGTTATTTCTCTAAATCTCTTCTCAGAGCACTAGAATTGGTCTCTGAAGATGATAATAACATCTAGAAAAAAAATAGTAAAGTTTATAAGGAAAAGGGGAAGGGTATTTTTAAGATTTAAGGCTCAAAATGAAGTGAATATGTGAGGTAGGAGGTGGCCTTTTATAATTGAGGTGAGGGGAACTTTGGGAAACTTCATAAATAATAATTTATAATAAAATCAAACCCAACCCCATAAACCTAAAAAATATCCCAATTTTAAAGATAAGATGATCTAGGGTTTTAATCCAATAAACCAATAAATTTTGGAAAAGTTATTTTTTGTAAATTTGAACCATATCATTTTAATTGACACAGAGTTATTCTATTTCATTTTATTTGCGGTAATAACATTCTAAATATTTAATGGTTATAAATATTGACTTATATGGTGTTAATTGACCATAAATGGATATTTTATGAAATATTTAAACTTATAATTATTAATTTGTAATTTTTTAATATTTTTAATATTTTTAAATATTTTTATGATTTTTAAATAATTTAATAAAATGGTATTTTTATAAAATATAAAGTGTCAATTTTTACACTAATCATTTATTTGACATTAAAAAAACCAAAAATAAGATAAATTCAAACCAAAAAATTTAATGAACTTCTAAAATGTCAATTTAACCTATAAAATTTGTGTATAACATTAATTAGTTCATATGACATTTCTTTTAATATTTTAAAAATCTTTTATTTGATATTTCTATTAATAAAATAATTTTTAAGTCACTATTGTGTCATAATTAATTGTAATTATTTAATATCTAAAAATTTAAATAAATTTCTATGATGTAGGTAATTATATTATATTTCCATATACAATCTATAGTAGATATTATCTCCTATTTATCTATATATTAAAATTAATATACTTTTATAAAATGTGATTGTGACATTTTGTCACATTCAATAGTTTTTATTACAATCATGTCATATTCATATGTATGTGGCCATAAAGAGATTCCATTTTGAATAATTGATGATAAGGGTTCAATTTAGTAATCAAATAGGATTTTTATAGGTGTTAAGGTAATTTTATAATATTATTTTTACATTTAATTACCTGATTTACCTTTAACCATGGTAATAAAAATAATTACCAATGTTACTATTCAATATGCCCAAAAGTAAAAGTAGACTATTAACATAATTTGGAAATATTGATTCCAAATATGGATTTAATTTTTAAAAATTCAAAACACATAACTTGAAGTAATTAATTTAAAATCAATCTTGTTGTTGGAATATAAGAACTGGTTTTTAAAAGTTAAAAAATTGTAAAATATTGAAATGTTTTTACATACGAATTCAATATAAAATTAATGATAATTAAATTCATTATATTTAATGATAAAAATATATTCTATTTATACTTTAAAACTTTTAAACCTTACAAATTATCTCGATGAAAAAATTTGTCTTCACTTAAAATTTAGTGTGCTTTTGTTATTTATCAAAACTTAAGTGTTATCAGAAAATATAATAAATTCAACTAAAGTAAATTTTTATATCCCACTTTAAAATAACATGTTTATGTTGTCATATAAAAACTACTAATGTGTTAAAATATTAATTTAAAATGGGTTCTGCATTCAAAGGTGTAATATTACCCTTTTTCAAAAAAAAATAGGTTTTTGTACACCAAATAGGGTTTATTCACACCCTATGATTAAAATATCCATTTTATGAATAAAGAAATATTTTATTAAGTATATAACATATATATCTATTTAATTTCATTACCAATAATAATTCACTCAAAAATACAAATATCTAATTTATATTTTTCATAAATAATTGATAGCTAAAGAATTCACAATGCATTTTCACAAGTTAGCTATAATTATTCCCGTTAACCTAACGGCTAGGATATAATGGTAATTTTATACTAAGGGCATCTCACAATTTTTTTAAAATCAAGATTGTGTTCAACATAATCTACTGAAGAATAAGAATTATTTAAAGAAAATTTTTCATAAAAAACATTCGGGTGTTATAGTTCCATTTGTTGGTGTACTTTGATTTAAGAAAAAACCATGATAATGAAATTGTGGCAAGGTATCATGTTTTGGGTGCATCATTGGTTGAATGAAATTTGTTGAATGACCAAGATAGAATTTTTCTCTTCTAAATTCAGGAAGTAATATCTTCGGCTAGGTCGATCAGGATGGAAGTACCTTAATAAATACATGGCCATGGAGTTCTAAGGTAATTCCATTTAGTTAGATCAAAAAATAATGAAATAATAAACGGAAATGACACAAGTGTTAATCATTCTTTATGATATAATAAAATAAAAATATATTATATTTCACAGTGTGTGTTTGTAGGTTGGTTTTCATTTCTATGACTATTCTTTATCCCTTTAGGGGCCTTGATGGGTTTCTAGACTCTTCTATTGGTCTATGATCACAATTTACTATTAATATAATGTCCTAGAGGGTCACACATAATAACATATTCAATAATCTACCATATTCAGGTGAATAAATATATAGGACTTGGTGGGACCCACCCACTACTGGAAATGGCATTTTTACCAACGGTTCTTTACCAACGGTTTGGTTAAACCGTTGGTAAAGATGGTTTAGGGAACCCTTTGCCAACGGTTCTAGTGAACCATTGGCAAAGGGGTATTTAAGTCACCCTTTACCAATGGTTTTATGAAACCGTTGGGAAAGGGTGGCCTAAAGAACCCTTTTCCAATGGTTTTTAAAAATCGTTGCTAAAGGTTTTCCCAAAAACCAGTTGGGCCGCTTCTATTCCCCATTCTTCACAGAACCCTAACTTCAATCGGCGCTCTTCTCCTCTCACAAATTCCCCCATCCGAACAGGTGAAAAACCATCTCAATCATCTCAAATCAGGTATTTTATTCTTTATACACATATGCTACCTTGTTTTTATTGTTATTGATCTAATATTTTAGTTTTAAGTTTGGATTTTGATGTGATTTCATCGTGAAAATTAGGGAATTGAACCAATATTTTGTTAATTAATTAGTTTCCCATGGAATATCATTTGTGTTATAATGTCAATGCTAAAACCATAACATGACATTCATTGTTTTGACCATCATTTATGGTATGATTAAATTCTTCTATAGGTAGATTTATCAACCTAATAACATAGAATTATTTCTAATTCTATATGAATATTCTCAACATATAGGTGTCATTATGATACCATTCATACCATGTGGGAGTTATTTTTTTTAAAATGACACCAATGATTTATGGGTCCTCATTTTATAAATTGAAACTACATAAGGGTTATAGCTTTAGGGAATTCATTGATTTTGTGAGTTATACATTCCTAGGGAATGGTTGAAAACATAGAATGTTACATGAACCTTATTATTAATCATTGATCGATGAATCAAGAATTCATTAGCAAGATTAATATTCATAAGAGTTAATCAAACTCTAGATAAAATTACTTGTATGGGATGTTATATACTTGGATTCATAGGGATGATGATCAAATAGAATGTACTAATTGGTGTGAAACTATGATAGTGAAATATAGAGCTATAACACATTTGTTCATGTGGCACCTATCATGTTGTTAAACTATTGAAATGAATTATATTTCTTTGGTAGAATTTTTTTATATGTGAGATGAAAAATGACATTAATGGGTTATTTATAATTTATAACGTCCTAAATGTATAGATAATACATAGTTTTTCTGGTATAGGGGGGATTACATTACAAAAGGACCATGTCATTTAACACCAATAATTAATTTATTTTATAGATAATATTACTATTTCCAATGAAGTGTGTGACTGTGACTAGAGATATCATCATGCATACATCTAGTGTAAATCTATTTTAACATAATTTCATGTTGTTTAATTCTCCTCTATATTCATTTTGGTGCCTGGTAAATGTATTTTTTGGCTACATCTGCAACTCATCTTCAATAGTGGGTTGAGTGTGTGCCTTGGGATGAGTCATCCTCCCTAGTAAATGAAGAAAAAGTCACTTATAATATAGGGAATGTTCTATAGAATGTGTACAAGTAAATCCTTTCATTTGATGGATCATAACCAAAAAAATCAATAGAATATGGTTAAAACATTTTATTATAGCTCGTGATGATATCAGTTAGGAATCCAATTCATTCAGACAATGATGATGATAAAACCTGTTTATAGGTTGTCATTGATCCCCAAAAATATTATAAGTATTTGAGTGTGTGATAGACCCATATGTAATAATACTTCTGAGGCATTTAATTACTATAAATTAAGTATAATGTTTTAATATCGAGATACTTAAAAAAATTAAAAAGAATTAAATAATTAGGATTTAATTCCCTGATTTATCTAGATTTATCATAGGGTTCTGTGGTAGTAGGAAATTATGTTTGGTTAATGCTGACATGCCAGTAGGAGAATCTATTCTATTTCAAAAGAACTCATCTATTAAAGGTTTGACAATTCCCTTGGATAGCTCGTACCCCCTGGACAGCCCCCCACCCTTGTTGACAGCCCACCCACCCCACCCCCGGACACCCACCCACCACCCCCCAGACACCCCCATCCCCCCGGACGCTCCCACCCCTTGGAAAGCCCCCCCCACCCACCCACTCGACACCCCCAACCCCACTGGACAGCGCCGCCACCCCCATGGATAGCCCGACCACCCCCCGTGGACAGCCCGCCCACCCCCTGGACAGCCCGCCCACCCCCTAGACACCCCAGACCACCTAGACAGCCCCGCCACCCCCATGGGTAACCCTCCCACCCCCTGGACACCCCATACCCCCCGAACAGCCCCACCCACCCCCTGGACACCCCACTCACCTCCTTGGACAGCCCGCCCACCCCCCTGGACTCCCCCTACCCCCTTGGACAGCCTGGCCACCCCTACGGATAGCCCGCCCACCTGGACACCCCGACCCCCCTAGACAGCCCCCACCCCCTGGACACCTCCTACCCCCCAGACGGCCCCACCACCCCACTAGACACCCCACACCCCCATGGACACCCTGCACCCCCCCCCCCCCTTAGACAGTCCCGCCACTCCCCTGATCCTCATCCTACTCCTCATCCTGATTTCCCTGAAGAAGTTAAAGTATAAAACTCATGTACTCCCAACAAGATCCTCAAGGATTATGTATTCCTTGATCCACTTCCAATATCATACTGTGTAATCCTTTAATATAGGAATTATAAATTCTGTATCTTATTTTCTTGTATACACTGTATTTTGTTGTATTTCTTAATATGATTCTCATATAGAGTAATGTGTCAGTTATGCATTTATATAAAGTAAACCATTTTAATTTACCTAAATATTTTATTGATTAAATTTAAATATTATTGAATTGCTTTGAAATGACTTATTGGAGTTTTTTTTACAGAATGGACAGAAGTTGGATGTACGAAACTGATCGGATTTCAACCGATTTTCAAAATAATTTAAACAGCCTTCTAGATTTTGCATTTTACAAGGCTTCAGATAGTGGTCGCATACACAGCCCATGTTTTAATTGTGTTGGGAGACCTTGGTTGAGTCGTGAAGTAGTTAGCTATCATATAACCAAATATGGTTTCCAAAAAAACTATTATGTGTGGTATCACAATGGAGAGAAAATGGAATCTCAAAATGTTGATGATTCAAATGATAGGACTGAATTGGAGAGTTTGATATATGATCGGTTTCAATTTATTCGGAATCATGAGAAGGAAAGGATGTCCAGCCAACAAGATTTCGATACAAGCACACATGATGCGTCCAATGGAAATGATGATGTTGATAGGGTGAAAAAATTGAATGATGCTACGACAACTCTAGTATATCGGCAATGTGGTAAAATGAAAAAGTTGGAATTTTTAATCCGATTGTTTCATGGGAAAACTATGTATGGTATTTCAAATACTAAAATTGATTACATTCTTACCTTCTTAAAGGAATTACTTCCAGATGATGCAGATATTCCCTCAAACCACTATATGGCATGGAAGTTAGTTGATGAACTTGGATTCTCAAAAAAAAATTCATGCTTGCCCGAATGATTACAGCTTATTTTGGGAGGAAACTGATGAAAGAAATGATTGTATCAAATGTGGAACCTCCCGATGGAAGCCAAAAGATGATGGAACACCATCTCGTGTACCACAAAAAGTAATGTGGCACTTTCCATTGATCCCCAAATTACATAACCTTTTCATGTCTGATGAAATATCCATAAAAATGTGATGGCATGACATCGAGAGAAAAAAGAATAATGAAGAATTGGTTCACCCTGTAGATGGATTTTCATGGTAGAGTTTTGATGCTCGATATCCTGAATTTGTAGCTGACGTGCATAATGTGAGACTGGGTCTTTCATGTGACGGTTTTAATCCATTTGGGCAGATGCTTACTTCGCACAGCACATGGCCGGTTTTCATACACATTTATAACCTTCCCCCTTGGTTGTGTATGAAAAAGCCTTACACTTTCTTGAGTATACTTATATCTGGCCCTTCGGATCCTAGAAATGATATAGATGTATACATTCAACCTTTAATAAAAGATTTGAAACTTCTTTGGGATGTGGTTGTGCCCACATACGATGCATGTTCGAAAGACATATTTCAGATGCGTGTTGCGCTTATGTGGATGATCAATGATTTTCCTACTTATGAAATGATGTCTGGATGGAGCACAAAAGGAAAATTGTCATGTCCTGTTTTTATGAAGAATACTCGATCGAGAAGACTGAAATATCGTCATAGTTTTAGTTTTATGGGACATCGAAGATTCTTTCCAATGAACCATCCATATAGAAACAATCGTCGAAGATTTGACAATACCGTGGAGAATAACGATCCACCTCAGCGTATGTCTGGAACTGATGTGCTTAATGAATTAAAAGATTTTAGTTATTCATTTGGGAAGGGTGTAATGAAATCTAGAAAGAGGAAAAATGTTTCCAATGATACCTGTTACAATTGGAAGAAGAAGAGTATATTCTTTGAGTTGTCGTATTGGTCAACCAACCTGTTACGTCATTTCTTAGATGTAATTCACATTGAAAAGAATATATGTGAAATGTTGCTTTAGATTATTCTAAATGTCAAGGGGAAGAAAAAAGATTATTTATGATCTCAGCGTGACTTGGTAGATTGGGGGATCAGACCAAAATTGCATCCTGTCTGTATCAGTGAAAATAAATGGAAAGTTCCATGTGCTTCTTATGTGATGACACCTGCTGAAAAAAATCAATTTCTGGAAGTACTAGAGATTATTAAAGTTCTTGATGGCTATTCAAGAAATATAACAAAACAGGTCAACAGAAAAGAGTTGAAGCTGAAATCTTTGAAGACTCGTGATTATCACGTCCTTTTGCATGAGTTGATTCCAATAGCAATCTGTCATCTCTTGTCCAATAATGTTAGAGTCTCAGTTATTCAGTTGTGATATTTGTTTAGAGATCTTTGTGATAAGAGGTTTCCAAATCCTTCTTTCAAAAACTATTGGCAGAGACACCCTTAATTTTGTGTGAGTTAGAGAGAATATTCCCTCTATCATTTTTTACATGCATGTTGCATCTGACTGTCCATCTTCCAACCAAAATACTTCTTGGAGGACCCGTTGCTTTCCATTGGATGTATCCAACTGAAAGAAACATGTGCACATTGAAATCATATGTTCAGAATAGGAATTATCCCGAAGGTTCTATTGTGAACGGTTACTTGGCTCAAGAATGTATGGATTTCTGCGCAATG
The DNA here is from genome assembly GCA_963277665.1 of Viscum album. Classification (NCBI taxonomy): domain Eukaryota; kingdom Viridiplantae; phylum Streptophyta; class Magnoliopsida; order Santalales; family Viscaceae; genus Viscum; species Viscum album. The sequence continues at coordinate 227,216,114 of OY728123.1, read as the reverse complement.
TATTTGTCTGATCTTACTACGAGAATAAACAGACAAATGAGAAATGAAGAAGAACAATATGGGAAAATTGAACCCAGTTTTCCATCACTTCCTCAGATAGGAGTAATTCCAGGATCATGTACATTGACGACATTAAGCCTTGAAGAGCGAGAGATGGCACATCACACAGTGTTGTTCAATTGTGATTTGTTCGATGAGTATATCAAGTAAGTAAATTGTAGATGTATCTCTTATCTTATCTCTTGTAATTTTAAATATTTTTTAAACTATTATTATTTTTATCTACAGGGGACATAAAGAATTGATATATAGAAAGCATTGTTCTTTATCTTTGAGAAGGAAAGAGACTTTGCATAGTAAAGGGTTTTCTGCTTGGTTGAAATTGAAGGTAAAAATATTTCTATAATAACTAAATAAAAATAATATTCAATTAAATTTAGTATTTTTTTATATTTCAGGTATCGAGTTTTCCTGCAGACTCTGTTTATGAGGAAATAAGAGCGTTGGATTTTGGTCCTAATACCATGATTCGTGCTTGTAAATCACTTGTGATCAATGGATACAAATTTATTATCACTGAACGAGCAAGAAACATGATAACACAACATAATGGTGTTATGCTAACTGCCACAACAGACTGTTTTTCCAGTTCATCAGATACTAAACCTCGTTCTGAAAATGTTGCTTATTATGGAATCGTGGAGAAAATAATAATTTTGGATTATTACTCGCATGGTCGAGTCACGATGATGAAATGTCAATGGTTTGATTCAATGATGAGGCAAGGAACCTTTATTGATGATTGTGGATTTCGAGTTATTGACATGACTCCCACTCTTGCCACCAATGAACCATATGTATTGGGATCAATGGTGAAACAAGTTTTTTATGTCAAATATCATCGTCATCCTATATTCGGTGTAATTATTGAAGTAAATCCCAAACATGTTTTTGATGATGGTGATGATGAAGTTGACCCTATCCCAACTGCAATTGGAAGCAATCCGTTTATTACTTATGATGACGCCAATAGCTTAATTGTCAGAGTTGATTGTGAACCCAAAGTTGTGGTGGGAAATATATAGAATCATACAGTTGTGTTCTCACCTACATTTTTCACCTACATCATTCAGAGTGTGTATCCTAGTACTTACCTTCAAACCGCCATAAATTTTCTTTTACTTTATGTTTTTTTATCAGAATGGTTTTTCTATATTTTTTTTGGGTTAAACATTAGTTATCTATTTCTTATTACTTCCATATTTGTTTTCATTTTAGGAAATGACACCCATTGAAGAGAGGCGATGGAAAAAGATGACAGATAATAATCGTCGCATGGTACAGATGAGTGTTCCTCCACTCATCCCTATTGTGAGTATTTTATTTCAAATATAAATATTTCAATTAACTTATAATATCATGTGTTTAATTTTGTGTTAAACTTTCTCAGGATCGACCCCCTAGACGAGTGATATCTGAAAAGGAGCCTGATATTGCTCCCAGTAGAGAGGCTGGTGGTAGGAGGGGGGTGGTGTCAGAGATGGACGATCATCTAGTGGTCCTGGTACTGAGGTTGGTGGTACAAGGACTCGTGGGGTGAGAGTTAGATGATCCACTGCCACAGATTTATCTTCTTCACCCCATTTTGATCCTGGAGTGTCTTTAGGGACACACGAGATATTTAGACATCCGATGTTTAAACTACCAGTTGTCCAGATGTCTATGCCATCATCTTTTGCTTCTGGTTCATTATCTCTGAGCTATTATATTCCACCTTCTTCGACTCCTGTTGCGACACAGTATGTGGCTGAGGAGCGTACATTGAGGGATACTCCACCTGTACAGGATATTCCTTCAGCTTCTGAACATCCAGTGATGCCCATTGATCCTACTACCACAGGTATATTTATATAATATCAAATTTTTATACCAAAATTTATTTTATTTTAACTTGTACTGATATTATTTTTCTTTTTTAACAGATTCATCTACAGATAAAAGGCAGGGGAGGGGTCGTACTCGCTTGCGTGTGGTATGGAACTGCCAAACACAGTTGATGGTTGAATACAATGTTAATGGACAAATGATTGAGAAATCTGGGAAGGAATTTCGGGGTTTTTTTGCGATGCTAGAAAAATACTCTGATATCATTCCGGTCAGCCCTCTCTCTTGGAGACATCTTCCATGCAAAGTCAAAGATAATGCGTGGGCACAAATATGGGTAAAAAATCTATTGGATTTAATGTAGTATTTTTTTGTATTTATATGAACTAATCTATTGGGTTTCAGCTTCGGTTTAACTTCCCTGATGGCGAAGGTGCACGACCAGTGCATTTAAAAGAGTTAGGAGAGATTTGGAGAGCTTATAAGCATGACCTGTATGTTGGCTGGTGTGAGAGAGTGGGCATGGAGTTAGAGACATTACCTATCATGGATGACTGCCTGATAGAGCAATATCGCCAAATGATTACCCATTGGGTGACTGCCAAATTTAAGGTATTAATCTCATTTGAGGTATTTAAATGAGAGTTTTCATATTTTTCATTAATATAATCTTATTTATTATTAAACATTATTTTTGAATCTTCTGAAAAAACAAAAAAAACATTGATTCAATGCAATACCTCCACACTTTGGGGCGCACAACTATGTCAGATCATGAGAGGCAGCTGGTACGATATAGTTGTTTATAATTTTTTTTAGAACTTTCCCTTTTTATTGTTTCCTACTAAAATTATGTGATTTATTGAATATTGAATATATGATTATACTTTAACTTTATATTTTTTTCAATGTCATTACAGAAGCACAAGTTGAATATTGAAGGTTGTATCCCTCGAGCAAAATTGTTTTGCTCAAGTAGAAGAAAAAAAGATGGAACTGTGGTAAATGAATCAACCCAAGAAAATATTGTAAGTTTTTATTTGTTTATTTCAAAGTTTAATATCTATTTTTAAAGTTATTAATATATTAATAATTTTAACAGGCTACTTTAGAGGCTCTTGATGCCCAGGAGCCTGAAAATTTTGGGCCACACGATCATTTATATCAGGTTTTGGGAGAGGATCACTCTGGTCGAGTACGCTGCCGACCTGGTAAGAATATAGTCCCAACGAGGTATTGGTCATCTCCAGGTATCCATTATAGTACCACCGAGTTGGAACAGGTCAAGGAGCATGCAAGACAGTCTGATAAAATGGTCACAGAGTTGGAAGTAAAAGTTCAAAGGAGGGACAAAGAATTTATGAAACTGATGAAATCTTTGTCTTCATCACTTCCACCAGAGGATAGCATGGCTTGTCAGACATTTATGTCGTCGATGGGTGCATTATCCAATGCACCAGGTGGCAGTTCTAGTGGTAGTCGAGATGATGACGTTCCTGGTGATGACGAGGATGCTAAAGAGGACGATGTTGAGGATGAGGATGAGGATGAGGACGAGGATGGGGCCGAGGGCGAGGATGGGTTCGAGGGCGAGGATGGGGCTGAGGGCGAGGATTGGGCCGAGGACGAGGAGGGGGCCGACGATGAGCATGGGGATGATGACGAGGACGGTGACGAGGATATTGATGGTGGCGAGGATGAGGCCGATGATGACAGTAGTGATGGTGATGGTGATCAGGGGAAGATTGATCCATTACATTTTTGAATTCTATATAACTCTATATTTTTTAACCTGGTTTTCCACTCTAGGATTTTCCTCTGCTTCATAGGGATGTTGTTATCAGATCTCTTTTTTGCAGTTGATTCTTATTGTATGATTAGTCTACTACCTAGACCTTTAGTATTCCTTGGTACTGTGATATCCATTTTTCTATTTTGTATTACTTATCTTTCTTAGTTAGCCATGTATTTCATGTTAATGTCATTTTCCCATAGAACTGCATTTTATGTCATTTATGGCTGATAGTTTTATGCCTGATAGTAACATGGGTGGAATAATCACATGAAAATAAATGTGATTTTGCAATTAGTAATTGTACATTATTGATTACGTTCTTATTTTTGTGATTTTGAAGGGAATCGTGCTGTTTTTGAATTTCCATTATGTTCAGGGGATGATTTTTTTTTAGTAATGGTGGATCTTCTGGGGGAAGTGGATGGGCAGGGGGGAGGGGAGGGGGCTGCTGGGTGAAAAGGGTGGGAAGGAGGGGAGGGGCAGGGGCTAATGGAGGAAAAGGGTGGGCAGGGGGGAGGAGAGCGGATGGAAGGGGAGGGGGAGGGGAGGGGAGGAGGCTGCTGGGTTAAAAGGGTGGGCAGGAGGGGAGGGGCAGGGGGCTGCTGGAAGAAAAGGGTGGGCAGGGGGGACGTAGGGGAGGGTAGGGGGATCCTGGGTTAAAAGGGTGGGCAGGAGGGGGAAGGGGAGGTGGGGAGGGGAGGGGGCTCCTGGGTGAAAAGGGTGGGCAGGAGGGGAGGGGCAAGGGGGAGGGGAGGGGCTAGGGCTAGGCAGGTTGGAGGGGAGGGTAGGGAAGGAAGGGGAGGGGAGGGGAGGGGAGGGGGATGTTGGGTGAAAAGGGTGGGCAGGAGGGGAGGGGTAGGGGGAGGGGAGGGGCAAGGGATAGGCAGGTTGGCGGGGAGGATGTCTTCGTTGCGGATGCATTTGGTTCTCAAAGTGTTTTTTTGTTTAAAATGGATTCACTTTTTAAGTAAAATAAATGACATACAGAAAACAGACCAAACGCATTCGGATTGTGTTGATACTTTATGAAAACGATCCATGGGTCATTTGTGACGTGTAAGAGTCAACCCTGCCTCAATTCGAGGTGCGGTGTGGCCGACACCACTCAAAGTGTCTCACTTTTCTTTGAAATGAACAGCAGTTTAAGTAAAAACAACAACTGACATATGGAAAATGGACCAAAAGCATTCGGATTCTATTGATACTTTAGAAAAAGTATCCATGGGTAATTTGTGACGTGTACCAGTCAACGACGCCTCAATCCGAGGCGTGGTGTGGCCGGAACCACTCAAAGTGTCTCACTTTTCTTTGAAATGGATAGGATTTTAAGTGAAAACAACTACCGGCATACGGAAAACCGACCAAACGCTTTTGGATTCTATTGAAACTTTAGGAAAACGATCCATGGGTCATTTGTGACGTGTAAGATTCAACTTTTCCTCAATCCGAGGAGCAGTGTGGCTGACACCACTCAAACTATCTCACTTTTCTTTGAAATGGACAACACTTTAAGTCAAAAGAACAACTGACATACGGAAAATAGACCAAATGCATTCGGATTCTGTTGAAACTTTAGGAAAATGATCCATGGGTCATTTGTGACGTGTACGAGTCAACCCCGTCTCAATCCGATGAGCGGTGTGGCTGACACCACTCAAAGTGTCTCATTTTTCTTTGAAATGGACAACAGTTTAAGTCAAAACAACAACTGACATACGAAAAACAGACCAAATGCATTCGAATTCAATTTATACATATCCATGGGTCATTTTTGACGAGTACTAGTCAACCCCGCCTCAATCCGAGGAGCGGTGTGGCCGACACCACTCAAAGTGTCTCACTTTTCTTTGAAATGGACAACAGTTTAAGTCAAAACAATAACTGACATACGGAAAATGGACCAAACGCATTCGGATTCTATTGATACTTTATTAAAAGTATCCATGGGTCATTTTTGATGAGTACGAGTCAACCCTGCCTCAATCTGTGGCACAGTGTGGCCGGTACCACTCAAACTATCTCACTTTTATTTGAAATGGACAGGATTTTAAGTGAAAACAACTACCAGCATACGAAAAACTAACCAAACGCATTCGGATTCTATTTAAACTTTAGGAAAAAGATCCATGGATCATATGTGACGTGTAATAGTCAACCCCGCCTCAATCCGAGGCGCGGTGTGGATGGAACCACTCAAAGTGTCTTTCTTTTGTTTAAAATGGATGCGCTTTTAAGTATAATAAACGACATATCTAAAACGGACCAAAAACATTCGGATTGTGTTGATACTTTAGGAAAACGATCCATGGGTCATTTGTGACGTGTACGAGTCAACCTCGCCTCAATCTGAGGCGCGGTGTGGCTAGCACCACTCAAAGTGTCTCACTTTTCTTTGAAATGGACAGGATTTTAAGTGAAAACAACTACTGGCATACGGAAAACCGACCAAACGCATTTGGATTCTATTGATACTTTAGAAAAATGATCCATGGGTCATTTGGGACGTGTACGAGTCAACCCCACCTCAATCCAAGGAGTGGTGTGGCCGACAGCACTCAAAGTGTCTCACTTTTCTTTGAAATGGACAACAGTTTAAGTCAAAACAACAACTGACATAAGGAAAACAGACCAAACGCATTCGGATTCTGTTGAAACTTTAGGAAAATGATCCATGGTTCATTTGTGACGTGTAAAAGTCAACCCTTCCACAATATGAGGAGCGGTGTGGCCGACACCACTCAAAGTGTCTCGCTTTTCTTTGAAATAGACAACAGTTTAAGACAAAACAACAACTAACATACGGAAAATGGATCAAACACATTCGGATTCTGTTGATACATTATGCAAAGTATCCATGGGTATTTTTTGATGTCTATGAGTCAACCCCGCCTCAATCTGAGGATCGTTGTGGCCGACACCACTCAAAGTGTCTAACTTTTCTTTGAAATGGACAACAGTTTAAGTCAAAACAACAACTGACATACGTAAAATGGACCAAATGCATTATAATTCTATTGATACTTTAGGAAAAGTATCCATGGGTCATTTGAGACGTGTACGAGTCAATTCCGCCTCAATCTGAGGCACGATGTGGCCGGTACCACTCAAACTGTCTCACTTTTATTTGAAATGGACAGGATTTTAAGTGAAAACAACTACCAGCATACGAAAAACCGACCAAACACATTAGGATTCTGTTGAAACTTTAGGAAAACAATCCATGGGTCATATGTGATGTGTAATAGTCAACCTCGCCTCAATCCGAGGCTTGGTGTGGACTTAACCGTTCAAAGTGTCTTTCTTTTGTTTAAAATGGATGCGCTTTTAAGTAAAATAAACGACATATGTAAAACGGACCAAAAACATTCGGATTGTGTTGATACTTTAGGAAAACGATCCATGGGTCATTTTTGACGTGTACGAGTCAACCTCGCCTCAATCTGAGGCGCGGTGTGGCTAGCACCACTCAAAGTGTCTCACTTTTCTTTGAAATGGACAGAATTTTAAGTGAAAACAACTACTGGCATACGGAAAACCGACCAAACGCATTTCGATTCTATTGATACTTTAGAAAAATGATCCATGGGTCATTTGGGACGTGTACGAGTCAACCCCGACTCAATCCAAGGAGTGGTGTGGCCGACAGCACTCAATGTGTCTCACTTTTCTTTGAAATGGACAACAGTTTAAGTCAAAAAAACAACTGACATAAGGAAAACAGACCAAACGCATTCGGATTCTGTTGAAACTTTAGGAAAACAATCCATGGTTCATTTGTGATGTGTAAAAGTCAACCCTGCCTCAATCTGAGGAGCGGTGTGGCCGACACCACTCAAAGTGTCTCACTTTTCTTTGAAATAGACAACAGTTTAAGACAAAACAACAACCAACATATGGAAAATGGATCAAACACATTCGGATTCTGTTGATACATTATGAAAAGTATCCATGGGTAATTTTTGATGTCTATGAGTCAACCCCTCCTCAATCTGAGGATCGTTGTGGCCGACACCACTCAAAGTGTCTAACTTTTCTTTGAAATGGACAACAGTTTAAGTCAAAACAACAACTGACATACGGAAAATGGACCAAACGCATTATAATTCTATTGATACTTTAGGAAAAGTATCCATGGGTCATTTGTGACGTGTACGAGTCAATTCCGCCTCAATCTGAGGCATGATGTGGCCGGTACCACTCAAACTGTCTCACTTTTATTTGAAATGGACAGGATTTTAAGTGAAAACAACTACCAGCATACGAAAAACCGACCAAACACATTCGGATTCTGTTGAAACTTTAGGAAAACAATCCATGGGTCATATGTGACGTATAGGAGTCAATCGTGCCTCAATCTGAGTCTTGGTGTGGACTTAACCGCTCAAAGTGTCTTTCTTTTGTTTAAAATGGATGCGCTTTTAAGTAAAATAAACGACATACGGAAAACGGATCAAACACATTCATATTGTGTTGATACTTTAGGAAAAAGATACATGGGTCATTTTTGACGTTTATGAGTCAACCTCGCCTCAATCCGAGGCGCGGTGTGGCCGGTACCACTCAAAGTGTCTCACTTTTCTTTGAAATGGACAAGATTTTAAGTGAAAACAACTACTGGCATATGTAAAACTGACCAAACGCATTTGGATTCTATTGATACTTTAGAAAAATGATCCATGGGTCATTTGGGACGTGTACGAGTCAACCCCGCCTCAATCCAAGGAGTGGTGTGGCCGACAGCACTCAAAGTGTCTCACTTTTCTTTGAAATGGACAACAGTTTAAGTCAAAACAACAACTGACATAAGGAAAACAGACCAAACGCATTCGGATTCTGTTGAAACTTTAAGAAAACGATCCATGGTTCATTTTTGACATGTACTAGTTAACCCCGCCTCAATCTGAGGAGCGGTGTGGCCGACACCACTCAAAGTGTCTCACTTTTCTTTGAATTGGACAACAGTTTAAGTCAAAACAACAACTGACATACGGAAAATGGATCAAACGCATTCGGATTCTATTGATACTTTAGGAAAAGTATCCATGGGTCATTTGTGACATGTACGAGTTGACCTCGCCTCAATCCGAGGAGCTTTGTGGATGACACCACTCAAAGTGTCTAACTTTTCTTTGAAATGGACAACAGTTTAAGTCAAAACAACAATTGACATATGGAAAACAGAACAAATGCATTCTAATTATGTTGATACTTTAGGAAAAGTATACATGGGTCATTTTTGATGTTTGAGAGTCAACACCGCCTCAATCTGAGGCACGGTGTGGCCGGTACCACTCAATCTATCTCATTTTTATTTGAAATGGACATGATTTTAAGTGAAAACAACTACCAGCATACCGAAAACTGACCAAACGCATTCGGATTCTGTTGAAACTTTAGTAAAACGATCCATGGGTCATATGTAATTTTTAAGAGTCAACCCCGACTCAATCCGAGGCGTGGTGTGGACGGAACCTCTCAAAGTGTCTTTCTTTTTTTTTAAATTGATGCGCTTTTAATTAAAATAAACGACATACGGAAAACAGAAAAAACGCATTCTGATCGTGTTGATACTTTAGGAAAACGATCCATGGGTCATTTGTGACGTGTACAAGTCAACCCATCCTTAATATGAGGCGCGGTGTGGACGGAACCACTCAAAGTGTCTCACTTTTCTTTGAAATGGACAACAGTTTAAGTAAAAACAACAACTGACATACGGAAAATGGACCAAACGCATTCAGATTCTATTGATACTTTAGAAAAAGTATCCATGGGTCATTTCTGACGTGTATGAGTCAACCCCGCCTCAATCAGGGGCACGGTGTGGCTGGTACCACTCAAACTGTCTCAGTTTTATTTGAAATGGATAGGATTTTAAGTGAAAACAACTACTGGCATACGAAAAACCGACCAAACGCATTCAGATTCTGTTGAAACTTTAGGAAAACAATCCATGGGTCATATGTGATGTGTACGAGTCAACCCCGCCTCAATACGAGGTGTGATGTGGACGGAACCTCTCAAATTCTCTCTTTTGTTTGAAAAGGACATCATTTTAAGTGAATACAACTAAAATTTACACTCATCAACGTTAGTCGCAAACTCTTTTTCGTGAGTTGGGTAGTTTCACTCATGGGGTCATAAGTGAAGAGACTCCTAAGAGAATACCTTTTCACCATATATTATAAACAATACATGGTCAATGCAAAATTCATCACAAATCATTACAAACCCAAATCTATGATCAGAAAAAAAAAATGGGATATGAGCCAATTTCAAACTCTTATTCAACTCTAATAGGTATTTCTCATACTATTATGCCTATTGAAATTTGATGGAGATGTGGGGGGGCTGTGCTGGTTGTGGGGTTGTGCAGGGGTGAGGTGAATTACTATCGGATGATTGTTTTCATATGAAGATTGAAATAGAGAATTGTAGTACATGACATGGTTAGAAGAATTTGATGGTTTTATGTGTTTTTTTTGTGCTATTTTAGGTGTTTGTTATACTATTTTAAGTTTGTATGTGGTTTTTATGATATTTTTTATGCAGGTGTAGGTGTATAGTGGAAGGGATACTGGAGGGGCTGTTGTACAGCAGTTCTGGGAAAACTCAATACCGACGGTTCTAAACCGTTGGTATAAGAGTGCTGGAATTCTAGAAAAACATCTATATCAACGGTTTAGAACTGTTGGTATATGTGTTCTGGAAAAACACAATACCAACGGTTCAAAACCATTGGTATATGTGTTCTGGAATTCTGGAAAAACACAATACCAACGGTTTTGAACCGTTGGTATTGGTGTTCTGAAAATCACATTACCAATGGTTTAGAACCGTTGGTATAACAATTCTCAAAAATGCATTACCAACAGTTACAAACCATTGGTATACATTGAGTGAAATTTAATAAAACAATATACCAACGGTTTAGATAAAACCGTTGGTATAAGGCTTTCCTCATGGCTTACTAACCAATGGTTTGGAGAACCGTTGGTATAGGCTATACCAACGGTTTTCCAGCCTATACCAACGGTTTAAAACCGTTGGTATACCCTTCTTTTTCAGTAGTGACCATAGGGTTCGATAGTTTTCCAAGAATTATCAATCACTGATAAATAAATAAATTCATTATTATTTAAGTAAATAATAATTGGGTTGAATTTATTTATTGAATTTATTTATAAGTTTTTAAATAAATACAAGGAATAATATTATATGAATAAATATTATTTTAATATTCATGGTTTATTTAATATTAGCAGGAATTATGAGTCATGTTAATGACTCAGGTTTATCACATAATATATTTCATATATATTACAAGTAAGGGATAAAAACATAAATGATAATTATGACTCAGTACAGTAGTCATAATATGTCATTTATGGTTTATTAAGTGGGTAATAAATATCCAGTGGTCGGGGAGCCTTTTCTGGGTAATTTCATAACTCACTGTATATAGGAGGATCCCTCAGAGGTGTGTCCTAGAAGTTATGTCTCTATAGGTCTCATGGGATGTCTCATAATTGAGTCTCCATAATTACTTGTAGGGATGGTAGCTTCTTCATTTCATTGTAATCCACCTCCCTGAACTATTGTAATATATACAAGGAGAGAGGCTCTCACATGAAGAATCTTCACTATGATTTCTTCAGAGATTCTCTCTCCTCTTATGATTTATAGAGATATAATATCTCAATCCAAGTGATCTAATTGAGTGATCCCTCATGCATTATAGTAATATTGATGCGATGATCATTGGGAAATTGAAGGCGTCATCGAATCTTCGTACTAGCACCCAAAATTCAATGATTTATGCTATCGTAGATTTTTAAAGCATGTGTGGATTATTTATAGGAATTCAACTTCGGATTCTTCAAACAGTGATCACTAACAATAAAAAAATGATGATCACATTGTTTTGGATCAAAACATGTATTTATGGTTTATTTTTTGATCTTAAACTTCTTCATGTGTGATCCTTGGTCTTAAACTGGGGTTGTGCTTCATGGATGATGATGTTGTTAAGTCGATATTTGATGAAAAATTTTAAATACCTAGCCCACAAACTTCCATTTCTGAACCCAATACCTTTAACTAGTATCAGAGTAACACATGATAATTTTAATCCAACAAAAGATTTAAATTTGTTTTAAACTTTTATGATCACATCATTATAGTCCCAATTCCATAGATGACTTTTCAATCCAACATCAAATGGAGAAGTCTCTATCATATCTAGTCTTAAAAGTGATCTAAATATAATTTTTTTGGGTATTAAATTGAAGAATATATATATATATATATTTAAATAATTAAATACATTAAGTGTTAGAAATTCTATAAAACCCCTTCACTATATATAAATTTGATGCATACTGGAATTGTAATTCTTGTCACTGGGTATTTTTAAACCAATCTGTATTTTAAAAATAATTAAAATTTTATAAAGCCTAACTATGTAGGATTTTGAATTTCTATGATCAAATAGAATAAATATAGTCTTTTGAAAAAAATGGAAGATGGGAAACTAGTTGTAGGATTTGAAAGTATAAATACAAAAAAATACACGGTCCACCAGAAGCAAAAGAGAAAAATAGTTTGTCAAGGTGTGGGACACCATTATCGCCACCAAAGGCAGATCCTGTGAGACCCAACCGATCCCACTAACTCCTATCCAAGTGACTCCCTTACCCTCACCAACCTCCTTCTCCATGATTGTGGCCACCGTCAGCAATAATTGACTGCACCACTGCGGTCTGTCATCCCGACTGAGACCTAGAGGCCCCTGCCTCACATGAGTCAGGAGGTCAGTCTTCCCTCTACCGCAAGATCTAGATTCATCCAACGTGCCTCCCCTCACCATCTCCTCTTGATGCTGACACTACCCTCCAACCAAGCTAGACATTGTAAGGCCTCTCAATGATTGTTGTTATTGAAAGACCATCGAAAGATTCCCCATGCCATGACCCATCAGGGTTTCCAACCCTGGCCAAAGCCGCCACTGACCCTTCTGTCCAACCTCCATCATCAACCATCATGTGATGTCCCCCACATCCTCCTAGCACCACACCACCATGGTAGTACCCCACATACATCCAAGTGTCATTGGTGCCTCTATAACTATGCCCCTTCTGACCCCTCCATCAATGGCAGTGGCCTCTATCAACAACCACCATAGCACGTACTTGCATCCCACCTCCATCCAATTTTAGCCTTCCCAGCCACCTGAGTCCCCAACCTTTAGCATGATCTGGCCGGATTCAGGCTCTCAACCACCGCATGCTTGGTTCCCCTATACTGAAAAGTCTCACAGGTCTAGGTATGTCACCATTGTCTACTACCGCAATCGTTAAATCTTGAAACGGGGCAGGTGGGTCCCATAAAACCCAAAATGGGTCTGGTCGGGTCCTTCCTGAGCATATATGGACAGCACTTATATATATATATATCTGTGTGTGTGTGTGTGTGTTTCAAAATAATTTTAATCTTTAGAATATATATGTATATATAATTTTTTTTAAAAAAATAATAAATAATATTTAAAAAAATAATTTTATGTTTTTGAATATAATTAAATTAATTAATGGGACCGAACGACATTTATATTTAATTATAAATAAAAGTGTATTTTATCTTCAATAAAATTTTGCTTAAAAATATTTTTTTTCAGATTTAATTTTTGTTTATGCATTTAATTTATATACACAAGTTTAATGCATATTCACTAATCATGGTCCATATACCGACTAATTTGTATTAGTTTTTTATTTATTTATTTATTTATTACAATGCATTTTTGTAATAATTATTTTAATAAATTATTATATGTGTGTCATCATTGTGTCATTATATGTATATGGGTCTACACGCACAGATAAAAGTTTTTATCTGAATTCGGTATTCCTGATACCGCCTCGCCTATGTGTCGGTATTATTGTATAGTGATGAGGACAAGTTGTGAGATACTTCATGTCAAAATTTGGAGATTCTCTAAATAGTATTTTGACACATTGGATGGGTGAGTGACGAAACTTGAGTCGCAAGAGATGTGACTCAAGGAGTTACCCCAAGGGTCTCAGTTAATCTATCATTCACTCAATGGATCAACCACTAGTATCATATTATAATCACGCCATCTTGTTTTTTTATTCATGTTTTATTATTTTATATATGTGTAGTTTCTACATATGATCACATAAAACAATAATCAATCCTGTACAAATAAAATAAACACGTGACACGATGAATATTTTCTATTTATTACATGATCAGTTGTGAGTGTTATCACATAGTACGTTCTATGATATAGAAAATGATTTCATTTCATCATGTAATAATAAAACCCTCAATAAAATATTCAGTCTGAAATGACTTACATCATTTGAATATGAATAAAATTGGGTGTTTGGGGTACTCTTCAGCCAAAGTTTAGGGTGCCTCATACTACCGAGGAGTTCTTATGAGAGAGATGGGATGGTTTAACTGGTGTTGGAAGCAAAGAAGTGGCCAAATATATATTATTGTAACTTTATAATCAAGAATTGAGTAAATCGTTTTTATGATTATATAATTTTATAATTCACTCAATAGATCAAGTGGATGCAAGTTAATTTGGTTGTTCAGTCAAACATCTACCTTGAACTCTCCGAGTAGTGGTATAGTCATAGCTTGTAGACTATGAGAGGGTTCAAGGATCATTTTCACTAGAATACTCAACTGATATAGTAATCAGATTCTAGTATAGAGGGTTTCTAGAGTTTGATAAATTATTGGGGTACATTAAATGATTTAATTAATTAGTAATGTCTAAATCAGTAATCAAGATAAAAGTACCATTCTCTTATTTTTTGTTTTTGTAGGAAATGAAAAGTAATACCGCAAGTACACAACGATAATTATAACGACCCATACTTTACATACATTGTTATTACTTCAGAATTGAAGCACACTTATTACAACATATAACAAAACCAATAAAGGACCGTATAGGTATAGAGTCTTTAGAAACTGGGAAACATAAACAACTGGTTCATAAAGCATCTACTTTGCCTCCCATTTATTTCATCATATCTAGAGTCCCTTTTTGGCATATCCTACTTAATAACCTTCTTCCTGACCTGGGGAAATAAAACATACAAAAGGGTGAGCTCAAATTCCCAGTAAGGGTAAGCAAAAGCAATATCAATCACATCATATACATAAGAACATAACTTTTGTAAATCTTAACCTGCAAAGGAGATCATAATATCATAACATGGGATAAATCATAGAAGTGAAATGTATTCCCAATAATCATAACTTAAAACATGAAACTTTGTGGCATACACACATAATCATAGAGAATCATTTCTTGTTAGTCAAGACTCATTTCCAAGACTATCTTAGTGGACAAAGTCCATTTCTGAACCGAGTCATCTTCATTTCAGTCATGTTTCACTGAACTGGTATAACCTACCGTTACAGCCATGTCTATCTCATGAGATATAAAATCTTTACCCAATGCATTGGAGGGAGATATAGGTCCCACCCATCTCATAATGATACCATTCTTATGCGTGCCACAAAATCATAAACCATACATCATTGCATAACCCATGTAATAAAAATGGGAATCTTAAACATCATGACATCATAAAACAATTCATATATGATAAAGGAATTCATAAAAATAATTCCATCACAACATAATCAAATCAATGTAATAATAGGGATAAAAACAGAACCCTTTATTATCTTAGATGGAAAATAATTTTGATAAAACACTTGAACTTCATTCTTGAGAAAAATATCCCTTCTACTTCAAAAACACTTTTCCTTTCTTAACATGTCATACAATTTTAAACTAAATGAAGTTGATTAAAAATAAACTTGAAAACTTGTAAAGGAATCTTTTTTGGAAATAATGTTTTAAAAATCCATTCATGCCGTATAAAAAAAACATTCTTCGTACTTTTGTCGGAAAAGTCAAAAAGTACCTCGTACGAAAAACGACAAAAGATTCCTTTCATATCCTTTACTAAAAACTCACCGAGTGTTAAAATTGGATTTTAACAATTTTAGGTGGATGGAAATAATATTACATATTGAGGAAACATGGATGTGGATGATAAAATACACCACAGTAAATTTCAAAGTATAAACAATCTCGGATAAAAATGAGATTGTGATATTTTCCCTTACCTTAGGTCCGATATGCTTTGTACGTGTCCAAACCTCATGTATAATGATTTAAATGATGTTTTTGACTTATTCCAGAATCATACCTATTTTTATGATATCATATATGGTCATATTCTTAGCTTCTTAGTAGTAATATTTCATTGCTACTTGTTATTCGGGTGTTTATAACTTTTTGTTCTTATGCGTGTTTTGTCGAATAAATTCTTATTCTTCTCTTTAGGTTATAGATACCTTATTTCCAGAATGTTATTAGTGTAATATATATCATATTAATTCATTCAATTCATTTATATCATCATTATTAAATGAAGATCATGTAGAACGAGTCGCATCACATCGTGGAGACGGTATTCCATACGTACGCACGAGTGATGATATCGTTCCTATGATCGTGGAATTGTATTGGAGTGTATGTATACTATTTCAGAATCAATATCACCTTATAATAGTCATATATAGTCATTATTTACACCATTATACCCATCCAAGTAATGTAGTAGTGGAAAATAGATTACACCACGGCGTGGAGACGGTATTCCGTACGTACGCACGCGCGGTGATTTCTTTTTCCGTAGGATGGATAGATGGTGAAATATGGTTGTTTCATACTTATAATAACATATCAGTATATGAGTGATACTGATGTTATTACTTCATAATGAAACAACTAAATAATAATAAGTGGAAGAAGAAATAAAGATGAAAGAATCAGTAACGGACATTACCTCTTCTTTGAAGTGCTTCTTTGAGACCTTCTTTTAGGGCACTAAAATTGGTATTTTAAGAAGACCAGGACCTCTAGGATGTCTCTATGGAGGTGTAGAGGATAAATTGTCAGGGGTTGGCCAAGATTGAAGGCTCAAAGTGGTGTGAGGAAGAGAGGGAGGAGGTGCCCTTTTATAAGGGAGGAGAGGGGCACCTTTGGAATAACTAAAAATATTATTGTATTCTAAAGTCAAGTTCGGTTTCAAATAGCTCCAAATTGATTTATTTCGAGGATAAGGTGGGGATGGGTCGAAATCCTCTCATACAATATAATTTAGACAAGTTTAGGTCATTATATTAACCTTATATTTTAGTTTTAACTCTTAGTTTATTAGATTGACATTTACCATGTCACTTTGTATTTTTATATTATATTGTTAATAAACATACCATATACATCCAAGAGACCCCCAAGTTGTGTTTTATTAATATATATAACCTTATCTAAGTCATTTGGCCGAACCTTAGATTTTTAGGAATAAAATAACAATTAATAATATAATATTTGTTTTAAAAACCATTTTATGTCAATTTTGACACTATTCAATAGTTGATTTTTTTTAAACTCATAACAGAATGATTACTTCGACCAAAGTTAATTAAATCAATCCTAACATGTCATATTAACCTAGAAAATTAGTTTAGTTCATAAAAAGTCTCAAATTATATTTATTTGGGTATTTATAACATCAATTATGTCAATATTTTATTAATAAGATAATTACTGCATCATCGTTGTGTTATAAATAAATTAAATTATTTAATGTCTAAAAATTACAAATAAAATACCCTTATGTAGTAAAGCTTTTCAGATTTCTAATTAATATTTATAGTCGAATTTATCTTATGTATAAACCCATATTAAAAATGATTTACTTATTAAACGTTGATTTTAACTATTTTAACCCTTCTTTAAATAAATTAATAATAAATGTCCTAATCTAATACAAGTGGGCCTAAATGGTCATATTTTATTCCTAAGGTTGTTTTTGGTCGAATTACACTTGTCCAATAGAATTAGGACATGTGTTAGGGTAATAATAATATCATTTTTACCCTTAATTACCCTATTTACTTTTAACTGTGGTAAAAAAAAGTAAAAAGTTACTATTCACCAAAAAATTATTTTCATCTCATTGAACCACATTTTAGTCCTTGATATTAACCGTGTCTCTCGGATTTTTGAAATTCCACTCACAGAAGCGGTAAAATTATGTTTTATGAAAAATTTAGTTTCTTTAACTACCACTTAGTGGTTTCACTATTCATCAAAAATTGAAAGTTTTCAGAAAAATACCAAAATTTCACCCTAGGCTAATTTCGATATTACGAATCCAAAAATTAAGTCCATTTTGAAAAATAAAATTTATAAAATTTCAAAAAGTGGTTATTACTATTCATAACGGCTAGTTTTAATAATATTTTAATAGTATATTGTTGTTTAATGAAACTCGGTATTGCGTACGACGCAAGCTATCGAGGAAGGTCGCGATTTCATGTAAAGAAAGTAAAGCAAGTGTTGTGTGTAGAAAAAGATTCCTTTGATGATTTATATAACATAAAAGTCTTGGGTGTTACATTCTACCCCCCTTAAAATGAATTTCGCCCTCGAAATTCGTCACTTTGTAACAAACAGATGAGAATAACTCTCCCTCATCAAATCCTCAAGCTCCCATGTAGCTTCTTCTAATTGGTGGTTCCTCCATAAAACTTTCACCAATCGAGTGGTCTTGTTTCGTAGGACTTTTTCACTACGATCCAGAATCTCTATCGATTGTTCTTCATAAGAAAGATCTTGCTTCAGCGGTACAACTTCTGAGCTGAGTACATGTGAAGGATCAGGTATGTACTTTCTCAGGAGAGATACATGGAACACATCATGAACTTGAGAGAGATTCGGTGGAAGCGCCAATCGGTAATCTACCTTCCCAACACGATCCAGTATTTCGAAAGGACCGATATATCTAGGGCTCAACTTCCCCTTCTTTCCAAATCTCATAACCCTCTTCCAGGGAGATATTCGTAAGAACACTTTATCACCCACTTCAAACTATAGGTCTTTTCTTTGGTTGTCGGCATAACTTTTCTATCGACTCTGAGCTGCTCTTATGTGTTGTTGAATAGATCTGACCTTTTCTTCCATTTCATCAATGAGATCAGGTCCTAATAGCTTTCTTTCCCCAACTTCATCCCAGCAAGTTGGAGTCCTTCATTTCTTTCCATAGAGAGCTTCATAAGGAGCCATATGAATACTGGAGTGAAAGATATTATTATAAGAAAATTCCACCAAAGGTAGGTGTTGATCCCAACCACCTTTTAAATCCATAGAGCAAGCTCTCAACATATCTTCTAGAGTTTGAATTGTTCTCTCAGACTGACCGTCTGTCTGAGGATGATAAGCGCTGCTGAAACTCAACTCTGTATCCAGAGTATGCTGAAGACTTCACCAGAACTTTGAGGTAAACCTCGGATCCCGATCAGATTTAATAGAAAGTGGTACTCCATGCAATCTTTCCACTTCCTTTACATATATCCTAGCAAGCTGATCTAGAGAGAAATCCTCTCTAATAGCAATGAAGTGTGCAGACTTTGTAAGACGATCAACTATGACCCAGATAACATTATTGCCTTTGGATGTTTTAGGAAGTCCTGTGACAAAGTCCATAGTGATGTTTTCCCATTTCCATTCGGGTATGGGTAATGGTTGTAACATCCCCTTAGACTTTTGTCTCTCATCTTTAACTTATTGACAAACCAAGCATCGAGAGACATATTCAACAACATCTCTTTTCATGCCATCCCACCAGAAGTACTCTTTCAGGTCCCTATACATCTTCGTGCTTCCAGGATGAATAGAGAATGAAGAACTATGAGCCTCATCCAGCATCTCCTTCTTTAGTTCGGGGATAGGAGGAACACAAACCCGATTCTTGAACTTTATTATCCCATCACAATCAAGGTTGAATTCAGGAACACTTCTCACCATCTTTTGTAACTCGACATCTTCTTTCTGTGCCTCTTTAATCTTCACATGTATAGATGGTTGAACATTCATTTGAGAAAGATACAATTTTTTCCCTTTCATTATAATTCCAAGATCCATCCTTTGTAAATCCATAAATATTGGATCTTTTGTGATCCTCATCATGGATAAACTGGCATGGTCTTGTCGACTTAATGCATTTCTTTCCCAGGGTGGTAATGAATTGAGCAGTCATAATCCTTAATCAGATCCAACCATCTTCTTTGGTGCATATTCAGCTCCTTTTGTGTGAAAATATACTTTAAACTTTTATGATCAGTATAAATATCACACCTTTCACTATAAAGGTAATGCCTCCAAATCTTTAATGCAAAGATTACCGCAGCTAACTCCAAATCATGATTTGGGTAATTTTGCTCATGTATTTTCAACTGTCATGAGGCATAAGATATCACCATATCATTTTGCATAAGAACACACCCCAATCCCTTCTTGTATGCATCACTGTAGATCACAGACCTTTCTCCACTACAAGGCAGTGTGAGCACAGGTGCACTGGATAACCTTCTTTTCAACTCCTTGAAATTCTCTTCACATTACTCCATCCAAACAAACTTAACTCTTTTCTGAGTCAACTTGGTGAGTGGATTAGATAATCGTGAAAAATATTTCACAAAACGTCGATAATATCTAGCTAAACCAAGAAAACTTCGGATCTCGGTTACTGTTGTTAGTCTCGACCATCTTTCGATAACCTCTGTTTTTGCTGGATCCACAGATATCCCCTCTTTTGAGATTATGTGACCCAAAAATGCAACTTTTTGAAGCAAAAATTCACACTTGGTAAATTTGGCATAAAGCTTCTCCTTTCTCAGGGTCTTCAATATAATTCCCAAGTGATCTTCATGTTCTTCCTTGCTCTTTGAATATACAAGAATATCATCCATAAAGACTACCACAAACTGATCAAGATAGTCTCTAAAGACTCTATTCATTAGATCCATGAAGATAGCATGGGAATTAGTAAGACCAAATGGCATCACTATAAATTCATAGTGTCCATACCTTGTACGGAAAGCCGTCTTTGGTATATCCTCCCTTTTGACCCTTAATTGATGATACCCTGAACGAAGATCAATCTTGGAAAAGTATTGAGCTCCGCGTAGTTGTTCAAATAGGTCATCAATGCGCGGGAGAGGATATTTTTTCTTGATAGTGATCTTGTTAAGTTCTCAATAATCAATGCAGAGTCTCATTGATCCATCTTCTTCTTAACAAACAGAATAGGTGCTCCCCAAGGTGACGCACTAGGGCGTATGAACCCCTTATCAAGATTCTCTTGGAGTTGCTTCTTCAATTCCTGCAACTCAATTGGGGCCATTCTATAAGGTGTCTTTGAAATAGGCAAAGCACCCGGTACGAGTTCTATTGAAAACTCAACTTCACGATTCGGTGGAAGACCCGGTAATTCATCCGGAAAGACATCCTCAAACTCCCGTACAATGGGCATATTCTTAATTGTGAGTTTCTCACCAAACATTTGAGATAAATAACCTTCATTTAGTAGAATCAAGACCCATAAGATGGAAGGAATTTCTACTGGAAGGTTATGTTCATCCTTGCATCGATAGACGATCATAGATTGATCTGGAATATGAAATGTGACTTCCCTTCATTGGAAATTGATATGAGCTCCATGTAGAGAAAGCCAATCCATGCCAAGAATCACATCAAATTCCACTATAGGAAGGATCACAAGATTTTCAGGAAGCACTTTCCCACAAACTTCAATCGGAGAATAATTATAAACTTTTGATGCGACTGTTGTGCCATTAGGGGTTGTCACAGCTAACTCAACATCTAACTGTTGAGGTAATATGGTGATATCCTTAGAAAATTCTTCAGAAGTAAAGGAGTGGGTGGATCCAGAATCAAATAAAACATTTTCTACTTTAGAGTGGATGGTAAGTGTACCTTTCACCACATCGTTATCATACTCCACATCACTGATATAAATTTCATGTGACTTTCCTTTGTCTTTAGCCTTAAGAGTTTGTTGACATCGACCATCATCATCAACCCTTGGATTTGGGCATTGATTGGCATAATGCCCCATCTCCTTTCACTTGAAACATTGAAGTGTAGTAGGTTCATTCTGTGCATCCCTTCCTTTGTTTGCATCATTAGACATCTTCTTCCCATCATTACGGCTTTTAAATGCCCGATGACCATCCTTTCCACATTTGAAACATTTACTTGTCCCTTTAAGACAACTCTCTCCATGTTTCTTTCCACACTTTGATCATAAGGGAAAGCTCATCTTCTTTTCAGTGTGCTCTTTAGATTTTCCTTTGAATTCCATTTTCCTCTTCTTATCAAACTCGTATGACTAATGGGTTACTCCAATCTCCATCTCAACTTTGAGAGCACATCGAACGATTTCCTCGTAGCTATTGAAGTCCCTTATGGCTAAGTCCCTTTTAAGACTTGGTTTTAAGCCACTAAAGAATCAATCGATCTTACTCTCAGGTTGGATAATAATACCAGAAGTGTACCTTGCAAGTCTTGTAAAATTTGCTTCATAGGTACCAACAGATTCATCATCATTTTTCTTCAGTTCAAGAAACTCTTTCTCCATCTTTGTTCGGAGAATATAAGGGAAGTACTTATTGAAAAATAAGTTCTTGAACTCGTCCCATTCCATGGACTCAATTTCATTCCTTTGCCTCGTATTCTTAATAATATTCCACCATTGATCAGCATCACCCTCCAAATGATACACTGCTAAGATGACTTTATCATGCTCAGAATATTGAAGAACTGAAAATATCTTTTCAGTAGTACTAATCCATTGTTCAGCAACTAATGGATCAGTAGACCCGCTGAATGAAGGTGGGCGCTGTCTCATGAAGGATTCAACAAAATGTTGCTCCTTCCTTTGCTCATTTCGAAGTCCTGCATGATTCATATCTTCAGAAAGTTGTGTGAGCATGGCTACAAGATTTTTCATTCCATCTCCCATAATGTTTGGTTGCTTAGGGGGACAATCATTGCATTTCCCGTCGCATTCCACATTAACACGGTTCCTTCAGGTTCCAGCCATTGACTAAAACCAAGAAGAATAGTGTGAGCAACACAAATTATAATAGGAAAACCACATAATCAAGAATAAAATTTCACACTTAAGATCTTATCCTAGGTTATTCATGGCCATTTCTAAAACACTAAGATTATTTTCTATGATTAGACTTATCCATAGGGTTCTTACTAAGGCTTTTGCATCCTAGTTTCCAAAGGTTGACTATACCTTTCCTCTGATACCAACTATAAAGACCCATACTTTACATACATTGTTATTACTTCAGAATTGAATCACACTTATTACAACATATAAAAAAACCAAGAAAGGACCGTATAGGTATAGAGTCTTTAGAAACTGGGAAACATAAACAACTGGTTCATAAAGCATCTACTCTGCCTCCGATTTATTTCATCATATCTAGAGTCCCTTTTTGGCATATCCTACTTAATAACCTTCTTCCTGACCTGGGGAAATAAAACATACAAAAGGGTGAGCTCAAATGCCCAGTAAGGGTAAGAAAAATCAATATCAATCACATCATATACATTAGAACATAACTTTTGGAAATCTTAACCTGCAAAAGAGATCATAATATCATAACATGGGATAAATCATAGAAGTGAAATGTATTCCTAATAATCATAACTTAAAACAAGAAACTTTGTGGAATACACACATAATCATAGAGAATCATTTCTTGTTAGTCAAGACTCATTTCCAAGACTATCTTAGTGGACAAATTCCATTTCTGAACCGAGTCACCCTCATTTCAGTCCTGTTTCACTGAACCGGTATAACCTACCGTTACATCCATGTCTATCTCATGAGATATAAAATCTTTACCCAATGTATTGGAGGGAGATATAGGTCCCACCCATCTCATAATGATACCATTCTTATGTGTGCCACAAAATCATAAACCATACATCATTGCATAACCCATGTAATAAAAATGGGAATCTTAAACATCATGACATCATAAAACAATTCATATACGGTAAAGGAATTCATAAAAATAATTCCATCACAACATAATCAAATCAATGTAATAATAGGGATAAAAACAGAACCCTTTATTATCTTAGATAGAAAATAATTTTGATAAAACACTTGAACTTCATTCTTGAGGAAAATATCTTTTCTACTTCAAAAACACTTTTCCTTTCTTAACATGTCATACAATTTTAAACTAAAAGAAGTTGATTAAAAATAAACTTGAAAACTTGTAAAGGAATCTTTTTGGAAATAATGTTTTAAAAATCCATTCATGCCGTATAAAAAAAACATTCTTCGTACTTTTGTCGGAAAAGTCAAAAAGTACCTCGTACGAAAAACAACAAAAGATTCCTTTCATATCCTTTACTAAAAACTCACCGAAGGGTTAAATTGGATTTAAAAAATTGTAGGTGGATGTAAATAATATTATATATTGAGGAAACATGTATGTGGATGATAAAATACACCCCAGTAAATTTCAAAGTATAAACAATCTCGGATAAAAATGAGATTGTGATATTTTCCCTTACCTTAGGTCTGATATGCTTTGTACATGTCCGAACCTCCTGTATAATGATTTAAATGATGTTATTGACTTATTCCAGAATCATAACTATTTTTATGATATCATATATTGTCATATTATTAGCTTCTTAGTAGTAATATTTCATTGCTACTTGTTATTCGAGTGTTTATAACTTTTTGTTCTTATGCGTGTTTTGTCGAATAAATTCTTATTCTTCTCTTTAGGTTATAGATACCTCATTTCCAGAATGTTATTAGTGTAATATATATAATATCCATTCATTCAATTCATTTATATCATCATTATGAAATGAAGATCATGTAGAACGAGTTGCATCACATCGTGGAGACGGTATTCCGTACGTACGCACGAGTGATGATATCATTCCTATGATCGTGGAATTGTATTGGAGTGTATGTATACTATTTCAGAATAAATATAACTTTATAATAGTCATATATAGTCATTATTTACACCATTATACCCATCCAAGTAAGGTGGTAGTGGAAAATAGATTACACCACGGCGTGGAGACGGTATTCCGTACGTACGCACGCGCGGTGATTTCTTTTTCCGTAGGATGGATAGATGGTGAAATAGGGTTGTTTCATACTTATAATAACATATCAGTATATGAGAGATACTGATGTTATTACTTCATAATGAAACAACTAAATAAGAAGAAGTGGAAGAAGAAATAAAGATGAAAGAATCGGTAACAGACATTACCTCTTCTTTGAAGTTATTCTTTGAGACCTTATTTTAGGGCACTAAAATTGGTCTTTGAAGAATACCAAGACCTCTAGGATGTCTCTAGGGAAGTGTAGAGGAGAAATTGTCAGGTTTTGGCCGATCTTGAAGGCTCA
This sequence comes from Viscum album, assembly GCA_963277665.1. Taxonomy (NCBI): domain Eukaryota; kingdom Viridiplantae; phylum Streptophyta; class Magnoliopsida; order Santalales; family Viscaceae; genus Viscum; species Viscum album. Next base: position 227,191,031 of record OY728123.1, on the reverse strand, counting down.
AAGTGGTGTGAGGAAGAGAGGGAGGAGGTGCCCTTTTATAAGGGAGGAGAGGGGCACCTTTGGAATAACTAAAAATATTATTTTATTATAAAGTCAAGTTCGGTTTTAAATAGCTCCAAATTGATTTATTTAGATTCTAAGGTGGGGATGGGTCAAAATAATCTCATCCAATAGAATTTGGACAAGTTCATTTCATTATATTAACCTTATCGTTTAGTTTTAACTCTTAGTTAATTAGATTGACATTTACCAAGTCACTTTGTATTTTTATATTATATAGTTAATAAACTTACCATATACATACAAGAGACCCCCAAGTTGTGTTTTATTAATATATATAACCTTATATAAGTCATTTCTCTGAAACTTAGATTTTTAGGAATAAAATAACAATTAATAATATAATATTTGTTTTAAAAACCATTTTATGTCAATTTTGACACTATTCAATAGTTGATTTTTTTGAAACTCATAACAGAATGATTACTTCTACAAAAGTTAATTAAATCACTCCTAACATGTCATATTAACCTATAAAATTAGTTTAGTTCATAAAAAGTCTCAAATTATATTTATTTGGGTATTTATAACCTCGATTATGTCAATATTTCATTAATAAGATAATTATTGCATCATCGTTGTGTCATAAATACATTAAATTATTTAATGTCTAAAAATTACAAATAAAATACAATTATTTAGGAAATCCTTTTATATTTCTAATTAATATTTATAGTCGAATTTATCTTATGTATAACCCCATATTAAAAATGATTTACTTATTAAACTTTGATTTTAACTATTTTAACCCTTGTTTAAATAAATTAATAATAAATTTCCTAATCTAATCCAAATGGGCCTAAATGGTCATATTTTATTCCTAAGGTTGTTTTGGGTCGAATTACACTTGTCCAATAGAATTAGGACATGTTTTAGGGTAATAATAATATCATTTGTACCCTTAATTACCCTATTTACTTTTAACCGTGGTAAAAAAGAGTAAAAAGTTACTATTCACCAAAAAATTATTTTCATCTCATTGAACCAAATTTTAGTCCTTGATATTAACCGTGTCTCTAGGATTTTCAAAATTCCACTCACAAAAGCGGTAAAATTAAGTTTTATGAAAAATTCAGTTTTTTAAACTACCACTTAGTGGTTTCACTATTCATCAAAAATTGAAAGTTTTCAGAAAAATACTAAAATTTCACCCTAGGCTAATATCGATATTACGAATCCAAAAATGAAGTCCATTTTGAAAAATAAAATTTATAAAATTTCAAAAAGTGGTTATTACTCTTCATAACGGCTAGTTTTAATAATATTTTAATAGTATATCGTTGTTTAGTGAAACTCGGTATTGCGTACGACGCAAGCTATCGAGGAAGGTCGTGATTTTGTGTAAAGAAAGCCAAGCAAGTGTTGTGTGTAGAAAAATATTCCTTTGATGATTTATATAACATAAAAGTCTTGGGTGTTACAATAATATTAGAAAAATAAAATTTCAAAACTAGTATGATATTCCAAATATTATTACAAGTGAATGTGAAAAGTATTATGACATTAGAAATCCAAGGTGTCGATGTCCTCAATACTTGTTAATCCACCTCATGAGGTGGGTGTGTTTAAAAATTCTTACAAGTGACTCATGTATTAAGAATGTAATGGTTTTTTCATAATTCTATTATCTATGTCCGATGTGATTTGTGGATACTACATTGTGATATGGATAATATTAAATCTATTCATATATTTGAGAAGTTATCAAGGATAAAGGGAAGTGCATCTATGAATAGGTGATGATTAAACTGGATATGTGTAAATTGAAATATGGCTCACAATATTTCAATGGATCCCTTTTTCATATCATTTTCACCCATATACTCTAGTTTTATTTAAGATTACAAAACAAACTGTATAGATAAAACACTTCTTTATCTTTTGGGTAAGGTTATCCAAGTAATAAAAACATTAAAGTAACACTCATCTTTAGTTCTTATGGTGAAAAAAAATGAAGGATAAGGTGAAAAGGCCAATGGAATGTGTCATTCCAAAGGCACCTTCATAGTTTCCTTCAAATAAATTGGTAATAAATAGGAGGTTTTTTTCTTCACATATCTTGAAATAAATATATGGAAGTTTAAATACAATGAACTAAATCGAATAAGAAAGTACTCACCTCTTCTTCAGGGAATATTCATCAATATAAAATATAATGTTTTGGTCATATTTCTTCAGTATTGAATAAAATATTTCTATTACATATTTGTATGTAAATACATTAACAAGTTAAGAAAAGAAACATTATATGAAGTAAATTGTGTTCCTTAAGTCACTGAAAAAGGGTGGTTCCTAAGTCAGCGGTGAGAAGAAACAACTTCTAATTTCCAAGTAAATTCTTCTAGTTAAACTTTTATTGAGTTTTACCAAAAAAATTATATCATGTGTACTTTGTACACAATGAGATGTTATTAAAATTCAAGAATGAATGTTATTTTTGGTGTTTAAAAATCAAAAAAAAAGGTTCAATAATGCTTAAATCATTGGAAATACCTGATGAATATAAAATGTAAGACTTTTATGCCCATTTGTGTCAAGATAAAACTTTTTATAGAAAAAATAAGTAATTTTCAAGGATATACATAGTATGGTTTTATAATTTTCAGATTTAATGACATTAGGTACTATCGACACACTTATGAACATAGTATTGGACAAAGAAACCTTTAGAAATAATGGTAATCTACAAAGATTTTATAATTAGTTCAACTATAGAGCATGAACTATTCAAAGAGTAAATGGTAAATATACTTCATTATATTAATTAAAGTGTTCATTAATGAATTTGAAAGTGGATTATGGTATATGCATGGTCATAAGATATGATATTCTTTGGGAAAGTGTGTCAAAGTATATCTTGACTAATGATTCATTGACCAATGTAATATAGCGTGGAGTATATCTTGAACGCATATTACCTTATCCACATAAAGGATATGATGCTAATAAGGATGATCGATAAAGATTCTTACATGTCAATATTGATCAAAAATATATAGAATGGATTAATTCATAAACTCCCATATCCTTATACACATCAGAGTTATGATGAAAGTAAAAGGAGCATCATTTTTAAGACTCATTCATTGCAGATACATCCATTCTTCAAGACATGCATCACAAATAATATAATTATCATACAAAAATATGTAAAATATCATGAAAATAGATATAATATGATTTATAGTATGATGGAAAAAAATTATTTCATAAGAATGTGTTTTTAGATGAAAATATTTTATTGAACATATAAACAAACATGCATCAAGAAAAACACAACGTGTATTTATTGTAATTATACTGAAATTTTCTTAGGATATTACAGAGATCCTTATGATAGATAGGTTATAGTCACTAATAAACTATATTTCTATAAAAGGGTTCACATCTCTACTTGAGATTGTGGGAGAAATATTGACATGGTTTTAGTCAATGCTATATATACATAAATAGTTGGCATAGGAATGAATTACACAAGAGGTGTGGAAAAGAATGCTCCAAAGTCACAAACTATATAGAAAGAATAAAACAATAGAGATGGTTTATATTCACAATGGTCAGTGATACATTATTAGTTTAGAATAATTCCTATAAGTAGGAAGTATATGAAAATTAGACAAAATTTATAGGACCAATTAAATTTCAATAGTAGATTCCTTGTATCAAAGTACATGGGGGTTATTATTTTGAATACTATGGTGGGAATTCAAGTAAGGGGATAAATGGATGGTATAATCATGCTACCAATAAGGATCAATTGGTTATACTTAATAATTATGCCTAAATCCATTATAATTTTACTTATTATATCTAATTTCTTTTATCATTGTATTAATAATTGTATTTCAAGAGAACCAATCCGGGAAGGTGTCTATATGATGCAACCAGAAAGGGATGGTGACATTATAGAACTCCAATAACGGTGAAAGTTACTTAAATCCAGATTATGATTAAAAATAAACAATAAGATCTTAGATTATTCTTATGGAAGGAATCTTTATCATGTGTCTATCAAAGGTTAGTGGGAGCTCCATTGTTTTCCAATTAAACTATGTTTGGTAACACATGGAAACCAATTACTAGTCTTATAGTTAGCTAAGACAAGAATGAAATTAATTCTCCATTGCTTGATTTAAATTATAAATCTAAGTTCTAGGGAACATGATCTATTGAGGTTGATCAAATGATTGCTTAGACCTAGTCAATTGTACATATACTGACAAAGTATTGAAAAATACAAACTGGAACAATTCAAGATATAATTGTTTCTAGAGTAACATGGCATAAATATCTCCAAGAAGTAATGCATTGTCATAGGAGGATATTAATGTAGTGATTTGAGTTCCATACACTTTAGCGATGGATAAATTACCCATTCCATAATATGTACAAGACTTGATACTACCAAGATATAATTTATAGTAGGAAAATATCAGTTATATCTAAGAGAAATGCAAGGTATGAAGTCATAACTATCTCATTGCACTTCAGAAAGTAAAAAAGATATATACCTAGTATATGGTGAGTAAGGGATACTAGTTATTGAGAGGTCATAAACTAGTCTTCTTTAGATCAATGTGATATAATATTCTAGTTATTCTAAGTTATTTATCAAGAAAACATCATTCAAGATATTGGTAGCCATATATTCAAATTCTAAGTGTATTACGACATTTTGAGGTAGCTAAAAATTAATGTAAAATACACAAAGATTTGTTCAAGTTATTAGAATAACACCTTGTAAGTAAAATATTATCATAATTTAGATTATGATACTCTTACTAGAAAATATGTCACGTTTTGAGCCACTTCGATGGTGGTGTAGTGGTGGAAGGTCGAGGGACATAGAAACGGTGTTCGGTGAGGTATGGGGTTCAATTCCTAAAGCCTGTTCTTGGAGTAGTTTTTGCCTCCCATGCTCCACTCACCTTGTCAGGTCACCCAGTGTCTCACTGAGTGAGAAAAAGGGTGAAAACCACCAAGATGAGGGATTTTCGTGTCGATCCATCAATGATCAGACTATTACCCTATGGAATGCTCTTCCATCTTAGTTGGTAACGACTCTTTCCTAGTTGGGGATTCTCTAGAAGACCACTTCATGGGGAGGGGGTTTCCTGGATGTGGAGGGTTCTGAAAGGCCACCCCTAGGAATTTTGTTTTTAAGGAAAATATGTCATGTTTTGATAGTGGGAAAAAAGTTATACACTCACTTTTTACATATCTTGAAGATTTTTACTCAAGGATATGAGGTCTCATATAACAAAATATCAACACAATGGAGATGTGGTAGAAATAGTAGATAAAATCATTGATTTAGTAGAAACATTATTTTAATCAAGTGAGTGGTGACAAAAAAAATTATCAAGTTGACTCTAGTGCAAGGGATTTATTCTAATAGTGGGTGACCTAGACCCAAATAAATAGTACTTTTCAATTAACATATCATGGATATAGTTAGTTATACATGATGAAAAAATTACCATTATAGTGTAGGAAGTTATGCATCCACTATTTAAATGTTAATGTACATAAATTAATTATCTTATCAAATGTTTATAGTAGTTCTCATGCTATAATGAGAACCTCGAGGTACTATGACATTAATCTTAAATATATTTCATATGCTCTAGCAACATCATACTGACAGGACATAGTTGATGTATATCTATTAGGTGTTGGGGGCTCATAAGCATTGAGACCCCTTCTCATGATGTTTTCACATGGTGATCTCTCATGGGTGATATCATAAGGAAATACCCATCAATAGTAACAATGATTGTTTTCGGTGTCATTGATAGTTCTTATCTTTGAAAATGTGTGTTGGTCTCTTATTTTAAGATCATTATCAATGTGTTCCATATGATCGCACACTTTTATGCAAGAAAAAAACCATGATAATGAGATCATGGTGACTTAGCACGTGTTGGGTTCATCATTGTAGGCATGGCATTGGTTGAATGGTAAAGAAATAATATTTTTTCTTCCAAGTTGAGTAAGTAATATATTAGGCTAGGTTGATCTAGGTGGTAGTACCTTAATAAATCCGTGGTCATAGTAGTCGAAGGTAAATCCATCTAGTTAGATCAACAAATAATAAATAAAGAAATAATGATGGCATAAGTGTGCATATTTCTTTATGAGATATCAAAATACAAAGAGATTATATTTCATGGTGCATATTCATAGGTTGTTTTTTCTTACTATTACTATTCCTGGTCTCTTTAGGGGCCTTGATGGGTTTCTAGACATCACTCTTTTTCTATGAATACTATTCACCACTTTGGAGGTAAACGCCTAATGGTTCACACATAGTAACGTATGTAAGAATATTCCATATTCAGTTGAATATGTATATATGACAGGGTGGGCCCCCCCATGGGTTCTGATAGTTGTCCAAGCATTATCTATCACTGATAAATAAATAAATTCATTATTATTCCAGTAAATAATAATTAGTTTGAATTTATTTATTAAAATTATTTACACGTGTTTAAATAAATATGAGGAATAATATTATATGAATGAACATTATTTTAATATTCAAGGTTCATTTAATATTACTAGGAATTAAGAGATGAGTTAATGACTCGGGTTTATCATGTAATATATTTAATATAAATTACAAGTGATAAAAACATAAATGATATTTATAACTCTATACAGCCGTCATAATATGTTTTTTATGTTTTATTTAGTGGTTGATTATATTTGGGGTCACGGGAGCCTTTTCTAGGAAATTTCAAAACTCATTATACATAGGTGGATAGAGACTCTCATGTGAATACTATTAACTATGATTTCTTCAAATAATATCTCTCATTTACTACTTTCTATTGAGATAATATCTTTATCTAATTGATCACATCAATCTATACATTATGAATAGAAAGAATAATGATGTTGTGATCATTGGGACGTCTAAGGCATTGGTGGATCTCCACACTAGCACCAGAAATTTGATGATTGATTCTCCCATAGATTTTTGAAGTGTGTTTAGATGATCTAGAGTAATTCTAATTATAATTATTCTAGTAGAATTCACTGGGGATGAACGAGTTAAGAATTCATGGATTCAGATCGAACCAAGTATTTAGGGTTTAATTTTTATACTTAAACTTCTTTATTCTTGATCATCATGATTATAATGGGGAAATGTTTCATTGTTGATGATGTTGTTACATTGACCACCGATAAAAATAAATAAATCCCCATCCCACTATCTTTTTCTACACCCCCCCCCCCAATACCTTCATTATATTAAATTTAATTTTATATTGGAATGTTGTTTTTACTAATCTTTATAATATATGTTTTATCAGACTATCTGTGAGCCTGATTAATAAACTATGATTTATCATATGACTTCTTAGTCTGATACATATACTCTAATCATCATATTATTTCTATGTCCTATATTTTTAAAAAAAGAGGTTTTGGGTTTTGTGTAGCATTATTATTTAACAACAATTGACCCCCCCCCCCTATAGCCATCATAAACACTTATTATCCAACAATTGGTATTATAGCATGTTCTAATAATTTTCCTTTTATGTTTTTACTTTTTTTACCTACTATATGTTCTTAAATTTTTTATAAACTTTTTGTTTATAAACTATTATTACACTAATTTTTACTATAGAAAGACTTTCTATTTTTGATAATATGGCAAGATTAAATATCAGTACTCTTGAGAATCTGAATATAATAATACCACCAATTTTTTATGGTGATGATTATGAATATTGGAGAGATGAGATGAAAACTTTTTTTATTAATAATAGTATTGGAAATTTTGTGATGTTGACTTTTAATTATAAGATTCCAAAGAAAGATTATACTTATTTTACTAATCTAGAAAATTTAGAATATTAGTTAAATTAGAGACTAATGAATATTTTATTGTGTTCATTTAATAGAAACATATATATTCAGATATAATCTTATACAGTTACAAATATTATATCTAATAATTTATAGGTAACTCATTTTGGAACTTCTAAATTCATTGAGATAAGAAGAGTTATTCTTAGAGATGATTATCAAGATTTTGATTTTATACCTAGAGAGACAGTTTCAAAAATGATCCAATGTTTTATAACCATTATAAATAATTTATATTCTCTTTTTGAGAAGGATATTACCAATGAAATATTAATGGAAAATATTCTTGAGACAATTCTAGGTGAATGTGAATAAAAAATAACTACTTTAGATGACACAAGAATGATTACTCATAGTACTCTTGGTGATTTTATTTGAACCCTTATATAGTATGAGGGTAGATTGAGAAGAGATATAGAGAAAATAAAAAAGAAGAATAGAGGAGTCACTTTTGAAACTATATCAAATGTTCCTCATAAGGTAAAATTTGCTGAGAATGTTATGAAGTCTTCTAAAAAGAAAAAAGTTGTTTTTGAGAAAGATATTAGTTTATTAAAATGTTCATGAAATTAATTGGATAATCAAGAAAATATAATGAATAAAATAGTTGGTAAGAAATATTTACAATATATATATAAAAAAAATTACAAACATAAAAGTGATATGATAGGATTGTAATACTGATAGAAAAATCACACCAAATTTTCCTAAACTGAAGGGAAATGATAATAAGGAATGAAAATATAAAGAATTATAACTATTATAATCCCAAGAACAAGAAAATAATGAAATATTTAGATGCTTTTTGTGTTATTTATTAAGACATTTATTTTTATAATACATCAGATAGTAAAAGTTCAGTTCAGAAGAATATTTGATTGTATGATGAAATTACAAAGGTTAATAAATGCTTCAATGCTATGGTAACTGTATAATATCTTTCAAATATCACTTTAAATGTGAATTATCCTAAAAGTGATAATGATAATAGTTCTAAATATTCTCATGAAGAATATTCTTCATCTGATGAGAATAATATTATACCAAGTTTTGAAGATGTTTCTAAATTTGAAAATTTTATTGAAAATGAAAATTTTAAGATTTCTAAAAAAACATGATGTTTCTAAAAAAACTTGTGAAAGAAAATTAGATAATTTATACTTTATCAATGAATATATCATATCTTTATAAATATTTATATAAGTCTAATTTTGATAAAGGTGTTCTTTTGAAAGAACTTAAAAAATCTAATTTTGAGAAAAACAATTTAGAAAGTGATATTGTAAAAGTTAGTTCAAATAAAAATTATAATAAGGATCATAATTTAGTTGTAAAATTGAATTCAAAAATTTTAAGTTTGAATAAGCTTTTGAATAATTTTATCACTAGTAAGGAAAACTTTGATAAAATGTATAATCAAATTAGACCTCATAAAGAAGTTTTTGGAATGGGTTATACTAATAGAAAACCTATTGTTAGTGATAAAAACTTTGTTCCAAAAAGTGCATTTTCTTACACTAAATTTCAAAGCGGTGGCCACTGGACGAATAAAGGTTATTTAAAAAAAGTTCAGTATTTAGGATTACATAAAGATTACTTTTTAAAAGACTCATCATTTTCTCAACATAGTAAGGTTGGATAAATGTGGATTCCTAAAATCTTACTTTCTGATAATACTCAACCCATGAAGGTTTGGGTTTTGAAGTAAATAAGGAATGTACCTTAAATAAAAATATTTTGTATATCGGTAGTGGTTTATATAGAAACATGATTGGAAACAATTATTTATTTAATAATATTGTAAATATGAAAGGTGGAAGAATCACTTTTTGTGATAATTCTCAATGATAAATTATTGAAATATTTAACTTTATTCTTCTTGGAAAAGAAATAATTTCAAAAGTTTTATTATTTATAAGACTTAAGAAAAAACAAATTATCATAATCAAATTATGTGATGAGGGTTATCTTATAAACTTTAGGAGTGAAAAATGTATTGTTCATAGTTCTAAATATGAATTTATTCTTTCTATAAATCAGTATGATAATGTATACACATTAAACATAGAAGTCCATATGATCCATGATCTACCTTGCCTTTGTGTAGTGGAAGACTAGTCTTGGTTATGGCATAGAATATTAGGACACTGTAATGTTAAAAATTATCTAAGTTGTCTAAGAAATTACTAGCTAAGTATTTACTAGAACTTAGGTTTGATACTTCAAAATTCCATGATCCTATCCAATTTGGAAAACAACACAAGTCAAGTTTTAAGTCTATTAGTGAAGTCTCAACTTATGATTATTTATATTTAGTTGACATGAACTTGTTTAGTCTTAAACATAATGGAAGTATTATTGTAAAATACTATGTATATGTTTTAGTTGATTATTACACTAGATATAATTGGGTCTATTTTCTAACAATGCAGTCTGATGCCTTTTTTATTTTAAAACATCTGTATCCATAGTTAAAAATGAGATAAACATGTCCTTGATTACTATTTGTAGTAATCAAGGTGCATAATTTATAAATTATATTTTCGAAACTTTGTTATTAAAAAGGTATTATACATAACTTTCCAACACCTAGAACTCCATATAAAAATAATATAGTCAAAAGAAGAAAGATAATTCTTTAGGATATTACTAGAACCATGACGAGTGAATACTTAGTTACTAAAAATTTTTAGGCTAAAGTAGTTATTACTGACTATTATACTATAAATCAAGTTTTAATAAGACCTTTTATTAATAAAACTCTATATGCTTCATAGACTATAAGGAAAACATAACTTTCTTGCTTCAAAGTTTTTGGATGAAATGTATTCACTTTGAATACTAAAGATAACTTACAAAAATTTGGTCCAAAATATGTTGAAAGAATTTTCTTAGGTTATTATACAACTATTAATTCATATAAGTTTTTTAATAAAAAACATGTAATATTTAGTAAATAGTAAATGTTAAGTTTGATAAAACCAATCCTTTTTTCAAACAACCCCAACCTACATATTTGAATGTTATTTCAAAAACCAATTTTCAAACTATGCTAGAATATTCTTGTTAAGAGAGAAAAATTAAATAATATATTTTTGAAGTTATACTCAAGAAGAATTTCAACATTTTATTTATGAAGATATTTTTTAAACCCAATAAATTAGTTATTTATTAGAAATCATCCTAGTGATAATATCGTTAGTGATGTAGATCAACCATTTATAACCAGAATTTCTTTGAGAAATGAAAATGAAATTTTTTCATTTTTATCTCAATTAAAACCTAAGAATCTTGATGAGGCTTTAGGTGATAAATATTAGATAAAAAATAAAATATTAACACAATGAATTTTAAATAAATCAAATTTTTACCTTTGTTGAAAAACATAAAAATACTTCTATAATTTAATTAAAATGTATTTTTATGAAAAAAAATGTTATGAAAATAGAATAATGCTTAGAAATAAAACTAGAATTGTTGCTAAGAGATATAATAAAAAAGATGGCATATATTATGAAAAAACTTATGAACAATAATCTAGACATAAATCTATTCATATACTTCTAGCTTATGCAACACTACTAAATTTCAAACTATTTCAAATGGATGTGAAGTTTGAATTTATTAACTTATATGTACATGAGAATGTTTATGTAGAAAAACCCCATAGTTATGAAAATATAAAACATCCAGAACATGTTTTTAAACATACTAAGTAACTTTAAGTACATAAAAAACTCTTAGATTCTTGTATGTTAGGTTAACTAGACTTTTGTTACAAAAAAACATTGTTAAGGGAGCTATGGATCAAAAAAAATTTATAAAATATGTTTCTAAAAAATAATCATTATTAAAATATATTTTGATGACATTATATTTGGTTCAACTCAAAAAAACTTAATAGATTCCTTTTTGGATCTTATGAAGTTTGAGTTTGAAATGAGCCTGATGGGAGAACTTACTTATTTTTAGGTTTTCAAATTTCTTAAAAACTAGAAGGAAATTTTATAAATTAATATAATTTTATAAAAGATGCTCATAAGAAATTTGGATATGACAATACTAAAATTATTATTACTCCTATAAAAACCTAAAATACTTTAGATATAAATTAATCTAGAAAACTCATTTATCAAAATATCTTTATAGGAATGATTAGAATTTTACTTTAATTAATATCTATTCATCAGGATTTAATGTTTTATGTATGCTTATGTGTTAAGAGTCTTATCTTAAAGATTTAAAATGAATATTTTTTATATTAAGTGAACTATAGATTTAGGTTTATTTTACTCTTCTATAAGGGATTTTGAATTAAATAATTTTTAATATACTGACTTTGGTGGGTGTAGAATGGATAGGAAAATTACTTTGGAAACTTTTCATTTCTTAAGAGAAGATTTAGTGTCTAGGTATTGTAAGAAAAAACACATAGTAGCACTTTCCACTATTGAAGCTAAATATGTGGAAGCTGAATGTTTTTTTCCTCAAGTGTTGTGGATGTACCACACATTCACTAACGATGGCATGAGTTTTAGTAAAACTAAAATTTTTTGTGATAACATTAGTTTCATTTATTTAATTAAAAACTCATCACATCACCCATGGGAAAATAACATAGATATAAGACATCATTTCCTTCGATATAACAAAATAAATCATTTTACAATTCATCAGAACATAAGGACAACTTGTAGATAGTTTTATTAAACCCCATAGTTTTGATATATTTAAATATATTAAACTAAATCTAGGAAAGATCAATATCAAATGATCATTCATATCTACTTCATTTTTATTAATCTCCTAACATTGATTAATTCCTTCTAAAATTTGGAGTACATATGTTGTGCTTTTCTAAAAAATATTATTTTCTAAAAACTATTTTTTTCTAAAAACTATTATTTTCTAAATTTTTTGGCTTAAAAAAAATATTTTTCCAGATTTTTGTTTTTATATCTTCAAAAACATCAATGTTAAAAAAAATTACAAAAACATTACTAGTAAAAATTATGAAAATATTTTTTGGAATCAAAATTTGTTACTAAATTTTTCAGACTCATAATTTTTACTAAAATTTTCAGACAATATTTTTCTTAGAAATATAATCATATTAAATTTATTTTATAAAAACCAAGAAGAATAGGTTAATCTATATAAATTTTATACCAAAATTAATATTTACTCTGAGAGGTGTCTTTTTAATCTTTTAGTTTTTTCAAATATCCATTACTTTTACTTTCTATGTTGTTTCACATATTATTTACTTTTTAAAAACTTTCAAACTCTTATAAATATAAAATGTTATCTAATATTAAAATAATTAATCCCAATTAATAACTTTTATAATAAAAAAAATTAAGAGTTTATAATATTTATAAAATCATTTTAGGATGAATCTAAATTTCTAGTTTATATTAAACTTTCAATCTGAGTCGTAAGATCCTTAGAATATGAAAGGTCTCCCCTATATCCTTTATATAAGGAGTGGTTCACCCTTGTACCATATTAATTTTTATAAATTACTCCCATCCATCACCTCTCCAATTTATGCTCAATCCAATAAAATTTCCATTCATCTGATTCTCAGAATCAGTTTCAATTTGATGGATTTTGAAGAAAATTTATCAAAGCGTGAAGTAGCAAAGGAAAGTCTTATTGAAAATACATGGTATTAAAAATATTATTCTTTACTAAAAATATTTATTAAATTTCAAGGTTGGTATAATTTTGTTTTTTTTAATAATATTACTTTTATTTTTACTATCAAGAAGCAGTTTGAGCATTTTTTTTCTATGGTTGAATTCAAAATTAAAGATGATTCAACCTATTTGTTGAAAGTTTTTAGTTTACTATTTAACAATTGGTTGATCTTGTTAAAGTACCTTTCGAAGGATGCACATATCTTCCATCCCATAGGATTTTGCAGAATCCTGGTAGCTTTGAAAATTCAAAAGAAGAATCTTCCTTATACATTTTTTATGAAAATGTATCAAAGGTATTATTCGGTACTATAACAGGTATTATTTGGTACTGTAGTAAGTACTATTCGTTTCTGTAGTAGCAAAAACTATTCATCCATCTGGGCCTTCGAGCCACCAGTTTGGTCCTCATGTCCTGCAAGGCCTTTGGACCACCTAAGGCCTTTAGGCCGGTTCTCTCACAAGGCCTTTGGGCCACCTCAAGGCCTTCAAACCACCCCAAGGCCTTCGATCCACATGAAAAATGCAGATGAAACCAGTTAGATTATATGATATAAGTCTTCAGATGATGATTCAAAGCTAACACATTCATTAGATCAGAGCTAACTGGAATTGGAAGATTTAGAGGGTATGGCATTTCCATCGGCAGCAGGCATGTGCAACTCTGCACAGGATAGCTAGTCGACTAGCCTTGTGAAGATGGAGTGCTGATATCACGACATTGTCTAGGCATTAGAAATTCCAAGTTATATTTTTTGGATGATATCCTTTAAGTCCTACAGGTTATGTAATTTTCACTTAAGACTTCAGTCCTTATAAGGGTTCCCCCTCACCCTTGAGCGGGGGATTATCAAAAATAAATAAAAATTGAATGCCTATGGGACATTTAAGCAATATTTTGGTAAAATATATTCAAGTGTTCCATATTAAGAATCACTTTTATAGTGTTTGAGTAAATTTTTTACTTATTAGAGAGAAAAAGATGGTGAGAATGAATTTGGTTTTCAATCCAAAGATAAACAAAATAGATAAATTGGACAAGTCATCATCTGATTCTAAAGTATTTAAAAAGAAAGAGTTAGTGAAAGAGAGAGAAATAGATGAATATTCCCCTACTAATATTAAAAAAACTATGTCTGAAGAAAACATCAAAAAACTGATGGCTCATAAATATCATAAAAAGATAGTAGATCCTCATTTTAGACTTGATAAAGACGAGGAGATAAATCAAAAGATAAAGACAAAATATGCAATGAAATAATAAAATAAATAGAATAAGAATAAGTGGAAGAAAATACTTGTTGAGTGAATGATGGTGTATAATTTTCTTAAAGTAATCGAAAGATAATTAGTAGATCAACCCATATCAGTTTCTCCATTATCAATAGTACAATCTATTCCAAGTTCTATAACCCTTACTTATAATGATTTCTAATTTTTTGAAACTTCAGTACTCCAAAAAAAAATTAAAAAGGAATATTAAAAAAATAAATATTTGAATCTAAAGTACAAAAAATAGTTTAGGAACTGGTCCCTATACCTGTTGAGAAGTCATCCAAGATGAAAATATAGAAATATATTCAGAAGGTTTATATATGTGTTTTAACAACTATGAGGCAGTTATAAAAAGATCTTGAGGGAGAAGAGAAGGAGGAGGAGGAGGAAGGGGAAGAATATAATTAAGAAGAAAGATCAACTAAGCCTTCTTCATCATCCACTTTATTATCAACTTAGTCCTATATCGATCAAGTGTTTGATGTTTATGTGGATGAAAAATAATCATCACATGAAAAATTGGAATCACAAAATTCTCATACGAAACTATCAATAAAGGAAGAGATCGATATAGTGGTTGATGTAATAAATGTTTTATAAAATGAAAACATTGAAGAAAACTGAATGACTGATGTTGGACCTTTGCACTAAAATATTTCAGAATCTCCATCAGATACATATGAAACTGAAGCACATAAGATAATATATTATATTTTTTAAACTCTAAAATACATAATGAATTAAATTCCATATCTACTAAACACTAAAGTAATGTGCAATAAGATTAAGAACAATTTAAATGAGAAGTCAGAGTCACTAAAGTTATTGAAAGGATTTGTTGTTCAAAATGATGCCAAAATAAAGTGTTTTAAATATAATTCTAAGGCATGGAAAAGAATATTCAATCATATTGTAAAGTAGTGAAAATAATTAAATAGATAATTTAAATAAAATGATTATCGGTTTTGGGAGGTCAAGAAAGTATCTTTTAACATACATAATTATTTTGATAAAATTTATTCTAATGTTTCATAAAATTTGATTTTTTTGAATAGTTTTGAGATATATCATACTCTCAAAATCATGGAATCTCATAACTCAAAGAAGAGATACAAAAGTTGAAAAATAAAAATTCCATGATTTTATATTTTTTAGAAGATTTTATAAGGTTGGAGTAAAACAATAATGTCAATGTTCTGTAAGGGGTTGGTTGAATTTTGAAAGTAGAGAATGAGAGGCTCTCAGTCATGCATTCTAATCAAACTTTTTGAATAAAATATAGTTTAAATGATTTGTTTTCCAAGAACATGTTTCTTTAATGTTTTCAAATTTTATCAGGATTAATGTTATGTATTTTAGTCTTGGGTGAATAATTATTCAAACACAATTATTTACTATTATTTTTTCTAATATTTTTGGGTAATATATTTATTTACCTATTACTTCTTTAAAATCATAATGGGGGATAAATAATCTAAGTAATAGAAATAATCAAAGGGTGAGAAATAATCTAGGGTAGAAACTACATAAAGGGACACAACTCATTGTGGGGGAGAATATGAAGTAATAATACTTCCTATTATATGAAGAATGATTAAAAAATAAAGGCATTCACATAGGGGGAGTTAAGATAAGAAAAGGTAAGATATTTTTTATGAAGAATTTCTTGGAAGTTCCTAAATGTAAAAAGGGGTGTAAATTTTTCAAAGTTAATAGTTTTTCATTTTAAGTCTTATTTTTTTTACTTTCTAAAAAGGGGGAGATTGTTGAGTTGAAATCTTATAATTTATAATTTTCCTTCAATTTTTTTTGAAAATAAAAAAATGCTTTCTTAAAACCTTAATTTACTAACTTTATATATCCCAAGTGTTTTAGAATGTTTTTGTTGAAAAAATATTTTTCTATTTAATGATGAAATAGTACTAATATATAAAAAAAATAAACATTATTCATTAATTTGTTCCATATAACTGACCTAGATTCTGGTGCATTAGACTGACTAGTGTCATTTCATTAGATTAAAAAAAATTCATTGGACTGACGAAAGTCATATCCATTGAATTGAACAAGGTTTAGATCCATCAGACTGGATATAATTCAATTTATCAAATTAAAAAATAGTATAGTTCATCAAACTATGAAAATATTATAATTGTAGTGTTAGAATTATTTCTATCAGACATAATTTATTACAGTATTGTAATGGTACTATCAAAAATCCATAAAATGGAAAAAAAATTGATCTATCTAGTGAAGATTAACTGAGGTCGTTTCAACCAACTTTGATATTCATAGAAATATATCCATTGGATGGATTTCTATATATTGAATTGCATTCAAGGAGCTAGGAGCTGATGTATTTTCCACTCAACATGTTTGAATATCTCTTTTACTGAACATATCATTCTTATGGATTGTAATATTTTGAATATTCTTGTTATAAGTATTCTAAGTGAGGAATTATAAAATCTTTATAACTTTTTTTATTTTATTTTTCATCTTTCTGATCGAGGTTTAAATTGTGGGCTTTTAGGGATAGGAATAAAGGTGATTATTATCAACATGATTGAGGGATTCTAAGAAATTGTAATACAAATCTAACACAAATATTAATACCAAAGGATTCCAGAGTTTTGGAATACAGATTCATTATGATCATCATATCAATGTATTTCTTATTTAATAATTACAGAGCTTACATCGATCATCGCATCATTGTATTTTCTTGTAAATAAAACATTCATTTATGGTTATGTTGAAAACTATCGATATCTTATGTTAGAATTTCTTAATTCCTTAAATATTATGGTTATAGAGCATAATGTTTCTTAAAAATATAGTAATTCATTTTTTATCATAATCTTTCATTTCACATGTTTCAATAAGTTTTATATTTTACTGTGCAATTTATATTAGACAGTTATTTTTACTTATCTTTTTTATATATTTTTTATCATATTATAAGTGAGCCTAATTAATAAACATTTATTTATCAGAAAAATTTTGAGTCTAATACATATAAGTTGATCGTCAAATGATTTATAATTCTGGTATTTTTTTTAAAAAAAAGTGTTTTTGGGTTTTCTATCAGTTTAATTTTTAAACTATAATTGACCCCTTGGTATTCGTCATAAACTCTTATAACCCAACAGTTCTACCAAATTATTATCTTTCCTGACATGGGTAACCATGTACAAGTATGTTCAATGGTATAATTTTTTTTATATTACTATTATGTTAAACCTTAATAGTGGGTAGCCACCAAGGGTAAAAAAAGGTTAAAAATTATCTCTTTTATATCAGGATCCAGTTTTGGTTCCTGATAGTGTCTATAAAGGTTATATAGTTTGGTATATTCAGAAAGTGTTGACCTTGAATATTCTTCTAATTTTCATCATCTTTGATTGATACCTAGATTCTATTTTGAGCTAATAGTTAATGTATTTACTCTTAGGATCACTATTTATTATGACTATGGTATACCACCTTCTATGAAAAGGGGAATTTATAGTAACCTTTAGTCTAGTAGGAAGCATTTGATAAACTTTTGTAGTTCATGTAAGCCTCACTTTCCTTTTACAGATATTTCGTAGGTCTTTAGTTTTCCATAGAAGATTCATATAGCTCTATTTGGAGCATTGTAACATCATCTGTGTTAATTTTTGGTTTCTGAGTTTGTATGTCATTTTTTTCTCATATTTTTTGAGATAGATATTATGTTATTTTTATATTATTAAGGATAAATATTGATCACCTATGTAATAAATGAAAGTTATTTATTCTATGAGTGGGACCATTTATGTTTATTGATCATGTTAGTGAGGTTATTTGTATGGTGGCACTACATTCTTGATTCAATGTAGTTCATTTTAATCTCTTATATTCTTGTATTCAAAGTGTGAGTTGATTTTTGGTTATGTAGTGATTGGGATATTATCACTCTTGAAATGATTTTTTTATTTGATTCTCACTTTATTTCATTTCTATGGACAACCATGATAATATAATGTTAGGTCAATTTGTACCTTTGGTATATCTATCATTATAGTATCGATGAATCCCTGGGGAATGATGGTGGTGGCATACTATTAGGTTGTACTGATAGTTTGATCTTATGTATTGATACCACTAGTTTCTAGCTTTTTGAGGATGTAAATTCCAATTATGGAGATAATTAACACCCTTAGTTTTATGAATATACTTATTATTTTATATTTTTAACTAATAAGTTGGTTCCTTTTGGGTTGAGAAGCATTAGAGGGACGGTGGGTATAGGAAGTGGTGTTTGGGATTTCTATGATTACCAACAGAATCACCACACCATGAGATATGTTGTGGTGAAGGTCATGGTACTAGTCATTCTAACACTTCAGGTTTGGGAGTTGGCTAGGTTGAAGGGACATCACCATGTTCTAGTGCCTATTGTTTTTTCAGGCATGGTGGTAAGGAGGCTCACTTGTGAGAAATGACAAAACCAAAATAGTGTGGGGAATGGGAATGGTATGTCACATGTAGGTACCATTAAAAATATTCTAGTAAAATTCATTATTCCATATTCCATGGTATAGTGCTAGATAAATCTTAAGTGGGTTGATCAAAACAACTTAGTCATACAAACCACATCATGGTCTAGGGAATGGTTCTAGTCATCAAGGTTTTTGAAATGGTCGATTTTTTCAATTTTTTTAGGAAAAATTATATGCCTTAATGGGGAACTGTTTGTTATTTTTTGGGGGTTTAATTTTTTTCATTTTTTACTTGCTTAATCTACAAAAAATACCTTTATTCTCTCCCTCTTAATTATTTTTCTTGGACAAAGTTATTTTAGAGGCCTTTCTAGATGATTTTTTGCCTGAAGAAGTTCTTCCTCTTGGATTCTACTATGTGATCAAACATGAATTATATGGCTTATAACACTCTCCACTCTTTAAAAAAAATAGGTCTTGAATTTTCTCAAAATAAAATGTTCTTTTACAAATTTTATTTCTTGGAAAATTGGTTTTGGAAGACTCTTTATTTTATGTAATTGAAAATAAAGGTTGTGGAAATAATCCATAATGTGTTTTATAAATTACCATAATGATTATTTGATTTTGAAGAAATATTAGGGTGTGAGAACTAGCATAGACATGGGTGCATTATTTCAAGAATTCACACATAAAGGTCCTCATCGGTTTATAATTAGTTGAGGGGGAAATTTTAAACTCAATGGATTTTACTATGAATATATAGCTTGGGTCCAGAGGTATGAGTACTACTCGCAAGTATGGTATGGTCGGTGGGACTTCTTTAACAGGATGTGCATTGGGTGTTTGAGTTTCATGGGTATGCATTCATGACATAGGATACCATCACGGTGTAAGTTTTATCCTTTCTTATGTATATGTATATGTTTCAATCCAATATTATTTTTATCAATATTATTTAATATTAAATTTTAACTGACTTGTTCTTGTCTTAGTGGAATGTGTGGAAATTCTTGGGGTTTGCCTACTAATTCGATATAATCACCCTTGTATATGAATATCAATGCATATACAGACATTTTTTACTATGATATAGGTATGGGAAAAGACATTTACATTATTATATTATTGTCATGATGTTGTAGTCTAGTCATTTGGGAGTTAGATCCTAGAGATTTCTTTCTGTGGAGATGGTCATAGAGCTACAACATTTCCTTGGTTTTTTAGTGTATTTGGGTCATTCATTGATGTAGACATTTTAGTATCTATTTTACCCTTACTACTCCAATTATGATTCTGATTACATATATCATTGGTTTATATTTTTTTAATAATGAATCATGTTTATCTTCTTATTTTGTGATCATATATTGTAGGTTTTATGTGGGTAAGGGAAAATCCACCCTCCCCCATGGTGTGACCAATATATTGGAATTTATTTTTAAACTTACCTATCCAAGGGATGTCACATAAGGTTAGTGACATCTCAATCATTCCCAAGACAATGGTTTATCTCGGGGTGTTAAAAATTTTCCTTAAGTAATCCAACCAATCAGAACCTCGTGTTAGGAATGCATTAATAACCCAAATACCATGCTCCCTTAACCAATCCTAGATCATCACTATATTCCACACACATGGTGAGAATATCACCCTAACTGATGATTAAATTCCCCCCTCAATACCCATGGGGACATCTATGGAATATCCGTCCTATCATTTGATTATTCACACCATCACCACAATCCACAATCTATATAGGATACCCCCAAACAACCCATTTTCAACACAACTTCATGTTCCCTTATGAGTACACATGACCCCAACGGCCTCATCCCTGTAGTGAGCAGCATCACTATATTCCTTTATCCATAACCTAATGAAACCCCATCATCTAACCATTCATTAATGATATATAACCATCATACCATGAAAATGAATCATTTATCTTTATATCCACATGGGACACACCTATTATGTTCCCAAGGCACCACATAAAGCAATACATCCCATGTAACTCACTTTACCATATGCAACAACTTTCCAAGAAATCCTCAAAGACAAAAATACATTAAAAACCTATTCACACATTAGACCGTGTTAAACCCATCATGAAATGGCCCTTAGATAACTCTGTAGATCTATGGATACCATAATTGCTTCCATTACTAGTCACACACATGACCCTACCCATGGTTGTAAATCCATAAGGCAAAACACACACACACACACACAAATATATATATATATATATATATATATATATCCAAAAAATAGATTTATATAACATACCTAGTACTAGAAAGATATTTTACATTCGATTTTATGGTTTTATTCAACCTAGTGTGGAAGAAATAAAGATTTTAGATAAAATTCCCTATATTGAGATTTTAGTTAAAACTCGCTATAATGATAAGTGGAAATGCCTAAAAATGATGTAGAACCTTATCCTTGGAGACTACCTATCATAGAAAACATGAATAATGGATGAAAATTAATGATATATCCTTTATAGGAGAGAAAACAAGAGTGAATTTCTATTCATTATAGCCAAATTTCTTCCCCCTTCCTCACCTCTATCATTTAATTAATTGATTTATTATTTAAAATAAAATTTAATAATATGTATCTTGATCCCATCATAACTCTATTTTCTCACATAAAAACTCTAGTATCAACTAATGGTGTCCAAATACCCCTCCACTATGGTTCTATTGGCATGTCATGTAGCCATTGTCTTACCCATCAGAACTTTGGTGGCCTCCCAATAGGATTCCAGTGGGAATCTACTCACTTGAAAATCCATCCAATATTAACCCACTTTCATTAAACCCAACTATAAGCCTATTAAAACCACTCAAATACCCCTAAAATGTACTAAATACACATGGTTAGGTTGGTTTTAGACTTGAATCACCACACCCTAACACATAGACTATCATAGTTGAGCTAAGAAAATAGAGTATGAAGATGTAGCCGAGTAGGGAATTAGGGATTAGTTATCTACATTCTCATATATGTTTTTTATTTTTTTATCCTTTTTATATGATTATTTCATTGTTGATCTCACTTTTTGATGTATTCTTGTGTGATATTTTATCATGTTCTAATTTTTAATATCATGTGATATTAGTGTTCCATGGATTGACTATAGCTATAATGTCCAAGTTTATTGATAATTGTGTTTCTATTGTTGTTTTTTTATTACACTATGATTTTTGGTTTGTAGTATCATAAGTTATAGTCTCTTGAATCATTATAAATTGACCCTCATGTATTTTCTGCATCCATTGGAAAATGGGAAGTCCCTCTAGGGGTCTTGTGGTGCCAACAGTTTAGTTACTTTTCAAGTGAGTTGAGTTGGCACCTAACACCATGTCAGGAAAATGCATATTTTCTTGAATTACCACATAATTAAATACATGATATTATATAGATTCCTACCATTATATAAGATTAAATGAACTCAAAATATGATATATATATATATATATATATACATTGAAAAGGCTGATGGTCATTGAAAAATATAGGCATTGTTGTGTCTCTATTGATCTTTAATGAGGGGAAACCACTGAGAGAGAGAACACTAAATGTACAACATGAGATCATAGAATGGTTTTCATTGAATTATTATTCTCCAAGTGAATTATTATTTTAATTTTAGGGTTTTATCAGTCGGATGTAGCTTAGAAATTTTTTATAGGCTCATACATTACATCAGTTTGATACCTTTCTTAGATTGACCTCCATGGTGAGGTAAAAGGGGGTTAAAGAGGGAAACATTCCATACTCCAAAGTTTTAAGGGTTAATGAGCCTAACCAAAATTTAGGGCTTTCTGCAACATATCTTACAATTATATTAGAGTTGAATAATTACATTGACATAAGGTACTATATCATCGTAAACCACTATATGAAACTATGTAATGTAACAATATTCCATGTTATAGAAATTTATTTTAAAATTATTATCTAAAATCTAAGCTAGGAACATATATATTGTACCTATACTCTAAAAGTGTGCTCTCAATTATAATGAAACATTTCTACTTCTATAGACATTGTAAATTCTCAAACCATGTAAATCTTATGCATGTTTAATTTCTTTTGATTTATATTTTCTCTTATGTAATGGATTATCTCAGGTTAAAATTTCTAAATTTATAACAATAATGACATTCTTTCTAATATATAGAAAGGTGAATTATTTTTAATGGTTTAAGAGTATGAAAAATCATAACTTCAACTTAATTTAATAGTAATGGATCTATTTGGGGACCATGAAAAAATATCCATAATGGTTTTCACATGAGGGAAGATTACTAAAATTAATTAAAAAAATGTAACCATATCATTTATTTAATGGAATTATTAATCCTTGTTTATGAAATGTAACATTTTGTTTCAAACCTATAATTAAGGGGGTCTTATCCTCCACCATTTGGAATGAAAATGATTCATTTCACCAAATGTTTCTCATTTTAAGAGACAAGAATTGCCTCAAGGATGTTGGTTTTAGAATTTTTAAGGATTGTTTTTCATTTTTTGATGAATTAATTAGAAATAGAATCTTTTAAAGACACGTCATCCTTTGATAGTTTCAATCAGTGGTATAAAAACAACTTATAGTTTTTATTTTATTGAAAATTGGTAATTTATGATGATTATGTGTGGTCGAGTTAGATCATTATAAGGGGTTGTGTGAGTAGTTCAGTTGAATGAAAGGGGTGGTTCTTTATTCTACCAGTAGTCACTAGTCAATCTATTGAATACTATATTAGATTGGGAGTTATCTCAGTTCAACTATTGGACCCCTATAAATTCCAAAGGTTGGTTCTATTGGAATATTAACTGGACTTCAATATAAAATAGAGGTGGACCCAATGCATAGTGTAACTTATAACTTTGGATTAATTTATCTTTAGTTATATAAGTGATGGAAAATTTACAGTGATTGTAAAATATTGTATCTTTTAGAGAGTAAGTAATAAACATGAATCATTGTTCTTCAATGGACATATGACGTAATGTCCAAACACTATAAAATCAAAGTTTCCTTTTACTTTTTTATTTTTTATTGATTGTATGCTTTTGTGGGTGTGCCAAAAATTTTGTAGAATCAGTGTGATGATTTAGGATATTATCAAGATACATATTTTTTGTTGTGCTATGCTTGGTGGAGGAATTTATCCACTATATATGACATCCATTTATTGAAGTTCTTATGGAATGAATAATATTTTTTTGGGGAAGTTTCTTCTGGTAGACTTGGGGTTTTTCATTTTTTCATACCAAAAAGTGGTATCAAATCTTTGTTTTAAGACTTTGGGTCACTCAAAATTTACTCATTTATCTTCATTATTACCTTAGAATTATTCCATTTTTGTCGGAGTTTACTATTAGTAAAACTTATGACATTAGATGATGGTATGGTTCTGATTGATAAGTTAAATGGAACAAACTATGGCTTTTGGAGGATGTAGATGGAAGATTATCTCATGTAAAAGGGACTTAAATTTACACTAACTAGATATTGAAATAGTGAATATAGATTAAGAGGAATGGGATCAAAATGATCATAAGGCACTTAGAATGATTAGGATTTCTTTGGAAAGGATAGTTTCTTTCAAAATTTAGGAAAAAACTATAGTTGAGCTGATCAAGGCCTCACTAGTGGAAAAAATGTTTAACACATCATAATTTTTCACATCGGTTCTATATAACCGACGTGCAAAGCTATAAAAATCAATTTATCATGTCGATTATTGTATAACCGACATGATAAATCAATGAGAATCCATTTTTTACATCGTTTATTTTATAAACGATGTACAAAATACTGATATTAGCTTTATCATGTCGGTTATAAAATAAACAATATGAAAATAGAATCTGGGTGCTTTATCACGTCGGTTATTTTATAACCGACGTGATAAAGGAAATCTCGGAAATTTATCACGTCGGTTATCAAAAGAATCGACGTGATAATGCTCTATTTATCACGTTGGTTATTTTATAACCAACATGATAAATTATTTTATACGTCTGTTATTAAATAACTGACGTGATAAAGATTTTAAATGATTTATCACACCCTGTATTCAGTCATTTTGTTTTCTTCGATCGGGCGACCTAAGACTCGCCTCTCCCACATAGAAAACCTAGAAAGGATTATTCGAAGTTGTGCCCTCTAGCCTCATTTTTAAAACATCATTCAACATATTTATTGTCACCAGATCTATCAGTTCGACTTGGAATACTCAAGTAAGCCTCACATGGCTCGGTTTCAATTTTTATTTTTCATTATTCCCTAAACAGAGTTTTTGAGATGTTATTTTTCTGTCTTTTTTCTTTCTATCATGGTAGGTTTCATAGTGTTCATTTATACCATGCTAAATTATTTTTTGGTAAAATAAACCATGGAAGTGATATCATGAAAGTTTACAATTTTTGTGTGTTCTATCATGTGTGTGTGCGCGTACAGGGGGTGTCCAAGGGGGTGGGGGTTATCCAAGTGGGTGGGGGTGTCCAGGGGTGGGGGGTTGTCCAGGGGGTGGGGGTGTCTAGGGATGTCAAAGGGGGTGGGGTGGTGTCCAGGGGGGTGCAGGGGCTATCCAAGGGGGTTGGAGGAGTCCAAGGGGGTGGGGGTGTCTAGGGGTGAGGGGGATATCCAAGGGGGTAGGGGTGTCCAGGGGGTGGGGGTGGTTTCCAGGGGTGAGTGGGCTATCCAAGGGGGTATGGGTGTCTAGGGGGTGGGGGTGTCCCGGGGGTGTGGGCTGTCTAGAGGACTGGGGGATGTCCAGGGGATGTCCATGGGGGTCGGGGTGGGGGTGAGGGTTTCCAGGGGTGGGGGTGGTGTCTAGGGCTGAGTGGGCTGTCCAAGGGGGTATGGGGTGTCCAGGGGTGGGGGTGTCCAGGGGGTGGGGGTTGTCTAGAGGGGTTAGGGGGATGTCCAAGGGCGGGGGCTGTCCAAGGGGGTGGTGGTGTCCAGGGTGTGTCCAAGGGGGTGGGGTGGTCTCCAGGGGGTGAGGGGGATTTCCAAGTGGGTGGGGGTGTCTAAGGTAGGGACTGTCTAGAGGGTTTGGGGGTTGTCCCGGGGGATGGGGTTGTCCAAGGAAGTGGTGGTGTTCTTTGGGTGTCCAAGGGGGTGGGGGTGGTGTCCAGGGGGTGAGGGGTATTTCCAAGGGGTGGGTGTTTCCAGGAGTTGGGGAGTGGTGTTTAGGGGGTGAGGGGGTTGTACAGGGGGTGGGGGTGTCCATGGGGTGTGGGGGAATCCAGGGGGCATCCAATGTGGTGGGGGTGGGGGTGGTGTCTAGGGGGGTTATGGGGATTTCCAAGGGGGTAGGGGTGTACAAGGGGAGTGGTGGTGGTGTCCAGGGGGTGTGGGGGTTGTCCATGGGGTGGGTGTCTAGGGGGTGGGGGTGGTGTCCAGGGGGTGAGTGGGCTATCCAAGGGGTAGGGGTGTCCAGGGGGTGGGGGTGTCTAGGGGTGGGGGCTATCCAGAGGGGTGGGGGTACTGTTTTGGGGGTGGGGGCTATCCAGGGGGTGGTGGTGTCCAGGGGTGTCCAAGGGGTAGGGGTGGTGTCCAATGGGGTAGAGGGTTGGACAACCCCCTCACCCCCCACACACCCCTCCCCGACCCCCATGGACACCCCCACCCCCATGGACACCCCCACCCCCTAGATAGCCCCCCCACCCCTGGACACCCCCTACCCCCTTGGACACCCTGGACAACCCCCTACCCCCATGGACAACCCATACCCCCCCCCCCACCCCCAGGATATCCCCCTACCCCCTTGGACACCCCCTTGGTATATATATATCCCAACGGTTTCATTGAAACCATTCGAATATTTTAACTTCAGGTATTCTATACCAACGTTTCCTGTAGAATCGTTGGTATAGAGATATTCCAACGACCATCATTCCAACGGTGTATGAAACCATTGGGGTATTCCATCCCAACAGTTTTAGGGGCTATCCCAATGGTTTCAAATCATTGGGATCTGTGTAATTTTCCGTAGTGAATGTATGCATATTTTAATTTTTATACTTCATATTTCTTTTTTACAGAAGGGTGAATTTGGTATCCAATTTCACCAGGATGTATTCTTTGTGTACCTTAAGAAGAAAGGATCCAAGATGAATTTAAAACTATTATATCTAACTATATTTTCTTTTTAAAATCATTTTCATGCATATTTGTTTAAAATACGCATGGATTTGTTTTATATTTCAAATTTATTTTACATTCAAATGATGATATTTTTATATAAATATATATTTGTATTATATTAAAAAGATGTATAATTTTGGTATTTTTTATAGGTAATAATGAGTCAAAGTTGGATTAAGGCACATCAAATGAGTAAATAATATGAGGAAGGTGTTGATGCCTTTTTGGAATTTTCTAAATGAAATGTTCCAAGTAGTGAAATTTTTTTTTCCATGCGGAAATGTTTGAATATGAAGATGTTGAAATGTAGAGAGATCAAAGATCATCTGATTTTTCATGGTTTTAATCCGAGTTACAGCCCTTGGATTTGGAATGGTGAAAATGTATAGAATGTTAGATCTATTATTGATGATGATTCGAAAGATGGTAACTCCAATAGAATTAAAGAAATGATTCATGATATTGTAGAAAAACAAATTGAGATAGAACCGACAGTTGTGCGTCTATATGGTGATGCTTAAAACCCATCGTATCCTAGTTGTGCAGATTTTACGGTTTTTTCGGTGGTGTTAAGATTGATTAACCTGAAGGTGAAACATGGATAGAGTGACAGAAGTTTTACAGAGCTTCTACAATTGATGAAATACGTTCTTCCAAAAGATAATGATCTTCCAGATTCACATTATAAGGCCAAGAAAATATTATGCCCGATGGGATTGGGATACAAGAAAATACATTCTTGGCCAAATGAATGTATGTTATATAGGAAGGAATATGAATTTCTATCATAGTGTCCTAAATGTGGGACATCATGGTATAAGTTGAAAGAAAAATCACAGGCAGATGTAGAGATTACAAATATCCCTTCCAAGGTATTGTGGTATCTTCCTATAATTCATCATTTGAAACATTTATTTTCTAATTCACATGATGAAAAAAGGTTAATATGGAATTTTGATGAGTGGATATGTGATGGAAAAATATTTCATCAAGCTGATTGTCCATAATGGAAGAAAATTGATGAGCAATATCCTACATTTGGAAATGAAATTAGAAATCTCATACTAGGGTTGTGCACAGATCGAATTAATCCAAACTTAAACCTTAGTAGCGCACATAGTTCATGGCCTGTTTTATTGGTAATTTACAACCTCTCTCCTAAAGTTTGTATGAAGTGAAAATATGTCATGTTGAGTATAATTATATTTGGTCCGAAGCAACTCAGAAATGATATTGATGTTTTCTTATCACCATTGATTGATGATTTGGAACTTTTATGGGAGGATGGTGTTAGGGTGTATGATTCTAATAAAATGGAATATTTTCAACTACATGCAGTGATTATGTTAACTATAAATGACTTCCCAGCATATGTAAATTTTTCTGGATATGGTGTTAAGAGGCATAAAGCATATCCAATTTTTGAACAACAGACTTCATATTGTCAATTGCATCATGGGAGGAAAACAATGTACATGGGTCATCGAAAGTTTTTTCCTATGGATCACTCTTATAAAAGACTTAAAATGGAACTCAATGGCTCACAAGAATTTTGTATTTCCCCAAAACCTTTATCCCTTGATGTGTATTTTGAGAGGGTGGAAAACACTGATGTGACATTGGGAAAGACATAGAAATTTGGTAACGACAGACATATTTGGAAGAAAAGGTCAATATTTTTTGAGCTACCAAATTGGAGATATCATGAAGTTAAACATAATATTGATTTCATGAACGTGGAGGATAATATCTATGAATGTTTGATTGGAACATAGTTAGATATTAAAGGAAATAAAAAAGATGGGTTGAATGAAAGATTAGACTTACTATCAAAGGGAATACATTTGGAGTTATCTCCCACTCCTAATGGAAGATGAACATTTCTTCCCCCGGCTTGTCATACATTATCCAAGAGGGAGAAAATAAACATTTTTCAGTGTCTTCATGATTTCAAAGTGCATCAAGGTTATTCTTCAAATGTAAAAACATTTGTCTCATTGAAGGATTTGAAGTTGATAGGTATGAAATCTCATGATTGTCACGTCATGATGAAACAACTTCTACCAGTTGCATTGTGTGGAATATTGCTCATCTGTGTCAGAAAAACTATAATAATGTTGTGTTATTTTTTCATTTCAATTTGTAATAAGGTGATTGATGTGAATGCTTTGAAAATTTTGGAAAAGGATGAAATTTATATACTTAGTAAATTGGAATTTTATTTTCCTCCATATTTTTTTGATATAATGGTGCATTTAATGATTCATCTAGTTAAAGAAATAAAGATTTGTGGACCTTTATATCTTCATTGGATGTATCTTTTTAAAAGTTATATGAAAATATTGAAGGGGTGTGTTAAGAATCCATATCGACCCAAAGCCTCCATTATTGAAAAGTATATTTCTAAGGAGGTTGTGGAGTTTTGTACGAGCTACTTTGCTGTGGTGGAGCACATAGGTTTGCCTCTATCTCTCCATGAACGAGTTAATAATGAGGGAAAGTGGATTCATGTCTTGAAAGTAAAATCATTGTCAGCTGAATAGATGAATAAGTTATAATTATACATCTTGAATAACATATCTGATGCTCAACTGTATATCACACTGCATATTAATGAGTTGAAATAATGTTATCCAAAGAAGAAAGAAATTTGGATTTTGAATGAGCACAGAAAAACATTTTTTTCATGGTTTAAAAATACCTTTCTTGTTAGATCAAATGTATCAGAGACATTAAGATGGGTAGTGGGTGGTCCATTTTCAAATGTGATAACATGGTCCGATTATTACATTAATAGATATATATTTCATAAAAAATATCAAGACAAAAGAAGTGCAGTTCTAAATAGTGGTGTAATGGTGTTTGTAGAAGCAATGCATTTTTCGAGTTCTAAAGACAAAAACCCAATTTTTTCATCAAGTGCATATTATAGAGTCATTGAATAAATATGGGAGCTTGATTATATTAAAATTAAAGTTCTTGTTTTTAACTATAAATGGTTTATTAGTAACAACAGTGTCAGACACGATGAATTTGGAATGACAGTTGTTAATTTGAATATATTGGAAGACACAGTTGATTCTTTTATAATGGCAACACATGCAAAACAGATTTTCTATGTAGTTGATCAATCAGATATATAGTAGCCTGTTTTTTTACAAGGGAAAAAACAATATGTTGGTGAGGATTAACTTGATGAAGATGCTGATATATGTAAGGTCCCTACTTCCATGGAAATATTAGCATAACTAATGATGAGCATGTTGAAGACATGGTTTGTGCCATAAGGAACGATCATGAAGAAGTAATTTTGGAAAACAATCAATTTGTACATTCCTAATATTATAGGTAACATATGTTTATCTCTTGTTTACATTTATTATTTTCATTAAATGTTAGATATTGTAATTTTTTTCTTTATTAAAATGCGTATTAAAAAAAATAAGTAGAAGTTTTTGTTTATTTTAATTTTTTTAGTTTAGTTTATCATGTTTACCATTATGTAAATTATATATCTATTATTTTGTTGAATGAAAATTACTTTACCATGTTTACCATGTTTACTATGTTTACTATGTTTACCATGTTTACCATTTTTACTATGTTTACCATGTTTACTATGTTTACCATAGTTTACCATTGTTTACCATAGTTTACCTTTACGTAACTTATATATTTATTGATTTTGCTGAATGATAATTACACTACCCTGTTTATCATATTTACCATTTTTTAACATGATTAGCATATTAACCATGTTTACTATTATGTAACTTAGTTTAATTTTCCATTTTCTATTTAAATTAGTATTGTAATATTTGAATTTTTATATTTTTGAACTAATGTTTGTTTTTTTTATTTGAAGGATAATGATAGATTAATCAATTGATCAACCACATGTTTCTGTAGATGAGCCTAATGATCATACCTCTGGGGAGGAACATTCACATGCTCTTCTTGATTTTCCCTAATCTTCCTCATGTTATCCCATAATGATAAAGAGTTTAATAGTTGGTAAACATGGGTGCACATGTTTACCAAAATTATCACTTACCCGTATGCAGGACAAGAGGATACTCATTGAGTTTGATGAGAATGATATTCCTAGAGGTCCAAATGCAAAATATTTTAAGAGTTTTGTATAAAATCAGGGTAAGAGAAAAGTAAGAATTTTGTATGATGATTGGAGAAGTGTGGACAATGTGATAATATCTCAATTTTGGGAGATGATTTTGGTAATATATTTTGCTATTGTTTGCCTAATCCTTAAATGTTTCCAGTATAATATGTTTTACCTCTTCTTTATCAGATGAAATTTGATATTCTTGACACTAGAGGATTTAGGAAGAAATTCTTATCGATGGATGCTAGGAGATGGATGAATTTCAAATCAACCCTCACATATGATTTCATTTTTGGTCATAAGATTCATGAAAATCCATGTCTCATCCTTTCATAGATGAAGACACATGGAGATAGTTTGTTGAAAGTAGAAGAAAAGATTCATTTTTTATGGGTAATGTAAACTTTTATAAGATTTATTATATAAATTGTCTTATTAATGTTTTTTTAATGATTTATTATTATTAATTTATAGAAAATAAGGAAATATCATCATGAGATCCAATATAAAAATGTATACCCTCATAGTTTATCTCAGGGAGGGTATACATTATTGTAAGAACAAATGATGGTGAAAAATTAAAAATACTGAGAGCTAAGTCTTCAAGCTCTAGAGAGGTTTCCCCTCCATCCCCTCCATCTAGATATGAAAAATGGAAGAGAGATCATATTGGAAAAAAGAGGAAATATCTTTTAAAAGATTCGAGAATCGTAGATGAGAATATTATAAGAAATTTATTTTATTTATTTAAGTTAACTATATTCTTCATATAATTTGAATCATTACAAAAATGTTCAATTAATTAATACAAGATTATTTTGAGGAGGAGATCTCACGGGGGTATTTAAATCTACTAGGAGGAATGATATTTTATCTACAGCATTGGGAAAGCCTGAACATCCTAGTCGTGTATGAGGATATCTGAAGGGTGTATCGGTAAGAAAAGTGTTTCCATGTTCTTCAACTTCTTCTGTTGAGGGTGTTTATAAAAAAAATAAAATCCTTGGAGGCTGAAGTTCATAATATTAATGCAAAGATGGAGGAAAATATTAGAGCGTCGATACAGTATATGTTTGCAGACACACAAATACAATTTCATACTGCAGCTCCCACTCCTCCACCTCCCCCTGCAGACCTAATTATTTATCATCCACCTCCGCCAAGAGCTCCCACTCCCCCACCTGATCCTGTGAACCCCATTTTTTATCCTACTCATCTTCCAAAGATTCCTACTTATTGTGAGTTGTATGTTGATGATCCTCAACATCATATAGCTGCATATGGGCTGGTATATTGTATAGAAGATACAGTTCATCCTCAATAGTTAGAGGTAGAGCATCATAGGGTCACTGTAAAGGATATTATAGATAGATCATCTCAAGTACCATTACCTATAGATGAGGTGATAACAGTTGGACATAGTATTAGTCATTTTTTAATTTAGCCATCCATACTTCTAAAATTAATTACGATAGAGGTATGTATGTTATATCTTCTATTTTTTTTATTAAAGTTGTTTTAACATTTTAAAACTAATATATTTTTCTATTTATTTTTACAGGTATAATTAAAAGATAAATAAATAATGTATAGACAACAACAAAGAAAAATTTCTATGACATCATATACAGATTCTATTAGTCTTGACAGATTTTCAAGATATTCGAATATGTTGGTGGATCATTATGAGTTTCCAATAGAATCTCATGTTTTTGGACATGCAATAAATGTGGGTATTGTAAAAACTGATATCATGGAGCTTCTTACTGGAGATAAGTTGGGCATCAACGTGGTGCAAATTTTTTACATGTAAGTCTTAACACCTTTTCCCTACGTTATATTTATTAAAAATGTATACTTATGTCTATTTTGTATTTGGTATCTTTATAACATGTGTGACAGGAATGAGCAGAAAAATGTATATGGATCCATGGACCTACATTGATTTCCCCTGAAGCACATGTATTAGATGAGGAACAAAGAATGTTTTATATTGCTGAAATATTTGAACAGAATATAATCTCACAGTGTTAGATGATACCTTTTTGTGTGAGGTATGAAACATATCTCTGGAAAAGAGTTCATTATCTTTTAACATAAAAACCCACTAACCTTAAATTTTCTTTTATCAGTGATCATTGGATGTTAGGTTTTTTTTTCAAGGGAGAGAACACTTTATTGGATATGCTCTGTCTATAGTGATGTGCAGGAACGTTTTAAGAATATATTATAAAAGTAAGTTTCAATTCTTAATAGTTGTATATATTATAATGAATTTTAAATTTATCCCATTCGTATTATTTTCTAACATGGAATGGGTCTTTTTTCGAAAAAACACAAATAAAAGAAGTGTCAAGATCAAATATTTAAAATTAAAGGTAAATATCCATTTATAATTTTTACTTTTTGATATATTACATAAAAATAATATTTTGAATTTATACTCATTCAAACAGAATTTTCATGAACAAAAAGGCGTCGTCGAATGCGGATATTATATGTAAATATTTATGCATGAATTAATTAAAACTGGAACACTTGTGGACTTTGACCTGGTAATATTTTATTTTAAAGTTTTCTATAATATTTCATTTGATTTATTCATTATACATGTTAACTACTATCCTTTTAATTTGTAGCTATTTGATGACCCGCAACCCAATAGTTATCAAGAGGTAAAACACTTACAAGTGGAATGGTCAAATTCTTTTACAATTTTGATTGGATTTTAGTTTGTTTGTAGTGTAAAATGTAATTTTAAATATTTTCATTATAATTGTGATTTTGGTAGTCGTTTAGGTTGGATTTAGGTTTTTTTAGTTGAAATTGTGAGTTTTGAATGTTATATATGTGAATGTTTAATTTTGCTCTACTTCTTGTTTGTTCTAGTTATGATGCTTTTTATGGTATGGGGGGTTTCCAGGGGTGTGGGGGTGTCCAGTAGTGTGGGGGGTTTACAAGGGTGTGTGAGGGTTGTCCAGTGGGGAGGGGGTGTCCAAGGTGTCCATGGGGTGGGAGGGTGTCCAGGAGGGTCGGAGGGATGTCCAGGGGGTGTCTATGGGGTGTGGGGGTGTCTTGTGGGGTGAGGGTTGTCCTGTGGGGTGAGGGGGTTTCCTGGGGTGTGGGAGGGTTGTCCAGTGGGGTGGGGGTTTCTAGGATGTCTATGAGGGTGGGGGGAATTCCAGGGGGTGGGAGTGTGTCTAGAAGGGTGGGAGGGTTATCCAGGGGTGTCCAGGGGTGTGGGGGTGTCCAGGGTGTCCATGTAGGTGGGGGTGTCTAGGGGGTGGGAGGGTTGTCCAAGGGGTAGGGGATGTCCAGGAGGATGGTGGTGTCTAGGAGTGTGGGGGTGTCTATGGGGGTGGGGGTGTCCAGGGGATGGGTGGGCTTTCCAGGGGGTGGGGCTATCCAGGATGGTGGGGGCTGTACAGGGGGTGTCCAGGGGTGTGGGGGTGTCCAGTGGGGTGGGGGTTTCCAGGGGTGTGGGTGAGATGTTCAGGGGGGTGGGGGTTTCTATGGGTGTGGGAGGGTTGTCCAGGGGGTGGGGGCTGTCCAGGAGGGTGGGCACAGTCTAGGGGTGGGGGGTGTCCAGTGGGGTGGGGGTTTCCAGGGGTGTGGGGGGATATCCAGTGAAGTGGGGGGTTTCCAGGGGTGGGGAGGCTATCCAGGGGGTATCCAAGGGTGTGGGGGTTTCCAGTGGGGTGGGGTTTCCAGGGGTGTGGGATGACTGTCTGGTGGGGTGGGGGTGTCCAGGGTGTCCATGAGGGTGGGGGTAGACCAGGGGGTGGAAGCGTGTCCAGGAGGGTGTGAGGGTTATTCGGAGGAGTGGGCGGTTGTCCAGGGGGTGTCCAGGGGTGTGGGGGTGTCTTGTGGGGTGAGGGAGGTTTCCAGTGGTGTGGGAGGGCTATCCAATGGGGTGGGGCTATCCAGGGTGTCCATGAGGTTGGGGGCAGTCCAGGAGGTAAGAGCGTGTCTAGGAGGGTGGGAGGGATATCCAAGGTAGTGGGGAGCTATCCAGTGGGTTTCCAGGGGTGTGGGGGTGTCCTATGGGGTGACAGGGGGTTTCCTAAGGGTGTGGGAGGGTTGTCTAGTGGGGTGGGGTGTCCAGAGTGTCTATGAGGGTGGGGGAAATCTAAGGGTGGGAGCTCATCTAGGACGGTGGGAGGGCTGTCCAGGGGAGTGGGGGCTATCCAGGGGGTGTCCAAGGGTGTGGGGGGTGTCCCGGGAGTTGGTGGGTTTCTAGGGGTGTGGGAGGGCTTTCCAGGGGGTGTCTATGGGTGGGAGTGTCCATGGGGGTGGGGGTGTCTGGGAGGGTGGGAGGGTTGTCCAGGGGGTGGGGATATCCAAGAGGGTGGGGTTTGTCCAAGGGATGTCCAGGGGTGTGGAGGTATCCAGTGGGGTGGGGGTTTCTAAGGGTTTGGGAGGGCTGTCCAGTGGGGTGGGGGTTTTCAGGGGTGTGGGAGGGTTGTTTAAGGGTGTGGGAGGGTTGTCTAGGGGGTGGGGGCTGTCCAAGAGGGTGGGGGAAATCCAAGTGTGTGGGGTGTGTCCAGTGGGGTGGGGGTTTCCAAGGGTGTGGAGGGGGGGTTGTCCAGTGTGTACGGGGGGGGTCTAGTTTGGGTCTTGTTTTAGTCTGTTTTTTGTCTATTTCAGGTCTTCTTTTGGTAGGTCATAGTTTTGGTTGAATGTTTTGATTAAAAAAATGGTTTTTAAGTCAGTTATTTTATAACCTATATAAAAAATTCTTGGTGATTGGTTTTAATGTTGGTTATTTGAAAACCAACGTAAAAAATGCATTGGAATCATTTTTACGTCAGTTATTTTATAACCGACGTAGTAGATATGTTTTCATGGTAGTTATTATTTAACCGACGTAGAAAACCACTTGGTAGGCTATTTTATCACGTTAGTTATTTTCATAACTGATGTGATAAATTATTTGGATGCATGATTTGTTACGTCGGTTATATAATAACCGACCGACGTGAAACAGTATGTACCACGTCAGTTATTTAAAAACAGACGTACTAATTCATGACTCTGAAGCATTTTCCACCTCTGTTTTTGAGGAACTGACATGAAAAACAATTTAGATTATTGGTTTTTACATTGGTTTTAAAATAATCGACTTAAAAAAACAATTTTTATAACATCTCCTATAATAACGTCGACCAAATGATGACGTAAAAAATATAAACTAACCGCCGTAAAAAATGTTTTATGCACTAGTGCCTTGATAGAAATGTATGAAAAAACTACTTCTTTTAATAAATAAATCCTAATTAGGAGGTTTCTAGGTGTGAGGTTATCCAAAGGAATACCATTATAAAACCATGTCAATGATTTCAATATGATATAATGCCAGCTTAATTCAGTGAATGTAAATTTTTTGGAAGATATTTGGGAATTACTCTTGTTTTCATCACTACCAGAGGGTTGGGAGGTGACGTTTACTACTATTAGTAATTTATACTAGAAATATAACCTATTATTTTATGATATCAAAAAAATAATCCTTAATGTATAACTCATATGAAGGAAAGTTCAAGAATCTACTAGTAAGTCATTGAATTCAAAAGGGATAGGATAGTTCCATAATCAAAGAACGTATTGAAAGAAAGATAAAGATGATTCCAAAGACATTAGTTTAGGTAAATCTTCTAGAATTGTCCCCACATACTGGAACTGTGAGGGAAAAGTTAATCTAAATATATAGTTTAATGTTTGGATAGATAACTCGAAAACGAAATATTATGGACATTTGAGTTCCATAAATTTATCGGAATGGAATAATAGCATGCTATTGAGTGTCAATGTTCTAATGGAATCATGGGTACTTGATTCAAGGGAATAGTTTAATTTAATGTAAGAGAAAGAGTACATGGTGAATTATATACCCAATATATTTTTAAAGTTTTACTTAATAGATGATGAGGATATTAATGTTTTCAAAAAGTCAATTTTGATATATGAATACCTAATGGGAGTTTCTTAAAGTTTATGTATGTTCTACACGTATTGGAATTGTGTAAAATCTTATTTTCATTTGATAGATAGATAAATAAGGTTATGGGAAAAACATAGAAAATTTAGTATGGAAAGTTACTCATGGTTCCATAGTGGTGGATAGATTAGTAAAGGATGGGACATTTTGTTTGACTTTAAGGTGAGATGGATTGATTATGGATAGAATAGAATCTTAAAAAAATATGGAGTTATGAAACTATCAAATTGGTCATATTAATGAGAAGAATATGAATGTTCTACAGATGAATAGTTTATTGAAGTTTGTAAATACTCACTTTAAATGTTATGAAAGTCGTATACTCAAGAATCATAATAAGGTTTCTTTTAATTTGAATAGATTATATCCTCAAAGCTGAAAATTAAAACATATTCATTTAAATATCTAGGACCGGCCAAAATTCAATATCATGGAGGATCCATTTATTTTATCACATTTATTTATCATGCAAAAAAGTGTGATCATACTTCCTAAAACATGATTTGAAGGTGTTTGGAGCATTCATTCATTGAAAATATATGGTGGTAAGGGAATTTAGATAGAAAAAAAATCTATTGCCTTATAATAGAGGTGAATATAGTGTAATGGAATTTAAGAACTATTTTCAAAAGAAGGAAATATTAATAGAGAAAACTATACCTAGAGAACCATAGTATAATGGTTTAGTTATGGAAATGAATATAAAATGGTTTTAGAAGGGATGTGTCATGAGATTTCACTCTGATATGTTGGAAGAAATTAAGAAAAATCATTGAGTTGTGCAGAAAACCTAGTAAATTGAAGTCTATAGACTCTATTGGGGCAAGGGATTCCTAATAATTTTTGGTTTGATAAGCTGGTGTAAATTAGACACTATTGTTTTTTGGAGTTTGGAATATGTTCACATTAATTCTAAAAAGAGGGATAATCTTAAGGATATGTCCCAATTATGTTTCTTTATTGGATATAGAGAGGAAAACTTTGTATTTCAGCTCTACGGTGATGGTCATTAGAAGATAGTCATAGAATTAATAGTTGTATTTAGTGAGAGGGACTTGTACAAAGACTCAAATTTTATGGGGGTAGAATTTGAGATCATAGAATAGAAAATCCATGATCTAGTTGATCTAGATTTATGTTTTGGATATGGAAACGTTTTACAAGGTTCTTATAATGTCCTAGGTTTTCTAAAAAATAGGCTATTTGATATTGTACTTGAATGCTTAAGTGTTATAGAGGCATGGGGTATAGCTTCATAAGGTAGTACTATGAGAGTTAAAAAATCCAAATATGAAGTATAGAAAAGATCATAATCATAGGTTTAGTTATAAAGTTCTTTTAGAGTTAGGGAACTATTAAAGAGGTATGTTCATAACTTTCACTACTTACTTATAACAGATGGGGAAGAACCTAAAATCTCAGAATAATTGGGTACACTCAGTGATTATGGAAATTGGTAGTTATCTATGAAAGGGGAATTTGATTATTTTTATTCCAATTATGCCTACAAGATAACAACATTACCACCAAGGGATAAAGTGCATTCAAACAAGTGGATATTATAGTTAAAACAAGAAGTTGATGGGAGTAAGAGGTGAAAGGATAATTTTATTATTGAAGGATTCAGATAAAAGGAAGAGGTATATTTCTTGGAAATATATTCATAACTAGTTAAACACACTACCATTTGAGTAGTATTAAATATATTTATCGCTGATGATTTGTACTTAAAACAAATAGATGTAAAAATGTGTTCTTTTATGGTGATTTGGAGGATTAAATTTTCATTAAAAACTT
Source organism: Viscum album (assembly GCA_963277665.1). Taxonomy (NCBI): domain Eukaryota; kingdom Viridiplantae; phylum Streptophyta; class Magnoliopsida; order Santalales; family Viscaceae; genus Viscum; species Viscum album. The sequence continues at coordinate 227,151,550 of OY728123.1, read as the reverse complement.
TTGGGTCACATGAAGGGTGATATTGTCTTCAATATTTTCTCTAATCCCTCTAATAGTAATCATAATCATATTTAATCTAGTAAATAATTCATTGATAGTATCATCCTCCAACATTCTGATATTTTTAAACTATTATTGACTAATCTGTATATTTTCTTTGTTCACCTTCTTATTTCCATCATAAATTCTATGAATATTATTTTAAATAGAATTATCAATCCTCGATCCCATGAATTTGGTCAACTAATTTTCTAATAAAGAAGATAATAAAACATTTTTGACCTTCCCATAATTTTCAATATTTATTAGGTTAGTAAGATACCACACACATTCTTCACCTAACAAATTGAATCCATTTTGAATAGAATCAAGAACATCAGTCCCCATAGAAAGAATGTAAGGTACCATTCTCCCTTTCCAAGAGTGAAATCCTTTCCCATCGAACTTTTTTATGCTTTTACTATTTAGGGAATTGTGTTGATACATATTAGATAATTTATATAAAAGAGAGTATACTTGTTCTTTGGTACCAATTATTGGATCACATGAAGGGTGATACATTCTGGGAGGGGTTTAATTAGTGTGCATAGAAATTTCAAATCCCTTCATCTCTCTTAATTTTATTGAACCTCTCTCTAAATATACTCACTGATGAAGATATAATAATGAAATAGTAATTTTTTGATGATTTTAACCTCCTTGAGGATGAATAATCCCTCAATGATACATGGTTATCATTCCACATGCATAGTCCCCTTATTATTATCAAATGGAACTTGAGAAAGGTTTTTACCATGAACTCATTCAATTTGATGGCCCTAAATACACACAATCTCTCATAAATAGATAACTAATGGAACCTTATGAAGAATTATCACATATTATTATATGATCCTCCACACAGACTTTAGATGATTATCTTCTTTCTATTTTCATAGAAATATCTAGTGGTTGTTCTTAGTTATTCTTCTTTTGTATAGTAGGGTATCATTTTTTTATCACAGAATAATAGACATTTATTTCTTCATTTAACCTTATTTATATTGACAAAAATATTGATTGATTACTATTTCCATAATCCTTATGGATAACTCTTTATATTATTATAGTCTTGGAGTTATTCAAACCCGTAATATTCAAGTCAAAGATTCATTCAAACATTCCTTTAAAACCTACAAAAGACTCAAGATTTATTCTTTCATGTAATAATTCAATTATCACTTTCCTAATTCACTACATTTATGAAATTCACATAGTAATATTTAAAACACTTGAAGCCTTAGGGTTTAAACTTCCCATGATATTCAAATAATCAAGTGAAAATATCTCTACAAAACCTATGAATTTTATTATTTTGAATATTTCCACATGTATGGTATCATGCATCTTTTCCACATGGAAATCACCTTAGTCTCTTATCATCATACTTGAATCTTGATTTTCATTCATAATTATGATGCATAATCCTTGAATAATATGTTAAATGGATCATATGATTCTATATAATCCTTGATGATAGCTCAAACACACTCTCTAATTCACAGTTCTTCAGAATATTCATATTCTAGAAACATTACTCTACACCCACCTAGTTTCTCATGAATTTTCAAAAGTGTGTAACCTTCCATTTAAGAATAGATAGCATGTTGTAAAGATACCACACATATAATCCTGGATCGACCACATATATTACTTCAATCAACTGCACCATCTTGAAAAACCTCATGATCAAACTCCATCGATTGTGCTAGTTGGATCAACCACATGACCACCATTTAGATCAACCATGGGATAAAATTGGATCGATCATAAGTCTAGATTGACTATATGAAAATATTTAGATTGAATTCATGGATAAAATCAATCGAACATGAATCTATCAAGTGACTATGTGAACAATTTGGGTTTTATCCTTTCATAGCTCCCTAGAATATCTAACTAGATCTTCTCAATCATTATCTACACCACATGAGGATAGATTAAAATTCTCTCCTACTGCCTATTGCTCCGGTGCTTTCTGGAAGCATCTCTATTGTCCTTGGATCTCTAATTCCTGATAGTGGTTCATATTGGCCCTCTCTACCCTCTTTCAAGGAGTTCCTTCTACATTCTCTCCATGGGAATGATTTGGCACAGGATTTCTCATCGGTGGACCTGATGGTGGAATCTTCTCTCTCAGAAAATGGATGTCTCGTGCTGGCTATCTCGACTTCATCTTTTGTGGTAGAATCCAAGGATCTTCAGTGGACTCTGATATCTAGAATCATTTCATACAATCATCCTTTATATTTTTCTTGGATTTCGTCCAAAGATGGGGCCTTGGTCTTCTAATATTAGTTTTGATCCTGAACCGAAATGTGTTCTATGTCATTCTGGTGTCTAGGGTAGATTTTGTTAAAGCTTGGAGTAGGATCCCCACTTTATGTGGGGATATAGAGGTTTTCCCTTTCTCGATGGTCAATGGATGTTCATTCCAGTAAATAAATCCCTTGCGCGGTGTTCTGGATCTTGAATCTAGGGATCCCTCTTCCCCTCATGAATGAGTCCTTTCTAAAGGTTATTGGGGATTTGCTGGGGTCATTTATGTGCACAGACAAAAGGAAAACCCGTCTGGAGGAGGCATCAGTTGCGAGGATCAGTGTCAATATGGACATTTCTCGCTCGCTTTAGGATCACACTGTGATTCGGATCTAAGGGAAGTAGGATCATCTTCAACCCCTGATCTACCCCACTTTTCCTAGGTTCTTCTCGTTCTGCCACATTTCTAGTCATTACCTGCAAGATTTCTGCAAAGTTCACATGGAGGCTCCCTGGTTTCAGAAGACCCTGAGGGCTTCGGCATGACTATCTCACTCATAGATACCTTCAGGCTCGGTGGATCATGATCGAGGTAAAGGTTTTGTCTTCTATCCCCCTGCTCAGGCTTCCAAAGATTCCTTATATAAGTAATCTCCTAGTCTCATCAGGTGATCTACCCCCAGTCGTGATCTGGTTTCTTTCAATAGAGGCATGGGTGGGGATCCTCTTCTTCAATTTCAGGATGAGGTTCTCCCTTCTGTATGGGAATCTCTCAGTAATTCAAACTGGCTCTATCCTTTATCCTTTGAGCCTTGGGTTTCTTCTTGTATTTTCATTTCTAAGATCCTTATTTGGGAACCCAACCCAGAAAAATATAAAGCTTCCCTACCTTCCTCGTCTATGGAGCTCTCCCTTCTACCTGTTTCTTCTCTGCCAGTGGTGTCTTCCCTGCTATCATCACTTGTACTGATAGTGTCCTCATCTCATCCACACTCTCCACCAGCAATGTCAGGGACTACATAAAGGAATTTTGATAATCATTGCTTCTTCTCTCTATAGTTCATCAGAAGGGAGGTGTCCAGGGTTGTGCGGCCTCAGGTTGTAGTTTAATCAGAAGTGCATAGTGGTATGCACACCCGATCTCAATCTAAGTCAGGGTCCATCATATCTCTTCTATCGTCTCAACATGTCAAGGTCCAAATCCAGACATGCTCATTTTAATTTTTAGGGTTCTAATCTGGAATGCCTATGGTATGGGGGCTCGGGCGAAAATTGATTTCATCGTTAATGAACTTTATAATAACTCTGTATCTATGATAGAGATTCTTCAACCAAAGAAGGTGTCCAGAAAAATTAAGTAGTTTTCTCAAAGTCTTAGAGTATATGGTTTCATGCATGGAGATCCTCCCAATTCTCATGTTTGGCTATTTTGGAAGGACCACATCATAGTCGAACTTCTTAGTGTGTCAGATCAGTTTCAAGCCACAAAACTTTCTGTAGGGATGCAAGAGTTTCTTTTATACTTCATTTATGCCTAGTGTAATTCATAGGACATAGAGTCTTTGTGGCATGATTTATATGGTCTAAATCATGATAACTCTCCTTGTATTGTTGGGGGAAATTTCAATATTCTTGCGTATCCTAAGGAGAAATGAGTGGGAGGCACTTTTCCCTGGAGTGCCAACCAATTTATGTTCTCATTTATAGCTAGAAACAGCCTTCTAGATGTGGGCTTTGAGTGGGATAACTTTACCTCATGCAATAAAAAACATGGAGGAAGACGCACCTAGTGTCATCTTGTTCGGTTATTGATGAATGAGGCTACTATCTCTTTGTTCTCGGACACTAAAGTCACTCACCTAGTTCAGTTCGTCTTTGATCACTCTCCACCCTGCATCTCCCTGGGTTCAGGTTCACTACAAGAGGATCGTATCCATTTTTCAATGTTGTGGTTGGAGAAACCATGTTTCATCAACGTGGTTAGGGAATCTAGGAATCTCCATCATCTGGAGAACCTGTGGATTACTATTCATAATATTCTAAGGAGGGTAAAACATCTTTTATGTAGCTAGAGGAAGGTTATCCCCGTGCGTTATCAACATATGCATGAGATCTATAAGATGGTTGATAGCATGGAGGCTCTTTTCGAATAGGAATGGAATGAAAATCTATTTAATGAGTTAAGAATTAAGATGGATCACCTTATTGATGTCATTTTGAGGAAGGAACATCTGTCTAGAGAATGAGCTAGAGTAAAATGGATTCAATAGGGGGATTGAAATCCTGTTTTTTTCATGCATGTATTTGGGAACAACATTACATGAAGAGACCAAATCTCCTCTAGTAAGATGGATCTTTCTCCAATGGCTATGATGAGTTGGGGGCTCTGGCCAATGGAATCATCAAATATTTACCTGTAGGCCCCAATCCTAGGATGGATGGAGGGTTCTAATAGGTGCTGATGATATTTTTAGGTCATCCCGAGAAGTGTATCGAAGGAAATTGATGAGTGCTTGAGGAGGACACCGGAAGAAGATGAAGTGTGTGAGGAAATCTAGACTATGAACCCAGATAGTGAACCAAGGCTCGATGGAATCCTAGAATATTTTTACAAGGTTACATGGGCCATTGTCAAAGGGGATCTTGTGAGAGGAGTGTAGGACTACTTCTAGGGGGATTTTCCACGCGTTTCCTGTGCCACCAAGATGGTCTTAATACCAAAGGTGAGAAATTCATAGTCTATTGACCAGTACTGACCCATAAGTATGTGAAATATACCATAAAAGTCCTTGTCCAATATTATCAACAAAAGGATGGCCTCCCACTTGAATACCTAGATGGTTCCAGAACAACATGGTTTTATCAAAGGGTAATCAATTCAGTGTGCAATAAGAGTGGTGAAATAAATGGTTAGTGGCATCAACAACAAGTCTTCTGGGGTAAATTTTGTGTTTAAATTAGACATGAGTAAGGCCTACGACAGGCTGAAATGGGGTTTTATCTTAAGGTTTATGGCTTGTATGTGGTTCTCCACCTGGACTAGTGACCTCATTTTCTAGTGCTTCATCTTGGAATGGATGTCAACTTCATTTATGGGTAAGCAATTTGGTTTTTTCAAGGCATTTTGTGGCCTTAGGAAATTGGACCCTCTTTCCCCCACTCTTTTCATTCTCTCACAAAATGATCTTAGTTACTATATTTTGTGTGGCCTTTGCACTGGTAAAATCCTCCCTATAGAAATAGGCATGTCACAAGGGGTATCTCCCACTTGATGTTCACAAATGATTCAATTTTGTTTATTAATGTAATTAGGAGGTCATTTCAGGGGCTGAATGGAATTCTAGGGGACTAATGCAAGTGGAGTGGATAGGTGGTGAATAGGGAGAAAAGCCTTTACTATAAAACCAGGAATGCTTTGGAAAGGAGGGTAAGGGATCTGGACACCAGCCTGAGTATGAGGAGAGGATCTATGGAGTATATTGAGGTGTTGTTAAATCATTTTTCTCTTAGAGTTCATCATTTTGAAAAGATATTTAGAAATATCACGGGTCGCATCTACAACTAGAAAAACCAATTCTTATCCTTTGGATAGTGCATAACTCTTGTTAATACTGTTCTTGTTTCCATTACCATGCACTTCATGTCTACCCTGATGGTCCCTAGTAGTGTGATCGTCAACTTGGAGAGGATTGTATTGTATTTCATGTGGTATGGGAATATAGAGGACAAGTATCACTGGGCTTCAGGGAAGCATCTTTTCAGACCACTCTCTGAAGGGGGTATCAATTTGAGAAGTGTCACCTCGACCATGAAAGGGCTACACGCTAAACTCATGTGGGAGGCTTTGGAAGGGAAGACGTTATACGGCAGGATGATGCAAGAAAAATATGTCCTTCTCGTTAATGAGTAGTGATTGTTTCCTTCTAAGATATAGAACCTAATCCACCCAAACGTAGATACATTGCGACAACACTCTCTATGGATGGTGGGAAGAGGGGATATCGAATTTTTGGCATCAAGATTGGGGGTAGGAAGTTTGTGGTTATAGGGTTGTCTTGCTCCGAATCTCTCTTTTAGAGAGGCTAGTGGTCATCCTAGGTTTCTTCAAGCCATTTTGGATGAAAACCAATGTGCATCCTTTAACATTGTAGTTTTTAGTGAGGACCCTAATAGACTCATTTTTACGGGATCCATGTCGATTGAGTTGTCGATCAAGACCTATTCTTGTCTAAGGAGGGATTTGAATACTGAAGACTCGTGGGGGTGACGTTTTGGTGCAAGGATATTCCATATAAATTTAATTTCTTGTTGTGGAGTGTGAGAAATGAGGCCCTTCCCATAGAAGAGAACATCCAATGCATGGGCATGAGCATGGTTTCCAGGTACTGGTGTTGTAGAGATCCTAAACAAGAAATAGTGGGGCACCTCTTCTTTGATAGTGATTGGTACATATGGGTTTGTCAAGTGTTTAGGGATTTCTATGGTTGGAATCGTCATGGAGGGGTACATGATATCTTTTTCAACACGTGGTTTCAAGGACCTAGCAATCTTGGTCATGTGTAGAAATCTAGGGTGGTCATTATTATAGCGGGTTTTTGGACGACATAGAAGTCTAGGAATGATAATTAACACAAAAACATCAAGGGATCTCAGATCAGCATTATCTTTAAAATAAATAATAATCTTCTGGACCTGGTCAGGTTGTGTGCTGATAGCTAAGTTGATCCGTCTATAAGAATGAACATCTCAAACTATTTTCTTTCCTGCAAAAATAGAAACCCAAGGCAGTGACATTGGGTCGTGTGGCATCCTCTTAGTTGTGGGATCAAGCTTAACATTGACGGGTCTCTTCTTAGGGGTTATATGTGAGGTGGTGGAGTCATTAGGGACCATGAGGGGTTTGTTCTCATAGCCTTCTCAACCTTTTATGGTAATGGTGATGCTTTTCAGGCAGAGGCTCATGCTATGGTCATGGGTTTGGAGCTATGAGTACAAATAAAAATCATGCTTAAGGTAGTGGAGACATATTCCTTGATCCTCTATAAAGCACAGTCGAGAAAATCTATTTTCCCATGGAACATTTTGTATATAATTAGGATGTGTAAATAGGTCATGGGTAACCACATGCTGATCACTCATACTTGGAGGGAGGGGAATATGATAGTGGACTTCTTGCCATCTATGGAATCCCTAAATCAAAGTATTTCTTTCTTCCCCAGCTTAGGTTCATTTCCTTATATGGGGATTAAATTTTTTGTTAATTATGCTCTAGGCCTGCACTATTTTAGACCTCCATGATGCTTTTGTCTCTCTGTTTTTTCAAAATCAATAAAAATGATAGTTTCCAGTTTGGTTACCTTTCTGTATCAAGTTGGTGACCTTTATGTGTCACTTTATCTTTATCTTTAATATTACATAGTACATGAATATTCAAATAAAATAAAGACTTAATCAATCACATCAGTACTTAATCCAAGTTTTTATCAATAATCCATACCTTTTCACTTATTAGAGATATTTTTCACAACTTCAATAGAAAATGTCATAATTATATGAAGATTGGTTCAATAATCATCACACTTAACATATATTGAAAAAATAGCATCATTATTTATAGTTTGATCAAAATAAATATGTGTTTTATAATCTAAAATATAATCTATATGGTTTGAAGCAAGCACCAAGACAATAGAACCTAATATATGATGCTTTCAGGGTTGAAAATTGTTTCATGAGGATAAAATTTTATCATTGTTTATACTAGAAGGTGTGGAAGGGTGACTGTTTTATTTTCTATATCATTTATATTTATAATATGTTATTAGTAGGAATAATCATTCAATACATTAAAGGATGTAAATGTGTGTTGTCTGAATGTTTTGAAAAGAAATTTCTTAGAATAACTAAGAAGATTCTTAGGATAAGGCTTTAATGAGACTGGGATACTTGAAGTTTAGTTTTTTATTGAGGGATTATATATATATATATATATATATTAATCAAGTAGTTTTTAATTATTGGATTTAAAGTGGGTTCAACCCCTCTTTTTGGATACTTCAAAATTTCAAAGGAACAAGCACTGAGATCAGAAGATAAAGTGAGATACAAGGATAAAGTTCATTTTTCTTTAGTATCTAGAAGGTTGATGTATATTATGGTATGTACTCAGCTGAACATTCCCAATCTAGTAGGACACATTAGTAGATACATGGTATTATAATGGAAAGTGCACTAGGAATTTTCCAAATGGATCATTACATATCTCAAAGGCATGGAAGATATATCCTTATGCTTTGGGCTGTCTGGACCATTTCAAGGGTTTTTAGAGACTAACTGTCACAACCTGGCCCTTATTTTCTCTATCATTTTATTTACTATTTTATTTTTATTTTTATTCTTTAGGCTCAAATATTTATTTTTTAAAAAAATTTAAATTTCAAAACCTTATACATATCACATGATTTGGCTGCACGATTGTCCAAGTTGTGTGACACCCATGTGATAGGGGTCTATAACTTAGCAAGTTCATTTCACATGATTGGTGCATATTTTTCCCAACTATGTGTTTAACCAATGTGGGTGACCTATGTTCCCAGTGAAGGGTCACATGGTTGGTTTATAGTTTTTCCAACTATACATCCAAATCGTGTGACTTACCCAATGATTTAAAAATTGAATTATTATAAAAATTCCCCTTATTATTTAAGACCCTAAATTGGGTTTTTTATCCCCCATTAAACTAAGACACTTTATGAGTCTAAGTTAGGACCCCCACTCTTGACTACCTCCTCCATATACCTTGGATTTATTTCCCTACTCCTTCAATTTTGAGTTTCAAGCCTTCCAAGATAGGTTTTTTTCCTCCTCTTCCTCCTTTTTTCACTCCCTCCCTCTTGTTATATCTTCTTATTATTCTTCGTGTGTCCATGATAGGTCAACACCTAGGTGTGTTTTTTGTTATAATTTATTTTAATTACTTTATTTGGTGTTAAATGGGTTCTTTAAGTCTTTCTCCTTCCATAATAAAAGGTTTCATCATCTTCCCACTCATTATAGGTAGGTTCTTCCATGTTTTTTTCTTTATATTTAAATATAAATTATTCTTGGGATTTCTAAATATCATACCATAGAAATTATTTATGATATTTATTATTTTTACTTCTACAATTTTTTTCTAAAATGTATATGTATTTTGAATGGGTTTATATAAACTTTAAACTATTTTCTAAAGGGGTGATTGTAGGCAATTTCTTCCACATTGGAAGTTTATGTCTGCTTTGGGATTGTTTTTATGTTCCTTGATGGATTTTACTATTTTTGTTGTATATATAATGTTTTTTTAGTTTTTTTTAATTTTATGTGGTTTATATAATTTAATGGTTTTAAATTGAAGTTTCATCCTTGGTTTCAAGATATTTCTAAATTCTTTTTGTTCATCAAATGTCTCATGTTGTGTTTAGTAGTTATACATATATGAATGGGTATATATATGTATATATGTACATATTCACAAAAAATACGTTAATATAGTCATTAAAATATTTTTACTACAATAAACATATTTTTTAAGAAAGAAACACTATGTTCGATAGCGTACATGATATGCCACATCGAGCTTAAATGAAGAAGTAAATATTATTATTTAAATATTACCATTATATCCTAGATGTTAAAATGGTGGAAAGGAAAAGTATTAACTGAATTAGGAAAATATAGTTTACACATATAAATATTATTCTTTTAAAAATTAATTATAAATTAATGTAATACCATTTTTAAAATAAAAAGGGAATGTCTTTCTAAAAAATTATTTAAATGTGAAAAGGTGTATTTTATACCAATAAGTTAGTAAATCACTCTTATTGAATTATATTAAGTAAATATATATTAAATTTATTTAATTTAATGTTATAAATTCATTTTATATATTTACAATACATGATGCAAAAAAATCAATTTTATGCATAAAAAGAGAATTTTTTGAAAAAAGGCAGTTTACCACCTTTTAATGGAAAAATCATTTTTAATATAGTTTTTGACAATTTTATAAGTTAAATTTGACAAAATAAACTTATTATTTGAAATATTAGCATTAAAAATTACTTTGGATTAATTTTTGGTATTTTTATGATAAGATTTGTTTTTTAATGAATAGTGAAAAATAATGCATTTTAATTCAAAGTAGCTTTTCGTCTAATTTATATATATAGCTATACTATAATTTTAATTGGTTATAAAGTATAATTAAATAAGTTTTTATAATTTATTAAATTTAGGTCATTTTAATAAATTTTACATTGAAATTGGATATTAAAACATTGAGATCTTTTAATCATTTTTACATTAAAACTCATTTTCTCATTCACTTAACAAGATTAAATTTTACTTAATTTTTGAAAATTATGGGTTTTGAATTTATAAAAATTTATTCCATATTTGGAATCATAAGTTCCAAATTAGTTAAATTTTCCTCTTTTATTTTTGTACTTTAGGAATAGTAATTTTAGTAATACTTTTATTACTGTAATTAAGGGTAAATCAGGTAATTAAAGGTAAAAATAATATTATAACTAATATAAATTCACACTAAAACTTGTCCTAATTTCATTTTATGGGTTTATATTGACAAAAATAATCTTTATTTTAAATTTATATCATTTTTAAGACACTTGGGAGTGAGTAAGACATTAATAATATTATATTCCAAGAGAAGACAAATTTTTTCACGTCCTTGTATTTATAAATTAAAGCATTTTAATAAGGGGAAATATAAGATATATCTTCAACTATAAATATTATTTAGAAATAAAAAACTTTTAGCTACATCATATTAATTTATTTATTATTTTTAGTAATTAAATAAATAAATTAAATGGTGACACAATGATGATGCAGTAAATGCTTAATTAATGAACGAATCAAATAAATGATATTGTAAATATTAAAGTAAATATAATTTGGTATAATTTAAGTCATACATTAACTTTTTTTTATAAATTTTACATCTTAGGGATGTTTTAATGGAATTTTTTTGAAGATATCAAGTTGTCATGATATTTTTAAAAATTTAACTAATGAATAGCGTAAAAAATGACACTATTGATATTTTAAAATAAATAATATTTTATTAAATGATATAAAATTTATGAAAATCCCAATTTCAAAAAAAAATATTTTTATAATTCATTAAATTTCATAAATGACTCATTTATTTGTCTTTTTTCATTTTATAGTAATTATATTACCCCTCAAAGTGTAAATTACATGATATCATGGTAAGAATTAATAATGGTTAAAACAAAAAGATAAGGACTACAAAATAGTCAAAAATTATCTAATTTTAATTTTATGAGGTAAATTAAACCCAAAAAAATAATATATTATAAAAAATAATTTTTTATCCATTTGGAATAAAAAATTATTTTATATTAAATTAATATTTTGAATATTTACAATAGTGTCCCTCCCATCTCCTATAAAAGGGAACTCATTCTTATCTATTCATCACACTTACATACCCAATTTATTTGGAAAATATATACCCAAATTCCTTCCTAGAATCCCTCCCCATATTCTCTAGGCCCCAGTTTAGGTAGAAAACTAACCTTAGAGGTGTTAAGGTGTTAATTAAAGGAGATTGTCTAAAGAAGAGGTATAACTTTAAATTTTGTGTTTCTATTTTATTTCTTCTTCCACTTACTTAAAATATTCTTTAACCATGATTAAATAATAACTATATTATCCTAAATATACAAAGCTTTAATTTGTTAATATCTTCACCTTAATATATCTTTAATTCCATCAAATGGGAAAATAATTGTCGTTCGTGTGTGTGGCGAACTACCACCTCACAAACCGATATAATTCATTTTCCATCACCATCTCTCACAAATGGTTATAATGATGGAATTAAATTTTATATATTATATTAATGAAATATTTATCATTATGAAAATATAATATATATTTTACTTTCTTACCTTTCCATGCACAAGAAAATAATAATGTCGTTTGTGCATACGTGTAAACTATCACCTCCATGAAGTGATGTGATTATTTTTTTTCACCAAATTACATATATGATATATATAAGAATATATAAATTCTTTATATTATATTATTATCATTATATATTGATAAAATTATAATTACCTCATTTTTATAATGACCATTGAAAAATGGAAACATCACTCATGTGTACGTACGTCCTACTGTCTCTATGATTATAAAATTATTCATTTTTCATAACCATACATAAATGGTTTGATGTAAAAGTATAATTAATGTATAAATTATATTATTATGTCATGAATATTATTTTTTTGATGATGGAAAAATTACCTCTTTGACTTTATATGACTTACCAATTTGATTTTGGACTCAAATACTGAATATCGTTAAAACATCCGACATGAACATTCATAATTAAATAATTTTTATAAAGTGGTGTAAAAGGAATAATAAACATGAAAAATATTCTTAAAAAATTAAATAATTAACATAAGTTTATTATTCAGGAAGATAAATAACATACATGATAAATCGAACTCAAGGTAAGGGGTTTCATCTCAATCTCCTTTCATTGAGGCATTTCTTGATGATATGCACCTTTATTATTTTCTAAGGTTTATATACAGCTAATATGACATTTAATATCCAAATTTTATATATAATAATGTTAATTAATGTTTTGTTAAACTTATTCCTTCATTGAGATTATGATTTAAATGTTCAAAGTGGTATGAGACACTTTGAATGTTTAAAGATTTAATTATTAAATCTTTTTATCCACATTAATATTCATGATATTATTTTAAATTTTTATTTATAAAAGGATTATAAATTAAATTTTATTAATTTCATTCAAAGGTTTTAAAAAAGTAATCTTTTTATGTTTTCGATATTAAATGTTTGACTTTTTTTTAAAAACCTCTTTAAAAGTTACTCTTTGAACTATTTTTACAAAATCCAAAATAAATATTTTTTAAAAATATTCATCATGAACATAATTTCTAGATTTTATGTATATTTAATTTTTTGATGATTCCTTTATCAGTTTAAACTTTTATTTTCAAATAAAGAATTTTTATTTTTGATTGTGCGGCTTTGTAAAAATGATTTCAAAGTGAAAATGTTATTTTTTCTCTATGATTGTTTTATGTGTTACAATTATATAATGGTTCTTGGGAATTATTTATGAATATAGGTGATTTCATGATAAATATAAGGTGGGTGAGCTTATGATATCTCTCCAATGAATTGGTTAATGATAAGAAGTTAAACGGTTGGGTTTCTCATAACAGATTTAGGGAAAATACAGCGGTGGGTATTCCAAATATAACAATGAAGGTTACTTCATATGTAGCGGTGAAAGATAAAATGTAAGAGTGATATGGATGCCACAATTTTCCTTTATGATTTATTTTTTCTACTAAGTTTTAAATAAATTATATGATTTCTTTATGTAAGTTAATTATCTTTTGTTTTATGGGTGAAAAGTATAACTTTATGAAAAAATTTTCATGATTATTCTTGGTCTAATGGTTTATTTTGTTCTTTTATGTACCTTACTAAGATTTTTGTGCTCATCCCAAATTTTTAAATATTTTTATAGTTCTTAATATTGGTAAGGAAAAATAATATTTCATGATGAATGAATTGAATATGTGTCTTGAAAAGAAGTCATTTTTTAAAGGTTTCCTTTGGTTGAAAAGGTGGATACTTAGTATAATTGTCCACATGTAATGTATCGGTCTAATTTTTAATAGTTCATCCTAATTATATAAAACTATAAACTTAAATTATTCTCTAATGTTAATTCTAGTTCAAAAACACTAGAATAAGTTATGTTTATGGTTAGGTATCTATAATTGGTATAAAATGATGTTTTAGACAACTTTGGAGATTAGGATTTTTCTTAAGAGTTAAGGATATCATCAATAGTATATAATTATTATGTTGATTATATTTTTAGTGTCTTATAATCCCTTTTAAGGCTTTATGTTATGAAATTTAAGGTGACTAATGATATTTTTATGAAATTAATTTTTGAGGTAATTATGGGTTATTTCATTTTGGGATAAAAAATGAAAGATATTTGATAACCATTGAGGTTACAACATGATATGTAAATTTTTATGGACTTTAGAATTTTTTGGTAATTTTATAATAATCATATAGTTTTATAAGAATAACAACCCACATGATGTGTAAAAACCCGTCGAATCCAGCAAGGTCGCAAGTTTTGAACCCCCAACCGAAGGGTGACAAGTGTGCATCACCTACCACTGGCCTACATGAAGTCTCGTTTAGTAGGGATTTTTAATTTTTAAAATGATTTAATGAATGAATAATAAGTTGATTTTGGGAACAATTTTTTATCATATTGTTAAAATGATTTAGGGAATTAAGTGATAAATTTTGTTTCATAAGACATTTATTATTTTTGGAACCATATATCAGGTAAATAGAATACTATGGTATTTTATTTAAGGAATAAAGGTTGAGTTATATTTTGGAATAATATATGTTTATATTGTTGAATTATGGTGATTTCAATTATTTATGTAAATAGTTATCATATCTCAAGGATTACTTAGTCTTTTACTTTTTGTAATGAGACTTCAAGATATATTGATGTTATTTGGGGATAATTCTTAAAATTTATCTTGCAAGACTATGTTATCAAATCCTTCTAAATTTTAGAGATTATCTTTATTATTTAAAAGGTTTATTATTTTTTGGGAATTATCTTATATTATCCTAACCATTTTGTTTTTTATTAATGTTTCAATACAAGAGGAATAGATAGATAATCTTTTTTGTATTGATTGATTCTCTAAAAGTTGATTCTAGTACTTTAGGCATGACAAATTCAACTTAAATACTCATAATTTGGATAAAAAGAAGAGTTTTTGGTGGAATGTTATTAGTATGAGTTGTAAAAAAAATCATCAGCAATATGAAAAGGATCTTAAAACAAAAATGTTCTCCATTTGATTTTCTTACTAAGAAATGAGTGACCTTTTAACCCATCATGGATTTATGGTTTTGTGATTGTTAACTTTCTCATGACCATGTACTCTATAACTCTCTATCAGAACATGATAGTTAGTTTTTTCATTCATATACATGTTTTTATACATGCAAGCCTTCTATTTGTTATCTCGGGTGACCTTAATACTTCCCTTCATTTATTTTAAAGTAGAGGCTCCATTTATCCTTTTTCTGATGTGGGAGTTGAATAAAGATATTTTGAAAAGTAAAACCTTTATTATTCAATCCCAAGATCAATTTTTTAGGACACAATTTATTAAAGTGGGAGAATGTAACATCCTGATTTTATTAAAAAATAAACCCTATGTTCGATAACATACATGATACGCCACATCTAGCTTAAACCAACAACTAAATATTATTATTTAAATATAAGCATTATAAGCTACTTGTTAAAATAGTGGATATGAATAGTATTAAATGAATTATAAATATATTATTTACACACACACACACATATATATATATATAATTCTTTGAACAATTAATTATAAATGAATGTATAACATTTTTTAAAATAAAAAGGAAATTTTTTCATGAAAGATTATTTAAATGTGAAAAATTTTATTTTATAACAATAATTTAATAAATCACTCTTATTGGATTATATTAATGAAATATGTATGAAATATATTTTGTTTAATGTTCTATATTCATCTTATGTTTTTTCTATAGATGATATAAAAATAAATTCAATTTTATTCATAAAAAGAGTATTTTTCAAAAACAAACAGTTTTACCGCCTTTTGATGGAGAACCCATTTTAAATATATTTTTTAACACTTGTATAAATTATATTTGAAAATATAAACTTCTTTTAAATAATAGTATCAAAATTTAATTTGGATGAATTTTTTTTATTTTTCCGATAAGATTCATTTTTTAATGAATAGTGAAAAATACTACATTTTAATTCAAAACTGCATTTTTTGTCTAATTTATTTATATATTTATATTATCCTTATGATTGGTTTTAAAGTATAATTAAATACATTTTTTGTAATTTAATCCAATTTAGGTCATTGGAATTAATTTCACCTTGAAATTATATATATAAACTTTATGAACTTTTGAATGTTTTTACTTTAAAACTCATTTTCCTATTCCATCAATGGGATTAAATTTTAATTAATTTCTACAAATTATGTTTTTAGAATTTGTAAAAAATGAATTCCATATTTTTAATCATAAGTTCCAAATTATATAAATATTTCGCTTTTTTTTGACATTGTGAATAGTAACTTTAGTAATATTTTTATTACCACGGTTAAAGGTAAATCAGGTAATTAAAGGTAAAAATAATATTATAACTAATAAAAAATCACCGTAAAACTTATCCTAATGTTATTGTATGAGTGTTTTTCAAATAAAATAATCCTTTAGTTGAATTTATATCCTTTATAAGCCACTAGGGAGTGAGAAATACATTTATAATATTATTTTCAAATAGAAGACAAATTTTGTCACATCCTTATTTTTATCAAGTGTTTTCAATATGGGGTTATACATGGGATCTCTTCGGCTATAAATATTATTTAGAAATATAAAATTTTTACCCACATCATGGTAATTTATATATAATTTTTAGGAAATAAATAATAAAATTAAATGTTGAAACAATGATGATGCAATAATTTCTTAATTAATGAAAGAATAAAATAAATTATTTTGTAAATATTAAAATAAATATAATTTCATATAATTTATGTCTTACATAAATTTTATGGATAACTTTGACATGTTAGGAATGATTTAATGGAGTTTTTTAAAATATATCAATTTTTACAATATTTTTAAAAAGTCAACTAATGAATAGTGTCGCAATTGACACTTGAAATTTTAAAATAAATAATATTTTATTAAATGATATAAAATTAATAAAAAACCAAATTTTGTCCAAATTATTGGGATAAGTAATAAAATTTCACAAATAACTCATTTAGTGATCTCTTTTAATTTTATTGTAATTCTATCAACCCTCAATTTGTAAATTACATAATATCAAGGTAAGAATTAATACAGGTTAAAACAAAAGGATAAGGATTAAAAAATAGTCAAAACTTATCTAATTTTCATTTTTTGATTGGTATTCGACCCAAAATAACACTATTATAAATAAATCACTTTTTATTGATTTGTAATGTAAAATTAATTTATATTAAATTAATATTTTGAAAATTTTCAATAGTGCCCCTCCCCTCTCCTATAAAAGGGAACTCATTCTTCTCTATTCATAAAAATTGAAAACACTCTTGATTAGGATAATATGTACCCAAATACCTTCCTATAATCCCAACCCACATTTTCGAGGCCTTAATTTAGTCATAACACTCACCTTATAGGTTTAAATGTGTTAATCAAATGAGATCATTTGAATACAAGGTATTCTTTTTAATTAAGTGTTTCTGTTTTATTTCTTCTTCTACTTCCTTAAAATCTTCTTAAACTGTGATGAAATAATAAATACAGTATTATCAATATAATGAGATGTTATTATGTTAATATCATCACCTTAATCTATCACCAATTTCATCAAATGGTAAAATAATTCTCATTCATAAGTGCGTCGAACTACCGCCTCAAGAACTAATACAATTCATTTTCCATCACCATCTATCATGACTTGTTATAATGATTGAATTAATGTAACATCCTAGGAATTTATATAATAATATGTTTTCATATCTATTAATATTTTTTAATTTAATATTAATTTTAGTTTAAATGGTACACTATGTATGATAGTGTACTTGACATGCAAGAATGGGTTTCTCTGAAATCTTATGTTTCACACAACACTGAGTTATACAGAAAAATAATATAACAATAATATTATTATTTTAAATGGTATTTAACTCCTAGAAATTTTATTAGAGTAAATTAACATAATTAACTATATTATGATTTTATATATTTTTTAAATGTTTTTATATTTATCTAATTAATTTTAGAGGCTTAAAATGAGAATGAATCTAATTTTAAGCATAAAATACTTTAATATTTTTAAAATGTCATTTTACCACCTTTTAAGGGGTAACCTTTTTAAAAAATAGTTTTTATCACTTTTATATGTTATATTTTATAAAATAAACTTATTCTTTAGAGTAGGTACATCAAAATTTACACCATTTGAAATTTAGGTATTTTTCTGATAAAATCCATATTTTTATGAACAATGAAAAATACTTTATTTTATTTCAAAACTGCATTTTCATATAATTTATTTATATAGTCATATAGTACTTTTAACTGGTTTTAAAGTTTAATTGGATTAAGTTTTTATCATTTAATCTTATTATGGTCATTGGAAGTAATTTCACGTTTAAATTGGACATAAACAGGTGTCAATCTTTTTATGGTTTTTACATCTTAAAAACATGTTTTTTGGTTTTGAAAATGGAAATTAATTTCAAATTAATTTATTCTAATTATGTATTTTGAATTTGGTAAATTGGATTCCATATTTGGAATCATATGGTCCAAATTATGGAAATAGGTACCTTTTATTTTTGGATATTATGAATAGTAACTTCAGTAATTATTTTTATTTCCTATTGTTAAAAGGTAAATCAGGTAAATAAGGGTAAAAAAATAATATTATAATAATATAAAACTACCCTAAAACATGTCTTAATCCTATTATATGAGATATTTCCGACCATGATCATCCTTGGGTCTAATTTAGGACCCCATGGAGCCACTTGGGTGTGATAATGAACTTTTATAATATTTAATTTAAAGAAAATAGAAATATAACATAAACACGTATCTCCTAACAAAAATAATTTTAATTTGGTTTATATAAATGATATATTTGACTATAAATATTAATTATAAATATAAAAAGATTTTATACGTCATTTTATTTTATTTATAATTTTTAAATAGTAAATAAATAATTAAGTAAATATTGACACAATGATGATGCAGCGATTGCCTTATTAATGAAAATTTTAAATAAATGATATTATAAATATTAAAATAAATTTAATTTGAAAATTTTGATGTCATACATTAATTTTTTGGATGACATTGACATGTTAGAGATGATTAAATGTCTTTGTTTCTAACTAATCAAGTTGTTATGACTTTATCAAAAATTAATTTCTAAATAGTGTCAAAATTGACATAAATGAGTTTTTAAAACAAATACAATTTTAATAAATGATATAATAGTCCTAAAAATATAATATTCGACCAAATTACTTATATAATGTTAAAAATGTCATTAATGATACACTTTTTGTTCTCTTTTCATTTTATATTAACTATAGTAACCATATATTATGAAAATACAAGAATACATGGTAAGATTTGATGTTTTTAACTAAGGGTTAAAGGTAAAAGATAAGGTTAACTTTGTGACCTAAAAATGTCTAAAATATATTGGTTGAAAGGATTTAGACCCATCCCCATATTATCCTCAAAATATATTACTTTTTAACTATTATAATTTCAAATTAATTTAGTAATAAAATAATATTTCAAGACTTTCCTAAAGTGCTCATCATCCCTCTCATAAAAGGCCACCAACTCTACCCACTTACTCACACCTCTCAAGCCCCTTGGCTCATCAAACTTCTGAAAAAATATGCTCCCAACATCCCTACCTTCCACCTAGAAGCTTCAACTTTTAAATAAGTAAATTCAATAAATCCTTTTGTCTAAAATCAAAAGGAGTTACCCGATTTAGAGGAAATTAAAGAACGAACTAGACAAGTCATACTCAAGGTAAGGGACTTCATCTCAATCTCCTTTTATTGAGGAATTTCATGATAATATGCACCTATATTGTTTTATAAGGTGTATATACAACCACTATGACATTTCATATCCATATTATATCTATAAAAATGTTAGTTATTAAATCATGGAGATTAATATTTAAATGTTCAATGTTGTATGGGACGACTTAAACATTTAAATATTTAATTATTAAATGTTTTCTTCCTGATATTAAATTGCATATTTATTTATATGGGTATAAAATGAATATATAAGAAATTTTATGTAAATCTTCAATTTCATTCAAAGTTTTCACAAGGAATATTTTATAGGAATCATTTTACTTTCTTTACAAAATTATAAAAGAAATGTTTTTTAACGTATACAGCGACAATGACTTCTCTACTGCCATAACTGTTATTTGGTATTTTTATTTCTATATTATCCTTAATGTATTTAAAAATGAAAATAAATCCCTTATTCCATTATTTGGGTATATTGGTATTGAAAATGGGTTCTTAAAAGAAAATGGTATTTTTATACGGAAATGTTTTTATATGTGATTAGAAGAAGCCTTCAAAAATGGAGTTTTTTTATGAACGTATTTTATTCATGAAATGTTACATGAACATTATATTAAATGGGTGATCCTTATATAGCTTATAAAATGGTTTTATCCCGATTATATCTCATGGGTTAGCACGATATAGATTATACAAAGGGTTGAGCCCCTTTATAGCTCATGGGTGAGCCTAATATAGCTTATTCGAAGGGTGATCCCCATTATAGATCTCTAATTTGGAAGTCAACCATATGGTTATTCTAATTAGAAGATGTTTGAAAGTTTTTTATGCATATGATTATCTAAGACACCTAAAAATGTTTTAATTGCTCGCTAGTGGTTTTAGTGCTTTTCATTGAGTAAAAAGTATTAGTGTTATTCATGTGAAAAGGATGTGTTTTATCCGCTCAAAGAAAATTGAATGGGTTATTAGGTTTTAACTATACTAATGGTTTTTACTTATTTTTATGTCTCTTACTGAGCTTTTTGTTCTCATCCCATGTTTTTAAGTGTGTTCATGGGTTTTAAGGGAGAATAGATTCAAGTATGGAATCAAGGAAACGTTATGATGATTAAACATGAAAAGAAACCATGTTTCTTTTTAAAAAAAATATGTTATGGAAGAAATGGATACTATTGGAAGTGTCCACTTTGTATTTCTATATTTTTTTATGTAATAGTTTTTTCCTAATTCACTAAATCTATAAACCTAAAAATATCATCAATGTGAATTCTTGACTTAACTTAGGATTATGTAATGTTTAAATCCGGGGCCTTATAGTTGGTATCAAATGTCAGTTTAGATAAATTTATAGGTTAGGATGGTGTTAATTTCTTTAATTTAGAGGATTTTAGTTTATGGTTAAGTTGAAATGATGTATAATTTTAATATTACCTTGTTGTTTCTTTCAAACTATGTCTATTCATAATGGTTTTCCACATAGTAAATAGGAAAGCTGTAATGGGAGGGCATCGAGAGGAAAATAACCTTTCAAATCAAAAACATGAGGTGGTGATAATTGGAACTCAACAGTTTGTTGTAGTAATGGAGAAGTTGACTCAGGATATAAATGAAAGTGGTATCCACACACGAGATCATCCCGATCAACAAAAAAAAATATGTCATTAGTAGAACATTTTATGAGGCAACATCCCCCATCATTCAATAGATCATCTGAACCAGTGGTAGTTGAGGGATGGATCAATACCATGGAGAAGATATTTGAATTCATGTGATTTTTAAAAATTAAAAAGGTAACTATTTTCATCTATTGTTTTTAAGGGGAAGTTGATCTATAGTGGTTATTAGTTAAGAATGCTAGAGAGAAAAATGATCTTGATGCCATGGAATGGAAAGAATTGAAGGATATTTTCCTTGAGAAATATTTCCTTGAGGTTATTCGGCTTAGGATGCAGAAACAATTCTTGGAATTGAATCAAAATGATGGTCATTCAATTTCCACATATGGAGATTACTTCAAAATATTATACAAATATGTTTTGTATTTTATTTAAGACATTTATAGTAAAATTAATAGATATTACTTTGGATTGAAACCAAGTCAATGAAGATCTTTGGCCTCTTGAGAATTTATAAGTTATGAAAAAGTAGTTTGTTGTGCTGATAAAGTTGAAATGGAGTCTTCCCACACTTATGTTCCATGAGATAATAAGAGTAATAAATGGTCAAGGTTCCAAGAAATGGAGAAGAAACCAACTAATAATTATATAGGTAATCCGGAAACTTATTCCAAATGTGGTAAAATACATTTTGGGGAATGTATGTGAGGATATAAAAAGTTTTACTGGTTTGGTAAGTTTGGTCACAAGGTTTGTGACTGCAAAGAAAAGGGACCTGAATAGTCTAATAATGAGATAACAGATATCCAATATAAAGTAAAATTATTTAGTAGTAATGAGTTGGGATATTATTAAAATAAGTGTCTAAAGTTAATTACACAGGGTGGAAATCAGTGTGATAGGAAAAAAATTCTTGGAAAAATCTTTTGTTGCTGCTACATTTGATGTTGAGACATCTGGTGAAGTGATGGAATATCATAAGTTCTAGGTATTTTTTGAGGAATAACCATAAGATCAAGGTTTTGGACACACCTTCTAAGGTTTTATGTGATGTGATGTTAAGTTATTAAGTACTTTTCTAGGATATTTTTTGGGGGTTATGTTTATTTATGGATTTTTTATGTAGAAGTATGCATTTACTTTTAGACCTCAATTTTAATAAATTGATATCCTTTATGGTTTGTGTGATCTTTTATACTTAAGATTATTCTAAGGGATGCACATCATATTCTAGGAATATTATGAGGATGAAACTGTGCTTATAAAATAGAAATACATCAAATAATTATGCTTCTTTATTTTCTTATTCTATGAAGTAAATTAATTCTTCAACTCTATCAAAAGGATCTTAAAACAAAAACATTATTTTTTTAGATTCTAATTTTGTGGTAGGTGGTGATGTCGATGGGGCCTGTGTGAAAGGGGACAATACTATATGGTTGGGTCACAAGGAAGTCCCTATGTCCATGTAAGAGGCTGCTAATATAGATGGGTGTCTTGCCTTGATTGATAGTAATATGCCGGATCAAAGGAGGGGGAATGCTATTGGTTGGAACGATAATGCCTTGAAGAAAAAATGGAGAGATG
This sequence comes from Viscum album, assembly GCA_963277665.1. NCBI lineage: Eukaryota > Viridiplantae > Streptophyta > Magnoliopsida > Santalales > Viscaceae > Viscum > Viscum album. Next base: position 227,128,242 of record OY728123.1, on the reverse strand, counting down.
TTTTTGGGGGTAATAAAGAAAATGTGAGTGGTCCGTCCTGGCTTTCTTATAGTGACATTATACATAATGGGAACGAAAGGATGACTGAGTGTGAAGAAGTGATATCTGCTACACCAAGAAGAAGAAAAAGAAAGGGTTGCTCTTACCTACCGCAACCGGTGAGTACTAGATCTTCCTTTAAGAGAGATATCGGGGTGATTCTTGCTTTCAAAAAAGACAGCTTGGTCAAGCAAACTTTCCTAGTGCAACCTTTACTAGAATAGATCAGGAACTATGAGCAAAGTGATTACATTTTGCGGTGGAATAAATCGTCCTCTGAATGGGAATTGGCTACAGTATAAGGGGACTCTTGTGTGGGATGCAGATATGATTACGGGTATTATGATAAGTAGTCCCATGCTGGGTTGTTTGGTTTGTGGTTGTTCTACATGTGATTTTTTTGTGAGTGCTTCAAGTTTTGATCTGTTATGTGTTAAGGGTTTTGCAGTTTCTCACTTTTCCCAAAAGTGTTCGAAAATAAAAAAAATTAATTTTCAGTGGCTATCACTCTTTATTAGTCTTTGAGAGTTAGTTTTATCATTCATTTCCATGTTTTCCTATAGTGAACCCTAGAATATTATATCTCAGGTGGGCTGTGTATTTCTCTTTCTTTATTTTATGGTCAAAGTATTATTGACTCTTTTTCCGATGTGGGATTTTCAATGAAGCTTCTGAGTCAAATTTTGAAATTGGGAGGACACAATTTCCAAAAGGGGTAATGATGTAACATTCTAGGTATTTATAGAAAAATACATTTTCATATCTATTAATATTTTTTAATTTGATATTAATTTTATTTTAAATGGGACACTATGTATGATAGCATACTTGACATGTAACAAAGGGTTTCTCTAAAATATTACGTTGTACACAACACTGAGTTATACTAAAAAATAATACTACAATAATATTATTATTTTAAATGGTAGTTAACGCCTAGCTGTTGTATTGGTAGAAGTGAACATAATTAAATAAAGTATCATTTTACATATTTTTTTAATTTTTTTACATTTATCCAATGAATTAGACGTTTAAAATGAGAATGAATCTAATTTTAAGCATAAAATACTGTAATATTTTTAAAAGGTCATTTTATCACCTTTTGATGGAGAAACGTTTTTAAAATTATTTTTGGTCACTTTTATATATTCTATTTGATAAAATAAAATTTTTATTTAGAAGTGGGACATCAAAATTTATTTTGGTTGAAATTTTGGTATTTTTCTAATAAAATCTATATTCTTATAAATAGTGAAAAATATTTTATTTTAATTCAATATATAATTTCATATAATTTATTTATATAGTTAGATTTTCCTTTTAATTGGTTTTAAAGTTCAATAGGATTAATTTTTTATCATTTAATCCATTTATGGTTATTATAAGTAATTTCACCTTTAAATTGGACATAAACACATGTCAATCTTTTGATAGTTTTTACTTTTTAAAAACCTGTTTTCTGGTTTTGACAACATGAATTAATTTAAAATTAATTTATGCCAATTATTTGTTTTGAATTTAGAAAAGTGGATCCCATATTTGTAATAATAAGTTCTAAATTTTTTAAATTGGTACCTTTTATTTTTTTACATTATGAATAGTAACTTTAGTAGTTATTTTTATTTCTCATAGTTAAAAGGAAAATTAGGTAAATAAGGGTAAAATAATAATATAATAATAATATAAAACTACCCTAATACATGTCTTAATCCTATTAGATGATATATATTCAACCATGAACATCATTGGGTCGAATTTAGGACCCCATGGATCCACTTGGGTATGATAATGACCTTTTATAGTATTTAATTTAAAGAAAAGGGAAATATAACATAAACATGTATCTCCTAACTAAAACAATTTTAATTTAGTTTATATAAATGGAATATTTGACAATAAATAATAATTATAAAGATGAAAAGATTTTCTATATCATGGTATTTTATATATAATTTTTAGATAGTAAATAAATAAACAAATATTGTCATAATGATGGTGCGATGATTATCTTATTAATGAAATATTCAAATAAATGATATTCTAAATATTAAAATAAATTTAATTTCAAAATTTTGATGTCATACATGAATTTTTTGGATGAAATTAACATTTTAGAGATGATTTAATTTATTTTTTTCTATGGAATGAAATTTTTATAATTTTAACAAAAATCAGTTTCTAAATAGTGTCAAAATTGACATAAATGAGTTGTTAAAACAAATATTATTTTAATAAATGATATAATAGTCCAAAAAGTATAATATTCATCTAGATGACTTATATAATGTTAAAAATTTCATTATTGATCCACTTTTGGTTCTCTTGTCATTTTATAGTAACTATAGTAACCATATATTATGAAAATACAAGAATATATGGTAAGAGTTAATGTTTTTAACTAAGGGTTAAAGATAAAAGATAAGGCTAATTTTGTGACCTAAACTTGTCTAAAACCTATTGGTTGAGAGTATTTTGAACCATCCTCATCAAATACTCAAAATATATTACTTTTAACTATTATAATTTAAAAATCAATCTATAATAAAATAATATTTCAAGACTTTCCTAAAGTGCCCCTCCTCCCTCTTATAAAAGGCAACCACCTCTTCCCACTTACTTACACCTCTCATGCCCCTTGGCTCATCCAAATTCTGATAAATTATGCTCCCAACATCCCTACCTTCCTCTTATAAGTCTTAACTTGGTAATAAGGCAATTTGATAAATTATTTTATCTATCATCAAAATGAGTTACCCGATTTAGAGGTAATTAAAGAACAAACTAGACAAGTCAGACTCAATGTAAGGGACTTCATCTCAATATCCTTTCATTAAGGAATTTATTGATAATATAAACCTTTATTATTTTATAAGGTTTATATGTATCCACTATGACATTTCATATCTGTAACATCCTGGACCCGGCCAGCCACTCGAACAGTGCCGAGCGGGTCGGGTGTCACTACCTTAGGCGCACCTCCCCTGAACGTCAAAGGCAGCCGACTAGCAGCGAGGGTCTAAATAGGTATAGTGGGGAGGCTATACCCTCTCGGAGGATCATAGTAAGGGTACTGGTCCGAGTATAACAGTAAAGATGAAGAGGAAAGAAAGACTCAGCAGAATTGAACCAGACCCGCAGAGTGGAAGCATATCCAATATCAACAAATAGCGGAAGAAATAATTATAACAACAGTAGTGGAAATAAACACAACAGCATGCTGATAACATGTAACTACTACTGAACAGTAAAACATGCATCCAAAGCAAGTCAACATACAAAAGGGTGCCAATGGCTAACCAACAGTAGCTAAAACAAGTAAGCATGATGATACAGAAAAGTAAACACAACAGTAAACCCCAGCTAGGTATGACCTCAAGGTCTGTACCATCTCCATGCAACAACTAATGTAACCCAACTCCTGAAGTTGGCCCCTTTCCTGCACGTAAATCCATGAAGTCTGTACACATCTCGAAGGGCCCGTGCAGGGTGTGAGACAAATCTCAATAGGATACCACCTAGCAGTGCATACCAAATATATGTGTTTAAGTAATCATGCATTTACCAGGAAAGCAGTAATTAGTACAATGCAAAAATAAATACAAACTCTGCTGGTGCTCAACAGCCACCATGGAGTGTCACCTGCTTCGGCCAATGCCGGAATCTCTATCGTGTAACCCGGCACCGTGTGCCACCTGACACCTCATGTCTCAAGTACTGACGTCCCGAAGGCACACCCCAAATAGTAACCCGGCACCATGTGCCTCCTGACACCTCGTGCCTCAAGTACCGACGTCCCGAAGGCACGCCCAAAATAGTAACCCGGCACCATGTGCCTCCTGACACCTCGTGTCTCAAGTACCGACGTCCCGAAGGCACGCCCATTCCCTAAAGGCTCCTCACCTCCCCGTGGCCTTCTACGGCAAGCACCCCTAACCAAAATACCTAACTGCAACTACGGGGGCCTCTACCCACATGAGTGGTCAAAACCACCTCATCACGGAGTATCTCTGTGTGCACACTACTCAAAGTCCCAGTGAGCGGTAATCACCCAAAATAGTCCTAAGCCACCAAAACATCTGACACCTCGTGTCCCTGTGACCATTTCGCTCAAGTCTGATGGCCTCGCCATCCAAGTAACCCAGGACATGCCCAACCTGACAGTCGTACTGCCTCAAACCGGCGTCCATGACGCCCAATCCTGTGGTCAAAACCACCCAAATTAACCCGGGAAAATCCCTAACCTGTGATCATCATCACACAAGCGTAACCAGGCCAAGCCCAACAAACCCAAAGGGTCCAGCAGATGCAATTCAGAAATTGCATATATAACATGTTTCAACAGGAAAACATAAACCAGCAAAACAAACTAAACAGTTGAATTTCACTATACTAGGTGTTGTCCCATACCAGCACAGAGGTCTTAAATGCCTCCAATAATTATAATAGGCTTAAATAATTTAAACTATCATTTTAATACAATAATATTTCAATTAAAACCATTTTGGCGTTCCCTGGCCAAAATGCCCCGATGAGCCACGGCCCCTCACCCGGCCCCGCTCATGTAAACTGGTAACCGGGCATACCCAAAGGCATCCCAGAGGTCCCATAACAATACAGTATGAAAAATTAGATTAAACGGGTCCCACTCAAAAATACCTGAAAACGCACCGAAGCCGCGTTACCCAAACAACCACGAAAAAACAAAAGGAGGTACGCACCACCTACCTGAGACTCGCACAACGCTACTCCTCCGGTAACACCCGCCAAATCGTTCTAAAACGCGGTAAATATAAAAAAGATTCAAAACCACTCAAATGGCTATAACTCGTTCTAGGAAGAAAATCAGACAAAACGGCCAAAGAGGAATCGAGGCCTTACTGAGGGGGTTCCAATGCACTAATCAGCGATCGAAATGGGTCTCGGACGGACGATCGGGAGGGAAAGAGAGGTTCGGTCGGCCTGGTTGGCATATCCGGGTGGAGGATATGAGGTTCTGCCTCAATACGAGGCTACTGCCTGTTTTAAGAGAAAAAAAAGAAAGTACAAGGCATGTACTTTGGGACTACACATCGTGTATGGTTCATTTAACTATTCATAAGACGGAAAGATTCCACCGACTTACTTTCTGAACCTACCGACATGAGTACACAGCGTGTACCTCTGGGTACACGGCATGTACTGGGTTCCTCTTCTCTTCCTCGCTGATATACCCACACGCCATGTGTTTCCCTTATACACAGCTAGACTACACGGCATGTCCAAAGGGAACACGGCATGTCCCAGGTTCTTATCCGGCCAACGGCCTACAGGCCATGTATGGCTTCACACGGTCGGCAGTCTACACGGCGTGTTCAAAACTACACACCGTGTAGTAAGAAAACTCTACACGGTCACCCGCACGGCATGTACTCAGCGATTACATGGTCGGCCACTCGCCTAGACATACACGACGTGTACTTAAAGTACATGGCGTGTAGTCCGGAAATTTCCAAAAACTTCCCATTTAATCCAGTTTCCTCGAAAACAATTCAAAAAAAAATTTAAACAGGGTCGGGATTTTGACCCGTTCTAAAAACCCGGGTTCTTACAAACTCCCCACCTTAACGTATCTCATCCCCAAGCTACCAAATGAAACTAGGAGATGGCACCAAACATGCCCACCCCAGTTAAACAACCCGGACTAACCCGGTCTCAAAGGTTCTGGCCAAATTCCTCAAGGGGGCTCCCCACCTTAGGAATTGCCTTACCCGGTCTCAACCCAACAAAACGTAAAACAAACAGGGTTTACTAACCTGTTTTCTGGAAGAAAAATCCTCCCGTGATGCATCATCACCCCTACACCTCATTGGTGCTCCTGCGTCGCTTCCGACTCCCAAAGTATCCCACACTGCATCGGTGTCCACCTCTATGAGGTCCTGGTGCCTAGCACCTCAAGTAACCTGCATCCACGATGCCCCGATGCCCACGACACCTCATGTAACCCGCATCCACGATGCCCCGATGCCCATGGCACCTCATAAATATATATATATATATATATATATATATATATATATATATATCACGCACCCGAGATGGTGCTAACCCACTGACTAGCATCTAGTCATTCTACAAAGATCTTGTGCACCTCGTGCACTCAAAACAGACATACCTCTACAGGTCATGCCAAAAAGGAAACATGGAGATCACGGTCACACCGTGGTGTACCTCTAACTGTCATCGGCTCACCGGCCTGCTCAGCCTCTGGCAGCTCCACGGTGTGCACTTGGCATGAAACACGGCTGCCTGACACCTGACCTCCCTGCGGTGCTACTCCAGTCATCGGCCACTGACCCCTGAGCTGGGTCTCACTGTCTCTGTCACGGCCTCCGCGCACAGCTGAACCTCGACTACCCTCTCCGGGTACCGAACCTAAACCAACTCCAGACGCTGCAGTCTGTCCTGGTCCCTCCGTGTCGGCTATCTGAGAAGGCTGCCTGCAAAACCTCTCCAGATGCCCATCCTGTCCACATGCTCGGCACTCCTTCGGAGTCCTGTCTCACTGTGCCCGAACATGTCCTGGTTGTCCACACTAGAAGCAAATCACCGAAGAACTCCCACGAGGTGGTCTAGCTGAATCCCTGGCCTGACTGCCCTGCTGGAACTCATCTCGTCCTCGCTTCCTGTTGTCCGAACCGTCAGTTGAATCTGTCGTCCTACCCAAGTGAGATTTCTCCCTCTCGTTGCCCTCGGCTATAAGTGCCTGATTCACTACCTCGGAGAAAGAACCCAGCTTGAAAATGTTCACCTAGACCCGAATGGCGTGTCGCAATCCATCCTCGAAGCGCCTCACCCTAGCTGCATCATCGCTCACCATACCAAGTGAAAAGCGAGAAAACTCTGTGAAAGTAGCTGCGTAGTCCATGACGGACATTTCCCCCTGCTGAAGACTCAAGAACTCCCGATCTCTCTCTGCCCTCAGTGTCTTCGGGTAGAAGTGCTCAAAGAACCTGCCCTCAAAGTCCTTCCATGCCAGTCACTCGTGTCTACGATCCTGAACTTGTACGTCCCACCAACGCTTTGCCGGTCCTCTCAGCATGTAAATCGCCAGCTTGACCCTTCGCCCTGGAGGCATCTCGAGCTGCTCGAATATCATCTGCATACTCTCTATCTAGTTCTCATCCACCTACGGACCACCCTCTCCATGAAAAATCAGTGGGTGATGCGACTGGAACTCTTGCGTCAGATATTCCATAGAAGGATCTGCACCCAGAACGCCACTGTCAATCCCCTGCAAGACGCGTACCAGGCTCGCCCGGAGCTGCTCGTCGAGCCACGGCCCGAACGATGCCAAACCCAGTTATTGTCCTGCCTGCACTGGATCCTGAACCTGATCCTGTCCCTGAGCCTGTACCTACGGCCCGTGTTCTGCCTGTACCGAATTCTGACCCTGATCCTGCGGAACTGTATCATCTCCTGCCTACCGCTCCATCGAACCGTGAAGGACTAACCCGCTGAATACTATAAATGGTCAGACAGCCCATATATATATAACAATATATTTTTACGTGGATAAGAAAAGTAGTAAAAGGCAGTGCATAACAACTACCCTTACTCCCCCTCACCGCAACCCATGCCCCACGGCATCCCGGTCTCATGGCCTCCTTACCCGCTCAATAGAGCCAAGTATCGATTGTACCTTGGGCCATGCCCGTCCCGACAACTCACGTTGCCTCAACTGACGACCGAGTCGCCCAATCCTGACAGTTACACTGCCTCAGTCAAAGTACCTGCCTGCTCTCATGAGAGTCAGACCCAAAACCCTTCCACATGCAATTCTACAAAAAAAATAAAGCATGGCATACACATTGCAACAACTAGCAATTCTATCTGGAATTTCACCATTTTACATTTCAAAGCAGATAAAGCATGGCAATTGATTTATTTTATTCACATGGTATTATCACTTCACAAAGCATACGTGCAATTATGAAATTGAAATACCCTAAAAATGTGCCTATCAAAAGCCAAGCAACAAGCCTTGCCATACCGGGCCAAGGTCCAATTCTCCCTCACCACACCAGGTCAAGGGTCACATATCACAATGTAAAACATCACACACCAAGTGAGCCAACGAGGTGGAAATAATATAAACCGTAATCCAAGCAAAAGCAAACAACAATTCCCACCAATGGAAACTAGGTCCATCCCTCATACCTGGGGCTGCAGGCACCCAAGCACAAGCTAAAAAACCCAGTCCCAGTAACCACAACTTATCTCCAGTCTACCATATCCCAAATAGTAAAACCAGCAGAAATAAAAAAAGAATTCTCAATCCCATTAGTATCCAGAAAAACACTGCTACTAAATCCTTGTCAAGAACTCCTCTGATACCACTTTGTAACATCCCGGACCCGGCCAGCCACCCGAACAGTGCCGAGCAGGTCAGGTGTCACTACCTTAGGAGCACCTCCCCTGAACGCCAAAGGCTGTCGACTAGCAGCAAGGGTCTGAATAGGTATAGTGGTGAGGCTATACCCTCTCGGGGGATCATAGTAAGGGTACTGGTCCGAGTATAATAGTAAAGATGCAGCGGAAAGAAAGACTCAGCAGACTCGAACCAGACCCGCAGAGCGGAAGAATATCCAATATCAACAAACAGCAGAAGCAATAATTATAACGACAGCAACAGAAATAAACACAACAGCATGCTGATAACATGTAACTACTACTAAATAGTAAAACGTGCATCCAAAGCAAGTCAACATACAAATGGGAGCCAATGGCTAACCAACAGTAGCTACAACAAGTAAGCATGCTGATACAGAAAATTAAACACAACAGTAAACCCCAGCTAGGTATAACCTCAAGGTATGTACCATCTCCATGCAACAACTAACGTAACCCATCTCCTGAAGCTATCCCCTTTCCTGCATGTAAATCCATGAAGTCTGCATGCGTCACGAAGGGCCCATGTAGGGTGTAAGAAAAATCTCAGTAGGATACCACCTAGCGGTGCATACCAAATATATGTGCTTAAGCAGTCATGCATTTACTAGGAAAGCAGTAATCAGTACAATGAAAAAATAAATACAAACTCTGCTGGTGCTCAACAGCCACCATGGAGTGTCACCTGCTTCGTCCAATGCTGGAATCTCTGTCGTGTAACCCAGCATCGTGTGCCACCTGACACCTCGTGTCTCAAGTACCGACATCCCGAAGGCACGCCCCAAATAGTAACCTGACACCATGTTCCTCCTGACACCTCGTGCCTCAAGTACCAATGTCCCGAAGGCACGCCCAAAATAGTAACCCAGCACCATGTGCCTCCTGACACCTCGTGTCTCAAGTACCGATGTCCCGAAGGCATACCCATTCCCTGAAGGCTCCTCACCTCCCCATGGCCTTCTACGGCAAGCACCCCCAACCAAAATACCTAACCGCAACTATGGGCGCCTCTACCCACATGAGTGGTCAAAACCACCTCATCAGGGAGTATCTCTGTGTGCACACTACTCAAAGTCCCGGTGAGCGGTAATCACCCAAAATATTCCTAAGCCACCAAAACATATGACACCTCATGTCCCTGCGACCATGTCGCTCAAGTCCGATGGCCTCTCCATCCAAGTAACTCGGGCCATGCCTAACCTGACAGTCGTACTGCCTCAAACCGACGTCCATGACGCCCAATCCCGTGGTCAAAACCACCCAAAGTAACCCGGGAAAAGCCCCAACCTGTGATCAGCATCACTCAAGCGTAACCGGGCCAAGCCCAACACAACCCAAAGGGTCCAGCAGATGCAATTCAGAAATTGCATATATAACATGTTTAAACAGGAAAACATAAACCAGCAAAACAAACTAAACAGTTGAATTGCACTATATCAGGTGTTGTCCCATACCAGCATTGAGGTCTTAAATGCCTCCAATAATTATAACAGGCTTAAATAATTTAAACTAACAGTTTAACACAATAATATTGCAATTAAAACCATTTTGGCATTCCCCAGCCAAAATGCCCCGATGAGCCACGACCCCTCACCCGGCCCCGCTCACGCAAACTGGTAACCGGGCATACCCAAAGGCATCCCATAGGTCCCATAACAATACAGTATAAAAAAGCAGATAAAACGGGTCTCGCTCAAAAATACCCAAAAACGCGCCGAAGCCACGTTACCCAAACAACCACGAAAACACAAAATGAGGTATGCACCACCTACCTGAGACTTGCACGATGATACTCCTCTAGTAACACCCGTCAAATCGGTATAAAACGCGGTAAATCTAAAAAAGATTCAAAACCGCTCAAAGGGGTATTACTCATTCTAGGAAAAAAATCAGACAAAACGGCCAAAGAGGAATCGAGGCCTGGCCGAGGTGGTTCCAACGCACTAATCAGCGATCGAAACGGGTCTCAGACAGAAGATCGGGAGGGAAAGAGATGTTCGACCGGCCTGGTTCGCATATCCGGGCAGACGATATGAGGTTCTGCCTCAATACGAGGCTACTGCCCATTTTAAGCGAAAAAAAGAAAGTACACGGCGTGTACTTTGGGACTACACCCCGTGTATGGTTCATTTAACTGTTCATAAGATGGAAAGATTCCACCGACTTACTTTCTGAACCTGCCGACATGAGTACATGGCGTGTACCTCTGAGTACACAACGTGTACTGGGTTCCTCTTCTCTTCCTCACTGATATACCCACACGCCATGTGTTTCCCTTATACACGGCTAGACTACACAGCGTGTAAAAAGGGAACACGGCGTGTCCCTGGTTCTTACCCGGCCAACGGCTTACACGCCATGTATGGCTTCACACGGTCGGCGGTCTACACGGCATGTTCAAAACTACACGCCGTGTAGTAAGAAAACTCCACACGGTCACCTGCATGGCATATACTCGGGGAGTACACGGTCGGCCACTCGCCTAGACATACATGGCGTGTACTTAAAGTACATGGCGTGTAGTCTGGAAATTTCCAGAAACTTCCCATTTAATCCAGTTTCCTCAGAAACAAGTCAAAAAAAATTAAATAGGGTTGTGATTTTGACCCGTTCTAAAAACCCAGGTTCTTACAATATCCATATTTTATCTATACTAATGTTATTTATTAAATCATGGAGATTAATATTGAAATATTCAAAGTTGTATGGGACACATTGAACATTTAAATATTTAATTATTAAATATTTTCTTCATGATATTAAATTATATATTTATTTATATGGGTATAAAAGAAATATACAAGAAATTTTATGTCAATCTTGAATTTCATTCAATGTTTTCAAAAGGAATCTTTTATACGAAGTGTTTTACTTTCCTTAAAAAAACGAAAAAATGAATGTTTTTTTAATGTATATGGAGACAATGAATTCTCAGCTGTCGTAACCGTTATTTGAAATTTGGATTCCTATATAAGCCTTAATTTATTTTAAAATGAAAATAAATACCATATTTCTTTATTTGGGTATCTTGGAATTGAAAATGGGTTCTTAAATTAAAATTTTATTTTTATATAGAAATTTTTTTATATGGGATGAGGATAATCTTTCAAAAATGGGGTTTTGTGATTAAAGTATTTTATTATTGAAATGGTACATGATTATTATATGAAATGGGTGAGGCTGATATAGGTTATATGATGGTTTTATCCAAATTATATCTCATGGGTGAGCCCGACATAGCTTATACGAAAGGTTGAGCCCCATTATAGCTCATGGGTGAGCTCGATATAGCTTATATGAAGGGTGATCCCCATTATAGATATCCAATTTGGAAGTCAACCATATGGTTATTCCAATTGGAATATTTTTCAAAGTGTTTTATATATATGATGATCTAAGTCACCTAAAAGAGTTTTAATTTCATGTCATTAGTTTTAGTGTTTTTCATTGAGTAAAAATTATGAGTGTTATTCATGGGAAAATGTTTTGTTTCGTCTTCTAAAAGAACATTCAATGGGTTATCAAGTTTAAACTAGAAAAATAGTTTTTCTTTATTTGTATGTCCCTTTCTGAGATTTTTTATCTCATCCCATGTTTTTAAATGATTTCATAGGTTTTTAAGGGAGAATAGAGTCAAGGATTGAATCAAGGAAAAGTTATGATGATTAAACATGAAAAGAAACCATGTTTATTTTTTTAAAAAAATGTGTTATGGAAGAAATAGATACTGTTGGAAGTGTCCACTTTTTATTTCTGTGTTTTTGTTATGAAATAGTTATGGCCTAATTCTCTAAATCTCTAAACCTGAAAATATCTTCAATGTGAATTATTGAATTAACTCAAGATTATGTAATGTTTAAGTCTGGGGCCTTATAGTTGGTATCAAAGGTCGGTTTAGATAAATTTAGAGGTTAGGATGGTGTTAATTTCTTTCCTTTAGAGTATTTTACTTTATGGTTAATTTGAAATGATGTAGTATTTTAATATTACCTTGTTTCATTCGTCTAAACTATGTCTATTCAGAATGGTTTTACGCATAGGAAATAGGTAAGCTATAATGGGATGGCATCGAGAGGAAAAAAACCATTCAAATCAACAACATGATGTGGTGAGAATTGGAACTGAACAGTTTGTTACAGTGATTTATCTATTGACTCAAGATATAAATGATAGTGGTAACCACAAAATAATATGTTAGTAGTAAAACATTTTAGGAGGCAACAACCCCCATCATTCAATAAATCATCTGACCTAGTGGTAGCTGAAGGATGGATAAATACCCTGGAGAAGATATTTGAAGTCATGGGATGTTTGGAATGTCAAAAAGTTAACTCTTTCCAACTATCATTTTGAAGGTGAAGCTAATTGAGGGTGGTAATTAGTTAAGAATAATATAGAGAAAAATTATCTTGATGCCATGGAATGGGAAGAATTTAAGGATATTTTCCATGAGAAATATTTCTGTAAGGTTGTTCGGATTAGGTTGGAGAAACAATTCTTGGAATTAAAGAAAAGGATGATGATTTAGTTTCACATATGAAGCTAACATCACAAGATTTTCTAGGTATCTTCTGGATTTTTTTCGAGACATTGATAGTAAAATTAATATATTTTACTTAGGATTGAAAATAGGTTTTTGAAGAGATTTGTCCTCCTGAGAATTTAAAAGTTATGAAAAAGTGGTTTATTGTGCTGAGAAAGTTGAAATGTATTTTTCTGAAACTTATGCTCCACAAGATTATAGGATTAAGAAATGGTCAAGGTTCTAGGAAATGGAGAAGAAACCAACTAAGATTTCTAGAATTAAGCTGAAAACTTGTTCCAAGGGTGGAAAAATATATTTTAGGGAATATATTTCAGTATCTAGAAAGTGTTACCAATATGGTAAGTTTGGTCACAAGGTTCGATACTGCAAATAAAAGGGTCCTGAATAGTCCAATAATGAGATAATAGACAGCCAAACTACAGTAAAATGCTTTATCTGTAATAATTTGGGACATTATGAAAATAAGTTTTCGAAGTTAATTTCACAGGGAGGAAATTAGTAGGATTAAAAACAAAAATGTTTTGGAAAATATTTTACTGTTACTACAGTTGATGTTGTGACATCTAGTGAAGTGATGGAAGCTCCTGAGAGCCGAGTATTTTTTGATTAATAACCATAAGTTCAAAGTTTTAGATACACCATCTAACATTTTATGTGATGTGATAATAAGTTACTAATGACCTTTCTGGGAGATGTTTTGTGGGGTTATGTTTATGTATGGATTTTTTATGTTGAAGTATGCCTTTACTTTTCGACATCCGTTTTAAAAAATTGATATATTTGATGGTTTTGTGATATTTTATACTTGAGTTAATTCTTAGGGATGTACATCATATTCTACTAATATTATGAAGATGAAATTATGATTATAAAATAGAAATACTACAATAAATTTTTTCTTTATGTTCTTATTCTAGGAAGTAAATTAATTCCACAATAATATTGTTGGTTGGAGTAGATCACTCAATAATGGGGGGATGAATTGAGTATCTATAAAAATTTTTGTTTAAAAAGTATTCTTAAAAGAGTTCCCCAATAAATTAAAATACAACCCAGTTAATCAAAGTCATACGGTTATGAATGTTTGACTATTCAAATAACTTCTTAGAATATGGATTAATTCTCAGTAATCTTAATAGTAGTTATTAACATTAATTTTGAAGCTATTCATATAAGGAAAAACAGTTATAACTTCTTTCCAAGATTAACTATCAAAGTAAATTTACCAATTTCTGACTTACACAGTAAAACAGAGAAAACTAAATTAAAAATCTCAGTGTATATAAAACAAGTGGTTCAGTATTAATACGAAACCTAATCCACTCCATTTGGTGATAACCTTCCACCAAGAATTTTATATTAATAAACTTGATCCACACCCTAGATCGGGGTTAACAACAATACACAAAACTATCCAAGTCACATGACCTCTTCTACAGTTCTTCATGGGTATGAAGTCAACATGTCACACACGGACCTCTTCTACACTTATCTGTGGGAATACACAATTGTAAAAAGATGTATGAGAAAGGATATCTTGTATCCTTCAGTTTAATGCATGAGACAGTGTGTGTTTTAATACAGATGTGCACACACTGCTCGAAAGATAAAAATAGTACACAACAGAACGAAGATGATGAGATAAGGTTAGAAGTTCTCTAATTGTTGTTCTATGCAGATATAGACTTCTAGGATGAAGTATATGTATAAATTGAGTCCTCATTTGGAAAACAAAGTATCATAATTTATTTGGATCTGGATCGGGTTCTCCTTGAAGTTGATAGTGAGAATATGTTCTCGACTTTGATCTATGATGTCCTAGCTCCTGTATTCAAGAATGATTCATGTGTTCTTTAGGACTGTTGAGTTGCATATGTCTATTCTTTTCTCAAGAATTTTTGTGTGTTCTTCATTGTCTCACTACGTATCTCTTTGTTTCTAGGCCGCACTTCTCTTTTATTCTTTGAATGCATGTGTTGGAGTTGACAGGTTGCATGTATTTTTCACCTCATACCTATCATTTTCAGGTGACATGTCTGCAAAAAACATTAATTATGTCAGTTCATTTAAAAGTATCAAATATGACCATTAGAAATTAAATTGAAAAGTAACAAAACAGATTGAGAAACGGTGTCACTTTCTATCTGGAAATGGTGTCTCTATGAATCAGTGTCTTCTTGAAATGGTGTCTTCATGAAGTGGTGTATCCTTGGAACGGTGTATTCATTAAGTGGTGTCTCCTTGAAACGGTTTCTCTGTATTTTCCTTTGAGCGATGAGACAGTCATGATGGGACAGTTGTATAGAGATCTAGAACTGGTAGCACAGATGCAGTGTTAGGAACACAGTGTCTGGTTACAGTGTCTGGATGGACAGGGTGTCTGAATGGTCATGGTGTCTAGATAGTCACGGTGTCTATATGGTCACGGTGTCTAGATGGTCATGGTGTATAGTCACGGTGTCTGGGTCACAATGTCTGGTTCCTTTACCAGAAAAACATAACCGGTGACAAACTCATGGTTTCTCATACTTATCTAAATATCTGTATACAGACTTAAACATTGATATTCATAAAATTGTTTAGGCTTAATCATTCATCAAATAAATCATTATGAATTAAATAAAATATAATGTACAATAATCAAACTTAATGTATAGAAATTAAGATTTTGGATTACATTATTTAAATCATAAAGATATTAATCTTCTGTACACATGATTTGAGATAGAATACATAGGATTAACAAGTTTCACAGAATGTGTAGGATTTGTGATCATTAAAACATGATTAACACATGAGGAGTCCAACAATATCCTCCTTTTTTATGATCACAAATTATGTGAGTGAGAGATTTATGCTTAGGTAATGTGTCTCTACCTTAATGTGCATATAGAATACATATTTATCCCCCTTTTTTGATTATAAAAAAGAGTAGAAAAGAAATATACAGTAAAATTTCACAATTCATTAGATAAAAAAAGTTTCATTGCAAACAGTAAACAACAAGAATACAGAAATCATCCCTATCAAAAGATAGTAGTCACTTTTCTTCAGCACTAACTTGTCTTCTATTTTCCCTTGGCAGCAGCATCAAAAAAGGAAGCCATTGGAGTAGAAGTAAAAGTAGAAGAAGGGAGTTAACTAGTGGATAGAGAAGGTAAAGGGATACCATCAAAAACAGAAGGGGCCAAGGTAGGAGTAGTAGAAGACCGGGCCAGCTTTTGATCAAGGATAATCAGTCTGATCTGACTTAGATCTTGAGATATAGACATAGATGTATAGGAAAAGGCATAGGATGAGAAGGTAGGAAAACTATATCTCGAAGGTCTAGTGGTAAGAGCCACAATGGTAGTACTCTTGACATGAGTATAAGGCCTCAAAAGCTTGATAAAATTAGCAATGATCTCTTCACTATATAGAATGGCTTTCTCAAAGTCATCCTTGTTCTCTATAAACTTTTCCAAAAAACGAGTGAAGTCTTCGAACTTTTGGACTTCAGTTTTGAAATCTTGAGTGATAGGAGGGATCCTCATATTCTCCACAAGATACTTGAAGTGATTTTTCATGTCATGATTTGAAAATATTATATTAAAGTAGAAGTCCACCTTCTCAGTAATCTCCTCCTCAACATCATTTTCTATTCTGTAATGGATCCTTACCAAATCAAGAACTCTGTCACTACTCTTGAAAACTTCATATAGAGATTCTCTATCAAAGCCACTGAGCACAGCCTGAAGTTCTTATTTTACAACGGTTCTAAGCATATCACTATCTAAAGAAGTTTGAGATGATTTTCCAGAAGCATTAGAAGTGGTAACAGATGAAGTAACGTACTTCAGTTGATTCAAAACTTTCTAGAGATAGCCTTTATACTCATCAGTCAACTTGTTAAGACCAATAACAAGCTCACGCATCTCTTGAACAATTTTCTTGTTCTTGTATACTACCTTGTCAAATAAATAGATTAAATTAGTTTGAATTAGGGAGGATACTTCTTGAGGAATCTAACTACCAATATCCTCAATAGGATGAGAAATAGATTCTGGTCTTGAGTTCAGCACTTTCTGCATATCTTAAACCATACCTCTGAGAATATTCACTTCATCACTTAACTGTTTATTTTCAATTCTGGTTTCCTGAATCTCATGAAGAATCCTGGGCTGAATCTTCCATATAATCTTTTCCAATAATAGGGTAGCATTCCTTTCACTTAAATTTGTCATCGGATCTGGTTGATCATTCATAATATTTTCAATCCCAACAAATAGGTAAGCTCCAAATGCTTTCAGATCATCCTTATTTACCAAAGAGGAAGGTTCTTGTGATGGTTCGGGAATATGAATTGAGGCAGGCTTAGGTTCCTTTGTAGAGACAAGATCAGAAACTAATTTCAACTTAAACATAGTAGATATATAAATACCTTTGACTGGGACTTCATGTGAATCATTCAAATTAAAATAACTAGGGAATTTATACCATGTATCTACTGAGCTTGGATCAACTATATTAGGCACTTCAAAACTTTCCAGAGTTGGGTGTTTCTCCCCCTCAATAGGTGCATCTTCCTCAGGTCTAAGAGATTTAGATTCTTGATCTAATTCCAAGATTTCATCCTTAATTTCCTCATCCATTTCCTTTCTAACCAACTGAAAGGCTTTCTCCATTCTCTCTTCAGCATAAGGGATAATTTCAGGAATACCTTCTTCCTATGGGTGTTCCTCAAGAGTATCTTCTTGCACAATAGAAATGTATTATTCTATAATCTCTTCATGAATATCCTTTTCACTTACATTAGCAACAAATTCTTCCTTAGAAGAAGGTTGTTCTTCCATATCAACAACCTTTTCAGGGACAGATATTTCTTTCTCAGTTAATACTTGAGGAGCAGACTCACTGTCTGTCTTCACTAGAATAGTTTCCCTTGTAAGTGCAACAGCCACTTCTTCTTCTTCCTCTTCAGAATACTCAAAAATTTCATTTTGTTCCAAACCAGGATCAGGAATGTATCTAGGTATATAATAGTGCTCAAAATGATTCAACTTTTTATAAATCATATTATTGTCTTCCACCCATGCTTTTCTCTAAGGATTCCAACTAATTTACATTCTCTTTACTATAACTTTTTAATGAAAAAACTCATAATCCTTAATAACTTCTTCATTATTTCCAACCAACCCTTTATCATGAAGCATAGCTGAGATAATCCTAGAATATAATATGGAGGTCAAATTGGAGGTGGTTTTGATCAACTCACACATATAGAGTATGAAATATTTACAAATATTGATCTTATGTCCATTCTTCATGAGACGTATCAAAAATACATCCTGATACTTGAGGAAATCAAAATTACATTTTCTGGGGAAAACCAAATTCTGAATGAACTTAAACAAGAGTCTGGATTCTCCATCCATCTTAGCATCCATGGCTCTTTGCATTGCCTCATTTCTAGTTAAAATTCCCAATGCTTTTTCCAAAACAAAAAATTTCACTTGGAGGTGGAGGACCTCTTTGATAGTCTTCACAAATACCCTAATAAGGTATCATAAGGAATTAATCCCATAACCTCAAAGAAAAAGTGCATCTCTGACCATTTATCCATCTTCTCACAACATATCCATTTTTTTAATCAAAAGATAATTGAACATACTGGTAAAATTGTGCAACTAATTTCAGGTAAATTGGCCTATCATCCTTTGTAAACCAATCCATCCATCCTTTCTCTTTTAACAATTTTAAAACCAGAGACTTACTTGACAAACGCCACTCAGGGCATATCATCTTTTCAGTCACAACTATTCCATTCACTATATTCGGATTTAGAGGACCTTCGATCACTAACTATGGTGCTATTTTCATCTTTTTCTTTGAACTGTGCTTCTCAGAAGTTGACGACGATGGGAGTTTCATCCTGGGAATTCACTGAAGTTTTGAGAGATAAAAGGGTTAAAAGAGGGGTTATGGTTTGAGAAATGAAATCTTGAGTGAATAAAGAGTGATACTTATTTAGTTTTTATCATTTAGGGATACCAAACGTCACGAAAATCAAATACATGAGAAATTAAAAATAAACAATTAATCATTTCGATACAGGTTATAATTTTTAAATGAAATAATAAGGCAGCTTTATGATGAGACAGTAACCGAATCTCATGGTGTGACTATAACTGGATTTTACGGTGAGACCATAATAGTGTGATATCTAAACTGTGTGACTGTATAGTTTGAGATAGTAAGTGTCAGACAGTAACCGAGAGATAGTAACCGTTGAGACCATAAACATGAAATAGTAACTCTTAAGACAAGAAAGTTATAGAACTGTTAAAGATAAACAGTAGTCTCAAGACAGTGACTTGTGAAACCGTAAAATGTGAAACAGTAAGATTACAACTTAAGATTTATCATACCCAATTCATGTATGATATAGTCTATTCTTTCAAAATTTAATGGTTTGGTGAATATATCAGCAAGCTGATATTTAGTACCAATGAATTCCAAAGTGATATCACCTTTCTGATAATGATCTCTCAAAAAGAGATGTCATACATCAATATGTTTTGTCCTAGAGTGTGAAACATGGTTTTTTGAGATGTTAATAGCACTTTTATTGTCAACATTTATAGGTATATGCCTGAATTGATATCTATAATCTAGTAATGTATGTTTCATCAACAAAATTTGTGCACAAAAAATACCAGCAGCTATGCATTCAGCTTCTGCAGTAGATAATGCAACAGAGTTTTGTTTATTACTACACCATGATACTAGTGACTTTCCTAAAAAGTGACATGTTCCAGAGGTGCTTTTTCTATCTAACTTACAACCACCAATTTCAGCATCAGAATAACTCACTAACTCCAATTATTTTCTTCTAGGATAGAACAGTCCTAGATTGGGTGTATGGTTGAGGTATTTTAAGATTCTTTTAACAGCATTTAAATGAGATTACTTTGTATTTTCTTGAAAATGAGCACACATACACACACTAAACATAATATCAGGTCGACTGGAAGTTAGGTAGAGTTGACTTCCAATCATTCCTCTATAACTGGTTTGATCAATAGATTTTTCATCTTCATCAAGATCCAACATACAATTAGTACTCATTGGAGTGTCACTACTTTTAGTGATATCCAAGCCAAATTGTTTTAGAATATCTTTAGTATATTTTCTTTGATTTAAAATAATAGCATCATCATTTTGAATGATTTTAAATCCAATAACGAATTTTGGTTCACCCATTAAACTCGTTTCAAATTATTTTTGCATTATTTTATAAAATTAAATACATAAAAAATTCTTTGAAGATCCAAAAATAATGTCATATACATGATTTGAACTACAAGAACATTATTGGAAATTCATTGTATAAAAAGGGTAGGATTAGATATTCATTTTATAAATCCTTTGGAAATAAGAAAACTACTTAATCTATCATACCAAGCTCTCATAGCTTGTTTTAAACCATATAAATCTTTTGATAATTTGAAAATATGATTTGGAAAATTTGGATTTGTAAAACCATGGGGTTTCTCAACAAAGACATCCTCAGCTACCATTTAGTAATGCACTCTTAACATCCATTTGATATAGTTTGAAATTCAGATGTGCATCATAAGCAAGAATAATTCTGATGGCTTCTAGTCTAGCTACTGGTGCAAAGGTTTCCTCATATTCAATTCCTTCTTCTTAACTATAGCCTTGTGAAAAAAAATCTATCATGGTTTCTAACTATGTCACCAACTTCATCAATATTATTTCTAAACACCCACTTAGTGCCTATGGTGAAATTGTCTTTGGGTCTTTCAACAAGTTTCCAAACATTATTCCTTTAAAATTTATTAATTTCTTCTTGCATATCCATCTCCCAAAATTCATCATTAATATCATCAGTAATGTTTTTAGGTTCAAGTTGTGACAAGAATACTTGATGTTCAACCTGATTTCTAATAGAAGATCTAGTTTGAGTTCCTTTATCTAAGTCTCCTA
Source organism: Viscum album (assembly GCA_963277665.1). NCBI lineage: Eukaryota > Viridiplantae > Streptophyta > Magnoliopsida > Santalales > Viscaceae > Viscum > Viscum album. Next base: position 227,107,241 of record OY728123.1, on the reverse strand, counting down.
CCACGACATCTAAAGGATGGTTTTTAAGAGTTCTAACAACTCTAGAAAAAATAAGTAATAGTGATTTCAGGTTCTTGATCAGGTTTATTGTGACTTGAATCTGAAGAGTTTCCAAAACTGGAAGTCTTCATAGATTCCTTTACAGTATGGTTAGAGGATTTTGAATTAAAGTCTAGATTTGATACATCATCCTCAAGGGTCTCTAGAGTGGTTTTATTCTCATGTGGATCTATTTCATAAAATTTGAAATGAACATATTCTTCCACACATTTAGTTCTTTTATTAAACAATCTATAGGATTTACTAGAGATTGAATATCCTAGATAGATTCCTTCATTACTCTTGGATGAAACTTTTTCAATATTGTCCTTAGTATTAAGGATATATACTTTTCAGCCAAAAACATTGAAGTATCTTACTTTGGGTTTTTTATTGTTCCATAACTCATATGGAGTTCTTTTAAGAATAGGTCTAATCAACACTCTATTAGTAATATAGCATGTTGTATTTACAGCTTCAGCTCAAAAATAAAAAGGTAAGTCATATTCACTAAGCATGGTTCTAGAAATCTCTTGCAAGGTTCTATTTCTTCTTTCCACAAATATATTCTGTTGAGGTGTTCTAGAAGCAGAGAAATTATGACTATATCCATTTTGAGAACAAAAAGATTCAATCTCTTGATTTTAAAACTCACGGCCATGATCACTTCTTAAGGATTTAATTTTAAGTCCACAAATATTTTCTACAGATTTGGAATATTTGGTAAAATAAGAGCAAGCTTCACTTTTGTGAGCCAAAAATAAATTCCATGTACATCTAGAAATGTCATCTTAAATAACATAAACATAGTGATTCTCATTTAAACTAGAAACACTATAAGGTCCAAAAAAATCCATGTGAACCAGTTTGAGAGTTTGAGAATTTGACACTTCTTTCTTTGGTATGAATAAAATTTTGTGTTGTTTTTTCTTTTGACAAGTATTACACACTTTATCATTTGGAAACTCAAGTTTGGGTAGGTCTTTGACTAAGATTTTTCTTGTTTTCATTATAATGGGTTGATTATTACAGTGTCCTAGTCTTCTATGCCAAAGCCAAGACTCTTTATGAAATACACTAAAACATGAAACATTTTGAGAGACTAAAGAATCTATGTTAATAGAGAAAAAAATTTCATTTCTCAATATAGAAAACACTAATTCATTTTTAGAATTAAAAACATTTAAAGAATCATTTTAAAATTTAACATGAAACCCATCTTGACATAGTTGTGAAATACTGAGAAAATTATATTTCAATCCATCATAAAAAATTACTTTGGAGATTAAAACTGAGTTTTAGTTACCGATTTGGCCAAGGCCGATGATCTTTCCTTTGGCATTGTCACTAAAGGTAAAATGTCCACCATCAATTTTTATTAAATTATTAAAACATGAATATTCCCCTATCATGTGTCTTGGACACCCACTATCCAAGTACCATAAGCTTTTACAGGAGGTCTTTAAGCAACTTTCCTACAAAACAATCAATTAAAAACAGATTTTGGTACCCACATTTGTTTGGGTCCAATAATATTAGTGACTAGTGCTTTAGGAACCCATATATGCCTCATAGGTTTCCTATAAGCATTATGTAAAGTACTTGAAAAATAAACTCTATTTGGCCCAGAAAAGCTTGAAACAGTAGAGAGTGTATCATAGCTTGAACTAGTTGAATTTTTTTCAGAACTAGGGGTAAAGTTGTTTGTCCTATACTTAGAAACAAAATTAGTTCTTCCAAAATTTCTTTTACCAGGTTGATAGCTAGTTCCAGTAGTATATTTAGGGTAAATCTATTTACCTATCATTTGTACCAAGGTATCTTTACCACTAGTAAACCTTTTAAGATCCTTTTTAAATTTCTCATTAAATAGCTTAAGTTCATTGTTCTCTTTGAGTAATTGAGAATTTTTCTACCTTTCTACAATTAGTTTATATTTAATAGTTGAGGTAAGAGCATGTTGTTTATTTAAAGACTTGTATTTATCTTTTAGTTCATTACATGTATCTTTGAGAATATTATAGTATTCAAACATTAATTCATTAGACATATTTTCAGAGTCACTCTCATCTCCAGAATAGTAGAATTGTGTACAAGAGATTCTAGTATAACCTTAGATGTGTTTTTCATAAAACATATATTGTATTTCTTAGGTTGTTCATCATGTAAAGATTCAGATTCACTTGAACTGTCATCAGAAGAACTCCATGTTGCTTTAATTTCCTTTTTATACTTTCTATATTTATCCTCATACTTCTTTTATTACTTGATATTGGTACAGTCAGACTTTATATGTCCTTTTAATTTACACTCATAGCAGACAATATCATTAAAATTTTCATTCCTTTTCCAATATCTCTTCCAACTTCCTTTTTGATCATACCTTCCCTTAAAGTTAGGATTTTTGAAAAATTTATTCTTCTTGTAAAATCTCTTAAGACTTCTGGATAATTGAGCCATCTCCTTATCATTGTTAGATGATGATTGATCACTGCTGGAACTTTCTACAAAGGCTTCTAATTTCACTTTCTATTTGTGTTTAAAAGTGGTGGTCTTAAATGAAACTGATATTCTTTTTTGTTCATCCTCCTCTTCCTTATTTACTTTCATATCCTCTTCATACATCATTAGTTTCCCAATGATTTCTTTGACAGGTAACTTGATAATATCACATGATTCTCTAATAGTGACAGAGGTTCCTCTATATCTGTCAGGTAGGAATCAGAGAAGTCGCATGATATGTTCTTTGGAAGTGACTTCTCTTTCAAGAGAAATCATTATGTTGACAATTTTGTTAAAACTGAGATACATGTAAGAAATAGGCTCATCATGTTTCATTTTAAAGTTGTCATATTTAATAGTATAGGTATTAAGTCTCATTTCTTTAACACTAGAAGTTTCTTCATGTGAGATAGACAAAGTATCCCAAATTTCATGGGCAGTTTTACATGCATAAATTATATTAAATTCCTCATATCCTAAAGAGAAATATAAATCATTAATGCATTTGCAATTGTTATTTTAGGTAGTCTTGGTAGTATCATCCCAAGTAATTCTATCAGTAGTAAGAATCTTATAGTCATCTATAATTAAAGACCAGATCTCAAAACCCATACTTTCTAAATACATTTTCATTTTGATTTTCCATTGAGAATAATTGGTTCTATTAAATAATGGTGGTATGTTTGTTGTAGAACCTTCCAATCTATTATCCATAATAAAGAAATACTTTGAAAGATATAGAAATTTAGAATTAACAGAAATTTAAAGATCTTTAAAGTACAACTACAATCACAGATTAATATAGTCCAATAACAAATTCCTAAAACAACCTCTAATGCCAAATGTTGGTCGGAGTAGATCACTCAATAAGGGGGGATGAATTGATTATCTATAAAAAATTATGTTTAAAAAGTATTCTTAAAATATTTCCCCGATAAATTTAAATACAGCCTAGTTATTCAAAGTCATACGGTTATGAAAGTTTGACTATTCAAATAACTTCTCATAATATTGATTAATTCTTAGTAATCTTGATATCAGTTATTAACATTACTTTTTAAGCTATTCTAATAAGGAAAAATAGTTATAACTTCTTTCCAAGATTAACTATCAAAGTAAATTTAGCAATTTTTAACTTATATAGTAAAATAAAGAAAACTAAATTAAATATCACAGAGGATATAAAATAAGTGTTTCAGTATCAAGCCGAGACCTAATCCACTCCACCTAGTGATCATTTTCCACCAAGAATTTTATATTAACAAACTTGATCCACACCCTATATCGGGGTTAACAATAGTACACAAGACTTTCCAGGTCACATGAACACTTCCACAGTTCTTCATGGGTATGAACTTAATAGGTCACATATGGACCTCTTCCACACTTATCCATGGGAATACACAAGTGTAAAAAGATGTATGAGAAAATATATCTTGTATCCTTCAGTTTAATGCAGGAGACAGTGTGTCTTTTTATACAGATGTACACACACTGCTTGAAAGCTATAAATAGTACACAACAGAGAAAAGATGATGATATAGGGTTAGAAGTGATCTGAGTGTTAGTCTATGCAGCTCTGGACTTCTAGGATGAATCAGATGCAGAAATTGAGTCCTCATGTGGAATACATAGTATCATAAGTCAGTTGGATCTGGATCGGGTTCTCTTTGAAGTTGATAGTGCGAATATGTTCTCAACTTTGATCTATGATGTCCCAGCTCTTGGATTCAAGAATTATTTGTGTGTTCTTCAATAATGTTGAGTTGTATGTGTTTGTTCTTTTCTAAATAATGTTCATGTGTTCTTCATTGTTACACTATGTGTCTCTTTGTTTCTGGGACGCACTTCTCTTTTATTCTTCGAATGATTGTGTTAGAGCTTCCATGTTTCATGTATTATGCACCTCATACCTCATATTATCAGGTGACATGTCTACAAAGAAACATTAATTATGTTAGGGTATTTAAAAGCATCAAATATGACTGTTAGAAATTAAATTGGAAAATGAAAAAATAGATTAAGAAATGGTGTCACATTTTGTCTGTAAATGGTGTATCCATGAAGCGGTGTCACCTTGAAACAGTGTCTTTGTGAAGCAATGCCTCCTTGAAACGATGTCTTCGTGAAGTTGTGTCTCCTTGAAATGGTATCACTATCTTTTTTTTTTGAGTGATGAGATATTCATGATGGGAAAGTTGTATATATATCTGAAATCGGTAGCACAGATGCGGTGTTAGGATCACAGTGTCTGGTTATAGTGTCTTTATGGTCACAGTGTCTACATGGTCATGGTGTCTGGATGGTCACGGTGTTTGGATAGTTACGGTGTATGGATGGTAACGGTGTCTGGTCACGGTGTTTGGGTCATGGTGTCTGGGTCATAGTGTCTGGGTCACGGTGTCTGTATCCTTTGCTATAAAAACATAACCAGTGAAAAACTCACGATTTCTCAGACTTATCCAAATAACTGTATACAGACATAAACATTGATATTCATAAAATGGTTTAGGATTAATCATTCATCAAAGAAATCATTATGAAGTAAATAAAATATAGTTTACAATAAACAAACTTAATTTATAGCAATTAAGATTTGGGATAGCCTTATTTAAAGCATAAAGATACTAATCATCTGTACACATGATTTGAGATAGAATACACAGGATTAAAAAGTTTTACAGAATGTGTAGGATTTGTGATCATTAAAACATGATTAACACATGAGAAGTCCAAAATCTATCAAAAGGATCTTAAAACAAAAACAATATTCATTTACATTTATCAATGTTCTTTTTACCCATCACATAATTATGGTTTTGTAATGGATAACATTCTAGTGATTATGTTCTATATCACTCTATATTAGTATTTTGAGAATTAATTTTATCATCCATGTCTATGTTTTCCTACAGGGAACCCTAGAATATGATATCTCACATAACCTTTGTATTTCTTTTTCTTTCTTTTATAGTCAAAGTTTTATTGACTCTTTTTCCAATGTGGGATTTTCAATGAAGTTTTTGAGCCTAATTATAAAATTTCAAGGATGCAATTTCCAAATTAGGGGAATGATGCAACATCCTAGGTATTTATAGAATAATACATTTTCATATCTACTAATATATTTGAATTTTATATTAATTTTATTTTAAATGGGACACTATGTATGATAGCGTACTTGACACGCAACAGTAGGTTTCTCTGAAATCTTACATTGTGCACAACACTAAGTTATACTAAAAAATTATACAATAATATTATTATTATTTTAAATGGTAGTTAACGTATAACTGTTGTATTGGAAAAAATGAAAAGAATTAACTATATTATGATTTTACATATTTTTTAAATTTTTTTACATTTATCCAATGAATTTTAGATTCTAAAATGAGAATTTATCTAATTTTAATCATAAAAAACTCTAATATTTTTAAAAGGTTATTTTACTGCCTTTTGATGGAGAACCTTTTTTAAAAATAGTTTTTCTCACTTTTATATGTTCTATTTGAGAAAATAAACTTCTTAATTATAATTGGGACATCAAAATTTACGTTATATGAAATTTTGGTATTTTTCTGATAAAATCCATATTTTTATGAATAGTGAAAAATATTGCATTTTAATTCCAAACTTCCTTTTCATATAATTTATTTATATAGTAAAATTGTCCTTTTAGTTATTTTTAAAGTTTAATTGAATTATTTTTTTTATAATTTAATAAAATTATGGTCTTTATAAGTAATTTCACATTTAAATTGGACAGAAACACATGTCAATCTTTTGATAGTTTTTACATCTTAAAAACCTATTTTCGGGTTTTGACAATGGGAATTAATTTCAAATTAATTTCTACCAATTCTTTGTTTTGAATTTTAAAAATTGGATTCCATATTTGGAATCATATGGTTCAAATTATGTAAATAGGTACCATTTATTTTTGGATATTATGAATAGTAACTTCAGTAATTATTTTTATTTCCCATGGTTAAATGTTAAATCAGGTAAATAAGGGTAAAAAGATAATATTATAATAATATAAAAATACCCTAACACATGTCCTAATCCTATTGGATGATATATTTCTGACCATGAGGATACTTGGGTCGAATTTAGGACCCCATGGAGCCACTTGGGTGTGGCCTTTTATAATATTTAATTTAAAGAAATGGAAAATATAACATAAACATGTATCTCTTAAATAAAACAATTTTAATTTGGTTTATATAAATGATATATTAGACTATAAATAGTCATTAGAAACATAAAAATATTTTCTACATCATGGTATTTTATTTATAATTTTTATACTATAGATAAATAAATAAATATTGACACAATGATGATGCAGTTATTACCTTATTAATGAAATATTCAAATAAATGATATTATAAATGTTCAAATAAATTTAAGTTGAATATTTTGATGTCAGAAATGAATTTTTTGGATGACATTTACATGTGAGATATGATTTAATGTCTTTTATTCTAAGGAATCAAGTTTTTATGACTTTAACAAAAATCAATTTCTAAATAGTGTCAAAATTAACATAAATGAGTTTTTAAAACAAATACTATTTTAATAAATCATATAATAGTCCTAAAAAATAATATTCAGAAAAATGAATTATATAATGTTAAAATTTTCATTAATGATACACTTTTGGTTCTCTTGGAATTTTATAGTAACTATAGTAACCATATATTATGAAAATACAAGAATACATGGTAAGAGTTAATGTTTTTAACTAAGGGTTAAAGCTAAAAGATAAGGTTAATTTTCTGACCTAAACTTACCTAAAACCAATTGTTTGAGAGGATTTCGACCCATACTAATATTATCCTAAAAATATATTACTTTTTAGCTATTATAATTTGAAAATAAGTTTATAATGAAATAATATTTCAAGACTTTCCTAAAGTGCCTCTCCTCCCTCTTATAAAAGGTCACCACCTCTGCCCACTAACTTACACCTCTCAAGACCCTTGGATCATCCAAATTATGCTAAAATGTGCTCCCAAAATCCCTCCCTTACTCATATTATCCTTATCTTTGGCATAAGATTATTCTATAAATCCTTTTGTCTAAAATCAAAATGAGTTACCCAATTTAGAGGAAATTAAAGAACGAACTAGACAAGTCGGACTCAAGGTAAGGGACTTCATCTCAATCTTCTTTTATTGAGGAATTTCATGATAATATATACCTTTATTATTTTATAAGGTGTATATACATCCACTATGACATTTCATATCCTTATTTTATCTATACTAATGTTATTTATTAAATTATAGAGATTAATATTTAAATGTTCAAAGTTGTATGGGACACCTTGAACATTTAAAGATTTAATTATTAAATCCTTTATTCTTGATATTAAATTAAATATTTATTTATATGGGTATAAAAGTAATATATAGGAAATTTTATGTCAATCTTAAATTTCATTCAATGTTTTCAAAAGTAATCTTTTATACAAAGTGTTTTACTTTCTTTTCAAAATGAAAAAAGGAATGTTTTTTAATGTATACGGCGACAACAACTTCTCTGCTGCCGTAACCATTATTTGATATTTGGCTTCCTATATAATCCTTATTTTATTTTAAAATAAAAATAAATCCCTTATTCCTTTATTTGGTTATCTTGGTATTTAAAATGGGTTCTTAAATGAAAATTGTATTTTTATACAGAAATGTTTTTATATAGGATTAGAAGAAGCTTTCAAAAAAGGGGTTTTGTGATGAATGTATTTTATTCATGAAGTGGAACATGAGCATTATATGAAACGGGTGAGCACGATATATCTTATACAATGATTTGAGCCCCATTATATCTCACAGCTGAGTTCAATATATCTTATATGAAGGGTTGAGCCCCATTATATCTCACAAGTGAGCCCTAAATGGCTTATACGAATGGTTTAGCCCCATTATAGCTCATGAGTGATTCCGATATAGCTTATACGAAGGGTGATCCCCATTATAGATCTCCAATTTGGAAGTCAACCATATGTTTATTCCAATTTGAATATGTTTTAAAGGGTTTTATGTATATGATTCTCTAAGACACCTAATGGAGTTTTAATTTCATACTACTAGTTTTTGTGTTTTTCATTGAGTAAAAAATATTAGTGTTATTCATGTGAAAATTTTTTGTTTCATCATCTCAAAGAAAATATAATGGGTTATTAGTTTTTAACTAGAATAATGGTTTTTATTTATTTGTATGTCCCTTACTGAGCTTTTTGTGCTCATCCCATGTTTTTAAATGTTTTCATAGGTTTTAAGGGAGAATATAGTCAAGGATGGAATAAAGGAAAAGTTATGATGATTAAACATGAAAAGAAACCATGTTTCTTTTTAAAATAATTTATGTTATGGAAGAAACGGATACTGTTTTAAGTGTCTAATTTTTATTTCTATGTTTTTGTTATGTAATTTTTATGGACTAATTCTCTAAATCTATAAACCTAAAAAGATCTTTAATGTGAATTATTGACTTAACTCAAGATTATGTAATGTTTAAGGTTGGGGAATTATAGTTGGTATCAAAGGTCAGTTTAGATAACTTTAGAGGTTAGGATGGTGTTAATTACATTAATTTAGAGGATTTTACATTATGGTTAATTTTAAATGAAGTATAATTTTAATATTACTTTATAGCTTTATCTAAATTGTGTCTATTCATAATGGTTCTCTGTATAAGAAATAGAAAATTCGTAATGGGAAGGTATCGAGAGGAAAACAACCTTTCAAATCAACCACATGAGGTGGTGAGAATTTGAACTGAACAGTTTGTTTTAGTGATAGAGCAGTTGACTTTAGATATAAATGATAGTGGTATCCATGCACGAGATCATCCCCATCAACCAAAAAATAATATGTCAGTAGTGAAACATTTTTTGAGGGAACATCCCCCATCATTCAATGGATCATCTGACCCAGTGGTAGCTGAAGGATGGATCAATACCTTTGATAAGATATTTGAATTCATGGGATGTTTGGAAATTAAAAAGGAAACTCTCTTCATATATTATTTTGAAGGGGAAGTTGATCAATAGTGGTAATTAGTTAAGAATACTAGAGATAAAAATGATCTTGATGCCATGTAATGGGAATAATTTAAGGATATTTTCCTTAAGAAATATTTTCTTGAGGTTGTTCAACTTAGGATGGAGAAAAAATTCTTGGAATTAAAGAAAAAGGATAATGATTCAGTTTCAACATATGAATAAAACTTCACAAGATTGGTCAAGTATGTTCTGGATTTTATTTGAGACATTGAAAGTAAAATTAATAGATTTTACTTAGGATTGAAACCATGGTTATGAAGAGCTTTGGCCTCCTAAGAATTTAAAAGTTATGAAAAGGTGGTTTGTTGCGCTGAGAAAGTTGAAATGGATTTTTCCAACACTTATGTTCCACGAGATTATAAGAGTAAGAAATGGTAAAGGTGCAAGTAAATAGAGAAGAAAACAACTAAGAATTATGGAGGTAAGCCGAAAACATGTTCCAAGTGTGGTAAAATACATTTTGGGGAATGTATGTTAGGATCTGGAAATTTTTACAGGTGTGGTAAGTTTAATCACAAGGTTCATGACTAAAAATAAAAGGGTCCCAAATAGTCCAATAATGAGATAATATATAGTCGGTCTATAGTAAAATGTCTTAGCTTTAATGAGTTGGGACATTTTGAAAATAAGTGTCCGATGTTAATTACATAGGAATAAAATCAGTATGATCAGAAACAAAAAGGTTTGGGAAAATATTTTGTTACTACTATAGTTGATGTTGAGACATCTAGTGAAGTTATGGAAGCTCCTGAGAGCCGGGTATTTTTTTAGGAATAACCATAAGTTTAAGGTTTTATACACACCTTCTGAGGTTTTATGTGATGTGATAATAATTTATTAAGGACCTTTCTGGGAGATGTTTTGTGAGGTTATGCTTATGAATGGATTTTTTTTTGGAATTATGCCTTTACTTTTGCACCACAGTTTTACGAATTTGATATCCTTTAAGGTTTGTGTGATGTTTTATACTTAAGGTTATTCTTAGAGATGTACATCATATTCTTGGAATATTGGGAGAATGAAATTGTTCTTATAAAATAGAAATACATCAAATAATTATGTTTTTGTATGTTCTTATTCTAGGAATTAAATTAATTCCTCAAATCTATCAAAAGGATCTTAAAAAAAGAATTATTCATTTAAATTTCTCAATGGTCTTTTGATCCATCACATAATTATGGTTTTTTTATGGATAACATTCTAATTAATATGTTCTCTATCAGTCTCTATTAGTCTTTAAGAGTTAGTTTTATCTTCCATATTCATGTTTTCCTAAAGGGAATACTAGAATATGATATCTTAGGTGACATTTTTATTTCTATTTCTTTATTTTATAGTAAAAAGTTTTATTCACACTTTTTCCAATTAGGGATTTTCAATGAAGTTTTCAAGCCCAATTTTAAAATTGGGAGGATGCAATTTCCAAAACGGGGGAATGATGTAACATCCCAAGTATTTATAGCATAATACATTTTCATATCTATTAATATTTTTGAATTTGATATTAATTTTAGTTTAAATGGGACACTATGTATGATAGCATACACGACACGCAACAATGATTTTCTCCAAAATCATATGTTGAACACAACACTGAGTTATACTAAAATATAATACAACAATAATATTATTATTTTAAATGGTAGTAAATTTCTTGTTTTTTTATTTTTGGAAATAAATATAATTAACTATATAATTATTTTACATATTTTTTTAATGTTTTTACATTTATAAAATTAGTTTTATAGGATTAAAATGTGAATGAATCTAATTTTAAACCTAAAATACTCCAATATTTTTAAAAGGTCATTTTATCGCCTTTTGATGGAGAAAATTTTTTAAAATAGTTTTGTCACCTTTATATATTCTATTTGATAAAATAAACTTCTTATTTAGAATTGGGACACCAAAATTTACTTCGGTTGAAATTTTGGTATTTTCTGATAAAATCCATATTTTTATGAATAGTGAAAAATACTGCATTTTAATTCAAAACTTCCTTTTCATCTAATTTATTTATATATTTAGATGGTCCTTTTAATTTTTTTTAAAGTTTAATTTGATTAAGTTTTTATAATTTAACTCAATTTTTTTCTTTGGAAGTAATTTCACATTTAAATTGAACAGAAGCACACGTTAATCTTTTGATAGTTTTTACTTCTTAAAAATTCATTTTCTGGTTTTAACAACATAAACTAATTTTAAATTAATTTCTTCCAATTCTGTGTTTTGAATTTATAAAATTGGAATCCATATTTGGAATCATAATTTTCAAATTATGTAAATAGATACTTTTTTTGACATTATAAATAGTAACTTCAGTAATTATATAAAGGGTAAATCAGGTAAATAAAGGTAAAAAATAATAATATAATAATATAAAACTACCCTAACACATGTTCTAATCCTATTTTAGGAGATATTTCTGACCATGGGAATCCTTGGGTTGAATTTAGGACCTCATGGAGCCACTTGGGTGTGATAATGACCTTTTATAATATTTAATTTAAAGAAAAGGGAAATATGACATAAACATGTATCTCCTAACTAAAAAAAATTAGTTTAGATTATATAAAAGATATATTAGACTATAAATATTCATTATAAATACAAACAATTTTAATACATCTTGTTATTTTATTTATAATTTTTAGACATTAAATAAATATATATATTTATGTCACAATAATGATGCAGTGATTACCTTATTAATGAAATATTCAAATAAATGATATTATAAATATAAAAAAATGTAATTTGAAAATTTTTACACCATCCACAAATTTTTTGTATGAAATTAATATATGATAGATTAGTTAATTACTTTGGTTGGAATAAATCAAGTTTTTATGACTTTAAAAAAAATCAATTTCAAAATAGTGTCAAAAATTGACATAAATGAGTTTCTAAAACTAATACTATTTTATTAAATTATATAATAGTCCTAAAAATATAATATTAGTCCAAATGACTTATATAATGTTAAAAGTTTCATTAATGATCCACTTTTAGTTCTCTTGGAATTTTATAGTAACTATAGTAACCGTATATTATGAAAATATAAGAAGAAATGGTAATAGTTAATATTTTTAACTAAGGGTTAAAGCTTAATGATAAGGTTAAATTTTTGACCTAAACCTGCCTAAAACCTATTGTTTGAGAGGATTTTTACCCATCATCATCTTATCCTATAAATTTATCACTTTGGAACTATTATAATTCTAAAATCAATTTATAATAAAATAATATTTCAGGCCTTTCATAAAGTGCCCCTCCTCCCTCTTATAAAAGGCCACCACATCTTCCCACTTACTCACACCTCTCTAACCCCTTGTCTCATCCAAATTTTGCTCAAATAATATACCAATATCCCTCACTTCCTCCTATAATCCTTAACTTGGGTAGAAGGCAATTCAATAAATCTTTTTGGCTAAAATCAAAAGGAGTTACCCGATTTAGAGGAAATTAAAGAACAAACGAGACAAGTTGGAATCAAGGTAAGGGACTTCATCTCAATCTCCTTTAATTGAGACATTTATTGATAATATGAACCTTTATTCTTTTATAAGGTGTATATACATCCACTATGACATTTTATATCCATATTTTATCTATATTAATGATATTTATTAAATCCTGTAGATTAATATTTAAATGTTCAAATTGGTATGGGACACCTTGAAAATTTAAAGATTTAATTATCAAATATTTTCGTCCTAATATTAAATTATATATTTATTTATATGGGTATAAAAGTAATATACAGGAAATTTTATGTCAATATTTAATTTCATTCAAATATTTCAAAAGGATTCTTTTATACAAAGAATTTTATTTTCTTTACAAAACGACAAAAGGAATGTTTTTTAACATATGTTACGACAATCAATTATCTATCGTCATAACCATTATTGGATATTTGGCTTCCTATATAAGCCTTAATGTCTTTTAAAATGAAAATAAATCCTTTTATTCCTTTATTTGGGTATATTTGTATTGAAATTGGGTTCTTAAATGAAAATGGTATTTTTATACAGAAATTTTTTTTTATGGGATTAGAATATGTTTTCAAAAAATGGGTTTTGTGAGGAATGTTTTTTATTAATGAAATGTTTCATGAGCATTATATGAAATTGATGAGCCTTATATATCTTATATGAAGGTTTGATCCCCATTATAGCTCATGGGTGAGCTCGATATAGCTTATACGAAGGGTTGATCTCCATTATAGCTCACCAGTGAGCCCGACATAGCTTATATTAAGGGATGAACCCCATTATAGCTCACGAGTGAGCCCAATATAGGTTATACAAAGGTTCATATCCATTATAGATCTCCAATTTAGAATTTAATCATATGGTTATTCCAATTGGAAGATGTTAGAAAGGGTTTTATGTAAATGATTCTCTAAGTCACCTAAATGAGTTTTAATTGCATGTTATTGGTTTTATTGTTTTTTATTGATCAAAACATATGAGTGTTATTCATGTGAAAATGTTTTGATTCATCCACTCGAAGAAAATTGAATGGTTCCTCAAGTTGTAACTAGACTAATGGTTTTTCTTTATTTTTATGTCCCTTACTAGGCTTTTTATGCTCATCCCAAGTTGTTAAATGTTTTCACAGGTTTTAAGGGAGAATAGAGTCAAGGATGGAATCAAGGAAAAGTTATGATGATTAAACATGAAAATAAATCATGTATATTTTTAAATGTTTTTATGTTATAGAAGAAATGGATACTGTTGGAAGTTTCCACTTTGTATTTCTATGTTTTTGTTATGTAATAGTTATGGCCTAATTCTTTAAATCTCTAAACCTGAAAAGATCCTCACTGTGAATTATTGACATAACTCAATATTATGTAACATTTAAGGTTGGGGAATTATAATTAAAGTTTATATATTATATTAATGTAATATTTATTATTATTAAAATATAATATATCTTTTTAATTTCTTTCCTTTATATGCACAATAAAATTATAACATTGTTCGTGCGTATATGTGAACTATCACCTCCACGAAGCAATGTGATTAATTTTTCTCAACACATCACATGGATTATATATATAAGTATATTTAAATTATTAATATGATATTATTATCATTTTGGAATGGATAAAATTATAATTACTTCATTTCTATAATGGTTATTAAAAAATGGAAATGTTACTCGTGTGTACATACAACCTACTGTCTCTATGATTATAATGTTATTCATTTTTCATAATCATAGATAAAAATTTTAATTTGAAATTATAATTCATGAATAAAGGTGATTATTATATCATGAATATTATTTTTTAGATGATGGAATAATAATACATTGACCATATTTGACTTACCAATTTTATTTTGGCCTCAAATACCAAATATCATCAAAATGTCTCACATGAAATTTCATAAATAAGTAATTGTTATAAATTGGAATAAAAGGAATAATAAATTTGAAAAAGATTATAAAAAAGTAAATATTTAACATAAGTTTATTATTTAGGAATATTAAAAACATACATGACGAATCTGACTCAAGGTAAGGGATTTTGTCTCAATCTTCTTTCATTGAGGTACTTCTTGATGATATGTGCCTTTATTATTTTATAAGGTGTATATATAGATACTATTGAATTTAATAACTATATTATATTTATAATCGTGTTAATTAATTTTTTGGTAAATTTATTCTTTCTTGGAGATTATGATTGAAATGTACAAAGTGGTATGGGACACTTTGAATGTTTAACAATTTAATAATTAAATATTTTTCTCCATGTCAATATTCTTGATATTATTTTACATATTTATTTATAAAAGTATTATAAAGGATAATTTATATCTATTTTTAATTTCACTTAAATGTTTTCAAAAAAGAATATTTTTATGTTTTTGGTATGGAATGTTTGACTTTCTTTTAAAAACCTCTTTAAAATTTACCCTTTCAACTATTTTTACAAAAGACAAAATGAATTTTTAAAAAATATATATATCCTGAATTAAATTTCTAAATTTATTATATATTTAATTTTTTGATGATTCCTTTACAATTTTACACTTTTATTTTCAAATAAAGGGTTTTTATTTTTGAGTGTGCAACTTTATAAAAATGATTTCAAAGTGAAAATATTATTTTTCCTTTATAATTGTTTTATGTGTTATGATTATGTGATAGTTATTGGGAATTATTTATGAATATGGTTGGTTCCATGATAAACATAGGGTGGTGATCCCGTGATATCTCTCCAATGCATTGGTTAATGAGATGGAGTTAAATGGTTGGGTTTATTCTAAGATATTTAGGGAATATACTATAGTGGGTATTCCAAATGTAACCATGAGGTTTACTCCCTATGTATCCATGAAATATAAAATGTAATATTGATATTTATGTTATAGGTTAACTTTATGATTTATGTTTTCTATGAAATTTTACAGGAATATTATGATTTTGTGAGGTAATCTAAAGAGTTTATGTTTTATGGGCGAAAAGTATAACTTTTTGAAAATGTTTTCATGATTATTTTGGGACTAAAGGTTTGTTTTCATCTTTTATTTACCTTAATGATCTTTTTGTGATAATACCAAATATTAAAAAAAATCATAGGTCTTATGATTGGTAAGGAAAAATAAGATAACATGATGAAAGAATTGAAGATGTGTCTCAAAAATAAGTCATTTATTTAAAAGGGTTTCCTTCGGTGGAAAAAGTGGATACTGAGTATAATTTTCCACATGTAATGTATGGGACTACTTTTTGACTATTTTTAGTAATTCTCTAAAACTATAAAATGAAAATATCCTCAAATTTGAATTCTAGTTCGAAAACACGAGAATAAGTTATGTTTAATGTCAGGTCTTTATTTGTGTGTATATATATATATATATTGAAATGTATATGTATATAATGATAAAGTAAAGATTTAAAATGTATGTTTTATGCTTTAATTCAGTTTTCAAATATGTTTTTCAAATAGGTTTTTATCATTGGTTTCTAAAGTTTAATTTGATGGCTAATTTGGTATTTTTTGTAAAGGAAGCTATAAATGATATTATTATCATTATTATTATTACAATTATTATTTTAAAATTTTACCAATTAAGTTTCATCTAAATTTCATTATATTTTTCATGGATCATTTTATATGTAAATTGTTTCTCGTAGAATTATTTTAAAAGGGATAGTGGAAATGGATTGATGTTTTTTTATAAAATAACTTGTTCATCGATTTCTTATTAAAGTATATTTTTTTAATTGTTGTTTTTATGTTTCAAACATTATATAAGACATTATGTTCTTGTTTAGTCACTCCTAGAAAATATGAGGTTCCCTCAACACTAGTAATACTAGTGACATAGTTATGTGTTACCCCCTCGGACCATAGACATAGAATAAAATCAAAATCTATTGCTATGGTGACATAGAATTTATTGGTACCCCTAACCTTAGTGACCTTGGGTTGTTTCTCCAATGATGATTGTCTTAAATTATTAATTTTATTGTTTTTATCTTTATTTTTATTTAATTTATACTCCTCATGATTCATATCCCTTACTAATTATTATTTTTAGTACTTATATGACTTTTTTTATAATTACTCGGGTTATGTTTTGTTAGATTCAATTCACCTCTTTTTCTACTTAGTGACATTTATGAATTTGTTGATTTATTTGGGCGTGTTGAGTTTCTTTTATATATTTCCAAATAATTAATTATAAAATGTTTTAGAAATTATTTTCCAAGAATATTTGTTCGTATTTTTTATTTATAAAAAATAGTTACTAAAAGGAAAACCATGGATTTTTTTTAATGGATAAGAAAAATCTATTTTAAAATTAATGTATTTAAAAATAGAATTTATGGAATATTTTTTAAACTAAAATACATAAAACCATTTTTGAAACCCTTATTGGATATTTATCTCACACCATACTTAGTCCACTAAATGTTTCTAAGATGAGTGTCTCTTGTAGGTTCAAACTTTGATTCAAAGGAGTTCCACTTTTGGGATTCTGTTATTCAAAACACTCTTGGAGTAGTTCTAAAGATAGAGAACAAACTATAACCCCAGGTCACATGGGTAATCTTGTTTAAGTGTGCTAGTTTTATCTTTAGTTCTTTAATAGTTTGATGACACCATCCATTAATTTTTTTGTTTTCCTTTTCAGGGGGTTTTTATGAATGTGGTATTATGGATGTTGTACCTCATGGTTTGTTTACGTTTTATATTGTGTGTGGTGCATGATATCAAACCTAGTATTAATTCAAAATATAAATTTAATTTAATAAGAAGGATTTCATTTCTTGTTAAATTATATCAAAATTATCTTAAGTTATTTTTTAAAATTTTTCAAAAATATTTTATTTTTTGTGAATATTTAAAAATATTGATTTTATAAATAATATCACCCTTACGGCATTATTATAAAAAAATAATTACTTAAAATTTTATGAAAGTTTTTTACTATAAAAAAATTTATTTATAATAAGTAATATAATACATTTAAAAATATAATTTTGAACTTATAAATCTATTTTTGATATTTGGGAAATTTAAGTGAATGTTGTTATTCAAATAAAAATTGTCTTGGGTAATTATCTTTTAATAAAAGTTTCAAAAGGTAAATTTTTATTTTAAATTGGTTTTAAAGAAAAATAAATATTATTTTATTAAAAATAATCAAATTAAATCAACTATAATCAACATTATACATGATTTTTTTATAAGATTCTTTTTATGCTTAAAATAATCATATTTTAGTAATGAGTTTTCTTTGTGTTTTATGAACTTATATTAAAAGAAATTTTTACCAAATCTATAAATTTAAACTTATAATATGTATTATATATTTAGAATCATAATATTCAAATTATTTAATAATATCATTTTCATTTTTTGGTCATAATGAATAGTAATCATGGTTAAGGATTATCGACATAATAAAGGGGAATTTAGTTAAAGACGGTTAAAACTAAGGGAAAGGTCTCAAAATCTGTTAAAAAAATAATTTATTTAATTTTATGATTTTATTTCAACCAATATCAACCTATATTCAAAAATATGTCAATTTTGTGCCATTTTATTTTGATAATGACCGTTATATTATTTTAAGTTTATAATATTTACAAAAAGTCACCCTCTCATACATATTATATTATCATGGTATGTATATAGATAAAAATACTATATGAAAAAATATAAATGAGAAAAATAATTAATAATAAATTTTATTTATTATAAAATTTTATATTTAATTTTTTGGTGATGGCATAATTACATTTAACTCTTATGAAACTCCCACACAACGCTTTCACATGCTATAGAAAAATCAAGTAAATTATTTTAAAAAGATTTAATGTAATATTTTTTGGATGAATTGTGGTGTTACCAGAATTTAATGGATAAAAATAATGTATTAGTTTTTTTAAAGTGTTTATATTCTAATTCCATGTCATTTTTATGTCTTTGAAGTCAAAATATATGAATAGTCATGAAAATGAATTTAAATGCTATTTAATGATTAAAAATTATTTTTAAATCATTATAAAATAATAAAAATATTATATTTACAAAATTTTATGGTTAATTGTCTATCTTATCATGAATTGTTCATTTATTTTACACTTGGTGTTTTTAACGTCATATTTTTTACCCTATGAGACTAAGTATTTAAGAAAAATGCCATTGATTTGTGCCTATAAAAAGACACTAAATATAACCCTTTCAAATATACATATGAGTTTTATTTTCTCTCAAAATATTACTCAAATTCCTTTAAAAAAATCCAATATCACATTTACAATCTCCTGATGTGATTATAAACTTCTTCCTTAACGGCCTTAATTTCAATTAAAAGGAGGATACCCGAAGAAGTGGTAATTTTCTTTACCGATATATTTCAAGTTTATTTTTTCTTCTACCACCTCAAAATATACATTAAACATATTATAAAAATGAAATAATTATATTTAATGTTAAAAATATTTTATATCTATTTTCCGTCTAAAATTAAATGGAAACACCACTCATTCATACGTACGAACTATCATCTCCATGAAGCGATGTATTTTATTTTTCACCACCACCTCACGCAGATTGTTTTAATGAAGGATATATAGGATATATATATTATTTTTATAATATAATTATGATTATAAAAATATTAAATATTAAATAACTTCTTACCTTCTCATCCTATGGAAAATGATAATGTCACTTGTGTGTTCATGTGGACTACCACCTCTACAAAGCGATGTGATTCATTTCTAATTTCCACCTTAAATGGATGATAGAAAGGATAGATTTAATGAATGGATATGATGTTTATAATATTATTATAATTCTATAAAATTAAAATTTTATCTACTTTATTTCCTTTTTATCTGTTAGAAAAATGAAAACAACGTTCATGTGTATATACGAACTACCCTCTTCATGAAATAATGAGCTTTATTTTTCTTGACTTCCTTAAATGGATGGTTATAAAATTATTTTAAATATATAAAAATAATAATTAAAACATTTTAAATATTTCATAGATGATTTAATCATAATCACTCTGACGAAGTTCAACACATCAATGTTATTTTAAAGGATGAGGACCAAATGATCTCAAAATGTATGATGTAAACTTAACTAATTTAGTAACTAAATGAAAAAATGATAATTATTGAATTATAAGTAATAATAATAAACTTGAAAAATTTTCTCAATCAAGTAAATTATTGATAAAATTGTATTATTAATGGGCTAGATGTTGTACACAATGAGCCCAGATTTGTGGTCTTGGTTTTTCCTTTAAAATGTTGTTTTAAATATTTTAAAATATTTTTCCAACAGGTCCACATTCATTAAAATATTTCAATAATATTATTATTTATATTTAAAACATTCATAAATTTCATTTTAAGATAATTATTCTTTCATTTATAATGTTTTAAAAAAATAATCATTTAAAAGTTTTATGTATGGGTTATTTTATATTTTTATAAATGTGTAAAAGGAATTTTTTTAACATTTACCGCATGACTGCCTTTTACCATTATCATTGATATTATTCATTATCAAGATTATTCTATAATTTTTTATGGTTTTTTAAATAATATCATTTTCTCATTGTTCTTTTAATTTCTAGTTTTTAAAAGATTCCAAAAGAAAGGAATGATTTTTCTTGTTTTTAAAGCATAATTATAAATATTTAATAAAAAATAATTTATGTCAACATCATTTAATGTATTTTATTCCTAATTAGGGATATTATATAATGATACTATCCAAATTATTTCTTTTTATGTATTATGATCATGTTGTTATATTTATTGACTAGGGAGAATATTAACATTATGTGGGATAGATTTATAATATGAATGTTTATTATCAAGGTATGTTGATTATGTATTATATTATTAATTTAAAATATAATGAATGAATTGGAAATGTGTAAGTGAGATATCCCCTTGATACATCGATAAGTATCATGAGACAAAAATGAATGGGTATTTCTTGGTATATTTCATCCCATATAATGACAATGTCATGGCACAAGGCTTTGATGATATTTGAAATTTCATGGAACCAGGACTTGACAGTATATAAAATTCCATGTTATAAGGACGTAATAGTATATAATATTTCTTATCACAATGACCAAATTTTAAGTTTCATGATATCTTTCCACGAGTCTTTGATGAAAAGAACATGATGTCTGGAATTATGAATTCCATTATTATAAAATTAGTTATCATGTGATTATTTAAATTATTATCCTTGGATATATTAAATTCTCAAGCTGTTAATGGGTTTTTATGAAAATAATTTTTTTTCAAAAGATAATAAAATGACCTTATAATTTAAAATAATTTTTATGATATTCTAAGGGTGAAAGGTTGGTTTTAAGTAAAATTTTTCATGTTTCTAAAAAAACATTTTGGATTATGACTCTTACATTATTTTTGTTTTTGAAATTTTTTATGAAAAAAATTATTAAAAAAATGATTCGTAGAGTAAGTGATTATTTTATGCTCAATGTTTATTATGATAAAATTAAAATTTCCATATGGGTTTTCATGTTTTACAAAGGACTAATGGTTATCATTTCTTTTTATATCCCTTGTTGAACAATTTTGTGCTCCCCCAAGTTTTAAACAAAATCATAGGGCTTAAGTATGTATAAGAATTATAGAGTGGTCAAGTATGACACATATTGAATGAAAAAAAAGTTCCATGAATTAAAATAGGGTGTGAAATATATCTTATAGAGAAAATGTACAATGTGTAACTTTTTTCCGTATATAATTTTAATAGTTTTTCGAATTCTATAAAATATAAACCAAAAATATCCAATAAAATGTAATTATAGAAGTTTAAGTTTGGTTCACTTTAATTGGTATCAAGATAAAATGTAATGATTATAACTCTACAATTTAATTTGGGTGTAAAATTTTTGGTTTTATAGTCCTATGAGTCTTCCAATGGTGGTTCCATGGTTGGAACATGATCCACCTAAACATGTGACCAAAAATTGTATGGCCACCCACCCCACATAATATATTTGTGTTGGATTATATTGATCCTAATTTGTTTTTAAACGTTTCTTATTGTTATTTAAGATAAATTATATATAATTTTAGAGTGTGTTAATGTTATGTGGTTTTATTTTATGGACATTTTATGTGACAGTTTTGTTTTAAAAAGGGTAAAGGGTTGGTTCTGAAAATTTATAAGGGAGTTTCCTAAAATAATTTTGAATAAAATATGGTGTTTTGAATTTATGGAGTGAATTTAGAAATGAATGAGTGATTTAAAATTTTATTTAAAATGAAATTTCATGATAATGAAAATGGTTTAAAGGTGATTTTTATAATTATAAATAGAGTAGTGTTTTTATAAATAGGTTTTCAATTTTATTTATTGAGTTCTTATAATTGGAATTTATAAAAAAAATTGAAATGGAAATGTATTTTTTATAAACAGTTTTAACCCCTTAGAAGGGAATTTGAATTTTTAATTTTTAAACAATTATGAAAAGAATTTTATTTCTAATGATGGTAAAATGTTTTCAAGTTATGATTTTTTTTTAAATTATTTTTTATCTTTGGATGTTTCTTATGATTTTTGTTTGGACTATTTAATTTGAATTTGGGAAACATTAATGGATAGATTCATGTTTCATGTTATTTTTATTATGCCTCGGAAAAGTATTGATGAATATTGGATAGTTGGTTACTAATATTTATTCTTTAATTGTTTAGTTGTACGTCGATTTTGGAAATTTATGGTGTCCATATCTATTGATTTTGTCATGTGTCGAATGTAGAGTAGTTGTAAGTTCTGAGGAAAATATGAATTGAGGGTTTTCTTGGTATCCCCTTGATTATTCCATATGGATTTTTGATTGTTTTATTGATCATTCACATTATGATACACATGACTTGGTTCATATTTTATTCTTTGGTTTTGGTAGGATTCATCGGGTTTGGATGTTTGGGTAACGGGGTTGCGTGTTATGCCCAATTTGTTCTATTGAGTTCATCAAGAATTGGGGTTCTATGGGTGAAGTCTCGGATCATCCTCCCCTGATCTGAGGTAAGATTCTATTAGTTTATTATTGAGTATTGTTTTTTATTGAGGAATTCTAGTTGGTGTCTTTAATTTTCTCACTGGTTTTTCTTTTCCTGAGGAAGTAGCTCTTCCAATATTTTGGGGTCTAATTGAAAGTTTTAGGTTAATTTTGAGATTGGTACCCTATTTGGAGATATCATTGGGTCTTTGGTGATTTATTTAATAGATTTTTGGGTATTTTTTAATCCTACAAAGATCCTTCTTCCCTCTTACCATTTTATCCCATATTCATTTTTGGAGAGAATTTTTTCATCAAAGTTTAATTTTGTATGATATTCTAGGTTTCATGATTAATGTTTAGTTCCCTATGTTTAGAGGGGTAGAAGATGTATTTTGGTTTCTTCCCTATGAAATATGGTATTTTTTATCCCACCATGATAAGTAAAATAATTATAAGGTGGGGTGTTCACTTTAGAGTTTCGATTTTTGGATTCCCCTTCTTTTAATATTTTTCAATGGTCTTCCTTTTAGGCCTCAATGACCATATTATAGTTTAGGTTGTTTTTGTTTTCATTTAAGGATTGTTTAAAATCAAGAATTAAAATTTTTTTGTCTATTATTTTTTGATCTCTATGTCATCCACTAGGAATTCAATGACTTTTTAGGAGAATAAAGTGTTATGGTTGGAATAATTTTCACTCTTTGACCTTCATTTTCTTAATAATTTTATTTATTCATTTATTTTCTTTATTATCCTTAAGTATTGGGTCTTTTAGTTTGGAAAATTTTGAAATTTTGAGAGTGTAACACCCATGAACTCATTTTATAGTCTCTTATATATTATTTTAATTATTTTTACCTTAACCTTCAATTATAGGTATTTTTATTGAAAGTTGTGAAATTTTGGAAAAAAATTATTTATTTCATGGTTGGTGCATGATTAGTAAAAATTGTGCAGCAATCGTGCTAGACCACTATAGTTTAAAAAAAAGGCATTCAACATGGTTGGTGAATGGTTTTCTAGATCATGTTAACCAACCGTACAATACCTAGGTGAAGGGTGGTCGGTGATCATGATTGGCACAAGGGTTTTCATACTGTGCGGCCAAACCATGTGATGAGCCTAGAAATTTAAAAAAATGAAATACTTATTTTTTTTCTCCACTCATTTTTAAACCTATTTATCCCCCTAATTGAAACCATTCAAATTTCATCAACTCTCACGCTCCTAAGGCTCTTCTCCTCTCATTTGGGCTTGATTTTATGTGGTCTTCTACTCAAATTTCAGAAGTAAACAACTAAAAAACGTCTCTTCTCTTATCCTTTAGTACTTTCCTCCTCTATTTATTGGATTTCTCTTCTACCAAAAGCCAAGGTGTCCTAGGGATCATGCTAAATGTTCTTTAAATCATGGGTTTTGGTTTTGATGGGTTATTCTTACCTCTTAAGGGTGTAATTTCGGCTCGGTCCATCCCTAACCTCTAAAAAACCGAGTCGTGAACTACTATTTGGGATGGGTCAGGTCAGCTCAAACAACCCCATGAGGTAGCCCGAGCCCAGCCTCAGGCCAGACAAAATCGTTGAGCCAGGTCGGGATTTTCGGGTCGGGCCACAGGCAGCCCTTGTGGGATTTTATTAATTTTAAAATATATTATATAACGAGTTAAAAATTTTCTTTAAATGTTTTTTTAATGTTTTTTTCAATTTTTTTAAGATTTTGTTAACATTTATTTAAAAAAAAAATTAAAAACATTTTCTTAAATGTTTTTTTTAACTTTTTTTAAATGTTTTTTTAAATGATTATTTTAAAACTTCTTTTTTGAAATGTGTCTTTAAAACAATTTTTTAATTTTTTTTTTAAAATTATATTATTAAACGTTAGTTTTTAAAAAGTTTTTCAATGATTTTTTAAAAATAATAATCATTTTTTACATTATTTTTTAAAATGTTTTTCATAATTTTTTTAAAAAAAATTCTTAAATGTTTTTTTAAAGAATTTTTTTTAAATGTATTTTTTAAAACCTCTTTTTAACATAATTTTTTTAAATTACTTCATTTAAATGTCTTTATTTAAATGTTTAACATTTTAAAAAAATTATTTTCGTTTTTTGTTAACATTTTACGGTAGATATGTTTTTCATTTAATTCTCAATCATTTGAAATGTTATAAATTGGTCACTTCATTTGTTTCATAAGAACCCTCAAACCCAATATTACATACCTATTATAATTATAATAATTTATTTAATTTAAATAAAATATAAAATATAGAACAATTTAGAAAATAATTAAAGTTAAAATATTTTTTTTTGAAAATGTCCTGATAAAAAAATGAATATGTAGTGGCTTACATGTCTAAATAAATATCAATAGTCATAATAAATAATATTCTTAATAATGTATGAATGTTTTGAAAAGTAAATTAATGAGGGATTGGGGGTGCGCATCAGTGTGTGGGTGTGTTAATATTTTTTGTAAATAGATTCATATATGTGAATATATATATATATATATAATATTTTTCTTTTATAAAAATAATAATGAGGGGTTGGGGTGTAAAATAATGGGAAGGTTATTTTTTCTAAATATATTTATATATTTATATATAGTATATATAATATATGAAAGTTTCAAAACACTTAAAAAAATTAATGAGGATGGGGGTGAACATCAGTGGGTGAGTGTGTTACTTGTTTTTATTAATATATAATGAGTTATTATATATATATATATATATTGTAAAAAAGAAAATTAATGAGGGTTTGGGGTGCACATCAGTGGGTGGGTGTTTTAATTTTTTTATAAATAGATTTATATATGTATATATAGTATATATAATATATATAATATTTTAAAGTTACAATATACATAAAAATTCAATGTGGTTTGGGGTGCGAACATAAATGGGTGAGTGTTATTTTTTTGTTAATATATAATGAATTATTAAATATATATATATATTATTTTAAATGAATGATATATAAATATATATATATATATATATATTATTAATAGCTTTGTTTATATATATATAGTCTGGTAATTTGTAATCAGGCGCATTGCCTAGACCTGTTGGTCAAGGTGAGGCATTGGAAGCTTGTAGTAGGGGGTTTGAGTCTCCTTACCAGTAGTTTCCTAGTTTTTTGAGTGAACGGGGTTTTACGGGATGGTCTTGTACGACCCAGCTCGGCCATACCCATGGGCCTACTTGTATAGGCCTAGGCCCGGCCTGACGAACCATCAACCCGAGCCCAGCCCAACTTGGGCTTTTCCATACTGGGCCACTCGGGATCTCGGGTCAACGGGCCAGAATTACACCCTTATTTCCTCTATAGTATCTCATTGGGAATTATAGGTTATTTTTCAATAAATTTGATTAGTTTCCATAGGTTCAGTTTGATTTTGGTTGGAGGTTTTTTATACCTCCCTTTCTTATTTTTCTTAATGATTCTTACTCTTTATAAATTGGTTTTATAATGAATTTTCATGATATTATATGGTACTCTTTAAAGGAAATGATGGATCTCTCATGTTAAACGTTTCTCCTTGATACTTAATAAAAAAAATTTACTTTAAAAAGTGGCATTGTTTGTAAATAGTTGATGCAAGGGCATGTTGAATTGATAATGTGGTTCGAAAAAAAGTCATGGGAACCTCGGAAACTTGAGTAGGATAACCTAGGTGGGATGGGATACCTTCCACTAGAATGGTATGTTTTCCTCCATTTTCCAATAATGTGTTGTTATTCCTTTTCACTAGTTTATAGTGAAGTAATTCATAGGTGACCCTAGCCTTGGTAGCCATAGGATTACATCCCATGAGAATATTGAAAATTGTTTTTCTAAATCTTTTAAATTCATTATTTATTTTCTTTAGTAGCTCATATGTTGTTAATTATTTTCATAAAATGGATCATGGTTACTTTCTTTTTTATGTTCAAACTAGCATGTTTAGAATTCCTAACACATATTGGAGATGGAACACTAGGTGGGATCTAATTTGGATTTGTGCTCACACCTATAATACACCCTCGGTAGTATTCATAACTTTTTTTCTGATATAGGAAATAACAAAATGCCACCCAGAGATGGGGGGGTCCTCTCGATGTCCTTATTTGGGTTTGTGGTAGTTACATGGTGGTGGGTTGATTCCCCATATCACACAGATATGGGTTTTATTCTCCTTTATTCTATTTGGTATTTTTTATAACTACTTGAATCTATGTTGTATTTCCATTGTGAATTCCCATCCCATATCATTTGTTCCTTTTGATTATATTGGTACTCTTATCCTAATTATCATTTTATACATCATAATATTATTCTTTATTTTTTTTACTTTATTACTCATGTCATATTTTAGTGAAGAATACCTCTTATTGAGGTAGTTCATTGCCAATGTATGTAGGGTTCAGGTCAAATTCTTAGGTTGAGTTGATGATTTCTTTATCTCTTGGGAAAACCATTCCCATGTTGTTTTACCTTTATGTATAGGAACTTTTTTTAGCCTGCGGGGATCAGGAATTCCCTTTGGTTTTATCATGGGCTAGACTAGGGGCTTTATTTATGTGTTCCCTAGATCTGGTTCATGATAAATGGTATCAGAGCCCCATATTTTTCTTGTTTTGTGAAATCTAGGGTGTCTCCATAGACTAGAGCTTGTATTTTTGGGGCCTGAGGATGGTCAATGTGAAAGGGTGTCTAGCCAATACTCTTATTGATCCACCTTGAGTTACTAAGGGATGTCAGGAATGATATTTTTTGTTTTATATTTGATTCAATATTTCTATTGGACTAACCACATGGTCTATATACTATATATATGTGCCAAGTTTATAAAATAATATGAATCATTATGCTTCCCTTTGATTTATTCTTTATATAATTGACTAAATAAGTTTTTTAACTTTTGTTTAATATTTGATTATTCATTTTTATGGTATTAGTTTTATTTTATTTTTTGTAGTGGTGTTCCTCTAGTAAGATCCCTAGCTAACCCCCATGAGATAGTGGAAAACAACTATTCATAGGCAAACCTTCCAGTTGACCAGATCTTGATAGAAGCAGTTGTGAGCAAAATTTTGGCTATGGTCCAAGGAGTTGGTTTGGGTCCCTCTCAAGTTAATGAGGTTTGAATAGTTCCAAATATGGACAAGTTGTATAATTTCCTTCAATATAACCCTCCTTTCTTCCTAGGGGAAACAACACATAGAAAGATAAGGATTCGTTGGAATATATTGAGTGTATCTTTGAGTTCATGGGGACTCCCAAACCATTGAATGTGAAATATTCTACCTTTGTACTTAAAGTTCCTATTATGTGATAGTAAGAATTGATTTTCCAAGATAGGAAATATGAGAATCTCGAATGGAAAAACTTCATAGAAATATTTTCCCCATATTTTACCCTAAAACTATGGCATTAGAAAATCTAGAGATTTCCTAAACCTTCATTAGTATGATCGAACCATCATAGAATATTTCAATCACTTTAATGAGCTTGTTTTTTCTCATAAGATAGTGTATAATGAAATTATAAAAGCATTAAGGCTTGAAATGGGACTTCAACTAGATATTCAGTCATATATTTTCCTTCTCAATATTTTGGCATATGCAGAGATGGAGGGTAAATCCATAATGTCCTATATTGACCAAGATGGTATGTTTGGATTAATGGGGACTACTTATATATTGAGTGGGGGTGAATATGGTTCTTCTTAAAATAATATATAGCAGGATGAGATGAGTAGAGGCATTCAAAAGAGTTTTGGGCCCCTATCCTAGTTATCCTCTTCTGCTTCCCTAGTGAATAGGTGTACTTTCTATCATTAGTATAGTATTAAAATACATATTAATATTTCCTTTCCAAACAAATGGAAGTATTTCCACTAATATGGTAATATAGGGAATATCTAGATATTTTACAAAGTGGGTGCTTCGAAAAATAATGGATTAGGGTCCTCATCTTCTAGATGACCTCTAGAATAGCCCAAAACACCCAAGATGGGTGGACCTTACTCTCAAGTATGTGGAGGAAGGGGTGAATCATCTCATAGTGATACTCATATGAGGGTAGAACCTCAGGCCAATGGTCAAAATCGGTTGCAGGCAGAGAGTTGACAACATTATTCAGTATACCAAGCCTTCACTGAGTTTGAGTCAAGGACATCTATAGTGAGAGATATGGTTATTATGGAATCATCTATTATATCTTATTTATTCTATATTGGTTCCTCTCACTCATGTGTTTATGGTCAAACTATGGATGAACTAAACATCCCATCAGATCATATGTCTTATTTTATGGAAATCTCTACTCTAGTAGGGAATAAGTAGTGTGGTATGTTATTCCCCTCTTATCTTGTCACTTTATCCATGATCGAGGTGTCATGGAATTTCCTTATCTTATAAATGGACCTCTTTGATATTAAATTCAGAATGGCCAAGTTTAAGGCCTTTAGGACACATATATACTTCTATTGTTGACAGGTGTCCTCTAAACCCCATATAATAAGGTTCATATATTCCAAGGAGGATGGGATCCTCGATCCATCTGAGTAGGACTCAACTTCCCATGGTGGGTAAAATATTATGTCATTTATCTTCCTTGTAGTAGGATATCAATGATGGGAACCTAGGGAGTGGGTTACCTTCCATGGTTATGGATTTCCCCAAAGTGTTTCATGAGGATTTATTAGGGTTTCAACTGGAGTGGAAGGATGATTTCTCTATTGAAATAGTTTTGGGAATGAAAACTATATCTCTATCATCTTACAATATAACCCCAACATAATTGAAAGAGTTTAATATTAAGATACATGATCTTTAATCCAAGAGGCTTATACACCTGAGTTTGTCACCTAGGGCGGCCCATATACTATTTACTAAAAAAATAAAGGTTCTCTCTGCTTATATATCAATTATCTAAATCTGAATCAAGTAACAATTAAAAATAAATATATCATGCCTCACATTTATGATATTTCTGATCAATTGAAATTGGCACAATGGTTTTCTAATATCGACATTCAGTCAGGGTACCACTAGCTTAGGTTAAGAGAGGTTGGCATTCCTAAAATGGTATTCTGAACCACATATGATCACTATGAAAACCTTGGAATGTTATTAGGTTAAAAAAATCCCATTAGTATTTATTGATTTAATAAACCGGGTGTTCCACCAATATCTGGATTGGTTTTTAGTACTATTTATGGATAACATTCTAGATTATTCCAAGTCTAAAGAGGAGCATGAGAAGCATTTGATTATTGTTCTGGTAATTCTTCTAGACCATCTACTTTATTCCAAGATATCTAAATTAAACTTTTGGATCTAGGAAGTAAAATTTTTAGGCCATGTAATATTTGAACAAATCATTTTAGTTGATCCTGAAAATATGAAATTATTTATGTCTTGGAAGGATCCCAAAAACGTCTTTAAAATTTAGAGCTTCCTAGGACTAGTAGGTTACTATCAACAGTTCTTCAGATACATCTCCAAGATTTTTTCTACTTTGATGACTCTCACCAGGAAGGGAGTGGAATTTTCATGGATTACTAAGTGTCAATATTTATTTGATGAATTAAAGTAGTGTTTGTCTTTGGTACCTTCTTTGATATATATTTAAGTTTTCTAGGGTTATCATTTTTATTTTGATGATTTAAATGTCAGTTTGGGATGTGTTTTAATGAATTTAAATCACATCATGTTTTATGGATCTCAAAAACTCTAGAAACATGTGAGAAACTATCCCACCCAATACCTATAATTGGCCATGGTCAAGAACATGATAAAATATTAGTGGCATTACATATTTGGTTATAAGAATATAGTGTTTATCGATAACAAAATATGGTTCTATATTTTCTCATAGAATGAGATAAAACATAGACAAAGATGATGGATAGAATACTTGAATACTTTTGATTCTGATCTTTCTTACACACCAGGAAAGGGAAATGTAGTCTTTTACAGTTTTAGAAAAAATATTTCATCTCAGACTATTAAGGAATCCACTATAAACTGGAATCTTGTGATCCTTATTGATTAGATGCATTTAGATGTATGGGAGGAGAAGAATGGTATATTTTTAGGTAGTATCCAGTTTACCCCAACCCTTCTTGAGATTTTTTTAAATGAGAAACTAGAGGATAGTTAATGATGATTCACTAAGGAAATATAATATAGTGGGGACACCCAGTGGAATGACCCCTTTCTTTTGAAAGATATCTTTTCTTTAGAAGAAGGATTGTGGTTCCCTCTTTAGTTTTAAAAGAGGTTATGAAGAAATTACATGGATATCAATGGGATATCCACTATATTGCAACTAAACTCTATTATAATATGAAGAAGAAATTTTGGTGGATGGGAAAGAGGAGATATATAGTTGACTTGGTGTCTTTATGATACAACTATTAGTAGGTAAAGGCTGATAATTAACACCATTTTTTCTTGCATCATCCCATTCTAATTTTGACTTGGAATTTAGATGTGGTGTCCATAGATTTTATTATCTAACTACCTTGTACCCCTTGTGTAAATAATCTTGTCTAGTTAATTATGGACCAGTTGAAAAAATATGATCATTTATAATGATTAAGGAATCAATAACTATGGAGGACCTTAGAAAATTGTATGTATAGGATTTCATGAGTCTCTATGATGTGGCCTCATCTATTATATTATATTAGTACCCTCTATTTACGTATAGATTCTAGAAGGGACACTAAGAGCCAATGGGTACCTAGGTGAAGCTTAGTATAGATTATCACCCCCAAACAAATAGTAAAATATGGTGGGATAACCCTATTTTAATAGATATGATTTGAACATGTGTTCTTAACTTTAGTGGTGTCTAGGATACACATTTAGGGTTGGTTGACTTTGTTTATAAAAATAGATAATATTCTTATATCAGATGGACCCATTTGATGATCTCTTTATGAAACCATTTCATTATCCTTTATATTGGTTAGAGGTAGGTGAGACCTCTTTAGTGAGACTAATACTTTTTCATGGAATAACTAGGAAGATCTAGATGATTTAGTATAATTTGTGTCTCATATTCACTAAAGCCTTATATTGATCATCATTGTCTCCCTTTAGAATTTGCAGCATGATACAATGTGATTCTAAATGTGTATCCTCATTTAGGACATCATAGGTTGGTAAAGTCAGGGAATCTCACCCTGAGGTATGTGGGTTATTTTGAGGTCACTGATTTGACTGGGAAGGTTTTATACAAGTTCAGTTTTCCTCCTCAATTAAAGAAAATTGACATTGTTTTACATCTTTCCCAATTAAAGAAGTATCAACCTGAACTATCTCATGCTTTTAACTGGGAAGATATTGCGTTAGATCTAGATATCTCAATTACTAAGTGACCCATTCAAATAATTGACTCCAAACATATAGTTACTTGGGGAAAATCCAAATGTTTGGTTCATGTGTTATGGAAACATAGACCAGATTCACATGGGAAATGTGAGTGGGAAGCTCTTATGAGTGAGTAATGGAATTATTCATTTCAATATCAAGAAATGAGATAGATTTTGGGTGGAGTAAAGTGATATTTTTGGGATAATTGCATCACCCATAACCTCGTTTTTAAGTATTTTATTTATTTTGATCATGTCCTTCAATTTTGAGTCTTTTTATTGAAATTGATGCAATTTTATCAAAATAATAGTTGACACATGGTTGACACATGGTTAGTGAAAACCATGCAGAAACTGTTCTTCATAACCAAATTTTTAATAGTGTCATTCAACATGATTGGTGTATGGTTTTCCAAACTATTTAAATCACCATGAAAGTTCCCATGTGAAGGTAGGGAGGTCAGCATAGTTGGCACACAATTTTTCAAACCATGTGACAAAACCATACGGCCTCACGAGAAATTAAAAATAATGAAATCTCTCTTTTTCCCTCAACTCATTTTTAACCCTTTATCTTCCTAAATCATGCCATTCTTTTTCAATCCACCCTCATCCTCTCAAGTCTCTTCTCCTCTCCTTTGGGATTGATTTCAATTATTCTTCTTCACAAATCTATATGGTAAAATCATAAAAATAATCTCATCACTTCTCCTTTAGGATTCTCCTCCTATATTTCTTGATTTCTCTTCTCCCCAAAGCTGTGGTGGCCAAGGGTTCATTATAGTTGATATCTAAGTCATGGTTTTAGGTTTTTATGGTTTTTTTACCTATCTAGGGTCTTGTTTGGAATTATTGGTGGTTTTCCAATGAAGTTGATTGGTTTACACTAGTTTGTCTTTATTTTTTTAGGTGGTTCCATTTTCCTTCCTTTTTTTTGTTTTACTAATAATACATTTTATTTATAAGTTGGTTTTATAATTACTTATTATGATATTATATGGAAATTTTTAAAGTAATTGATTCATCTCTCATGATATGAGTTTCTCCTTTGTACTTTCTTAAGAAAGTTTTTTTGTTTTACTTTAAAAAGTGGAATTATTTATAAACAGTTGATGAAAGGGATTATTGACCAGAAAATGTGGTTTGAAAATACTCATAGGAACCTTAGAAACTCAGGTAAGAAAACCTTGGTTGGGTGGGATCCCTACCATTATCATGGCTAGTGGAGTATTATTTCCTCCATCAGAAAATGACATATTGTTATTCCTTTCCACTAGTCTCTAGTGAAATAACCACTGGGAAACCCTAACCCTAGTAATCGTAGGATGATATCCCATGAAAATATTATACACCATTTCTATAAATCTTTTA
Organism: Viscum album; assembly: GCA_963277665.1. NCBI lineage: Eukaryota > Viridiplantae > Streptophyta > Magnoliopsida > Santalales > Viscaceae > Viscum > Viscum album. The sequence goes on along the minus strand of OY728123.1, from coordinate 227,073,327 downwards.
CTTAATTTCTTTATTTTCTATATTATCTCATTCCTTATTAATTATTTTAACTAAAATGGATCATGGTTACTTTTTTGTTATATTAAAAACTATCATTTTTAGACTTCCTAATGAAGGATTGATATAGAACATCAGGTGGGATCCTATTGATCTATATGAACACATCCTTTATACACCCTTGAGTGTATGAAAAACTTTTTTCATTTGATACATGAATGAATAAGACACCATCCAAAGGCAGTGGATGCTCTTTATAATCTTAAATAGATTTATGGTGGTGAAATGGAGGTGGGTAGTTTCCCTATTTCACTCATATATGGTTTGTGGTCCATTTTTTTCTTTTTAGTATTTTTATAACAAATGGAATGTATATTGTATCATCATCACTACTTTTCATCCAATAAATTGTGTTCCTTTTGATTATATCAATACACTTATCATACTGATCTTTTTTTATGAAATGTTGTTTTTATTTATTTTTTTTACTTTATTACTCATTCCATGTGTTTATGAATCCTTTCTATTATTGAGTGCATGTCTCTCCAATGCATGGTAGGGTCATGTCGGGTTCTTGGGTTGAGTTGATGTTTACTTTATTTATTAGGAAAACCATTCCCAGGTTATTTTTCCTTTATGACCAAGAACTTGTGTCATATTATAGGGATAAGGAAAACCCTTCGAGTTTATCATGATCTAGGAGTAGTGCTAGGTTTATGGGTGGTTTGAAGCTGGTTCATGATAAATAGTTTCCACAAGTCATGTGGTTTGGTCCCCTAGTTTTCCAACCTGTGTGATAGGTATATAGTAATGGTATAAAACTTAGTAAATATATTTATAATGGTTGGAACATATTTTTACCACCCATATCTCCAAACCTTGTAGATTATCTAAGTACCCAGTGAATAGGATTATGGTTTGGGAAATAGTGTGGTCAAACCATGAAACATACCTAGTGTTTTAAAACTTCAATTTTTTCGAAAATTCCCCATATGATTTTAAAACTATAAATTAGTTCTTTTCACCCCTATTCAGATGAGACCCTCAATGTGGCCAAGGAAGGACCCCCACACACAACTCCCTCCTCCATCTCTCTTAGATTTATGACCCTCCTCCGTTGATTTTGAGTTGCATCCCTTTCAGTTATGGTTTCTTATTTTCTTACTCATTCTTTCTCTACCTACCTATTATTCTCAATTATCATATTCAGTGCACACTTTAATAGTTGAACCCTTAGTGGGGTTTTGGTTTTAATTTATTCTTATTCCTTTTGGTTAGGTTGTACAATTTCTTCTTCCAATATTTCTCCATCTATAATCAAAGGTTTCATTGTTTTCCCACTCAATAGAGTTAATTGATTCCATGTTTTTCTCTTTTCCTTGAAATATAGATTATTATTAGGATTTTTAAATAATTTCCAATAGAAATTATGCATGTTATATATTCTTTATACTAATTAAAGTGATTTAAAAAATTAAATCCATTTAGAATGGGTGTTTATAGCCTTTAAATTTTTTTTAAAGGGGTAATAGTTGGGGATTTCTTTTTCACTGGACTTTTTTGTGTGTTTTAGGATTATTTTTATGTTCCTTGATATATTTTCATATTTTTTATGTTTATATAATGGTTTGGTAATTTTTAATTTTTTTTATTTGTGGTTTATGGAATTGAATGGTTTTAAAGTGATTTTTCATCCTTGTTTTCAAGATATTAATAAATGTTATTTGTTCTTATAATATCTCAAATTATGTTTTTTGTTTTTACACTATGCATGTATATATATATTTGTGTGTGTTCGTGCCCATATTCACATGATAATATGTGCATATGTGCATTCAAAGATGTATATATATATAAATTTATATGTGTATAAAAATAATGGAAATATTTAAAATTTAAGATTGAGGTTTTAATTTGGTTGTTAATTACGTTTTTAAAGTAGGTTTTAGACTTGATTTCAAATGTATAATTTGAAGGCTTTTTTGGTATTTTTTAAAGGTGGTTATAAATGAAATTTTTGTTATTATTATTATCATTTTTATAGTTATTATTTTTAAATGTTCCCAATTGAGTTTCCTATAAATTTTACTATATTAACCCTGGATCAATTTATAAGCAAAGTATTGGTCATGGAATACTTTTAATAGGGGTGGTGGAAATGGATTGAATTATTTTTTAAAAATAACTTTTAAATTGATTTCATAGTGAACTATATTTTTCTAATGGTTGTTTTTATGTGTTAAACCTCATAGGAAATGTCCAGTTCTTGGGTAGGATAGCCTACATGGGATGACGTTCCCCATAACTAGTAATTCTAGTGATGTATTTATGTGGCACCCCCTCTAGAAAAATACATAAAATAAAACCTAAATCCACCAAAAGGGTGACATAGATTTACTATTTTATCCTATCCTTGGTGACCTTAAGTTATTTCTCCCATGATACTTGTTTTAAATTATTTATTATATGGTTTTTCTATTTTTTCTTTAATTTATATTGCTCATGATTCATATCCCTTCCTACTTCTTATTTTTAGAACTTATATGAATTTTATCATAACTAATTTGTTTATTTTTTTTCTAGTTACCATTCACATGTTTTGATATTTATAAATCTGATGATTTATTTGGGTGTGTTGAATTTCTTTTATAGCTTTCTCAAGAATTAATCTGACAATGTTCTAGAAATTATTTTCCAAAAATATGTTTTTAAATTGTTTGTTTTATAAAAATGATTTTTTAAAATTAAATATAATTGATACATTATTTAAAGGATAAGAAAAACCTATTTTTAAATTTATATATTTCAAAATAGAATTTTTAGACTATATTGAAAAAAATAATACATAGACCCATTAGTGAAACCCTGCTAGGATATTTATCTCACACCCAAATAAAACTATTTTTTTTGTAGAACAAGTGTCCCTTTTAGGTTCAGAATTTGATTCAAAGTAGTTCCAGTTCAGGGACTCCTCCATCTAGATTGCTCCCAATGATATTCTAGATTTAGTGGATATAGTGTGACCCTGGTTCAGATGGGGAAGTTTAGTAATTTTTCAAACCTTCATGGAATTTACTTTGTGTTTTCTTAAGTCTTGGTTGTTTCAAGGAGGATTTTTGAGGAGTTTAGAGTCCTTTGGATATTTTTTAGGTCAAAACAAGTTCCATCGCACCTTGTATAAGCCAGGGTGGCCCTGGTGTTCTCCAATACAAAATAAATATGGGTGAAATGGAATTTTAAGATTTTTTTGAAGTTATAGTGATTTAAAAATTCCATAATTGTGGATAATAAACATGGGAATAATCTATTTTAGTTTGAAACATTAAAGGACACCATGTTCATGGTCAAATGTGGTGAAAGTTTTGGTAGAGGTTGGGATTTCTTTGAAATAGTCAGAACATACACCTTCTTCCTTGGATATTGTCTGGTTCAAATGGGGGGAACACATGAAATGTTATGGGGGTTTTAAATATGTTTTAAATTCATTATTTTCTTTTATTAATTGATATTTTCACCTCTCTTGAATCATTATTTTTATTTTTAAACATTTCAACGAACCTAGAGTTTTATTTTATTTTTATTTCTCATGTTGAGTCTTTGTTCATAGAACTTTTCACTAAGTAAGTGTTGGTTCTAATTCATTTGAAAACTAGTGATCTAATTGATGATATTTTTAACCCTATTTTATAGATAATCAAAATATTTTGGTTCAAGGTACCCCCTTTTCTCCCCTTTTCTTTTTCCCTTAGTTCTTCTTTTTCATAGGGTGTTTTTTATATTAATTCTCTTAGCTTTAGGGATGGAATCTAATCTTGGTTTTTAGTGGTTTCTAGATGATAGGTTTCAAATAGTATTTCTATGTCTTGGTGGTGCTTCTTCTGGTTTTGGTTAACACTCAATCATCCATTCTTATGTAGAGAACATTGAACTTCTAAAATTGCATAGGGGGTTCATTTTTTCTACTATTATTTTATGTAAAATCATAAATTTATCATGCTTTATGACTTTGTATAATGATATAATTAATGTTTATGAATATTAGACTATAAATAATAAAAAGATATGGTTTATGGTTATAGTGATTTCATGTTTTTATACAATGTTAACACTTTTCCTCTTTGTTTTATAGATAGTGTGATATCTTTTGTTTATGATATAGTAAGTGTGTTTTTTATACTATGTTTTAACATATTTTTTATGTTGTAAATTTGATAAATAATATAAATCCAATAATTATTGTTGGATAAATATTAAATAATCTATAAATACGTGATGTTTAAAAGTAATCAGAGGTGTATTAATTAAATTTGTTCATATTTATAATTTTATGAAACTAGAAGTGATTCTTGAAGGCATGTTTAAATATATTATAGTTTTTTATCATTGATGCCTTATGTTGTATGTGGTTGTAATATGTAATAATTAAATTGATTAATTAAAGATGGTATTGATCCATTTGTTTAATAAAAATTAATTTTTGGGGATGAGTGAGCCTATTTTCTTATAAAGTTCAGATTCCTTGGTTTTAGGTCTAAGATTCCCTTTTAACGATTTATTGTTTTCTTGATGTCCATTGTGGTTATTATATATGTGATCCTTAAAATGTGACATGATGTGATCCTGGGATGGATGATGTTTGGGTATGGTGTGTGATATATGTATAATCCTATGTTATGTGTTTCCATATGATTCCCCACCCATGTTGGTTGGATGATTTCCACCCAATGGACTCTAAGTGGGTCTTTTCCCCAATATTTGAGTTGGTGATGAATAGATGGATGATTATCCCCTCTTACCCTGATCTCTTCTCCGGGTAGTTTTATTTGATTATATTCATGGTCATCACCTTTCCCATATAAATGTTTATAGAGGTCTGTAATGGCTTGTAGTTATTTCACACACATGTTTCTTTGGATATATAATCCTAAGGATTATTATAGGTATCTTTTGTTAGGATTTTATGGCTTTAGGTATAATAAACATTTTGCAGGTTGCAGTGGATCTTAGAAACTTCATGGTTACTATATATATATGTGGATGATGTGATGCATGATGTTCATGATATTTGGTAAAGATGAGATATTATGATGTAGGGGTAAATGAAATGACATAGTTTCCTAGGAATCCTTATACAGTATCATATATTTTGAGAGAGATGGATTTGGACGTGTGATATTGGGGAAGAGTAGAAAACCAATAGGTAAGTGGTAAATAGGTACCTTTATGTTGGATATTATATTATTAATTATATGTGATAAATGGTGAGAGATCCATGGTGAGGCAGGGAAGATGGTATACATGATTAGGTGATGATAGCTTTGCTTGTTTATTCAATGGGATTTACTTTTATTTCTTTATCTTTAGCACGATAGGATATGGGGAGGATCCTACTAAGTATACCTACTATGATCAAATTATCTATATATATATATATATACTATTTTTTGGTCTTTATGAGTTGTTTGGTGATTGGGTTGGATATTACTAGCTCATGGAGTTGTATAAGAGCTGTTTGGGATTTGAGGTCATTGTCGAGTATTTTTCTTTTTAATACATCTAGTTTATTTGGTATTTGTTCAGTTTTATAACATTATATTCATGTATTGGGATCTCTTTACTTTTGTTATAAGTGGGATTTGTTTGGTGTTTTTGTACTTTCTATCATTCCTCGTGTTCTATTAGAGATTAATGCCGCTCATTTGTGTTTATGATATACCCTTCGTGTTTTTCACCAAACTGTGGTCTATTAGAGGAAAGATTTGAGTTTCATTATCTATATTATCTCATTTTTTCACCAATAGGGGTACCTTTGGGGGGTCATGACATAGTGGTGTCAAAGGTTCAGGTTTTTGGATATGATGGAGTTTAAATATAGACACTAGTGAGGACTTCATGGGTTGGTAGGGAAATGGTGTCAACTAAACTTAATAAGAGATGTAAAAAAGAAGACCAACTAGGATACGGGTATTTAGTGACCCTCATGATATTATGCATGTAACTTTATGTTTATTAATCCTACTAAGTGTAGTGATATTTATTGTGGGGTAGAGACCTAGGAAATGGTCATGTATCATTCTTCTTTTCACCTGTATTTGAAATAGTTATACCTTGGGATTTGGTTGAACCATAAATAAATGATTTATGAATATTAAATATTCTATATTCTATGTTTAGATGTCTATAAAAAATTACTTTTCATTTATGGAACTATGTCAAAGTCCTCATCATGTTTTCATCGAATATGTTCAGTAAGATATTCTATCATATCACCATAGATTTGAGGTCAATGATGATGATAGTTTGAGGAGGATACTTCAAGAGTTTCATAACCTTAGTCTATAGTTGTATGAGGGATCTATTTCATAATCAATGATATATAACTAGTTGGAGGTGGTGGAGATAGCCATTAGTTTAATTTGTTCTCAAAAAGAGAATTGGGTTTCATTGGTGTTGATGATGTCATGTGGGGAATCCAAGTAGTGTTGGTTATTATTCCTTAGGGATTGTAAGGAGTTGACTGAATCATGGGATATTTTTTTATATTAGTTTCAAGTCAAGTATTGTTCTTCCACCAAAAAGGATACCAGCTGCTAGGAGCATCTTACCCTTCAATAGATGAGTTCAACCATGTAGGAGTTTTTGATCCATTTTGGGAACCTTAACTGAAATTATTCAGACCTATTTCAAGATGTGGAGGCTAGGGTGAAATTTTTTTAGGATTCTTTTCATCTAGAGATCATTTTTTGGGTCACCCCGTTTATGATACTGATGTATCTCGATGTACTGGTGAGGGAAGAGTTCGGAGAGATTAAATTGACCAAGATCAAATAATCATGAGAGGGGAGTCATTTGGATTATCCATATAATAGATCTATGGTTCAGGGTTCCCAATTTCCTAGACATAAGTTTTTTTGAATAGCCTGGGGTAGGTCCTATCCATCATCATCTTGTTTCTATAAGGGTGTTGGATCTCAAACCGCTACCAAGGGATCCAAAGTGTTTTTTTCTTATGGAGGATATGTTCATAAATTTTGAGAGTCCCAAAACTTTCTAAGTAGGCAATGTGCAATAGTTGACCCGCCTTATGTTCCTTTATTATAGCAGTTTCATCTAAGGTAGCAGTAGTAGGGTTCTCTAGCTTTAGATCAGTAGAGGGGAGGTTGGGTAGGTAGAGGATAACCCCCTGATGCTCCTCATCCTCATAAAGAAGAGTGTAGCTATGTAGGTGGTCTTCATCAGGGTCATATAGGTCAAAGAGTAGTCCATGAATACTTATATGCACTATAGTTTCCAATTCTATGATAGTTGAACATTTTCCATGGTACCATTTTCTTGTTTTCTACTTGGGTGAATGTTTTTTTTTGATTAAAAAGTTATGTGTTCCTTTATATCACCTTCCCTGGTCTGGCCTTTGGGGATTTAGGTGGAGAGTCTTCTAGTTCCCATGGAATTGACTATGTCATTTTGAGGTTGAGATTTTTTTATGTATTTTATGAATATTTCTAGATAGTGTTGGTGTAGCACCTATCTTGGTAATACTTCCCATGTTTGTTGATACAACCATATTAAATCATCCTCGATATAAAATTACTTTATTTGGTATAGGATATTTTTGATTTATTTATGAGGAAGATTTTGTTATATGATACTAATGAAGATTTTATAATGTTAATTGGATAGCGAGACCCTTAGGTGGGTCAAAGGTGTGTTTTTCCTTATATTTCTTAATAGTCAAATTGATTCTTATATCATCAAAAGTTCATCCAAAAATGTTTTATAGGGTTTTGTAAGAGTACCCAAATGTCTTTCATGAGGAGGTTGTAGTATTACGTACTCAATGAAATATCAAGTTTTGGATAGAGCTACAGTCGGGTGCTTTTACAATCTCAATGTATTTGTTTAGGATGTCCCTTTTTGAGTTTTGGGAGATATGGATATAGATTGATGATCTTTTTTAGTGAGGTTTTTTTTGTCGGTCATGTCACCTTGGGGTGCATTGGTTTTGTTCATAAAGAATTATTATGGCAGTTTATGTCTATTTATAGATAAATGACACTTGAATTAGGTGATAGTAAAGAACTTCTATCTTATTCCATGAATTTATAATTTATTAAATTATCTTAAAGGATCTAGTTGGTTCTTAGAGATTTATTTTCAGTTATTATATAATTAGATATAGGTAAAGGATGAAGATATAACAAATACTTATTTTTGATGTCATTATGGGAATTATGAGTTCATTATAATGTCATTTATGTGGGAAACCCCCAATAGTGTTCATGGGGTTATTGAACATAGTGTTATAAGAGTTTTTGGATTGGTTCATGGTGGTATTCATTGTAAAAATCATAATTCACTCTACATATGAGGAATAGAATGCAGAGAATCTGTAGGTAGTTTTGGGAGTCCATTATTGTCGGTAGTTATTCATAAATTCATCAATGTGTGATTTAGAGTCTTTTGAAGTTCATTTCTTAAGGAATTTCATATCCTGGTAGGGATTATTTGTGGATCCTTTGAATATTGAGGTAGTTGTTTCTATGGAATCCCCCAAGAAAGTTGCAATTTTATAGATTTTCCTCAATATTGTAGGCTATTATAGAAGGTCCATACCCAACAACCCTCAAATTGAAACTCCTATAATAGCCTTGACCAGAAAGGATCAATCATTCTTATAGACTAACCAGGGTTAGGAAAATTTTGATTACCTAAATGAGAAGTTTTTCAGTGCTCCATTCCTTCATTTTTCAAAGGAAGGAGTTTATTTTGAGGTTTTCTATGATTCTTCATGTCTTGGTTTGGGAACTTTATTGATATAAAATAGATCATATGTTTCTTATAGTCCATGAAGTTATTTTCCCATAATCATAATTATGACACCTGTGATCATTAGTCAGAAGTGGTAGTGTTTATCCAAAATTTGGGACAACATTACCTCATCGGTGAACACTTTGTAGTTTTCACTGATCACAAGAGCATGATGTATGTCTTATCCCATCATGACCAAAAATTGAAATAATGATAGTGGATAGAATTATTATAGGATTATGAATTTGAGGTTTATTATACCCAAATAAAGGGTAATATTATATCTTATGCACTATACATGATTTTATGTAGTGATGTTGTGAATAAATCTGGAGATTATTAGAGAGTGATGTAAGAGATCACTATGATGAATATTGAATGGGGAAATTTATTCAAAAATGATTCCATTTCAAATTATAGTGTAGTCATATTTGGTGAAATTGGTGGAGTAATCCCATCTAGGGGATTGTAAGGTGGCAGTCTGGAAAGACTGAGTTATCTGTGGTGATTCCCATGATGGTTGGTCTGAGGATGGTTAGCACCAGGTATTGTTTTAGGTAAGGATTTTCATTAATTCAGTGATGTGTGAGGTGTTTATCTATTATTTCAAAATATAATAGTTAGGAGTACATCCTGGTGTTAAAAAGATCTATCGTTGTATAAGAGGTTAGTTTTGGTGGCATGGGTTAAATCATTCAGTTAAAGAGTTTGTGTCTTGATATTTGGTCTTCCAAAAGTTAAAGTTTGAAACTCATATTCCCGATGGATTTCTCCAAAAATTAGATGTTCCTTAGTTAAAGTGGTGGGTCATCTCAATGAAATTAATTTCAGGCTTACCTCGAGCTTAGGGATTCTATGATTCTATATGGGTGATAGTGTACCATTTGAAAAACTCACCTCACTTCTTAGAGATCAAGGAGTCAAGCTCAATTTATTTTTTTCAATAAAATACTTAGAGGAGGTAGTGAGGCTTCATGGAGTCCCAAGAATGATCATATATGATTTTGGTCATAATTTTACCTCTAATTTGTTGAGATATATTTAAAAGTATTGTGTATCTTAGATGTTCCATTTCACTTCTTTTCATCCATAGATGAAAGGTTAGATAGAACGCACTATCCAGACTCTTGAATACATGGTGTGCACTTGTTTCATGGATTTTGGAGGTTTGTAGATGATGCAACTTCATTTTTTGAGTTTTCCTAAAATAATAGTTTTCACTCTGCCATTGGTATAATGTAATTTGAAGCTTTGTATATATGAAATTTTTTCTATTTGTTGTTCAGTACTAGGGTTATATAGTCAATAATTATCAAGCTAGAACTAGTGATAATCATGATAGAGATAGTTTAGGTGATTAGTGAGATGATGAAGGCATTGTAGGATCATAAAAAATAAAATGATACCAATAAGAGGATACCTCTATAGTTCAATATTGGATATCATGTGTTCTTGAATGAGACTCCTCCTTATGGGAAGTAATGGTTTGGTTGTGGGAGTAATATTTCTCCCTGTTTTTTGGTCCTTTTGAGGTATTGTCTCATGTAGGACTCGTCACATATTAGATAGAACTTCCCCCATAGATGAGCCTAATACATGATGTCTTTAATGTATTTCAACTTTTCCACTATTTTATGATGATTCTCATATCATCAATTGGGGTGAGATCAACATTGATAATGATGTGACCTTAGAGGAGTGGATTTTGGAAATCCAAGATAGCCAAAAGAAGGTGTTTCATGGGTGTTCCATTGTTATGGTTTTTGTCCTTTGGTAATATAGTGACATGGAGGAGAGTACCTAATAACATGATTCATGGATACACACTCAGTACCCCAAGTTTTTTATGTATATATCTTCTTATTGTATCGATGTTTTAGGGTTATTGACCTTTATCTGTCTTATGAGATGGTTTTCTCTTCTTTCATACCTTTTTTATGGTGTTGATCTTGTATGAGAGGTATCTCCCCTATGAGATTGTTTAGGATCTATTTGTTAGTCTTTTATATATTTTTCCCTTGTTCCTCTAATTAAGGTTGTTGAGCTCCTATGATTGTGATATTATTAAAAGGTATCTCGTGGGGTCGGTATTCAGATCGCCCCTTTTATTTTTCTTCCCTATAGGTTGGGTTTTAATTATCGAGGACAAAAATTGTTTGATATGTATCTAATTTAATGGTTCAGACCCTCCCAGAAATTACATTATGTTTTCTTAGGGACTGGTGGTGTTGAGGGGGAGTTTTGAAGAGTTTAGAGTCATTTCAAGACTCTTTAGTACAAAATAGGCTATACCGTAGCCCAGTGTCAGTTGTATTAGACATGGTGTTATCCTGTCTAAATGGGGAAGGGTGAAATGGATTTCTAAGTTGTTTTTGGAAGTTATGTTGAGGGGAAAATGTATTGTGTGTGGGCAACATTACTTGGTGCAATCCGTTTAGGGCTGACGCACTGAAGAACATTGTGGCTATGGCTAGGATATGGTGGAAGTCATGGTGATGGTCTGTCTTGATTTGAAATGAATAAAATATAAATATTATTCCTTTGATCCAAAATGGTTTGAAGGTGGGGAGCACATGCAACATTATAGGGGTTTTTAATTCATTTTTTCCCTTATTAATCAATTTGTGCACCCCACATGAATCATTCTTTAAATTTATGGATATTCCTATATAACTAGGACTTGGTTGTGAAATTTCTCACATTGAGGTTTCATTAATATAAATTCTTGTTGGTTAAGTGTTATTTATACATCCTTTGGTTACCAGTGATCTTCTCCTTTAGATTCTAACCCCTAGTTCATGGAGAATCAAATTCTTTTGGTTCAAGGTATCCCTTTTTCTCATCTTTTCTTTTAGCCTTCATTATTATTTTTCTTAGGGTGTTTGTTGTGGTAATTACATTGTATTATCAGTTTTAATATGAGTTTTTTGGTTGGTGGTTTGAGGATGCTGGGTTTCGTCAAGTCTTCCTTCGACTTGGTAGTGCTTCTTCTGATGGTGGTTGACCCTCAATCATTCATTCTTTTTAAAAGAACATTGAACTTCTAAAACAAGGTAAAGGATTCAATTATTTTCATATAATTTTATGTTAAATCATAAATGTATCATGTTTTATCTCATTAGATAATGTTGTAATTAACATTAATGAATATTAAATAAGTCATAGTGAAAAGAGATAGTTTATGGTTGTGGTGATTACATCTGTTTATACTATGTTAATGGTTTACCTATTATTTTTCTTGATAGTGTGCTATATTTTTTTATATTATGGTTATCATATTGATTATAATATGGTTTAAAATGTTTTTTATGTTGTAAATTGAATAAATAAAGTAAATATAGTAAGTATCGTTGGATGTATATTAAATAATCTAGAAATTATTGATGTTTAAAAGTAATAAGTGGAATGTTAATTCAATTTGTTCTTCCTTATATTTTATGAAACTAGAAGTGATTATTTAATGAATATTTAAATATATTATATTTATTTATAGTTTATGCCTTAGGTTTTCTATGGTTGTAACCTGTAATTATTTAATTATTTAAGTCAATATGGTAATGAACTAGTTGTTTGATAAAGATTAATGTTTAGGATGAGTGAACCTATTTTCTTATGAAGGTTGGATGCATTTGTTTTAGGTCCAAGATTCCTAGTTGATTTTTTTTTTGATGACTTCTGTGATTGATCTATATTTGATCCTCGCAATGTGACATGACATGAGCCTATGATGGATGGTGGTTTGGAGAGAATAGATGGGGAGTCTCTGGTTTGTGGCAGAAGTTGGCACCTGAGATAGCGGGATACGTAGTGATATGCATAGTGGTGTTGAGGATGGTAGTATGACATATAGAGCATGGTAAAGTTGGGATTTATCATTGTTTTTGTGTGTAAATCTATGATTATTTCTTATTAATGAATCTTCTTTAAAGGTCGAATATCTAGGTTGTAACAACCTGAGATTTTATGAGATATATTATTTTTAATTTCTGTGATGTGTTCTATTATACACTACACTAATATTAGCTTGTGCTATACACCGTATTAGCTTGCAGTATACACAACACTATTCTTGGATCGTGTTACACAAAATTTAAAGTTCGTTTGATAGAAGTCATTCTATGCAACATTGAGTGTGTATATATATATATATATATATATTCAATGTATAAATGAAATATGGTTGGATTCTGTTATAAAAAGAAAGAAGGAGACTTTCACAACATGCAACCCTGACTTGTCTTGCTTTACATGCAATCGCGACCTTCCTCGATAGCTTGCGTTGTACGCAATACCGAGTTCCACTAAACAATGATATGCTATTAAAATATTACTAAAACTAGCCGTTATGAATAGTAATAACCACTTTTTGAAATTTTATAAGTTTTATTTTTCAAAAGGGACTTCATTTTTGGATTCTGAATATCGAAATTATCCTAGGCTGAAATTTTGGTATTTTTCTGAAAACTTTCAATTTTTGATGAATAGTGAAAACACTGGGTTACTATTTAAAAACCGACTTTTTATTTAAATAATTATTTATTTTAATTTATTTTAGGTAAAAATTGATACATAATACCTATATAATTTCAATTCAATTCATTGGAGTCATTTTATAATAATTTTAGATATATAAAAATTTTATTGAACTTTTCACCGTCTTTTACCCACCTCCTAAAAGAATTTGCAAATTTACATAAAACTTAATTTTACCGCTTCTGTGAATGGAATTTCAAAAATCCGAGAGACACGGTTGATTTTAGTAATTAAAATGTGGTTCAATGAGATAAAAATAATTTTTGGTGAATAGTAACTTTTTACTTTTATTTACCACGGTAAAAAAAGTAAATAGGGTAATTAAGAGTAAAAATGATATTATTATTACCCTAACACATGTCATAATTCTATTGGATAAGTGTAATTCGACCAAAAACAACATTAGAGATAAAATATTACCATTTAGGCTCACTTGGATTAGATTAGGACAATTATTATTAATTTATTTAAAGAAGGGTTAAAACAGTTAAAATCAAAGTTTAATAACTAAATCATTTTTAATATAGGCATATACATAAGATAAATTAAAATATAAATATTCATTAGAAATCTAAAAATATTTCCTACATAATGGTGTTTTATTTATAATTTTTATACAATAAATAATTTAATTTATTTATGACACAATGATGATGCAGTAATTATCTTATTAATGAAATATTGACATAATTGATGTTATAAATTCCCAAATAAATGTAATTTGAGACTTTTTATGAATTACACTAATTTTATAGGTTAATATGACATGTAGTATTGATTTAGTTAACTGTTTTCAAACTAATCATTCTGTTAAGATTTTCACAAAAATCAATTCCCAAATAGTGTCGAAATTGACATAAAATAGTTTTTAAAACAAATTTTATATTATTAATTGTTATTTTATTCCTAAAAATATAAGGTTCGTCCAAATTACTTAGATAAGGTTATATATATTAATAATGAACAACTTGGGATTTGTTTGGCTTGTTATAGTAAGTTTATTAACCTTATAGTGTAAGAAAACAAGAAGACACGGTAAAAGAAAAATTATTTAACTTAAAGTTAAATCTAAATGATAAGGTTGAAATAGAAACCTAAACTTGTCAAAATTCTATTGTATGAGATGATTTTGACCCATCCCCACCTTAGCTTCGAAATAAATCAATTTGGAGCTATTAAAAATCGAATATGACTTTATAATAAAATAATATTTTGAGTTTTTCCAAAGGTGCCCCTCTCCTCCCTTATAAAAGGACACCTCCTCCCTCTCTTCCTCACACCACTTTGAGCCTTCAAGCTCGGCCAACCCCTACCAAATTATCTTCTCCACTTCCCTAGAAACATCCTAGAGGTCCTGGTCTTCTTCAAAGACCAATTTTAGTGCCCTAAAAGGAGGTCTCAAATAGGCGCTTCAAAGAAGAGGAGGTTTGGATACATACAAAGCATATCGAACATAAAGTAAGGGATAATGTTGAAATCTCAGTTGTTTTCTATCCAAGATTTCTTATACGTAAGTATTTACTGGGGTTATGTTTATCGTCCATGTCCATGTTTTCTCAAAATGTTTTCATAAAATGTTTAATATTCTTTCTTGTATGTTTAAAGTCATTTTTACCCCTTTTTTACTTTTACCATAAGGTACGGAAGGAATATTTCTTTTACGATGTAATTTTTTACTTTTCCGGCAAAATTATGTGCAGAATGTTATTTTTAACTTATAGTACGTGAACCGATTTTTTTATGGTTGTATAAAGCCTTATTTTCATGAAGCTTCCTCCAAAAGATTTCATGACTATTTTCAACAAAATCCTTTTCTTTTAAAATTACATGACATTTTGTGAAAAGAAAATGATTTTGAATATGAAAGGATATTTTCCTCAAGAATTCATTTCAAGTGTTTTATCAAAACCATTTTTCATCTAAGATGACATTATTTAATATGTGTATGTTTCAAGTATAATTTCTCTATGATTTACATGGTTTCACTTTTCTTATTATGAAATGGTATCCATTTGTTTTATATGGATTATGTTATGATGGCATGATGTTTAAGAATCCCAATTTATTACATGGGTTATGATATGATGTATGATTTATGATTTTTTGGCACAATTAAGAATGATTTCATTATGAGATGGGTGGGACCTATATCTACCTCCAATGCATTGGGTAAAGATTTATATCTCATGAGATAGACATGGCTGGAACTACAAGTTAAACTGGTTCAGTAATACAGGACTGGAATGAGGAGTGAACTCGATTCAGAAAGGGACTTTGTCCACTAAGATGGTCTTGGCAGTAATGTCTTGGCAACTATGGAAATCATAACATGTGCTTAATGGTTTCCACAATTACATTTTTTTATTCCCATGATATTTTATCATTCTTAATGTTTCTTTATGATCTATGCCTTACGTACTTCCATGTTTTATGTCTTTGCTCAATCTTTTGATGTTTAAACATTATGTTCATGTTTTTAAGTTCAAATGTATATGATTTGTTTTATTTTATCCATGCTTACCCTTAATGAGAATTTGAGCTCACCCTTTATATGTTTTCTTTTCCCCAGGATTTAAGGAATGGTTTTAGGTAAGAAAAAAAGGGGAAGATCTTTATGGGAGATGTTGAAGATCTTTCACCACGATTAGAAGATTATTTTCCGAGTTTCCATAGACACTAAACTATTATGATCCTTGTGTGTCTGTTTTTGTTATGTATTAAGTATTCCGCAAAATAATGTAAGGTTCGTGTACGTCAAGCTTTGGGTCTCTACAGTTGGTATCAAAAGAAAGGTTTAGTCAACCTTTGGAAACTAGGATGCGAAAACATTAGTGAGATCCCTAGAGATATTTATAAGGTATTTTTAGGGATGTCCCTAAGGATAATTATAAGTATAGGTTATAGTCCAATAATTGCACTAACCATATTAGAATTAAACCTAATATGTTAGATATTGAGGGTACTCCCCCTTTATTATGTTGTTTTTCCTAGCATGGTATTCGCCTCTCACACTATTATTTTTGGGTTTTAGACAATGGCTGGAACCCGAAGGAACCGTGTTGATCAATGTAATGGAAAATGCAATGATTTTCCTCCTGACCAAACCAATGTCATGGGAGATGGAGTGCACAATCATATTTCTATACTTACACAATCTATGAATCATTCTGGACTTCAAAATGAGCAGAGAAAGGAGCAACATTTTGTTGAATCCTTCATGAGGTAGCGTCCACATTCATTCAGTGGGTCTTCTGATCCCTTAGTGGATGAACAATGGATCAGTACTACTAAAAAGATATTTTCAGTTCTACAATTTTCTGAGCATGATAAATTCATCTTAGCAGTATATCGTTTGGAAGGTGATGTTGATCAATGGTGGAATCTTATCAAGAATATGAGGCAAAGAGATGAAATTGAGTCCATGGAATGGGACGAGTTCAAGAACTTGTTTTTCATTAAGTACTTCCCTCGTATTCTTCGAACAAAGATAGAAAAGGAGTTTCTTGAGATTAAGCAGAAGGATGATGAATCTATTGATATATAAGAAGCGAATTTTACAAGACTTTCAAGGTATACATCTGGCTTTATCATCCAACCTGAAAGTAAAGTTGATCGATTTTTCAGTGGCTTAAAACCAAGTCTTCGAAGGGCATTAGCTATAAGAGACTTCAGTAGCTATGAAGAAATTTTGAATTGTGCTATCAAGGTAGAAATGTAAGTTGGTGTTACATATCCATCTCATGGTTTTGACAAGAAACTAAAGATGGAGTTCAAGGAGAAATCTCAGAA
This sequence comes from Viscum album, assembly GCA_963277665.1. Taxonomy (NCBI): domain Eukaryota; kingdom Viridiplantae; phylum Streptophyta; class Magnoliopsida; order Santalales; family Viscaceae; genus Viscum; species Viscum album. The sequence continues at coordinate 227,056,200 of OY728123.1, read as the reverse complement.
CAATGGTGAAAAGAAGATGAATGTTTATTTATGCTCAAAGTGTGGAAAGAAGCATGGTGGAGATTGCCTAAAAGGTACTAGAAAATGTATTAAGTGTGGAAAAGAAGTTCATCGAGTAGTTGATTGTAGAAGTAATGGGAAAAAGGTTACTAATGATGTGAATAGAGAAAAGACTACAGAGAACTCTCCACCAACACTTCAATGCTTAAAGTGCAAGGAAATGGGGCATTGTGCTAATAAATGCCCTAATCCACGGGTTGATGATGATCAACGTGAGAAACCTCTTAAGGCAAAGGATAAAGGTAAGTCTCATGCGATCACTATTTGTGATGTTGAGTATGAAAATGATGTTTTGTAATGACTAAGTGTTTATGTAATGAGATTTCAAAATAGTACCGTGGAATCTCATTTATGGTATTGTGGAATTTTGGAATATCTATGTATTGGTTTTCATTAATTATATTGTACTGGTAACCATGAAAAAGTGATTGAAATATTTTTGGAAATAAGATGAAATGCACATAATGAAGGGATAAGGAGAAAATAATATGTTAGTAATCATGAGCTCATGACTTAAATAAGGACAAAGTGATATCATGGTTTGAGTATATAGAAATTTTTGGATTTTGGTATGTGGAAAGAGTTAACTTTTGACAGCATTCATGTTTTCACTAAGGTTCAACGGATATTCATTCTTCAATAGAATAAATGATTAAGGTATTCACATGTTTGTAATTTGACCAACAAGATATATCTTATGATCTATGGGGGATAAATGATGGCATTCACATGATTTTTATATGACATTTCAAGTAATCATTTTCTTTATACTATGAGCTTGGAATGAAGTATTTTAGATAATCTTAAAGATTAGAATAGATTATGTTGGACATAAGTTAGTATTGTTTAAGGATAGAACTTTTTTCGATATTATTGATGGGATGTTATAGTAATGTAGTTTTAGAAAAAGGAAAACCTGAAGGGCAGGCGACAGCCCATCACATCAGACAAGGCTGTGGGAATCGAACCCACAACCGAAGTGCGACTGGCCTTTATCGCCTACCACTGGCCTACAGGAAGTCCCTGGTTAGTAGAAACTAGTTTTATTTTATTAATAGGGACGATATATGAAGTATAAGTTCATTTTTGGAATCGTATATGATTAAACTCACCATAGATGGACTTATGTATATTTGATAACTTTTTCTAACCTTTTTTTTGAAACAGATGGAATGACCCATCATTCTATCACATGATCTGCTAACACTTCACGAATAACAAATTCATCTTCATTTCTTTAAGAGATGAAGTGTAAATTGTTTAAGGCACAAACAACAGTGAGACTGTACTGAAGTAAAGTAAGTATTCTTCTAATTAAAATCCTTCAACATTAGGGAAATTATCTTGAAAGCCAAAAAAAATTTCCTAGTACTCTCATATCCAATGAATCAGATGGTACCTTAGATCGTCACAAATTTATGGCTTTGTGACTGTTGGATTTATTATAGCCATGTCCTCTACCACTCTCCATCAGAACATGATGATTAGATTTCTCCTCCATATCCATATTTTCACCTATGTTCTCCTATGTAGAAACCCAAATGATTAGTTAATTTGGGTAACCGTTACATTTCATACTTTAGTTTTTAAAGTTATGTTTTGTGGTTCCTTTTTACGATGTGGTTTTCTATTAAAGAAACTTTCAAGTAGAAAACAATTTATAACCACGACAAATTTCGAGGGTGAAATTCATTTTAAGGGGGGTAGAATGTAACAACCCGAGATTTTATGAGATATATTATTTTTAATTTCTGTGAAGTGTTCTATTATACACTACACTAATATTATCTTATTCTATACACCATATTAGCTTACAGTATACACAACACTATTCTTGGATCGTGTTACAGAAAATTTCAAGTTCGTTTGATAGAAGTCATTCTACGCAACATTGAGTGTTTATATATATATATATATATATATATATATATTCAATGTATAAATGAAATATGGTTGGATTCTATTATACAAAACAATGAAAGAGACTTTCACAACATACAACCCTGACTTGGCTTTCTTTACACGCAATCGCGGCCTTCCTTGATAGCTTGCATTGTACGCAATACCGAGTTCTACTAAACAACGATATGCTATTAAAATATTACTAAAACTAGTTATTATGAATAGTAATAACCACTTTTTGAAATTTTATAAGTTTTATTTTTGAAAATGGAATTCATTTTTGGATTCGGAATATCGAAATTAGCCTGGGGTGAAATTTTGGTAGTTTTCTAAAAACTTTCAATTTTTGATGAATAGTGAAAACACTGGGTTACTATTTAAAAATCGACTTTATATTTAAATAATTATTTATTTTAATTTATTTTAGGTCAAAATTGATTTATAATACCTATATAATTTCAATTCAATTCATTGGAGTCATTTTATAATAATTTTAGATATATAAAAATTTTATTGAACTTTTCACCGTCTTTTACCCACCTCCTAGGAGAATTTGAAAATTTACATAAAACTTAATTTTACCGCTTCTGTGAATGGAATTTCAAAAATCCGAGAGACACGGTTTATGTTAGTAATTAAAATGTGGTTCAATGAGATAAAAATAATTTTTTGTGAATAGTAATTTTTTACTTTTATTTACCACGGTAAAAAAGTAAATAGGGTAATTAAGGGTAAAAATGATATTATTATTACCCTAACACATGTCCTAATTCTATTGGATAAGTGTAATTCGACCAAAAACAACATTAGGGATAAAATATTACCATTTAGGCCCACTTGGATTAGATTAGGATATTTATTATTAATTTATTTAAAGAAGGGTTAAATAGTTAAAATCAAAGTTTAATAACTAAATCATTTTTAATATAGGGTAATACATAAGATAAATTCGACTACAAATATTCATTAGAAATATAAAAATATTTCCTACATAATGGTGTTTTATTTATAAATTTTATACAATAAATAATTTAATTTATTTGTGACACAATGATGATGCAGTAATTATCTTATTAATGAAATATTGACATAATTAATGTTATAAATACACAAATAAATGTAATTTGAGATTTTTTATGAATTCCAATAATTTTCTAGGTTAATATGACATGTTAGTATTGATTTACTTAACTTTTTTCGAACTAATCATTCTTTTATGATTTTCACAAAAATCAATTACCAAATAGTGTCAAAATTGACATAAAATAGTTTTTTAAAAGAAAATATTATATTATTAATTGTTATTTTATTCCTAAAAATATCAGGTTCGGCCAAATGAATTATATAAGGTTATATATATTAATAATAAAAAACTTGTGGTTCGTTTGGCTTGTTATAGTAAGTTTATTAACCTTATAGTGTAAGAAAACAAGAAGACACGGTAAAAGAAAAATTATTTAACTTAAAGTTAAATCTAAATGATAAGGTTAAAATAGAAACCTAAACTTGTCCAAATTATATTGGATGAGAGGATTTTGACCCATCCCCACCTTAGATTAGAAATAAATCAATTTGGAGCTATTAAAAACCGAATATGAATTTATAATAAAATAATATTTTGCGTTTTTCCAAAGGTGCCCCTCTCCTCCCTTATAAAAGGACACCTCCTCCCTCTCTTCCTCACACCACTTTGAGCCTTAAAGCTCATCCAACCCCTGCCGAATTATCTTCTCCACTTTCCTAGAAACATCCTAGAGGTCCTGGTCTTATTCAAAGACCAATTTTAGTTCCCTAAAAGGAGTTCTCAAAGAGGCACTTTAAAGAAGAGGAGGTTTGGATACATACGAAGCATATCGGACATAAGGTAAGGGATAATGTTGCAATCTCAGTTGTTTTCTATCCGGGATTGCTTAAACGTAAGTATTTACTGGGGTTATGTTTATCATCCATGTCCATGTTTTCTCAAAATGTATTCATAAAATGTTTAATATTCTTCCTTGTATGTTTAAAGTCATTTTTACCCCTTTTTAACTTTTACCACAAGGTACGGAAGGAATCTTTCTTTTACGATGTAATTTTTGACTATTCCGACAAAAGTACGAGGAGAATTATATTTTTAACTTATACTGCGTGAACCGATTTTTTTTATGGTTTTATAAAGCCTTATTTTCATGAAGCTTCCTCCAAAAGATTTCATGACTAATTTCAACAAAATCCTTTTCTTTTAAAATTGCATGACATTTTGTGAAAAGAAAATGATTTTAAAGATGAAAGGATATTTTCCTCAATAATTCATTTCAAGTGTTTTATCAAAACCATCTTCCATCTAAGATGACATTATTTAATATGTGTATGTTTCAAGTATAATGTCCCTATGATTTACATGGATTCACTTTTCTTATTATGAAATGGTATCCATTTGTTTTATATGGATTATGTTATGATGGAATGATGTTTAAGAATACCAATTTATTACATAGGTTATGCTATGATGTATGATTTATGATTTTGTGGCACAATTAAGAATGATTTCATTATGAGATGGGTGGGACCTATATCTCCCTCTAATGCATTGGGTAAAGATTTAGATCTCATGAGATAGACAAGGCTATAACTCCAAGTTAAACCGGTTCAGTAATACAAGACTGGAACGGGGAGTGAACTCGATTCAGAAAGGGACTTTGTCCACTAAGATTGTCTTGGCAGCAATGTCTTGGCTACTATGGAAATCATAACATGTGCTTAATGGTTTCCACAATTACATTTTTTATTCCCATGCTATTTTATCATTCTTAATGTTTCTTTATGATCTATGCCTTACGTACTTCCATGTTTTATGTCATTTCTCAATATTTTGATGTTTAAACATTATGTTCATGTTTTTAAGTTCAAATGTATATGATTTGTTTTATTTTATCCATGCTTACCCTTAATGAGCATTTGAGCTCACCCTTTATATGTTTTCTTTTCCCCAGGATTTAAGGAAAGGTTTTAGGTAGGAAAAAAAAGGGGAAGATCTTTATGGGAGATGTTGAAGATCTTTCACCACGATTAGAAGATTATTTTCCAAGTTTCCAAAGACACTAAACTATTACGATCCTTGTGTGTCTGTTTTTTTTATATATTAAGTATTCCACAAAAGTAATGTAATGTTCGTGTACGTCAAGCTTTGGGTCTCTACAGTTGGTATCAGAGGAAAGGTTTAGTCAACCTTTGGAAACTAGGATGTGAAAACATTAGTGAGATCCCTAGAGATATTTATAAGGTATTTCTAGGGATGTCCCTAAGGATAATTATATGTATAGGTTATAGTCCTAGAATTGCACTAACTATCTTATAATTAAACCTAAGATGTTAGATATTGAGGGTACTCCCCCTTTATTATTTTTTTTCCTAGTATGGTATTTTCCTCTCACGCTATTATTTTTGGGTTTTAGACGATGGCTGGAACCCGAAGGAACCGTGTTGATCAATGTAATGGACAATGCAATGATTTTCCTCCTGACCAAACCAATTTCATGGGAGATGGAGTGCACAATCTTATTTCTATACTTACACAAGCTATGAATCATTCTGGACTTCAAAATGAGCAGAGAAAGGAGAAACATTTTGTTGAATCCTTCATGAGGCAGCGTCCACATTCATTCAGTGGGTCTTCTGATCCCTTAGTAGATGAAAAATGGACCAGTACTACTGAAAAGATATTTTCAGTTCTACAATGTTCTGAGCATGATAAAGTCATCTTAGTAGTATATCGTTTATAAGGTGATGTTGATCAATGGTCGAATCTTATCAAGAATATGAGGCAAAGAGATGAAATTGAGTCCATGGAATGGGACGAGTTCAAGAACTTGTTTTTCATTAAGTACTTCCCTCGTATTCTTCGAAAAAAGATAGAAAATGAGTTTTTTGAGCTTAAGCAGAAGGATGATGAATCTGTTGGTATATACGAAGTGAATTTTACAAGACTTGCAAGGTATGCATCTAGCTTTATCATCCAACCTGAAAGTAAAGTTGATCGATTTTTCAGTGGCTTAAAACCAAGTCTTCGAAGGGCATTAGCTATAAGAGACTTCAGTAGCTATGAAGAAATTGTGAATTGTGCTATCAAGGTATAAATGGAAGTTGTTGTTACATATCCATCTCATGGTTTTGACAAGAAACGAAAGATGGAGTTCAAGGAAAAATCTCAGAACAATGGTGAAAAGAAGATGAATGTTTCTTTATGCTCAAAGTGTGGAAAGAAGCATGGTGAAGATTTCCTAAAAGGTACTAGAAAATTTTTTAAGTGTGTAAAAGAAGGTCATAGAGTAGTTGATTGTCAAACTAATGGGAAAAATGTTGCTAATGGTGTGAATAGAGAAAAGACTACAGAGAACTCTCCACCAACACTTCAATTCTTGAAGTGCAAGGAAATGGGGCATTATGCTAATAAATGCCCTAATCCACGGGTTGATGATGATCAACGTGAGCAACATCTTAAGGCAAAGGATAAAGGGAAGTCTCATGCAATCACTATTTGTGATGTTGAGTATGAAAATGATGTTTTTTAATGACTAAGTGTTTATGTAATGAGATTTCAAAATAGTACCATGGAATCTCATTTATGGTATTGTGGAATTTTGGAATATCTATGTATTGGTTTTCAATAATTATATTGTACTGGTAACCATGAAAAAGTGATTGAAATATTTTTGGAAATAAGATGAAATGCGCATAATTAAGGGATAAGGAGAAAATAATATGATAGTAATCATGAGATCATGACTAAAATAAGGACAAAGTGATATCATGGTTTGAGTATATAGAAATTTTGGGATTTTGGTATGTGGAAAGAGTTAACTTTTGACAGCATTCATGTTTTCACTAAGGTTGAATGGATATTAATTCTTCAAGAGAATACATGATTAAGGTATTCACATGTTTGTAATTTGACCAACAAGATATATCTTATGATCTATGGGGGATAAATAATGGCATTCACATGATTTTTATATGACATTTCAAGTAATCATTTTCTTTATACTATGAGCTTGGAATGAAGTATTTTAGATAATCCTAAAGATTAGAATAGATTATGTTGGACATAAGTTAGTATTGTTTAAGGATAGAACTTTTTTCGATATTATTTATGTGATGTTATAGTAATGTAGTTTTAGAAAAAGGACAACCTGAAGGGCGGGCGACGACCCATCGCGTCAGACAAGGCTGTGGGAATCGAACCCACAACCGAAGTGCGACTGGCCTTTATCGCCTACCGCCGGCCTATAGGAAGTCCCTGGTTAGTAGAAACTAGTTTTATTTTATTAAGCGGTATGATATATGAAGTATAAGTTCATTTTTGGAATCGTATATGATTAACCTCACCATAGATAGACTTATGTATATTTGATAACTTTTTCTAACCTTTTGTTTGAAACAGATGGAATGACCCATCATTCTATCACATGATCTGCTAACACTTCACGAATAACAAATTCAACTTCATTTATTTAAGAGATGGAGTGGAAATTGTTTAAGGCGCAAACAACGGTGAGATTGTACTGAAGTAAAGTAAGTATTATTCTAATTCAAATCCTTCAACATTAGGGAAATTATCTTTAAAGCCAAAAATGTTGTCCTAGTACTCTCATATCCGATGAATCAGATGGTACCTTAGATCATCACAAATTTATGGCTTTGTGACTGTTGGATTCATCATAGCCATGTCCTCTACCACTCTCCATCAGAACATGATGATTAGATTTCTCCTCCATATCCATATTTTCACCTATGTTCTCTTATGTAGAAACCCAAATGATTAGTTAATTTGGGTAACCGTTACATTTCATAATTTAGTTTTTAAAGTTATGTTTTGTTGTTCCTTTTTACGATGTGGTTTTCTATTAAAGAAACTTTCAAGTAGAAAACCATTTATAACCACGACGAATTTCGAGGGCGAAATTCATTTTAAGGGGGGTAGAATGTAACAACCCGAGATTTTATGAGATATATTATTTTTAATTTCTATGATGTGTTCTATTGTACATTACACTAATATTATCTGGTTCTATACACCGTATTATCTTGCAGTATACACAACACTATTCTTGGATCATGTTACACAAAATTTCAAGTTCGTTTGATAGAAGTCATTCTACGCAACATTGAGTGTTTATATATATATATATATATATATATATATATTCAATGTATAAATGAAATATGGTTGGATTCTGTTATACAAAACAATGAAGGAGAATTTCACAACATGAAACCCTGACTTGGCTTACTTTACATGCAATCATGACCTTCCTCGATAGCTTGCGTTGTACGCAATACCGAGTTCTACTAAACAACGATATGCTATTAAAATATTAATAAAACTAGCTATTATGAATAGTAATAACCACTTTTTGAAATTTTATAAGTTTTATTTTTGAAAATGGACTTCATTTTTGGAATCGGAATATTAAAATTAGCCTAGGGTGAAATTTTGGTATTTTTCTGAAAACTTTCAATTTTTGATGAATAGTGAAAACACTGGGTTACTATTTAAAAACCGACTTTTTATTTAAATAATTATTTATTTTAATTTATTTTAGGTCAAAATTTATACATAATACCTATATAATTTAAATGCAATTCATTGGAGTCATTTTATAATAATTTTAGATATATAAAAATTTTATTGAACTTTTCACCGTCTTTTACCCACCTCCTAGGAGAATTTGAAAATTTACATAAATCTTAATTTTACCACTTCTTTGAATGGAATTTCAAAAATCCGAGAGACACGGTTGATGTTAGTAATTAAAATGTGGTTCAATGAGATAAAAATAATTTTTGGTGAATAGTAACTTTTTACTTTTATTTACCACGGTAAAAATGTAAATAGGGTAATTAAGGGTAAAAATGATATTATTATTACCCTAAAACATGTCCTAATTCTATTGGATAAGTGTAATTCGACCAAAAACAACATTAGGGATAAAATATTACCATTTAGGCCCTCTTGGATTAGATTAGGAGATTTATTATCAATTTATTTAAAGAAGGGTTAAAATAGTTAAAATCAAAGTTTAATAACTAAATCATTTTTAATATAGGGTTATACATAAGATAAATTTGACTATAAATATTCATTAGAAATATAAAAAGATTTCCTACATAATGGTGTTTTATTTATAATTTTTAGACAATAAGTAATTTAATTTATTTATGACACAATGATGATAAAGTAATTATCTTATTAATTAAATATTGACATAATTGATGTTATAAATACCCAAATAAATGAAATTTGAGACTTTTTATGAATTCCACTAATTTTATAGGTTAATATGACATGTTAGTATTGATTTAGTTAACTTTTTTCGAACTAATCATTCTGTTAATTTTTTCACAAAAATCAATTACCAAATAGTGTCAAAATTGACATAAAATAGTTTTTAAAAAAAATATTATATTATTAATTGTTATTTTATTCCTAAAAATATAAGGTTCGGACAAATGACTTAGATAAAATTATATATATTAATAATAAACAACTTGGGGTTCGTTTGGCTTGTTATCGTAAGTTTATTAACCTTATAGTGTAAGAAAACAAGAAGACATGGTAAAAGAAAAATTATTTAACTTAAAGTTAAATCTAAATGATAAAGTTAAAATAGAAACCTAAACTTGTCCAAATTCTATTGGATGAGAGGATTTCAACCCATCCCCACCTTAGCTTCAAAATAAATCAATTTGGAGCTATTAAAAACCGAATATGACTTTATAATAAAATAATATTTTGAGTTTTTTCAAAGGTGCCCCTCTCCTCCCTTATAAAAGGACACCTCCTCCCTCTCTTCCTCACACCACTTTGAGCCTTCAAGCTTGGTCGACCCCTACCAAATTCTCTTCTCCACTTCCCTAGAAACATCCTAGAGGCCCTGGTCTTCTTCAAAGACCAATTTTAGTGCCCTAAAAGGAGGTCTCAAAGAGGCACTTTAAAGAAGAGGAGGTTTGGATACATACGAAGCATATCGGACATAAGGTAAGGGATAATGTTGCAATCTCAGTTGTTTTCTATCCGAGATTGCTTATACATAAGTATTTACTGGGGTTATGTTTATCATCCATGTCCATGTTTTCTCAAAATGTTTTCATAAAATGTTTAATATTCTTCCTTGTATGTTTAAAGTCATTTTTACCCCTTTTTGACTTTTACCACAAGGTACGGAAGAAATCTTTCTTTTACGATCTACTTTTTGACTTTTCCAACAAAAGTATGTGGAGAATGTTATTTTTAACTTATACTGCATGAACCGATTTTTTTATGGTTTTATAACGCCTTATTTTCATGAAGCTTCCTCCAAAATATTTCATGACTATTTTCAACAAAATACTTTTCTTTTAAAATTGCATGATACACTACTAGAAATAAACCCATTTGTGACGGGTCAGTTGCGACGGGATCCTGTCGCAAAAGGTTATTTGCGATAGGGGTCCGTCGCAAATGACCCGTTGCGATAAATGGCGTCGCAACTAACACTATTTGCGACGGGTCCGTCGCTAAAAATATTATTTGCGACGGTAATATGTCTCTTCGCAAATACTAATCGATATATATATTAAAAACTTTAAATAACACTTTTACGACGGGGCCCATCGCAAATGTTATTTGCGACGGGCCACAAATACCGTCATGAAAGAGTTAAATTTTTTTTCCAAAAAAAAAAAGAAATAAGTCATTGCGACGGGAAAATATTCCCGTCGCAATAGGAAATTTAAAAAAAAATTTAAAAAAAATTAATTGCGACGGGTTAGCGTCCCGTCGCAAATATGTATAAAAAATAAAAAATAAATTAAATTATTAATAAAAAAAATTAATTAATATTATAGTAGAAATAATAAAATTATAATTCATTCAAATATTATAACAAAAAATCATTCAAATATTTAAAAAATTATAATTAAATTAAAATATTAAAAAAATTAAATATATATATAAAAAATTAATATTATAAAATATGAATAATATTATTAATCATATTAATATTATAATATAAATAATATAATATTATATAAAAATAATAATATACCGAATTCATATTATTATAAATAATTAAAAAAATATAATTTTAATTAAAAATTTTGAAACTTTTTATGTATTAAAAATACTGAATATGATATTATTAAAATAATTAGAAAATAAAAATATGAAAATTATCAACATTTGCAAAAATAAATATAAACAAATAATAAAATACTAAGAGTAATATTATTATTAATAAAATAAACATACATTAAAATAAATACCAATAATAAATAATAAAGTATTAAAAATAAATAGAAATTAAATAATACAATATTGACACCGGTATAAGAGAGACATAAACTCTGAATAGAAAAAATGTCATATTTTAAATTTACAAACTTTATAACATCAAACAATAATTAATCTGAAGGAGGAGGGGGAGGGGGGGATCTTCTAGTGGAGGAAACTCAATCCCTAAGGCATGAGTGAGTCGGCGCATGTACTCCATCTACTCCTGCTGCTGCTGCTGCCACTGACTCATCTGCTCCTCGTACACTTGCTGCTATCATCGGCGCTCCTCCTCATGTTGTTGCTACTGCCGACGCATCTCCTCTTTCTCCTTTTGGAGACTCTCTATCAACTCAGTCTTAGATCGCAACTGATCCTCATATTGTGTAGCGGAAGAAGATGCACGAGCTCCTCTCGATCTGGACGCCGACATCGCAGCACTGCCATAATAATCTCCGGGAGTTAGTCGAGAGCCGATACCAACTACCCGGCCCTTCTCAAAGGCATATTGGGTCACCTGCATCCATGCCGCCTCATCAAACTGATTTCCATTGGTCTAATTTGATGCCTCGGCCTGACCCTCAGGTCGGGTCTGTGACGCTGTGGTCTCATATGACTCTTGTAGTTTCAATTTAAAATTAAAATTGTGAATATATTATATGCAGTTAATTTTTAAACTTGAAAACAAATAATACTGACCACGATGTGATGCTGGCGATCACCTCTGAGCTCCCCAGTAGCTGGATCACTGTACATCCTCCGATATACGTCGTACTCCGTAATATCGGGGTGCTCGACAGCCTATAAGAATATAAAATAAATTGTTAATATTTAAAGTTATGTATAATATTTATAAAAAATGTACGTACCAAATGTTGTCTATGAGTACTGAAAGTACGACTCCCAGCTCGATGAGTCACCTCCTGTCTCCCCCGATTCTGCCTCCCCACCGATGATCTCCTCTGAAAGCCACCACTCAACCAGTGTGCACATAATCCATCCCATACGTGGGATGAAATGTACTCTGGTCGGTGTGCTCTACATGACTCTTCAAAATCTAACACTCCTGCTTTCTTCATGGCATCTCTTCTTAAATTATGCAAAAACTGACGAAATCAATCACGCATGGCCACCTCCCATGCCTCGTGGATGGCGTCACGCATGGTATCCTCGATCGGATACCATAAACCCTACAAATAATTCAAAATATCAAGTTATAAATGAAATAAATTTCAAAATAAAAATTATTTATTTACGTACGTACCAACCAATGACCAAACATGGCCTGCTGCAAATCAACATGAATATGCTCCCATGTCGTCCATGGATGAGAAAAATAGTTGCACAAAATAGCGCTGCCCTTTCCAACTGCTATATGCAGAAAACTGTAAAAACAATAATCAAATATTTATTATGTAAATAGATTAATGAAATATTAGTAAAATGCACAGGTTATCACACCTTTGGGTGTGTGGTTCGAACCCAAGACGTGGACGTCGCTCGGGGATGGGGTCAGGAATCATTAGTCGTGCAAGACCGTGCCCCCTCCGCATACTCCCTGAAACGCCTTCAGGCTGAGGGTCAGGTGCCAGCAACTCGTCTGCATCGAAAGATAGGTCAGCATCTGCCAACTCACGAAATGTGTCCTCGTCCATCTGAAACAGAAAACGAATGTTGTTAGCAAATAATTGATAATTATTATTATATATACATATATATTAGTTATGATTATATATAACTACCATTGAATTGTATCAATTTTTAGCTTCATCATCATCTTCATATCTGTCAATGTCATCTTCATATTCCACCTCAATATCATCGATATCCATTTGAGTTCCAGTTGCTTCATCTCTTACCATTTCAAATTCATTTGTGACGTCATTACCATCATCATCATCATCACTGACTCTTAATTGAGGAGTGTCATCATCGATACTCATGTCTCTTTGTAACAAAGATTGATTTTGAGTACTCTCTTGAAAAACTTCAATTCCTTGCACTTCAGTGAAAGAACATTCATTTTGACTAAACTGATCGTCTCAAATTTTCATTTTTATTATGCTCCACCAATCAGTCAAGTCTCTTGACGTAGCACAGTACTTTGCATAATAAACTTGATGTGTCTATTGAGCCAGTAAGAATGGTTCATTTACTGCAAGAACACTTTTACATTTAATATCTATGATTCCATGAGTCGGATGAACATGCACGCCTCTCTCAGTATCTAACCACCGACATTTGAACATCATTATGTAATGGTGTCCTAGATAACAGAGTTCAATGATTTCATCAAGTATGCCATAAAAGTCAACTTCATTTTCTCTATGATGAGATCATCTCAAGAAAACTCCACTGTTCATTGTTTTTTTTTTGATTCCCCGTATGCATGTGTATGAAATCGAAAACCATTCACCACATATGCATTATAAGATTTCACCATTTTGGATGGTGGGTTACTCAATATACAAAGTCATTTGTCAATTTTATCAGCATATCGAGACACCTGAAAATTTGTGAAATAATTATCAATATAGTAAACTATAAATTGAAGGAGATGTTAAAGTATGAAAAATTTATGTTACCAGTATTTGAAACCACTGAGAAAATTTTTTTTGTCTGCGTTCTTCGAGAGAAACTGCTGTAATTTGTGGAAGTTGTTTCCTGATATGATTATCATATAATCTATAAAAAACAAAGTTATTTATTGTAACATAAATATTAGAATAAGTAATTGAAGAACTTACAGTACAAATGATGTCATCTCTTCATAGTTGAGTAGAACATACGTATGAGCTCTGTGATGTTCATCATCTGAAAGCCATCGTTCATGAACACCACCAAAACCAAGCTCTGACTGGTTAAAAATAGATAATTGATTGTCGATTTCATCAATATTCCCCTCTTTCTGTCTCATGCGGTTGTGTTTTGAAGGATACTCATATTCAAAATAGTGGGAACAGAAAAAATATATCTCCTCCTGCAAATAAGTTTTAGCAATAGATTCTTCAACAGATGCTTTGTTACGTACTTTTTTTTCAATTTCTGCATGCATATTTCGAATGGGTACATCCATCGAAACTGTATCGGACCCCCACATTTTGCTTCATATGGAAAATGTAATATCAAATGTTCCATTGAGTTGAAAAAAGATGGAGGGAATATTTTTTCTAGTTTACATATAATTAAAACAACATCTTCCTCAAGTTTTCATAGAGCATCGTAATCTATTGACGCCGCACAAATTTCCCGAAAAAAATATGATACGTTTGTTATGGAATCCCATATCACAGAATTCAACAGACCTATTAATCCAATGGGTAGAAGTCTTTCCATTATAACATGACAATCATGACTTTTTAATCCGGTAATATGACCATTATTTACACATCTACCCAAATTGGAAGCACATCTATCTGGAAGTCTCAAATCTATAATCCATTGACAAAATAATAATCGTCTTTCTTTGTACAATGAATAAGCTGATTTTGGTTTCATTAACCTTTTTTTTCTGACATTCTCAAACTGCTCGAGTTCTGGACGCCTACAAATTTGGGCAAGATCTAATCATGCATTTACATTATCTTTGCTCTTTCCTGGTGTATCCAAAACTTTATGAAAAATATTATCAAAACAGTTCTTCTCAATATGCATAAAATCCAACATGTGGCGGACCAGCAAATCAGACCAATATGGAAAATCCCAAAATATGCTACATTTTAGCCAATTGTGTTCTTTCCCAAAACCAGAAATTTTCTATTGGTTTATTGTGGGTCCAAATGTGATGGGAGGTAATGAATATACAACTTATTTTAACTCCGTACCTGATAGCATTTTTGGAGGTCCATCCCTTTCAACTATGCCTTTTCTAAAATGAGATCTGTTTCTGTGAAAAGGATGATCAGCTGGAAGAAATCTGCGATGACAGTCAAAATAGAAAGGTTTTTTTCCATGGATGAGCATAAATTCCTTGTTCTCTCCCATACAGTAAGGACATGATTTCGGCCCATGTGTACTCCAGCCAGATAACATGGCATAAGCCGGGAAGTCACTGATTGTCCACATCAATGTTGCTCTTAGTATGAAATTCTGTTTCGCAGCAACATCATAAGTACTAACACCAGTACTCCATAGTATATTTAATTCAACAATCAATGGTTTAAAATAAACATCAATATTCTTCTTCGGATGTCCTGGGATTAGTAAGGTCAAAAAGATATAGGGTTCCTTCTGTTGGGTCGGAAGAAACCCCGAGAGGGAAAATGATGGCAAGAGGGGGGTGAATTGCCTTTTAAAAAATTGATTAACAAATTAAAAATCAAAGTAAAAATGCAGCGGAAAGAAAAGAGGCAAGACACAAGAAATTGATAACGGAGTTCGGCCAAAACCCGGCCTACGTCTCCGCTCCCAACTCAACCGTTAAGAGATTCCTACCGCTTGCTTTTCAATGGTTTTAGCAAGAAACCCACTAGGCTTTGAGGTAGCACTAGGACCTATTACAGCTTGCTTTTTGTGGTTTAGCAAGAACCCACTTGCTTTCAATGGAATAGCAAGAACCCACTAGCCTTTTTAACGGGTGAAGGCTAGCTCACCGAGACACAAGCCTTTTAAAGGAAAAGCTTGAAGAAACCTCTTCACACCTTAGTGGTGGTGTGAGAACCCAAAGAAAGGGGGGATGAGAAAAGGTTGGGGTTTGTAGGCACAAACCCAATTTTAAAGCTCAAAGTAGATAAAACAATAAAACCCGTATTGGAGGAAGACTTGGGCGCCAATTGGATGATGGAGCTGATGGAGCGTGCTCTCCCAAGCTTCTTGAGGGTTCTCTTGAATGTGGAATTGGATGGAGCACTTGGGGTTCCCTTGGAGGAATGCACCGGAGGTACGCCAAATGATCAACAAGGTGTCTGTGGGCTTCCGTATCGTTCCGGTTAGTGTCCGGGGCTTCCTCAGCCTTTATTTATAGGCATGGAACCCATTGGGGGCCTTCGGAGCCGTTGGAGAAGTCCTCGGAGCCGTTGGAGGCCAAAAGAAGGTTGACTGGTCAAAGCCAACGGCTAGTTTGACTGGGCTACCGGCTGGCCGGTACAGCTCCACCGGCTGGCCGGTGCCTTGGCAGAGGAGAGGAGATTTGGTCCAGGCTCTACCGGTCGACCGGTGGAGGAGCCACCGGCTGGCCGGTGGGAAGACAGTAGCAAACACTATTTGGGCTGGGTGCCACAGGTCGACCGGTGACAGAGCCACCGGTCGACCGGTGGAACCTGGCAGTGGGCAATGCCTCTGCCAGTTCCACCGGCTGGCCGGTGGTCTGGATTTCAGTCCAATTCTCGTCCATTCTTAGGCCAACTTCTTGGCAACCTTGTGCCTATCA
Source organism: Viscum album (assembly GCA_963277665.1). Taxonomy (NCBI): domain Eukaryota; kingdom Viridiplantae; phylum Streptophyta; class Magnoliopsida; order Santalales; family Viscaceae; genus Viscum; species Viscum album. Next base: position 227,039,578 of record OY728123.1, on the reverse strand, counting down.
TCCACAACACTTAAAACACAAAGTTAGATAAAAAGAAAGGTGATTGTGATCATGAAAATCAAACAACGAGGGGAACGAGATGTACAACAATCTCCCCCTATTTTGATGATCACAATCACCAAAACAATTAAAGTAAAAACAAAAATTAAAGGCATGCTTTTAATGAATAAATTGAAAATAAGCAATGCATGATCAAAAAGGTTTCTCCCCCAATCAATCAAGAAATTTCTCCCCCTTTGTGATTATCAAAATAGAGTGGGGCATAAAACTTGATTGAGGGAATGATTTGAAAAACAAGATTTGAGAATTGAAAAATCAATTGAAATTTTTGAAATTTGAAAAGATTTGAATCAAAAATTGAATAACAGTTTGAATTGAAAGTTTTGAATCAAAATTGAAATGAAAATTTTGAATGAAAATTTGAAACCAAGTGTTGAAATTGAAAGTTTTAAAAAATTTGAAATTGAAAATCTTAAACAATCCTAACTCCCCCTAAATAAAAACAAAAAGTCACCGGGGAGAAGGATTTTGAAAAGAGACAATTTTAGGCCCGGAGAGACTCGCAAGAAGGGATTTTTCAATCCAAACTTGTCTCATAGCGGGTCTTCTCCTATAAAATTCGTCCGAATAAAAAATCGATTTGGGCCTACCATACCGGGCGTTTTTGCAATTACATTCATATATCATGTGCCCGGGTTTCTTACAATAATTGCAAAATTTAAAACTAGAGCTCCCCCTTACAAAAACAGTGGGTGCATGGGAGGAGGAAGCTCGGTTGGTGTAGCCAAGTCCATGAGTGGTCCTAGAAACCCTTTGAGAACCCAGCAAATTTGAAAGATTTTGTTCCCCTTGGGTGAACTTAGCTAGGGTCTCCCTTAGGTCTTTGATGGTTGATTCCATAGAATCAACATTTGGAAAATTTTGGATTTTAAGGGTGAGTTCCTCCTTCTCTTTGAGAAGTTGGTCTTTTTCGGAGGAAATTTTTTTGAAAGACTTTTTCAAAGAAACAAATTTTGAAGAAAGCTCATGAAAACCATTTTCTAATTGGTCTCTAGCATGTGAGAGTTCTTCATATGACAAATGATTTAAAGAATTGGAATTTGAAGAGCAAGAGGAGGAAGAGGAGGAAGAGGAGGAAGATACCTCATGTTTTGCCATTAGGCATTTTTTACCTTGGTCGCTCGAGGAGAAGGAGGAGAATGAAGAGGTGGAGCTATCACTCCATGTTGCCTTTGAAGCCTTCTTCTTCTCCTTTTTCTTGGCCCTTTTCTTGTGGAGTGGGCAAGCGGGTACGGATTTTTCGTCGAGTTCTTGCTCTTGAGCGGGTTCTTGCTTTGGAGCCTTGCTAGTACCTTCATGGGTTAGTTCTAACAATTTCCAAAGATCATAAGAAGTAGTGCAAGAAGAAATACAATTAAATACATTTCTATCAAGACCACAATGAAGAGCATCCATGGCTTTGCCATCAAGCTCGAAATTTGCAATGTCTACGGGGGTCCATTTAGACTCATCGGGAGAGGAGAGGGAAAATCCTTGCATAATAATTTTAAAAATTGGATAGCCAATACTTTTAAGAAATGTGGCCATGCGAGTTTTCCAAAAACAATAATCGGTTCCATCAAAGAATGGAGCACGATCCAAAGAAAATCCTTTGGGGGATTGAGAGGAAGAAGCGGTAGAATCCATCAAAAAAATAGGATCTTTAATTTGAAACCGGGTCAGGGAATTACTCAAACCTCCCTCTGATACCAATTGTTGGGTCGGAAGAAACCCCGAGAGGGAAAATGATGGCAAGAGGGGGGGTGAATTGCCTTTTAAAAAATTGATTAACAAATTAAAAATCAAAGTAAAAATGCAGCGGAAAGAAAAGAGGCAAGACACAAGAAATTGATAACGGAGTTCGGCCAAAACCCGGCCTACGTCTCCGCTCCCAACTCAACCGTTGAGAGATTCCTACCGCTTGCTTTTCAATGGTTTTAGCAAGAAACCCACTAGGCTTTGAGGTAGCACTAGGACCTATTACAGCTTGCTTTTTGTGGTTTAGCAAGAACCCACTTGCTTTTAATGGAATAGCAAGAACCCACTAGCCTTTTTAACGGGTGAAGGCTAGCTCACCGAGACACAAGCCTTTTAAAGGAAAATCTTGAAGAAACCTCTTCACACCTTAGTGGTGGTGTGAGAACCCAAAGAAAGGGGGGATGAGAAAAGGTTGGGGTTTGTAGGCACAAACCCAATTTTAAAGCTCAAAGTAGATAAAACAATAAAACCCGTATTGGAGGAAGACTTGGGCGCCAATTGGATGATGGAGCTGATGTAGCGTGCTCTCCCAAGCTTCTTGAGGGTTCTCTTGAATGTGGAATTGGATGGAGCACTTGGGGTTCCCTTGGAGGAATGCACCGGAGGTACGCCAAATGATCAACAAGGTGTCCGTGGGCTTCCGTATCGTTCCGGTTAGTGTCCGGGGCTTCCTCAGCCTTTATTTATAGGCATGGAACCCATTGGGGGCCTTCGGAGCCGTTGGAGAAGTCCTCGGAGCCGTTGGAGGCCAAAAGAAGGTTGACTGGTCAAAGCCAACGGCTAGTTTGACTGGGCTACCGGCTGGCCGGTACAGCTCCACCGGCTGGCTGGTGCCTTGGCAGAGGAGAGGAGATTTGGTCCAGGCTCTACCGGTCGACCGGTGGAGGAGCCACCGGCTGGCCGGTGGGAAGACAGTAGCAAACACTATTTGGGCTGGGTGCCACAGGTCGACCGGTGACAGAGCCACCGGTCGACCGGTGGAACCTGGCAGTGGGCAATGCCTCTGCCAGTTCCACCGGCTGGCCGGTGGTCAAGCCACCGGCTGACCGGTGGTCTGGATTTCAGTCCAATTCTCGTCCATTCTTGGGCCAACTTCTTGGCAACCTTGTGCCTATCATCCACAACACTTAAAACACAAAGTTAGATAAAAAGAAAGGTGATTGTGATCATGAAAATCAAACAACGAGGGGAACGAGATGTACAACACCTTCATCAACATCCATGGAGGTAAATTGTACAGAGTTAAAAAGATTGGCCAACATGAATACTGACTACCATAAGATCCGAATGGACAGAAACCATCAGTGGAAAGACCCAGTCGCACATTTCGGGCTTCTAAAGCAAAGGATTGATGCACTCTATCAAAATGTTTCCATGAATCACCATTGGTCGGATGATTCATGCTTTTACCGGTTGAAATATTCGTTTTGTGCCATGACATCATTGTCGTTGTATTCTTAGACATGAATAAACGCTGAAGTCTGGATGTAAGAGGAAAATATCTCAACTATTTTACAGGAATCAAGCCAGACTTTCCATGATGAGCTTCTTTATACCTCTATTTCCCACAAGTGGGACAACTATCCAACGACTCATTTTCCCCAGAATATAAAATGCAATCATTTGAACATGCATGAATCTTCTGACAACTAAGTCCTAAATTCCAAACCAGCCTCTTACTCTCATAGTAATTTGCAGGCAAAACATTTCCTTCGGGTAACAGTGTTTTAACCAAATAAAATATTTGATCAAAACACGTGTTTGACATTACATTATCTGATTTGATAGCCATAAATTTTTCAACTGCTTCTAATTTGCTTATCTTGTAACCAGGATATAATGCATCCTCAGCAGACCTCAACAACTCATAAAATTCAGAGTGTTCCAACTCAGGAGTTGAATCAATATCATCTTGAGTTTTTGTATGTTGAATAGATGGACCTGCAACATTATGTACTAAATTTTGAAACCGGGACGGATCTGGAATCAAGTTAGTATCACCTTCTGTAGAACTGAGTTCACCATGTTGATACCAAAAAAACATAATCCGATTGAAAACCAAAACGCAAGAGATGCCCCTCAACTTTGTCAAACGTTTCAAATGTTCTCAATGCACATTTTTTACAAGGACATTTTATTGTGCCTTCTAAAACAAATTCTGGATTTGATGCCGCAAATGCTAAAAAAGTCTCCACATCCTCTATATATACTAGATTTAAACCAGAACCATTTGGATTTCTACGTTGATTTATCCATATGCGGTCATCTAATAATGACTGCTGACGACCTCGTTGTTCCATATTTTTCTATAAAATATAAAAGCATTACTGGTTTTGAATAATTTGTTAGAAAAAACACTCAAGCAAGGATAATTATAGAGTTTACATCAGATACGACTGACGCAAAATTTTTATTGAGATAGACCTAAAAATTGACCCTTTAAGAAATGATCATGTTAAGAATAAAGCAAAACATGTTACAAATATTGATAATTTTAATATTTTATAAATTTTTTATTATTTTAATAATACTAATATTATTTTTTCATAAATATTAATTATATAATAATAACATTATTACATTATTAGTATTTTTTATTATTAATATTAAAATAATATAATTTTCTATATTATGTTACAATTCTCCTTTCATCTATGTGTTTAACATTCTATCTCCACATGTAATATTCGCATTCACTTTCGCCACTCTATTGGTGAGTAGGTTGATAATTTTGAAAAAGAATGTGAATATTACATGTGGATACATAAGTTTTCTTAAAACCAATACAGAGATGAAAAGATAATTGAGAAAGATAATGATCACGCTAGTTTTTCTAAATTATCTAATTATTACTAAATATTGGTAATTATTGGTAATTATTACTAATTATTGGTAATTATTGTTAATTATTACTAATTATTGGTAATTATTCCTAATTATTGGTAATTATTCCTAATTATTGGTAATTATTCTTAATTATTGATAATTATTCCTAATTGTTGATAATTGTTCCTAATTATTGGTAATTATACCTAATTATTACTAATTATTCCAAATTATTGGTAATTATTCTTAATTATTGGTAATTATTCCTAATTATTGGTAAATATTCCTAATTACTGGTAATTATTGGTAAATATTGGTAATTATTGGTAATTATTGGTAATTATTACTAATTATTGGTAATTATTGTTAATTTTTACTAATTATTGGTAATATTGGTAATTATTGGTAATTATTGATAATTATTAATAATTATTGGTAATTATTACTAATCATTGGTAATTATTCCTAATTATTGGTAATTATTGATAATTATTGGTAATTATTACTAATCATTGGTAATTATTCCAAATTATTGGTAATTATTCCAAATTATTGGTAATTATTCCTAATCATTGGTAATTATTCCTAATTATTGGTAATTATTCCTATTTATTGGTAATTATTCCTAATTATTGGTAAATATTGACAATTATTGGTAATTATTAGTAAATATTGGTAATTATTGGTAATTATTGGTAATTATTGTTAATTATTACTAATTATTGGTAATTATTGGTAATTATTACTAAATATTGACAATTATTAGTAATTATTGGTAAATATTGGTAAATATTGGTAATTATTAGTAATTATTACTAATTATTGGTAATTATTGGTAATTATTACTAATTATTCCTAATTATTGGTAATTATTCCTAATTATTGGTAATTATTGGTAATTATTATTAATTATTGGTAATTATTCCTAAGTACTGGTAATTATTCTTAATTATTGGTAATTATTACTAATTATTGGTAATTATTACTAATTATTGGTAATTATTACTAATTATTGGTAATTATTGGTAATTATTACTAATTATTGTTAATTATTACTAATTATTGGTAATTATTGGTAATTATTACTAATTATTGGTAATTAATGTTAATTATTACTGATTATTGGTAATTATTGGTAATTAATGTTAATTATTACTGATTATTGGTAATTATTGGTAATTATTACTAAATATTGACAATTATTGGTAAATATTAGTAAATATTGGTAATTATTAGTAATTATTACTAATTATTGGTAATTATTGGTAATTATTACTATTTATTCCTAATTATTGGTAATTATTGGTAATTATTATTAATTATTGGTAATTATTCCTAATTATTGGTAATTATTCTTAATTATTGGTAATTATTTCGAATTATTGGTAATTATTACTAATTACTGACAATTATTGGTAATTATTTGTAAATATTGGTAATTATTGGTAATTATTGTTAATTATTACTAATTATTGGTAATTATTGGTAATTATTACTAAATATTGACAATTATTGGTAAATATTGGTAAATATTGGTAAATATTGGTAATTATTAGTAATTATTAATAATTATTGGTAATTATTGGTAATTATTGGTAATTATTCCTAATTATTGGTAATTATTCCTAATTATTGGTAATTATTGGTAATTATTATTAATTGTTGGTAATTATTATTAATTATTGGTAATTATTCCTAATTATTGGTAATTATTCCTAATTATTGGTAATTATTCCTAATTATTGGTAATTATTCGTAATTATTGGTAATTATTACTAATTATTGGTAATTATTCCTAATTATTGGTAATTATTACTAATTATTGGTAATTATTCCTAATTATTGGTAATTATTCCTAATTATTGGTAATTATTCCTAATTTTTGGTAATTATTCCTAATTATTGATAATTATTCCTAATTATTGTTAATTATTCCTAATTATTGGTAATTATTCCTAATTATTGGTAAATATTGACAATTATTGGTAATTATTATTAAATATTTGTAATTATGGGTAATTATTACTAATTATTGGTAATTATCGTAAATTATTACTAATTATTGGTAATTATTGTTAATTATTACTAATTATTTGTAATTATTGGTAATTATTACTAATTATTGGTAATTATTGGTAATTATTGTTAATTATTCCTAATTATTTGTAATTATTGGTAATTATTATTAATTATTGGTAATTATTCCTAATTATTGGTAATTATTCTTAATTATTGGTAATTATTACAAATTATTGGTAATTATTACTAATTATTGGTAATTATTACTAATTATTGGTAATTATTACTAATTATTGGTAATTATTTGTAATTATTACTAATTATTGGTAATTATTGGTAATTATTACCAATTATTGGTAATTATTGTTAATTATTACTAATTATTGGTAATTATTGGTAATTATTACTAAATATTGACAATTATTGGTAATTATTGGTAAATATTGGTAAATATTTGTAATTATTGGTAATTATTACTAATTATTGGTAATTATTGTTAATTATTGGTAATTATTGGTAATTATTACTAATTATTCCTAATTATTGGTAATTATTCCTAATTATTGGCAATTATTGGTAATTATTATTAATTATTGGTAATTATTCCTAATTATTGGTAATTATTCCTAATTATTGGTATTTGCGACGAGATCTCCTTCCCCTTTCATCTGTGCGTTTAACATTCTGTCTCCACATGTAATATTTGCATTCACTTTCACCTCTCTATTGTTGAGTAGGTTGATAATTTTGAAAAAGAATGCAAATATTACATGTGGAGACAGAAGTTTTCTTAAAACCAATACAGAGATGAAAAGATAATTGAGAAAGATAATGATCACGCTAGTTTTTTTCAATTAGCTAATTATTGGTAATTATTCTTAATTATTGGTAATTATTACTAATTGTTGTTAATTATTCCTAATTATTACTAATTATTCCTAATTATTGGTAATTATTCCTAATTATTGGTAAATATTGACAATTATTGGTAATTATTGGTAATTATTGGTAATTATTGGTAATTATTAGTAATTATTCCTAATTATTGGTAAATATTAACAATTATTGTCAATTATTGGTAAATATTGGTAAATATTGGTAATTATTGGAAAATATTGACAATTATTGGCAATTATTGGTAAATATTGATAATTATTACTAATTATTACTAATTATTGGTAATTATTTTTAATTATTACTAATTATTGGTAATTATTGTTAATTATTACTAATTATTATTAATTGTTACTAATTAATGTTACTTATTACTAATTATTGTTAATTTTTTCTAATTATTACTATTTTTTTGAATTATTCCAATTATTACAAATTATATTCATTAATTACTAATTACATTCATTATCTACAAATTACATTCATTAACTACTAATTACATTCATTAATTACTAATTACTATCTTTAATTAAAATTAAAGTTATTAATTACTAATTACACTCACTTAATTATTAAATATTGTTAATTACTAATAATGAAATCTAACAAATCAAATTCAATACCTTAATACAACATAATTATATCTAATAAGAAATAATAAAAACTAATGTAAAAATATAAAACAAAAACATTAAATAAATATTAAATTAAAATTCAGAAAAAAAACCTTAAACTGGTTTTCGAGCTTTCGATTTGTTGTACTTGTAGGATGATCCCCTAAACCTCCTTGAAATCGACTTGCAAAACAACTCACTCAACACATATAAACTAGTAAAAAGTAGTTCAAATTCAGAAAACTTGTCAAGGCTGGCTGTATTTATAGGTTAGATTATTTGCGACGGGGTTTATTGCGACGGTATTCCCATTGCAATTGGTATTATTTGCGACGGGGCCGTCGCAAATAACCCCGACCACATTTATTATGGGCGGCAATAAAAGGGGTTATTTGCGACCGGCACCCCTTCCCGTCGCAAATAACCTGTTACCGCCGCCGGTTATTTGCGACGGGAAGGGGATCTCGTCGCAAATATCTTTCGCGCGGTTTGGCGCGCATTCGCGCCAAACCATTTGCGACGGGTGAGAATATCTCGTCGCAAATAACTCTTTATTTGCGACGGGGATTATGCCCCGTCACAAATACCCCGATTGCGGGGGTTATTTGCGACGGGACATATTCCCGTCGCAAATAACCCGTCGCTAATACCACTTTTTCCCGTAGTGACATTTTGTGAAAAGAAAATGATTTTGAAGATGAAAAGATATTTTCCTCAAGAATTCATTTCAAGTGTTTTATTAAAACCATTTTTCATCTAAGATTACATTATTTAATATGTGTATGTTTCAAGTATAATGTCTCTATGATTTATATGGTTTCACTTTTCTTATTATGAAATGGTATCCATTTGTTTTATATGGATTATGTTATGATGGCATGATGTTTAAGAATCCCAATTTATTACATGGGTTATGCTATGATGTATGATTTATGATTTTGTGGCACAATTAAGAATGATTTCATTATGAGATGGGTGGGACCTATATCTCCCTCCAATGCATTGGGTAAAGATTTATATCTCATGAGATAGACATGGCTGGAACAACAAGTTAAACCGGTTCAGTAATACAGGACTGGAACGAGGTGTGAACTCGATTCAGAAAGGGACTTTGTCCACTAAGATGGTCTTGGCAGCAATGCCTTGGCTACTATGGAAATCATAACATGTGCTTAATGGTTGCCACAATTACATTTTTTATTCCCATGCCATTTTATCATTCTTAATGTTTCTTTATGATCTATGCCTTACGTACTTCCATGTTTTATGTCATTGCTCAATCTTTTGATTTTTAAACATTATGTTCATGTTTTTAAGTTCAAATGTATATGATTTGTTTTATTTTATCCATGCTTACCCTTAATGAGCATTTGAGCTCACCCTTTATATGTTTTCTTTTCCCCAGGATTTAAGGAAAGGTTTTAGGTAAGAAAACAAAAGGGAAAGATCTTTATGGGAGATGTTGAAGATCTTTCACCACGATTAGAAGATTATTTTCCGAGTTTCCAAAGACACTAAACTATTACGATCCTTGTGTGTCTGTTTTTGTTATGTATTAAGTATTCTGCAAAAGTAATGTAATGTTCATGTATGTCAAGCTTTGGGTCTCTATATAGGTTTCTTATTTTCCTACATTCCTTTCCCCGCTTCTTGAATAAGCTGGTTGTGAATGGTTAATGCATATCTTTTAAGGTAGATTAGGATGAGTCCTAGAGTACCTATAATTATTGAAAATTAATGTTAAATTTTTTAACCTAGGGGGTTTGAGGTTTAAGAGAATGAAAAATGATGATAATTCTTGAGGAACTATGGGATCGGTTGGATTATTCCTAGCGGGTAAGGACTCCAGTTGATAGTTAATGTAAATTGGAAATGGTGAAACATTTATTAATGGATAATTAATATAATAGTGAAATTTTTAAAAGGAATAATTAAATAAACGAATTCTTAAAATGTTTCTATTCCTCTCGGATATCTAGTACTTAACTATGGCAGTCGAGCGTCTAAGTGACTATATCTATAGTTGAACCTGAGATTGGGTAGATGCCCGTAGTATGGTGTGAGATATATGCATATTCCAATGTTATGTGATTTAATATGCTAACCCACCCATCTAAATAGGGATATTGGCACCCAGTGGACTCTGTGAGGGTTTTTTTCCCAACATATAGGATGGTGAGGAATGGATGGATGACTACCCCCTCTTTCCTTGCTCTCTTCTCCTAGTATTTTTATGTGCTGGAATGCATGGTGGTTATGGTTCTTGTATATATGTTTGTACTGGTCTGTAATGTCTTATGGTTATTTTATAGATATGTATATCTAAATATAGTATTCTAAGGTTTATTATAGGTATTTTTTATAATGTATGTGATTGATTGAGGTATAATACACAATGCATGAGATATAGTGGCTCTCAAAAACTACTCAGTTACTACCTAGAGATGTGGATAATGTGATGCATAGGGTGCATGTTATGTGGTGATGTTCAGATGTTGTAATTAATAGTTCAATGGTATAATATAGTTTTTTTCATGAACCAACCCAAATACCCTGGCACACCAATACTCAATCTAGTACATACATGGCTTGAAGGGAATTCTCAATCCCCATGGGATGGAAAATAGCACTTGGGCATCAATAAAGGGGTACAAGGGAACAATTTATCTATATTAAAAATCAATAAATAAATAAAAAATTAAGAAAAATCAATGAATATTCGGTATACCAAATAATCCTCAAGGAAAAAAATACCACAAGCAGATAGATAAATATCCCAAAATGGTATATTATCCAATAAACAACATAGTATCTATAAAGAAAAAAACCTATAATCTCTATGAAATTAGTGGGTCACAGCTCCACTAGTCTTTTCCATCACCCAAGGTCCCACTATTCAAGCACACCTTCCACTCTAAGTGGAACTTTCCCTTTTCCTAGAACTGGCATAACATTGTATAAAAAATATCAAAGGAAAAGGTAGTGTGTGAGTAGAATATCCTAGTAGGATCTCACCAAATATTCTATAAGAGATTTCATAACAAATAAACCATTTATGCTTCAATTTAAATAAACATGAAGCATGGAAAATAATTTTCACATTTCCAATAAAATAATATTTCAAGTCAAATAAATGGAAAGTATATAAAATATTATCTTAAATGAAATTTTTAATAAAATTGAAGGTTTTTAATAAATTAGTACAATAAACATTGACCTGAAATAATCAAATCAAAATAAAGAACCTCAGTCATATGACTTGAGGTTCATTCGTTCATGACTCTAGGTTCCTCACACTAATCATTCAGTCAGTCATGAATCAAATATTTCACACGTCCCTAAGGACTAGGACATCGAGATAAAATTAATCAAAACCCCATTAGGAAGATCATGTTGAAATTGTTTTATTTTCAGCTTTCGTCATCAATCCATTTCTAGGGGATTAGAGTCTTGGAATTATTATCTTATTCACCCACTAACTACTCAGGCTCACTTGTGCTTCTAGTAAATCCATCAACCAACCATGGGAAATTCATTCTTTTCAATTCAGTTCATCGTTCGTACTTTAAATGAACAAATTCATGTTTCTACATGACATTTCTATTTAAAAATCAGATCATAGTTTTTTATTAAGTTCATGTCTTGAAAAATAAACTTTTATTTAAATCCATTATTCTTAAGAATAGACAAAAAATCATTTCATCAAGTTTCTTTTCATATTAATCCATATTTTCTCAAAATCCACCCAAAATTTTCAAAGCTATTGAAAAGAGGATTTATTTCAAAATTTTATGGCTTTTTAAAATCAAGCATCAAATATTCTCAATCCAATGTATATAAATATATTGAAAATAAATAATAAATCAATTAATAAATCAAGGTTTCAAGTTTTATGAAAAAAATTATAGAACCAACTAACTTTAGTCACACAATCAATTAACCACCCAAAATGGGAAATTCCAATAGAGAGTTGAAGGCAAGGAAGATCAGAGAAGATTACCTATAATTACAATTCATCCAATCAAGGTTTTAAACTATAAAAGATAATAGGATTCACCACTCTCAATGAATTTTTAAGAAAAAGAAAGTATAATTCTCCATCAAAGAGGTTTCAATTTCTATATAGGGATCAACCATATCCATCATAACTTTGATTCGAGAGGAAAATAGGTTATATGAGGAAACATATTCCTCTAGATAGCCTTCCAAACTAATAGGGTTGAATTATGTTTTATTAGGGGAGTTTAGAATTTATAAAAAGGGTTTTGAAAATTAAATTAAATTTTTTGTAGAATTAAAATTCCATCACACGATTTCTTAGGGTAATCCTCATGGTTAGGACTAATTGTGCGTATAACCATGCGCTATTTCTAGGTTTATAGAGAGAGTTTCATGGTTTGGCCATCTTTATTGAAAAACTTTGTGCCAACCATGCATGATCCACTATCCCAAAATACATGTTATGAGGTTTAGGGTGCATGGTTTCCACTAACTGTGTGTCTAACCATGCACCCACTTTCAGAACCCAAAATAAGTATAACATTTTCCTAGGTCTGGCCCCAAGGTTTGCACTAACCATGTGCCAAATGTGATTAGGACTAGAAACCAAAAAAAATAAAAAATCAACCCAAAACAACCTAAGTAATGTTCTAAACAAGGGGTGAACAAAACCAAGGGATAAAAGTTCGTGAAATAATTTAATGGGATGTTTAAACCTCCCCACCATAAACATTTTCTACTCCCATAAAGCATGTTAAGAGTAATCCATAACAAAGTGATGAGGTCATTGTTCTCTCATCAGTGCCTCACAATCTCAAGTCTCATATGAATTATAACCATGATTCAAAATGATCCAAACCATGGTTATGTACTTTCCATGATGAACCCTCATCACAGAATCAAAAATATAAACTGGATTCTCAGTCATTAATAAATTAGGTTCCACATCAAGGTATGCCCAGTTCAAGGCATTATATGTGTCAAAGAGATAATTCATGAGTCATAACACATGAAATTTGTTATGAATTGATGTCAAATGATGTTTAAATGTCAAATAATAAGGCACCTTTACAATCTTCTCAACAACCTCAAATGGTCCCACGTATCTCGATGATAACTTTCCCTATTTTCTAAGTCATCGGTTACCCAACTGAGGTGAAACTCTCAAAGGCACATGGTCACCAACAAAAAACTCTAAAGGTCATCGATGATGATCAGCATAAGATTTATACTGAATTTTTGTCATTATCATTCTCTGAAAAATCAACTTAATATTTTTCATCAGCTCTTGGACTAAATAAGGTCTAACTAGGGAATCTTCTCCAATATCTATCTAAAACAATAGAGATTTTTAATTTCATTCATACAGGGCCTCAAAGGGTTCCATCTTTATTGATGACTGATAACTATTATTATAAGTAAATTCAACTATCCCCAATTGGTCATCCTAAGATCCACTAAAGTCAAAAACACAATCAAAAATCATTTCTTACAGATTTTATATAGCTCATTCTATCTGGCCATCCACATATGGATGATATTTCAAGCTCAAACTAAATAGATATCCCATCATGTCCTGGAGGCCACTCCAAAAATGATAAGTGAATCAAGGATCTCCATCAAAAACTATAACATACATAACTCTATAAAATATTATAGTCTCCTACACATACATACTTCCCAATTTTTCAACTTTGTTTTATCGTTAATGGGAATAAAGTCAGCATATTTGGATAGTTGATTGATCAAAACCCAAATTATATTATTCCCTTAAGGATCATTGGGCCTTGGAAAGATGTTTGTTTCTATCAAAGAAACTCTTGAGAATGATCTATAGTATCATCTCTTAGAGGTTTCACTGCTAGATAATGAACAGGAATGAGTATGGATACCTATCTCATAGCTTGGAATACATGCACCACTATCTTAAAAAGTTTATGGTCATCTGGAGGATTTACTTGTTGTGGTTTCCCAATAGTTTCCTCTTATGGACTATTCAAACGTCTTCTTGGGAGAATGGTACTATAGAAAATCAATAATAAGCATGAAAATGTCGACAAGAATACTTAAATCATCAAATATCAATTCCATGAAGTCCTGATTCAATCAAGAGACATAGCCAAGAACTCACTCATAAACTGCCCCTTAAGTCCTGATAATCCTACCTCCTGTCTACCAAGAAATCCCAAACTACATACAAACATCAAGGAGAGATGCACAACCTGAATCTTATACCATTTTCTCACAAACCAACCTAAACACCTTATTACATTGGTAAACAAGATTACACTAACACCTCTCTAAGTGAATTCCCAATCCCCATGGGCTAGTTACTACTACTTTTCCATCAACAAAAGGGTGTAAGGGAATGATTTTTCCATAAGAACAATCAATCAATAGAAAACATTGGAAGATAAATCAATTAAAATTCAGTATTCCAAACACTACTCAAGGAGAAAAATACCACAAGAATATAGATATATATCCCAAAATGGTACATCATCTAATAAAAACAAAATACCCACCAAGAAAAAGTATTAGAATCTATGTGAAATGAGTGGGTCATAGCTCCACTGGTAACCTCTCTCACTTATGGTCTTACTAGTCAAGAACACCTGTAATCTCCAAGTAGAACTTTCCTTTATCATGGACCTAGAATAACGTAGTCTAAAAATTCAAAAATTCAATGGTAGGGTGTGAGAAAAATATCCCATTAGGATATCATCAAATGTTACATTATAAATTTCATAACAAATAAACCATTTATGCTTTAATTTAAATAAAAACATGGCATGGAAACTCATTTTCACATTTCTATCCAAACAATATTTCATGTAAAGTTGATGGAAATTTTATAAAAATCATACTTAAATTATAATTTTGATAAAATGTAATGTCATGAATAAATCAGTTCAATAAACACTAGAATGAAATAATCAAATCAAAAAAAATATTTATAGTCATATTCTCTAATATTCCTTAGTTCTTGGCTCTAGGATCCTTGCACTACTCATTAAATCAATAACATCTCAAAGTGTGCACATGTACCTAAGGCTCAGGCCATCTGGATGGAATCAATCAATACTACATCAAGGAAATCATTCCAAATTTGGTTTTGTTAGAGTTTTAATCATCAATCTATTTCTAGGGGTTCAGATTCCAAGTGTTATTTCCATATCCACCCACTAAATATTCAGGATCACAAGTGATTACAATCAATAAATCAATAAATCATGAGAAAATTATCCTTTTTAATTCAATTCATTATTCATATTTCAAATGTCCAATTTTAAGTTTACACGTTCCATTTTAATTTCAAAACAATATCATAGGGTTTTATCAAGTTTATGTCTTTCAAAATAATCTTTCATTAAAAAAAATTATCAAGAATCAACATCAAATCATCTCATCAAGTTACTTATCATCTCAAGCTATATTTTCTCAAAACACAGACAATATTTTAAAATCCATTGAAAAAGGGTTTTATTTCACAATTCCATGACTTTTCTAGATCAAGAATAAAATATTCTCAATTCAAGGTCTATAAATCAATTGAAAATTCATATTAAACCAAGAAATAATTAAAGGTTTAAATTTTATGAAAAACCCTTATGGAACCACCTACCTTTAGTCAGACAATCAATCAATCACCTAAAACAGGAACCACCAATAGAGAGTCAAAGGTGAGGAGGATTAAAGAAGAGTCCCTAGAATTATAATTCATCAAATAATGGTTCCAAACCATAAATAACAAGATTATTCACCACTCTTGAAAAAATTTAGAGATAAATAAAGGATAATTCCTAATAAAAGAGGTTACGCTTATCATATATAGATCAATTGCATCCACCGACACTTCGATCTGAGAAGAAAATTGGTTAGAGGATCCAAAACACCTCTAGAGAGCCTTAAAAAATAAGAGGGTTGAATTAAGTTCTATTAGGAGGAGTATATAATTTATAATGGTATTTTTTAGAATTTAAATAAAAAAATAGAGAATTAAAATCTCATCACATGGTTTCCTAGGGTATGCTACATGGTTAGAACTAACTGTGCACCCTTACTAGGATTTTGGAGAGAGTTGTACAATTTAGAAGCACTATTTGAAAAACTATACACCAATAATGCATTATCCACTATCCCACACCACATGATATGAGTTTTAGTCCACATGGTATCCACTAACTGTGTTCCTAACCATAATCCCACCTCTAGAACCCAACAAAGGTATCACAATTTCTTGGTATGGGCCACACAATTTTCACTAACCATGTGCCAACCATGAAAGGCCCAAAAAACTCAAAAAACTTCAAAGACCACAAAAAACCCCCATAAGATATTTTTAAACAACAGGGGATCAAAAACAACAGATAAAAGTACCTGAAAGTTGGTAATATTATGTTATAATATTCCCACTATAATTTCTTTCTACCACCAGAAATTCTATCAAGAAGACTCTATAATAAAGATATGAGGTTGTTGTTCTCTCATTAGTGAATCATTATCCCAAGTCTCATATAAATCAAAATCATACCACTAATGCATTCAAACTATGGGTATGGACTTTCCATGAAGAACCTTCACCTTAAAATCAACAATCTGAAAAGGATTCTTAGTCATGGATAAATTAGGTTCCACATCAAGGTCATCCTAGTTCAAGAAATAATATAGGATATATAGATTCTTCTAGATATGAAATACATGAAACACATTATGAATCGACATCAACTAAGGTGTAAAATCCAAATGGTAAGCTACTTTTCCAATATTCTCAACAACCTCAAAAATCCTCAGGTATCTTGGTACTAAATTTCCCTATTTTCTAATTCATTTGTGACCCAACAAAGCTCAAACTCTCAAAAACACATATTCACCAACTAAAAACTCAAAGGGTGTTGGTGATGATTAGCATAAGATTTATACTAGCTCTATATCATTACAACTCTCTAATAAATCAACTCAATCTTTTTTTTTCTCTTTGACTAAACTATATCCAACCATGGAATATTTTCTAATATTAAACTAATTAATATTTTATCCATTCAAGGATGAAAAGGGTGCCATATTTATGGAATAATTGTAACTATTATTATAGAAAAATTCAACCAGTCCTAAGTATCTATCCTAGGCTTCACCAAAATCAAGAACATGTGAAATAAGAACGTCTTCAAGAATCTATATAGTTCATTATGTCTAGCCATCCATCTACATATGATATAAAAAACTCAAACTAACTTGATATATTATCACTTCTTGGATTCATCTCTTAAAATGATAAGTTAATTGAGGATCCCTATCAAAAATTATAGCATATGAAACTCTATGTAGTCTAAAAATCTCATGCTCATACAGACTTCCCAAGTCCTAAACATTGATTATATCATGAATAGGAATAAAGTGATATGATTTGGTTATTTGATTGATCAACACCCAAATCCCATTCTTACCTCAATGGGTACACGAAAACTCAAATACAAATTTTATCTAAGTATCATCCCATTTCTAGGTCGTCATGGGATGGGGATAAAGAAAACCTAAAGGTTTTTGGTGTCCTTCCTTAACCTGATGATAGGTATAATAATGGAAACAAAATCATCAATATCACATCACATATATAGACACCAAAATAATTTCTATATATCATATAATATCTTCATTTGTATAGGTTTTACCACCCACTGGGAATAATGGAAATATCTCATCATAGATTTTCTCATAAGAGAAATTACAGCATGTCACGACCCATCCATGTGGGGCCCGTGTCACAACTCCCCAAGGCCACCTTCAATAATCCATAGGTTGTTGACTAGAACAAAGTAGGCATGTCACTAACATGAGAGGAATTTCCTAAGTACCTATACACATGAACACATATTAAAGCCCTGAAATGTTGAAATGTAAAAAAACTAGTGAAAAAATGTATGCATGCTACTAAATCCAACCAACAGAGTACAATGAAAAGTGAAGTGTGAAAAGGTAAACTAGGCCAGAATACTATCCCACCAGAAGAAAGAGTCTGAAAACTACGATGTCCAAACTGTAAATAAGATAGGTACTGGGATTGATACTCAAATCCATAGGGACACCTCGGCCTGTATGGAACTCGCAAAGCTCTATCCAGTCCTGGTCCAACCTGGACTCCATCAAAAGGTCACTATTCTGAAAAATACACAACACATGTGGGAAAATCCTGTGTAGGGGTGAGTATAAAAATACTCAGTAGGACACCCTGAAAACCCTAAATAAATAAACAAAGTAAAGGTACACTCATCTCTACATAATATATGTCTATGTTACATATAACAAGAACATATCAAAATATACTCAAAACCTATACTTGTAGTTTGGAGGTAAGTCACAACAACTACATATCCATACTAGGGATTCAATTCCAAGATTCCATAAAGCACTCATCTAGGAGAACCCACTCCTAAGTCTGATAGCCCTGATGACGTTCGTTCAAGAAATAATTTTCATCGGGAACCTCCATGATAGACAGATACACTGATAGATCTAAAGGGAGAATATGATACACTCTCTTCGGGAGAACCAACTCCATGAGTGGGAATATCACGATACACGTATGAGGATCAATTCCAGGGTTATGGTGTATACCACAACTCATCTATATTCACCTGCTAAGTAGAGGAAAAATTTCCAGTAAGATTGGTCACGTTGATAGCCTGGCTCTACTTAGGGCATAAGAATGGATAGAGGATCCTACTCTAGGACTCTCGGAGGGGACTCCCAACTCTATCCAGAAAGTACTGTTGAATGGGGTCATACTCCTATGGATAGAAAATGATACCAACTGACCTTTAGTGGAACGATCAAGGGGAACCAACCCAAATGAAACTTTTCCATGATATGGTGGATAAGGAGATCAACCATGTTATAAAAGAGTACACAACGTGTAGAAGGGTCACATGTTTTTCCCCTTCATTTGGGGTCCACCTGTTTACTCTTGTCGGGTTCCAGTACATGGTTTCAACCTATGTTTTCCTACCCATGTACCATTACATAGGGTTATCCATATAACCGGATCAAAAAATTTGTGTGGTGGGGCACACTCCATGTAGTCACATCGTGTACTCCACCCCATATCAATGCATCCTTTGAGATACATGCCATGTTTGAGGGAAGGTCCCACATGTAGTGTGATGGGTGTCACATGTCATGTGTCACTTCACTTCTTCCCAAAACCCTAGATTCCACTCGGTGGGTCCCACATGTTGTATATCATAGGATAAACACTGTGTTCATCAGGATTTTCTAGAATCCATGGTTTGAACTCCGGTCATCTTCCTCATTGCTTCGGCCACCGATTTTGGCCACGCCTCATCAGGAAACTTCATGTCCAAAGTCGCTCGGTCATGAAATCACTGATTCATCAATTTTAGGGCCTCTAATCCACCTGTAAATCCAATTACAATCTTCCGCATGAAGAATGCTCGAAGAATGATATCTTCTGGAATACTATAATATATCTGTCTTCATTACCGTCACACCTCCACTAGGTCATCATGATTCTAGATCTATGATTTTCGGTCATTGTTCCATGATTTGAATGCACAATGATAATCCATTCATAACCCCACAAAGAACGAAGAATGGATGGGGATAAATGGGGAAGGAATCACATAAAAACAACTTGAGGAACAAACCTCATTCATTGTTCTTTAAATATTTTATCCATTTCATTAAAATTATCTAGAAACTAAATCAAAATAGAATCAATCCCCTGAATCAACCCAAAATCAAACCCTCCAGAAAGAATGATCGAACTGCGGGTCAACCTGTTCATGGGTTAATCTGTTTTCATCATCAAATCAATGAAAGTGGAAATGAATTAAAACCACACACCCTACCTCAAGGTTGGATTGTCTGTTGAAGAAGATTTATTGTCACATCACTAAAATTGGATATATTCATAAAATCGGCATTCCTTGATCTCTGATCCAAGGCTCCGTCATCATTTTCAATCGATAGAATTCTTTAGGTTCTCTCCAAAGTCTCCAAGAATTTTTCCAGGGTTATGAGCCTAACCCTGGGCTCCAAAATATTTTAAAATAAAAAAATGAATCGTTGCGCCACTACATGAATTTAAAATAAAATAAATCCTTAATTTATTTTATTTCTTTAAAACATCTAAAAATTAACTTTCCTAGCTGACTCATGGAGGCTGATGTTAGACCTCACCTAGGGTAAAGTCACTACTCTAAATGCAAAATTACCCTTGGATTTATGATCTGGGTACCATTTTAGAAGTTATTCCACTTTTTTAGGAAAACCATTCATGCACACTATTTAATATATTTAATATATTTCAAACATTTATTACAGGCACACTAAGCCTAGGAATCACACACCATCTCATTTCCTACTCTTGAATTAATTCCATATAATATTTAAAAATAATACATTAAAAAATACAAGACATTACATTCTTCCCACCTTGGGTCTTTATATCCCCAAAAGGCCAAAAACAAAGGCTATATAAAAATATTTGGGTATTGAGAATGAATCTAAGAATCTCACTCCCATGTGCTCTCCTAAATATTCTCATTCTACCACCAGACATGCAATAAGGGAATCACTCACCCACATAGGATCATATCCTATCGATCCTCAATCTCCACTAGGTACTCAACATAGGTTGCTCCATTTTCAATTTCTAACTCTCCCCAATCCATGATGTGTGATGGGTCATGAATGTACCTCCTCAGCTACAACACGTGGAATACATCATGTACCCAATGAAACTGCGGGGGTATAGTTAAGCGGTATGTCACCTTGCCAAATCTACACAGTATCTGAAAAGGGCTGATGAACCTTGGAGATAACTTGTCACCTAAAATAAATCTTTGAAACCCTCATAGAGGTGAGACCCAAAGGAAGACATGGCCTCCTTCCTCAAACTCTAAATGTCTCTACCATATATCTATATAAGACTTATTCCAGCTCTTCATAGTATTCATCCACTCCTGAATGATTTATACCTTCTTGGTAGTAGCTCATACCAACTCTGGTCCCATGAGGGCTGACTCTCTTGGGTTAATCTAGCAAAGGGATGACCGAAAAAGGTCTCCCATATAAACCCTTAAAAGTTTCCATACTAATGGTGGAGTGATAACTATTGTTTTATGCAAACTTCACTAGTGGAATTTTTCCCTCCCAACTATGATCGAATTCCAAGATTCAAGCCCTCAACATGTCCTCTAGAACCTGAATGGTCCTCTCTATCTAGTCATCTGTCTAGGGATAAAATGATGTTCTCAAGTGTAACTGAGTCCCAAATGTCTCCTGCAATCCCTTCCACACCAGGATGTAAAATGAGCATCATGGTCTCAAACTATCATCGATGGGACTCCATTAAGCCAAAATATATCCTACACATATAGGCATACCAAGACCTCTACTGAACTCTATTCCTGAATAGATAATAAGTGGGACAACATGGTTATTTGGTCGAAAATCACCCAGATGGAATTGTGTCCCCTGGACATACATGGTAAACCCATCACAAAGTCTATCGATATTCCAACCCACTTCCATTCTGTCACCTCAAAGGGGTGAGATAAACCCACTGAAACCTGGTGCTTAGCCTTCACCTGTTGGCACATAAGGCATTTAGAAATGAACTCTACCACTACCTTATTCATCCCTATCCACCAAAACTGACATCGGAAGTCTTGGTAAATATTTGACATGCTAGGGTGTACCTCCAAAGGGGAGGTATGAAACTCCGTTAGAACCTCCTCCTACAACACCACGGGTACAACTGTGTGCCCTTTAAAAATAACGACGTGCTCCCAACCTTGTTAATATCCATTAGAAGCATTCCTTGTGGACATCTTAGCACGTAAGGTCTCACAGTCGGTACCCCCAAGTTGTGCCTCCCTAACTTTCTATAAGAGTGGAGGGTTTAAAACCATCGAATAGAGTTAAGCTACATCATCTCCATCCATGAAGGATAAATCTAATGATGCAAACTACTATAACGCCTCATTCAGTAGCAATGAACTAGATCTCCTACTGAGAGCATATGTCACTACGTTAACCATCCCAGGAGTATAGACAATATCAAAGTCATAGTCCCGGAGGAACTCTAGACATTTCCTTTATCTCAAGTTCATATCCTTTTGAGAGAATATATACTTGAGAATCTTTTGATAGGAGTAGATGATAAGTCGCTCACCCACTAGGTAGTGATGCCAAATCTTCACCATTAAGACTACCGCTGCGAACTTAAGATCATGGGTTGAAAAGTTATTCTCATGTGGCCTCAACTGGAATGAACCATAGGCAATCACTACTTTCCAATGCATCAAGACACAGCCAAGTCTAGTCCTTGATGCATCACAAAACACCACATACTCAACACCCTCCTCTGACAGTCTCAATACCGGGGTGATCGTCAAAGTCTACCTAAACTACTATAAATCCTATTGAAACTTCTCTATCCACATGAAAGGATTCCCCTTTTGAGTCAAAGCTATCACCGATGCTGATATCAAAGAGAAATCATGTATGAATCTCTGGTAATATCTTGTTATCCCAAGGAATCTCTGCACCTCCATCATGCTCCTAGGTGGCTCACATGCTAAGACTATTTCCACCTTGGTCGAGTCCACTACGACTCCATCTTTTGAGATAACATATCCCATAAAGTGGACCACCTAAATCTAGAACTGGAACTTTGAAAGATTCCCATATATCTAGTGCTCTCGGAGTATGTCTAGAAACATCTATAGGTGTCTCGTGTGCTCCTCCTCAGATGCTGAGTACACAAGGATATTTTCAATGAAGACCATTACGAACTGATCTAAGTATGGATGGAAGATCTGATTAATGAGTCCCATGAACACTATTGGGACATTTTTCATGCCAAATGTCATCACAAAGTACTTATAATGACTGTATCAGCATCTGAAAGTCATCTTTGGGATATCCTCATCTCGTACTCATAGCTGGTGATAACCCAACATGAGATCAACCTTTGATAACCAATGTGCCCCTCTCAACTAATTGAAGGGGTCATCAATCCTCAGTAGTGGATACCTATTCCTCACCATCACTTGGTTTAAGAATAAGTGATCCACACACAATCTCATTCTCTTTTCTACCTTTTTGGAAAACAAAACTGGGGCCACCTAGGATGAAACACTAGGTCTCACGAAGCCCTTCTTATGCATGTCCTCTAGTTTCTCCCTCATCTCGCTAAGCTCTATAGGAGCCACCTGATATGATGGTGAGGATATTGATTCCTTCCCATGGTGTAAATCAATATAGAAGTTAATCTCACTATGGGGAGCTAATCCTAGAACATCTTCTAGAAATACGTCCTTGTACTCTTCCACTACTACCAGGAACTAAAAGATCACAACATTTGTTACTCCGAGGGTAAGGCTAGCCAAATCATGAGTGATTAGTTGAACCCTATTCTACATTATCCCCTCTTGTTCTACCTGGGACTCCTTTTCACCAATAAAAAAAACCTCATCCCATAGCTACGGACACACCACACCCTTTGCATAAAACAGTTAATCTGGGCATGGACTGAAGATAACAAATCCATACCAAGAATGATATCATAAGGCCTCGATGCTACCATGAATAGGTTCCAATAGAAACTCTTACCTCCAAGTGTTAGATCATACTATTAGAAAAGATATGTGATCATCGAGTCTCCTCCTATATTTGTATCCAAGCATAAGGTTCGAGTCAACGGTTCTACTGGAATCTCAAGGTCTTGAACAAGATAGGTGGTGAGGAAGGAATTACTAGAAACTATGTCTATAAGTATGGCATCTATAGTATAAAAGACATAGATCATATCTTGGATCATCCCTAGAGTCCAGATTTCATACACCTTGACCACATGTAGCTACCCCTTTCCCTGTCCTCCAACTCCCTAAGCTTGGCATGGACCTCCTATGGTTGGTGGTGGTAATATGTTAAAGCATCTTCTAACTCCTGCAGCTCCCCCTACTCCTCTTCCACATCTGCCACCTGGAATATTTTCCTTCTCCACTTGCTTCCTCTACCTTGGTGGTCCATCCACTACCTCCCTATCATTAGCTCAATAATTTGGACAATCTCTAGTGAGATTTCCACTATTGTTGCATGTGTAGCATCGCCTCTCCCTAGGCTAACTGGATCTAACCTGAGAGCCCAATACTATAGATCCCCTATTCTAGGACCTCCTATGACATCTCCCACCTCCTAATCCCTATCTCTAACATCTTCTTTCCAATGTCGAGGTCTCTACACATATCTACTTGTTTTTTATTGTCATTGGTTGTCTCTGCTCATCTAATAAGCTCTCGACCACCAAATCTCACTCGAGCACTCCATCATAAGTTTGAATGCATAGAGGTATGATGTTGGTTCATATGTCTTGATGTGGAACTCACTCTAAGGTCTGATACCTGAAGTACTCATCCCTAACCATATCCATTGAATACCTGGAGAGGTTGGTGAACCTCAATAAATATTCAGCCACCGTCATACTACCCTACTGAGCATAATAAGCTCTTATATATGCACTAATCTTAGTATAACTAGAGAGAACTCCTCTCTAAAGAGACACTCCAACTCCACCCATGAAAGAGTTGCCTCATCATGAGTCTGTGTGGCCAAACTCCACCATATCCCTACTGAACCCTAAACAAGGCTTGCTTCCAGGATCACTATCAAGTTTTCTGGTGTTCTCACTAGAAGGAAACCCATGATCACTGCCACAAGCCAGTCCTCATCTGCCTGAGGGTTGGGCTCGCCTCAAAACCTGAGGGGTATCTGTCTCTGAAACTCATGGAGTGTTCTCAGCCTATGATACTCGTCTACTGGTACTACAGGTACCATGTGTTTCTCTACTAGTGGTGGTATAGTTGGTGAACTACCTGAAGGTAATGCCAAGGGAACTGGCCCTTGTATCAAAGCCTTGTCACTGAGGGGGTCATCCTCATGATCAAGCTACTAAATCCTAGATGGTATGTGTCACAAAGTCATCCTATAAGGAAATAAAATGTACCATAATTAATGAGTATATTTGGAGAGCTGACTCAAGAAGGAAATGAAAACCACAACCCATTCTTATATGATGCATGTACCATTTTTGTTTCCCTAAAACTAGTGTTCTCATGTACCATGTCGAAAACCAGGTTATCAAAGTCCTGGTGTATGGATATATCATCCACCTACACTAACACAGGAGTCATTGGCCTGAAGGCTAAACTAAAAACACTTAACATTTTTACCCCAAACCAATCTCACAGAGTCTTGGTCCTAATATAGAACCGACCACCTCTGATACCACTCTGTCATGACATGTCCCAATGGGGCCCATATGGATACTCCTCAAGCCCGCCTCCAATAGGCCAGGGGATGGTGACTAGCATCGATTAGGAATGTCACTAACATGGGAGGCATTTCCTAATTACTTGTACACACACACATATCCAATATCGTAAAGTATGAAATGTAAAAATAACACTATAGAACAAAATTCATGCATACTACTAAACCCAACCAACAGAGTACAATGGAAAGTAAAGTGAGGAAAAGTAAATTGGGCCAGAATACAATCCCACCAAAAGAAAGAGTCTACAAACTACAAAGTCCATCCTGTAAATAAGATAGGTACTAGGACTAATGCTCAAAGGAGAAGGGACACCTTGGATTGTATGGAACTTGAAAATCTCTATCCAGTCTTGATCCTCCCTGGACTCTGTCAAAAGGTCACTCTTCTACACAAGACTTGACATGTGTGGGAAAACCCCGTGTAGGGGTGAGTGCAACAACACTCAGTAGGACACCCTAAAACTATAAATAAATACACCAAGTAAAGGTATAGTCAAATCTACATAGTATATGTCGACAATACATATAATAAGAACATATCTAGATATACTCAAAACCCAAACCTGTAGTCTTGAGGTAAGTCACAACGACTATATATCCACACTAGGGATTCATTCTGAAGATTCTGCGAAGAACTCATCTAGGAGAACTCACTCCTGAGTCTGATATCCCTGATGACATCCATCTGAGAAGTATTGTTCATTAGGAACCACCATGAGAGAGAGATACACTGATAGATCTGAAGAGATAATACGATACACTCACTCTGGGAGAACCAACTCCATGAGTGGGAATATCACGATACACAGATGAGGATCACTGCTAGGGTCATGGGGTATACCACGACTCGTCAAAATTCACATGATAAGTAGAGGACCGAGGTTTGTTAGTATTGGTCATGTTGATAACCTGACTCTACCTAGGGAACAATAATTGATAGAGGATCTTGCTCTAGGCCTCTCGGATGGGACTCACGACTATATAGAAAGTCGTGCAGAAGGGGGTCATACTCCTATGTATAGGAAATTATACCAACTGACCTTTAGAGGAATGATCAAGGGGAACCAACCCAAATGAAACATGTCCAAGATATGGTGGATAAAGATATCAATCCATGTATAAAATAGTATAATGCATGTAGAAGGGTCACACGTTGTGTCCCTTGACCCTGGGTATTGCTCGTGTACAACGACATGAGTCAAAAGAACATGTCATATAGAATATGGGTACACTCCATGTGGAAGGATCACATGTCATGCCTCTCCATCCAGGGTCCACCCGTGTACTATGGGCGTGTTCCAATACATAGTGTCAACTCGTGTCTTCCTACCCATGTACCAGTACATAGGGTTATCCACATAACCTGCTCAGAAAAGCTGTGGAGTGGGGTATACGCCATGTTGTCATGCTATGTACTCCACCTCACGCCCATGTATCCATTGAGATACATGTTTATTTATAGGGAAGGTCCTACACACTATGTGATAGCACTACCAAAAAATAGGGCAAGGTAAGCGCTGCCCTTTATCAGTGCTAAACAGAAAGCACTGAAAAAGGGGTATGCCTTTATCAGCACTATAAAAGCACTGATAAAAGGTAACATTTATCAGTGCGTTTTTTAGTGCTGATAAAGGTAGCTCTTTATCAGCGCTAAAAAAGCACTGATAAATGAATGTTTTATCAGCGCTTTTATTTTAGCGCTGATAAAACATACCTTTATAAGTTCTTTTAACGAGCACTGATAAAGGTTCTGTCAGTTTTTATTTAATAACCCTAACAGGCCATCCTTGCTTGCACGCGGTCAAGCTCTTGCGGAAGCTGAACAAGGCCCCTCATCGCGCGACCTTGTCCTCCTCGTCCTCCTCCTTCCTCCTCCTTCCTCCTCCTCGTCCTCCTCATCCTCCTCCTTCTCCGCCGCCACCGCCGCCTCCACCCTCGCTCCCGCTACCTTGACTTCCTCTGCCTCTGCCGCCTCCACCCTCGCTGCTGCGACTGCCGCCGCCTCTACCGCCGCTGCCGCCTCCGCCTCTGCCGCCACCGCCGCCTCCACCCTCGCTGCCACGACTGCTGTCGCCTCTTCCTCCTCCTCCTCGTGATCTCAATGTGGGAGTTGAGTTCCATGGATGGTATTCCCTTGGTATATTATTTATATATTGTGTGTTTGAGGACCAAATAGTGAATATAGATGTGATATAGGAATGATACCATATCTTGAGCCTAATTCCAGTAAGGATTTCCATAATAGATAGTGTGGTCTTAATTTGATTATTATTATTTCTAGGGATGTGATTCATAATTAGTGATGAGTGTCGAAATAAGAGATGTTATTGATATTTAGCAACATAAGTGGGTTGTTTGTGAATGATGTGTAATTGGATACCCTATAGGTTCCATAGGGATATCTTGACTCTAAGATGAAGTATATGGTAATTGGTTAGTTATGATGGTTCACATGTGTGAGAGGTCTACCAAGGTTATGTGTGATGAATTATGTGGATAACCAACCTTTGTTTTCATTTTTTTTATTTTGAGTTACCATGGGCGGTAAGTTTTACCCCTTCGAGTTGAATATTTATGTATGAGATACAAAGGAAATAGTTTTTAATCTTATGGTTATATGGATTCCCAAAGATTATCCCAATGTAAATGATGATGTATCCATATTAATTTTCATCACATAGCATAATCTCATAGTTATATGATTATACAAAGATGAACCCATAATACAAAACATATCACCTAGTATGTCTGTCACATATACGAATAAATAAATTAGAAAAAAACATGCTACAAAGCATAAAGGTACCATTAAATACTTACATTGGTCAAATTGTTTTAAAAATTGTTTATCTTCATTCGTTCCTTGTACTTACACCCATGAATTTGAAGGTATGCGTACACGATAGTTGACCTTCTTAGAGAAGAGTTTCTGGAAGAGTATAAGAGACATGAAGCAATGAAGATCATTAGAGTGTTGGAGAAAATGTGGTTTCTATAAACAATGTGGAAATTGGCTTGTGCAATGCGGCCTAAGTTACAACTTGCAGGTATTGTAACTTAGGCCACGTTGCACAAGCCGATTGCCACAATGAATAGCAATGATATTCATTGCTTCATGTCTCTTATACTCTTCCAGAAACTCTTCTCTAAGAAGGTCAACTATCGTGTACGCATACTCACCTTCAAATTCATGGGTGCAAGTACAAGGCACGGATGAAGATAAACAATTTCTAAAACAAGTTGACCAATGTAAGTATTTAATGGTACCTTTATGCTTTGTAGCATGTTTTTTTATAATTTATTTATTTGTATATGTGACAGACATACTAGGTGATATGTTTTGTATTATGTGTTTATCAGGAGTTTGTATGATTTCCTGTTTCAACATTTCATTTTAAATAGCATGTTATAATTATATATTTATTGTACCCTAATGGATCAAATAGTCAGGCATATTGTAGATGTTGCTAGAATGCTGTAGGATTCTTTTTCCCCAATGGTAGTACATTTTTAGGATGTTTTCACTGATGAGGTATAAAATTTACTTCTTAATAAAGAGATAAACTTTATAATCTAGTTAGTTTTGGGAGAAAATTCAGTTTCTATCACAATTTATAAAATAACACCAAAAGAGCATCATTTGTTTGAATTACAATTTGATGATATAGAATATAATGGTTTCATATGGCATAGTACTTTACCATAGGGTTTTATAGTTCTCTAAAATAAATGGTTGATTGGTATTTATTATTTTGTTGGACTATTGGAGATTGAACCTGATGAGAGTCATGAATATGTATCCTCATCCATGCATTGATAGTCACATTGATCATCTATGAGGTTCTATGATCTTCTCCAAGATAGATTTGACATTAGGATGCCATTAGATGAGTTGGACATCGATGGACCTACCATGGACTGCTTTTAGGAGTAGTTATGGCCTGTATGATTTTTTAGCGATGATTTTTTGTTTAACTAATGCATTGGTTTTATTAAGGGACTTGATGAATAGGATATTTCATCCTTTTCTAGATCAGTTTTTAGTAGTTTTTTTCAATTAAATATTAGTGTACTCCCAACCCATAGTTGATATTGACCAACATCTTATCATCACCTTGAGTACATTGAGATAGCATCATATTTATTACTGTTTTCTCCTGTTACTCATTGGTTTCCTCTTGTTCGCATGTCATGTATTTTCTAAGGCATCATTCAGTCTTTGTAAGACTAACTTGGAATAAATTTGATATATTTCAGATTAAATCAGGTATCTTATACATACACGATGTTCACCCTACTGGACACACCATGTATATGGATTTCACATGTGTTTAAAGGCATTTGTACCATGATTTTTTTTATAAAACCCAAACAATGCTACCTAATTAATTAAAACATAATATTAAGCAAGTTCTCGAGATCGAACCCATAAAGATGATGAATATGAATAAAGAATGGATAAATGCAAATCGGTTGACAAAAGAGTATGAAGATGGCATGAAATAGTTTATCAAGTTTGCAGAATATCATGCATGTGACCCTTCTCAAATCCTTTGTCCGTGTTTACACTGTTGTTATTCAAGATAAATTAGTCCAGAGGAGTTGGAATAACACCTGATCTGTCACGGAATAGATCGAAGTTATACATGTTGGAATAAACATGGGGAAAAACCAATGTAGGTAGTGACTCAGAGAACACGACATTTTATAGATCATCTGATATGATTAGAAGCGTGAACAGTGGAGATGATCATATGGAGGGTGTGATTACAGATGTGAACGATGATGAAGATCGTATTGAGGAAATGAAAAGGACAGTTGAAAATGAACTTCGTGATTGCCCAAAATTGTTTGAGAAGTTGAAGAGTTGTGTAAAAACGTCATTGTATGCTGGTTGCACTAAATATACAGCATTGTCAGCCGTATTGAAGCTGTATAATTTAAAAATAGGCAACGTGTGGAGTGACGCCAGTTTTACGGAACTACTTGCTCTCCTGAATGACATGCTCCCAGAAGATAATGAACTCCTAAGCCGAACATATGATTCCAAACGAATGCTACGATCGATGGGTATGATCTCTGAAAGAATACATGCTTGCCCAAATGACAGTATATTGTTTCGCAAGGACCAAAAATCACTTAAAGAATGCCCAAAGTGTGGTGCTTCTCGATACAAGAAAGATGATTCTAGTCCTACGAAAGTTGTATGGTACTTTCCAATCATTCCTAGGTTTAGACACCTATATGGAAGTGAGGAGACTATAGGACAATTGGCATGGCATGCAGATACAAGAATTAAAGATGGGAAACTATGTCACCCTGCAGACTTTCCTCAGTGGAAGAGAATTGATCACGAGTATCCTGAATTTGGGAACGAGCCGAGAAACCTTCACCTGGAGTTATCTACAGATGGGGTGAATCCTTTTGGTTTTCAAAGTAGCAGTCACAGTACATGGGCAGTTATGTTGGTAAATTATAATTTACCACTATGGTTATGCATGAAACGAAAATACATCATGTTATCTATTCTTATATCAGGACCAAAACAACCGGGTAATGATATTGATGTTTATTTTGCCCCATTGATCGAGGATTTGAAAATATTGTGGGATTCAGGTGTTACGATGTATGATTCCTACAAAAATGAACAGTTCACTTTGAAAGCCATGTTGTACGGGATGATAAATGACTTTCCTGTTTACGGAAATTTTTCAGGATATAGCATTAAAGGAACTCAATGTTGTCCCGTTTGAGAACAAGGTACACATTCAATTAGGTTGAAACATTCATCGAAAATTGTGTTTCTAGGACATCACAGATTTCTACCCCGACGACATAAGTACCGATCTTGGATGACATCATTCGATGGAAGTTCAAAGGAACGTACAGCACCGTCTCCACTAACAGGTGATCAATTTTTTGAGAAAGTGAAATATTTGGACACTACTTTTGGTAAACCGTTTTCGGAAAACCTTACGAAAACTAGTTGGAAAAAGAGATCAGTTTTTTTTTTGAATTACCATACTGGAATTGTCTGTATGTCAGACATTTTCTTGATATTATGCATGTTGAAAAAAATGTATGTGATAGTGTCATCAGCATGTTGCTAAATGCACCCGGCAAAACAAAGTATGGAATTAAGGCTAGATTGGACATGGTTGAGATGAGAATACGAGAAGAGTTGGCACCAGTGATGGGTGAAAAACGAACATTTCTTCCTCCTGCTGCTTACATCTTTCCAGGAAGGAGAGATATCAGTTTTGAAACTTCTTGAATGACGTAAAGGTTCCAGAGGGGTATTCATCAAATATCAAGAACATCATGTCAATGGGAGATTTAAAATTAAAGGGTCTGAAATCTCATGACTGCCATGTTTTGATGCAAGATCTAATTCTTATAGCTTTACATTGAATTTTGCCCAAGAATGTCTTTCATACATTAACGAAGCTCGGTTTCTTCTTCAAAGCTATATGCAGTAAAGTTATAGACCCGGCGAAATTTCCAACTATGGAAAGAGAAATTGCCGTCATATTATGTGAATTGGAAATGTTCTTCCTGCCGACATTTTTCAATATGATGGTTCATTTTATGGTTCATTTGGTGAGAGAGATTCGACTATTTGGTCATGTACATTATAGATGTATTTACCCCATTGAACGGTATATGAAGATTTTGAAAGGGTATGTAAAAAACCGAAGTCGGCCAGAGGGTTGTATTGTGGAGCAATATATTGTTGAGTAAGCTGTTGAATTTTGTACCGAATACCTGTCTGGTGTGGAAATCATTGGCCTACCGAAATCTCATCACACTGAGTGGCTTGAGGGTGAAGGAATTTCTGGAAGAGAGGTTGTCATAATCAATATTACAAATCAGGAGCAGGCCCACCTTTACGTTTTGCATAACAGTTTCAATGTTGACCCATATGTTCAAACCCACAAAGAAATTATTAGGCGTTTGAATCCTTATAGGGCTGAAAAAATGGATATCAGATACACATAATCGACAGTTTATAGGATGGTTTCGAGACCATATTTTTAAGCAGTTAGATGAAAATCCAGACTCAATTTCAGAACGACTTTGATGGCTGGCAGGAGGAGCAAGTGTGTACGTATTATCTTACAATGCTTATGCAGTTAACAGTTATACATTCTATACTAATTAACATGATGAAGACAGTACCATGCAGAATAGTTGGGTTACACTTGTGGCTGAGGCAATGCATGTTTCCAGTGCTAAGAAAGAAAATCCAATTTATGCGAATATTTCATACTTTGGCATCATCAAACGAATATGGGAGTTGGATTATACGAAATTCAAAGTGCCAATTTTTCAATGCAAGTGGATTGATAACAGGACTGCTGTTAAAATAGATGAATTAGGATTCGTGAAAGTTGATTTCATTAAGGAAGGGGAGAAAGACGAACCATTTATAATGGCATCACAGGAAGTACAAGTATTTTATGTTCTAGACCCCGCAAACCGAAATTGGTCAATTGTTCTGTTATCGACCAAAACAACTGAAGGGTCATATGAAAGTTCAATGGAGGTTGACCCTTTTATATGGACTTTACAATAATTTCACAGTGGTCCAAAGGTAGACGGCGTTTTGTATGTCATAGGAGACCACAATGAAGGAATTTACATAGTCGATAGAGGAGTCAAATCACTTCAGCCTTTAAAGAAAAAAAGAGAGTACAATAATCAGGTTATTTGTTTATTGTAACATACATTGTGTTACATTATGTTATTATCTTTTCGTTACTGTTTTTATGTAATCTAAATTAAATATTAAACCACTTCTGTAGATAATGACTTCTGCACCTGCTGATGCGCCCAATCCTGAGGCACAAAAGGTCTCTCAACCAACAGCTGGTGGTCCCACTACAGAGCAACAACAGGTTTCTCAAAAAAATGCTGGTGGTCCCAGTGCAGAGCAACAACAGGTTTCTCAACCTGTTGTTGTTGGTCCCAGTGCTGAGGTACAACAGGTTTCTCAACCTGTTTCTGCTGGTCCCATTGCCGATGCTAGCGCTCTAGGGGAATATATTGATGCTACTTCTGAGGAAATGGTAGGAAATGAAACCCTTAAAGCACAAAAAAAACAAGTGTTGTAGTTTGACAGTGTTGGCCAAAATCATTAAGTCAAAAGAAAAAGGAATCAAATTTGAGGTGGGATGGAATAAGCAAGGCCAACATATTAACCCCAACAAAGCCATATTTAGTAGCTACATTGGTATCGTCACTCAGCAACGCGTGCCGATTGATGTACAGTCGTGGCATCATGTTGTCACTGGGCTGAAGACACTAATGTGGGAAGAGATTATGGTAACATTATGATATCATTTTTTTAATTTATTAAAATAAAATAAAATACCAAAAAATTGACTTACTCTTAATCATCCATTACAGAGTGCATTTATAGTAGATGTCTCGCACAAGGAATAGGTATTAAGAGTTGCAGGAAGGATTCATAGAGGTTTCCGCACAATTTTAACGAAATATCATCTTAAAGATGCAGAAGGGAAAATCAAGCCGCACCCACCTTCTCTTCACGCACACTTGATATCCCAAGGAGCGTGGGATGCGTTTAGAAACCGTCATGGGGAGCATACTTTTCAGGTACATTGTGTGGGGTAATATGTTGTTTGATGTTTTCTTGTATTCATCACTCTGATTGATAGTTTTTTATTTATGAAACAGCTACTGAGTGCTGAAAATAAAAAATGCACAACAAAACCAGCGTACCCTTACCATAAAGCAAGTATGGGGTATGTTGAACTTGAGAAAAAATTGGTATGTCTTTTAAATCTACCCTACTACTAGTATGTGGCATAAAACAACACCATAACCATGTTTCTCTATTTATATGTAGATTGATGAATCGAAATCGAAAGCCATATCCATCCCACGCCATGTGCTATGGAAGGAGGCTCATGTAAATAAAGAGAGGACATTGATAGATGAAAACTCAC
Source organism: Viscum album (assembly GCA_963277665.1). NCBI lineage: Eukaryota > Viridiplantae > Streptophyta > Magnoliopsida > Santalales > Viscaceae > Viscum > Viscum album. The sequence continues at coordinate 227,005,095 of OY728123.1, read as the reverse complement.
AAAAAGTGTGGGAAACATGTGTAAGTATGACATAATATAAATTTGAGTTGCTTTAAATCGCTATTACATTACAATAACTACTTATTTTTCTATATTTTCTATCTGAAATAGTCACAATAATTAACAACAACTACTCTAGATGCAGACATACTTTCAGCAGCCTTGAAGCAGCCAAAAAAGTATGTCCGCGTCAGAGGTGCGGGTTTTGGGGTGACACCCTGAACATATTTTCAAAAACAAAAACAAGCAGAGGATCAAAATGAAAAAATGGAAAAGCTGCAAGAATAATTATCTATTTTTTAAGAAGAATTACAATACCAGAGAGAGATGATAGAAAAATTTATGGGGGAGAGGCAAAGAGAAGAAACAACTCAACAACAACCCGTGCGTGACGATCTCGCCCCACCCCCCACCAGCTTTGAGGTGAGCCATTCCCCTAAAAAACCTGACTTAGATGTGTTAATCAATGTTTTAATAATTGTTTCTGTGAAATGTGATTTACATAGACACTAATACCTTTCCTGTACTAATATTCCATAGGGTGAAAATGATTGTGCTTTATATTTATCAACTCCCACCTATCACCTTGTAGCGAGGGATACGGTGTTCAATATGTAAAACAACATGCTACACAACAGACAGCTTCCAAAAGATCATCTTAGAGTGTCAATTAACGTAGATAATGAGCCGAGTTTCAAGCTACCTGTTACAAATGACGACGACGACATTCATACGGTTGAACAAGCTATTGGAACATTCATCGCCTGGCTAACAGTTCTTGTAAAAAAACATGTTGATAAAAATTTATTCATTTCTTATTTATTTTTCAAGCTGGACCTTTAACATTTAATGAAAAAAGGTCTGAACTGATGACTGTTATTATAGAATGACAAAGACTATGGGGTGAAGCAAAATATCAGCTCAAAACTATCTCAAGGATCAACCAACCGATTGAAACAGTCTACTGAGAGCACCTTCACCCTGCCCGTTCTATATCCACAGTTAATATCATTGCAGGCTCATGTGGATACAAAGTTGAAAGGCGGAAGTACTCACATAGTTGCTTTCGAAAAAGATATGTATGGAGAGGAGATATCAGATTTCATTAGTGCTGAAAATGTAAATGAAGTCCTCAAGTATGAATGGCTAGACGCCTCAGTTGTAAATGTATACATGAGGTAAGTTTTTGTGATTTGATTTTACAAAAGCTGATATACTCTGATAATTTTGACTAAATACATTTTATATTTTTTGCAGACATATATATGAAAAAAATTGAAGGGATTTCCCCATGAACAAAAATTTGGACTCATTAGTCCTCACACCACATCTTCAAAAGATGAAATAGATTTTGTTAAATAGGCTGCAATAATTTCATCCCTGCTCAAATCGTTTAAAAACAAAATTACGGATGACAGACTCTTTTTAATACCAATAATGCAGGGGTAAAACTCTACAATTTAATCATATCAACTATATTTTCATTTCTTTCTTTACTTATTCCTTTTTGTATTTTTAGGAAGCATTGGATGTTGATTGCAGTCAATTTGGATACTCCAAAGATTTATTTTCTGGATTCAACGCATGGATATCCAACAAACCGACCACGCATGATGGCGTTTGTTAATTTGTAATACACTAGATCCAACATTTTAAAACAAAACATCTAGTTATATAATTTATGTTATCTTTTAATGGGGATTCTATTATGATAGAGTGGTGCATCATTATCGTCTAATGCATGGAATGAATCCAAGGCATAAGGATGAGCATGCCTACAAGATCTAAAACTGGAAAAGTATCCGGGTATATATAATAACATTGCACTATCCAAACACCTATCAAAAAAAATTACTTATTGTTGTCGATGTTTCTATAGTGTCCAAAACAAATAAACGGAAAGGACTGTGGTTATTATGTTTGTAAATTTATGAAATAGATCGTATTTCATAAACAAACTAGCATCCCTGATGAGGTATTTTCGAAAATAATTACGAGTTCATTTAAAATATTTATTAATCCTTTGTGTATTTATATTTTTTCAGTACTACTATGACTGTCGCAAAAACTCATATTCAGAAGATGATATACATGTGTTTAGAAATGAATGGGAAACATACCTAATGGAAGATTGTACACAAATAGGATGAAGGTGAATTCTTACCACTTATGTTATCTATATATGATCATTGATTATCCTCCAACCTTATTTGGTGAATTGAGAATGCTCTGATGTATTGAAATATTAATTTATTACTCAGTGTTTTCTATCCCTGGATTCATATTATTGATCTTTGAACAAATAAATATTGAAGTAAGGCATGATGGTGTGTAGTGCGTATGGGGTGAATGACAAAACCACCGAGGATCAACAAAATCCATTTTCTGTATCTCGTTTGTTTGAACTTGTATTTGAGCACATGTGTTGTTGTTTGACTTGCACAATTATTTCTAGGTATATGCATGAGATAATCAGTATCGTTGAGGGATTTTTTGGAACCAAAATATGTGTCCTAGGATAATTAAAGTAAGGGAAAGGCTGGTTGAGATGAAATCCAACCTCAAACGACCAGTACATCATCAAAATAATAAACCCTATGATGCACCATCATGTAGAATCTAATCCTTGTGATGTTTTGAGGTGTTTATGGAAGGTATGGGGAGTCTGATAAGCCCCATGGCCACCATAAATAATGTTTACAGACAGCTCCACATGTTTTTTGTGCCTCGTGCCTCTTTACAAGGATCACGCCATTCACATGGTCCATCTTAGCACGTATGTCTCATTCATCCCATTGCTACTCTTGGAAGAACCTGAGAATCTGACAATGCATAAGCCCCACAAGACCCATACTCATCCAACCAAGAGTATTCCTAGTGTTAAGGGAAGCTAACCATGGGTAATACCCACAACATACCTCTTTTAAATATATGGGTTTTGATCCTTGTATTCTAAATAGGGTACGTAGGAATCCTCCATGAGGTTAAATCCCAACCAATGGTAAACCATGGTGACCCCCTCACTAGGGTACACCTTCGCTTATTTTCCATCTTGTATTTCCCTTAGTGGCATCCGAATAATTCTTAAAAATGAGAAACCTTACCTTTATGGGATGCTCCACACTTGGGTCAGACCTCATTGGGTGTTTTGATCCATCTATCAGGTAAACATTCTAGGTGCTCCCTCCTAGAGATGTACCTACCTGATCCACCTTTATAAGTGTTTTGATCCACCTAGGTCTTATATCTCTGTAAGACATTAAATCATGACCCTCTATCCTTGTGGGATGTTAAACTCGTGGAATACCACAAGTTAAACATGGGTTTCCATTAATATATTCAATATTAATGTTTAATCGGTCCTTATTAAGGTATTATAGAGGTGTGGTTTTATGTTTTCTAGAAGATTTCGGAAGATTCCACACTTTATGTAGGTGATTACATGCTTTTACATTATATGATGATTTTATTATGCTGTATTTTCTTACTAAGTGTACTATATGAAATGTTTGTGTGGTTAAAAATGTGTTATCAAAGGAATTTGGGGTGTGTATAGACTTGAAAGTTATTTTTAAAATTAATGCAGTTGTATTTCTTGTGGATTTTCATGCTTAAGTCCTTTAAATGTGTTTGAAGAAATGAGAAAGTTGTGTGATGGGTGTTTTCAAATTGATTTAATGTGTTTTTTAATTTTAAAGAGGGTTTTCTTATGAGATGTAGAGAGTCTATATATGTGTATTTACATTTAATGAAAGTACATGAGAATGTGTTGATATATATGATGTGTATAATGTAAATTGAGCACAATTTCCATACAAGGTATTTTATTTATGATGTGCAGGGGACAAGGTGAGAGGGAAAGGTTGGTTTTCTGGGGGAGGGGGAAGGGGGAAAAGTGGCAGTGGGAAGGGGTAGGGGGTGTGATGGGTTCTTTTGAAATATGTAGGGGGTGGGCAGGGGGTGTGCAATGGGTAGGGGGGAAGTGCAGTGGGTAGGGGTGTGCTGGGGAAGGGGGCAGGGGGTGTTCAGGGGGCAGGGAGTGTGTAGGGGTAGGGGGTGTGCTCGGGGGTGGGCAGTGTGTAGGGGGTGTGCTGGGGAAGGGGGCAGGGGTTCTTCTTTTTTATGGAATGGGGGGACATATATCCATGTTCTACTAAACATTGGGCCATTTGATTATTATAGATGATTAGCCCTAACCATGCACCAATTTCGTTAATTGGTTATTTTTTGTTTTTTACCTCACTAGTATAATTCCATTTAGTAACCCCATTCTTTATTTAATTATTTTATTAATAACATAATATTTGTTTTATTATGTAGGTGAAATCTTTTTCCTCAGTTCGAATGCTTTGTTCGGAAACTGCCGCCATGGATGACAATTTTTTAAAGCGGATGGATGCAAAAAGGATGGAACATCATTGTTTTTTAACTTTTTGTTGGATAAATGTAATTATAACCAAATTAAACATTGTTTTAAATGTATATAGAAGTGTGTTTTTTTGTATTCATGATTTCAAGTAAATGTATGTATCATTTTTTTCTTATGTGCTTTGTGTGTGGGTGTTGTGTGTGCTGTGTGCAGGTTTTGTTTGGACTATGTGCAGGTGTTGTAATGTGTGCAGGTGCTGGGTAGGTTCTGTGCAGGTTCTGGTTTTGGATAGGATCTTTGGCATTTATCAGCGCTGAAAATAGCGCTGATAAATACTACCTTTATCAGCGCTATTTTTAGCGCTGATAAAGGGGACCCCCCTTTATCTTCGTCGAGATTAACAGTGCTTTTTTAGCACTGTTAAAGACCATTTTTAGCGCTATTATAAGCCATATTTGTAGTAGTGTAGGCATAACACACTGTGTGCCACTTCACTTCTTCCTAAAATCCTATCCACTACTCGGTAGGTCCCACCTGTTGTGTATCATAGGATACAAATCATGTTCGTTAGTATTTTTTAGAATCCTTGGTTCGAACATCGATCATCTTACTAGTTTCTCCAGCCACTGATTCTGGCTACGCCTCATCGAGAAAATCCAAATTCAAAGTCGCTTAGTCACACCATCACTGATTGAGTAAGTTTTGGGCCTCCAATCCGCCTATAAATACAATTTTAATCATCCTCCTAAAGAACGCTTGAAGAATAATATCTTTTGGAATACTTTGATTCGTCTGTCTCTATCACTGTTGCATCTCCGCTAGGTCATCATGATTCCAGATCTATGATTTTAGATCATTTCTCTATGATTCTAATGTGAAATGATCATTCGTTAATAACCCTGTGAAGAACGAAGAACACATGGGGATAAAGGGGGAAGGAATCCCATAGAAACAACTTGAAGAACGAACCTCAACCATTTTTAATTACGACCTTGATCTGTTCCCTTAGAATGATCAAGAAACTAAATAAAAACAGAATCAATCTATAGTTAACCAAGCCTTTAACACATTACATTACATGATTTTAAGCATAATTATACACCAAAGTATAAGCTAAGGATCGTTAAGTCTAGTGTCTTGGAAGACTAGGTACATAAAACATAAGACATGGGGCTAAAAAACACTTCTTTATTTAATCTCCATAAAAAAGATACTAACTTCCTTTGAGCCCTTACATCTGTATAAGGTACCCTCGGGAACACATGAACCAAGGGATGATCTAAAAATCCCAGTAAGGGAAGGAACATAAGAATACAGCTTAAGAACATGAGTTAAGAGGCATGGCATAATGATATCAAAATTGTTGAATATATGAAATAATATCATATAAACATGGGATCATATAAACAAGGAATCATATAAATGCGGAAGAATCATAAAAATATCTTTAGTATGGGTCAAGGCTAACCTCTAATTCTGATTCCCATTTTATTATGGGTCAAGGCTAACCGCCAATCTCGTTTCCCATTTTAGTACAGGTCAAGGCTAACCGCCAATCCCATTTCACATCGCATCTCATGAGACTTTACTTTACCCAATTAATTGGAGTTCTATCTGGGTACACCCATATCAACATTTTTATGAATATGATTTCCAGATAAATAATCATACATAATCAATCATATATAAACTTAAGGGTACCCATGGAAAGAATTGGGTACCACAAAAATGACATAAAGCATAACCAATGGGCGTATCATGAAAGTATCCATGAAATAAAGTGATTAGAACATAAATGGAATTTAATTGGGTAAAATATGCATATATCATGGTAATTCAATTCAAACATAAGTGAAAACATATAAGAAATGTGTTTGAGAAACATTATCATTAAAACATTTTTGTGCAGTTTTAAGGAAAATACTATAAAGCTTTTAAAATATAGAGGAAAATATTTTATATAAAACCAGAATTGAACGAAGAATGTTTTCATAATAAAAATACTGATTTTATAAAGACAATGGGGGATTAAAAATTTCTATAGAGTATTCTTGAAATTGGGTAAAAATTTGGGAAGTTCCCTTAAAACATGTTTGCTTATCGGAAAGTTCTAAGGAGGGAATATTATAAAAACATGTATATCCCCAAAAGAGAGTGATGAAAGGGTCTTCATAAATGAATTTTTTAAAACTAAGAATCATTTAGAATATGAACATAAATATATAATATAACTTCATTTTGATATAAATATAGATAAGGCAACCCGAAAGAACAAAGAAGGTTCGGGTAGAATTCGTTATGGTTTATCGGTATGCTGTCGGGTGTACCTAAGAGGGATTGATGGGAGAGTAAAGGGGTTTATCATAAATTATACATCATGAGGGTAGTATGGGGGAGGTGAGATATTATACCCCATCATTTTTTATTACACATAAAATTCATATCATAGAGGACAATCTTGATTAAGAGTGAAATGGAGATGATCCCTTACCTTAATTCTGGTGGTGTTCTCCACTTGTTATTAATGACCTGAATAAACAAATTAAGTTTATTAATTATTAATTCTAGAACCTCATATATATTTAAATGGTTTATTATAACCTTTTTAAGTTCATCCATGACTTTTTAATGGGTTAAGTTGTTCAATTTCATTGTTCGGGACTGTTTGTTTTCTTGGTTTTCAAGATTAGTTTAAATATATTCATGTCGAGTTAAACACGTATGACGAAATTGGTTGTCCAGAATTGAATTTGTATGTTATTAATGAACATCTGGGATATTACATGGTTAAAAACATAATTTGGTTACTTTGAGTGAATTTGAACCATTATATATATCTTTAGTGGCAACCGTTTTGGGTTAATCGATGGGTTTGATTACAAAGAACATGTTTTGATTTATAACTTAATACCATTTATACAAAAGTATTACAGAACCATAACAAGGATATATTACATATATTATAATCTGGTTCAACCATAACACAAATGGTTTCATGACCATAATTAAAGATGATAATAGAAATTGATAAATTGTTGTCCTTGAATGTGTTAAATTTACACATCTCAAACAGTGTTTTCATTTCTTTAAAAAAAAGATGGGGAAAGGAGGGATGAGAATTAAATATCCCATTAGAATAAAAAAATTCCAGTACATTTATGTTACTAGAGTTATCATACCATTTGGGTTAGGGGAGGTGATGAAAGAAACAAAAAAGAAAAGAACTTAAAAGAAATGAAAGAATTGGAAAGAGGGATTTACCTCTTGAGTATACCTCCTTTGAGAACCTCTTAAAGGGTGAGGTTTTGGTATTTTTAAGAGACTAAGGGCCTTTTGATTTGTGGGAGGATATTGGGGAGATATTTGGGTAGAATATTGGCAAGACACAAGGCTTGAGAGGAGTGAAGAGAAGAGGGGGTGAGGGGGGTTTATAGTGGATGAGAGAGGGTTTTCATAATATTATAATGATTAGTTTATTATTTTTTTCTAAGACAAGAAATATTGAGTATTAATTGACCTAGAATTGTAATAAATGAATTTGAGTTCAAACCAACGGTTATTTACATCATCCATGACTCAATCATGATGCAGAAATTAAGGTTTTAGCATTTATTGTGAATTATCAGATTTTACTATTCATCAAAAATTCAAGTATTTTAGAAAAAATCCAAAAAATTCACCCTAACCATTTTTCAACATGTAGAAGCCAAAAAAGAATTCCAATTTTTAAAAATAATTTTCAAAGTATGATTAATTTTATATTTAATTAAAATCATAAGTTATTATTAAAAATCCAGTTTGGAAACATTCGTTTACTTATTCTAAAATATAAGTACATCATATTTTCACGGGAATATTATTTTAATACTATCATAGGTAAGGTTACTATTCATTGGGTTATATCACTATTCATAAGGGTATATTACTATTCATAAGGGTAGGTTACTATTCACCAAAAATTATGTTTTTCTTATCGGACTCCAAATAACTTACTGATCACAATCGTGTATGTTAGATTTTTGAAATTACAAACACAGAAGTGACATGCTTAAGTTTAAAGGTCACATAGTACTTAGTAGTTTATTATGTTGTGATTTCATGACATATTTATAAGAAATAAATTTCCATTTATAAAACATTGGGTCGTTACATTCTTCCCCCCTTATGAAATTCCGCCCTCGGAATTTTTTTTTACATTCAAATCCAAAAATAGGTGCGGGTACTTTTACTTCATTGCCTCCTCTAGTTCCCATGTTGCCTCTTCGTACTTGTGGTTCTGCCACAGTACTTTGACCAGGTGAGTAGTCTTGTTACGTAGAACTTTATCTCTATGGTCCAAGATTTTCATTGGATGCTCCTCGTAAGAAAGCTCATCCTTCAACTATACCACCTCTGAAAAGAGTACATGTGAAGGGTCTCGTATGTACTTCCTTAAGAGGTATACATGGAAGAAATCATGTACTTTTCACATGGTAGGTGGAAGTGCTAGTCGATAGGCCACAACACTAACTCGATCAAGGATCTTTAAGGGTTCGGTATACCTGGGACTTAGCTTTCCTTTCTTCCCAAATCTCATGACCTTCTTCCATAGAGATATGTGTTGAAATACTATGTCTCTAACTTTGAACTCAAGGTCTCATCGACAGTTATCTTCATAACTCTTCTATTGACTTTGGGCTGCCTTGATATGTTTTTGAATGGTTTTCACCTTCTCTACCATTTCTTCAACAATTTCAAGTCCTAAGAGCTTAAGCATGCCAACTTTATCCCAACACACCAGTGTTCTGCACCTTTTCCCATAAAGGGCTTCATATGGTGCCATTTGGATGCTCGAGTGGAAACTTTTGTTGTAAGAGAATTCAACCAGTGGAAGATGTTGGTCCCATACTCCTTTGAAATCCATAGAACATGTTCTCATCATATCTTCCAATTTCTGAATAGTTTTCTCTAATTGGCCATCATTTTGAGGATGATAGGCCGTACTAATGTTCAATTCAGTTCTTAGAGCATGTTTGAGACTTTTCCAGAACTTCAAGGTGAATATTGGATCATGATAAAATACAATAGAAAGTGTTACTCCATGAATCCTTAAGACCTCTTTGATATATATCTGTGAAATTTGATCTAATAATAAGTCCTCTCGAATCATGATAAAGTGATTTGTCTTCATAAGACGATCCACAATGACCCATATAGAATTGTTTCCTCTGGATGTCTTTATAAGTCCAATGAAAAAGTCTATGGTAATGTTATCCCACTTCCATATTGTTTTGGGTAGTGGTTAAATCATCCCATTAGAATTTTTTTTCTCATATTTCACTTGCTGACATACCAGGCACTTTGATGTATATTCAACAATCTCCCTTTTCATATTATCCCACCAAAATATTTCTCAGAGATCTCGATACATCTTTCTTCTCCCTAGGTGGATAGAGAAGGTTGAGCTATGTGTATCATTCAGAATATCCTTCTTTATCTCTGGATCAGATGGTAAACATAATCATGACCCAAATCTTACAACTCCTTCCTCATTAATCTTGAACTCTGAGGATTTCCCATTTCTGATGGATTTCACCCTTTTTATAATTTCTACATATTTTCTTTGAGAATCCTTTATTTTCTCCACGAGAGATGGTTAGGCGATCATTTGAGAAGGGATTTATGATGTTCCTCCTATAATGATTACCATGTCCATCCTCTACAAATATAAGAAGATCGGATCCTTTTCAATTTTAATCATTGATAAAGATGCATGATCCTTTCTAGTTAGAGCATTCTCCACCTTATTTTATTTACCGAGATGGTAGTGGATTGAGCAGTCATAATCCTTGATGAGCTCTATCCATCTTCTCTAGTGCATATTAATATCTTTTGTGTGAATATATATTTGAGACTATTGTGGTCAGTATATATCTCACACTTCTCCCCATAGAGATAATGCCGCCATATTTTCAACGCAAAGATCATAGTCGCCAACTCCAGATCATGCGTAGGATATTTTTTCTCATTTATTTTCAGATACCTTGAGGCTTAGGCTATTACTTTATCATTTTGCATTATCACACGGTATAATCCCTTCTTTGAAGCATCATTGTACACCACAAAGATTTCTCCACTTATTGGGAGTGTGAGTAATAGTGCAGTGATAAGCCTCATTTTTAACTCCTTGAAACAATCTTAACATTCTTGAGTATAGACAAACATTAATCCCTTCCATGTCAACTTGGTCATTGGGTTCATTAATAGTGAAAATTTCTTCACAAATCATCGATAATACTCATTTAGACCCAAAAAGATACGGATCTCCATTATAGATGTTGTCCTTCTACAAAGATATCCAATCCATGCCCAAGATAGCATTGAACTCCACTAAAGGAAGTATGATGAGATTTTCTGGGAGGTTCGGTCTATAAACGTTAACCATGGAGGAGTTATAAACCATGGATTCAATAATTTCCCCATTCATTATTCTCATAGTTAACTTTTCCTCTAAATTTTGAGGTGGTGTTTGAATAGTTCTACTAAACTTTCAAGATATGAAAGAATACGTAGAATGAGAATCAAGTAGTGCGTTCTCTATTCTTGAATTAATAACTAGAGTACATGTCACTACATCGTTGTCTGGCTCCACCTCAGCATTAGTGATAGAATAATCCCTTACTTGTTTCCTTGTAGGTTGTTGTTGATTTCTTCTGAAAACCCTCAACTTAAGAAAATTGTTCGCATAATGCCCATGATCCTTGAAGTTGTAACACTACATTGTAGGTTGAGTGTTGATTTGAACCTTCCTTTCTTCTTCCACACTAGTGGTATTTTTCATATCCCTTTGGTAGTTCTTGGACAGATGGCCAAACTTTCCACATTTGAAGCAATTCTTGGTTCCCTTCAAACAGTTCCCAAGATGCTTCCTCCCACAACATTTACAAGGGGAAAATACATGCTTCTTTCCATCATAGGTCTTTTTTGTTGAACCACCCATGTTGTTTTCCATCTTTTTCTTCTTTTCACCAGGCCCACAAGACCACTGGGAGTCTCCAATCTCTATTTCAACCTTGAGGGAACAACGGACAATCTCCTCGTAAATTTCGAAGTCTCAAATCACCAATGTTTTTCATAGAATTGTCTTTAGCCCACTAAAGAAGCAATCCACCTTGATTTTGATGTTTATAACAAAGTCATAGGTGTACCTTGAAAGCCCTGTAAAATTTTCTTCATACGCCCCGATGGAATCATCTTCCTTATACTTGAGTCTGAGGAAATCTCTTTCTATCTTGAGATGGAGGGTTTGAGGAAAATATTTGTTGAAAAACATCCTTTTGAATTCATCCCAATCCATAGAATCAATTTCTTCTTGGGACTTTGTATTCTTGATCATTTTCCACCACTAATCAGTTTCCCCATCAAAACGATAGACTGCTAGTAAAACTTTCTCTTCTTCCGAGCATTGGAGGATAGAGAATATCTTTTCAATGGAGTTAATCCATTGTTCTGCGAGGAGGGGATTAGAAGATCCACTAAACATGGTAGGCCTTTTCAACATGAAGGATTCTATGGAACTTTCTCTTTCCTTGGAGGAGGAGGCTGTTCCACATGATTCAAGTTGTTATTCATAACTCGAGCTAGTTGAGTAAGTACTTTCATGAAGTTTTGAGTACATGTTCCCGTCATATCAGGCATATTATTAGGGAAATATTCACATTTCCTATCACATTGATTTTTGGAACGTGTTCTTCTACTTTCCTCCATTAACTATGAAAAATAACATACAATTATTGGGCTTTAATACTTATCTATTGATCATAGAAAAGGAAACTTTGGACATAAAAGGATAAACTTGTAAAGGATAAGTATATCCTAACTTGTGATTCCTTAGGTTTAAATCTAGGTTATCCCTGATCTATTTTTTAACTTATATTCTTCTGAGATTTTTTTATTCCCTTAATAATGGTTTGTACTAAGCTCATGAATTTACCAAAGTATATCCTCCGGGAGTGTTGTAACCAAGAGTGAAGCAAGGCCCATTGTCATGCACCAGTTCCTGTTTGAGTCTAGCTTAAAGTGATGTTTTCAGGTTTTACCCCTAGATACATCTATGTCAGAGCCACCTCTATCTACTCATATCCAGACAGGGATGTATTTTTTTGATAAAACACTTACAATATACTTACCAAAATTTAGGGATGTTTTCTTATACATCATCTCATCCTTAAGGTTATCACTAAGGTAATCTATTCCTAATCTCCAAAAAATAACTAGACCATCCTCTAATACCACCTATAGTGACCCAAGCCTTTTACACATAACATTACATGATTTTAAGCATAATTATACACTATATTACAAGATAATGATTGTTAGGTCTAGTGTCTTGGAAGAATATGTACATAAAACATAATACATGGGGCTAAAAAAACTTCTCTATTTAATATCCATAAAAATATCCTAACTTCCTTTGAGCCCTTACATCTCTAAAGGGTACCCTAGGGAACACATGAACAAAGGGATGAGCTAAAAATCCCAGTAAGGGAATGAACATAAGAATAAAGCTTAACCACATGAGTTAGGAGGCATGGCATAATGATATCAAAATCTTAGAACATATGAAATCATATCATATAAACATGGGATCATATAAACATGGAATCATAAAAATGTGGTAGAATCATAAACATATATTTAGTATGGGTCAAGGCTAACTACCAATCCCATTTCCTATTTTAGTATGGGTCAAGGCTAACCGCCAATCCTATTTCTCATTTTAGTATGGGTTAAGGATAACTACCAATATCATTTTACATCGTGTCTCATGAGACTTAACTTTACCCAATGAATTGGAGCACTATCTGGGTGCACCCATCTCAAAATTTTTGTGAATATTCCTGCCACATAAATAATCATACATAATCAATCTTATATAAACATAAGGGTACCCATGGAAAGAATTGGGTACCACAAACATGACATAAAGCATAACCAATGGGCGTATCATGAAAGTGACTGTGAAATAAATGGACTAGAATATAAATGGACTTTAATTGGGTAAAATAGGAATATATCATGGTAAGTGGTGTCAAATAGAATTGAAAACATATAAGAAATTTATTTGATAAACATTAGCATTAAAACATTTTTGTGCGGTTTTAAGAAAAATACTATAAAGATTTTAAAATAGAATGGAGGAAAATATTTTATATAAAAATATAATTGAAACAATAAAGTTTTCATAATAAAAATACTGATTTTATAAAGACAATGGTGGCTTAAAATATAGGATAGCGTGCACTTGAAATTGGGTAAAAATTCAAGAAGTTCCCTTAAAACAGGTTTGCTTATCAGAAAGTTCTAAGGAGGGAATCTTTCAAAAAAATGTATATCCACAAAAGAGAGTGATGAAAGGGTCGTCATAAATGAATTTTTTAAAACTAATCAGAATTTATAATATTCAAATAAATAGATAAGATAAATCCATTTTGATATAAAGAAAGATAAGGCAACCTGAAAGAACAAAGAAGGTTCGGGTAGAATTCATTACGTTTTATCAGCATGGTGTCGGTGTACCTAAGAGGGATTTATGAGAGAGTAAATGGGTTTATCATCACTTATACATAATTAGGTAAGTATGTGGTATGTGATAAATCACACCCCATCATTTGGGATTACACATAAAAGGTGTATCATAGAGGACAATCTTGATTAAGAGTGAAATGGAGAGGATCTCTTACCTTAAGTCTGGTGGTGTTCTCCACTTGTTATTAATGACCTGAATAAACAAATTAGGTTTATTATTTAATAATTCCAGAAACTCATATATATTTAAATGATTTATTATAACCTTTTAAGTTCATCCATGACCTTGTTAATGGGTTAAGTTGTTTAATTTCATTTTTCGGGACCGTTTGTTTTCTTGGTTTTGAAGATTGGTTTACTTATATTCATGTTTAGTTAAACATGTATGATGAAATTGGTTGTAAAGAATTTAATTTGTATGTTATTAATGAACATCCAGGAGATTACATGGTTAAAAACATAATTTGGTTACTTGGAGTGAAGTTGAAACATTATATATAACTTTAGTGGCAACCGTTTTGGGTTAATCGGTGGGTTTGATTACAAAGAACATGTTTTTCTTTATAACTCACTACCATTTGTAAAAAATTATTACAGAACCATAAAAAGGATATATTACATATATAATAATCTAGTTCAACCATAACATAAATGGTTTCATGACCAAAATTAAATATGATAATAGAAATTGATAAACTGTTATCCTTGAATGTGTTAAATTTACACATCTCAAACTGTGTTTTCATTTCTTTAAAATAAAATATAGGGAAAGGAGTGATAATAATGAAATATACCATTAGAATAAAAAAATTCTAGTATGTGTACATTACTGGAGTTATCATACCATTTGGGTGAAGGTAGGTGAGGAAATAAACAAAAAAGAAAAGAACTTAAAAGAAATCAAAGAATTGGAAAGAGAAATTTACCTCTTGAGTCTACCTCCTTTGAGAACCTCTTAAGGGGAGAGGTTTTAGTTTTTTTAAGAAACTAGGGCCTTTGGACGTGGGGGAGTATATTGGGGAGATATTTTGGTAGAATATTTTCAATTAATAAGGCTTGAGAGGAGTGAAGAGGAGAGGGAGTGAGGGGGGTTTTATAGTGGAGGAGAGGAGGGTTTTCATAATATTATAATCATTAGTTTATTATTTTTTCATAAGACAAGAAATAGTGAGTATTTATTGACCTATAATAGTAATAAATTCACGTGAATTCAATACAATGGTCATTTTCATCATCCATTACTCAAGCATGATGCAGAAATTAAGGTTTTAGCATTTATTGTGAATTATCAAATTTTACTATTCATCAAAAATTCAAGTATTTTAAAGAAATCCCAAAAATTCACCCTAACCATTTTTCGATATGTAGAATAAAAAAATGAAGTATAATTTTCAAATATAATTTTCTAAATATTATTAATTTAATATTTAATTAAAATAATAATTTATTATTAAAAACCCAGTTTTAAAACATTCTTTTACTTATTCTAAAATATAGGTACATCATAATTTCACGTGAATATTAATTTAATACCATCATAGGTAAGGTTACTATTCATTAGGGTATATCACTATTCATAATTTTATATTACTATTCGTAGGTTATTATTTAAAAAATATTATGTTTTTCTTATCGGACTCCAAATAACTTACTGATCACAACCGTGTATATCGGATTTTCGAAATTCCAAACACAAAAGTGGAAAACTTAAGTTTAAAGGTCACATATCACTTAGTAGTTCATTATGTTATGATTTCAAGACATATTTATAAGAAATTAATTTCAATTTATAAAACATTGGGTCATTACACAATCCCCCAAATCAACCTTAAATCAAACCCTCCCACAAGAATGATTGAACCGCAATCAACCTATTTGTGGGTTTACTGGCATTCATCGTTAAATTAAAGAACTTTGAAAGAATGAATTAAAACAACATGCCCTACCTCAGGGTTGAATCATCCATTGAATAAGATCGATCGTCACTTCACTATCATTGGTGAGATTCGTCAAAGCGGTGTGTGTCGATCTTCGATCCAAGGCTTCGTTGTCATTTTCCATCGAGATAATTCTTTAGGTTCTCTCCAAATCCTTCAAGAAGTTTTTCAAGGTTGTGAGATTAACCCTGGGATCCTGCCTATTTTAAAACAAGAAAACACATTACTGTGCTGCAACTTAACTTTAAAAAATCCTTAATTTATTTTATTTATTTAAAATGTCCAAAAATTAACTTTTGTAGTCAACCCGCACCGTCTGATGTTAGGCCTCACCTAGGGTAAATTCACTGCTCTGAACACAACGGTACCCTCATATTTCTGATCCAAAAACTGGTTTATAAGTTATTCCACTTTTTCAAGAAAATCACTCATATGTGCTATTTCATATATTTAATATATTTTAAACATTTATTTTGGGCACACCAGGCCTCGGAATCACACATTGTCTCAATTATCAGTCTCGAATTAATTCCATATAATATTTAAAAATAATACATGGAAAAATATGGGATATTACATGGAATTCCATCTCTAGAAGAATAGGATACCCTCATAAGATAATGACCACTCTCTGATGGTCTCCTTGTCGTAAACAGATTCCCTAATTCCGTAAAACACATCATCAAGTTACTATTCCTGAAGAACCATCTTGAGAAGATATTAGATTATTTGCATGCTTTCCCAAAAAATCTCGTTCTCATACTCATGAACTCCCTAATGCTTGCAAGAAAATATAGCTATCAAGTTCCAATATTCTTACAATTATTTTGTGGCCTGAGTCATAAGTTTCCTAATCAAATCATCAATAATGTAATTCCCCTTACTAGGGGTAATGAAAATGTTGAAATCAAAATATTTTAGGTATTCCACCCATATCCTTTGATGCATATTTAGGATTTTTTTCAAGAATATATAACTCCAGATTTTGTAGTCATAATTAATGGTAAACCTTTCTTAGAAATTGTAATGTTTCTGACTCTTAAGACCAAGCATCATAGCTATGATTTATAGATCTTGATTGGGATAGTTCTTATCATGTGTCCTAAGCTATCAAGAACTATAGGCTACCACATGATCTCCCAGCATGAGAATACAGCTCAAACCCAAAACAAATGCATCACAAAATACCACATAGTTCTATTCAACCTCTGGAAGATTAGATATTAGAACATAATTCAATTTTTTTTCAATTCATTAAAGTAATTCTAAAATTTTGAATCCCATAAGAACTTTACTCCTTTTCGAGTGATATTGTTCTTTAGAGAATCCAACTTTGAGAAATAATTGACAAACTGACAGTAACATCCTAATAAGACCAAGAAGCATTAAATATCAAAAACCTTTTGTGTTTATTACCATGCCATAACAACATTCAACTTATTAGGATCAACTAAAATACCATGTTCTGAGACCATGTGTCCCAAGAACTTCACTTCTTGAATCCAGAAATCACATTTCAATAGATTAGTGTAATGTTGAGGATCTCTCAATAATTACTCTTAGATTATGTATATATCTTCCTCAGTTTTATAGTAAATCAATAAGTCATCCACAAATATCAATATGAATTAATGGATATACTAATAAAATATTTTATTTATCAATGACATAAAAACCACTGGAGCATTGGTTAGACCAAAATGCATAACAAGGTACTCGTAATGGCCATACCTACTCCAGAATGTCATCTTCAGGATATCAAACTCTTTTATTATTAGTCAATGATAACTATACCAAAGATCAATATTTGAGAACATATTCAACCCTTTCAACTAAGAAAATAAATCATTAATTTTTTGAAATGGATACTTGTTCTTTACCATGACTTAATTGAGTGTTCAGTAATAAATGTAAAGGTGAAGGGTTTTATCATCCTTCTTCACAAATAGCATAGTCACCTCCCAAGGAAACAAACTCAGGTGAACAAATCCATTATTAAAAAAATCATCCAACTAGTTCTTTTACACCTTTAATTTATTTTGTTTCATAAGGTAATAGATAATACAGAGAGTCTAGTTACATGGTATCAAGTAAATAGAAAATCCTACCTCCCTTAATAGTGGAGATCTAGAAAAGTCAGATTAAAGCACATTGTGAAACCTGATGACCGCTAGAGGAAGATAACCACTCCAAGATTCCTACTCTAGATCAAAATAAAACACATATTTCATCCTTACTAACTATAAAAGTAGTGATCCAGATCTAATCAAATTTGGGTCCCATTATTTTTAGAAAACACAGCACACCCCATCGGGGGTAGTAAAGGAGACCTACTAAAGATAACAGTAAATTTGAGAATTATGGGTGATAAAAAATAAATCTTGATAATTCAAATTGTTACATATCGAGAACCAGAAAATCCTGGATGAGCTCGATCCCTAAAAAAGAGAAGGCACAATAGGGGCATCAGAGACATTTCTCTCTCTTCATTATGAGGGGAATAGTAATATAGATCACATAAGATATAATATGCATAGGAAGGTTTAGAAAAATAACAGTTCAAGTTGATATAAACCAATGAGATACTCACATATAATAAAGTGTGGTCACTAAATATGAATCTATATTGATGGTACCTCTCACTGTCACTGGACCCACATAAACTTTTTCTAGAGAGACATCCACTATGTGAAGAAGCTTCTTTATGGATTCTTGTGGTTTGAAACCCTTATATCTTGAAGCATGTAACTACACCATAATACTTTTTGGTTCTAATGTGACTATACTACTACCCAGGGTAAAAAAGGCATGGAATAACTTATGCAAGTGGCCTGAGTGACTACACGAATCATAAATATTTGCTGCCTCTGTACAAACCTTATTTGAATGCATGATCTTTCAACATTGAAATTATGTCAATAGAAATTTTCTTAACACTTAAAAAGTTTTAAATGATGTCTTTTTTTTAATATTACAAAACACTTATCTTGTTTCCTATTTATTTTAATGGAATTAATAGAACTACCACTGGGAGTATAAAGAACTCCCACCAACCTAGACTTACCAACCAGGTCAAGCTTAGTAATCAAATATCTATTCAACACTTCTTCATAATAGGTGAGATTTGTAATGAAAACCTGATATCATACACCATTTCGAAGACTCATATTGAATCTTTAGACCTTTATATTATCATTCTATACTACCACAGGAGAAAACTGAACAAGTTTATTAAACATGTATGCATATTAATTCATAGTTCTATCTCCATGTTGGATGATGAGAAATTCCATATACCATAACCATAAAATACCACCACATTCTATTAGACCCTTCAATCTTGAATGTAGCACATGTTACCTATATTGAATCTGACATTTACAAGAACTCAAAAATCAGATCAATCTTTTTAGACCAATACTTTGCCTCATAAGGATCATTAGAACATTTTAAAGACAACGGATTCTAATGAAGAAACTCTTGATCATAATCACTAGTTTTATCCCATAAAGGTTCCACAATTGGAGCCTGAACAGGAATGGATGCATCTACCTATCTCGGATCTTAGACCACATGCACTAGTATCTCTACAAGGTTCTTTTCAACGAGGGTATTTTCTTATTGTGGTTCCTCTATAGCTTCTTCATATGGCATGTTCAAATTTATTCTTAGGGGAATAGTACTATAAAAAATCAATAGGAAACACGAAAAGATCAATAAGGATACTCAGATCATCAAATAAATTAAGAGATGCATGAATATCAATTCCATTTTAGAGAATTAAATTTCTTGGGATTTCAAAACACTCAGACCAAGTTTGGAGAAATACTAGAATTAGATCAATTTGTTCCTCAAAGATGCTTTTCCCAAACACCCATAGTGACTCAAGACTGGATAAGATGAGAGATGGATAGGAACCTACTTGTAAACCACCGCATAAGTCCATAAAATCCTATATCATGTCTACCATGACATACCAGGATATATACTAACATCAAGGAGAGACACAAAACCTTACATTGATACCATTTTTTCACAAACCAACCCAAATTACTGGGTACACCAGTACCTGGTTCGGCACTAACATGATTCAATGGGAGTTCTTGATCCCCATAGGCTAGCAACTAGCACCTAGGCATCAAAAAATGGATCTAAAGAAATAATTTCACTATAAGAACAATCAATTAATAATCAATAGTGGAAGATAAATGATTTAATAGTCAGTATTCCAAAAAATCCCTAAGAATAAAAATATCACAAGAAGATAGATAAATGTAAATACCCCAACCCTAATATACTATATTTTACAAGTAACTGTATTCCAAAGAACCAAATAGTATAGTTTTCTTGGTAAACTAGATAAAAAAATTCTTCCCATTATACATTAGAAAAAATATAAAATCAAACTAAATATTCCACATCCTTGAATTTATTAAAAGGTTACTTCTAAATATCCTAGGGAAAGGAAAAAAAGGATATCTAAAATGTTACGTAAGGGTTACATGCAATAGAATCTATCATGAGTAAAAAAGTCACAATCAATATGATAAGGTAAATAAGTGAAAACACATCCCATTTAATTAATAACTTGAGCATGAAATTCATTCTTGGATAATATCAATGTATTAATCTCATGGATAATAATAACTTAATTCTTAATAGAGTAAGTACATAATATTATACATCATGATTTCATCCATCATGATATCTTTACCATCAAGGAATTCTATTAAAACAGTTTAATCAATGGGTGAGTATACACTAAAAACCCATTTAATAAGGCTACCCAACTAGTCTATCTCATTAGAACTATCGATGCATTTAGGGGATATATAATTATCTACCCCATATAGTAATGCATATCTATTTCATTCCACATATATTGAATTACCAATTTAATTCATAAATAGTATTCCTTATGAATAAATATTTTTATTGAGTAAAGGAAACAAAATATGGATATTTATGATAAAGGTAATTTACAATCAATTATTATAATAATAAAGTGAATGTTTCAAGAGAAAGTTAATGGCCATAAAAATTAATAAGAGATCAATTAATTAGAAATATAGTTTTTTGTAATAAATTTATATATTTTATAGAAAAAAATAAAATGGAAAAAAACAAATTAAAATAAGTTTTCATTAAATATTTTTATTTTTAAACCATTTAAAACTAATAGAAAAATCTAAATTTCTTAAAATGGTTATGGCGGTAGTAAAGTCTGTTAACACCGTATACATTAAAAAGAAAACATTCCTTTTGATTTTTTGTAAAATAAATTTGAAATTTAAATTTCATAAAACATTATAAAGATTACAATAAAACCTTTTAAAAAATAAAATACAACTTAAAATGTTATTAATAAATCATTTTACTAAATAAAAAGTACTTTTATAAAACAATTTTGAAAAATATGGACATAGAATAAAAATATACCTGATCAAAAAGATAAAAATAAAAAAAATTCTTTTAAATGTTTCATCACATGATTCAAGTGAAAAATAATGTAAAATTTATAAGGAAATAAGTAAAATAATTAAATATCTAGAGTATAAGAAAATATATGGATTTTATAAAGGGTAGTTTATAATATTCCTTCAATGAAAAATATAAGCAACACTAGAAAAATCTGTTTGTAAAATAAATTCACAACTCTTTGGTAACTTTTAAATTGTAACCCCATGAATTAATAACTTGAATTGAAACTTAAATCATCATTAATTAATATATATTCATGTAAAATTCATAAAAGTTTCATAATATACACCACATAAAAGTAAATATGTTCATAATACCAAATATATCTCAATGGATTGGAAATTGTGACGAAATCCCTTACAAAGATCCTAACACTAAAGTGAGGTTTGATCAATTAAGTGACTATGTATAATAGATATAAATTTATATAAAACAATTTTAAATAAAATATAAAACAATAAATTGTAATTTCACACAAAATCATGGAATAACATAGACAAGTAAGTAGTAATATAACCTAATGAAAATAAATTGAGTTGTGAAACTTGTTACCTCATGCTTCACCTTAGTTAGACATGATTTAATCTCATTTATAATGGTTTTAAAAATGTTATTAATTTATACTAGATCTATATTCATATTTATAATATCATATATTACCCTCTTATATCATGTTATCACCCATTGGTTAATAATCTTTCATTATTGTCATTGTTTTGGGCGTTAACTCCTTCATTTTCTTATGCATGTTTCATCGTTAATGTTTTGATTCTTATGAATAGGATATAGTTTAATCTTCTCAAAAAAATTATATTAAGGTTATAAATATCATATTTATTCATTGGATACATTTTTATAATCATTATTTAAAGGTGTACATCGAAAATTAATCGCATCGCTTCATGGAGATGGAAATGCATACGTACACATGAGCGATGTTATCATTTTTAGTTCGATGAATGGGTAAGGAAGTATATGATATGATAAATTTACATAATAAATATTATTTCATGATTTTCATATATATATTTATTATTTACATCATTATGACTAGCCATGTGAGGGTTGATGGAAAATAAATTACATCTGTTTGTGAGGTGGTAATTTTTCGTACACACGAGAGATGGTTTTGTTTCTCATTTGATGGAGAAGGAGATAGATAAATATTGTTCCATTAACATAATAAAATCTCATTATATGGGAGATACGTTTTCTATCATATTGGAATTTTTATGACATAACTAAAGGTGGAAAAATAAGAATTCAACAAGAAAGAGCTTCATTAAGACAATTACCCTCTCCTAGAGAAACCTCCTTTATATCTCTTCTTAAAGACCATAGGGTTGGTATTTTGGAAAGTTAGAAAACTAAATAAAATTTATAAGGATATTGGGGGGAGATTTTGGTATTTTTTGGTTGAGATAAATGGCTCAATAGGTTTGAATAAGGGAGGTAATAGGTACCCTTTCATAATTGAGGTGAGTGGCACACTTGTAATTTTTCAAAGTTTTAAAATATTATTAAGTCACTTACTTTCAAAAATGGATTCAAAATGAATTATATTTAAATTTTATAAGTTTTAGTTAAATTAAAACCAACCAATGAGTTTCAATCATATTTTAGGTCATTTTAATTCTTATCTTTAGGGTTAACCCCTTCGTTAACTACTTTTAACTTTAACCATGGTAACAAATTTTTCAATGTTAAAGGGTTATAATTTTACTTATAAGGTCACAATGGGCTCATAAATGGAAAAGGGGTGACATTTTAGATCATATATTATCCCCATTTTACTATTTTATGATATTTATGATTTTTAAATAATTTATTAAAATATTATTTTCATAAAATAATATTAATTTTATTTTTGACACTTTATTTAATTTGACATCAATGACACCAAGAATAATATGGAATTAAAATATAATAATTTAAAAAATACCTGATATTATTTATTTATCTATAAAATTCATATAACAAAATAATTAATCCAAATTAAATTTCTTTTAATATTTTTAAAAATATTTTTTTCTATTACTTGAACATATATTATGCAGTGTTGCGTAAGCATTTAAGATAATTATACCATTGCTAAAAATTTAAAAAAATTACCATCATAAAAAAAATAATTATGCTAAAAATAAACTTTTATATCCATTCATAACATACTATTATCCTTATGTGAACAAATAAAACAAATTAAAAGCAAGAGAATGACATTTTTGGAATTTTATTTATTTAAAATAATATAAATATAATTATCAAGGTAAAATAGCAAAAAAAATCTAAATATAAAAATTTGGGATGTATTTGGTCAAATTAAACCCATATAATAAAATAAATTCAGGATTTTGGTTGATTTTGATACCTATCTTATAATTTTAACCTTGTTTTACCTATTTTACCCTTACCGAGATGATAAATATTTACCATTGTTATTATTCATAATGGACAAAAATAAAATAGACCTATTTAGAAAATAAAAACCTCTTAATTCCATATATGATATTCATTTTTCAAGATTCAATCTCTATAATTATTATAAATAAATTTTAATATAAATGTGTAAAATGTAGGAAAAAATAGTTTTTAGAAAAATGCATTTTTAAGCATAAAAATTAACTTATATAAAAATCATGAATATTACTAATTCATATAAAATTAACTAGTTTATTAAAAAATGGATCTTATTTATCTTTAACACCATATCAAAAATATAATGTAACTTTTAAATTACTTGATTTAATAAAAATAAATAAGATCATTTGAAAAATCAGGATTTTCACTATTCACTGAAAAATCAATCATTTTAGAAAAACCCCAAAATTTAATACTTTTTTTATTTTTATATTATTATTTTAAAATTTATGTTCATTTTATGAAATAAAATTTCTAAAAGTTTTAGAAAATATTTTTCATTTTCATGCACAAAATAAATAAAAAATCATTTTTGAATAAAATGCCTTTTTGAAGCATAAAATGACATTACAAAAAATCAAGTGCTTATTTCCTAAGAATTAATCAATACAATTGTATTGGTTAGGACCATTATACATATATTTAATAATATGTCTATTAATATTCATACCCTTCAATTCAATGGCTATGTTATAACGACCACATTTAAATAATAATATTTTTATAAGATATCTCAATTTTCTTAAAAATTAGTGTAGCATGTTAAGAAATATATCCAGATTATTAGTATTTTATAATAAATTTCTAAGTTGTTACATTCTCACCACCCCCCCCCACCTTAAATAAATTACATCCTCCCAATTTTATCTCGGTCATCAAATGATCAATATTTGAAAATAACATTTTTTAAAACTCACATCGTATAGAGGGATAATAAAACCTCTTTTAAAAAGGAGAGGTAGGAAGGATAAGTGTTATCTTAAATAACAAATAATTGGGTTTTTAGATAAGGAGAACATTGGTGGGAATTTACAATATATATATGTATTAGAAAACTACCATCCCAGGACTAATAGAGAGTGACATAACATATGGTCATGAGAAAGTCAACAACCACAAAACCCTAAATTAGTGAGGGGTGAAAAGACCATAAATTTATCCGAAATGAAGTTAAAAATTAATTTTTTTCCTTCAAGATCATTTTCCTAAACTTGAGTTATTCTTTTAGTATAAAGATAAAAATGTGATAAATTTTATATACTTAGTTTATTTTCATTTTATAAGAATAAATCTCATCCTTTAGTTATGCTTTGATTAATTTCCACTTCATCTCTTATTCCAAAAAATGAATATTTGATATGAATTTTTCAGACCTGAAGCACTAAAATTAACTTTTAACGGATCATAACATCCATAAAATAATGATAATTTATTCCTTCTATCTCTAGTTATCATCAAAACCAAAATGGTTAGCACAAGTTATCCAATATGAATAAATATTCATATGATGAAATAATACATTAATCTCTCAAGAATAAACCCCAAATTTTAATTATTCATTCCATTAATATTTAATCTTAATACTCCCCCAAAATATTTCTTTCTAAATTCAAAACCCAAAAAACTGAAATATTTGATTAATCATTTTTTCCCAGACAACATAAAGTACCTCATGATGTCACATACCAAACATGTGAATATCTTGATCATATATTATCTTAAAATATACTAATAACCTAAATCACCATAAAACCTCAATGAAATCATATATGCTTAAAAAATTCATCCAATCCTTATTCCTCAAATAAAATCATAGACCATAAAATGTATTCCATAAATGCAATAAACATCATGACTTTTTCATCAAATCACTAACCAATTTCATGGTTACCAATACTATCCCATTTAATTCATTAATTTCAAAAATATCTTTATCCAAACATGAAATTATTAACTCAACATTGGGAATATATTAAGGGTTATCTTTCCCTTAATCATGTGTTCTCTAAAAATATCATCATACTACTAAATAACTATTCTAGGTTATTGGTATAATTCAACATATTTTTTCAAATCCTTAAAGAAAAACTATTGTGGGAACACACTTAGATGTTTCATGGTTTACATAACCATAATACCATTAATATAAAATTTCTACAATATAATTTTTTAATCTCAATACAAAAACACTTCAGTTCATTCACATCAACGATTGGAAGAGCATAAGTCCTTCCTTGGTGTAGGAGTTAACCCTTGGATTGGGAAATTGACTTGAATAATTCCCATGTTATCCACACATAATACATTGAGCTATAAATTTTACCTTTGGATGAACTTTATATCCCTCCATAAAACTCTTCATTTTTTTCTTAGAAATTATTTTCTCTATGCCCTTCTTTTCTACTTGTAAAACATATTCTCATTCCTCAGAGTTATTTCCTCAAGTACTTCTTCCCACATACTTTAAATGTGGGACTCTAAATCTTATTCCCTCCATGTTCTTCATGAAACTCCATTTTTATCTTATTATATGTTTTAGATAACTCATGCAAGTTTATATTTTTAATCATGTAACAAGATATCTAATTAGGTATAATAACAATTTTTTCCTTACAGTTCCCATTTAATTTGTTTTCTCATGAGGAAAATCATTCCATTTTCTATCATATTCATCATCCACATGGTCATTATAGTTCTATTCATTTAATGAAACTAAAAATTATAGTATGAGCAACAATAATCATAGTGGGAGACCACATAAACATGAAAATAATTTATAGGATGTCTAAATCATGAAACCTTCTTTTCATTCTAAGACACCTTAGTTTTAACCTAGTTCATTCATGGTTGTAATATATTCAAAACGTTTATAATGGTTTATAATGAAAATATAAGTTTACTTAAGCATATCCCCCAATATTTTCAGACCAGTTGCACAGTAAGGGTACCATGCACCGAGATGATGGTTGAGATATACTTGACCATCTTTTTTCAGGGTTATTTCCCCAAGATGCATATGTTTCAAAACTATATCCACTTATAGTATCCATAAAAGGATGTGTTTTTAAGAAAACCACATAATATATACCCTAAAAAACTTAATTATATTTTCCTACAATTATAAATATCCACAAATTATGTCATAGGTATATATTCCCTAATCTATTTTTTACTAAATCTAGTTACAAGGTTTCTAATAAACTTTCTCTGATGCTAACTATAAAGACCTCAACTATAGTATCCTATAGTTGGTGTCTAATTTATTACATTATAACTAGATATAATCAATCTCATACTAAATTAATGGATAGTTTAATACTCTGAGAAAACTAGATACATACATTCTTCCTATTTTACACTGAAGAAGAAATATAAAATATAGTGAAAGTAAATATTCTTCATCCTTGAATTTACTCAAAGTTTCCTTCTTCATATCCTATTGAAAGGAAAAAAATAATGGAGATATCAAATTCTCATTTATGTTTATATATAGTGAAATATATCATGAGTAGATAAGGCGTATTTAATATGGTAAGGCATAATCAATATGGTAAGTCAAATAACTAAAAACACATTTCATTTAATCAATAACTTGAGAAATAAATCCATCCATGGATAATATTAATACAGTAATCTCATGGATAATAATAAATTAATTCTCAATGAATGAAATGCAAAATATTGGACATCATTATCACATACATAATGATATCTTTACTTTCATTAAATCTTTGTATTTTTAAAATCATTAAAAACTTTTAGAAGAAGAAAAATATCATAAAATGGTTATGGTGGTGAGAAATTCTGTTAATGCCACATACATTGAAAAGAAAACATTCCTTTTGACTTTTAAAAAAAGAAAGTTAAAAAAGTCCCTTTTAGAAAACATTAGAAATATTAATTTCAAACATTATAAAAATTAAAGGATAATTGAAAATTTCCTCAATAAATAAATTGAGAAAATAAAAATGACTTTTGTAAAATAATTTTAAAAAATATAGACAACGAAGAAAAATATACCTGATCAAAAAAAGAAATAAGACTTATTTTTATTTTAAACATTTATTCACTTGATTCAAGTACAAAAGAGAGGAAAAGTTGGAAGAAAATAATGAAACTCCTTAAATATAATAAGGATAATAAAATATATGGATTTTATGAAGGATATTTTATAATATTCCTTCAATGAAAAATATAAGCAACCCTTGAAAAATGAGTTTGTAAAATAAATTATTTTCTATTTGGTAAATTTTAAATTATAAAACCTTGAAAGAATAACTTAAATTTAAACTTTAATAATCATGAATAAATATATATTCATTTTAAATTCATTAAAGGGTCAGTATATACACCACATAAAAGTAAATAGGTGCAAAATACCAAATATGTCTTAATGGAGTTGAAATTGAGATGGCATCCCTTACAAAGATTGTAATATTGAAGTGAGGATTAAAAATGAAGTGATTATGTGTAAAAAATGTAAATCAACATAAAATAATTGGAAATAAAATAAAAAATAATCAAATTTCATTGCGTTCAAAATCATGGCATAACATAAACAATAAAGAAGTATTATAACCTAATGAAAATAGATTGAGTTATGAAACCCCCTTACCTGAAATTTCCTCCAAGTTGGATGTGATTTAACCTCCTATATAATGGTTTTAAACATATTATTAATTTATACCAGATTAATATTCATATTTATAATATCATATATTATACTCTTATAACATATTATCACCTGTTGGTTACTAATATTTCATTATTACCATTGTTTCATGTGTTGATCGCTTCATTTTCTTATACATGTTTCATCATGGATGTTCCAGTTTCTATGAATAGGATATAGTTTCATAATAATTAGAATGATATTAATGTTATAAATATCATATTTATTCATTATATACAATTTTATAATCATTATTGAAATGTGGACATGGAAAATGAATCTCATCACTTCGTGGAGATGGGATATCATACGTACGCATGAGCGATGTTATCATTTTTAATTCAATGAAAAGGCAATTAGATGATATATTAAATTTTTGGAATAAATATTATGTCATAATTATCATATGTATTTATTATTTATATCATTATGACTATCCTTGTGATACGGAGATGGAAAACAAATTACATCGGTTTGCAAGGTGGTAGTCCACCATACACACGACTGATGGTTTTGTTTCCCATTTTTTAGAGAAGTAAATGGATAAATATCATGTCATAATCATAGTAACATATCATTATATGGGATATAATTTTTTATTATATTTTAATTTTTAATACATAATTGAATGTGGTAAAATAAGAAGTAAAAAAAAAAGATCTTCATTAAGACAATTACCTTATTTTAGAGAAACCTCCTTTGGATCTCTTCTTAAGGACCCTAGGGTTGGTTTTTGAGAAGACCAAAACCTCTATATCATGTTTAAGGATTATGAAGAGGGGTTTTGGTATGGTTTTTTAAGCTAAATGTCTCAATAGGTGTGAATAAGTGAGGGGATGAGGTGCCTTTTCATAATTGAGGTGAGTGACGCACTTGTAATTTTTCAATGTTTCAAAATATTATTAAGTCATATTCATAGAAAAATTACTCTAAAATTACTCATATTATATAGTGATAATGGTAAGGTAAAAATCCAACCAAAAAATTATTTTTAAGTAAGTTTTTATCTTATTTTAACCCTTATCTTTTGGTTTCACCCCTTTGTTGACTACTTTTAACCTTAACAATAGTAATGACTTTTTCAATGTTAAAGGGTTATAATTTTACTTATAAGGTCAAAATTGGATCAGAAATGGAAAATGGATGGAATTTTCAAGCATATATTATCCTACTTGTCCTATTTTAATGTTTTTATGATTTTTAAATAATTTAATAAAATATTATTTTCATAAAATATCATTGATTTCATTTTTTACACTATTTATTTAATATGACATTAAAGACATCAATAAAAATATAGAATTAGAATATAATACTTTAAAATAAACCTAATATGATTTATTAATAAATAAAATTTATGGAAAATAGTAATTAATTCAAATTCTATTACTCTTAATATTTTTAAAATTATTTATTTTATTTTTTTCTATTACTTGAAAAATATTATGTTGGCATTGTGTAACCAATTAAGGTAATTATACCATTACTAAAAATTAAAAATAAACTACCATAATAAAAATAAATTAATTATGTTTAGAATAAAATTTTAGATTCATTCATAACATACTATCATCCCTATGTAAACAAATAAAATAAATTAAAAACAAAAGAATGAAATTTTGGAATTTTCTTTACTTAAAATAATATAAATGTCATTAACAATGTCAAATGGAACCAAAATGACATATATTCAAACTTGGTATGTATTTGGAAAAATTAATCTCATCGAATGAAATAAATGAATATGTTGGGTTGATTTTGAAACTGTATCTCGTAGTTTTAACCATGTTTTACCAATTTTACCCTTATCGAGGTGGCAAGTATTTGTCACGATTACTATTTATAAGTGACAAAAACAAAAAGGGAATATTTAAAAAATATGAATATACTAATTCCAAATATTATATCTATTTTTTAATATTCAATTTATAGAAGTTTCAAAATTCAATTTTAATATAAATGTGTAAAACGCAGCAAAAAATAGTTTTTTATCAAAATGTGTTTTTAAGCATAAAAATTAAATTATATCAAAAATAATGACTATTAATGATTCAAATGTAATTTCTTATATTATTCAAAATCAAATGTATTATATGTCACTTTAATAATAAATCCAAAATATAATGGTACTTTTAAATTACTTGATTTAATAAAAATGAATAAGAGTATTTGAAAAATCGGTATTTCTCACTATTTAGTGAAAAATCAATCAATTTAGAAAAATCCCAAAATTTCATCCTAATTTAATTTTGATCCACTACTTTCAAAAATTATGTCCATTCTATACAATAAAATTTCTGAATGTTATAGAAATTAATTATAATTTCTATGCATAAAATGCAATAAAAAGTATTTTTGAATAAAATCTCATTTTGAAGCATAACATTACTTTACTAAAAATTGATTTCTTATTTAATAATAATTAATAAATATTTTTTTATTTATGAGGACCATTATACATATATTTCATAATGTGGTTACTCATCTTTATACCCACCAATTCAACGGTTATGTTATAACGGTCACATGTAAATAATAATATTTTTATAAGATATCAAAATTATCTTAAAGATTAGTGTTTCATGTTAATAAATATATCAAGATTATTATTATTTTAAAATAAATTGTTGGGATTTTATAATAAATATCCCAAAATGGTACATCATCCAATAAAATGACACAATATACATCAAATACAAAGTCCTAAAATCTCTATGCAATGAGTGGATCACAACTCCACCAGTCACCACCATCACCCAAGGTCTCACTAGTCAAGAACACCTACCTCTTCTAAGTGGTTATTTCCCTTTTCTTGGACCTGGAATAATATAGTCTCCAAAATACTGAAGGAAAAGGTAGGGTGTGAAAAAATTATCCTAGTATGATATCACCTAATGTTCCATAAGCAAACCCATTACAAATAAACTATTTATTCTTCAATTTAAATAATGAAGAGGAATGAAAAATAATTTTCACATTTCTAGTCAAAAAATATTTCATGTCAATATATGGAATTATATTAAAAATATGCTTAAAAACATTTTCATAAAACCATAGGGTGTGAATAAATTAGTTCTAAAAACATTAACATGAAATAATCAAATCAAAACAAAGAACCATGGTCATATGCACTAAGGTTCATTTGTTCTTATCTCTAGGATCCTCACACTATTCAATCAATCTATCACGGCTCAAAGTGTGCACACATCACTAAGGCTTGAGCCTTCAGGATAGAATAAATCAACACCTCGTCAGGAAAATCATGCCCAATTTGGTGTAGTTAGAGTTTTTATCATCAATCCATTGCTAGGGGGTCAGAGTCCAAGTTTGCTTTGCATAGTCATCCACTAACTAGCCATACTTTCATGTGCTTCCAATCAATCAATTAATCAATCATGGTAAAATTATCCTCTTTAATTCAATTCATCATTCATTGTTTAGTTTCCCAATTTCAATTTTTCACGTAATATTTTAATTTCAAAAACAAATCACATGTTTTTATCAAGTTAATTCCTTTCAAAATCATCTTTTATTTAAATCTATTTTTATCAAGAATTGACATCAAATAATTTCATCAAGTCACTTTTCATATCAAGACATATTTTCATTAAATCCATCCAATGTTTTCAAAGCCTTTGAAGAAGGGTTTTATTTCACAATTCCATGCCTTTTTGAAATCAAACATCAAATCTTCTCAATTCAGTTTCAAGAAACCAATTGAAAATAAATTTTAAATCAAGCAAGAAATCAAGGATTCATGTGTATGGAAAAGCCTGATGGAATAACCTACCATTAGTTGCACAATTAATCAATCAATCAACTGAAGTGGGAACCACCAAAGGATCACTGAAGGCGAGGAATTTCGAAGAAGAGTCCCTAGAATTACAATTCATCAAATAAAAGTTTCAAATGATCAATAAGAATAGGATTCACCGCTCTTAAAGAAAGTGATAGAGGAATAAAGGAGAATCCCCCATCAAAGAGTTTACACTTACCGAAGATGTATCAATCACATCCATAGGTATGTTAATCTGAGAATAAAATAGGTTGGAGGATCCAAAAAAACATCTAGAGAGCCTTCAAAATAGAGAGGGTCGAATTAGGTTAAATTAGGAAGAGTTTTGGATTTATTATGGGGGTTTATGGACTTTAATTAAAAAATGGAGAATTAAAATCTCTCATCATGGTTTCCTAAGGTTGGCCACATGGTTAATACTAATTGTTAGCCTAATTGTGAACCCTTACTGGGATTCTGGAGAGAACTGCATAGTTTGGTTGCACAGTTTGAAAAACCAGGCACCAAATGTGCATGCTCCACTATCCCACACCACATGGCATGAGTGTTAGTCTGAATGGTTTATGAACTCAAATACAGAACCCAAAAAAAAGGTATCACGGTTTCCAAGGTTGGTCTGCACGTTTTTCACTAACCATTTTTCAACCATGTTCAGGCCTCAAAACCTCCAAAAAACCTGAAAAAAACCACCCAAACCCACTAGAGGAAAGTTCCAAACAATAGGTGATCAAAAAAAGGGATAAAATTGCCTGAAAGTTAGTAAAAATATGTTATATTTACCCAGGTATCTTCAGTAAGGATCTTATATTTGGAGAGATATGGATCAGGATGTGTGACGTTGGGGCAGAGCAGACAACCATTGGGGAAGTGGTATCGGGTACATTCTTTTGATATTATATTGGATATTATATTATTACTTTTATGTGATACTTGGTGAGAGATCCATGGTGAGGTGGGGGACTTAGTGTATCTCATTAGGTGATGAGTTACCTTCACTTTTTTATTCACCCAAATTTAGTATGTTTTCTCTATCTTTTTCATGAGAGGCTTCAAAGAGGATCCTGCTAAGTATATCTATTATGCTCACCTTACGTATATATAAACTATTTTTCAGGACCGTAGGAGCTGGTTGGTGATCAGGATGGACATTAACAGCTTGTGGAATTGTTCATAAGTTGTTTGGTCTCTGAGGTCGCTGTCGAGGACTTCCCTTTTTGGTACTTGTAGTTTCTTTTTCATTTATTCAATCGTATGACATTACATGCTTGTATTAAGATATCTTTACTTTTTTTATGAGAAAGATTTGTTTGGGGATTTTTGCTTATATCTCATTCCTTATATTCTATTAGAGGGTAATTCCTCCCATTTGTGTGTATGATATACCTTCGGTGACTGTCACCAACTCGTGGCCTATTGAAGGTGGTCTTCAGGTGTTATTATCTCCCTTCTCCCATTGACATCCTAGGAGGTGTACCTTTGTTGGGGGGAATGACTAGCTTGGTCATGAATGCTAGTTTTATTTTTAGTGATTTAATAATTAGGCCACATCGACCATTCATGTTTTCATTTTCCTTAATGGGTGGTATTTATGCATGTGGTGTTATGGATGTTTAATATATGGGGTTGTTTCTTTCGATGGAGTTAAAGGTGAGGGTGAATGTTTGTTTATGATTTACTTTCTCTCTAAACCTATTTATTTGTTTTTGCATGGGAATCCAATTTATGGATGCATCATGATAATATTTTAATAAAATTTCCATTACTAATTTAATTTATTTTATAGAAGAATGTGTTCCCAGTGAGTTGTTTCTAATGAACTGGTGGTTGTTTCTAACCCGTGGTGATCAGGAAGGTCACTTGGGACTTACCACAAGTTGTCTCGGGTGTCCAGTGGATGGATGACCCAAGTTGGTTCATGAAACTAGCTTGGGGGTGATTCTGATACTCGGAAGAGTAAAGAAGCTATGTGTTTACATTTAGAGGGACGATAATTAGTTGGATCTCAATGCTTCAGATGATGGTTACACTTTCTACCATGGAAGTTGAGTATGTGGTAGCAACAAAAGTGGCGAAGGAGTTGGTTTGGTTGAGGCGTCTTTTGACGGAACTTGGAAAGTGCCAGTAAAGTGGGATACTTTACTATAGTAGTCAGAGTGCAATTCACTTGGAAAAAAATCTAGTGTTTCATTCTAGAACTAAACATATCAACTTGAAATATCACTGCATTCTGAAGTTTTTAGTGGATAGAAAGTTATAGATACAAATGATAGTGGGAAAGAAAAATCTGATGGATATGTGTGTCAAGGTCATAGTTTAGGAAAGTCATAGGCAACACTATACCTCGATGGGACTAAGGTGATCAGAAGGAGGTGTAGAGCATTGTATGTCATGGAATAAGAGTGAATGTTCGAACTTTCCTAGGTATTTCGATTTATTTGGATCCCTTATAAACAATATTCAAGTGAGAGATTGAGTTGTGAAGATCGTTTTCCATTTTTTGATAAATTCATCAGAATGAGGGGCTCCAAAAAATACATCATCCATTTAGGGTTTCAATCAGCAGCAACGATACTCCCTATAACAGCAGGTTGATTGGAAATTAGTAATTTTAGATGGTTGTGTGTGGCCTATTCAGATCAATGCAAGGGGTTCTGCAAGCAGTTCAATTGAATAAAAGGGGTGGTTCTTTCTTCTACCCATAGTTAATGATCAAGTTGAGGAATGCTACATGTGATTGAGAGTTATCTCAGTTCAACTGATGGACCCCCACAAATGTCTAAGGTCCGTGATATCAGAAGGCCAATGACTTCTCTTTAGAAGAGAGGTGGGGCCCCATGTATGGTGTAACTTGTAACATGGGATTACTTAATGTTTAGTTTTCTAAGTGATGAAAAAGGCACAATGATTGTAAACTCTTGTATCTTCCAGAGAGTTAGTAATAAACATGCAGTAGCGTTTTCCTGTGGACATAAGACATAATTTCCAAACAATGTAAAATAAAAGTGTCCTTTTACTGAGATGTTTATGTTTGAGTGTGTGTGAAAAAGTTGATAGATTTAGTGTGGGGATTTAGGGTGGTATTAAGCTAGCTAAGTTTCAATAAACTAAACTCAGTGGAGGAGGAGTTTCGTTGCACGTGATTTTTGGTGGTTGATGTTCTGGTGGATTGAAGAATCATGTTTCACATTTCTCCATCCCAATAGTTGTAAGTGCCTGTCATGGTTATGTTAGATAATAAACCTATTTTCCTTAGACTATACCAAACTTCTATTGCAGCAATAGAGGTTTGACATCTTCAAGCTTGGTTGCTTGATGTGTGTGAATCTAGATTGTAACATCTCAAGAAAATTAAATAGTAATTCTATTTTAATTAGGTATTTATTTAAAAATTTATTTATAATTTAAATAAATCAAACTGATATTTGATTAAATGTTAAAATTAATACTTCAAAATGATATTACTTTATTTATCAAAGAATAATAATTTAAAGAAGGCAAGTAAATAAATAATTAAGATGATACTCTTAAACTAAAAATTTATTAGTTAATTTGATACATAAAAAAATTATATAAAACTATGTGTGTTTTATATAGTTTGACTTTTTTATAATTCATGAATAAATGAATATTTTTGTAAAACGGGATTTATACTGATCAAAGAATTACTTGACATTAAAACTATTACAAATAATTATATTGAATTAACCGATGTGATAATTAAGAAGATTATAAATTAAATTGGTTTAAATAATATGAGATTATATATCTATATTTCAAGAATACATTTTATCTATGAATATATATATATATATATATTTCAAAAAATACAAATTTAATGGTATAAATGAAATATGACTAATCATCTCATTATATTAAATATAATATTTCTTTAAATAATTTTTAATAGTAAATGCAATATAGTTTCACTAATATAATTTTATAAATTTTTTGAATATGTTAAAATAGTATAATTAAATGTTTATTAATAATATTATGAGTATTAAGATAATAAGATGTAAAATTATATTAATTGAATAAAAATAGATAAATAAATAAAAATGAAATGAAATAATATTATTAATCAGATTTTTGGGGTTATGATTTCATTTTGGGCAGGAACCACGTGTCGAGAGGAAGAGAGCTGGGAGCTTTGTCCTTCGGGAGTTCGAGCGGTTTGAGCGATGGTTTCATCTTCTTTGGATGAGTCGCGAATCGAGCGAGGAGTTCCGAATCTGGTTCGAGCATGGTCGTGAGTAAGGAGGATCAAGCTCAGATGGGTTCTGATTCGGTAGTTCGAACGCAGATCTAGGTTGAAGTTGAGGGTTTCAAGTGGCAGTGAGGATGAAGTTCGAACCGAGACTGAAGACCCTTGCAAGTTGGAATCAAACACCGTATCTATACTGTGATGAGACTTTGAAGTCAATTTTGGGAAAACGACTATTGGATTCGGATATCTGTTCACGTTGTCCGAATTTGTTCCAGATAAGTGTTTTTTTAAGTGTGCAATTTTTATTGAGATCTTCTTAACAGTGGCTTATTCTGTTGATTTCCTCCACTTGTTTCCTGTTAATGTATTGAATTTATTACTCGATGTCGGTGTTTTTTGATTTTTATAATGTACAATTTAATTTGGGAGTGTTTTTGTCAACGATTTTGTTTTGGAATTTTTGGTATGTGGCTGAGGATTATTGCGTAATAGAGAAGCCTCTATTTCCGCAATCAATATATGCTCTTACATCTGGATTCTTCTTCATCGGTTCCAACCTGTAAACATCTAATTTAAATTCATTTTTCTGTTTCAATATTTGGATTGAATTTGTTAATTGAATCTTTTGTTTGAATATTTGTTTTGGACCGAATTTTTCAAACTGCAAGATGTTAAAAATTGATATAATATACTAAATACACAGTAATATTGTGTATAAATAAGTATCTCGGTTGGGATGAATAGGCAACTCTGCTTTGCATTTTTTTTATGTTCTGTTGTTCCTGTGTGTGAGAAGAGAGATGGCGAGGTAGGAACCTTTTATTTCCATTTCTCATTTCCAATTCTAAAGTGATCTTTGAAGCTTTGCACATTCTGGTTGGGTATGTGCATTGCTTGGGTCAATATTATGCTATGGAACGATTAGAGGTAAGGGATTTGTTTTGATTATTTTCAAATTTATATCTTAAATATCAAATTAAGTGAGTATGTTATTTCATTATTTTATTTTAATCGGTAAGGGATCATACTATATATTTGATTTATAAAGAAAATTTGGTTTCAATAATTCTATTTTGAAAATTATATTTGGTTGAAATTTTAATTGTGGTAGAATTCTTCCGCCAAGTGGGTTTAATTTAAAAATACAACATATGTGAATTATGGTCTTAAATTTTAAGTTGGTAAAGGATATTTAAAAAAACTTATTTTAGTTCTAATCAATATATATAAATATATAAATAAATAAATATGTATATATGTTAAAGATGAATTAATCATATTAAAAGCAATTATTTTATAATAAATTATTATTGTTTAATGATGAAGTTAATGTTTTATTTTTAGGAACTTGAATTTATTAAAACATCATTTTCTGTGGAAGTCATGAAATTTAGGGGAATAACCATATCTGATAAATGCATATATCGTTTAAGCAATTGTTTAATTTTATGTATATGCTTATGTTTGCATGTTTTATACTTGTATGATATCCAAGTTCGTATTTGTAATTCATGAATTGACTATGTGTGTTTTTGTTTAATTTTTTTTATGTTTGTGTTATATATATATATATATGTATGTATGTGTGTACAATATATAAAAAAATGGTTTTATGAGTTGAATAAATGAAATAATATTTTATGAATGTTAAATATTCTTTTATTAGCATTCGATGTACAAAGCAATGCTCTAAAATTGAAGGATTTAGTTGTTCATAATCAAGCAAACAATCTTCTATAAATTGTGTATATAAATATAAATATATATATATATATATATATATATATAATTATACACACACACGTGTATGAATATGATGCCGTGAATTTCAAAGCAAAAAACCCAGTGATAAATGTATATATAAGTAAAGAAAGCTTAAAAACGTTTTCAGAAAATCTGGCACTTGAATTTTGTAAATATGGTAGGGATTTAAAGAAATATTTTTTAAAAAGTATTTAAATATTTTCAAAACTCCTTACTGGGCAATTGAATGCTCCCCCTTTGTTTTCTAAAATGATATTCACAGGTATCTTAAAAGTTCAAATCAAATGTCATCGCTTTTGGAGTTAGCGCGTGCGGAAGCGTAGAAGTTGTTTGTTTCTTTTTTTTGTTTAACTTTTATAAATGTAAGGTGTTGTTTAATCCTTCAGAACCTAGACTGGTAAAAGGCCCTCGTTTGTTTTAGTGTTGTGTAATTGTTTTGTTCTTTTTATAAAAAACATTACACTACTTGTTTTAAGTACGGAGTCCGGAAGCACGGACTCAGGGCGTTATATAGAGGATTGGGCGGCACCAACTGCAACCAAACTTGGATTTTTATTTTCTATGTTTCCTTCGGTTGATTTTATTGTGTGGTTGTATCCCTAAAAATAAAGTTTTTTTGTAAGCGTTGTAATATAATTCAAAGTTGAAGAAATAAATGTCATTATATCTAATACCATCACCAAGAAGATTATATTCAGTAGTGATGTTATCTTTGATGAAAAGGAGACATGAAAATGGAATCAAGATGATGATTCAAGAGAGGTACGTCCCACTCTAGAAGATGAAGAAATCATTGAATAAGTACCATTGGAGGAACAAGGAATTGAAGAACCATAGACGCCATCACCACATACTTCTACATCTGAAGACATTGAACGATAACTTTCTCATATACGTCCTCAAAACGTTTGAAGTCTTGCAGATATATATGAGAGAATGAAACCAACGGAGGAGTATGTAAATTTGTATTGTTTCTCAGAAACTTCCAATCTAATTAGTTTTGAGGAAGCTAAAACCTATTGGTCAGCTATCTGAATATGATAGAAAATCATGGGTCACCAAGAAAAACACGTTTAAGGAGGGATGTTAGATAATAAACATGTTTTCCCTCACCAAACCTCTACTGCAACAATGGAGGCTTGACGACTTCAAGTTTGGCTGCTTGATGTGTGTGGATCAGGAGGATTGTGCGGTACCTACTTCAACCAAACTTTGGCTATTATTTTCTTTGTTTCCTTCATCTAATTTTGTTGTGTGGTTGTATCACTATAAATATGATTTGTTGTAAGAGTTGTAATATAATTTCCAAATTGAAGAAATAATATCAGTTTGTTTGTTTTGGGTTTGTGTTGTTGCCATCACCATAGGGATGTGAGTCCACAAATTAGAGTTTAGGACCGGAATAAACTAGTAAACCTTGAACAAAACTCTACCTTCGCTTAAATCGTTGGTTTTTTATTACTTTTTACAATAATCCCGAAGAGCATTATAAAATATCCACTCCTGAAGTTCTTTCCCGGTGAGCCACCCGGCGACATTTTCCGGCGAGTCACCTGGGAACGGTGGAGGACTGCATCGGAAAAACTGCACCGTGGGGTCCAAGCTGATAGCCATCAACGGCGCCACCATACGTTGGATCAAACGGATTGATGTCAGTCGGTTTCAAAACCAACCCTCTTCCCTCCGACTCCCAGCAGGTAAACAGCCCCCCCGCCATGGCCAATGAGCCCTGCGCCGCAACTGAGGAAGGGTGAACCGGGGACGGCGGCGGCGGCGGCGAATCCGCGTCAGAGAGGCTGACGGTGGTGATGTCATGGATGCTGGAACGCCGCTTGTCCTTCCCGCCGGAGCTCTGCCGGATAAAGTACTTCTGGGCATGGCTGGCGACCTGAGTGGGCGTCCTCGTGGTGACGAAGTTGTGGGAGATGTTTCGCCAGTCGCCCTTGCCGTACTTCTGGAGGCCCATAAGGAACTGCCTGCACTGCCGCCCTGTAAGAGAGTGGCGCAGGGGTTTTCAATCCACAGACGAAGAACCAAAGAGAATCGTCGTTACCGGTGCTCGTCCTCCGTCCACGGCACTCCCTTCCTCTTCTCCTGATCGGACGACCGAGCCGCCGCGCCTTTCCTCCACCCGTCCACGGCGAGGCCGCTGCCCCACTCCGCCGCGAGGAAATCGCCCCGGTAGGTAGGGACGGGGACGCGGCCGGCCTCGATGTGGCCGATATCAGACTCCAAATCCCGGTACTGCCTGATCACGTCGTCGACCGTCTTGCCGGGCGTCATGGCGGCGACGTTCAGCCACCGGTCCGGCGTGTCCTTGTCGTTGAAGGCCAGCGCGATCTCGAAGCACTTGTTCTCCTCCCATGTCCAGACAGCTCCCCGGCTCTCCCCGGGAAACCAGCCCGCATTCGGGGGAGACGGAGCGGCATGGAAGAGAAGGTCGAGACCCTGGTTCATGGCGGCGGCGGACTAGACATGGGCATCGGATTCCATGGCCGAGAGGCGGCCGGCGGTTCCGTTCATCGACGGTTCAAAACAAAGAGAGGGGTCCATGATATGCTGAGAAAGGCGGGGGGTAGGCGCTCTCAGAATACAGAGCATTTGCAGGGCATCCGAATACTGCTTTTTTATAGGAAAACGACGGGCGGAATCATCAAAATATCACCACTCTCCAAGTTTCGGGAAGAAATCGATATAGTGGTTCAGTGCGCACCCATCGAATAGTAGCTTAAAATGTGTTTACAGGAATCGAATCGAACTAGATTTTTACAGATTTGGATAGTAAAAAACTAAAAAGGAGGCGCCTTTTTGGGTGATTCAGAACCGAATCGTACATAAAAGAAGGGAAAACTCAGACAGGGGGAGGGAGGATGAAACAAAGAAGACGACTCAAAATGGAGGGCGTAAAAGGAGGGCTGCGAGAAGCCATCTCGCGCTGTCTGTATCGAAAAAGTTGGGTGTGAGAGATCCATGAAAGGGGATGGGGGTAGGGAAACGACAGGGCCTTTTGGTGGAGAATGGTATTGGAAGGAGCACTGCGTGTGGGGGCTCCGGGTGATGCCTACATCCACACTGGCTTCGGCCGTCGGTTTCAAAAGCATCCAAGTGGGCAGCTAGTAATCTGCCAGAGTGACCACCACCTTTTTATTTTTTATTTTCAATACTCAGCCCTCCATAAAAGTCATGTTTTCCCTTTATTAACCTTCCCACGTCAATATTGTTAGTTGAATCACCATCCTTGAACATGGACTCTCATGCATGTGAAGATAATGACACATTTTATAGTTATAAATTGATTACAAATAATATAAACACACCTGTAAAAGAGTCACCACATGCAACAACACCTCATTATTTATCATGATGTTTCTCCGAACATGCAAAAGGAATTTGAATGGATTAAAACAAATAATAAAAATTGTAACATCCCAGCCCGGCTCACTCAAACGTGTAGCAGAACTGGTTCATCAAATGACCTCAAATGCGGCTCCCCGTATGTCAGACACTTTCGACTAACAGCGAGAGTCTAATGAGAAACATGGAAAGACTATACTATCATTATCAAAGTAATACAATTGTAAAAATCATAATAAGTAGTGAGATAAAAAGAGAAAACAATATCCAACGATATCCATACATCACATAACCAAATCCCAATGTTCGGTAAATGTCCACAAACCAATACATTAAACATGTCATGTCATAATAGTGTTATGTGTCAAAGGAACCCAAAAATGAAGACACATGACAATCCCCAAAACGGGTTCCAATATCATGTTTAGTCCCCTCATCCATGATCCATCCCAAGTCTCAAATCAGCTATCTAACACAGGACATTTTCTCTTGTCCAGACCTGCAATCAGGAATCTCTCTGAGTGCCAACAACGACACGAGTATGGTGTGAATACAACTCAATAGACCACCCCCAACGGTGTATAAGTTAATAT
The DNA here is from genome assembly GCA_963277665.1 of Viscum album. Taxonomy (NCBI): domain Eukaryota; kingdom Viridiplantae; phylum Streptophyta; class Magnoliopsida; order Santalales; family Viscaceae; genus Viscum; species Viscum album. The sequence goes on along the minus strand of OY728123.1, from coordinate 226,962,937 downwards.
CTAATCTAATAATGCATATGTACAAGGAATAATAGACAATGTAATAAATGTAAAGAAGGTTTTTGTAAGTATTCAATTACCCTCATTAGCCCCTGGGTTCCAAGTGACATCTGAGCGAATCAAACCTGTTTCAACTCATGTCGGTCGTCTGAACAATATACCATAGGGGTTAAACTCTTTTGTAACAACCCTAAATTTTATCAATGAAGTTTCACTTCTTATAATTATTCCATAAAACATACACATAACATAAAAAACCCAATAAAAACATTATTCTCATAAATAAGAATGAAATAAGTGGTATTTATAGAAATTAAGGAACCTATACCGATTTAATAATAACCCTACCGTTGAAATAATAATATGACTATTAGGAATAGTAATCCAACTGTTAGAATTGCAACCCCACCTATAAAAGTATAAATAAAATTTAGGTAACTTATAAATGAAAATATGATATAATTATATCATTGTATAAGTAAATAAATGTCTTAAAAAGATAAATTAAGTGTTGGTATTTTTGTAAAACGTAAATGTTTATTTACAATTTTATAATCAATATAACGATTTAAAAGAAAATTAATTTTCATAAAATAGATTCATAAATTAATATAATATTGTATTATAATTATAAGATAAATTTATGAAAGCTTAATAAATTTTTCAAAGGGTCGTAAAATCAATTATAATATTGAAATCGATATTTTTTGAATAAAAAATTATTTTATTTAAAAATTAAATTCCTCATATTTAAAAAATTATTTTCATAAAATGGATTTCATTTTTAAAATCTACATGTTAAAAAATGTTTAGGGTGAATTTTTGGGATTTTTCTAAAATAGTTGAATTTTTGGTGAATAGTGAAATACGGTAATTTACAAAATAAACTAAATACATGAATTTTTGAGTCATACCTGATGTATGGATGATGTAAGCACCCATTGATTCAAACTCCCATAAACCATTTACTGTATTTAATCATAGGAATCATCACTATTGACAGCCTTGAGCCAGAATAATAAACAAATGAATAAAATAATTTAAAAGCACTCTTCTCCTTCCCTATAAATACCACCCTCACCACTTATTCTCCTCACACCTTCTAAGCCTTGTAGCTTTTCTAAATTATACCAAATTATCTTATAAAGCCTCTTCCCCAAATCTAAGAGCTTCTGGTCTCAACAAAAGACAAATCCCAAGTGCCTTTAGGTGGTTTTCAAGGAGACAAGATTCAAGAGATAAAATCCCAAATTCTTCTCTTTTAATTTATTTTCTTTTGTTATCCTATCTTCACCCCCTATCCAAATAGGAATGATAACTCTAGTATCATATATATACCGGCATGTTATTATGTTAATGAAATATCTATCATCAAATCTCTCATCTTCTCCTTTTATTCTAAAAATGAAAACATTATCCGTGATATGTCGATTCACTACCTTTGTAGACGATGTGTTTTCATTTTTCATTACCATCTTCAAGTCTAGTCATAAAACCATTATTATGGTTAAACTATATTGTAATATGTATATTATAACTTGTTTAATGTTCTTGAACTAATTTTTAGACATAATATTAAATAAAATGCAACTAGTTCACGATGGTCGAAAAACCTGCAAAAATAAACTAAACATTTATCATTAACATTTCAATATATAAGACCATTTAGATTCTGGAAGTGTATTAATACCATGTAATTTCACTTATATAGAATTATTCCCATTTTAAAAGAACTTTTATAATTACACATAACTAAACTGACCATGAAACCATGAAAACAAATGCTCTCGGAACAATGATTTTGAAATATATATCTAAAAAACAATGGTCATAAATGAAGTTAATAAAATTATAATAAATAAAATACATGTAGAATATGTTATAAATTAAGTAATTAATTAATCTAATTTGATTATAAAGGACATTAAGTGAAACTGTAGAATGCATTTGGACATAAGGTAAGAGGATTCTTGAACCCAACTCCCTTTCTTTGGGTTATTCCTCTTTCATGCCAAATTTCAGTGCGAATATTATTTTAATTTTCCTCAAATATAATTTAATTATTCTTCATTTTTTTGGGGATAAACATGTTTCCAATTTTATTTTTATGATTAATAAAAATATTTTCCAAAAGAACACTTCTTTCCAAGACACATCTTGACTCCTGATGAGTTATTTCTTCTTCGCTAAAAAATGATGATTCTTATACCAAATATGTGATTTTCCCTTTTTCATTTGGAAAAAACAAGTTTATTCATGAAATTATGATTGATGAAATCCTTATGAAATATATTCCTTTACATGGGTTAATTCATGTCTTTGATTCATATACGTTCTCTATGACATGTATGATTATGTAAATGTTATGATGTGATGGGTGGACTCATAATTATATAGCCCTCCAATGCATTGGGTAATGTGATTTATCTCATGAGATAATGTGTATTATGTGTGAACATGATGATAGATTTGTTCAAAATTATTATTTTATGATTATGAACATATGTTATGTGTGAACATGATGCTAGCTTTGTTCACAACTATGCGTGGTATTTGACCACTATGATATGATGTTTCATTTTTATGCATTGCCGCATTCCATGATTTTATCTAATGTTTTTACTCATGATGATGATGATGATACCATGATTATAATATTATGATGATTTTTATTCTCACCCATGTTATATTGATTCATTTCCATTGTTAATCCTCTTACTAGGATTTTATCTTACCTATTTCTTTGATGTATATCCCCAGGTGATTACATATACTAAGAAGAACACATGATTTAAAAGGAAAAAGAAGAATGATTTTAAATAAATGTTTATGCTTTATTATGTACAAGTCATGTACGTGCCTAATTTTCTCAAGACACTAAACCTTTGATCCTAGATTATAACACTATTATGTTTTTTATTATAAAAATGATGTAATAATCATGTAAGAAAAAGTAGGGTTGCTATAGTTGGTATCAAAGAAAGATTTAGTTATTTTGGGAATTAGGATCAGAGAACGTTAGTGAAAAACCTTAGGTTAAGGCTAAGTATATGTTCATATCCAAGAATATTTGTTTTAGAAAAGAAAAGACATAAGTATCCCATAATAAATGTCTTTAGTATTATTTACATAAAAGAATTAATTATTTATGCTTTGTTGACTTAGTTTTTTCAAAACTTTTCTATTTTAGAAAATGGTGGGTACCAAGAGAAACCAGGCCAACAACGTATATGAGGGACAATTCAATGATTTCCTAAATGATATCCCCAATTCCATGGGAGGTGGAGTTTAAAAAATTATGGTGATGCTTACCCAACTCTCTCTTGTTATGAACAATAACTCGAACAACATGGAATGTCTACCATCACCCAAGAAGGAACAACTAGCCATTGAGTCCTTTATGCAGAAATTACCACTAATGTTTAGTGGATCTTATGATTCACAAGTCGCAGAACAATGGTTCAACTCAATGGAGAATGTACTCCGCTATTCTGAGAAGGACAAGGGGACTTTGGCTGTCTATCGTTTAGATGGAGAAGCCGATCAGTGGTGGGTATTGATAAATAACACAGAGTCGAAGGATGAAATAGAAGAGATGGAGTGGGAAGACTTTAAGAAAATATTTATTAATAAATATTTCCCTCAAACTCTTCGAACAAATATGGAGATAGAATTCATAGAGCTAAAGAAAAAGGAAGGTGAGTCTTTCACAGATTATAGAGAATATTTTACAAGGCTATCAAGATGCACCTTGGGTTTTGTTATCAAAATTGATATAAAAATAGATAAATTATTTAGTGGTTTAAAACCACACCTTCGAAAGGATCCATCTTTCTTATACTTTTAGAGTTATGAAGTAGCGGTCCAATGTGATCTCAAAGTAGATATAGAGTTCAGAGAATGGTCCCATGGCTATGGAGATAAGAAGAGAAGAATGGAGTTTCATGCTGGTGGGGAAAATGACAGAGTAGGAATGAGGATCCAATTGCCTAAAGGTCAAAAATGTTAGAAGAAACATCATGGGAATTGCCTCAAAATGGATGAGGAAGTGATTCAAGTGTGGGAGAGAAGGCCACCAAGCTCATGAATGTCATAAATACATGAAGAATATAACCAACAAAATGAAGGAAAGGAAGGAACCTCCTAATACACCACCTATGGTTCCATGCTTCAACTTTAGGGAGTAATGGAACTATGAAAGCTAGTGAACTAAACCTTGAGTCCTTGAGGGTAGCCAACATCAACAGCCACCAAAGCCAAACGATCAAGGGAAATCTTATTCCATCACTACTGGTGGAGTGGAGAAAAAAATTAAGTTGTATAAGGTAAACTTCTTATTCACTCAAGAATGAAAAATCCTTTTTTGATTCTGGTTCCACACATTCCTTTATATCCTGAATGTTTTCTAGATCTATTTATTAGAATCCCCGATAACTTAAAGTAGAGATATTCATAAAAAATACCTAGTGATGTGATCATTGTAACCCAAGTTTTGGACTCTTCTCCTATTGGAATATGTGGGAATATTCTTTCAATGAATCTCATAATACTTACATTGGTGGAATTCGATGCTATACTGGGCATTGATTGTCTCTTATTAGATAGATCACACATCATCTTTTAGGAAAAGTAAATATCTTCTCATATTTCAAACCATCCCATGATCCTCTATAAATGTAAGTAAGATCATGAATCTCCTTTGTAAAATACCTCAACGATGTGGGCATTGATACCCTGTAAAGAAGCATACCAGGATCAAATGGTTATGTAAAAGGAAAGCATCAAACTTGAAGAAATTCACATTGTGAGGGAATACACTAATTTATTTCCTGATGACTTACCCATGATTCCCACAGATTGTGAGGTAGATTTCTCAATAGAACTTATACTCAGAGCCACTCCTATCTCAAAATGTCCCTACAGATAACCCCCATAGAACTGGAGGAGTTAAAGAAGCAAATGCGAGAGCATTTGGACGAAGGATTCATATGACCTTGTGTATCACCTTGGGGTATGTCAGTTCTCTTTGTAAAGAAAAAGGATGGATCAATGTGACTATGTATCAATTATCGAGAGATCATTAAGATCAGCATAAAGAACAATTATCATCTTCTAAGGATTTATGACTTGTTTGATCAACTGTGAGGAGCTCATTACTTCTCAAAGGTGGATTTTATTCTGGATATCATTAACTAATGGTGAATAAGAATACATTCATAAGAATACTTTACATACAAGGAATGGGAACTATGAGTTCATAGTGTTACCCTTCAGACTTACTAATGACCCTAAAATATTCATGGATTTGATGAATATATTCTTTAGAGATTACCTTGAAAAATTTGTGGTAGTATTTATCGATGATACTCTCATCTACTCGAAGATAAAGGAGGAACATGGAGAATATCTAAGGATTGTACTAGCGACATTAAGGAAGGATAAATTGTATACCAAGTTCATCAAGTGTGACCTTTGGACATGGAAAGCCACATTATTGGGAAACATGATCACAAGTGAGGGAATTTTTGTGGACCATTAAAATACAAGGGTAATTGAAGAATGGTCCAGACCCACTAGTTTCATGAAAATCCATAGTTTTCTTGGCTTATCGGGGTACTACCAATGTTTTTTGAGAAATTTCTCATGATTTTATAGCTCGTTAACAATGTTAACATGAAAATTAGTAAAGCACGTCTAGATAAAATAATGTGAGGAAATCTAGAAGAGGATAATCATTGCACACGTATTGACACTTCCAACTTATGGAGAGGTTTTGTGATATAAAGTGATGCTTTGAAGAATGGATTGGGTTGTGTACTCATGAAAAATTATAAAGTGATAGCCTATGATTCAAAAAGTTTAAGATCCATGATTAGAACTACTTGACACATGATATGGAGTTATCAGCTATGATCTTTGCCTTAAAGATTTAGTGGCACTACCTCTATGGTGAGAAATGTGACATATATACCAATCACAAGAGTATAAAGTAAATATTCACACAGAAGTATCTCAAAATATGTCAAATAAGATAGTTAGAGCTAATAAAAGACTACAATTTATCTATTTAATACCATCGAGGAAAATGAAAAAAGGTAGTTGATGATCTTAGTACAAAAAAACCTACTACTCTATACATGATGAAGATTGAGAAAGACCCTATATTCATGAAAATGCAAAGGATGAATCTAGAAATAATAATGGTAGAGAATAAATCCTAACTTTACTAAGTTATTTTCCAACCATCTATAGAAGAGAATAAAAATTAGGCCCAAAGAGGTGATCTGGAGCTACAAAATAAGGTGAAATCAGTAAAGTAAGAGAATCTATATGAGTTCTACATCGATGATGATGGTATCATCTGATTTGGAACTTTACTTTGTGTGCCTGTATCAATTGGGATAAAGAAGGAGTTATTGGATAATTCCTTTAGACCAACCTTCTCCATCCATCCCAAAAGTGTCAATATGTATTGTTATCTTTGAGAAAAATTCTAGTGGGAAAACATGAAGAAGGAGATTGCTGAGTACATCTCAAGGTGCTCGATATGTTGGAAAGTTATAGCATAATAAGTCCAATGAAATGATGCAACCATTATCTATACCCACATGGAAATGGGAGAACATCACCATGTAATTTGTCACTAGTCTCCCAAATACATCTAAAGGAAACAATTCAATATGGGTAGTAGTGGACCGACTCACCAAGATAGCCCACTTCATTTCTATTCAGGATGATTTCTCACTTAAACAAATTTCCAAGATATATGTCAAGGAAGTGGTGAGGTTGCACAGGGTTACACTTTTGATAGTATCTGATCATGATCCAAGGTTGAAAACTAAATTTTGAAGAAGTATTCAACAATATTTGAGTACTAAATTGAGTTTCATCATGACCTATCATCTCCAAAATGATGGCCAATCTAAAAAGATTATTCAGATTCTCGAGGGAATGCTAAGATCCTGATCAATGGAATTCAAAGGTGGATGTGATTATCATCTCCCATTGGTTGAGTTCTCATATAACAATAGTTTTCACACAATTTTTTAGATGGATCCATATGAGGCTCTATTTGGGAAGTGATGTTGAAATCTAACATGTTGGGATGAAGTTGGAGAACAAAAGATACTTGGACAAGACCTTGTTCAAGAGATGACAAAGAAGGTTCAAGTCATCCAAAAACACATAAAAGTTAATCAGAGTTGAAAAATGAGTTATGCAGACATCCGCTAAAAGGACTTAGAGTTTTTAGTTGGAGAAAACAATTCCTTCAAATATCACCATTGAAGAGAGTCATGTGATTTGGAAAGAAAGAGAAGCTTAGCCCTAGGTACATTGATCCATTTGAGATCCTTGATTGCATATGATAAATGGCCTATCAACTTTCACTTCCACAAAATATGGATCAAGTTCATGGCGTTTTCCATGTATATCTCCTAATAAAGTACATACCTAACCCCTCTCATGTACAAAATCTGTAGGTGGTACAACTGGAGAATGACATTTTCATATGAGGAGAAACCAATAAAGATCCTAGACCATAGAGATAAAGTCACATGCAACAAGATGAATCACCTTTTCAAAGTGCTGTGGAGGAACCATAAGTATGAAGAGATGACATGAGAACTGAAGGAAGCAATGAAGGATAAATACCCTCACCGGTTTTCACCATAGTATATAAAACAAAATTTCAAGGATAAAATTTCTTAAGGGGGGAGGAATGCAACGACCCAAAATTTTATCAATAAAATTTAAATTATTATAATTATTTTATAAAACACATACATAACATATAAAACCCAATAAAAACATTATTTTCATAAATGAAGAATGAAATATGTGGTATTTATTGAAATTAAGAAACCTATAATGATTGAATAACAACCTGACCGTTGGAACAATAATATGACCATTACGAATAGTAATACGATCGTTAGAATTTTAGCCCCACCAATTAAAGTATAAATAAAATTGAGGTATCTTATAATTTAAAATATGATATATTTATATCATGGTATAAAAAAATAAATGTATTAAAAATGATAAATTAAGTGTTGGTATTTTTATAAAACGTAAATGTTTATTTATAATTTTATAATTAATATAATTATTTAAAAGAAAATTAATTTCCACAAAATATATTCATAAATTTTGTTTTATTATAATTATAATATAATTTTATGAGACCTTAATTAAATTTTCAAAGTGTCATAAAATCGATTATAATATTGAAATCAATATTTTTCAAATAAAAGATGATTTTAGTTAAAAATTAAAATTTTCATATTTAGAAAATTATTTTCAAAAAATGGATTACATTTTTTAAATCTAAATGTCTAAAAATGGCCAGGGTGAATTTTTGGGATTTTTCCAAAATAGTTGAATATTTGGTGAATAGTGAAATATGAAAATTTACAGAATAAGCTAAAAACATGAATATTTGAGCAATAAATGATGTATTAATGTTGTAATAAACCATTGGTTCAAACTATCTTAAACCATTTACTATATTTATTCATATGAATCATCAATATTGATAGTCTTGATCTAAAATAATAAACAAATGAATAAAAAAACACCCCTCTCCTCCCTTATAAATACGACCCCTATCACCTCTTCTCCGCACACCTTCTAAGACTTATAGCTTGTCTAAATTATGCCCAATTACCTTACCAATACTCTTCCCCATATCCAATATCTTTTGGTCTTGACAAAATACGAAACCCAAGTTCCTTAAGGAGGTTCTCAAGGAGACGACTTTCAAGAGGTAAAATCCTCAATTATTCTCTTTTAATTTCTTTTCTTTCCTTACCCTATCCTCCCCTCCCATATCCAAAGAAGCATGATAACTCTAGTTTATATATATATATTGGGATGTTATTTTTTTAATGGAATATACATTATTTAATCTCTTCTCTTCTCCTTTTATTCTAAAAATGAAAACATCGTCCATGATATATCGATTCACCACCTTTGAGGATGACTGATTTTTTTTTCTATTACCACCTTCAAGGCAGGTAAAAAAACAACTATTATGGTTAAAACAAATTTTAATATGTATATTATAATTTTTTAATTTTTTATAACTAATTTATATACCTAATATTAAATAAAATGAAACTTGTTCATGATGGTTAGAAAACCCGCCAAAATAAACTAAACATTTATCATTAATATTTTATCAAATGAATTATCCTCATACCATAAAACGAAATGATAGATGAGAAAATTTAAATTTTTTAATCTAATTAATACTAATTAATTTCACTTCTATAGAATTATTCTCATTTGAAAATAACTTCCATAATTATACATAACTAAACTAACCATGAATCCATGAAAACGAACGCTTACAAAACAAAAAATTGAACCATATAACCCATAAATATGGAAATAAATAAACTTAAAAATTATAATAAATCAAATAAATTTATAATAATTTCTAAATTATGTAATTAATGAATCTAATTTGATTATCTAGGACATTAAGTTCACGTTTAGAATGCATTTAGACATAAGGTAAGGGGATTCTCAAACCAAACTCCATATCTTTGGATTATTCCTATTCTATGCCAAATTTTAGTGAAAATATTATTTTAATATTATTAAAATATAATTTCATTGATCTTAAATTTTATTTTTTGGGTTATAAATTTTTCCAATATGATTTTTAAGATGAATACAACGATTTTCCTAAATAAATATTCTTTCCAAGACACATCTTGACTCCTCTTGAGTTATTTATTCTTCACTAAAAAATGTTTATTCTTATACCAAATATGTTATTTTCCATTTTAAATTTGGTAAAAAAAGTTTATTCATGAAATCATTATTGATTAAATACTTTTGAAACCCATTCCTTTACATGTGTTACTTCATGAATTTGATAAATATACATTCTATGTGGCATGCATGATTATGTAAATGTTATGATGTGACAGGTGGGCCGTAAATCATATATACCTCCAATGAATTGGGTAATGTGATGTATCTCATGATATAATGTGTATTATTCATGAAAATGATTCTATCCTTGTTCACAATGATGATGTTATGATTGTACACATATGTTATGCAAGAAAATGATGCTAGCTCTGTTCACAACTGTGTGTGGTATTTGACCACTATGAGACGATGTCTCATTTTTATGCATTGCCATATTCCATGCCTTTATATAATTTTTCCCCTCATGATCATGATGATGATACTATACTTATGATATGATTATTATGTTTATTCTCTCCCATGTTATAATGATTCATGTCCCTTATTCATTATCTTAATGGGCTTTTAGCTCACCCCTTTGATGTACATCCTCAAGTGATTACATGTACTAAGGAGAATAAAATCTTTAGAATAAAAAGAGGAAGGATTTTAAATAAATTTTTATGTTTTATTATGAACAAGTCATGTATGTGCCTAATTTTCCCAAGACAGTAAACTTTTGATCATGGATTGTAACAATATTATGTTTTTTATCATAAAAATGATGTAATAGTCTTGTAAGAAAAAGTAGTCTTACTATATCTTTTATGTCATAGAGTGTAATTCATTAATCAATTAAATTCAAGTCATCAATGAGAATCAGTCCAAGTACCTACATGATGTCAACCATTAATGTCAGGAGAACAGTTTTAGAAACAAAGACATGCATAACCTTGGTGGTTCCTAGAGTATTATTCAAGCCCAACCTAAATATATGGAGTCTCAATACAAAATCCCAAATCATAATATTATTTATATTTACCAAGGTTCATCATCATTAACCTTTTAATGCATAACAATAATAAAGGTGTTCCATTTCAAAAAACATTTTTCACATGGTCTAACATACTCAACAAATTTCCACTCCTTTACACAATTCAACCATTTCATCCTTTATTCATATCTCATATCTATAAATTGTTCTTTACAAAAATTTAACAATTTAAACATTCCCCCTTTAACCATTTACCATTTCTTAATTTATCAATTCATAAACTATTTAATCCCCAAGTTAATCCAAACAACCCCTTATTCTATACTAACAATCAAAGAAACAATCCTAATAGGTTTAAACTCATAAACCCTTTATTCCATCATTTACAACCCATTTTACCATTTATAAGAGATCAACACAACCCATGGGTGGCCATTGGCCCCATCTCATAGTCATTAAGGGTCTTGACGGGAACCTTGAAGGGCCCAAAACATCAATTAAAAGCCCAAAATATTTTTTATAAATAAGGAATCAAATGAACAGTACATCAATTCAATGGAACATGCCATGTACACATGAACAATATCAAGACTATGGGAATAACTTGTAGACCACCAACCTTATTCTTGTAGATAAAAAATCATCCAACCTCAACCTTTTACTCATGATAAAACAAATAAAACCATCAAAGAGAAAAACACCTTATAAATAGGGTTCATGATACTTAAAAGATGAGGATAAACCAAGTAGTGAATCCTCCAAAAAAACAAGAAGCAATAGACTAGCAAACTTAATCAAGGCTTCAAATCATAATAAATATCACTTCAAATTCCCTAGAATCGAAGGAGATCCACCCTTGGGAGAGGAGGTAGAATTTGGTTTATACCTTAGGATTATATGAGTGAAATGAAGGGGAAAATCATGGGATATAGATATACGATTGGGAGAGAAAATTGTAAAATTTTCACTTTTAATGAGGTTAACATTTTGGTCACACGGTTTAGAAAACCGTGCTCCAACCGTGAAACCTTCTCTATCCATGGAGAACTCAAGCTACACAGTCTCATGGGCCACCCAAATGGTTTAAAAAACTATATGAAAGATATGAGAATGGGTTAGAACCAAACCTTTAAGGTTTATAGGCCACCTCTCATGGTTTTCATAACTGTGCTTATCCCAGAGTCGTGCCACATGGTTATAGTGAATGGTTAGCACTAATCATGATATAAATGTGTGATATTCATTATAAGCTCCATTTTCTACCTTTTTCCAAGTCCCTAACCCCTGATATGATCCTAAGACCTTTTATACTCTCAATAAGCATTCCAAAAGACATTAAATGAAGTTTAACCAAAATCAAAATAGCAACATACCTCATCAATGCGCCAGGATCATACAATATCACCACTATATAATAAATCATCCTCAAGATGCACTCCCCAACATCACTAAGCCTCAAAGGTAAAAATATCGAGGCACTAAGACCACATATCAGCTTTTGTCTCCCATGTTTCCTTTTGAAAAAGACCATTTTTCCACAACACTTGGACCAATGGCACGATCTTACCTCAAAGAATTTTCTCTCTATGATACACAACACAAATAAGATGCTCTTGAAAGGATGTATCTGTCTTAATCACAAAATCATCAATATAAATCACATGAGAAGGGTCAAGGTGATACTACTGGAGTTGTAACACATGAAGTAAATTGTGCATAACTCTATATAATAGTGAAAGAACCAATCAACATTCCACCAGAACGATCCCCTCCATAATATCAAACTACCTAACATATATGGGTACTAACTTTTCCTACTTCCAAATATAAAAGTGGCCCAATATTAGCGACACTAAAAGGAATACATAGTCACCCACTATAAGATAAATTGTTTTACAATGTCAATCAGTGTAAAAAATCTATATAATCTAGGCCACAACCATATGCTTCTCGATCAACTAAACTTGCTCTGACATCTTCTTCATGAGACTCGGTCCCAAAAACTCTGATCGTACCAATTCCATCCAACACAAAGGTGATATTCATGGGATACTATAGAGTTCCTCATATGGTGAAATCTAAATAGTTTTCTAAAAACTATTATTATAGGAGAACTCAACCATCACTAAGTGCTTCTCCCAAGTTACACCAAAATCTATGACCCATGCTCTCAACAGGTCCTCTAATACCTGGATAGTATGTTTGATTGTCCATTCATCTTTGGGTGGCATGACATAATAAAAAACAACTGAGTAATGAGAACATTACACAACCATTTCTAGAAGTGTAAAGTAAAATATGAATCATTATCTGAAATAATAATCAGAGGTACCACATGAAAATGTACTATCTCTCAAACATACAAGTAACACAATTGTTCTATGGTGAAAGTCTTATGAATTGGTAAGAAATGTTCCACATTTTTCATTCAATCCACAATAACCCTAACCAAAGCACTCTTTCAAGGAGTCCTCAATATAATAACCTTGAAATCCATGGTAACATCATTTCACTTCAATTATATAATAGGAGTTGGTTATAAAAGACTAGTGGGATGCTGATGCTCATCCTTCACCTGATGAAAGGTATATCATCACGTCAAAAAACCTAAAAATTCATTCTTTATTCCTAGAAACCAATACTATCTATGAAGATCATGATATATTTTGGTAAAACTAGGGTGCATATCCAACTTTGAAGCATGGAACTCATGCATCATCTCCTCCCATATACAAGTAGGCATGTAGACCCGACCATGAAAATGAATAATCTCGTCATCATAAATAGTCCAATCAAGAGGTAACTCACCAAAATTAAAGATTTATATCAACTCTAGGCACTCTGGATCCTTATATTACCTCATCCTCACCTGTTTTAGAAGATAGGGTACAACAGATAGACATGAGGGCCATCTGTTCCAGCTCTTCGTAAACACTTATATGTATCTCAGCGAAAGGCCATCACCTTCCACTCATAACATGACTCTTGAACCACATGAGTTTGTGTATTCCATCTCAAATCATTAGAAATATTTTTCCCTTCCCCATTATATAATCTAACTCTAAGTAATAAGATTAAATATGCACAACCCATCTTTACTATGGGAGATTCAAATCACACTGTGAAAATATGTAGTTTAGGCTCTTATGGTTGGTATAAATAGTAGACCTCTCACCCAGGAGATAATTCTGCCAAAATTTTAAGGTTTATACTAACAAAGAAATCCTGAGATCATGTGTAGGATAGTTCCATTAATATGGCCTCAACTGCCATGATCCATACTCCATAACTCGATCTCCTTACATCAACACTACCCCAAGTTCAATCCTAGATGCATCAAAATAAATAGTATACTCATTAACCAATTTGGATAAGATCAGAATTGGTGTTTTGGTTAAACACCTCTTTAGTTCCTAGAAATAATTCCCACATAATTTGAAAAACTAAAATTTTATGCCCTTAATGGTCAGACCTGAGAGTGGAACCGACAAGCACAAAAATTACTCAATGAATCTTCAGAAATTACCCTAAAAACCTAAAAATATTTAGATATCAAAAACATTATTGGGATTATCCCATGAAAAAACAACTCAATACTTCTTAGGGTCCACTTACATTCCTTCTTTGGAGATGGTGCGACTTAATAAATGTACCTTTTCGATCAAAAAATGACACTTACACATATTAGTGTATAACTGATTATCTCTCAGTGTACTCAAGATGATGTCAAGATATTTGAAATGATCATCTCAAGTTTGAGAGTATAGTAAGATTTCATCAACAAGTGAAACCAAAAATTGATCCATGTACGGGTGAAATATTCAGTTAATTGGGGTCATGAACACAACAAAAGAGTTCTTCATCCCAAATAGCATCACGATGAACTCATACAAGACATATCTACTTTGGAAAGCAATCTATGGTATATCATAAGGCCTCACCCTTTTCTTATGAAACCATGATCTCAAATCAATCTTGGATAATACACCAAAACCCCTCATGTGGTAAAAAATATCATCAATATGCGGAATAATATATAAGTTATTGATTATCATCCATTTTAAATTTTATTAATCAACACATATGCACAATGTATTGTCAGTCTTCTTGGAAAATAAAACCCCAGATCCCTAGGGTGACTGGACTGTATGAACCCATTAGTCTCTTACTCCTCCAGCCAAGTCTTAAGATCTTGAATCTATAATAAAATCATTTGATAAGGTGGAATGAAAATAGGATTAGCTCCATACATTATCTAAATTATTAACCCAACTTATCTGTTAGGTGGAAACTCTGAATAATCCTCAGGAAAAAAATTCTAAAACTAATCCACTATGGGAGGGAACACATCCTTCTCTACAGGTGTAGGTTGAACTGTAAGAAATTGACATGTACCTCTACCTTGAGCTCCCATTTGAGTCCCAAGTGTTACACTACTCTACTGATATAACCATTCATATCCCAAAGTACCTCTTCCCCACCTTGACTAAAACAAATAGTATAAATCCAACTACAGAACTAATATGAGGTAGAATATCCCCTTCCAGTGATGTGCATCGTCCTAGGTCCACCATCACTACCCATCTATCAAGGGTTCTTTAAGAACCAATGTATGTTTCCCATACTTCCAAAATCTCAACACTCTACTAGGAGTCGAGGAAACTTACCTCGCATGCGACCAAGTCTTTTTCATTGATATCATAACAATTTATCACTACCCTGAGAGGCCGATCATATCCCTTGACTACTCTACTCTCCACCACCTTGGTGAAACTTATCATAAAGAAAATTATTACTATCATAGTAAGTACCATTAGATCACAAAGATAAAACCATATATCCACCACTAGAAGCCACTTTCATGTTCCTCTTAAAAATGAGATCATGATTTTCCACCTGATTAAACTTCTTCAAATGGAAGATATTCACAAGTGGATGATCTCACATCTAAGTCTATCTCGAAAACAATTATCTCTATTTTTCTTATATCTTATAAATTTATGGGAGAAATTATATAGGTTAGTGAAGTGGCCAACATAATCTAGCACTAAAATATTCCTATCAGTCAAATGCATGAACTCTACAACTTTCTCTTGTCCCAAAGTTTCTAGGTAAAAATACTCCAAGAAATTATCTTGTATTTCTTTCCAATCCATTCCATCTAGCTGCTCATCCTGAACTTGAAATATCCCACCAACGCTTCACTGGAATGTACAACATATAAGCTACCAACTTAACTCTTATCTATGGAGGAGTATCCAAGTGATCCAGAATAATTTGGATAAACTCAATCTATAACTCAGCTGCCTCAATCCCACCCACTATAGTGAATGTCAGAGGATACTAAAAATAGAACTACTTAGTCAATTAAAACATACTCAACACATCCCATAATGGATCTCTCTCCATAAACTACATGAAGGGGGAAAAATTCTCATGGAGCTTCGCTTCCACCCTATCACTCAAAACTGAAGGGGGATTTTTTTCCACCATCATAGGAACATTAAAAGTAATGCACTCATTTCCATCCACCAACATATTTCATCATGGTGGAATACATATAAAATTCCAAAGGGATGATGCATCCATTACCTATACCCATGTGGAAGTGGGAGAACATCACCATGGACTTTGTCACTAGTCTCCCAAAAACATATAAAGAAAAAAAATGCAATATGGGTAGTAGTGGATCGACTCACCAAGATATCCCAATTAATTTCTATTCGGGATGATTTCTCGCTTGAAAAACTTGCCAAGATATATGTCAAGGAATTGCTGAGGCTGTATGGGGTTCCACTTTTGGTCGTATTTGATTATGACCCAAGGTTAACATCTAAGTTATAGAGAAGTATTCAACATGATTTGAGTGCTAAATTGAATTTCATCATGACCTATCACCCTAAAAATGATGGCCAATCTAAAAATACTATTCAGATGCTCAAGGACATGATAAGAGCCTACTCAATGAAATTCAAATAAGGATGTGATTATCATATACCATTGGTTGAGTTCTCATATAATAATAGTTTGAACTCAAGTTTTTAGATGGATCCATATGAGGCTCTGTATGGGAAGTGATGTAGAAATCCAACCTATTGGGATGAAGTTGGTGAACTAAAGCTACTTGTACAAGACCTTGTTCAAGAGATGACAGATAAGGTTCATGTCATCCAAAAACACAAAAAAGTTACTCAGATTTGAAAAAGGAATTATGATAACATCCACTAAAGGGACTCGGAGTTTGTAGATGGATACACAATTTTTCATGAAATATCACCATGGAAGAGAGTCATGCAGTTTGGAAATAAAGGAAATCTTAGCCATGGGCACGTTAACCCCTTTGAGATCCTTGATAGAATAGGATAAATGACCTATCATTTTGCACTTACACAAAATATGGATCAATTTAATGACATTTTTCATGCATATATTTTAAGAAAGTATATACCTAACCCCTCACATGTATGAAATCTATAGGTGGTACATATGGAGAACAACCTTTTTATATGAGGAGAAACCAATAAAGATCCTAGACCATGGATATAAAGTCATATGAACTAAGATGAATCACCTTTTAAATAATTATATGAACATAAATTTACTATATTTAGTTATAGGAATCATCAATATTGATAGTCTTGAGCCAAAATAATAAACAAATGAATAAACAATACCCCTCTCCTCCCCTATAAATACCACCCCTACCACCTCTTCTCCGCACACCTTAGAAGTTATATAACTTGTCTAAATTATTCCCAATTACCTTACCAATACTCTTCCCCATGTCCAAGATCTTTTGGTTTTAACAAAAGACCAAACCCAAGTTCCTTAAGGAGGTTCTCAAGGAGACGACATTCAAGAGGTAAAATCCTCAATTCTTCACTTTTAATTTCTTTTCTTTCTTTATCCTATCCTCACCTACCTTATCCAAATTAGAATGATAACTCCAGTATTATATATATATATATATAATGAGATGTTATTTTTTTAATGGAATATCCATCATTAAATCTCTTCTCTTTTCCTTTTATTCTAAAAATGAAAACAACATCCGTGATATGTGAATTCACTACCTTCATGGATGATGGGTTTTTTTTCCATTAATTCCTTTAGGGCTAGTCAAAAAACCATTATTATGGTTAAAAAAGATTTTAATATGTATATTATAAATTTTTTAATGTTCTATAACTATTTTATATACCTAATATTAAATAAAATGAAACTAGTTCATGATGGTCGGAAAACCCACCAAAATAAACTAAACATTTATCATTAATATTTTATCAAAATAATTATCCTCATACCATAAAACCAAATGATATATGAGACTATTTAAATTCTGTAAGTGAATTAATACCATGTAATTTCACTTCTGGAGAAGTCTTCCCATTTAAAAATAACTTCCATAAATATACATAACTAAAATGACCATGAAACCATGAAAATGAACACTCCCAGAACAAAAACAAAATTGGACTATATAACTCATAAAAATGTCCATAAATGAAATTAAAAAAAATTATAATAAATCCAATAAATGTATAATAATTTATAAATTAATTAATTAATTAATCTAATTTGATTATATAGGACATTAAGTGCAAGTACAAAATGCATTTAGACATAAGGTAAGGGGATTCTCAAACCAAACACCCTCTTTGGGTTATTCCTATTTCATGCCAAATTTTAGTGTGGATATTCATTTAATATTATTCAAATATAATTTAATTGCTCTTACATTTTATTTTTTTGGGTTATACCTATTTCCAATATGATTTTTAATATGAATACAAAGATTTTATAAAATAACTCTTCTATACAAGACACATCTTGACTCCTCTTTAGTTATTTATTCTTTGCTAAAAAATGATGATTCTTATACCAAATATTTTCTTTTACATTTTAAATTTGGGGGAAAATGTTTATTCAAGAAATCATGATTGATTAAATCCTTATGAAACCCATTCCTTTACATGTGTTACTTCATGAATTTGATAGATATACATTCTATGTGGCATGCATGATTATGTAAATGTTATGATGTGATGGGTGGGCCCAAAATCATATATCCCTCCAATGAATTGGGTAATGTGATTTATATCATGATAAAATGTGTATTATTCATGAACATGATGATAGATTTGTTCAAAATGATGATGTTATGATTATGCAAAAATGTTATGCAAGAAAATGATAATAGATTTATTCACAGCTATGTGTGGTATTTGACCTCTATGACATGATTTTTCATTTTTATGCATTGCCACATTCCATGCCTTTATATAATGTTTCCCTCATGATCACTATGATGATACTATACTTATGAAATGATGATTATGTTTATTATCACCCATATTATAATGATTCATGTCCCTTATTCATTATATTACTAGGCTTTTAGATCACCCCTTTGATGTATATCCTCAGGTGATTACATGTACTAAGGAGAATAAAATCTTTAGAAAAAAAAGAAGAAGGATTTTAAATAAATATCTATGTTTTATTATGAACAAGTCATGTATGTGCCTAATTTTACCAAGACACTAAACCTTTGATCCTGGATTGTAACTATATTTTTTTTATCATAAAAATGATGTAATAGTCATGTAAGAAAAAGTAGGGTCACTATATCTTTTAAGTCAAAGAGGGGAATTCATTAATCAATTAAATTCAAGGCATCAAGGAGAATCAATCCAAGTACCTACATGATGTCAACCATTAGTGTTAGGAGAACCGATTTATCAATAAAGACATGCATAACCTTGGTGGTTCCAAGAGAATTAGTCAAGCGCAACCTAAATATTTGGAGTCTCAATCCAAAATCCCAAACCATACCATTATTAACATTTACCAAGGTTCATCATCATTGAAATTTTAATGAATAATAATAAAAAAGGTGTTCCATTTAAACAAAAATTATTCACTATGGTATAACATACTCCACAAATTTTGACTCCATTACACAATTCAACAATTTCTTCCTTTATTCATATCTCATATCTATAAAATATTCTTTAAAACCATTTAATAATTTAAATATTCCCCCTTTAACCATTTACCATTTCTTTCATTATCAATTCATAAACCATTTAATCCCCAAGTTAATCTAAATCCTCCAATAAAACAGAAATAAATAGACTAGTAGACTTACTCAAGGATTTAAATTGTAATAAACATCTCTTCAAATGCCCTAGAATAGAAGGAGATCCTCCCTTGGGAGAGGAGGTAGAATTTGTTTTATACCTTAGGATTCTATGAGTGAAATGAGGGGGAAATGGGAGATAGATATACTATTGGGAGAGAAAAATGGTAAAATTTTAACTTTTAATGAGGTGTAAATTTTGGTCACATAGTTTGAAAAACCGTGCTCCAACCGTGCAACCTTCCATATCCATGGAGAACTAAAGCCATGCGGTCTCATGGGCCACCTGAATGGTTTGAAAAACTATGTGCAAGCTATGAGAATGGATTATGACCAATCCATTAAGGTTTCCAAGTTGCCTCGCATGGTTTTACCAACTATTCTTATCCCTGAGTCATGCCATATGGTCATGGTGAATGGTTAGCATTAATCTTGAGATAAATGTGCGCTATTCATTTTAAGAAACATTTACTACCTTTTTCCAAGTACCTAACCCCCAAGATGATCCTAAGACCTTTTCTACTCTTAAGAAGAATTACAAAAGGAATTAAATGAAGTTTAACCAAAATAAAAAATAGAAACATACCTCATCAATGGGCCAGGATCATACAATCTCACAACCATATAACAACACATCCTCAAGATGCCCTCCCCAATGTCACTAAGACTCAAAGGTAAAAAGGTTGGGCCATTGGGACCGCATAACAGATTTCCTCTCCCAATATCTATTCTTCTACAACACTTGGACCAATAACATAATCTTACCTCAAATAATTTTCTCTCTACAATCCACAACAGGAATCAGACGCTCTTGAAAGGAAACATCAGTCTCAAGCACAACATCATAAATATAAATTACATGAGATGGGTCAAAGTGATACTAGTATAGTTTTAACTCATGAAAATAATTGTTCATAACGCTATACCATATTGAAAGAACCATTCAATATTCCACCAGAATGATCCCCTCCATAATCTCAAACGACCCGACACACCTAGGTGCCAACTTTCCTTGCTTCCAAATCTAATAGTGACCCAATATTGGAGACACTCAAAGGAACAAATAGTAACCAACTATAAACTCAATAGGTTGAAAATTTCGATCAATGTATAAATTATTTCTACTCTATGCCACAACCATATGCTTTTGGATCAACTAGACTTGGTCTGACGCCTTCTTCATGATAATTGGTCCCAATAACTCTGATAGTACCACTTCCATCTAGTAAAAAGGTGATATTCATGGAATACTATAGAGTTCCTCATATGGTTCCATCTAAATAGTGTTCTGATAACTATTTTTATTGGATAACTCAACCATAGCTAAGTGCTTGTCCCAAGTTACACCAAAATCTTTGACTCACGCTCTTAGCACATGACCTGGATAGTAAATTTTGATTGTAAATTCATCTTTGGGTGGAATGATATAATAAAAACAAATAATTACTAAGAAACTTACACAACCATTTCTATAATCATGAAGTAAAATGCGGATCATTATCTAAAATAATAATTAGAGTTACCCCATGAAATTTTACTATCTCTCGAACATACAAGTAACACAATTGGACTATGGTGAAATTCTTCTAAATTGGTAAAAAATGGGCAACATTTTTCAATCAATCCACAATCACCCTTATCAAATAACTCTTCAGAGGAGTTATGGATAGAACCACCATGAAATCCATAGTAAAATCATTCCAATTCTATTATATAATAGGAATTGTCTATAAAAGACTAGTGGGATGATAATGCTCGGCCTTCACCTGATTAAAGGTGTATCATCATGTCACAAAACCTGATAATTCCTTCTTCATTCCTAGACACCAATACTATCTATGAATATCATGGTAAATTTTAGTAAAAATAGGGTGAGACTCCAAATTTGAAGCATGGAACTAATGCATTAGATCCTCCCGCATACAAGTAGGCATGCAGACCCAACCATGAACATGAATAATCTCATCATTATAAATAGTCTAGTCTGGAGGTAACTCCCCACCATTAAATATTTACCTAAACTCTAGGAACTCTAGATCCTCATATTTCCTCCTCCTAACTCGGTCCAAAAGAGAGGGTACAACAGATAAAGACATGAGGGTCATCTGTTCCAGCTCCTCGTAAACACTTATATGTACCTCTGCAAAAGGCCATCACCTTCAACTCATAACTTGACTCTTGAACCACCTGAGTTTGTGTCTTCCATATCAAATAATTAGAAATATTTTTTCCTTAACCATTATATAATATACCTCCAAGTTTAAGGATTACATATAATCAACCCATCTCTACTGTTGGAGATTCATATCACACTGTGAAAATATGTAGTTTGGTATCTTATGGTTGGTATAAATAGTAAACCTCTCACCCATGAGATAATTCCACCAACATTTTAAGGTTTAGACTACCACATATAACTTGAGATCATGTGTAGGATAGTTCCATTAATGTGGCCTCAAATTCCATGATCCATACTCCATGAATTGATCTTCTTGCATCAAAAATACCCCAAGTCCAATCATAGATGCATAAAAATAAAGAGTATACCTCTTACCTGATTTGGATAAGATTAGAATTGGTGTTGTGGTCAAATGCCTCTTCGGTTCCAAAAAATAATTCTCACATACTTCAAAAGACTCAAAATTTATGCCCTTCACGGTCAGGCTTGAGAGTGGAGCCAGAAAGCGCGAAAATTAGTCAATGAACCTTCAAAAATTACCCTCTAAACCTAAAAAAATTTAGATATCAAAAATATTATTGGGATTATCCCAAGAAAAAACCACTCAGGACTTCTTAGGGTCCACTGAAATTCCTTCATCAAAGATGATGTGACCTAAGAAATGCACATTTTCGATACAGAAATGACACTTACACATCTTGGTGTATAACTAATTATCTATAAATGTACTCAAGATGATGTCAATATGTTTTACATGATAATATAAAGTTTGAGAGTATAATAATATTTCACCAACAAAGGAAACCACAAATTGATCCATGTACGGGTGAAAGATTCGGTTCATTGTGGTCCTGAAAATAACAGAAGAGTTCTTCAGCCCAAAAAACATCATAATGAACTCATACAAGTTGTATCTTCTTTGGAAAGCACTCTATCGTATATCAGAAGTCCTCACTCTTTACTTATGAAAACCTGATCTCAAATCAATCTTGGATAATTTGACAAAACACCTCATCTGGTCAGAAAGATCATCAATATGTGGAAGAGTATACCAGTTCTTGATTATCATTTAGTTTAACTTTCATTAATCAACAAATATGCATAACGTTTCTTGAAAAATAGAACCAGGGATCCCCACAATGACTATAATGAATAAACCCATTAGTCTCCTACTCCTCTAGACGAGTCTTAAGTTCTTGAATCTCTAATGAAATAATTTGATAAGGTGGAATGAAAATTGGATTATCTCTATACATCATCTATATTATTAACCCAACTTATCTCTTAGGTGGAAACCCTGAATACTCATAAGGAAAAACGTTCTGAAACTGATCCACTTTGGGAGGGAACACATCCTACTCCACTCTCCCACCATCTAGCATAAAACTTGCAATACAGGCTGTGATCTTACCAAGATATTGAAAAACTAGATTTATAAGGTCTACATGAATATCCCATTCTCTCTAATGAACATAGATGTCAACCTTATGTGATGTGAAAGTCACCCTCCTATGGTAAAAATCAATGTTAGATTTATATGAGGTTTATATGAACATAGATTTCACCCTACTATGGTCAATACCCAGTATCTAGTCTAATATTACCATCTTAAACATGAACAAATACCAAAGAAAAAAGTACTCACCAACCCTTAAAAAGAATGGTTCCCTCTCATTGAACCCCCAAAGACATGTCAATTGATTTAACTCTACACAATAACTCCAATAACATACACAAATAGTTAAAAAAACAATAAGATATAAAATAATTTGAATCTCCTGTGTCAAATAAATAATTGAAAGAAAAAAAATCTATATGAATCGTACCTCAGCCAGTCGATGGCCTGACCTCGCTACCAACGGGTGCATGTTGAACTACAATAAATTGACATGTACCTCTACCTTGAGATCCTCTCTAAGTCCCAAATATTACAATATTCTACTGATATAACCATTCCTATCCCAAAATACCTCTTTGTAATGTCCCAATTCTGGAAACCACCCAGAGGTGCCCCGTACCCGGTTGGTCACATGGCCTCAAGTGCATTTCCCTGAATGCCAGAGGCTGCCAACTAGCAGCGAGGGACTTGGGTGTGATATTGGGGAAACTATGCCCTCATTGGCAGAGTAACATAGTGGAAATAAATAGATATACAATAGCGAAAGCAGTATAATATTATACAACAGTAAACAACAGAAGACTAGAAGTAATAAAAAACTGGAGCACATATATAAATATGATGCATGGTACATATGTCTAGGAAAATAGCCAAACAAATCACAATGGTGGAATACATCAAAAAACCAAAGTACAAAATAATATAGATAAACTCCTCAGCATCACAAGCCTTAGCTTGGTCCCATGCTCTCCAGCTCCACAACAGTCAAGTACCTGAAGTAGAAGGGAGCTTGCCCTTATCTATACCTATAATAATATAATCAGTTTGGGCCCAAAAGCATGGCCCAAATAGGGTGTGAGACTAAATACTAATAGGAAACCACCCAAAGATCTATGCCTAATAGTCAATGAATATATGGCAGGAAATAAGTAAAAAGAGCAGTAAACAAGGAAGTACTCAGTAGTAAACATCCCTATAGTTCAAGCTTTCAATTTTACATATCAAGTAAGCATCTAATCAAAGCAGGTAACCCTCTGGGAAGTACACACATCCTATCCCCTCTAGTTCAATTTATAAGGATATAACAAAGACTCTCTGAGGAAGAACTCACTGTAATGCCCTGACCCTAGATTCCCAGGGTTGGTGCATTATTTTAATACATTGGAATGATTATAAGGAATCAAGTCCCGAAAGACCGATCAGTTTAGTAGTCTTGGAAAATAGATTACATACATGAACATTACATCACAATTTCTAACATACAACACAAAAAAATTAATCCTTTGAGAATGCCATTGTTCCATTAGCTTAACCCTGCATCTCAAACATAAAAAACTTCTTGGGATCCTAGGAAAATAAAACATAAGAAAGGGCTGAGCTCAGATGCTCAATAAGGGTAAATAATTTAGCGGAAGCTATAACATTTTAAGGAAAGATGTGTAATAAAATAACAATAGCCTTTTAAACATAAACTTGAACATAATATGGAAAAAATAAATCAAAAATTACCATATAAACATGCACATGGATATTATACTAGTTGAATAATCACATGTAATAACTAATTTCATAATAAGGGAATGTATAGTACCCGACTTTAATTTCTCTATCAAGGTCTCATGCTAGGACCTATGGACTAACTGTAACCATACCCAAACCTGGAGAGCCTCTATAACCGAACTCCATCCCGGAGAGCCTATGTAACCGGACTCCCACTCGGAGAGCCTCTGTAACCGGACTCCAACCTGGAGGGCTTAATTTTACCAGTCCCCAACCCAGAACATACTATTACAATACATTCATTATAAGAAAAGGTTGAAATATACCATAAACATTCGTATTAAAACTATCATATGAAATTTCAATACTTTATCCATAAACCGTGAATGGTATAAAAATAACACATACACAGTCAAACATATCACAAAACATTCAATAAAATATGGAAGATTTGTATCATAATAAATCAAATTCAAATAAGTTTAAAATCCATTAAAGGATGTTGACATAGATGAAAATGATCAGTAAAATACTTTGAGAGAAATACCCATTTTTCATGAAATCGTTAAAAATTCTCACAATTTATAAAGGTAGTCATTTAAAAGGTATTTTTTTGAATCAAAGTGTCCCATACCACTTTGAAACTTTTTAAAAGAATTATCATTTCAAAACAATCATGTCCATATAAATAAATCCTTAAAACCATTTTAAAAACATGGACATTAATGAGAAAGGTTTAGAAAAATAAATCTTTTAAAAAATTTAAAATGATGTTTTAGTAAAAGAGTACCTTAAAAATAATCCCTTTGAAAATTATTTTACGAAACATGGACATGTATAATAAATATGTCCCAGTAAAAACTTACACATAAAAAATCTCAAATAATAATGAGATTGAGGAATTAACCCTTACCAATTTGGTAACTTATGAAACATACACCCCATGAAAGAAGTACCATACAATGAAGATGTAAATAAAAATAAATTAAAGTGTATTACAAAAAGAATACAATTATGGGTAGTAAATACACCACATAAAAGGAAATAGTGGCAATATATCATGAATCTCACGGGAATAAGGAGTGAGATGAAAACCCCTTACCTTGCACTTTCCTTTGGTCGAGGGTATGTTTAACCTCCTGTATAATGAACATTGTATGTTATTAGATTACACCAAAACCATATTCATATTTATTATATCATACATGATTCATTTATGACTTTATACTACCCATTTAATAACTATTTTCATGTTAAATTAACATTTTGGGTAATAATCGCTTTCTTTATCGTACATATTTTAACTTGTTATTCTTGATCGTATCATTTAGATCATGATTTAAATACTTCAAAAATACAAAACTTGATTCATATATCATATATATTTAGAATATAAATATTTATAATTGATAGATATATGAAATGGAAAACACCGTTTATGGAGATGGTAGGCCGTACGTACGCATAAACATTGTTTCTGTTTTCATATCGTATTAAACGGAAGTAAGTGAATAAGATATATGTAAGTACATAAACACACACACACACATATAGACATTATAATTATTATTTAATATATTTCATACTTATTAGTAATATATATTTTTATAATCATCGATGAATGATGAACGTGGAAATGAATCTCATCACATCGTGGAGACGGTAATCCGTACATACACACGAGCAACAATATCATTTCCTTAAAGGTGTAGAATTTGATGGTTTATTAATTTTATAGATACATTATCGTATTATTTTCATTATTTATATACATATTACTCATCATTATATCCATCCAAATAACATAGTGTTGAATAACAAATTACACCACGACGTGGAGACGGTAAGCCGTACGTACGCACGCATGGTGACATTATGATTCATAAGATGGATAGAATAATGAATATGGTTATTAAATATTTATAATAACATCATAGTATATATAAGGTACTGGATTTATTATTTTGGTATGGTAATAACAAAGAAAGAGTATGTGGAAGAATAAAAGAACTTGAAATTGGGTGGTGAAATCATTAACTCTTCTTCGGGTTCTTCCTTTTGATTTGATCAAAAGGGATACTTAGGTTGGATTTTTGACCAAAGGAAGGCCTCTAGGATGAATTTATTATAGTTGGTAGGATATTTGGGCAGGTTTTGGCCGATCCAAATGGATTTGGAGGTGTGAATTTGAGAGAAGGGGAAGTGCCCTTTTATAAGAGGGGTGAGGGGCACCTTATGAAAAACTTAAAATATTATTTTTATAATAAATTAGTTTTCGGTTTATAATGGATCCAAAATGAATTATTTAAAGTATAAGGTGGGTATGGGTCTAAATACACTCAACCAATAGGTTTTAGACAGGTTTGGGTCACCATATTAACATTATCTTTTAGATTTAACTCTTAGTTAAATAGTTTGACATTTACCATGTCTCTTTGTATTTTTATACTCTATGTTTAATAAACTTACTATAAACTTCCACGAGAACCCCAATTGGTTAATTAATGACATATATAATAGTATTTAATCCCTTTTTACAAACCTTAGATTTTTAGGAAGATAATACCGATTAATAATATAATTTTTAAAAAAAAAACTCTTTTTTGTCAATTTTGACACTATTTGGGATTTTGTTTTTTATAAATTCATAAAAGCATTATTAATTAGAAATAAAATTCATTTAATCAACCCTATTATGTAATATTAACCTATAAAATTATTTTAATTCATAAAAAGTCTCAAATTACATTTATTTGGGTATTTATAATATCAATTATTTTAATATTTCATTAATAGGGTAATTACAATATCATCATTGTGTCATAAATAATTTAAATTATTTAATGTCTAAAAATTATAAATAAAATACCATTATGTAGGAAATTTTTTTATATTTATAATGAATATTTATTTTCAGATTTATCCTATGTTTAACCCTATATTAAAAATGGTTTAGTTATTAAACTTTGCATTTAACACTTTTAACTCTTCTTTGAATTAAATAATAATAAATGTCCTAATCTAATCCAAGTGGACCTAAAGGATCAGATTTTATTAATAAGGTTATTTTTGGTCGAATTACACCTATACAATTGAATTAGGACATGTTTTAGGGTAATAATAATATCATTTTTACATTTAATTACCCTATTTACTTTTAACCGTGGTAAATAAAAGTCAAAAGTTACTATTCACCAAAAATTATTTTTATCTTATTGAACCACATTTTTACTTATTGATATCAGCCGTTTCTCTTGTATTTTTTAAATTCAATTCACAAAAGTGGTAAAATTGAGGTTTTTTCAAATTTGCAAATGCTCCAAGGAGGTGGGTGAAAGACGGTAAAATTTCAATAAATTTTATATGTATCTAAACTTATTATAAAATGACTCCAATGAATTAAATTAAACTTATATAGGTATTATGTATCTATATTGACCTAAAATAAATTTAAATGAAATAAATAATTTTTTAAATGAAAAATCGGTTTTAACCAATAACGCAATGTTTTTCACTATTCATCAAAAATTGAAAGTTTTCAGAAACATACCAAAAATTCACCCTAAGCTAATTTTGATATTAAAAATTAAAAAATGAAGTCTATTTTAACAAATTTAAAACATATTAATTTTATTTATTAATTTAAAATTAATTCCCATTGTTAAAACCAAAAAGCTTATTTTTAAGAAATAATAACTATCAAAAGATTAACACTTGTTTATGTCTAATTTCAAAGTGAAATTACTTACAATGACCAGAATTGTATTAAATGGTAAAAATATAATCTATTTATACTTCCAAACCATTAAAATGTATAATTTAACACTATAAATTATTTTGAAAAAAAGTTGTTTTCAGTTAAAATATAGTATTTTTCACTATTCACCAAAATATGAAAGTTATTAGAAAAACAAAAAAATAATATTGAAACTAAACTCTTATGTAACAATTCTAAAGAAGAAGTTTATTTTTTCAAATTTAATATATAAAAGTTTCAAATATTGGATTTAAAAAGGGTTCTCCATTAAAAGGTGGTAAAATTGCATTTTTTGAAAAATATTTCTTTTATCTGAAAAAATGAATTTGTTCTTACATTATATCTAAGAAACTCATAATATGGATTCTAAAATTATAAGTATTATATAAAGTTCAAAATTTAGTTAATACTATTCATAACCACTTTTGAACGGCTATTTTGGTAAGTCATGGTGCGCTAGAACTCGCTGTTGCGTGTAGTGGAAGTTATTGGATTACTTTGAAGAAATAAAGTACTATGAAATCTTGGGGTGTTACATTCTTCCCTCTTTTAATAAATTGAGTCCTCATAATTTGAATTTATTTTTTGAAAATAAAAGGTTGAAAATAGAAAATACCTTTTTGGAAAAACCCACATCAGAAATTGGGTTAATAAAATTTAGTCTTAATAAGATGAAAATGGAAATGAAAGGCTCACCACCAAATTATGATCTCGATTAGGAGAACATTTGTGTAAATTAGAGACACATAATTGGAGGAAAAACATAAATATTTATAGGGAGTGATTGAGGTCATCAATCATAAAAAAGCGTAAAATTGAGGGTCTCAAATCCATCAATCTATGATGATTTGAAATACCATCGGTTCAACAAAACATAAGGTATTAGGATAACACATTTTTTGTTTTAAGATCCCTTCCCTAAAGTTTAATAATTAATTTACCCATATAATAAGAGGGATATATATATATATATATTCTTGAAATGTAGAGTTTCATACTTCAACTAATTCCTACCACACACTCATCTTTCACTCCAAAATATTTCAAAAAAAATTCTATTTATCCTAATAGTATAGGGTTCCAAAAATAATGAATTTATAATTCACCTATCAGATCCTTAAAAAGACTAGATTATACAATCTAGGGACTTCATGTAGTCCAGTGGTAGGTGATAAATCCCAATGGCACTATGGTTATGGGTTCGATTCCCGCAGATTTTTCTAACGCGACAGATTGTCACACGGTCTGCGTGTTGTCCTTTTTATAACAATCCAAAAATAACCTTAACAATAATATCCAATTTCAAACTTAATTCATTAAAACCTTTAGACTTATCCAAAATAATTCTATCCAAACTCACAATCCAAAATTTATAAGGAAGTTAAAAACAATTAAGATCCTTTTTTCCATGTAATAACATGTGAACACCTTCATAATGTATTATTTTAAAACATGGTAACACCCTGAATTACCATAAAAACTTATTTATTACATTCATGCTCCCTTATCCTTTATATAATACTGGATATATTCCTTATATCCAAAATTTTTAAATATTCCAACAATAATGAAATAAACAAACCATTAATCAGTTCCAAGATAGTCAAGAATATCCTATATAATTTATCCAAATCAACCATCTCTTATTCCAAAATTACTACCTCAGTATCAGGACCATATTAAGGTTTATCTTTCCTCCAACCATGTATTTTCCAAAAAGTTTAACTTTTTGTTGAGTCACTCTTCATAAAACCATATAATCTCAAATCCTCAATAAAATAGTACTGTAGTACAATCCTTATTTATTTTGATAATTCATATAACTGGTATATCATCGATACAATACTGAAATGACATAATCTTTTAACAACAACATAAGAACACTAGTCATTCCTCTTCTTCTATGGTAGTATCATAACTTGATTATTATCCAATAGAATCATTTGGGGTATACTTGGATGATTTAGACATTGATTCACGTAGTGACCCAACTCCTTGAAGATGAAGCATTGTACACATGAAACATTTTTCTTATCCTTGCAATCATGTACTTGGTGTCCTTTTTCTCCACATTCATAACAAACTCTCATTCCCTTCAGGAATTTACCAAGATGATTCATTCCACAGTTATCACATATGAGAAAATCCTTCTTTACCTTCTTCCCTTTATCCATATTTCTCTCAACAATCCTTTTATTATCTGGATTCCCTTCAAAGACATAGAACTCAAAGAATTATTTACTTATATTATTAACACATGATACTATTTCTTCATATGTTGAGAATACGTGGGATACTATTTCCATTATAAATTTTGGATTAATACTATGAAATATATGATCCTTCATACTCTTTGGATCATACGTATTGTTGGACTTCTCATTCCTTCTACCGGGTGTCATTTCTAAACAATGGCATACACTAGGTCCGTTTATGAATCGCAATTCATATTTTCAAACTTGTAAAATATTTAACATAAATTGAATAGTTTATGGATATAATGAATAATCATAAAAATGTTTTCTTTAAGGAATTATATACTCATAAACCCTTCCTAATGGTTTGTAAAGAAAATGAGAATTTTCCTAAGCATATCCCCCAAGAGTGTCATAACTAAGAGTGCATCAAGGCCCATTGTCATGCACCAGTTCCCATTCGAGTCTAGCTCAAAGCGGTGTTTTTAGGTTTTACCCCTAGGTACATCTGTGCCAGATCTACCTCTACTTGCTTGTATCCAGACAGAGATGTATTTCTTGTAAAATACACAAAATCTATACATTACCAAAATTCTAGGAAGTTCTTCTATACTAATCCTCAAAGTATATCTTAGGGTAATGTGCTCTAATCAGAGTTTATCTAAATCTAGATTCCAAGGTTTGTACTAAACTTCATCTAATACCAACTATAATGCCCCAACCCTAGATTCCTAGAGTCTGTGCATTATTTTAATACATTAGCATGATTACAAGGAATCAAGTCCCGAAAGACTGATCAGTTTAGCAGTCTTGGAAAATAGATTACATACATGAACGTTACATTACACTTTCTAACATACAACACAAAAAAATTAATCCTTGGAGAATGCCATTGTTCCCTTAGCTTAACCCTGCATATTAAAAATAAAAAACTTCTTGGGATCCTTGGAAATTAAAACATAAGAAAGGGGTGAGCTCAGATGCTCAGTAAGGGTAAATAATTTAGCAGAAGCTATACACTTTTAATGCAAGATGTGTAATAAAAAAACAATAGCCTTTTAAACATAAACTTGAACATAATATGGAAAAAATAAATAAAAAATTACCATATAAACATGCACATGGATATTATACTTGTCGAATAGTCACATGTAATAACTAATTTCATAATGAGGGAATGTATAGTTCCAGAATTTAATTTCTGTGTCAAGGTCTCATGCCAGGACCTATGGGCTAACTGTAACCAGACCCAAACCCGAAGAGCCTCTATAACTGGACTCCATCCCAGAGAGCCTCTGTAACCAGACACCAACCCGGAGAGCCTCTGTAACCGAACTCCAACCCGAAGGGCTTACTTTTACCGGTCCCTAACCCAGAACATACTAGTCCAATACATTCATCATAAGAAAAGGTTGAAATATAACATAAACATTCATATTAAAACTAGCATATGAAATGTTAGTACTTTATCCATAAACCATGAATGGTATAAAAATAACACATACATAGTAAAACATATCACAAAACATTAAATATAATATGGAAGATTTTTATCATAATAAATCAACTTCAAACAAGTTTAAAATCCATTAAAGGATGTTGACATAGATGAAAAAGTTCAGTAAAATACTTTGAGAGAAATACACCTTTTTCATGAAATTGTTAAAAATTCTCACAATTTATAAAGGTAGTAATTTAAAAGGGATTTTTTTGAATCAAAGTGTCCCATACCACATTGAAACTTTTTAAAAAAATTATCATTTCAAAACATTCATATCCATATAAATAAATCCTTAAAACCATTTTAAAAACATGAACATTAATGAGAAAGGTTTAGAAGAATAAATATTTAAAAACATTTAAAATTATTTTTTAGTAAAATAGTCCCTTAAAAATAATCACTTTTAAAATTATTTTATGAAACATGGACATGTATAATAAATATGTCCCAGTAAAAACATACACACAAGCAATTTCGAATAATAATGAGATTGAGGAATTAAACATTACAAATTTAGTAAATTATGAAACATACACCCCATGAAAGAAGTAGCATACAATGAAGATGTAAATAAACATAAATTAAAGTGTATTAAACAAATAATATGGTCAGTATATACACCACACAAAAGGAAATAGTTGCAATATAGTATGAATCTCACGAGAATAAGGAGTGAGATGAAAACCCCTTACCTTGCACTTTCCTTTGGTCGAGGGCACGTTTAACCTCCTGTATAATGAAAATTTTATGTTATTAGATTATACCAGAACCATATTCATATTTATTATATAATACATGATTCATTTATGACTTTATACTACCCATTTAATAACGATTTTCATGTTAAATTAATATTTCGGGTAATAATCGATTTCTTTATCATACGTATTTTAACTTGTTATTCTTGACCGTATCATTTAGATCATGATTTAAATAATTCAAGAATACAAACCTTGATTCATATATAATATATATTTATAATATAAATATTTATAATATATATATATGAAATGGAAAACACCGTTTATAGAGACGGTAGGCCGTACGTACGCATAAATGCTATTTCTGTTTTCATATCTTATTGAACGAAAGTAAGTGAATAAGATATATGTAAGTAAATAAATACACACACACACACACACACACATATATACTGTATAATTATTATGGAATATATTACATACTTATTATTAATATATATTTTTATAATCGTCGATGAATGGTGAAGGTGGAAATGAATCTCATCGCGTCGTGGAGACGGTAATCCGTACGTACGCACGAACGACAATATCATTTCCTTAAAGGTGTGGAATTGGATGGTATATTAATTTTATAGAGACATTATCATGTTATTTTCATTATTTATATACATATTACTCATCTTTATATCCATCCAAATAACATAGTGTTGAATAAAAAATTACACCACAGTATGGAGACGGTAAGCCGTACGCACGCACGCATGGTGACATTGTCATTCATAGGATGGATAGAATAATGAATATGGTTATTACATATTTATAATAACATCATAGTATATATAAGGTACTGGATTTATTATTTTGTTATGGTAATAACAAATAAATATTAAGTGGAAGAATAAAAGAACTTGAAAGAGGGTGGTGAAATCATTACCTCTTCTTCAGGTTCTTCCTTTTGATTTGATCAAAAGGGCTCCTTAGGTTGGATTTATGACCAAAGTAAGGACTCTAGGATGAATTTAGGACAGTTGGGAGGATATTTGGATAGGTTTTGTCCAATAAAAATGGCTTTGGAGGTGTGAATTTGAGAGAAGGAGAAGTGCCCTTTTATAAGAGGGGTGAGGGGCCCCTTAGGAAAAACATAAAATATTATTTTATAATAAATTAATTTTCAGTTTATAATGGCTCAAAAATAAATTATTTAAATTAAAAGGTGGTTATAGGTCGAAAAACACTCAAAAAATAGGTTTTAGACATGTTTGGGTCACTATATTAACCTTATCTTATAGATTTAACTCTTAGTTAAATAGTTTGAC
Organism: Viscum album; assembly: GCA_963277665.1. NCBI lineage: Eukaryota > Viridiplantae > Streptophyta > Magnoliopsida > Santalales > Viscaceae > Viscum > Viscum album. The sequence continues at coordinate 226,928,329 of OY728123.1, read as the reverse complement.
ATTTACCATGTCACTTTGTATTTTTATACTATATGGTTAATAAACTTACTATAATCTTATAAGAGAACCCCAAGTGGTTCATTAATTACATATATATAATATTATTTAATCCCTTTTGCCAATCCTTATATTTTTAGGAATAGAATACCAATTAATAATATAATATTTGTTTTAAAAACTCTTTTATGTCAATTTTGACACTATTTGGGATTTTTTTTTCTAAATTCATCAAAACATTATTACTTAGAAAAAAATTCATTTAATCAACCCTAATATGTCATATTAACCTATTAAATTAGTGGAATTCATAAAAAGTCTCAAATTACATTTATTTGGGTATTTATAATATCAATTCGTTTAATATTTCATTAATAAGGTAATTACTACATCATCATTGTGTCATAAATAATTTAAATTATTTAATTTCTTAAAATTATAAATAAAGTAAAATTATGTAGGAAATAATTTTATCTTTCTAATGAATATTTATAGTTAAATTTATCCTATGTGTAACCCTATATTAAAAATGGTTTAGTTATTAAACTTTGAATTTAACACTTTTAACTCTTCTTTGAATTAAATAATAATTAATTTCCTAATCTAATCCAAGTGGACCTAAATGATCATATTTTATTCCTAAGGTTGTTTTTGGTCGAATTACAATTATCCAATAGAATTAGGATATGTGTTAGAGTAATAATAATATCATTTTTACATTTAATTACCCTATTTACTTTAAACTGTGGTAAATAAAAGTCAAAATTACTATTCACCAAAATTTATTTTTATATTATTGAACCAAATTTTACTTACTGATATCAACCGTTTATCTCAGATTTTTGAAATTCAATTCACAGAAGCGGTAAAATTAAATTTTATGCAAATTTGCAAATGCTCCTTGGAGGTGGGTAAAATTTCAATAAAATTTTTATATATCTAAAATTATTATAAAATGAGTCAAATGAATTAAATTGAACTTATATAGGTATTATGTATCTATTTTTACCTAAATAAATTTAAATGAAATAAATAATTATTTAAATGAAAAGTCGGTTTTAACCAATAATGCAGTGTTTTTCACTATTCATCAAAAATTGAAAGTTTTCAGAAACATACCAAAAAATAACCCTAAGCTAATTTTGATATTCCAAATTCAAAAATGAAGTCTATTTTACCAAATTAAAAATATATATTTTTCATTTATTAATTTAAAATTAATTCCTGTTGTCAAAACCAAAAAACGTATTTTTAAGAAATAATAACTATCAAAAGATTGACACTTGTTTATGTCCAATTTCAAAGTGAAATTACTTAAAATGACCAAAATTGGATTAAATGATAAAAATATAATCTAATTATACTTTCAAACCATTAAAATTTAAAATTTAACACTATAAATTATTTTGAAAAAAGTTTTTTTTTTCAGTTAAAATATAGTATTTCTCACTATTCACCAAAATATGAAATTTATTAGAAAAACACCAAAAATTTATTGAAACTAAACTCGTATGTCCCGATGCTAAAGAAGAAGTTTATTTTATTTTCAAATTGAAAATATAAAAGTTTCAAATATTGGATTTAAAAAGGGTTCTTCATTAAAAGGTGGTAAAATTTCATTTTTCGAAAAATACTTCTTTTATTTGAAAAAATTGAATTTTTTCTTACATTATGTCTATGAAACTCATTATATGGATTTTAAAATTATAATGATTATATAAAGTTCAAAATTTAGTTAAAACTATTCATAACCACTTTTGAACAACTAGTTTGGTAAGTCGTGGTGCGCTAGAACTCGTTGTTGTGTGTAGTGCAAGTTATTAGATTACTTTGAATAAATAACGTACTATGAAGTCTTGGGGTGTTAAACTCACCGTCAATTACCCTTATAGTAAAAAGTGATTAAAGACTCTATGAGGAAGCACTTACTGTCAATTCCCCCTATAGTCTTTCAACAACAACCTATAGGCACTCTGAAGAAGCACTCAACGTCAATTCACCATGTAGCCTCATAATGTAACTGTAAAAACTATAAGGGAGCACTCAACCTCAATCCCCCCTATGGTCTCACAGCATGATAATTATAAAAGACACTCTCAGAAATCCCTCAGTGACAATTTCCCCTATGGTCTCACTACACCAGGTTCCCGTAGCCCCGTGTAAAGAAATTGTGCAAAAATGATGAACAACATCCAAAGTAAACCTTCAGAACTACTTGGATAAACAATATAAAACATATCAAGCATGTTAGATAAAATAATCACTCTATCCTACAATACTAGGCATGGAAAGAAACAAGGCAGCCTAACAGGCTAAGCAGGACCAAATGGTCATAACCAAAACATGAATGGGAAAACACTTCCAAAGAATATAAATTAACCCCATTCACATTAAATTAACCTTTACTCAAGCATACAAGCATAGAAGAAAATTAACATGGATAAAACCGTAAACACGCTGTAACATCCCAGGCCCGGGTGCCACTCAACGGGTGCCTCGAACCCAGTTGGTCACACAACCTCAAGTGCATTTCACCAAATGCCAGAGGCTGCCAACTAGCAGCGAGGGCCCATGTCTGATAGTGGGGAAACTATGCCCTCATTTGTCAAAGTGTAGTGCAATAGAATAAAATAAAAAGCATACAACAACATTGGAAGTAATAAACCATACATATTTAAAATAGACAAATACAGTAAAAGATAACCAACAATTATATAGATAATGATGCAACATGTCTCAAGTTCTATGAAAATAGCTAGAACATGTTACACAACAATACAGTACAGTACAATATAGAGTACAACAAAACAAAACAAAACAACCGATAGCATCGTGAGTCTAAGCCCGATCCCATGCTCCCCTACTCCTCAGCAGCAATCAAGTACCTGTATAGGGACTCTTTCCCCTATCCACACCTGTAGAAATTAATTCTGTTTGGGCTGAAGACATGACCCAAACAGGGTGTGAGAAATAAATCCTAGTAGGCACCCACCAAAGGCCCGTGCCCAACTGTGTGAAAATATGCAACAACAATGTGCAGTAGTAAAATGCATTAAACTATGTAGTACTCAAAAGTAAGTAACTTTACCAGTTATATTTACATTTTATTATTCATTTTAACCATTTAATTTAATAACATTCTGTGCTCAACAGAACCAAGCCCTCAGGCCAACCAGAATCTTGCCCTTAGGCTAATATAGTAAAATCACGCCCTCAGGCTTTACCTCAGGATATACAGTACCTTTCCCTCAAGAATTTCCCTCAGGTGAAATATAATCTCTCCCTCAGGCCAAACTGAAATGAAACGCTCAGGTAATTAGAATCTTTCCCTCAGGAACTTCCCTCAGGCTAATAGAACTACGCCCTCAGGCTAATCAATAATGCCCTCAGGCTAATATATATATCACTGCCATCAGACTAAAAAAGTAACCATGCCCTCAAGCTATAAAGTAACCAGGACATGCCCAAAATTTATACATGAAATTATATACAATTCCTCTCAAGGAAAAAGTAATGCATAATATAAACATGGCATACCCTTGGGTATCCTGGCCAAACGGCTAAACAGAGGAACACACCCCCGGGGTGGTCCTAGATCCAAGCAGTGATCCCAAACAACAGTTTATTATCACATTTAATTACTTATACAATTCTTGGTATCTAATTCAACAAGGCCTCAGCCATACGACACCCCATTCATGGGTGCGTATCACAACGATACACAAAAACGCACAACAATTGGAATTTAAACACCAAACCACCTACCTTAAAAGCCCCTGAATGGTATACGCGAATGACGATCCTTGAATCATCCAAGAATGATGTAGATCTGAGGTGAAAGAAATCCCTATTAAAACTCAAATAACTTCCCTTAGAGGAAGAATTGGCAAGAACGGATTAAGGAGAGTGGAGGGCTTACCCGTGCGGTTCCAACGAGATCATCAGAGGCGAAAACGGATTCCCGATGCTCGATCTAGAGATCCTCGAAGGTCTGGCCTCCTCTCCCGACTCCTTCCTCTGGTTCTAAGACAATCCTATGAACAGGGTTGGCTACTGCCCATTTTAAGCAAAAAAAAAACTATACGGCGTGTACTATTGACTACATGGCATGTACTGTTCTTATTTAACTGGTCCTTTGGCAGCACCACCGCACTGTTCATCTATCGACATAATTACACTACATGTATTTCTGATTACACGGTGTGTACGGCTGCTCAGCTGGTGGTTTCTTCCACTGCCTTACTATTTTCTTGCCGACTGACTACACGACGTGTAAATATCCACTACACGACGTGTAGTCGGTTTTTACACCTTTCGTCGCCGACCTGGCTACACACCCTGTGTACTCATCCCACGCGGCCAAAGTACAAGACATGTTGAATAGTACACAGCATGTAGTTCCAAAATTTAGGATTTTCCGCCATTTTCCCTATTTTCTCAAAAACACTTAAGGAAAAGAGAAAATAAGAAACCCATACCTCAAAAATAAGAACCAGGTTCTTACAAACTTCCCCCCTTAGAGCAATTTGTCCCCGAATTTCCCTTCTAAGGGTAGCGAAGATAAAGATCATAACAACTCTATACAATGAGCACATACGTTGGTCTCCCACTCCCAGGTTTCGTCCTGCACTCGGCCATGCTTCCATAACACCCATACGAGAGGAACTGACCGGCCTCGAAGAACTTTCATGCTCCTATCAATGATACGAATCAGATGCTCCTCAAAGGATGAATCGACCTGAATCTCAACCTCCTCAGGATGAAAAACATGAGACGGGTCAGAATGATAGAGGTGCAACTGAGATACATGGAAGACGTCATGCATGGCCTGGTACCTCTGTGGCAACTGCAACCGATAGTAAACCGACCCGACTCTCTCTAGAATCTCAAACGACCCCACATTCCTCGGTGAAAGTTTACCATGTCTCCTGATCTGCCTGTGTCCCAACCTCGGTGAAACATGCAAGAAAACCTAACCCCCGACCACGAACTCCAAGGGATATCTGCGGCGATCAGCATAAGATTTCTGAAGAGACTGTGTGGTAGCCATCTGCTTCTGAATCAATTGGACCTGTTCAGAAGTCTCCTGCATGAGACACGGTCCCAGTAAAGCTACCTCACCTGCCTCTATCCAGCACAAAAGTGATCGGCATGGACTACCGTATAAAGCATCGTAAGGTTCCATCTCAATAGTTTCCTGAAAACTGTTATTGTAGGCAAACTCGACTAGGGGTATATGCTTATCCTAAGAGCCCCCAAATTCTAGGATGCATGCACGCCGTATGTCCTCAAGAACCTGTATCATACGCTCTGACTGACCGTCGGTCTGAGGGTGGTAATATGTTCTCAGAAGGACATGTGTACCCAGTTCCCTCTGAAAACTCTGCCAAAAATGAGATGTAATATGGGCGTCCCTATCAGAAATGATAGAACAAGGAACCCCATGAAGATGTACGATCTCTCGAATATACAACTTCCCGAGGTCGTCAACACCGAAGTTCTCCTTGATCGGCAAAAAGTGAGATACCTTTGTGAGTCTTTCCACAACAAACCATACGACATCATTGCCTCGAGGTGACCTCAGCAACCTAGTCACGAATTCCATCGTGACATCATCTCATTTCCACTTAGGGATGGGTAACTTCTGTAATAGTCTGACTGGCCTCTGATGTTCTACCTTTACCAGCTAACAGGTGGAACATATCGTAACAAAACCAGCTATATCCCTCTTCATACCCGGCCACCAGTACTGATGTCTCAAGACACGGTACATCTTGTTAACTCCTGGATGCACAACCCAAGCTAAAGCATGAAACTCTCACATCATCTCCTCGCGTATATCCCCTGGAACCCATAATCGTCTATGGAAACACAGTACCTCATCATCACCTATCGTCCACCCAGAAGGAGGGTCCTCACTTGCCACTGTCTCCCGTATAACTAGGCCTTCTGAATCAGATAATTTTCTCATCCTAACTCTATCTAGGAGGGTATAAGTCATAGCTAAAGATGAAAGATAGGTTTTCCCCTGACTGTCGTGCACCTCCAAATGCATCTCAGAGAGCAAAGCCATTAGCTGCCATTCACCACTGGCCTCATGAACTGCCTGTGTCTGAGTCTTCTTGCTCAGTGCATCAGCAACTGCATTACCCTTACCAGGTGTAAAATAAATCTCAAAATCTAAGGACTGAAGGTATTCGAACCACCTTCGCTACCTTAGATTCAAGTCACGCTAAGTAAATATATACTTGAGACTTTTGTGGTTGGTGAAAACCACAAAATGCTCTCCCAAGAGATAATGTCTCCAACAACGTAACGCATGAACAACTGCAACTAACTCAAGATCATGCGTCGAGTAATTACTCTCATGTGGCCTCAACTTCCAAGACCCGTACGCAACAACTCGGTCGCCCTGCATTAACACAGCTCCTAGCCCAATACCTGATGCATCACAGTAAACTGTATAACTCTTCCCTTTCTCTGGAAGTATCAAGACCGGTGCTGATTTCAACCTTCCTTTTAGGTCCTGAAAGGCTTTCTCACAAGTTTCCAACCAAACGAACTTCACACCCTTCTTAGTCAAACCCATCAATGGCCTTGCTAAGCAGGAGAAGTCCTGTATGAAGCGTATGTAGTAACCAGCCAGCCCTAAGAAACTTTGTATCTCAAACACATTCTTAGGATGCTCTTAGGAAACTACTCCTATGACCTTCTCTGGGTCTACTGCAACTCCTGCCTTTGAGATGATATGACCCAGGAAGTGAATCTGGTCCATCCAAAAGTATAACTTTGAGAGCTTATCATATAGCTGATGCTCTCTCAGTGTACTCAATACGATCTCAAGATGGGTGGCATGGTCGTGTCGAGTGTGAGAGTACACTAAGATATCATCCATGAATACTACCACAAAATAATCTAGATAAGGATGGAATACACGATTCATCAGATCCATGAAAACTAATGGTGCATTCGTGAGTCCAAACGACATAACCAAGTACACATACAGACCATATCTGCTCCGAAAAGTTGTAAGCGGTACATCCGATGGTCTCACGCGCAGCTAATGATATCCTGATCTCAAGTCAATCTTCGAGAACTCTCATGCTTCATGAAGTTGATCAAAAAGCTCGTCAATCCTTGGAAAGGGATATTGATTCTTGACCTTCAACTGGTTCAACTTCCGATAATTCACACAGAGTCTGAGGGTACCATCTTACTTCTTCGCAAAAAGGATAGGTGAACCCCAAGGATAAGTACTGGGTCAAATGAAACTCTTTGCCTGTAACTCCTCTAAATGTCTCTTGAGCTCCTGAAACTCTGAGGTAGCCATCCTATAAGGAGGAATAGACACCGATGCTGCTCCTGGCAGAAGGTCAATAGAGAAATCCACCTCACACTCCAGAGGTAGACCCAAAAAGTTGTCTGGGAAGACATCCCTGAAACGATCAACCACTAGAGGGAAATCCGTCTGACAAGTCCCCTGATAATCCAGATGTAAACTCACAATCTGGGCTGTGAGTCCACCTCTCCCATGATGCTCTAGTCTAGCTCGACTCGCATGAACATTCCATTCTCCCTTGTATAGAAACTCTCCACCCTCTGGTGACGTGAAACACACCCTGCGATGATAGCAATCCACAAAGGCTCAAAAGGGAACCAACCAGTCCATCCTGAGAATGACATCATAGCTCGTCATCTCTAAGACATAGAGGTCCCATAGAAAGTGACACCCTCCAACCTCAAGGTGGCACTCCTTGCACTGACGAACACCAACCGTTCTATCTCCCAATGGAGTGTCTAGCATCATAACATCAGGAGAAGAATAAACACAGATCCCAAGTCTCTCCACAATGGGTATAGATATGAAATTATGTGTAGAACCCGTATAAAAAAGTACAGAAGATAAAACATAAGCTACTAGAATAGTACCTCTAATAGTAGAAGGTCCAGGATCCTGCTCCTGTTGGGTCTGTTGCACAGTATATGCCTGCCCAGTGCCATGACCCTGCGAAACAGCCTGACTACCCTGAGCTATCCCGCCCTGCTGCCTCTGAGATCCTGGTGTTTGGCTACCATGGCCTCAACCACTATCCCTGCCTGCACGCCCTGACATATTCTAGTTTCCCGACTGGTAAGAAGTTGATGGTCCTGGTCCTACACGCTGAGTCTGCACAGAACCCCTCTCACTAGTCACTAGTACAAATGCCCTACAAAAGTGCTATAGATGACCCATATTGCCACAAGCTCGGCACTCCACCAAGTCTCATGGACAATGAGGTCTCTTATGCCCCTCCTTACCACACTGGTAGCAAATAACCGGGCCACCTGAAGTATTCCTCTAGCTGGTACTGCCACCGTGAGAGAACTCTATCTGTCTCTTCCTCTTTCCAGTAGAAATAGTACCAGAAACTGGTGCTGAACCGCCCTGGACCACACCACTATCTTCCCGCAGGTTCCTCTCTGTAATCAGTGCCTGGTTCACAATATCTTGTACTGAAGGCAACCTGAAAACATTCACCAGTTCTCAGATTTAATAATGAATACCATCCTCAAAGCGTCTGGCCCTCAACATCTCATCACCCACCAGAATGGGTGAAAAATGATGAATCTTGGTAAAATGAGCCAAATAATCCATCACCGACATAGAGCCCTGCTACAGGTTTATGAACTCTCGAGCTCTATCTGCTCTCAGCGTCTCTGGGAAGAAGAAATCATAGAAGGCTGTCTGAAAATATTCCTACACCATGTCTCTGTGATGCTCTGATTGGGTGGTAACATCCCACCACCTCTTGGCGGAATCACACAGCATATAAGCCGCGAGCTTGACCCTCAACCCTAGAGGCGTCTCAAGATGCTTGAAGATAGTCTGCATGGACCCCAACTAAGACTCTACAGCTTGTGGTCCACCATCCCCTAAAAATGTAGGCGGATGCTGCTGCTAGAAAATACGAGTCATCTCGGCCATAGATGTGGCAGCCAGTGGTGCTCCCTGAAAGTTCTGCATGAACCACATAAAGCCTTCCTAGAACTGAGCCTCTATTCCTGTGTCCGGCCTAATGGCTGGCACCGCATCTAGCTCTGCTAGAGGATCCAATGGTATCCCATGGCCCACTATCTCTAGAGTATAGTCATTGCCGCTCTCATGGCGAACAATGTGTGGTCATCTCGGCGGCATGACTCTACAAGGTCAAATACACACCTTAGGTTAAGATTATCATAGTGTGAAACAAAGGAACCAAAAGGGGAAAAGGAGGAAGAAGGCATTCAAGATTTCACAACAAGACTACACGGCGTGTATACTGACTACATGACGTGTACCTGACTTTTCTTCCCCTGCCCGGGTCCTTCTACACGGCTAAGCCACACGGCTCCCGTTGAACAACACTACACGACGTGTATATTAACTACACGGTGTGTATGGTGAAATTTTCCAACTGCCCGTGTCGTTTGTGACACGTCCGACTACTCGTCTAACACTATACGACGTGTTACACCCGCACACGACATGTTACACCCGCACACGACGTGTACACCACCCCATTTCCCAGCCACACGGTCATGTCCACACGGTCTGTCCTCGGACAAGACTACACGGCATGTCCCATAGGTACACGGCGTGTACTAGACGAGCTCCGCTGACCCATGTTGTTAGTTACATGGCTAGATACATGGATCACACTACACGGCGTGTTCCATATACACACAGCATGTACACGAATGGATTACACCAACCCGTGTTGTTAGTTACACGGACAGATCCCAAGTCAGACTACACGGCGTGTTCCACAGTGGACACAACGTGTATGTCTTAAGGTCTCCTCCGTCCGTGTTGTTAGTTACATGGGTGGACTCCGGGTCAACACTACACGGCGTGTACATCTGGTACATGACGTGTTTTACACAAGAATTTCCCTTCCCCATGTCCCTGCCCACACAGTCTATGACACGAGAAGAGATTGCACGGCGTGTACTGAGGTTACACGACGTGTACTCAAAAAGTTTTCTTTTCTTCCAGAACAGAAGAACACACGATGTGTATCCTGGGTTTTCTAGATAGTAAGCCTCTGAAACTACTCTAAAACCCAAAAAATACTGAAAAAAACACCTAAGTTCCAAATTCCGATCCGTGAGAGTCCATATTCCCCACGAATCAAAGTTTGGCATCTTATATGTGTTATAACAAAATAAACAGTCAATGGTCCACCAAATTCTGGTCAATGAGGGACCATACTCCCCAAAAACTAAAGTTTGGCATCCATTCTATTAGCAGGCTCATACAACAATACCCTATCACATAGCAGATATTTTTTATCAAAGCAGCTATCACAATAGCATGATTTTCTAGCACAAAAACTATCACAACAACATGCATTTTCTAATGCACCTACGTGGAATGAAACTATGCATGGCATGTGATTTCTAGAATGTTTCTAAATGATGCATGATATGGAATACCCTCATCTCCTCAGGTTGCAACTAAATAGAACAAATGGATGAAATATAAATAGCATAATCACAAGTGCGTCACCCAACGGTGAAATCAAATCAACTGTAAATTGAAAAATTAGTAAAATTTCAACACGAGGTAAATTGGCTTTTCCCTGTACACATGTTATCTAATCCCGAGCACAAATTATTACCAACTACCATTTTCTTCATATCCCTGACTAAGGCTCCAAATAGTAAGTCAAAGAAAATAACCCCTCTGATAACACTTTGTAATGTCCCGAGCCCGGGTGCCACTCAACGGGTGCCCCAGACTCGGTTGGTCACACGACCTCAAGTGCATTTCCCCAATCACCAGAGGCTGCTAACTAGCAGTGAGGGCCCTGTTCTGATAGTGGAAAAACTATGCCTTCATTTGTCAAAGTGTAGCATAGCGGAATAAAATAAAAATCATACAACAACAACAGAAGTAATAAACCATACACATTTAAAATAGAAAACTACAGTAAAAGATAACCAACAATTATATAAATAATGATGAAACATGTCTCAAGTTCTAAGAAAACATCTAGAACATGTTACACAATAATACAGTATAGTACAATACAGAGTACAGAAAAACAAAACAAAAGAGCCGGTAGCATCACAAGCCTCAGCCCGGTTCCATGCCCCCATACTCCTTAGCAGCAATCAAGTACCTGTATAGGGACTCTTGCCCCTATCCACACCTGCAGAAATGAATTCTGTTTGGGCCGAAGACATGACCCAAACAGGGTGTGAAAAATAAATCCCACTAGGCACCCACCAAAGGCCCGTGCCCAACTATGTGAAAATATGCAACAACAGTGTGCAGTAGTAAAATACATTAAACTAATCAGTACTCAAAAGTAACTAACTTTACCAGTTATATTGCCATTTTATTATTCATTTTAACCATTTAATTTAATAACATTCTATGATCAACAGAACCAAGCCCTCAGGCCAACCAGAATCTTTCCCTCAGGCTAATATAGTAAAACCACTCCCTCAGGCTTTCCCTCAGGCTATATAGTACCTTACCCTCAGGCATTGCCCTCAGGCGAAATATAATCTTTCCATCAGGCCAAAATGAAACAAAACCCTCAGGTAATCAGAATCTTGCACTCAGTAATTGCCCTCAGGCTAATAGAACTACGCCCTCAGGCTAATCAACAATGCCCTCAGGCTAATATATATATCACTGCCATCAGACTAAAAAAGTAACCACGCCCTCAGGCTATAAAGTAACTAGACCATGCCCAACATTTAAACATGAAACTATATACAATTCCTCTCAAGGAAAAAGTAATGAATAATATAAACATGGCATACTCTCGGGTATCCTGGCCAAACGGCTAAACAGAGGAACACACCCCTGGGGTGGTCCTGGATCCAAGCAACGATCCCAAACAACAGTTTATTATCACATTTAATTACCTATACAATTATAGGTATTTAATTCAACAAGGAATCATCCATACGACACTCTATTCATGGGAACGTATCACAATGGTACTAAAAAACACAAAACAATTGGAATTTAAACACCAATCCACCTACCTTAAATGCCCCTGAACGGTATACGCGAACGATGATCCTCGAATTGTCCAAGAACTAAGTAGATATGAGATCAAAGAAATATTTGTTCAAACTCAAATAACTTTACTTAGAGGAATAATTGGAAAGAACGGCTTATGGAGAGTGGAGGGATTACCCGTGCGGTTCCAATGAGATTATTAGAGGTGAAAACGGATTCTCGATGCTCGATCTGGAGATCCTCGAATGTCCGGACTCCTCTCACGACTCCTTCCTCTGGTTCTAAGCCAATTCTACGAACAAGGTTGGCTACTTCCCATTTTAAGCGAAAAAACAAACTACACGGCATGTACTATTGACTACATGATGTGTAATTTTCTTATTTAATTGTTCCTTTGGCGGCACCACCGCACTATTCATCCATCGACATGATTACACGGTGTGTATTTCTGATTACACGGCATGTACTGCTTCTCAGCTGGAGGCTGCTTCCACCTCCTTACTATTTTCCTGCCGATTGACTACACGACGTGTAAATATCCACTACACAGTGTGTAGTCAGTTTTTACACCTTTCGTCGCCGACCTGGATATACACCATGTGTACTCATCCCACACGGCCAAAGTACATGGCGTGTTGAATAGTACATGGCGTGTAGTTCCGAAATTTAGGATTTTCCCCCATTTTCCCTATTTTCTCAAAAACACTTAAGGAAAAGGGAAAAGAAGAAACCCGTACCTCAAAAATAAGAGCTGGGTTCTTACACACGCAATACCCCGTTCAAGGGTATTGGGAACTTTCACACAAATTATTCAAAGAATATCTACAGAAAGGCACAAACTACCTACCTCGGTGTTGTAGGATCTTTATACGTGAACCTCAAGCCTTGAATTACCCAAAAACACTATAGATGTACAAAAAAACTAAAAATGCGCAACCAAGGATAAATTTTGAAAGAGGAGGAAACGAGAGATGATGTTCATGAAGAAGGGAGAAATCATCGATGCAGTTCCAATGCAATTGACGAAGGTCAAATCGAAGAACAGACGATGAGTCAGGGGCTCAGAGAAGATCCACGACCGTATGGATGCTCTCGGATGAGACAGACCTAGAAGGAGAGTGTTCTGTCGATTAGATGCGACACCAGTTAATTTAATGAAAAAAGAAAGTACACGACGTGTACTTTTTAAGTACACGACATGTACTGTCCTTTTCCAGCCTCTTCTTTATGTGGTCTCCAGGTCACCCCAAACGACCGTGTGTATGGAGGTTACACGACCATCACACAACTACCCGCGGTAACTGAGTACCTAGCGTGTACTTATAAAGTACACATCATGTACTTAAAAAATTTCTAGAAACTCTTATTTTTCTCAAAAACACCTGAAAAATGAAAACATACCAGAAAAGAAGACCTGGGTTCATACAAAATTCACCCCTTAAAGAAATTCGTCTCTGAATTTCCCTAGCAAGGCGGCATAGAAGAAGAAACCCTAAACATCTCCAGCCACTGCGATCGTACATTAGCTTCCCTCTCCCAAGTCTCATCCTGTACTCACCGGTGCTGCCATAACACTCGTACCAGAGGAACAGACCGGCCACGAAGAACCTTCATACTTTGATCAACAATCCGAATAGGATGCTCCTCGAATGAAGCATCCACCTCTAACTCAACCTCCTTGGGTTAAAAAATATGATATGGGTATGGGAAGTAAAGTCAAAGATGAGAAACATAGAAGAATTCATGCATAGCGCGGTACCTCTGAGGTAACTGCAACCGATAGGCAACCAACCCCACTCTCTCCAACACCTAAAATAACCCGACGTACCTCGGTGAAATATTACCCTGTCTTCTAATCCTCCTGTGTCCCAACTTTAGTGTGACACATAGAAAAACATGATCTCCAACCTCGAACTCCAAAGGTCATATCCTTCGATCAGTATAAGACTTCTGTTATGACTGTGCAGTAGTCATCCTCTTCCGAATCAACTCTATCTGCTCTATGGTCTCCTGGAAAAGACGGGGTCCCAATATAGATTCCTCTCCTGCCTCCAGCCAACATAAGGGTGATCATCATGGCATATCGTACAAAGACTCATAAGGTGATATTTAAATAGTTGCTTGAAAACTATTATTGTAGGAATACTCCACAATAGGTAGGTGCTTCTCCCAAGAACCTACAAAATATAGGATACATGATGGCAGCATGTCCTCAAGCACCTAAATCGTATGCTCGGACTGACCATCTGTTTGGGGATGGCAATCTATACTCAAAAGTACCTGTGTGACCAAAGCCTTTTGTATCCCCTGCCAGACCCAATAAGTAAAACGTTCATCCCTATCTGGAACAATGGAGTGTGGAACCACATGTAGACATAAAACCTCTCAGATGTACAACCTTCCAAGATCATCAACACTAAAGGTCTCCTTGATCGACAAGAAGTGAGCAACTTTCGTGAGTCTATCAATGAAAACCCAAACTGCATCATTCTCTCAAGAATACCTCAGTAAAACTATCATGAAGTCCATAATGACATCATTCCACTTCCACTCAGGAATGGGTAACTGCTACAAATGATTTTCTGGTCGTTGATGCTCTTCCTTCACCTGTTGATAGGTGGAACACCTCATGACAAAACCAATAACACCCCTCTTCATACCTAGCCACCAATACTGATGGTGTAAATAACGATACATCTTGGTGACCCCAGGATGAACTACACAAATAGAGGAATGGAAGTCCCCATCAGCTCTTCGATTATGTCTGCTGACACCCATACACGCTCGCAAAAACACAAGATTTCATCCTCACCTATGGTCCATTCAGGAATAGGGTCCTCTCCGGACACACTTTCTTATAGGACTAGGCCTTCTGAATCTGATAGCTACCACATTCGCAATCGACCAAGAAGAGTAGAGGTAACAACTATAAAAGAAAGAAAAGTCTACCCCTATCTGTCGTGCACCTTCAAATTCATCTCAGAGAACAGATCCATAAGATGCCACTCACTAATGGCCTCCTAAAATTTCTGTACCTGAGTCCTCCTGTATAGTGCATCCACCACTACATTTTCCTTCCCAAGCATATAGGTAAGCTCAAAGTCAAAGGATTGAAGGTACTCAAACCACCTTCGCTAAATCAAATTTAGGTCACGCTGATGGAATTTGTACTTGAGACTTTTGTGGTCGGTGAAAACCAAAAAATGCTCTCCCAAAAGATAATGTCTCCAACAACATAAAGAATTAACAACAACAGCCAACTCGAGATCATGCGTCGGGTAGTTCCTCTCATGTGGACTCAACTACCGATACCCGTACGCCACAAATACTTCCCCCTACATAGTCACTGTTCCCAAACCGATACCTGAAGAATCATAGTACACAGTGTAGCACTTTCCTGGCTCTGGAAATAAAAGTATTGGTACGGAAGTCAACCTCCCTTTCAGCTCCTGAAAGGATGACTCACAAGAATCTGACTAAAAGAACTTTTCACCCTTCTTAGTTAGGACAGTTAGTGGTACTAATAAGCATGACAAGTACTGTATAAAATTTCTATAGTATCCCTCCAGTCCTAGGAAACTCCGCACCTCAAAGACATTCTTTGACTACTCCCAGGAAACTACTACCCTCACTTTCTTTGGGTCTATTGATACTTCTATATCTGATATAACATGACCCAAAAAGTGAATTTGATCCATTCAAAAGTGGCATTTTGAGAGCTTATCATATAAATGATGCTCTCTCAGTGTACTCAGAATGATCTCAAGATGTGTGGCATGGTCGTGTTGAGTGCGAGAGTACACCAAGATATCATCCAAAAAGACTACCACAAAGGAATCCAAGTATGGATGGAACACTCGGTTCATCTGTGCCATGAATACTGTAGGCGCGTTCGTGAGACCGAATTCCATAACCACATACTCGTATAGGCCGTACCTACTCCAGAAGGCTATAAAAGGTACATCTGATGGCCTAACACGCAACTGATGAAAACCAGATCTAAAGTCAATCTTTGAGAACACCTGGGCTCCTCGAAGCTGATCAAAGAGAACATCAATCCTCGGCAAGGGATATTGGTTCTTGACCATCAAATGGTTCAACTTTTGATAGTCCACACAAAGTCTAAGGGTACCATCCACCTTCTTTGAAAATAGGACAGAAAAACCCCAAGGAGAAGTACTGGGTCAGATGAAACCCTTTACCTACAACTCCTCCAACCGCTTCTTGAGCTCCTATAACTCTAGTGTAGCCATCCTATAAGGAGGAATGAACACCGGTGCTTCTCCTAGCATAATCTCAATAGAAAATTCCACCTCACGCTCTAGAGGAAAACCTAAAAATTACTCTAGGAATACATCCCTGAAACGATCCACCACTGGAGGAAAGTCCATCTGTGAAGTACCCTAGTCATCCAGATATAGACTAGCAATCTGGGCTATAACTCCTCCCAACCCATGATGCTCGGGTCCCGTTCTGCTAGCTTGGACATCCCATTATCCCTTATAAAGAAATGATCTACCTTATGGTGATTTGAAAATCACCCTACGATGATAGAAATCAACAACAGCCTGGAAGGTAACTAACTAGCCCATTATGAGAATGACATCATAGCCTGTCATATCTAGGACATAGAGGTCTCATAAGAAGTGACACTCACCAACCTCAAGAGGGAACTCCTTGCACTGATGTACACTAGCCGTTCTAGTCCCCAACGGAGTGTATAACGTTAAGATATCAATAGAAGAAAAGATATAGATCCCAAGGCTCTCCACAACAACAATGGATATAAAGCTATGGGAATCCCCTGTATTGTAAAGAGAAAAAGATAAAACTGAGGAAACTAGGATCGTAGCTCAAACTATAGAGGGTCCGAGATCCTTCTCCTGCTGGGTCTGCTCCACTGCAAAAGTTTGACCTACACCGTGACCCTGTGACCCTACTTGACCACTCTGAGCTGATCCACCCTATTGTCGCTGAAATCCTGGAGATTGACTACCATGGCCATGACCTCCGCCTTGTCCTGAACGTCCATAAGAACTCCAGTTCCCTGACTGAGGAGTAACTGGTGGTGCTGCTCCTAAACGCGGAGTCATAGAAGAACCCCTATCACCCACTTCTGGTGAGAAGATCTGATAGAAACACTATAGATGACCCATATTGCCGCAAGATCGTCACTCCACTAGGTCTCTCGGGAAATGTGGCCTTGTATGCCTACTCTTCCCACACTGGTAACACACCACATAGATACCAGAATATGCATCCTTCCTACTCGGATCTCCATGTGTAGTATCCCTATGACGCTTCTTGCTATCAATCAGCAAAGCACTAACTCTGGATGCTGAACCGCCCTGACTCACAGCCCCAGAATCCTTCAGATTATGCTCTATGATTAGTGTCTAGTTGACTATAGAAGATATCTAAGTCAACCTAAAGATGTTCACCTGAGCCCAAATTTCTTATCTGAGACCATCCTCAAACTTCTTTACTATGAACAACCCATCTCCCCCTAGAAAAGGTGTAAAGTGCTGCAAATCTATGAAGCGAGAAGAATACTCCATGGATGAAAGAGTACCCTGCTCCAAACTCATGAACTCTCGGGCTTGATCGACCCTCAAAGTCTCTAGGTAGAAGTAGTCATAGAAGGTGCACTAAAACTCGTCCCACACCATAACTTACTGACATCCCGCCTGTGAGATGAAATCCCACCATCTCTTGGCGGAGTCTCGAAGCATATATATAGCGATCTTGACCCTCCTCTCTAGATAATTCTCCAGATTCTCGAAGATCATCAACATGGATTCTAGCCATGACTCTGTAGCCTGGGGTCCTCCATCCCCTAAGAAGGTGAGAGGATACTATTGCTGAAAGACCCACATCAATTCTGCCATCGACGGGGAAGGAGGCGGTGCCCCCTGAAAGTTATGCATCATCCTCATAAATCCATCCCTAAATTGTGCAACAACACCTATGTCAAGTATAACTACTGGTTCCAAGACTGGCACAACTAAATGATCTTCTGGTAGTCCCTGATCAACCATATCCGGTGTCTGATCACTGCCATGCAACTAGCATATAACCAGAGGACGTATCAGTGGAACGACTCTGCAAGGTCAAGCACACACCTTAGATCAAGATTATCAAGGACTGAAAACTAGAAATAAAAGAAGGAAATAAGAAAAATAAAGTTTTTGAGTTTTCCAAAATACACGACTTGTATAATGCCTATACAATGTGTTCCCTTAAGCCTCTCACATGGGCGTGTACTTATGCCACAACTAGTCATGTAATACCCCAAACACACAACATGTTTTCATAACACACGACGTGTACTTGAATCCTCTTCCCCTGACTGAGTTCCCTTTCATAGCTAAGACACATGGTTCTCCTAGAACAAGACTACACGATGTGTTCATGCTAGACATGACGTGTACTAGATGAGATTCACCGACCAATTTTGTTAGTGACACGTCCAGATACATGGATCACACTACACAACATGTTATAGATGGACACGACGTGTACTAGGAATTTTTTTTCCGACCCATGTTGTTCGTGACATGGCTGGTTACACGGTTCTACAACACAACGTGTACATCCGGCACATGATGCATTTTACCAAGATGTACCAACCCCATGTCTCTACCCACACAGCCAGTGACATAGTTAGAGACTACACAGAGTGTACATACAGTACACGATGTTTACTTAAGAAAAACAGTTTCTTCCCGAATAGAAGAATACATGGCATGTATTCATCATTACATGCCATGTATTCTGGGTTTTTTTTTCAGACAGTAAGCCTCAAAAACTACTCCAGAACCGATAAAAACACTGAAACAAACCTTAAAGTGAAAAATTCTGATCCGTGAGGGCCCATACTCCCCACAAATCAAAGATTGGAATCTTATAAATGTCATATATAAGGAAAAAAGTCAATGATCCACCAAATTCCGATTCATGAGGGCCCATAATACCCCAAGAACAAAAGTTTGGAATTTATTAAAACAAACCTCATACAAAGAATTACCCCTATCAAAATGTAGGTATTATATCAAGGTATATATCACAACAACATGAATATCCAGAACAACGTCTATCACAATAACATGCAATCTCTAATTCACCCTAAATGGTATGGAAAGAATTCATGACATGTGATTTCTAGAAAGTGCCTATATGATAAATGAGATGGAATACCCTCATCTCATCAGGTTGCAACTGAAATAGAACCTCAATAACATCAACGATAACAGCACAAAACATGTGAATCACCCAATGGTGAAATCAAATCAACTGTAAAATTGAAAAACCCAGAAAAATTGCAATAACAAGGTAAATTGTCTTTTCCCTATACATAGGTTAGCTACTCCCAGACACAACTTATTACCAAGTTCCTATTCCTTCCTATCCTTGGCTATAAGATCCAAAAAGTAAGTCAAGAAGAAAAGAATCCCTCTGATACCAATTTTGTAACATTGCGGTTCTATAAGCCACCCAGAGGCGCCCCGTACCCGGTTGGTCACATGGAATCAAGTGCATTTCCCCGAATACCAGAGGATGCCGACTAGCAGCGAGGGCCTTGGGTGTGATATTGGGGAAACTATTCCCTCATTGGTAGAGTGATGCAATGGAAATAAATAGATATACAATATCGAAAGAAGTATAATATTATACAATAGTAAACAATAGAAGACTGAAAGTAATAAACAACTAGAGCACATATATAAATATGATGCATGGTATATAAGTCTAGGAAAACAGCCAAAAAAATCACAATGATAGAATATAGCACTAAACCAAAGTCCAAAAGAAAACAGATAAACTCCTTAGAATTGCAAGCCTCAGATTGATCCCATGCTCTCCAGCTCCATAGCAGTCAAGTACCTGAAGTAGAAGGGCACTTACCCTTAACTATACCTACAATAATATAAGTTGTTTGGGCGTAAAAGCATGGAACAAATAGGGTGTGAGAATAAATTCCAGTAGGCAACCACCCAAAGATCTGTGCCTAACAGTTAGTGAATATATGGCAGCCAATAAGTAAAAGGAGCAGTAAACAAGGAAGTACTCAGCAGCAAACATCCCTACAGTTCAAGCATTCAATTCCACATATCAAGTAAGCGGCTAATAAAAGTAGGTAACCCTATGGTAAGTACACACAACCTATCCCCTCTGGTTCAATTTACAAGGATATAATAATGACTCTCTGAGGAAGCACTCACCATCAATTCCCCCTATAGTCTTTCAACGACAACCTATATGAACTCTAAGGAAAAACTCAATGTTAATTCCCCCTGTGGCCTCATAATGTAACTATATACACTCTGAGGGAGCACTCAACATCAATCCCCCCTATGGTCTCATAGCATGATAATTATAAAAGAAACTCTAGGAAATCCATCAATGTCAATTTCCCCTATGGTCTCACTAAACCAGGTTCCCACAACCCCATGTAAAGAAATTGTGCACAAACAATGAATATTATCCAAAGTAAACCTCTATAACTACTTGGATAAACAATCTACAACATATCAAGAATGTTAGATAAAACGATCACTCCATCGTATAGTACTAGGAATGGGGATAAACAAGGAATCCTAAGAGGCTAAGTAGGACCAAAATGTCATAACCAAAACATGCATGGTAAAACACTTCCAAAGCATAAAAATTAACCCTATTCACATTCAATTAATATTCACACAACCATACAATCATAGCAGGGAATTAACAGGGCTAAAACTGTAAACATGAAATACCCTGTTCAAGGGTATTGGGCACTTTCACACAAAATATTCAAAGACTGTCTACGGAAAGGCACAAACCACCTACCTCGGTGTTGTGGGATCATTATACGTGAACCTTAAGCCTTGAATCACCCAATAACACCATAGATTTGCAAAAACACTAAAAACTATCATTCGAGGATAACTTTTGAAAGAGGAGGAAACATGAGATGATGTTCAAGAAGAAGGGAGAAATCACTAATGCGGTTCCAACGCAATAGACAACGGTCAAATCGGAAAATGAACGGTGAGTCAGGGGCTTAGAGAAGATCTGCGGCCGTACGGACACTCTCAGATGATACAAACCTAGAAGGAGGGTGTTCTATCGATTATACACGACCTTAGTTCATTTAATGAAAAAAATAAAGTACATAGTGTGTACTTTTAAAGTACACATCGTGTACTGGCCTTTTCTGGCCTCCGCTTTAGGTGGTCTCCAGGTCACCCCACATGGCTGTGTGTACGACTATTACACAACCAACACACAACTACCTGCGGTAACTGAGTACACAGTGGGTACTTCAAAAATTTCTAGAAACTCCTCTTTTCCTAAAAAACACTAGAAAAAGGAAAAAACCTGAAAAGAAGATTCAGGTTCTTCACTCTTCCCCCACCCCGATTGGTATGACCAGTACAACTCCAACTACTGAACTGAAATGAGGTAGAATATCCCCTTCCAGTGATCTGAATTTTCCTAGGTCTACCATCACTACCCATATATCGTGTGTTCTTGAAGAACCTATGTATGTTTCTCATACTTCCAAAATCTCAACAGTCTATTAGGGGTCGAATAAACTTACCTCGCATGAGACCAAGTCTTTTAAACTGATAGCATAATAATTTATCACTACCCTGAGAGGCCGATCATCTCCCTTGACTACTCTATTATCCACCACCTTGGTGAAAATTATCATAAATTCAATTCTTAATATCATAGTAAGTACTATTAGATCATCTATATAAAACCACATACCCACCACTAGAAGCCTCTTTCATATTCCTCTCAAAAATGAGATCCTAATTTTCCACTTGATTAAAATTACTCAAATGGAGGATATTCACAAGTGGATCGATCTCATATCTATGTCTATCCTGAAAACAATTATCTCTATCTTACTTATCTCTTATAAATTTCTAGGAGAAATTCTATAGTTCAGTGAAGTGGAAAACATAATCTAGCACTGAAATATTCTTATCAGTCAAATGCATGAACTCTGTAGCTTTCTCTTATCCCAAAATTTCTAGGTAAAAATACTCCAAGAAATTATCTTGGAAGTCTTTCGAATCCATTATATCTAACTTCTTATCCTGAACCTGAATATCCTACCAGTGCTTCAATGGAACACACAACATATAAGATAACAACCTAACTCTTATCTATAGAGGAGTCTCCAAGTGATCTAGAATCAATTGGAAGGAATCAATCTATAAGTCAGCTGCCTCAATCCCACCCACTCTGGTGAATGTCAGAGGATACTACTGCTATAACTACTTAGTTAATTAAAACATACTTGACATTGCCCACAATGGATCTCTATCCATAAACAACATGAAGGGGGAAAAATTATCATGTAACTTCACTTCCACCCTATCACCTAAAACCAAAGGGGGCTTTGGTTACACTATCAGAGGCATATTATAATCAATGTACTCATGTTCATCCACCAACATATGTCATCATGGTGGAATAAATATAAAATTATACAAACATTTTTTAGGGAACATAACATATATTTTTCCTAGTTATAATAAATAAGGGGTACAATTAACCTTAAACAAGATACTCCATACACACTATCCAAGCTGTCATAACCATAACACTATCACCACACGTGACCATCCCTATCCAAGGACACTATCTAACTCAGGGTAAAAAAAATTCTAAATCACAAGTTATTTATTTGAAACCATTTTAACCATTTTAATTAACATCATTGAATTTAAAATAGTAATATAATAATTATTAGAAACCATCTATTTAAGGCCAAAAAAGAAATAGAAAATCATTTAATTTCACACAACATAATTTCTCTTTTTCAAAGAAATAGACCACAATATGATTTTTCCATGTGTGACTAATATGATACATATCACATAAATCCCTGAGTGCCTAAGATGATTCATGCATACAAAAATATTGTGCCATGTCATCCTAGGAGTAAGATCTTAGAAATTAGTAACATCACACAACAAGTGTATCACCCAAGGTGAAATAACATTTCAACTATAACAACAAAACAGCAAGAACTGCAATCCCACCCAAAGAACTTGGGTTTCCCCCACACATTGGTTAACTACTCCCATGAACAAGATCATTAACAAGGATTAACACATACTAGTCTCATGTTTACCTTTCCCAAATAGTAAATAAACAAAAAAGAAACTCCTATGTTACCATTTTTCAATGTCCTGACCCAGCTCACTCAAACTTGTATCTAAACTAGTTTTCCACATGACCTCAGGCACGTCTCCTCATACGCTAGAGGATTCTAGCTAGCAGCGAGGGTCTAATAAGAAACATGGGGATACTATACCATCATTATTAGAGTAATAAAACAATAGAAATATTTATAATTAATGACATAAAAAGAAAATAATATCCAACAATATCCATACATAACATAACCAAATCCCAAAAATGGAAAAATTTCCACAAACCAATATAGTAAACATTCCATTTTATAATATTTTCATGTGTTAAAGGAACCCAAAAAATAAAGACTCATTAATAATTCCCAAAATGGGTCACGACATCATGTTTAGTCCCTTCATCAATGCTTCATACCAAGTACCAAATCATCCATCCATCATAGGTCCTTTAACCTTATCCAGACCTGTTAACATGAAATATGCTCATGTACCAATAGTGGCCTAATCATGGTGTGATTATAACTCAGTAGGAAACCACTAATATTTTTAAAGAAATATCAAATGTAAAAATAGTGTAACATAATGTAATAAATATAAAACATGTTTGTGTGAATTAGAAGTATTTAATTACCCTAATTGGACTTTAAGTACCAAGTGACACCTGATCTAATCAAACCTTCTTTTACCCATGTCGGTCGTCTAAATAGTATAACATAGGGTTTAAACTCTTTATGTCAAAAAATGGTGTTCATTAATCAGTTAAATTCAATGTATTGATAATCATTACATAAAGTACCTATATCATGTCAACCATTAGTTCCAGGAGTATCAGTACAACAACCAAGACATGTATAACCTCGTTGGTGCCTAGAGAATAAGTTAGGACAGGCCTAAAGATAAGGAACCTTAGTACAATATCCCAAACCATACCCTTTATTAAAATTTACCAAGGTTCATTGTCATTGACCATTTAACACATAAAAATAACAAAGGTGTTCCATTTCAACCATCATTGTGCACCATGGTCTAACATACTCAACACCTTTTCACTCGATTATAAAATTCTATCATTTCATCCTTTATTCATATATCACATCCATTAAATGTTATTTAAAATCATTTAACAATTTACGCATTCCCATTTTAATAATTTACCATTTCATTCTTTATCAATTCATAAACCATTTAATCCCCAGGTTAAACCAAACAACCCCTATATGATATCCTGACAAGAAAAGAAACAAGTCTAACTGGTTTGAACTCATAAATCCTCTATTCCATTATTTAAATCCCATTTTACCATTTTAATGGGATTAAAACACCCCATGGGTTTCTATTGGCCCGGTATCATAGTCATCAATGGACCCGAAGAGATCCTTGAAGGGTCCAACATATCAATTAGAAGCCCAAACTATTTTTTCATAAACAATGAATCAAACTTGCAACATGGAAGTTCAATTGCACATACCACATTCACATGAATGATATTAAGACTACGAGGATAGATCATAGACCACCTACTTTATTCTCATATAAAAAAACTCATCCAACCTCAACATTTGATTAAAGATAAAAAAAATCCAACCATAAAAGTTAATAACTTCCTAGAAATAGTTCTCATGAGACTTAGATGAGGAAGAAAAACCAAGAACTTAGTCTTCAAAAAAATTGAAGGAAACAGAATCGTAGACTTATTGGGGGATTTTAATCACAAGAAATGACTCTTAAAATTTCATAAAATTAAAGGATATCAACCCTTAGAGAGGAGGTAGAATTTTTTTCAAACCTTAAGTTGTTGGGAGTTAAATGTGGGAAAAATTTTGGTGAGATAGATATAAGATTAAGAGGGAAAAATGGTAAAATTTCCTCTTTTAATGAGACTCATTGTTTGGTTACACAATTTGGAATTTTTTTCCAACTATAAGAACTCCTTTATCAATGAATAACTCAAGCCACATAGTTTCCTAGGCCACCCTCATGATTTGAAAATCTATGAGAAGTATTTTCAAATGGTTTTAGACCAACAAAACCATTTCCAGGATACCTCACATGGTTTTCACAACCATGATTCTCCCTAAGTTGTGCCACACAATCATGGTGCATGATTATCACTAACTATATTCTAGACACGAACTATTCACTATAAGCTCCATTTTCTACATTCTTATAAGTCTCTAACCCCTAGGATGCTCCCAATACCTTTCCTACTCTCTTGAATCATTTCACAAGACATTTAAAGGAGTTTAACCAAAATAAAAATTGAAACGTACCTAATCAAAAGGTTAGGATCTTATGAAAATGACATAAAAAATGGCCTAAAATAATTCAAAATAACTTAAATCAATCATAATTTTTTTTATTTGAATGGAAATACCAAGAATGTTCACATAAGTCAATATCAAAACAAAAATGAAACAAAAAACAATAAATAAAATAAGTATTTATGTGTTTTGGTCACTTTAATACCTATGAAAATTAAATAAAAACACCAAAATAGATTTTTTTATTATATAAAGAAGAAAAAAATATAAAAATTCAATAAAAAGACTCAAATTATTAAATAAAAAATCAAATTAGAAGTTCATATTAAACCAAAGACCGGTCATCAACTCCAAATCAAAGCACTGACAACTACTTCCTATTAGAAGAACTCAACACAAAACATGTTGAATAATTCATATTAATAGAAGGAAAATAACAAAATGAATTGAAAATGAAAATTATACTTATATTTTTGAGTCTCAATACCAAAAATTGATTATATCTTTAAGGAATAATAGCAGTGTAATGCTCTGGACTAGTCAAACCAAAAAATGTCAAACTCAGTCACCACATCACCTCAAGCACGACTCTATATAAATCATAGGATTCCAACTAGAGGTGGGGGTCTATCAGTAACATATAAATAATATACCCTATATATTAGATAACAATAAATAATAATGAAATTAACAATGAACTATAAATCATGAATGAATTGTACAATATAGAAATTATAGCTATAGGACAATCACAACCAATTTTAGACCTGAGAGAGATCATGTGAATGACTTTAACATGATTTGAGGGTATCTTGAATTAGATAATATCAAGTTTAAAATATATGTGTAGGTGTTTCTATTTTTATCATTTATTTCGAAGTCATGTGACATAATGGAAACTACTATGAAAAACTATTGAAAGAAAAAGGAATTGGTGCTTGAGGATGTTAAAAAATTGAATCTGAAAGAAGAGTTCAGACATAAGAAATTACAAGAACCTAACATAATATTTATGAATATAGAACATATAGGATAATCACCTCATCATATATTTTTTTTAAATAAATCATAAGATAAATCTAGATATAAGAGTTGAGGAAAATTGACCAAACCCAATCATGTTTGTTGAAATTATAGGAAGAGAGGGAATCTTAAGAAGGACTGAAATGATCATAGGGAAAAATATAAAAGTGAATCTTCATTAATTTAAAATTATATTAATAAAAATGAAGTTAGTAGAATATTTTTATTTAGAATCAACATTCCGATGTAATCACGGGTGAATGATTTTTTAGCATCATCCCATTCCACAGTAGTATATGGTATTGTAAATATCACTCTATTAAGTAGTTTTAAATGATCACAAACACACTTTTGTGTTTCTAACAATCTCATTTCTTGAATTTTACTATTTAAATTATAGAAAAATTTCATGAAGGTTCCTGACCATTCATAGGCCTCTAGAGGTAAAAGGAGGCTATTTTTAGATCCCCCAATAGTAGGTTCCAATGGATACCTAGAAAGACTAAAAAATATATCTATTAGAGTGGTTAATGCTCACCTTAATTAACATCCAAATTAATCTATTTAACTATCATAGGTTTTAAACCCCTACTAAACCCCATGGAGGCTATAAATACATGCCTAAGGGTGCATGGAAGGATAAGGTTACTTGAAAAATCATTCTCACTACTGAAAAAATGAAATGGCCATGGGTATTTCTAAAAATTTGGTTATAGATCACCCCTATTTACAGAGTTTTATAGAAACTATGGCTATAGTGTTTGGTTTAGAACCTATAATTTTTTTTATTAAACCATGTAAATAATTTTATTGGGGGGAAAAAGTTTCTATGGGAAGGCTGTAGGAAAAACTATAGCCATGGTTATACAAAAACATGGGTATAGGTAACCCCTATACCCATGATTTTATAAAAAATAATGTCTATAGGGTTTAATTTAGAACCTATAGCCACATTTCATTGAAACCATAACTATAGATCAAACCTATAACTATGGTTTTGGTAAACCATCACTATAGTTTTCCCATGTAAGTGTGGGAAAAAAATTCCCATGGAAAAACCCATTGACATGATTTTGGTTCCTATATCCATGGTTTAAAAAAATGTAAGAAATTATATATTCATATACCGATAATCATATGTGGTGTAGTGGTTGGTACTTGGATTGTATATAGGTGGTCCAAGGTTTGAATATAGCGGAATTTTTTTTTAAAATCATATAGCCATGGTTTCAGAACAATGGATATAGGTTTATTGACTCGGTGGAATATTTCCAAGGTTTTGAACCATGGAGATATTTTTATAACCATGGTTATCCACTGTGTAAATATGTCTATATCTATAGTTTACAACCACAGATGTAGCCCTATTTCTCATACACCTATTTCCATGATGCATAATCATGGAAATATAATTTTTGAACGATGGATATAGTTGATAGTTATACCTACTTCTTAAGCACACATGGTTTTTTGGGTTATTCCCACAATTCTAAATCATGGGTATAGGTTAAGTTTCTAGTAGTGCCATGAGATCATTATGCTTCATTTTCTCATTCTCAATCTATATTAATCTCCTATCTCTCTACCACTAATTCTTTTCTTATTTTAAATCTATGGTAGGGTGGAGAGTTTGATGTATTGATCTTGCATATAACCAGTCTCTTTTATTTTTTTGGTTCTTTATTGGTCCTTAAAGTAAGGGGTGTTTTGGTTCTTGATTGGACTTATGGAAAATAGTGATTGAGTTCCCATCTATAACCATTAAAAGGCTAGTTTTCTTTTGGTTTTCTTTGTACAACCACTGAAAACCAAGTTTCTTACATCTTTTAAAGAGTTACTTATTGAAAACACCAAAAAGAAAGATCTTTGTTTCTTTCTAAAACCACTGAAAAGAAAGGTCTAATCCAAATACTCTCAAGGATTCTTAAGGGGAGTGGATATAGGTATCCCTTGTGGATTATTTCAAATTTTATTTATAAATTTATTATGTATTATATTTTTATTTTATATTTTCATTGTGATTAACTATTATAATTTATTTTATTACTTATTTTGTTATTCCATAAAAATTATTTTAAAATTCTAAAAAGTTTTTAAAATGTAATTCACTCCCTCTTTCCATCATTACTCTAAACAAAAATTGGTATCATAGCCAATGATTTTTTTTTTCAAAAAATTAACTAGTTAAAGGAATAAATAATTAAGTGTGGGATCAACTTATAATTTACAAGGTTCTCCAGAAGTAAATTCTATAGATATTCCATATTATATTGATGGAACTAACTACGGTTATTGGAAATCCCATATATCTACTTTCCTTATAAGTATAGGATATAATGTATAGATAATTATAATGTATGGATGCACCACCAACAAAGATTTAGAAGATAAATGGGCTCCTGAAAATAAAACGACAATCAATATTGATGGAAAATAAATGAATTCCCTAATTTTTAGTTAGATATAAATGAATTTAATTGAGTATCAATGTGTAAAATGCCCCATCAAAATCAGAATTTATTAGAAGTTACACATGAAGTTACCAATAAATTAAAATATTTTAGGATTGATTTGTACCACCAAGATCTTGAAAGCTTTAGTATGCATCCTAATGAGTTTATAACTAAGACTTTTACTCATTTCATTGATATTTTTAATTAAATGAAGTTATTAGATGACACAGTTTCAATGTAGATGCTTTTTAAGTATATATTTTGGGCATTTCCATGTTATTGGGAACCAAAATTAATGATAATAAAATAAGTGAAGGATATCAAAAACATGTTGGTTGAAGAAATTATAAGATCACTCATGAAAAATGAGATTAAAATGAAATGAAAATTCAATATATAATTTAAGGAGGTAAAGTAGAAGAAGGACATTGCCTTAAATTCCAAAAATGTAGAATATTCTAGAAGTAAAGAAGATATTTCTCAACTTTCCAAGATATGATCCAATTCTTCAAGAAAAATAGGGCATTCCATCATGGGAAGAAGGAAAAGTAAAGAATACTAGAAGTAAGAAGTTATGAACTCAATAAAAGGTTTACATAAATCTAGAGTGTCCTAATCTCAAAAGAAGTCAAAGAAGGAAAGGAAAAAAGATTTTAAGGTATCAATATGGAATGATAGTGATGAATTAATCTCTTCACTAGTCTCAAGTGATAGAAGCCCCAAATTTCTTATAGCTAACATTGAGGTAAGATAAGAGTTAAATTCTTCCACTTCTTCTTACTCTTTTAGTCACTTATATTATGAATATTTAAGATATTCATAAGATCATATTTAAGAAGGATTTAGTAAAATCAATTCTAATTTAAAATAACTTAAAAATAAATGCAACCTCATTGTGAATGAAAAATATATTCTTTATAATGAAAATGAGAAATTGAAATAGGAAAATGAAAATACAACAATTTTATCTCAAAAAATGATGAAAATAAAAATAGGATATTTTAAGTTTTGTTAAAATAAAATATAGGTATAAAAAAGGATTTAGATATGATAAAATGAAAAGGAGTTTGTATTAAGGACCAATCCAATGTTCAGAAATTAGAAAATAAAATAAAAGATCTAAAAAGTGTTTTTAAAAATTTACTCAAGGAGAGAAAAAACTGGATTTTATTTTTGGTTCCCAATGACAAGGGAACGGTACTTATGGGTTTAGTTTTTATAATAATGATAAAACCTCAAAAAGTAATACAACCTTTATAAAAGGGTTATCTAAATATAAAAATTTCAATTATTTTCATGGAACTAGACATCTCATTTATGTGTGTGATTAAAAATATGTGTGATATGGAAAGCCTAAATATATTAATTTTTCTTCAAATGTTTACTCTATAAAAACATTTTCAAAGTAATTATGGGTTCCAAAATCCCTCTTGTATATCATTTTTGGACCCAAATTTTGGCTAAAAGAATAATTACTATCTTAAAATTATATTGTTAGAAAAATGACTCTAAATAACTGTTGAGGAGATACACAATATATTGATAATGGGTGCTCAAGTAAAATGTGTGGTGACTACACCAAGTTCAACCACATTGAGGGGCTTGATTGGGGGCATGTCACTTTTGGAAATAACTCAAGAAGTAAGATATTTTGTATAGGTATAATTATATTTTTAAACTCTTATTTTACTAAAGAAATTTTATATATTAAGGCTTTGAAAATTATTCTTATAAACTATTTTTTCTCATGGAAAGATATTATTTTTTGATTTAATATTTCAAAATTTTTATGTTATAGATTTGAAATCCCTTGAAAGTCAAAATATTAAATGCTCTAGTGCACATGATAGCGAGTCATGGATATGGAATAAATGGCTTGGTCATTGTAACAAAAACTCACTAGTGAAGCATACCTAGAAACACATAGTATTAGATTTACCAAAATTTCATTTAAAAATGACATTGCGAGTGAACCATTCTAGCTTGGTAAAAAACACAAGTCATCCTTTAAATCTAAAAAGTATGTTTCAACCACTAATGCCCTTGAACTTATACAAATAGATCTTTTTTGACAAACCCAATAGTATAGTATTGGAGGTAAATCTCATTCATTCATAATTGTAGAGGATTATAAAATATTTAATATGTTTTATTTCTTGGCACATAAAAGTGAGTCTTTTAAAGTCTTAATTAAATATACTAAGAAGGATAAAAATAAAAAAGGTGTAAAATCATTTACCTTTAGAGTGATCATGGGGGGGGGGGTAAAAATAAGTATTTTTTTTGTGTTTCACAAGGTTATAACCATTCCACCTCCTCTCCTAGAACTCCCAAAAAAATGGGGTTTTTGAAAGAGGAAATCTAACTTTGCAAGAAATTTCTCATGCTCTACTTAATTAATTAAATCCCTCTTAATATATTTAAACTGAGGAAGTAAATACCATATGCTACACCATTAACTATGTTCTTATAATATCCTTACATAAAAATAACCCTTATGAATTATAAAAAGGTAAATTACCTAAGGTTGGTTATTTTAAGGTATTTGGTTATAAATGTTTTATTCTTAATACCAAAGATAATTCAGGTAAATTTTTCCCTAAAGTACATGGGGTACCTTTATTGGGTATTTAAAATCAAGTAAATATTACCAGGTTTTCAATAAAAGGAATAAAACCTTTGAATAATTAATTCACATTAAATTTTATGATAATTTCCCCAAACCTCATCCTAAAAATGATGTTGTTGAGGTAGACCATAGTAAGTTGACCTTAAATGAACCTCAAACTCCTAATTATATTGAAGTTTAAAAAGATCCTATCCCTTTTCCATAGGCTTGGGTTAAATCTAAAGACCATCCTCTTCAAAATTTAATTGGTGATTTCCAATATTGTGCTCATATTATGAGATCTATTTTAAATGAGGTAGAATACCATGCTTCTGTGACACACCTAAAGCCCCAAAAATATGATGATTCCATTAATGATTAAAGTTTATTTCTTTCTATGCAATAAAAATTAAATTAATATGCCTGAAATAATGTTTGGACTCTTGTGGAAAGGCCCAATGATAATCTGCTATTGGAAACAAATGGGTCTTTATAAATAAATTAGATGAGAAAAATATCACCCATAAAAAATCCCAACTTGTAGCCAAAGGCTATAACCAAGAGGAAAGAATTGATTATTGTGAGACCTTTTCCCCAATCACTAGGATAGAATACCTAAGGATCTTATTGGAATTCACATCTCTTTCAAATTTCAAGATTTTATAAATGGATGTTAAAATTTCATTTTTAAATGGTTTTATTTCTAAAAAAGTTTTTATGGAACAACCACTCGGTTTTAAAGATTCAAAATTTACGGATCATTTTTTCTAGTTTACAAAAGAACATTATGATTTGAAATAATCCACATGGTATTGGTATGAAAGTTTGAGTAAATTTATTTTAGAAAATGGTTTTGAAATGGGTAAAGCAGATCCCAATTTGTTTTTAAATAATATTTTAAAAGATCTATTAATTGTTCAAATCTATTTTGATGATTTCATTTTTTAAACCAGTGAATCACTTTGAAATGATTTTTATGATTTAATGAGTAAATAATTTGAAATGAGTTTTATGGGAGAACTCAATTTTTTACTTGGTTTTCAAATTTCAAAAAATTGGGATGGCAGTTTTCTTAGCCAAAGAAAAGAAAATAATGAGATTTTAAATAATTTTTTCATGGATAAATTTAAGGACATTAATACTCCAATGAGTAATTCTTTAAATCTTACCTTATATTAAGTTAGTAAGTCAGTGGACAATAATATTTATAGAGGTATGATTGTGAGTCTTCTCTACCATACCATGACCTGGGTGGAAATCATGTTTAGTATATGCCTTTATACCCATTTTAAAAAAAATCCAAAGGAATCACTTTTAAAATATCTCAAATTATTTTTTAAATTTTTAAAAGGAACAAAAAATCATTTATTTTTTATCCAAAAAACACAAATTTTTAACTTAAAAGTTTTTCTGATCCAGATTTCGGTGGTTTCCAATTATATTTGAAGAGTAAAAGTGGGAATTTCCACCTACATGAATTATCCATTGCCTCATGGAGTAGTAAGAAGAATAATTTTTTTTATTTATATGAATGAAGTGGAATATATTTCCATGGGGAGTTGTTTTACCCAAATCATTTGGATGAAATATACCATTTTAGATTATAGACTAAATTGTTATCATGTAAAAATTAAGTGTGACAACATGAGTGCATTTCTTATTTCGAGAAATCCAATTCAAAACCCTCTCAAAAATAACATTGACCATATCCACCATTTTCCTAGAGACCACTTCTAAAAATTCAATATAATGCTATATTTTATTTACACCAATCTTAAATTGGATGGTATCTTCAATAACCCCTTATAATTGAAATTGTTTATTTTATTAAGTGGAAGTTGGGAGTGACATGATTATGATTTTCTGGAGTAAATTATTTCCTTAAATTATTCTTTATTAATATTAAATTTCATTAAGAAAATTTTATTTTATTTATCTTTTTAATTGGTTGAATTAATTTGTTTTACTCTCTCAGGTATAGTTTTGTTTTTTTCTCTATTTGTTGTATTTAAATCTTGATACACATGTTTTATGGTTCCCAAATAGTATTAAAAGGTATGCATCATTTTATGGGGATCCAATCCTTTTTATTGAAATTTTCCATGAGAGAGACTCATTTTCCAAATTATATTTGAGTCTTTTTAAAAGTCAAAGATCCATATTTAATCCAAGGAATATGTGGTGTGCAGTTTTTTATTTTCAAAGGACTATGTTCAAATATTGAAATATTTATTTTATGAAATTTGTTTAAAAATTATATTTTTATGAAAATATCAATTTTCTATTTCCAAATAAATAATGGGTTTTCTCTCTTCTTTAAGAACATTGATACTAGTATTAAAAATCTAAAAAAGTATCTTTTTTCTTAAGTATCTTTTTATGATTACATCAACTTTAATTTCTGTAATCATTTCCCATGATCTTTTTAATAATATCTAATTGAACAAAGGAATTTGGTGAAAGAATTATGATCTCTCTATCAATTATTTATAATTATGTTTTTATAACTTCAAAGGGGAGATTTTTTTTGATATTATGAAAAAGATCATATTTTTAAAAATTATGAATTATAAGAAAGTTTTTGTTTTTTTGATTTTTTATAGTCACAAAGGATTTGAAAATATTGACGTTTTCATTAAAACATACATCAATTTGTTTTCAAAGGAAAATTAGGTGAAATTTTTCATTTTAAAGTTGTTTTTAAACATAAATAATTTTATATTGAAAATGTGTTTCTTGGATGAATTTCATTATGAAAATTTGAAATTTATTTTAAGCTATGTTTATGAAGAATTATTTATTATTTATATTGTATTATTACTTAAGTGTTTGTGATCGTCAAAAATGGGGAGAATATTGTACATATCACTATCTTAGATAGTTTCGAATGATCACAAAGACACTTGTGTGTTTATAGCATTATATTTTCCTAAATTTTAGTGTTTAAAATTTAGAAAATTTTCATGAAGGTTTAAGTCTATTTAGAGGCCTCATGAGGATAAAGGAGGGATTTTTTGGACCCCTAATAGCAGGTTCCAATGACTACTTAGTGGGATAACATCAGATGATTGATGGAACACACAAATTACCCAATGAAATCCATACATACTAAAAATATATCTATTAGAATTGATCCCCATCACATTAATTATCCTATAAATTGATCTATTCAGCCATCATAGGTTCTATAACCCTCCTATACCACTCAAATGCTATAAAAAAACTCCATGGGTTCTTAGAAGGCTAAGGTTACATGGATTATCACTCTTAAGCTCATTGTGATTAATTTTATCATTATCAATCTCTATTACTATATTATCTCTCTACCACCCATTATTTTATTGTTGTAAATCTATTGTGGGGTAAAGAGTGTATTGTATTAGGCATGCACATAGTAAATATATTATATATTTTTTTATTTTGGTTCTTTCTTAGTCGATAATGAAATGGGTGTTTTAGTTATTTCTTGGCCTTAAATCCAGGGGTGCTTGGGTTCCTAGCCATAAGCATTAAAAGGATATCAATTTATGATTTTTATTTTTATAACCATAAAAAATAAATGTTTTATATCATGTAACACATTTCTTGCTGAAATATCCAAAAATAAAGGTTCAATTTTCTTGTTACAACCATTTAAAGTATAGGTTTAAACCAAATCATCTCATGGTTACTTGAGGGGAGTAGATATAGGGATCCTTTGTAAATTATTTCCAAACCTATTTATCAATTTATTATGTCTTATATTTTTATTTTTATATTTCCAATGTGCTTAAATCTTATAATTTTTGTTTATCGCTTCAATTGTTCTCATTAAATTAGTTTTTTTAAATTATATTTTTTTAAAGGAAATTCACCCTCTCTTTCCATACTTATTAGATCAAAAAAAGGATTAATGGTGAATTATTTATCTATAAGTTTTAAAAAGTTTCACTTAGCTGATGATGAGGCTCTTGAATTCATGGGGAAGGTACATGGAAACATTCAAATTTCAATGGGAGCTTCATGATGTTGAAAAAAGTTTTTCACATACCAAATATACAGAAGAAAAAAAAATTCAATGGATATATGGATGAAGTAGTTTATATAAAAAACTTCATAAATGGAGTATGGAAAGTTACTTATGGATCTATGGTTTTGGTGAGAGGAGTAAAGGATGGAACACTATATATAATTGGAATAATATATGGAGTGATAATTTTTATGGAAATTACAAAAAATTTGGAGTTGTGGAATTATCATCTTAAACATATCAGTGAAAAGAACATAAAATTTATAGCTTTAAAGGGTGTATTGAAGCTTTATCACACTGAAATCAGAAGTTTTGAGAGTTGTATACTTGGAAATCAGGGAAAGGTATTGTTTAATTTGAATAGAAGGAAACATACATATCAGAATTTATAACTTGATAACATAGATGTTTGGGGAGCTGAACCATCCCTTTATCATAAAGGATACTTATATTTCATCACTTTCATTGATGATTCAAAATGGAAATTATGGGTTTACTTTCTCAAACATATGTCTAAGATTTTTGGAGTCTTTTTTTTATAGAAGTCCATGGTTGAAAGGAAAACTATATAGAAGATAAAATTATTAATGTTTGATAATAGTGGTGAGTATAATGGAATGTATTTATATAACTAATGAAATAATAAAGGAATTAAGATATAAAATATTGTACCTATGAAACCATAGTAGAGTGGTTTGTCTTTGAGAATAAATTGGATTTTAATAGACAAGGTGAAGAGTATGAGGATACATTCTAGAGTGTATATGGGGTTTTTGGTGGAAGTGTTCAACTATATAGTGTACTTAGTTAATATAATTCTTTCATAACCAATGGTTTAATAGATTCATGATAAGTTATGGTTTGAAAAAATATAAAAAGTTAACCACCTAATGGTTTTAATAAGTTTATCCTATATCCATGTGGATTCCAAATAATGAGAAAGAGTTGAAAATAAGTCTCATGCACGTTTCTTTATGGGATACAATGATGAAAACTTTGGTATTTTGATTTGGTATGATGAAAATAAAGACATTCTAAATCCTAAATGTTCTCTTCAATGAAAAGGTCACATGGAAAGACCAAAAATTGGTGGAAAGGATATTGATAAAAAAAACAACATAACATGTTTAATTTTATTTGAACTAAAGATCTATAAGGATAGAAGTTCTAGATATTTTAGAGAGCACTAAGAGTTTAGATGTTAGTCTAGTGGAATATTTAATATATAGAACTATAAGTACTAAGGATTGGATAAAAGTTTCAGAAGTTTAATTACAGGGAGTTATTGTACCAAAAAGATAAGTGTCACAAGATAAATTAAGAAGATATGTTTGAGTTAGATGGTTAGTTCAAAGATTTGGTCATGAAATGTATTATATACCTTTAATAGATGATTTATAACTTGAGATCCTAGAATAAGTGACAAGTTTCATCGATTATAGAATGTGGGATTTAGCTATAAAATATGAATTGGGTTCGTTTAATGTGAAATCAACACAGTAAATTATATATCTACCACAAGATAAGAAATAACTTGAGAAAAAATGGTATTTCTAGCTAAAATAAGATATTGATGATAGAATGAGGTATAAGGATAGATTGGTTATCAATGGTTTTCAGTAGAAGGAGGGGATTTACTTTTCTGAATTTTTTTATAGATACTTAAGCACACTGCCATCTAGATAGTACTGAGCATGGTTGCTACCAATAGTCTTTACTTATATTAGATGGATGAAAAGATGAAATTTCTTGATGGTTATTTGAAGGATGAAATTTACATGAAGAAACCAACTAGTTTTGAAGATAATCATAATAATAACTTGGTGTGTAAGATGAATAGGATCATCTATGTCTTGAAACAAGAACCCATAAAGTGGAACCATATGTTAAACACTTTTATGCCGGAGAAAAGTTTCATTTGGAGTAACTAGAATCACTATCACTACCAAAATGTATTTTAGGATGGGATATTAATCCTCTTACTCTAGTACATAGATGACTTGATTTTGTAAGGTCTAGAAATTAAGAGGATTTAAGAGTTGAAATGGATTTGTATAAAAGATTCAATTTGGAAGATATCGGAGAGGATAAGAAAATATTGGGAATAAGTTTTTAACAAGATAAGAAAGCTAAAATTTTGGTGTTTTATAATAGGGAATAAATTTATAAGATAATCAAAAGGTTTTCACATTAAAGGATAATGGAATATTTTTAGTAATAAATTTATTAGAAATAAAATGAAGTAAAACAAATGAAAATTGTTATTGTAGGTGAAGGAGAGGATCATAACCACCTGTTCTTTGGGAGGTATGGGGTTCGATTCCTGGGAGCCCGCTTGTGGGATAATATCTCCCTCCCCCTAGGATCCACTCTTCTTGTTGGGTCACCCAATTCCTGATTGGGTGGAACAAATGAGAAACAACCCACCCATACTGACAGATTACTGTGCCAAACCTTCACCATTCGTGTAGTCACCCTACAGGACACTCTGTCATCTTGGCTGGAAATGGATCCATCCTGGCTAAGGATCTCTCTGGAGTGATCCCTTCCTAGCGAGGGTGGTTCCCTTATGTGGAGGGTTCAAAAACGCCACACCTAAGTATTCTATTTAAAAAAAGAGACTCTATATGAAATTACACCTCATTACTTATCACAATGTTTCTAAGAAAATGAAACAAAGAATTTTAATGAATTAAAAAAAATATAATTGTTATAAAAAATTACTTGAAACAATTCATAATAACATAATTCAATCATAAAAAAATCTAATTTGAATCTAACTACCAAGAATGTTCACACAAATAAATATTGAAACTAAAATAAAATAAAAAATAAATAAATAAACCAATTAGTTATGTGTTTTATTCAATTTTAGACATATACTCATTACATATAAACACCATGAGAGAATACTTTTTATTATGAAAAGAAGAAAGAAAAGTAAAAAATACAACAAAAAGTCTCAAATTAGTAAATCAAATAAGAAGAGTGGATGTTCATGTTAAACTAAAGACCAGTCATCAACTCCAACTCTATGTATTGATAAATAATTTATATTAGAAGAAATAAATAAAACACACACATACTAGTTCATCTTTATAAAAAGAAAAGAAAAAATATCAAAATTTTAAATGAAAAGTATTCATATAAAGTTTATTATTGATTCCAAAACTAAATTATGCATTTGAAGAAGAATATTAGTGTAATTCCTTATCTGAGTCAAACTAAACAATGTTAGAATGGGTTTCCACATCACCTCAAGCACTCTACTCTATACTCTAGAGGATTCCAACTAGCGGTGAGAGTCTATTAGTAATATGTAATGACTATTAAATCTTGATCAGATAACCATAAATAATAGTATATGTAATGATGAACTGTAAATTATGAATGAACCATGCAATATATAAATTCTTTCTATAATCCAACCATAAAAAATATCTGATTCTATAATAGAATATGAACTAACTATAATGTTATACATGCATACATATGAAAATAGGATCACCCTAGGGGATGATCGTACATAATTAAATCCATAAATAATAAAAAATAGAGATGAATACCACTATTAAAAAACTAATTATTCATAGATTAGTGATTCGGGTGACCACCAAATGGTGGTCACTGCATTTATCCCACTTCCCCCTTTCCCCCTCCTACATCCCCCCTTTCCCCTACCATGTTGACCTCACACCCCCATGCTTCCCTTTCCCACCATTGAGTTCCACCACCCCACCTACCCCATCGCATCGTCAAGCTCCCCTCCGACACTGTCAAGAACCCCCATTACATTAAGCCTCCTTACCACCCCACCCTTGCCTTCCAAACCCCCCTCTTCCATCAGGACCCCCATTCCAATGAGCCCCATACCAATACACCCTTTCCTTCCGAGCTCCCCTCCATTGCTGCACCCCCCTACACTATTGAGCCCCTATCCCCCACCATCAATCCCCCTCTCTAACCCCATCCAACACCTCACAGATGCCTCCTCCCCCAGTATCCACCCCCCACCGTCGATCTCCCTTCCACACCCTATTTTTTAGAGCCACTCCCCCACCATTTCCCTCTCTATGACATCGATCCTCCCTCCCTTTTCATCATCCCCTACACTGTCGAGACTCAGTACCCACCATTGATCCCCCATGCACCCCTATCTAGCCCCAGGAAAGTAAGATCTTACTATTCTCACTCTAAATTGGTATATGACACACCAAGAACTCACTATTGGTTTGAGCATAATGGTGAGGCAAACATCACTATCTTCAATGAGTTGAGGAACGTTTATCAATTTATTTTTGTTTTGATTGAAATTTTCATCATTGATTTTGAAATCCATTTCTATTAGGATCTTCTAAGTTCTAGGAAAACCACCTCATTTATATTCCCTCCCTACAAATTAATGTTGTAAACTGATTATGCATTTGTTATTGAAACCGACGCTAAGAATTATCAACTTCAATTTCTATTCAAGTACTGAATATTCAATTTTCATGTTATAAGTGTAATAAATATTAATTTAATTTTTAAAACCACCATTTTAGTTGATAATTCCAAAAATATTTAATATTCTATTCTTTTTAGTTCTATGCACATCTTGGTGTGTAAACCAATTCTTTAATGAATCATAATATAACTTTAATTATCATTATTGAAAATAATTCTAGATAGATTCAATATGGTTAAATAAATAAAATGTTCCAATTTCGATAAATCATGCTTCTTATTTTACCCAATTTATTGAATAAAAATTTTTACCTAGAAATATGATTTTAACATGTTCTATGTATACATATTATTCCTTTTTTGGTATTCAATCCATGAATTTCCTAACATATATTTTGGTTTATGTATATATTTTTTTTATTTCTTAAATAATTGCATAAATTTTATGAATTTATACTTCAAATTGGCTAAATTAATTAAATTTAATATATTCTCCTAAATAACCAAATATTAGAGAAGACTGGTATGAATTTTTGCTTCATCTGTCTATAGGTTATATGTATGTTCAATATTTTATAACCATTTGTTACATCAGGTAGGATATGTTTTATATTATGTATAATAATTTATAATAGTATGTAATTTGTTATATATCACATACATAACAAATCAACCTTCATCAATATTCGATACATAGTGGAGAAGTTATGCCATTATTTTCATATAATTTAGTTGCAATCATAGGAGATGTTTAAGAAATTAAAAACACTGAGAAACCTAACCTATATTAAGTTTAAAAGTGTGAGTAGTTAACATGATTTATTTAGGTGTGGGTTGTTGAATTGATGTATATACATGTGGAGTTATATTTGTGGATTTTTTTAATGAAATATTGGTAATATTTTTATTCCAAGGTGTTTCAATATATTCGACCCAAGAAAATTATTTTTATTCTCACTTTGAATTGGTATAGGACACACTGAGGACTCACTATTGATTGCAACACAATGATGAGGAAAACCTCACCTTCTTTAACGAGTTTAGGCACTTGAATCACCTTCATTTTGTTTTGATTAAAATTTTCATCATTTTTTTATATTAGGATATTCTAAGTTTCATGAGAACCTAACCATTTATATTCCCTTCCTATAAGTTAATGTTGTAATCTAATTCTGTATATGTTATTGAAATTCAAGCTAGTAATTTTGAACTTCAATTTCTCTTCAGGTTATAGATCTTCATTTTTTCAGTTAGAAGTGTATTAACTATTAATTCAATTTTTCAAAACCACCATTTTAAATTTATTCTTCATATATTATTGAATATTATTATATTAGTTTATATCATTCAAAAAATAAATGTTTCACTAACTACTATACCAATATGTTTACTGATCACTATGAGCTAGGTAGTATATTTATTTTATTAACAATATTTTCTTTATATAATTTACATGACCTTTTCTCTTTTCCATAACTGAAAAATATCTTCTTACCTCATTACAACTGGTTTTAGGTACAAGTTTAATATTTGGGATATTATAGTAGGGTGTGTTATAGAGGTAGAGTAACATGACTAAATTAAGTCATTAATTAATTTATTAGATTTTATTGAAGAATTGATATTTTTTAGTATTATTAAATTAGTATTATTTGGATTTTTTTCTTTTAATATTCTTTGAAAGACCTGATATATGCTCTCCTAATTTATCCTTGTGAACCAATTGATAGTATTAATGCTTAGGTTACTCAAAAATGATGAAGGATGGTGATAAATATCACCCAAGACATATTTTGATGCTTTATTCAATGAGTTTTTCTAATGATATTCAGGTAACAATATTATTGAATAATTTTATTATAATGTTGAGATAAAATTCCCTTATTTTTGAAATTGTTATCTGAAAAATATGTTAAACCTAATTATGTAATTTTTCAACAATTTACAAGAATGAAAACTATCTTATGGTTTCATGTAATAGAGATCTGGATCAAATGTAAACAATTATAAGTGGTTATCATTACTCAATATTTTTTTATATATTTTTCTCCCTTATGTTATTACTTTACTATATGAATTTTTTTATTGATTTTCAATATTTTTTTAAAAATATTTTTGACATGGTTGAAATTTCAAGGAACTTGAATTCCACTCTCATAGTTCCTAAAATTAATAAAACATCCTTTTTGGTTGATCCCAAGTACATTTCACATCAGATATAGAGGTTGAGATTTATTTTTTAATTCATATTTAATATATTTATTTCCCTATTAGTGACTTCTATGACATATTTGATATCAATCATTTCATCAATCAATGAGGTATGATGTTCACATACTGATACAAGTCCCTTCTATACTCAAGAAGAGGGTGTAAAAGGGAGGTGACTTCCATAGAACCCATAAGTTGGTCCAACATTTATTACCATTAGAACAAGGTTATCCATTCAGTAACATATATCATTATTTTTACAACACAACCTTATTGTACTATGTGGGATTATATTTTTTCTTTTTAAATTTTATTTTCCACAAATATGCTTGATCTTATATAAGAGTATAAAGTTGTGCATTTAAATAGAGTTACCAACTAGATTTCAAATAATGTCCCATTTCTAGAGCTTTAAAAGCTATCATGAAGTGTTACTTTTAAATAATTAAGATTCAAAAAACATAAAAAGGATTTTGGAACAAGTATTACCAAATTTTTCTAGTTATCCAAATTCTTAATCTCATCTTCTATGTTTTTGGATTTGTGACCATATTAGTTTCCACTATCTATATATGGTTGCGATGAGTAATCACATGTGCCTTTATTTTTCCAAGTAGTTATGTTGTGATTTAATTGAATACTAGGTTTTGAAATCCCTATAAGCCTCCATCTACATAACAAATATGGTTGAAAATACCAACGTATAGGACTATTATGCCCTCAAGAAGTTCAAAAATATAATCATATATATGTTTATTAGATTAAATAATCAAATGGGAATCAATTTATCACTAATGTATATATTTAAAATTATTTTATAGGGGATCAGACATTGTTTGGGGAAGGTAAGGGATAATTGGTTAGAACTTGATCCCTGTTTCATCATCCCGAGTGATGAGTAAAATAGAGATAATGAGACTAGCTTATTTTTCTTGACTAACCCTAGTGATTGATTCTTGGTACTCAATACCAATTACCCTAGGAACCTTTTCATGTAATAATAAATTATTATTTTTTCATTATACAAAACAAAATGATACATGTATTTTCCTCTATAAGCAAGTAATCTCAGATAAAATTTATCATTTATGAGGTGGCTTATACTTATATACTCTTATCCTCTTAAATGAAATCCAAAGTGGAATCTATTATTGATTCTAGAATAAAAATAGATACACGATTTAAACTTCTCATGTGAAATGATCCCTAACATAACATCCTCTAATGTGAGCAAGCCCCTAGGTTATAGTTTCTTTTATCACTCTTTGCAGTGATTGTATTATTAGTATTTGATTAGGTTGGTACATGATTATTCAACATACACCGTCTTCCACTTAAATACAACTGGACTATTGTAACTTGATTCTAGACAAGTCTTAGACCTGATCAGGTTGAAAAAGAAGAACAAAATATTTTTTGGACAAACATTTTATGACTAACTAAAATGGATTAATTTCTA
Organism: Viscum album; assembly: GCA_963277665.1. Lineage (NCBI taxonomy): Eukaryota > Viridiplantae > Streptophyta > Magnoliopsida > Santalales > Viscaceae > Viscum > Viscum album. The sequence continues at coordinate 226,884,708 of OY728123.1, read as the reverse complement.
TTTCATTTTCTATATTAAATAATATTTACTCTTACATTTATTACTCTTCTTATATTCTATCTTCCCATAAGTTTTAATAGATTTTTTTTAATTTTATTTACAAGATATCTCCTCCTATGAAATTATATTGGTTGGGGGTACTATGCAAAATAGATGTAGGGTTTCATACACCTATTAAGGTAGATGATACCATGAAAACTATTAAATGTAGTATAAATGATCAGTTTTAGAAGATAAAACCAACATATGATGATAAATTATCATAAATATTAGAACTATAGATGTTGTGATGATGTGTCATCCTTTTGATGGTATATAGATAGTGATATAGGTAAAAAATAAAATAAATTATACTCATATTTAATTTTGTTGACATACATATGTTATATACTATTTATATATTTTTTAGGATCTAGATAAAGCTAGTGGACATAATTATGAGTTCTTGGGTGATTTGGTTAAGGATGCACCTGATTCATGAGATATTTTATGCTACCATTTTAATATTTGACATTTAATTTTAGATGAATAATTTAAATCTGTTTTGTATTTATAAATTATTATAATGAAGAAAAAATGTGTCATACATTATAGTGTCATGGTCACAACTCAATAGATGATCCTAAACTACTATGAAATTAAATAAAAAAATGTATAGTCATTTGTGAAATGTTGGAGTAGATTACATATCAATCAAATGTTCCGTTTTCTTTGGATGTTCAGAAACACACATTTATTATTTTAAAATCTCTAAGACATGCTTATAATGGTAAAACCCAAAGGAAAAAACCACTAAAAGATGCAAAATCATATGAGAAGATTATTTTTATTATTTATGATGTGTAAGAGTATATGACATACCAATCAGATGTGTGGTGTTCTTAGATGGATTGAATAAATAGTTTTTAACGGGTTTTCAGCCTTTAAAAACATGTGTCAAGGGGTCAAAACCAAGAAAACAACATCATATTATCATGAAATAATATGAAAACAACCATATAGTGATTTTTAAATTTTTTGAGTATACTTGATGTTAATAGTATGTGTTGTTTTCTTAGGATCACCATGAACTCACTTTTAGTGTTATAAAAACACTAAAACAAGTGTGTAATGGTCAAAACTATAGAAAAAACCTAAAAATGACATGAAATAATATGAAAATATTTTTTATATATTTTTTATGTGTATTAGGATATGGAACATCAATTTTACATGTGGTGTACATGGATGGACCAAATATGAAATTTTTAATGGTTTTTTGGTCCTTAAAAACATTTTTCAAGGGGTAAAAACCAGGAAAATGACATCTGATTATCATGAAATCAGAAAAAAATAGAGTTATTTTTGAAATGTTGGATTTGATGGAATAATAATTCGATGATTCATTTTCTTAGGATGACCATAAAATCATTTTTAGTGTTTTAAAATAGTAAAAAATATGTGTAATGGTAAAAACTTGATAAAAAAAATCTTTGAATTAAATGAAATAATATGAATATAATATTTTTATTATTTTTATTCTTATGAGGAGAAACAAATCATTCCGATATACGCTGTGCCCAAATGTATTGGAAAATATTTTTTAAACAGTTTGAAGACCTTTAAAAACATGTATTGGGAGGTCAAAAAACAAAGAAGACAACCTTTGATTGACATGAAATCATATCAAAACAATCATAAAATTATTTTCAAAATGGTAGAGCTGATGGAATTTCAATATGAGGTGTTACTTTCTTTGGATGACTAGAAACACACTTTTATTGTTTTAAAACACCACGACATGCATTTAATAGAAATATCAATAGTAAATAACCATATAATGACATGAAATAATTTTAAAACTAAATTTTTATTATTTATAATGTGTATGAGTTGATGACACATCAATTGGATATGTGGTGTGCCAAAAAATCTAATAAATAGTTTTTAAAGGTTCGACACCCTTTAAAAACTTGCGGAAGGCGGTAAAAACTAATAAAATGAACTCCAGATTCCATGAAATTAGAATACAACAACTATAAAATGATTTGTGAAATGGTGTAGCTAACATAATGGAAATCTAAGGTGTTGTTTTCCTAAGATGACTAAAAATGAACTTTTATTGTTTTAAAACACCAAAACATATGTTTAATAGATAGATCCCTAGAAATGACCTTAGAATGATGTGAAATCTTATAAAATCTCTATTTACATTATTTTTGATGTGTATGAGTATAAAAAAAATTAATTAGATGTGTAGTGTTCCCAAAATGAACAAATAATATTTTTTAAAGGTCTCACACCCTTCATAAACATGCATCAGGGGTCAAAACCAACTGAACAACCTATGAATGCTGTAAATCCAACAACAAAAAAAAAATAGTATAGTGAATTTAAAAATAGTGGAGCTGATGGAACAAAAATCCAAGGTATTTTTTATTTGGGATGACTGAAAACACACTTTTATTGATTTAAAAAAAACATGTTTTTAATACTTAGATCCATAACAAATGAACTCATAATGATGTGAAATCATAGAAAAACCATCTTTACATTATTTGTGACATGTATGAGTAGTAAAAACCACAATATGATATGAGGTGTGCCTAGAAAGTTTGAATAAGTAGTTTTTAAAGGTTTGACGCCCTTTAAAAACATGCATCAAGGGGTTAAACCAACCGAATGACCTCTGAATGGAATGAAATCTGATGAAAAAACTATAAAATAATTTTTTGAAATGGTGGAGTTAATAGAACATAAATATGAGATGTTATTTTCCTGAGTTTATTGAAAAAAATGTTTATTGTTTAAAACAAAAAAAACCAACATTTAATGGTAAGATATATAGGAAACGACCCTAGAATAATGTTAAATAACATAAAAACCATATTTTTTATATTTGTGACATGTACGAGAATATATCAATCATAAATGTGGTATTCCCAAAACAATCGAAAAAGAAGTTTTTTAATGTTTTTCACTCTATAAAAACATGTGTTAGATGGTTAAAACCAAATTAACAACCTATCAATGATGAAAAATTATATAAAAACCACTTTAAAATGATTTGTGAAATGATAGACTAGAAAAAACTCAATCTGAGGTACTGTTTTCCAGGGATGACTAGAAACACACTTTTATTGTTTTAAAGAACCAAAATGTGAATATAACAGTAATATCCATATAAAAAACCTCACAACGACATAAAATTACAATATTTACAACATTCTATTATTTTTTATGTGTATTATTAGATGGAATCTCAATCAGATGTGTTCTCTTCTTGAAATGACCGAATAAACAATTTTTAACGGTTTGGTGCTCTTTAAAAACACAAGTTAGGGGGTGAAAACCAACCAAATGACCTCTAAATACTATGAAATTATTGGAAAGCAGACATATGGTCATTTGTGAAATAGTGGAGTAGTTATAACATCAATCCAAGGTCTTATTTTCTAGGATGACCGAAAACACACTTTTATTGTTTTAAAGCACCTAAATGTATGTTTAATGATCATATTTATAATAAATGATCTTAGAAGGATGTGAAATAATATAAAAACCATAGTTTTATTATTTTTGATGTTTATGAGTAGATAAAACATCTATTAGATGTATTGTGTTCCTAGAATGACCTGATAAAAAAGTTTTTAAAGGTTTGATGTCCTTTAAAAACATGCGTTAGGGGGTCAAAACCAACTAAAAGACCTCAGAATACTGTGAAATTAGATAAAAATAATAGTATAGTGGTTTTTTAAATGGTTGAGCATAAAAAACACCAATCCAATACTTTTTTTTCAAGGATTACCAAAAACACTCTTTTATTGTTTTAAAACACCAAAACATGTGTTAACGGTCAAATACCTAGAAAAACACCTTTGAATGATGTGAACTTATAGAAAAACTACATTTTTATTATTTTTGACATATATAAGTATATTAGACATTAATTAGATGTGAATTTTACTCAGAATGACTGAATAAACAGTTTTTAAAGGTTTGACTTGGTAAGTGGTCGAAACCAAATTAATGATCCATGAATATCCTAAAATCAGAGGAAAAATGTACAATTATTTTTTAAAAAGTGGAGTGGATAGAAAATCAATCCAATGTTTTTTTCTTAGGATGATTAAAAAAGAACTTTTTTTATTTTAAAACACAAAAACCTGTGTTTAACAGTCAAATCCATATCACACTATCTCAGAATGATGTAAAATCATAGGTTAATCACATTTCTACAATTTTTGATATTTAAGAATCAAAAAAGCATCAATAAAATGACATCCGAATTCCATGAAATTAGATGAAAAATAATCTTTGTATTATAATTTATATATAAAGGTAGATGAAATTTTAATCGAATGTGTGGTCTGCACAAAATAACCGAATAAGCAGTTTTCAATAGTCTGACACCCTTTAAAACCGTGTGTCAGGGAGTTAAAATTTACTGAACAAAATTTGAATACCATGAAATAAGATGAAAATAACTAAATAGTTATTTTTGAAATGGTGGATCTTATAGAATGTCAATCAGTGGTTCTATTTTCTTTGGATGACTGAAAACACACTTTTATTATTTAAAACACCAAAATGGGTGTTTAAAAATCAAATCACTATAAAATGACCTTGGAATGATGTGAAATAATAGTAACTTTTTCTTTGTATTATTTTTTATATGTATTAGTATATGACATGTCAATTAGATATGCAGTCTTCTTAGAAAGACCAAATATGTAGTTTTAAAGGTTTAACACCCTTTAAAAACGTTTGCCTGAGGGCCAAAACTGACCAAAAAACCTATGAATATTTTGAAATTATAAAAAAAATATAGTGAATTTTGAAATTATTGAGGTTATATAACATCAATATGAGGTTCCCTTTTCCTTATATTATTGAAAAGAAACTTTTATTGTTTTAAAACACCAAAACATGAGTTTAATGATCAGATCTATAAATAAAAACCTCAAAATGATGTGAAATAATAAGAAATCTATATTTTTATTATTTGGGAAATTTTCAAGGAGATTACATGTCAATCAGATGTGTGGTCTACCCATAATGACCGAATAAGAAGTTTTTTAAAGGTTTTACTCCCTTTAAAAACATACATTAGGGGGATAAAACCAACCAAATGACCTCTAATTGTCATGAAATCAGACAAAAAAAACCATACAGTGATGTGTGAAATGGCGTATTAGATATTTCATGACCCCATCCCTCAAAAAATATCCCTATTGGGATAGAAATAAAGAAAGAGATGTAATTACCCCTAAGCCCCGCCTCCAGTAGGCCCCGGGTTGGAGACTAACACCAAGGGTGTACTGATCTCACAATATGGGAGGAATTTCCCTTTATAATAATAAATATTATGAGATAGAAGGAATCATCCAAAAAATAACCAAGACATAATACAAAAGATAAATCCAAAAATCACCCCACATGCATGAAAAAGTAGAATTGATATTATAAAAGTCACCAAAGTAAATACCCAAAAGTAAAGCTATACAGTGACACAATAACTATCCAAAGGTCTGAGCTAGTAATGACCAAAATGGTCAACAAAATCCTCCTAGAAACCTGAAATTAGTTTTATATACATAGGGTGAGCATATAAGTATTCTTAGTAGGAAAACCAAAGTCTCTTTTGAACATATGAAAGAACCATACTAATGCCCCTATGAGAAAAATTACCAAATAGAACCTAAATAGGTATACTAAACAAACCCAACCACACTAAGGCACTCTCCCCAAGTAATGCATGTCAAGTAATATAATATGTTATAAAGAACATCTTTTATAGGGTACCCCACACCACTTTCCCACTAGTATGCCACTCTCTCCCAATGTTGTACGTCTTGACACTCCCATCCCTTCCACATACCACATCATATCCTTTCCACACACACCAAGACCTCACAACACATCCCTCCCACATACACCTAGGTCTCACATCCCACCCACACACACATGGGCCTCACAACACATCTTATCACATCTCATCCTGAAGACACCTATGAAATCACATCACAACACCTCCCAAAGACACATGGGAAACAACCACCTCGTCCGCAAATACCTAGGCCATCACATCTCACCCGAAGACACCTGGGCCATCACAACCACCATCTAAAGCACTAACAGACCTCCAACCATCACATCCTGTTCCATGCCTATCTCTCCTAGAAGATATAAAAGAAAAGTGCGGGTACCCAACCATCTGTAATCTTCACCAAATGTTGGAAAAAAACCTCCACATGACGATGTGGGTGTTTGTAAAATAGTTCTCAATATAGGTGGGGTGTGTATAGAAATCAAAATAATATACAAATACATGTATATTATCAAACAATCTATCCCAACCTATGGGTTCACAAAAAACCCATCTCACAAGATCTTTACTTTTGCTACAACCTCTGAATGCATTTATTAATAACTACAATAGTCATTTAAAAGGTGAAGAGACCTGATAAAATAAAGAATCTTCACATTTCCTATACATTAAAAACCTATTCATTTCATTATTTATTATCAACCATATTTAATCACACAACCATCATTTTAATATTTCATTAACCACTTCCATATCATTAAACAAACTAACCCAAGTCACTCCAAACTTTATTAAAAAATTATTTATTTATTCCGTCACTACCTGGGAAACTAGTAGGAATGACACACATCATGAAACATATTAAAATTCATTTAATAGGTGAATAACAACAGTAAATTTATGCACTTCATATAAATGAAACATCATACCACGACCTCTAGATACATAGTGATGCTTTCTAAATGTTATTAATTGAGAAACTCATAGAGAATTGCTTATACCAATAACTAATGCCCTCTTTCAAAATAATCCGCCCAGTTCACCATATTTATAAAACCAACCCCAACTCACAAGAACATCCGGCAACACATTACAGCACAACCAAAATCCATATCCCTGCTGCATAATCATACCAAACCCATCACATCCCCACTTCATAGCCACATGTTATCCACTTCCCCCCCACACAAACCACAACAATTCCACACATCACATCACCTCATATACCAAGGAAAATCACATTTTTAGATTTAATAAGGCATCCCTTATTTAATTACTTTTATAAATTTTCTGGTTATCACATAAACTGTATGATCACGGGGAATCAATTTATTAATAGAATATACATGGTTAATTAAATTTTATATATAAACCTTCAATAAGGACCCAAAAAACATTCATTCCATAACCAGGTAGTTCAAAAATAAGGACCCTAATGACCATGATTTTTAGTGAGTTGTTAGACCATAAAAATCAAATAAATAACAAATTCAAACATACAGAAAGATCATGCGCAACTTTTCTAGCCCCTATTTATTGAATTTAAACAAATTATATTATCTTTATTAATTTGGAATCAACTACCATCACAAGGGAAAAATATATATACCCATCCCTCATGATGCACAATTAAAAATATAAAGGAAAACCTACCTAGGATAATACTGATTGACACTTCCTAGTTGCACCAAAAATAGGGGCGTGCGTACAACATGTGACCCTCAAGGGAAACATGAACCAATTGCCTCATCCTAGGAACATGAATCTGATGGTAAGAGGGATTTAAAACATTCTGTATAAAGAGGAAGTAATAATGAAGGAACAAAGGGAAAGATATTTTGGCTTTAGGATGATTGAAAAAGAGACACAGTTTTAGATATTTTTTGGTTTTTCAATAAAGGCAGATCTGGTCAAGACCACATATTTTGACCAATTAAAAGTCACCAAACCCTTAGGTAATTAAAATACAATTTATAGACTTTTAATTAGTCTTAAACCCTGTTAAAATTTCCTTAAACTCTTTTTACATAAAATAAATACATAAAAAGGAAAAAACTAGAAGAACTAGGAACCCTATTCATGAGACACCACCAGACGAGGCACCGCTTGACGAGGTACCTCCAGATGAGGCACCATCGGATGAGGCAACACCAAACGAAGGAAATCTGGATAATGCATCGATGGATGAGGCACCTTCAGACAAGGCACTTCCATATGAGGCACCACCGGATGAGGAACCACTGGAAAAGGTATCGCGGGATGAGCGACCGCTAGTGAGTGATCACCTGGGTGAGGCACCATCAATGTGAGACACCGTTGGCATGGGAAACCACCAGGGAAAGCTACTACCAGGGTGACACTACCAAGGTGACACTTCCATGGTTAAATTTCTAGGGTGAAACCTCCAGGGTGAGGCATCATTAGAATGAGACACCATTGGAAAACTTGAAAAATTGGGAATTTTGAAAAGTGTTGAAAAGAGTCACCTTGACATCCAATGACAACTCAAACACTAGATTTCCCAAAAAGTAATGGACTGGAAAGGTCTGGGCCCTTACATTAGATATATCTCAAACTATTATCCCCCTCAAGAATACAATACTAACCCGAAGAAAAAGAGAGGAAGGGCCCAAACAACCATACCTAGAGATACCTCTCATGGATCTTGTCACACATGAAACACTTGCATCAACTAAACATGTCAAAGTTCAATGATAACTTACCTTGTGTTGTTCGAAAGATGGAGTGCGAACCTCTACACCAAAGAAATACTCCGGCATTTTCTAACTAGGTCTTATCATCATGGTTGTTGACACGTCAACCCAAATTACAAAAAATGCATTTTCACAACAACAAAAACTGCGCCATCTGAAGACAAAAATCAGGTAATTACATTCTCCATGTCAAGATACTATCTGCTCTGGGCAGCACTAACTCACCCTCATGAGTTTAATTTCATCACAACTAATGAATATTGATTAGGAATTAGGTTCTCCCCTTTTCATATATCAATAATTTATCACACATCACAAACTAAGGGAAAACAACTCATCTCATAATTAACAAGGTTCAAACATAACATCACAAAGAAAAATAGAATAAGGAAAAATTGAGAACAACTCCAAGTACATGGAATGAATCTACGTCTCTCACTTCCAAGTAATCTCCTCCTAGACACAATGCCTCCACAACAAATGAACCATAGGAATGATCCACCCACATAACACCTTCTCTCAATGATCTTCTATCTCTACTAGATGCTCCATAAATGTCATCTCATACTCAATATCTAACTCTCCCTAGTCAATGACATGGTAGTCATCGTAAAGATACCAATGAAGCTGAGAGATGTGAAATTCATTGTTGATCCTCTCTAACTACGGTGAAAATTCCAATTGATACAACACCTTTCCAACTCTCCCCAATACCTCAAAGGGCCTAAAACACCTGAGTGAAAGCTTACTACCTCCTCCAAACCTCCGCTGTCCACATCGAGGGGAAACCTTCAAGAACATGTGATCCCCAACCTCAAACTCGAAGGGCCTCATTCTATGATCAACATAAGATTTCTATCAATCCTGCACTACTTTCATCCTCTCATGAACAAGATGAACTTTCTCTGTCATGCTCTATACCACACAGGGACCAAGAATAACTATCTCCCCAAATTCTGTCCAACACAACAGAGAATGACATGTTCCCCCATACAAATCCACAAATGGGGCCATGCCAATGGAAGATTTATTAGTATTATTATAAGAAAAATCCACCAAGGGAAGTTTTCATACCCAATATCCACCAAAGTCCAAGACACACACTCACAACATATACTAAAATGTCTAGATTGTTCGTTCCATATGTCCATCTGTCTGAAGTTGGAAAGTAGTGTTGAGGTGTAAAAGTGTTCCAAAAGCATGCTGTAATCCACTCCAGACTCATGAGGTAAACCATGAATCCTGATCTGAGACAATGGACCTTGGAACTCCATGAAACCACACTAATTCATCCATTTACTTCTTAACCAATCTACTGCGCCTGCCCCCCTTAATCACTAAGAAGTGAGATGATTTCATCAACCGATCCACTATCACCTAGATATCATCCCAAAATCCTTGATATACGGGTAAAACTATGATGAAATCCATCATGATTTAATCAAATTTACATTTAGGAACATCCAAGGGTTTCAACAAACCACCAGGAACACAATGCTCAACCTTTAACTTCTTGAAAACCAAGCACTTTTCCAAAAAATCCACTACTGCCCATTTCGTCCCGGGCCACCAAAACTGCATCATCAAGCCACGATACATCTAGGAAACTCCTAGATGTACCAAAAAAGGTGATCTATGAAACTCAAAAATAACTCCATCACACATAACTATCTAAAAAAAACAAAATTCCATGAATCAAAATCCAGTTTTGATCATCTTCTGACCATCCCTCCAAAGCATCACCATAGCCAACATGATCACATGTCACTTCTACATCTAAGTATCCCCATTGAGTCTCCTTCACCTAGTTCATCAGAGAAGACTTAACCATCATCTGAAACAAAAATCCTCTACCACCATCCACTCTTGCATCTAAGTGCAAGGATTCTAACTCCTCAGTCACTCTCCAAGAATCCATAGATTCCTTAAAAACATCCTTCTAGGACATACTTATCAAAGAATCAGCCATAAAATTCCCCTTTATTGAGGTGTAAGAGATCTAAAAATCCTAATCCTGAAGAAATTAAATTCACCTCCACTGTCTCAAATTATGGTCAAGCTGGGAAAAGATATACCTCAAACTCCTGTGATTTTTGAAGACCACAAAGTTCTCCCCAATGAGGTAATTCTGCCACAAATTCAGTGAAAAAACTACCGCTGATAGCTCCCGATCATGGGTGGAATATTTACTCTCATGAGTAAGTAACTTCCTAGACCCATAAGAGATCCCTTCTCACTACTACATCAACACACATCTCAAGAACAAATGGGAAGCATCACAAGAAACCTAAAAAATACCCATTCCTCAGGAAACCAGAGCACTGGGGCACTAACCAACTTCCCCTCCAGGTAACCAAACTCTACCTATAAATGATCACTCCACAAAAAATATTGGTCTTTCCTTGTTAAATCTATCAATGATTCTACAAATTGAGATAAATTGAGTACAATCCTCTAATAATAGCCTACGAGACTAAGAAAACTACAAACCTTTTCCACATTCTTGGGTGATTCCCAAGAAACAACTACTTAAACCTTTGAATATTCTACTACCACACCATTATAAGACACCACATGCCCAAGGAAATGCACCTATCATGTCTAGAACATACACTTGGAAAAAATTCCATAGATATAGTGGCGTTGAAGAACCTACAATACATTTCTGAGATTCTCGGCGTACTACTCCAATGACTTCAAGTAAATAAAGATTTCATCAATGAATATGACATTGAATCAGTCCAAGAACTCATGGAATATGGAGTTAATAAGCCCCATGAACACAACTGGTGTGTTCGTAACACTTAATGACATGGCTATGAACTCGAAGTGCTCAAACCTTCATCTGAAGGCATTATTCCAGACATTACTCTCCTTCAACCTTAATTGGTGATATCCTGATCATAGATCGATCTTATAAAACCAACTCTCCCATCATAGTTGGTCGAAGATATCATTTATTCTCAGAATATGGTAAAAGTTTTTGACCGTCACCAGATTCAACCTCTACTAGTCTATGCATAACCTCAAAACATCGTCCGTCTTCTTTGTGAACAACATTGGAGCACCCCATGAGGACACAATAAGATGAATAAAACCCTTCCTAACCATATCATCTATCTAAATAATCACCTCTCGTAACTCATATGGTGTCATATGATAAGGATCCATCGAAATTAATGAAGCATTAGGTGGAAAGTTTATCTTGAACTCGACGTCACGTTGAAGATGTAGCTTCACAACTTCCTCAGTGAAAACATCCAGGAACTCCCCAATGACCCTAGGAATATCAACCAATCTAGCATGTATTTATTCCAATAAAAACTTATTGAAAAAGAAAATAATGGGCTCTACACACTTATTGTCCACTTGACATGCCCGCTCGACAATGAAAACTACACACTGACAATCCACATTAGAAAACATGACTGTCCTCCAGAAGAAGTTGATAATAGCACGTACAGAATACAATAATTTGATGATAAGTATGAAATCATATAACTTAATCTATATCCAGAAAAGATCCCCACGATACAGATATAGTACCATCATCAGTATACACCCCCGTCACACATCAAACAAGCTAATCTAGCCTCTGACTGGAATAATCAACACTAGGGGCGCAAAAATACTCTCTATGTCTAGTCCTATAACATAAACTAGAGTAGGTGAAACAAAGGATTGTGAATTTCCTGAATCAAACAAGGCACAAATAAGGGTACTAAACAAACCGATCATATATCTGACGATCTCTGGCCCTGTTGGAACTGTTGCCTCCACTATGTGCAGCTGACCACACCCAAGTCCTATACCCCTATGATGATGAGCACCTACACAACCACAATTGAGTCACGATCCTTGAAAACAAGAAAAATAATGAGGTTGGCCTATACCTGTTCCATCTCCCCTCAGTGAAGTAAAATCATACTGTTGAAATTGTCTCATGAGAAACGATTTCTGAGGCTGGTGTTAAACCTATCCACCTCCACTAAACTGATCTTAGGGAACTTCTGGGAACCAACTCTGGCGATGAACAGAAAACACACAACCAAAAAACAATGGTGCAAAGATCTTAGGAAAATCATAGAAACCACTAGCAATAGAAGGCCGAAAATAAAGTTGTTGAGGTCAACTCCATGCCAGTCAAAACCTTGATGGTCCTAGCACCTTAGATCTGACAATGAAAACTATGAACTTGGAAGAACTATTCTATCTACCCAATCATGGTAGACCTCATCATGAGTGAATCATCTCAATCAACTCTAACATCTTCTAAACCTCCCAATACATTTTCAACGTAAAAGGAGTAACACCATACTACATAGAAGGACGAAGTGCCTCCTCAAGATGTCTTGCACGAGACTCCTAATCTAGAAAAAGGTATAGGAAAAAACATAAAATGTCCTTGAACTTTATTCCTATATCCCACACTAACATAATCCCCTACTGAAGGGATAGTAGCTCTTTCCTATTCTCAGCCTTCATGGTTGACAAAATGAACTCTGCCCGAAACTCCTTCTAGAAGTCAGCCCACAAAATTTCTGCCTCCTTCCGCTCCCCCAGATACAACATCCAACACTGACGCATACCTCCCAAATTTTGAATGACTTATAAATGGACTGAGTACCCCTTCAAGCTTAGATCAAATTGAAAGTGATCTCAAGCTCCACCAGATAGCTCTTTATCTCCATGTCTGAAACACTGCACTCATACTTCCCCAAATCCTACCACTAGAAAGCACATGTCCTCTACCACTAATCATTATTCTAAATAGGATCAAACATAATTAGATCAAACGTATAATAATTATGAATCTCAACTAACTGATCCATACACAAACTATGACCATGAGCCATAACTGAAAGGAAAAAAAAGGATTTCCTAAGACCAACTATTATGTAATTTTTATTAATATTTATTTTAATTAATTTTAACCTTCCCAAAAAAAACTAATTCAAAAAATAACACAATTAATTATGATGAATGTACCTATCCTAGGTCTCTAATTTGAAAGAAGGTCCATATCACTTGGTCATTCAATAAGCTTAGAGTTTGTTCCCTATATCATAGGGGCCCCTAAAACCTCGTGTTCTACCTGATCTCCCTGGACAATGTCATGCACCAAGGTCAATTAGAACTCTTTCCATACCACCCCATGAAATCTTTACTATGCCTAACTCTAAACTCTATCATATCTCTCAACCATTATCTCTGATACCACACTATTATAACCCCCTCCCTCTAAAGATACCCCACACAGGATAACAGTAAAGAAAGGGAGATAATGACCCCCCGAGTCACACCTCCAGTAGGCCCTAGGTTGGAGACTATAACCAATGGTGTAATGATCTCACAATATGGTAGGAATTACCCTTAGAAACAAGATCAGGAGATAGAATGAATCATCTACAACAACTCCAAGAAATAATATAAAATTGAAATCTAAAAACCATCCCACATGCATGCAAAAGTAGAACTGATAAAATAAAAGTCTCTAAAGTAAATACCCAAAAAGTAAATCTAAGAGGCAACACAATAACTATACCAAAGCTCAAGCATGTAACTCCGATAACATTCCATGAAATCCTCATAGAAACCTAAAATCAGTTTTATACATGTAGGGTGAGTATACATGTATACTCAGTAGGAAAACTGAAATCTCTCATGCACATATGAATGAAGCATACTAATTCCCCTATAAGAAAACATCAGAACCAAATAGAACCTAAAAGGTATACTAACAAAACCCAAAAAAACCAATCCATGATCACCAAGTAGTGAAATTTAATTAATATAATATTTTATAAATCACATCTAGGATAGGGTACCCCGCACGACTTTCCCACTAGTATACTGCTCTCACCCAAAGTCGTATATCCTGACTCTCACATCCCTTTTGTATACCACATCACATCTTACCCACACACACCTGGTCCTAACAAAAAATCCTTCCCACACACACCTTGGCCTCAAAACACATCATATCACATCTCACCCTGAAGACACATATGAAAGAATATCACAACTCATCCCAAAGACACCTGGGAAACAACCACCACACACGAAAACACCTAGGCCATCACATCTCGCTCGAAGACACTTGGGTCATCACAACAACCATATGAAGAACTAACAAACCTCTGTCCATCATAGTCTATGCCATACCTATCTGGATTGGAAGAGAGAGTGGAAAAGAGAGGGTACCCATCCATCTGTACTCCTCACCAGATGTTGGAAAAAACACCCCCTACATGATGATGTTGGTGTTCGACACATATTTCTCAATATGGGTGGGGTGTATATAGAAAAAACAATAATATACAAGTATATGTATAGTATCAAACACTCCAGACCAACCTATGAGTTCACAAATGAACAAACCATCTAACAACATCATCACTTTTTTTGAAAACTCTAAATGCATTTATTAATAACCGCAATAGTCATTTAAGAAGGTGAAGTGACCGAATAAATTAATACAACTTCACATTTCGTCTATGTTAAACACAGATTCATTTCATTATTTATAATAAAACATATTTAATCACACAAATATCATTTTAATATTTCATTAACCACTTCCATCTCATTAACCAAACAAACCCAAGTCACTCCAAACATTATTAAACAATTCTTTATTTATTCCATCACTACACAGGAAACCAGTAGGCACAACACACATAAATAAACATATTAATAGTCATTCAAGAGGTGAATAACCCTGGTAAATTGATTCACTTTAAATTAATGACACATCATACCATGACATCTAGATATGGTGTGAATCCTTATTAAAGTTATTTATGGAGAAACTCTGGGAAAATTTCCCATAACAATCATTATTATCCTCTTTCAAAATCATCCAACTAGTTCATTATATTTACAAAACCAACCCCCAACTCACTACCATATCCAACAATACATTACAGCACAACCAAAATCCATAGCCCTGCAACATCATTATACCACACCCATCACTACCCCACTACATAGACACATGTCATCCACTTTCCCCATACACACAAACCACAAACATTACACAGATCACATCACCTCAAATACCAAGTAAAAACACATTTTAATATTTAATAAGGCATCCCTTATTCAATTTCACTTATAAATTTTTGGGTTATCACAAAAACTATATGGTCTTTGGGAATCCATTTATTAGCTGAATATATGTGGTTAACCAACTTTTATATATAAGACTTCAATGAGGATACAAAAAACATGCATTCCACAACCATATATTATTCAATAAAGGACCCCTAATCACATTATTTTTAGTGGGTTGTTAGCCCATAAAAATCACAAGAAATAAAGAAATCAAACATACAACAAGATCATGCGTCACTTTTCTAGCCCCTTATTTATTGATTTTAAACAAATTAGATTATATTTATTAATTTATAACCAACTATCTTCACAATGAAAACATCTATATACCCATCCCACATGATTCAAAATTAATAAAGATGCAAGAAAACCTACCTAGAAGAAGAATGATCGATACTTCTTGTATGCACCAAAAATAGGGGTATAAGTATAAAAAATGACCCTCTATGGAAACATGAACCAATTTCCTCATCCTAGACACACGAATCCAATGGAAAGAGGGATTAGAAACATATAATAGAAATAGGAATCAATAAGGAGTGAACACAGAGAAAGAAATATCGGCTTTAGGATAAGAAAAACAGATCCACAAGTTTAAAAACCATTTTGATTTGTCAATAAAGGTAGATCTAGTCAAGAGAACACATTTTGACCAATTAAAAGCCTCCTGGCCCTTAGGGAATTAAAGATACAATTTATGGACTTTAAATTAGTCTTTAAACCTTTTAAAATTGTCCTTAAACTAATTTTACATCAAATAAAGATGTAAAAAAGGAAAAACTAGAAGAACTGGGAACACTATTCATGAGGCACTACCAGGTAAGGCACCGCTGGATGAGGCACCTCCAGACAAGGCACCACAGGATGAGTGAACACTAGTGAGACCCCACTAGTGGGGCACTTATAAGGTGAGACACCACCAGAATGCAACACCATTGGCACAAGACATCACTGGGGAGAGCTACTGCTAGGGTGACACCATATGGGTGAGGCACCGTTGGCATGAGGTACTTTTGAAAAAATTAGAAAATTGGTAATTTAGAAAATTGTTGAAAATAGTCACCTTCACTTCCCTAGGCACCTCAAACACTAGATTTCCCACATAGTAATGGACTATAAATGTTAGGTACATTATAAGATAGAATGTCAATATGATGTTCTCTTTTTCAAAGATGACTAGAAATGAACTTTTGTAATTTTAAAAAACCAAAAATTTCATTTAACTATCAGATACATAGAAAAAGACCTAGGAATGATGTAAAATCATAATAAAATCATCTTTTTGAATTATTTATGATGTGTATGAGTAAGTGAAATATCAATCAGAAATGTGTTCTGTGTGAAATTAATGAATAAACAGTTTTAAATTAAAAAAACGATTAGAAAATATTAATATATTCAAAATTAAATGATATCAGACTATTATACTAAGTTTTAATCAAAATATTCTATTTTATTTCAATTAATTTATTTTTGTGATTTTTTATTTCACTAATTATTAATCTGTTAACTTTTTTTCATATTCATTTCTATTATATCACGAGCGAAAAGCATGAAAAATGATTGTAAAATGTTATTTATAAGATTATGATTTTATATATCAAGGATAAATTTTTCTTATATTTGAATTATGGTAGTTTTTATGGTTTTTTAATTTTTTTTGTTTTTCTAAAATAAATTATCGATAGCGCCCACCATTTGGTAGCCTCTATAGACCAGCCTGAGGTATCCTATAGTGATTTTTCTTTCGAGGATTCTATAGGAAAAACTAGGGGTACCCTATAGAAACCACCAAATGGTGTCCCATATAGGGCCTCCTATAGTGATATATAAATGTTGGAAGATATAGTCCACCTCGGGCTAGTCTATAATGACTGAAGAATTGAAATTTTTATAGGAAATAATGATAGGATAAAAGCATAAACCATTTGGCAGTCATTGTGTGGACACTAATGGGAAAACACGACTGATTTTGGTGGTTTATAAATGGTATTTTTCTAATAGTGTACAAATTTTGATTCGATGCTCTACCCAATTCCATTTTCCACACTTTTTTTCCACCCATATCAGCAATTGACCATATGGTATTTTCCCTTACATACATCCTTAATCATGATATGTTAATGAACACCGAAATGCCTGTGTAGGGTGTGAGTATAACTTAGTAGGCTACCACCAATGGTGTACCTAACCAAATATAAAATATATAAGTTTATGTATAATTTGATATGAAAATAAAAAAAATATACTTTAACCAGTTCTGGTATCATATTTGAAAGAATTGTAAATACCCTGACATCTCTGGGTAAGTGATTACTCTTAATTTCAATAATTTTAATTCTATTTTTGGTATAGTTATAATATTTAATAGGAATTAAAGGGGTTTAGGAAAGATTTGGGATACAAAATAGAAGTGGTAGAGTTGAAAAAGGCACTGGGTACCCTATGGTCTAGTACTAGGTACCCATGGCCTTTCACCGAGTACCCAACAAACACCTAAGAAAATCCCCTTTAATAAACAGTATTTTGGTCTTTCAAAATATAAATTTTTAGTCATAAATACCCTATGGGTTGGGAATTTTCCTCATTTTTAGCTAGTAACCTACTTAAGAGCTCCCTTGTAATCTCAAATTTCTCCAATGAGATCCCCTTCTTCAAGTTTTTACTCTATTTACTCCATTTGATCACAAAATCCTAACATATGTGAGGTAAGGTCATGAATTCATTCTAATATATCTTTCTTCATGTCTCTCCATGGAAGTGGTTGTAAGTCCCATATCTTAAATTCAAGGACTTTTGAATATTAAGTATTCCATTGATCTTATTCTAATCTAGTTGTTGTGGGGTCCTAGTCTAGAAAAACCTAAGGTAAACTCATTATTTTATTTCTAGATTTTATCTCTTTATTATGGAAATGGTTATACCCTTATTTTATCCACTTGTTAGGTAGTTTAACTTGTATAGTGGTGGAATATACATCTCACTCAGGCACTCAAGAATTTTTTTCATTTAATTTGGTAGGTGATCCTCCTCCTCCCTCTCCTACACATTGAGAATTATTCTAAAATAAATTTTTGGCCGAGTGAAAATAATTATAATGACATGTTTTAGCTAATAAATATTTTTCCCAGTGGATTTATGGTTGAAAATAAATTATTTGTGAAGATTCCATTTATCTTTATCTTTTTTGAATGTTTTTACAATAAGGATATCTATATTATGTTTTGTTATATGTTGTATTTATATGTGTGTTACCTTATTCAGGTTTAATATAGTATGGGAGGTATATTCTTACCATACATGTTGTTGACCACTTTGATTTTATATGTATTTTCAGCTTGTACTCTAGGGTTTGGTTACAAAGCATGTTAAGTTTCTTTTTTGTTTGACATGATGGATATATTGGGTATATTTATAAATACATATGTCTTGGTATATGAGATTTTTTGGAATTTAAATCACGATTCAAGTTCCTATGAGTTAAATATAAGGATAATATCTAGAAGTTTGAATCATCCTTATATAGACAATGGTAGTTAAAAACACAACATAGGTGGGTTTCCAAAAGTTATTCTTATAGATAGGGTAGTGGTTAGTTGTTTGGAAGGTGGTTGTTGATGCTTAGATACACATGTTATGAGAGAGGTTGAGGAAAATACATATGATTCCAAAAAATATGATCCAATATGTCTCCAAAATCCACCTAAGGTACTATGTTTTTAAAGGTTAAACCCTTCATGAATGAGCATATCCTCATGAATACCATCCCTCCACATGGAGATAGTGATGGTAACCTCCACATGATGTAAACTATAATTCACAGAGGTCTTTTCTCAATATGAAGGTGGAGGTGGTAGCTTCCATGTAGCATAACTAATAGAGGTCCCCATCCCATGTGGAGGTTGATGTGGTAACCTCTGCATAATGCATGTCTTATTTGTGGAACATACCTAAAGTCATGAAATTCCTAATATTTCATGTAGTCCCATATATTTCATGAAATATATGCCTCTGCCTATACTTGGGAAATAAATACATCCCCATACTGACTTTTCATGGGACCTGACCTTTGGAATTCCATCCAAATCTATGAATTTGTGGAACTCAAAACTTCAGAGGCCAAAGAAGAGACGTATTTCCCAAGAATCCATCTTCTGTGAAACCAAATCCAATTGGTTTTGGAGAACATAAACCCATGGCATATATTACTTTCATAAAGGTACATGCCTACTACAAAAGAAGAAATCCCTCTTTGGATCTTGGGGTTTCATGAGATAATTATCCTTCATGAAACCAACTCAATGGGAACCAAGACTTTTCTTTATGGCAGGGTCACCATGTTCCATGAAAAATGCACTTTCATGATACCCCTATCCTTCACAAAGGCCTAAACTTTTGTAAAACCCCAACCTTCACAAAACCCTTCCATTATGCCTCACCACAATTCCTCCTTTTAGTCAACATCCTTTCATGAAAGTTGAGTTCCCAAGGCCCCTGTGACCATCCGGAACCAGTTTATCCACACCCCAAATTCTCATGTGATTGGTATAACCAACCATCATGTATACCCTAAATATTTCAAGCATGGAATGGACCATTAAATTTACTTTTTCTCTTAATCATAGTAACACTAACACCTATTTCTCCTAAGAATAGTCACCCTAATATTGGGACCCCTAATTTAAACTCCTACATGGAAGTGTTTATGCCTTACCCCACCCAAAGGTGCATTAGTAGTAGGCACATAGGCCACAAAGGTGGCATCATCAAGGGAAAATTCTGACCATTACTGCTAGATATGGTTTTTGGATATTATTCTCCCACTTGGGAATCATCTCCCTAGATGTATGTCTAGTATATGTCCAAGATATATGATGTAAAACTGTATTGCCCAATGTCCTAGTCGTACGCCATTAAACTACATGAAAACATCCTCATTATATGACATTAAATTGTAGCCTTACCCTATGTGATAAACACAGGAATCCCCTTGTATGATAATCCTGGGATACCACCCTCTTACCCACTATGGGATGATCCTCCCACTTCAGGAAAATTCCATACATAAGCTCCACACCATACCTTATTTTTTATCCTTTTAAGACATGAGCATCCTTACCACAAGACTCTAAAATACATGGACTAATCCTATCACACAAACATAAATTGAGACATTTAAATACATGGGTTTTGAATAGTATATACTAATAAGGTACATTGGACACCTATACAAGGTCCAATCCTGACATACCAACACATCTGCGGTACCTCCATGAGTTTTAATCCCAACACCCCAACATCACCATCAAATCCTTAAGCATGATCATATCCCCCATGGGGAAACACTTTCTCTCATCACCACCAAATATCAAGTGTGAAATATTCCCTCCTAGGGACACAATTAACCAAGTCCCAAGTGTGAAATATTCCCCATTAGGGCACACTTGAAAAAAACCCAAGTCTGAAAAATTTCCCCCCTAGGGACACACTTAATAAATAACATGTCCTCACAAGAAATTAAACATATGGACTACCTAAAAAAAATCATTACCCCATACAAGAAATACAGGATGAATTTGGTAAAAATACTTAGATGACTATTACCCTATAACCAACTACCCCATGATAAACATAGGATTACTTAAGTTTCAAGACTAATCTTCCTTTCATGAAAGATTCCATCCAAAAGAGGAATACTTTTTATATTCCCAACATGCCAAACATTCAAAGATTCCTGGACATTCCCAATGTTACTATCTCCTCTAACCAAATTTTAATGACCTATCAAGATGGAAGCAATGTAATTAAATATCATCGACCTCAAGATGGTACCAAAAATGAGTTTCACTAACATGACTTAAATATTTTAGGAAGACACTAGGTGATGAGAACTACTGAGGGATACCTGGAAGAAGGAAGAAACATCCTATCATCCCATTTTGATCAAGGAGATGAAATCACTGACCATATTGGAAGAAGTATCCCAACTTTTTGAATAAGTAATATAGGGAAAATATGTAGGCAACACACAACCCTGGTGGAAATCATAAAAAAATTGTGAACTTCACATGAATTTATTCTCTCCAACTATGAGGACTAGTAACATTGGGGTACCATCAGATTTTCATGTCATCAGATCTAGATATTTGGTTCCATGTCCCACACCTTATGAGTACTAGGACCAAAATTAAATTCACTTGTGACTTGGGTAAGATAACGTTGGGAATCCTTAGTCTGCGACATCACTGACGTGGACTATTTCTCTACTTCAGAAAGAATAGAAAACATTGGAACATTGGGCATTGAATTAATTAGATCTTTACTAAAGGATAATTATATGTAATTTATAGGAATAAATCCAAAGGATATTGATGATCTAATTCCATCAATCATTGAGGTATGAGTAATATGAGTGAGAAAATCATGCGTGATTACATCCCTGACATGATAGCTACCACGTCTTCAGCTACTCGGCACCCTCACCCCATATACCTTTTTGAGATTGTCCATAGAAGAGTCATAAATGAACTTGTTCATTAATATGAGAAATAATGGGTCATCCCAACTAGGGATATGACCCTCCAAGAATTAAAATTCATGGAAACATGCCAGCACCATAGCCCTCGAGGGCTACGTTAGGGGAAATCGCCCACCAATCATGGTAATGCATCATATTGGGATCCTCTACCTAGAATTATTTGATAGATTTATCCCCTATATTAAAGAAGTAGGGGATTTAAAGGTTACACCTATAATGAAAAACACCAAAGATCTTCTCATGAGGTCTCCCATCCAGCCACATTAGTGCCAACACTAACAAATCTCACATGTCAACTAGTGGGTTGAATCCGTCCCTGCCCCATTGAACCTAGCCCCAAACACTCGATGTTGACACTAGGGGATGTTTGCGAACATCTACCAGTATGGGGAATGTTTTGTATCTCTAGTGGAATCATCATCACTGGTGTACCCCATCATGTTCCTGCAACTTCTGAGTGTGGATATTATTCAACTAGTTGGGATCGAGACCCCAACAACCTCTTAGGTAGGCCAAGTTGACTCTCTTAATCAGTAGAACCACCAAAAAATATTACTAGACATCCTATTATGAATAATTATAATGTGGAGGTCCTCCCCATACTACCACAAACTATAGAGGAGGTCCTCCCTATGTCGAAATATTCCCTATTTTGAAGATTCATGCTACGTAAGGAGTATAAACAACCACCATGTGGTCCATTCATGTGAAACAATTCACCGTGTATATGAAGGAAACCCAAGTCAATCTCAATGATTTGTGCTTGCTGAAGTCCTATTTCATCATAGGAAGGACTCTGGGAAGCTTTATGTTACTATCAACCTCTCAAACTCTGAGATGACTGATCACTTGATGAGGGAACCTTTACTACCATTACTTGAACTCAGGTAAGAAGACTATTAACTGAGGCTTATGATATATGAATTTGAGTTCCCCAAAATTCCCAATTACCTCCATTGGTCCCTATATTCCGAGGAAATTACAACCTCCTTCCAAAGGACTCATAGTGAAACTATATCTGTCTTCATTAGTTTCCCTCATCTTAGCCTCCACACTGGAAGTTGTAGATAAGTGAGGGTCTAGGTTGATGTCCTTATATGATGATGAACACTTATTTGAGCCCCAAATAGACATTGATTCTCTTTCACATGGGTAGGTAGTAAACAATTCATCCTACAATGACATGATCTTGTAGTCGACACCACTTCCCAAAGAAATTCCAATGTTTAGTAGACATTTGGACCACATAGTGCCCCCACTTTTAGGAAACCAACGACATACAAGATCTATGGCAGTACCAAATCCAAATTCTCATCCTATGATAATCAGGGATTGGGATGACATGTAGTAGAATCATCCTCGTAGTATTAAATAGGAGGAATTGTGGAGAATCTAAGCCACTGAGAAGCTACCAGTCATGTTCTAGACACCTACAGCTCTAAACTTTATCATCTTAGAGTCCCTCACTGAATAATAGGTGGTTTGTTTCCACCAGAGTATTTGGGAATTGTTCAATTAACTTTAGGACCATCACATTACCTACCTAGGAATCCAGAAGCACCTCAATTACATTCACCAATAGTGGGATAGGATTGACATTATAATGCTCTCAGTAGCTAAATTCCCTGAATTATATGGTTATTACTAGATTCTACAGTGAACCTGTATCAAGATACTTATTTTAATTCAGTGAGTAATGGTATATTCATCTAAACACATAAATATTATAGGTTTGGGGATATAAAATACCCTCTATTTCATCCCTATACCGAATAAAGAAAGATACTGTCAATCTATCCCACCCACCGATAGAGAAAGATCTCTAGCCACTACTAGAGTAAATGTGGTAACTATTGAAACTCCATAGGATTAGAAAAACTGGACTATTGATATAGGGAATGATAGAGAGAAACTACTCTAGGGGGAAATAAAATACCAAGAAGATCCCCCAATAGGCACCCATACTCAACAACATAGATTAGAGCTGGGCCCTGGAAGTCTCCCAAATGATACATTTTCACCTGCTCGTCAATACATTGACAAAGGTAAGGGGAACTCCGAGCTAAATGATGTATATGAGACTCTACTAGAGATTGATTCAGACATCTGGATAACCACTTTTCTTCTATATCTATAGGGATACAATAGTTTTACTTCATAAATTATGTCTGAGTAGTGCCTGAGTCTTGAAAATGTCAAAAGAGGCCCTATCTAACCTCCAGTTGGAAACCCAATCCTTTTTAGGAATGCACCCATATTTGAATCGTATGTCCCTACATATTATACCAAGAAATAATTTGAAAGATATGGAAAATGACCAAGATACGAGTCTCCCACTCCATCTGAACAACACATGTATCCACCAAGAGATTAAGGCTACACAACCTCCCAAGATGATGATCCAGTCAGAGCACCATTAACCACAAATACTCACCAGGGTGAAGTGATAGCTTCTATCACCACTCATCATGAGGCTTGGGAAATGAGACATGTGTTAGTTATGTGTAAGGTAAATCTATATACCATATGGGTAGACCAGATGTAACCACCACCAAAATTCAACAACCCTAATTTAACCCCATTAAATTGTGTGTTTGATCCACTATAATATCTGGCTCACTTCACCTCAAGGTGTATAAAAATGTTGGGGACTCCAGAATAGTATAAATTTGTTAAGCTATGATATTATTTCCAAAACCTAAATGGACATGCATTCGTGTGGTATAACTAACTGTCCCTAGGATCCATTTTTAATTTGTAGGATATCCTAAGACAATTAATCTATTAGTTCAACTCCACTTTTCATAAGACTAGCATCTTTGGCCTCTAAAAGTGGAAATGGAGGCCCGATGAGTGAGTTGCTGACTTTATTACCCTGTGCAAGGGACTCACATACTCACTTGACATGCCGATTTCTCAGAAAAAACTTCTAATAATGTGTGTAAAAATTTCATCTATGAGCAAGTCCCTACCCTCATTTCCTTGAACTATCCTAGAAGATTTAGAGAGTTATTTGAAAAGTCTCAAAATCTAGAAGAATCCTTATAGTGGACCAAGCAACGATCACGTCCATTACAAATTCTAGCTCCCATGATAAGGTCCATAAAAGGAGAGGCAGTTTCTACCATGCATGTAGAGGATTATAAGAAGATACACCTATTGGACCCTTTTTCGGATATGCCATTCCAAGTGAAATCCCCTCCAGGTTCACCCTCACCCAGTGTAGCCTCGTCCGGAACATGAAAAACCTAAAATATAGAACATTTCCCTAAACCCTCATCAGGGATAGTCACCTGTAGTTCCATTTATAGATAGAGGAAACATGACTTACTCCTTTAAGGATTCACAAGTCCTGATTTATTTCATCTATGCTCTAGAAAAAGGGATCTCAAATTTTCTAGAATGCAAGAGGTCCTAAGAGGCCAAACTTACCAACTGCGCCAATCACTTACCATACCACATGATCCTTGGACACACCATCAAAGAATGATTTGTCCTCAAATATTGGATCAAGGACCAAGTGGATCTTGGCTTAGTCAAATTGGGAAGCATCCCAACATAGGTAGTACATGTCTTTATAGATCTCTATAGTGATAGAAATCTCTCTGGTGAGTGGAAGTAGGTACCTGGTGGTGGAATGAAAAAGTATAATGACTGGCCAACTCAAAATATAGTCACCCATGCTAATGGAATTATTCATGATCACTTGAGAAAACCAGATCATATGGTAACCATGGCTCCCCTAGCCACTGAATCCACATCTATGTCACAAAAGTTTAAGTCTAAAAATATTATACGTCAATATTGAAAGAGAAATAAGATTCCACCACTGGTGAAAAAACCAATCCGCACCCTTGTAAACTTTATACCTCTCAAATTGGGAGATGCACCTAGGGTACATCCATCACTTGACTATTCCACCGATGAGGACTAAGAATACACCTCCATGAATGATATTTTTCTAGTGGATTCCTAAAATATTATCAATAATGAGGTGTGATATGTGAAACCCTTGAGGAATTCCTACTAGAACCATTGAAAGAGAGGTAGAGGGCACGCCAATGGACATAATGTTCAGAATAATACTTTAAGATAGAAAAATGTGAAGGCTTGAACTTTAAAATAGGTTGTTAATTATTATGAAACCAGGTAATATGACTTAAATATGCCACAAAAAATATATCCCCCAAGATTTTTCATTGGGAATGCCTCTGATGTTTATTCTATTAGTTGATCATGCGATTTAGCCATGACTGCATGATGATCAACTATGACCATCCAGGGCCCAACCTTAGTCTTCTGGTGCCTGGCCTCAAGAAGTTTAGATAAAACTGTCTAACCAAAAATAGAATACCACTAACACTAACCAAGACCCAGTTCAACATACAATGGTTCCACATATGCTCCGTACTAAATAATAACCTTCTACAGGGGAAAAACATGCCCCTCACCTAGAAGTATGATGTGTTGAAACACCTCATTGGTGTACTAGTGAGGCTCTTGATCCTTGAGGCTCTCGTCTTTTAAAAATAAAGTCTTTAAGCCCTTATATAAGCTTTAAATAGACCTCTTCTATTTGATACTACGAGTTTCTTCCATTGAGAACTATTATGTAGAGGAATTGGACCAGGAAGAATGTTAGGATATCATTTCATTTTTCAAATAATATGAGGGTGTTACCATTCATGTTCACATACACCTATTGTATATCATTGTCTAATTCCACAACATGGAAGTCCACCACTACCTAGTGGATAAATGTTGTAGTATTAATCTCATATCAACCTAAATAATTCACAAACTATGGATCATAGAAGAGGATATGATCCCCTATAACCTAAAAATCCATGGATATAATAAGAGATAGCATAATTCATGTGAAAAAATTCAGCTGAGGAATCAATTTTATATCCTCGTAGCAAGAACTAAATTTATGGTGGTATTACAGGACACAACCTAAAACACCCTGTTGAGAAGGACCTATCTCCACCTACAGACCATGGTCCCCTCTTCATACCAAAAGTGGCTCAAATACTCCCTTTAGAGTCAAGTAGGGGTACTCTAGGGTGATTCTTTTCTATTTTACTCTTGTGAGGTCTATTATCTAGATGTTGGGTACAATAAAAGGGAATGAAAACACCCCAAGATTGATGAGGTTGTGTGTATCAATGCCACCAATGATTAGAGAACAATTTTAGTAGATCCTTGTTCATAATTGAAAGACATTTTTTTATTTACAATCCATTTATTTAATCCCATGCCACAAGATCTGGAATGTTGGTTTATAGTCCAAAAGAAAGGGTGTTCACATATTATCTCACATACCTACACATGATAATCGTGAATAATACTGACATACCTAAACCCTGTAAAGTATTATGAAATTTTCCCCATGGACACTGATCTGCAACACTATTGTTTGTTCCACAAGTCATGGATGACTCAATGGAGGTCAACTCATAATCATTTCTTCGATATCAGGATTGGAACTCACACTCAGAAACTATCTAGGATTGGATCATCATTGTTTTTTTCTACAGTATCCACAAATAAATAGTCCCTAATTGAATGCACTTACCAAAAAATGTTAGGTTTTTATGATATACTCAGGAAAATAGTGTTAGGAAACCTGTTTCATCCCTTTGAATCTTGTATCTTAGGTGAGGAAGATTATCTAGAAGATTACCCTGCTCTATATGAAGAGGGTGTCTCCACGACATTTGATAAACTGAATTTTGTGAATGATGAAACTAAGGAAGATCTAAGGCTGACAATGATTAGTGCAACTATGCCATCAGAATAATGACAACAATATATAAATTTATTTAAATAGAATGATAATTTATTCACCTAGAGATATGATGATATGTCGAGGCTCAACCCTTAGGCCATTATTCACCATATTTGATTCCTATTGGGTCACAGTGGGTTCGAGAAACCTCCTAATAAAATTAACCCTTCCCATGATTCCATGGATGAGGCTGAATTCAAAAAGATTATTAAATTCACCTTCATTAGTGTGGTTCGGTACACTAAATGGATGATCATCATTATTCTAGTTAGGAAGAATATCTGTCATATTAGAGTCTGTATTGACTTATAGAACCTCAACCTCCATTTCTAGAAGGATGATTTTCCACTTTTGGTGAAAGAGATATTGATTAATTTTATATATGGGTTACAAGACCTCTCTTTCATGGATGGATACTCTGAATATAATCAGATCCAAATGGCCCATGATGATGAGGAGTCCACTAACTTCAGGGAACCCTAGGGTACTGTTTTATACTAGGTGATGCATTTCATCTTGAAAAATGCCTCATCCACTTATGAGTATTCCATTAACCGTATCTTCAAATTTCTATTTGGGATATTGGTGAAGTGTTATATAGATGATATGGTGGCTAAATCATGCCATTTATAGGTCCATATTAGATATCTTGAGAAAGTGTTCAACATCATCTATAACCACCACTTGTAGATGCATCCCTTGAAGTACGAATTCAAAGTCACCTTTGGAAAATTAATTAGTTTAATTTTCAAATATAGTGGCATCAAGATCATCCCCAAGAAAATAAATGCCTCATTCATGATCATAAGGGATTAGTGATCTTGTCTTTCATCGATGGATTTAGAAAGGGGGACTCACTGCTAGAAGAGGCTTGTAAAATGAAGTAGGGTATTGAGATTTTACATGAGAATAGAATTCTTATGGATTTGGTGGAAACAGACTCAAACATTATTTAGGGAGCATTGTAGGATAAACTTCAAGTCCCATGGGCCATAACCTACTACATTCGTAAAATAAAAATACTACTGGATTGGCGGTTTTGAATTTTTCATACGTGGTGGGAAGGGAATAAGGTGGAAGACTACCAGGCTTCCCATAAAACTCTTGAAGGTCAGTGTCTTTTATTTTCTACTTTAGGTTTTCTTCCTTAGGAGTGTGGTATCCTTTCTAGAGAGGATGCGCTTGGTCTTAACTATTTCAGACCGCCTTGATCTTTTTTAGATTTGGGATATTCCCTACTGCCAATAAGATTTTTAATGATGATGATGATTATCCAAATGCCTCCTCTAAGAAACCTCAGGGATTTGTGGGGAATTCATGGCCACATATCATATATTCATGGATTTATTAGAAATATGGATGAAAAGTGTAATCCCTTATCAAGGATCATGAAAAAAGGTGCCTTTTTCTAGTGGGATGAGGATTTCCAGACCACCTTTGGGGATATTAGGCAGTATATGATACAACCTCTTGTTTTTATTCCTCTTGTCTTAGTAATTCCTCTGGTCCTTTATGTAACCACTATGGAAAATTCTCTTGGTTCCCTTCTAACCTATAAAACCAATTAGGGAAGAGAAAACAACCTATATTATCTCACCTGCATGCTCCTCAACATGGAGGAAAAATACCCCCATTGAGAAGAGTTTCATTGTTCTAGTATTTACATTATAGAAGTTGTGAAATTATTTATAGCACCATGATATACAACTGGATTCATTAGTTGACTGAATAAGGTATATATTCAATCTCCCCATGTTGATAGGATGATTGATACATTAGGCGGTAATCCTCTTGATATTTTACATCAGGTCATTCCAAAGAAATCCATTATGGTTCATGCATTAGAATACTTACTATTCATGCATCCAACCCCTGAGAAACTAACCATGTATCTATTTTTACTATATGAAGTTATTATTTAAATAGATCATGATGTGCCATGTTGGAAGATAGATTTTGATGGTACCTCCCATAGTTTGATCGGTATAAGGATTAATGACCCCAAACTGAACAGTGTAGTCTTAGGAATTATCTTCATCACTCCTGTGCATGCCATCTTTTTGTACTCATTCCTTTTTCATAAGGCTGCACTAATATTGAGGTAGAGTACTAGGCCTTCATCACTAGACTCAAATTGGACCTTGAGATTGATTTCCCCTTTCTACATGTGAAGGGATACTTCAAGTTGGTTATCAAGATAACTAGGGATGACTACATCGTCCAAAAGTAGTAGAATGTGTCTCTGATAGAATAGAATTGTCAGCTCATGGCCCAGTTCCCTTCCCATTCAAGGCAACACATGTTAGGATTCATAGAATTCTCAATCTGATGCTCTAGAAACCTTATACACATCCATTATATAGCCTAATTAGGATGACTTGGTTATTCGTGTGGAACATAAAAGTATTATTTACCCCACAACTTCTGAAGATGATGACGATCAATTGATATATCAGCTGGATACTTGTACTTCTATTATAGGGCCCTCAAATTCCCCTTTGATCAAGGAGATTCTTGATTTGATAACTCCCTTCACTGAGTATCTCCAATATGGAATTCTTCCTCCAAGATGATCTGAGTGTGATCGAATACACTAACATGTAGCACCATTCATCCTCCAAAGTATCCCTAACCATGATCAAGCACTCTCTAAGAGAGGGTTTGATGGAATTATTCTCTATTGTATCCATGTAGATTAGACACCTCAGGTTATGAAAGAGGTCCATGTCAGATCCTGTGGTGCCCATAAATTAGTATTGAAGCTCTCCCAATAAGTTCAGAGGTTGGGTTACTTATGGAAAACCATTTTCCATGACTATATTGAGTTCTCCAAGATGTTTCATTCATTTAAGATCCATGAATTTTTTTTCATCAATAACTAAAGCTTCTATACACTAAAAAATACTCTTGGAATTTCACATTTTGGGGTTTCGACATTGTGTGTCCTTATCCACTGATGATTTCTTGAAAATACAGGTTCATTTTTACAGCAAGAAACCTATTATCAATGTTGGAATAAGAAATTACCCTCAAATAATTTAAAACCTAATCAGTTATTGAATTTATAAAATCTCATATCATTCATTAGTTTGGGGTTCCTCACACTATTGTCATGGAAAATGATACAAATTTTTGGTCTTTAGACCTAAAGAAATTATATGACAAGTATAATATCTTTCCCAACCAAACTTATTTTTATCATGAATAGGTGAATGGATAGATTGAGGTGTTCAAAAAAACCCTCTCTAACATATTGTAGAATATGGTGGGCCAGAACAAAACGATTTATCCTAATAAACTTCCTTATACTCTCTAGGCCTATCCTATGATGATTCAAAATTCCACCCAAGAAACCCCATACTCCCTGGTGTATAGAAAGGATGCAGTTTTACCTATTGAGGTATATTTTTCATCACTCAGAATGGATGTTTATGACCAGAAGATTCCAAAAATAATAGTGGAAGTACGTCTAGTCGAGTTAGAAACCCATGAAGAAAATAAAATTTAGTCATTACACAACCTAGAGAGGCACCAAAATAGAGTTGTATGAGTGTTAAACAAGAAGTTTTACCTCCTATTATTCCTTTAGAGTGAAATGGTATTGGCTCTCAGAACGCTGATGATACCTAGAAAAAATCCACTAAAGATGGAGCCCAAATGGGAAGGAACTTACATTATCTGTAAGGTTTACTCTAATGGGGAATAATATTTAATTACCATGGAAGAAGAGCATATCATACCTCCCACCAACACCAAGTTTCTAAAATAGTACTTCACATGAATCCCCCTGATCAATGCTATGTGACCTTAAACTACAGCAACCCGAGACCAAGAATTATGAACATAAATTATTTTCACCATGGTCCAAGCTCTATGACCTTAAAATAGCAGCTTCCCCTTTGGTCTGAGATCTATGACCATAATTTATCAGCATCCTTAGTCTAATATATACAACTTTAAACTACAAAGCCTAATTTCCACATCACATGATATTAATCTGTAGCCCTACCATGAATGAAAAATATAAGAAAACTCATATGAAAAATGTGAGATGACCAAAACCAATGTCCTTAGCACAAAATGTTAAAATGTAGCCTTATCCTATGTAATGAACATATTATTCCTCATATAATAAGTATGAGATGAAAAATACCCAAAATTATTAGCACATGATGTTAAACTATAACCTTACCCCATATAAACCTGGGATGCATCATATGAAAAATTTGGTATGGCCAAAATCAACATCCCCAACACATGATGTTAAATTGTAGAATTTACATATGTGATGAACATAAGATGCCTCATATGAAAAATATGAGATGATTCTATGTCCTTATCAGATAGGACTACACCCTATGTTATTTGTACCCACCATGGAATGCTCAAGAACTACATCTGGATTGATTCCCATGCCTGATCGGATACATAAGGATTCTTGGATCCAACATCCAGGGCCCATCCTCAACACCAAACTATTTTTGGGGCCTCCCTTGGTCCAAGCCTTGTGACCCTAAATTGCATCCAATTGGTTTTAGTATTGCTTTTTGTGGTGCAGTGACTCCTTGGATCCTTCTTCATGTTGGGTTTTAACTCTTTTTCACTACCCAAAAATTCTTGAAGTACCTAATCCCCTTTATGTCCAAGAATAACAACCTTAAAATATGTACATTCATCCCCTTTTGGACCCTCATTCAAATAGTTTTCTTTATCCTTGTTGCTTTATAAAACTAATTCCCCTTCACTTTTTCATCGTGTCCTCACTTAAAATGGTTCCACCCTACCGACATCGATCTTCTACCATACCACATTCTAGAACTACATGTGGCTTGATTCCCATTCCCATGGGATATACAGTGACACCCATATCTCATTTCCTGGTTCTATCCCTCACCATAAACTCATTGTAGGATATTTACTCCCTCATCATCATAATTCCAACTTGGGTGTTGTTTTTATTTGAAGTTTTATGTATAAAAGGGTCTCTTTATACCACTTTTCATGTCGAGTTATCACTATTTCATGATGAAAAAGCCTCTTTAGGATACCCACACCATTTGGTATGAGCTCTAGGACCTTAAACAAACCACATATTTAGTTTGAGTTGTATGAATCTAAATTATAAATCCCAACATTCTGAGCACATAATGTTAAACTATAGACTTAACCCATATAATTATGGTATACCTCATATAAAAAATGTGATATGAACCAAAATCAATGTCCATTTAACATGATGTTAAACTATATCCTTACCATGTATAAATATGCCATGCATCACATGAAAAATTTGAGATGAAACAAAATCAACATCCTTAGCACATGATGTTAAATTGTTGGCTTACCCCTTATAAATATCAGACACCTCACATGAAAAACTTGAAATAAATCAAAATCGACATCCTCCACACACAACGTTAAACCATATCCATACCCCATATTAATATGGGATGCATCACATGAAAATGTGAGATGAACTAAAATAAACATCCTCAGAACATGATGTTAAATTTTAACCCGACCCTATATGAGAAATACATGGTGTCTCATATGAAAAATGTGAGATGAAAAAAACTAGCATCATTAACACACGACATTAAACTATAGCCATACCCTATTTAATGAACATAGGATGCCTCATATGACAAATATGTGATGATAAAAACCAATGAACTCATCACATGATGTTAAACTATAGCCTTACCTTATGTGATGAATGTAGGATGAATCATATGAAGAATATGGGATGATCATAACCAATATCATCAGAACATGAAATTAAACTATAGCCTTACCCCATGTGATGAACATAAAATTCCTCATATGATAACTTGGAGATGATATATCATCCTCATTAGATAGGACACCACCATTTCAGCATTTTTATCTACCATGACACACTACAAAACTATGTATGACTTGATCACCATTCCCATGGTATACATAGTGACATAAGAATCTCTAAACCTAGGTATATCCCCACCAAAAACTCATTATGGGGTATTTCCCATCTAGGTTAGGCTTTATCATTATATACCGACATGTTTATCTAGCGCGTTCGAGTAAATGGTGGGATAACCCCTAGGGAACTCAAAATACCCTAGGATATTTCCCACTTATTCTACCACACTTCATGCTTCCTTTGATTTTGATCCTCACCATCCTCCCAATCCAAATACCCCTAAAGGTAATGATGCATATCCATACTATCCCTCCTACCATCTTGGGAACATGACTTGAAGGATCCCTGGTAACAAATAATGGTTCCCATGTTTTGAATATAGTCAATGGTCAATCCCATATTTTTCTACCCCATCCTTGACTAGTATGATTGTGGAACCTATGTTTTGAACATGGTCAGCAGTAATTCCCTACACATCAGACCCCCCCTTTCATGATAAAGATCTTAGATGTCATGATTTACCTTCCTTTCTACCTCCCCTTTCTTTGGTGGTCATTCAACACCCTATGTTTCATCCCTCCCATTCACTCTCATATGGTAACTAAATAAGTTAGCACCTTTTTTGACTTCCCCAAGCCGACCAATTTTTCCCCTTATTGTGTTCTCCCCTTTGAACAATGGAAAATACATACATCTACTTGTTTCTCACATTGAGCATGGATCACATGGTGTTAGGAGTTGGGGAGGAATTTCCCTAAGAAAAGTTGAGACATGAAGACACTCCTTAAAGAGGACATCACATAAAGGTCCAAATATTACAACCTTAAACTGTGTACACATTGTCTCTGAGATATTTCATGTGGAATCAGGCCTCCTTGGCCATCAATTCACATCGGGTTACCTATATTACTTTCCACACACAATCCTTTGAGATTCCCCCATGGTCCAAGCATTATGACCTTGAACTATTTTCATCCCCATGGTCCAATAATTATGACCTTAAAAAATATTAGGATTTGTGGTATAACTAGAATGAACTTAAATTTACAAAGGAAAGAGCCACAAACATATGAAAAGTTCAATAATTGTGAGGGAAACCTGAGAAAAAGTTATACCCCCACCTTCTAGGCCACTCTCATGACCTGGGAAAAAGTAAAAGAAAAAATAAATTGCTTGGAAGCTAGAGAGACCCACCATGGGCCTTGAAAAAAATCCTAGATGTTCCCACTAAACCCATCAGTTTAGGAAAAAATTGAGAGGTAAATCCTAGCTCTATTTAACTCACAATATTCTATATGTGGTGTCACCCATTGGGTTTCATGTTCACACATCCCACTACCTTGACTGGGTAGGATTTATTCACATTTTTTCACACATTCTAGTCACAAAATGATATACTATTCTATAAAAGTTCTAATAATTTGACAGTAAATTGTATAAAACCTTGTCCTCACCATATCACACTAAATTACAGGTTCTAAATCCTTGTCTCAATATGTTAAATTTCATTCCCTCCTTCCTCATTACACAACATAAAAATACGAAGCATATTAGGAACTCACCTAAGAATCCATTTTTCCCCTTTGGTGATGGTCATCTACCACACTATTCATCTTATTTGACCATCTCAAAACATCCTAGATGATTCTCCTCTTGGGAGAAGAGTATAACCTTTTTTAGAATGATATTCCCACCAAATGTTCTCAAAACCACAATGGTGTAATCCTAATAGTGTCAAACTTTATTTGAACATTCCATTAATTCATCCCCACACTTAGTATCCTCATAGACTTGGATCCCCATCATATTTCACATCTAAATGGGCCCCTTAATAGGAATAGTTCTTGGATAGACTAGATAATCTACCATTTTGGGAACATGCTCCAAAATACTTCCAAAAACATTTTTGATAGATCCCATGTTTAGAACGTGGTCAACAGTTGATCCTCATTTAATTGTCCCCATCCTCAGAAAAATGATAGTGGAATCTATGCTACAAAGATGGTTAGAAATTATCCTATTTTTTCATGTCACACCCTTTGTGTTCCAAATCATGGGTGTCTTGATTCATGATCTTCACCACTCCCCTTTTGTTTAGGAAGAATTCAATGACCCTAAAATTACCCCATTTTCACAATACTACACATTGAGAATGAAAATCACCTATACTATGAGTCTCATTCTATATAAAAATTTTTCTTGGCCAAGATACTTCTGGTGGTCGAGGAATAATTCAGAACTTGAGTGTTACACCATTATATGGAACTCTTCAATAAATGAGAATAATTTTTTCTCTACATTGTTCCCCACACTAAGAATGATTCACATGGACTTAGGGATTTATTTTTTATTGTATCATAAATATTATTGAGATTCATCAAGAAGAAGGCATTGATGAATATGTGGAATTTTAAAAAACCATTCCATAGGTTTGGGGAGGTTCATCCACATGTTGGAGAAGCTACTTTATTTCAAAATAATACAAAGTTCCCAAGGGATTGTCCCTAGTGATTGAGAACTCTAGACCAGCTATCCTCTATCAAGTAGCCTCCATGGTTTGCTGCTGATCCTCTAGACTGGATGATTCCTCCTCAAAAACAGGTCGTACATCATTGTCATGAATTCATGCACATTCCTTCCCAACTTGTCACTCATACACCAGAGATGCTACCGCTTCTTACCTAGGCTCAACCACCACCAGACAATCCCTTAATTGGTCGATGATCTCTACTTGAGTAGTGATGATTATTTCATTATATTAACTACAACGAGTTCCTAAGTTCCCTCATACTTCTTCTTATATCAGGAAACTTCAAACACCTACTACTCATGATGCACCCATTTAATGAGATAGTACTAATCTAGTGTATGGAGGTCCTAGAATCCACCCCACTAGTCCCAAAGATGACTAAAAAATGGATAATGGATCCCACTCAATTTGTAATATCATCTAGGGGAGTGTGAGTGATGACATTTCACACACTCCTCCATACATTGTGTTAGATGAATCAGTTCTCCTTAGAAATGGCTGAGTCAAAATCCTCAAAATCCTCAAGCAGTGCAGAATCATACCGAGGGAATACTGCCAACACATTCATGGTAGGATCATCTTTAGGAAAGTCCTTAGGTGGTATAAGACCCATTTATGGAGAAAAAACATCCTCATCGGATCCTTCACCTAAAACGAGATACCTAACCACCTCCCATGGCACTTATGAGGCAGTCTCGATAGCCACAACCTCCTTGAACACCTCCATCAGTGGAAAAATATCAACCAACTTCATTAAGGCCTCAAATCCAATATACACCACTAATGAAACTTCCATTGTGGGTATGTTCATGGTATCCTCTATAATTATTTCTATTAGTGGCATGATTGGAACCCTCTTCATTGATGTTTTGGTCCCAATATCCACAACCTATGGAGCTTCTATGCTTGTTTTAACCACTATAGCTTCCTCCAACACCTCCACTAAAGGAAAAATCTCCTTATCCATCTCCATTTAGATAAAAATGTATATCATCACTACTTAGACTATAGGATCCACTAATATGAGTATCACCATAGCTGGATGATCTCCAAACATGGTTTGAACTTCCATTTAAAGTGTGGATTTAGATGAGCATAAATTGTGAGAGGGAAAAAAGAAAAAGTTAAAAAGGTTATAATACTTAAAAGAGTGGAATACCCTGACTAGTAATTTAGAATGGTTCAAAGGAAATCCACCTAATTACAACATTTCTCTGGTATTCGATACCCTATATGTTAGAAGTTACCCCATGGTTGGATGTGATGACTCCACACAAAAGAAAAAAAAATAAGTTGGCACAATTTCAATCATAGATGCTCAAATACAAACCGTAAAAGAAGTATTTTTGGGAAGTTCTTGGAATTTTTGAGCTATCATCATAGTAATATGTTATACATCAATTTATAGTTGGCCACCTCTGGCCATAACATTGGGAGTGGTTCCACACCCGACCCCTCAAGGTATGGTGATCACTCATCTTGCACTTGAGGTTTATCATTAACATCCCCTTCCTCAGTGCTCTATAATTCATTAACAAGTGGAAAATAAGTAAGGTAACAATATTAAGTGGTTTGGTAGTCTCCAAAATATGCTTGATTAGAATATTTACCTAATCAGCGGTAGGATGTCCATCCTTGGGGGAGTCCTGATAGGTTTTTTTTCCCAGGACTCCTCCCATGATCCCTCAACCTCAGATACACCAGTATCCAATTGGTTTGCATAAAGATATGGAGGAGAAGGAATTCCCAACAACACTATCACTCACTTTTTTAGGGGACATGTAGTGCCGTGAGAGTGGACCATGTCTTCTATCTCTACCATGTATTACACCATCTCAGCTTAGGGGATGTGGAAACCTACCCTTTCATGACCCAACCTAGAAAGGTATATCCCCTTATAGTTGAGATGCTTCTATATCCCATGAAGAGAGGTTATTTTACTATAGATCTACTAAATCTACTAGGAATAAGGGAAAACAAAATCACTGGGTACATCTGGGGGATGAAATCACTTCACTATACCATGGAATTGTGTCCTCATTACTTCTCTAGAGGTTCCAAATTCCTTATGAGGATACTTTACCTAGAGAATTGATATTTATATTACTCCCCTCTATGAAGCTTCTTCCTATAAAGAACCAAGAAAATCTTGAGTTGCATCCACTACCCCACATATTGGCCTAGCTCTACCTCTACACCATTCCCTACTCACTGATCTCCCCCAAAACCATGGTTGTGGGCCCCCTTCCTCATCCAAACAAGTCATCAGTCTCTGTAGAATGTTTTTAGGATATGTTCCCTCTTAGATCATCACATATTAATGGATGATCCCATAGGTGGTAATAGATAGTGATAAATAATTTTCCCCTTTCCATATTAATGCGTGAACATGCACTATATCAGCTGAAGAACTAAGGGATGGAATTCACTATGTACCCCCATATATACCTTTAGAGTGAGCTACCAGAGAAACCAGAATAGCCACATGAAATTTTGTAGGGGTTACGTCTCACAAATCACCATAAAATCCACATAGGACACAAATATCCTTCTCTGAAAGGACAAGATGAATGACTACTGCTTGATGGTCTTTGTGCCATCATCAGTCACTGTTCCCATGAGAAGAGGATGAATATGGAAAATGAAGTGGTATACTAGCCTGATCCTCACTAACATAATTATTGAACTCAATTCAAGGGGTCGAATCCCAGTAATGGTAAGGATCGACGATCGAAAATTTATGATAAGAGGGGATATTGGGTTGGGGTATTCATGTCCACCCATGTGTGCGGAATACCAACCATACTATAAATTGAAGGTCTCACATACATTGAAGGGGGTCTTATAATAACTGATATAGAACAACACCTTATACAACTTCACTAGCACCAGAATTGGTAAGTTTAAGTGCTACCCCATAACCATCATTACCTCCATGATGAGGGTTATTGGATTCACCCCCATGTGAGTATCCAAAACAAGTAAAATCCACCCATATATCAAAGTGACAATAAATCCCCCTTTCCTGATTATGGGAGCCTTGAGCTTCACACTATAGCCCCCCTATTTCCACTAGCTCACCTATAGGATCTTCTAATA
Organism: Viscum album; assembly: GCA_963277665.1. Lineage (NCBI taxonomy): Eukaryota > Viridiplantae > Streptophyta > Magnoliopsida > Santalales > Viscaceae > Viscum > Viscum album. The sequence goes on along the minus strand of OY728123.1, from coordinate 226,845,209 downwards.
TGAATTCTCCTTGCCTTACATTGACGTATTTTAAAATTTCATTTTCCTCCCTGATATCTTGAACATGAAGTCATTTAATAAGTAACCAAACCATTATTTAAAATGGATATACTTCATCCATGGTTTGCGCTCACTCTCCCCCTACACAAATAATAGTAGATACCTTGTGATCACTGGAATCTACTGATGATCATACCATAAATCATAAACTGGGAGAAACTCATCATACAACTCCCCTTGGATGTGGTTCCCTGCGATGCGTTAGAGTCCCCACAAGCCAATGATAAACTTCCCATAATGTAGATAAGACATATTGGTCCCTATTAAGAACGTTTTTAACATCTCTAGAAATATTTCCTAGTGATAGTAAACATGAAACTGTGTGGACCATGATGCCTCATAAATCCTGACACACTTCAGCTCCACCTAAAATTCATGGAAGGACTGGCATACCCAGTATCCCCAGGCCCATTTCTCTATAAATATTCCACACTAGAAATGGTCTCATTCCTCAGCCCATCTCTGGATATTGTCCATCTAAATCATGTTAATAATTATCTATTATGCAATTGGAGATTCCTATTCCTCTAATTCATCCCTGTTAATGTTTTTTAATGGTTCCATAGGGTGTGTGCATTAATTGATATGTATTCCTTCATGATGTGACCCTAGATGGCCTTGTACCACTAATACTACCTATAAATGATTCTAAACCAATAAACATGTTTTTCTCAATTTTAATTGGGGAAGAACACATCATCCCTCATCTAAAATCCATATAGTTGAAGCCTCTTACAAAGTAGGTATTCCAATTAAACCTACATAAGAAATGAAGTGAGATTATTATGGACTGAATCACTCTAAAATATCTCTATAATCATGAGGTTCCTGAATATCTATATCTATCAAGCTATATTAGTATCTACACCTTTAGTGTACATAATTCATGAATTTAAAATTATCTAGAATCTGGTATGTGGAGGTCCATTCGCAGTGGTTTGTTCATAAAGTTTGATTTTTCCTAAGTTCATAAGTTTGTGAAAGACTTATCATGAAAGTTCTGTTCACAGAAGAGGATAATTTTATAGTGGTGAGGATAAAGATCACAAAACACTCTCAAAGGTTTTGAGTTTCATGAAAAGACAGAAATGGCCTATATTTTGTGAAAATCTCATGGTCCCCTCAGGGACCCCACCCCTATTTATAGGCATAGATTCAGACCAAGATTCATGAATAGAGATTTTTAATCATCAATTTTTAGTGGTTATACCTCATAATCCTACCATCCTCTCTCTCATTAGATCCCATTTTGAGGGGGGGGGGTTGATGTTGAAATACACATTCCATGAGAGATTTTGAGGAAGGTACAACCAATTATAAGAGAATACAATCCAAAATGTCCCAAAAATCCACTTAAGGGACCGCATTCAATAAGGTTAAACCCTTTATTAATGAGAAAATCTTCATGAAGGTCACTGGTACATACAAAGATGGAGTTGGTAACCTTTAAGTGATGTAAACTCTGATTCACTGAGGTCGCTGGTCCATGCATGGTTGGAAGAGGTAACCTTAGAACAACTTAAATATAACCCATGGAGGCCACAATACCATATCAAGGTTGAAGAGGTAACCTTAGAACAACATATGTCTGATTCGTAGAATATCCCTAAAGTAATGAAATTCATAATCATTCACACATTCCCCTATCTTTTGTGAAATTTATGTCTCCGCCTCCACTAGGGATATAAATACCCTCCATGTATGACTTTTAAGCGGATGAGACCATTTTAATTCCATCCAAAGATCTAAATTTGTGGAACTATAAAATTCACTAGATAAAGAGGAGATGGATTTATCAAGGTATCCATCTTTTGTGAAACTCCATCCCATTGGTTTTTGAGAACCTCAACCCATGGTGGTGATTCCTTTCACAAAGTTCCATGGTTATTACATGTAAAGAAATCCCTATATGGATCTTAGGGTTTCACAAGATAAGTATCCTTCATGAAAAAAATCTATGGTAACCAAAGCTTCACTCTATGGTAGGGTTACCATGTTTCACAAAAAATGAAATTTCACGAGACATCTAGCCTTTGTGAATACCTTAAATTTCACAAAACCCAAACCTTCATGAAACTGATCCACAAGGCCTCTCCATAATGCATCCTTTTATCCAACACCGTTTCATAAAATTTGAGTTCCTAGGGCCCCTCTACCGATCTAGAATTGGTTCATCTTCACCCAATATTCTCAGAATACCGATATCACCAACCCTCATTTCTTCCCTCTATGTTTCAAGAACATCCTAGACCATTAACTTACCTTTTTTATCCTAAGTATAGGCACCCAAACACCTCTTGATACTAATTAGAGTCACCCGAACATTGGGAACCCTGATTTACACTCTTCTATAATAGTGTTTACACCATGACCCACCTAGAGGTGAATAATTAGTAGACTCATAAGCCCAAAAGGTGGAATCATAAAGGGAAACTACCAACCTTTCTTGGAAAATATGCCTTTTAATGGATCTTTCTCCCCCACTTGGGAATAATCTATGTAATAAACCAGTTCTTATTTGAGGTTTGAATCTTATATTTTATATCAATTCTTAGTTTAAATGCTTAAATGAGGCATAATGTGAGTGCCAGTTGGGCTCACAGAAGGCATAGTGGTGTTCAAGGCTAGTTTTGAGCTCAGAACCCAAAGTTTGGGTGTTTTATGCCTGGATCATGGTTAGTGGAAACCGTATATTTCAGGCCGCATGGCTTAAATAAATAGTGCCATGATGTAGAGCGGGGGCTTATAGGCCACACAGTTTGATAAAACGATGTGGGTGGAGTCACATGATCATGTGACAGTTCTGTAGTTTTTGCAGAACCTAACAGAGGCTCTATACATGGTTCGCACATGGTTTGTAAACCATGTGGGTAAACCATGTGAGTGACCCTTTATCCTAGAGTAGACAGTGTGCCTAAACTGTGAAACCTAGTCAAATTGGGTAAAATGACTTTTCCCTTAAATCATTTTAAAATCAAACTAACTATTTTCTTCTCATACTATGGATAGATGGTCACAATTTTGAGCTCCCTATTGAGCCTATTCTAAAATTTCAGATCCCTAATCAGTCCAACCTTTGATTCGAACACGGTTTGTCTCCTTGGATCTGCAATAGTAAGGAATTTATTCCTTTTTAGCCTTTCTCAATTCTTCTGATTATCAGTTGTTCTATTTAGATATAGGATCATATTCCCTAATATCTTATTCTTCATCCATTCTTCATATTTCTTCCAAACTAGGATGAATTAGAGCCTAATATTGGACGAGTTATCTAGCACGAGTCTATAGTAGGCCGTATCATGCCTTTTTATCATTGTCAAGCTATTTATATTTTCCTGAGTGCCATTATCCCATTTTTGGGGCATCAACATAATTTGAAAATGAACCCTATTATTATCTATCATGGTTTAGGTAATTGAATAGGTGTTTTGATGCATGTTATAGGTTGTATACCTACAATAAAGGCCACCCCAGGGGTGAGTCTCCTTGAATGACCTTTATGGACGTTTTTTCTAGGATGTCTATGAGGCATGAATTTTATTCCCTTTCATGGGTTTTTAAATTTTTTTATTGATAATGGAATTGTATTGTTGTTAGATTGATTTTAAATTAGTTTAAGGGTATGGGATGGTTGAATTTCCCCAGGACCCGTGCATTCCATTGCTTGTTTAAGAATGTTTGGAGTGAATTTCTATATGTTTTAATCTTCTCACGTGAGTTGAATACTTTTAAATCCATGTAATAGTATAATTTACATGTGTTTCTTATTATGTGAATTATTACCATGTGATTAAATGGAAGGACAAGACTTTTGAGGTTGGTCCTTTCTTTAGTCACCCCTGTGGGGTGAGTTGTATTAAATGCTCTTGGTTTTGACCTTATCATTCCAAATGAAATGTTTAAATGAATTTAAAATGATGAAATAGTAAATATCCATGGGTTAATCATGAATTCAGTTTAGAATGAAATGGATAGGCTCATGAAACTATTGTGATTTTTTACCTTGAGTGAACCATGGATCCATTGAGGGATTCCATGAACAGGCTCAAAGGGTTAAATATGCCTAAGCCATGAGTGAACCATGGATCCATTGAGAGATCCCATGGATGGGCTCATAGAGGCTGTACTTATATGATGAGAGAATCATGGAACCACTGAGGGATTAAATGGAAGGTATCAAGAGGCATTTGACTATATGTCATGAGTGATACTTGGGATTTCCCTATAGGATTGCCAAGGAAAGACTCAGTGAAATGAACTTATACCACACGTAGAGTGATACTGGTTTTCTGAGAGTTTCACCAGGACAAGATTCTATGGTTTTTGTGGAAATTATACCTAGAGTGATACTTGAATTCCATCTTAGGAATGTAAAGGACGAGTTCAGGTTGTATTTGAATATTGAAATAGAATGGTTTATGATGCGTCTACCAAGACAAAGCATAATTTTGGATTCCATCTTCACTTATTCTTTCTTAGATGGCCCTCTGAGGCATCTTTTGTGATTCTAGTTATATGGGGGATGCCGGGATTGATCTGGATCTTGATACTTAAAAATTAAATTAAATTGAATTATTAAATAGATAATGAAACATAAATAATTGGAAACCAATTCCTGTGGGTTGTTTACTTTGAGTACATACTAGATTAATTATTTCTTTATGGTATACTGACTATAATATATATATATATATATATATATATATATATATATATATTCACTAACTGATTATCATAGAACTCAGGTAGTTTCCTACTGAGATTTAGTCTCACAGTCTATTTGGGTTATGTTTTGGACCCAAACTGATTATATGATTGTAGGCGTTGATATGGGTAAGCACCCTATGATAGGTACTTGAAATGCTGCTTATGATCAAGAGAGAAAGGGGACAAACTGAGGCTTGTAATGCTACTGAGATTATTTGGTATTTTTTTACTTTTGTTATATGGATTGTACATCTGACTTGTATTCCTAATTGGGAAGTTTTATTAGAAACATGTGAGATATATCATCATCTTGTGTTCGACATGACTTTTAGTTTATTTATATTATCAGGCTTTTACTGTTATATTATGTTGTATGAATTTACTGCTTCCTCTATTGAACTATTATTATTTTCTGTTGTGTTAAACTTTGATAATGAGGTTATAGTCTCCCCACTATCACAACTAGTCCCTCACTGCTAGTTGGAATCCTCTAAAATTTTGGGAGATGCTCTTGAGGCCATGTGGCCAACCGGGCTCAGAGCACTATTGAGTGGAATTAGGGTTCGATACGTTACAAAGTGGTATAAAAGGTTTTGTATTTTGAGGTCTTCTTTACTATTTAGAAAAAATAGACTAGGATAGTAAGGAAATAAAATTTTCTAATAAGATGTGCCTGGGAGTAGCTACCCCACGTACAGGGAAAATCCAAATTGCCTAAAATTGAATTGTGAATTTTAGATTTTGAGCTATTATAGTTGATTTGATTTCACCATTGGGTGGCACACTTGTGTTGTGCTGTTATAGTTGATAATATTTTAGGTTTTATTGAGTTTCAACCATATTAGATGAGGGAATTCCATCTCATGCATCATATATGAACTTATTAGAAATCATATACCATGCCTAATTACCATGCCATTTATTGATCATTACTGATTGCATGCCATTGTGATAGATTCCATGATAGATATTCCTGATATTATGATAATTATATTAGTATATATATTATGGAACATATTGGATGGATGCTAAGATTTGGTCCTTGAGGTGTATGTGCCATCTTGGATCAGAATTTGGTGGATCATGTTCCAAACTTAAAGTGAAATGTGTTATGATATGCTATAGGTGGATTCCATGCTTTGATTCCTGGGGAGTATGCCCCCCATGGGTTAGAATTCAGTGTACCATTGTTTTAACCTTCCACTACTTGAATTTGGTCCTATAGCCACAGATCTATAACCATAGACAATAAAAACTGTGGCTATAGGTCTCTTATACCCACACTCTCTTTTACTGTTTGTGGCCCTATCCCCCCATGTGACCCCTCCCCCCCTCACAAGTTTCCCATACCCTTCCCCTACAATCATCCTCCCTCCTATGATCCTCCTCCCCTACCGATGTCTCCAACGTGGCCACCCCACCTCCCCACAACCCTCATTCTCCGACACAGCTCCGACACGGTTCCACACGGCTCTAGCATGGTTCTGACGAGACCACCTCCTTCGCCCCCACCCCCCCATGATCCTCCTCTTCCAACATCTCCAACGTGCCCACCCCACCTCCCTGTGACCCTCCTCCGACGTGGCTTTGGAATGGTTTCGACGTGGCTCCTACACGGTTCTGACACGACTCTGACACGGTTCCGATACCTCCCGAGATCCTCCTCCTTCGACACGACCACCCCACCTCCTGGTATGCTCATAATACATGTGATTGATACATTAATAAGGTACATTTATCTAGTGTTGATTTTACATTTTGATATTGTATTTTCAAATTAGTGTCAATCATGTTTTGAGGTCTTAATCAGATCTGCCTATTGAATTAGAAATCACTATTGTTTTGCATGATGCACTTTGATTATCCTTTTGGAATCATGATTTTTTTAGGGACATTCTTATTGAAGACTATCTATTAATTTCTATATGATAGAATGATTTAAATTTATGTTTCATATAATCATGCTCAGTTGAATCTGCATTTGATTAACTTGGACAGAGGGTTGGACAGTTCTTATTTACTTGATTGTCAGGTTGGTCTGAGAGGGAAATGAATACTTTTTGTTGATGAAGTGAAACACTTCTAATTATGGAAGAGTAGAAAAAGTGGATATTGAAACAAGATTTTCTGTATGGAGTTTTACTGCACTTTCTAGCTCATACGGTGAATCCTTTTCCTCATTCTATGAAGTTTTATTATAATTCATGTTTATATCCATTTTGATTTATGATGAACTTCCAGAACCACATCCCATGATGAAGGTTCCCATTTTTTTTACCTCCATTCATGACTATTATATAAAATCACGAGTTTACATACCAAAAAAATATAATTCTTTTGAAACATTTAAAATATTAAACAAATTTTATTGAAATCTAGATTGTAAATTTAATAAAAGTAATGAGAATTGATAATTATTTGGAGTACTTATCTACTTATATTGTCAAGTTCTATAAATTTGAGGGCATAAAATGATAGTGTATTATTAGGGAGATCCCCAACATAATGAACTTGTTGATAACATGAGTAAAAATATTCTTTAGTGTGTTTAAGGAATGCTTTTATACTTAGGCCTACCTAAATTCTTTTGGGCAAAAGCTATGACTATGATATGATACCTGTTAAATAGTTTCCCATATGTTGATAATTAGTTCAAACCCACAAATGAACTTTTCGATGGTAAGCCACATTTCCATAACCACCAAAGAGTCTTTGTGTGTGCAACCTATACCCACATTAAAACTGATAAGTTGTAACCAAGATCTCTTAAGTATGTTTTCATGGGATACCCCAATGGTGTTAGGGGATATATGTTTCAAGTTAAAAAACATAGATAAAAAAGGTGTATGATCATTATAGATGTTGTATTTCATGAATTTAGTTCTCCTAAATCCTAATATATCATGCATGATAGTGGTGATACAACCCTTAGTGAGACTGTTGATCCTTATTCTCCAACTGAGTTAGAGGATACTGATGAGCCCACTCCTCCTGATCATAAAGGTGACTTCCAAAATGAGTCCATTGAGTATGGTCCTAAAATATATAATAAATTATTTACTGATAGAGATTCCAAAGGCTGAATCTCTAACATACATGAAGAAATGGAAACCTTGAATAAAAACTAAACATTGTCTATTTTTTTATAGACCTCCCAATTCCATGGACATTGGGCATAAATGGATTTATAGGATGAAGAAATATAACCCTAATAAAAGGAAAATAAAATTCCTGGACATATTAGTGGAAAAGGGTTTCCTTTAAAGAGAGGTTATTGATTATGTTAATATTTTTTTCACCATTTTCTAAGAATTATTCTATTTGGTTACTTCTTGTTTTTTATATTCTAATGACTTTCACAAAGAATAATTAGATGAAAAATATTCCTTCTTACACGGTGAACTTAATGGGAAATTATACATGAAACCACTTTATGGTTACCGAAAGGTGCTTAAAACTAACCAAGTTTGTCTTTTAAATAAATCCTTGTATGGTTTAATAATGGAGTCTTGTTAGTGGTATAGGAAATTCGACTCTTTTATGTTGGATATCCAACTTAACAAGATATAGTAGGATGCATGTGTTAACTTTAAATGGTTTAAAACATACATTATTTACCTAAAACTTTATTTTGATTATATATTGGTTATGTGCAATAATATGAAGCTCATTAATTCTATAATTTATCAATTGAAAAAAAAATTCAGATTCAAGATTTATGAGTGAAAAAATAGATATTAATTAAGAAAATAAAATGGAGAGACCTAATAAAATATTATATTTGTCCCAAAATCTTATATCTTTAACTTATTGAAGAGGTACTTTCTTGAGACCATAAATAGAATTAATGATCCCTTTTCCCAATACTTCAAAGTATCATTGACTCAAGTTCATACTTCTGCTATAGAAACATAATATATTTCAAAGAACCCTTATACCAACATTTTTTGGTAGCCTAATGTATTATATGATTTTCACCAGGATGGACATAGTTTTTTCTATTTTCATTCTCAATAGATTCACAAAAAATATAGGGAAACTTCATTGGTAGGTGTTAAAATAGTCACTTAGATTTGTTTCACATACTGATATCCTATATTTTTGTTTTTCTAGAAATTTAAATATAGATAAACTAATTTCTGGATACGTTGATGCTGATTACGTAGGTAATATGGATACTGAGAAGTCACTTAAAAGATATGTCTTCACCTCTTGTGGAGGAACCATATCATGGGAATGGAACATGTAATTAGTGGTTTCTCTTTTAACCATAGAAGATAATTATATTCCCCTGACCGAGGTTGTCAAGGAGGATTTATAGTTAAAGGGTATGGTTTCTAAACTGAATTTATTCAATTTTGTAATATCGGTTTATTGTTATAGTCTATAAGATTACCATTTATACAAAAATTTAGTTTTTCATGGAAAATTAAAACATATAGAAATTAGGATACATTATATTAGAGATACCATTGTGGAGTTTTTATGATATACCTTCATAAAGAATAAGTTTGGTTGTCTGTTTGATCCAGAAGGTCCCATAGAACTATGAACCATCATATCTAGAGGTGTTTCTACATTATGAAGGGATTATAACTATTTTGGAGGCACCCTCTTTGGATTGTAATCACTCTGTTTCTTCTTTTTTAGTTATTGAAAATAGAATATTTGTATTATTTATATTTTTGTATTGTTCATACTGTTGGTTTGTTACTTGTAACATTTTGTTTGAGCATAATAAAATTGGTTCCTTTTGGGAGGTGTTCTTTCCATGCACATAGACCCTAAAGGGACCAAATAAAACTAAATATTTTGTTCTTATTTATTGTATTGTTTATTTATTTTGAATCAATTTATACTAATAATTCTTGAAGTAATTTCTTTGTTATATTAAATGGTGTGTACTTAGGGGACACATACTATGTTTTTCGAACCACATAACTCGACATGTATAGTTGTACAAACCCTGATTTTTCACCAGAACGCACATGTTGTGTGTTTTAGGGTATATTCCATTCTTGATATTAAAAACATGACATATGTATCATAATATGACACACCTATTAACCTTAATGATTCACACACCGTGTGTAAAAGAGAAACATGAAATTTATGTTAGGTTAGATTGGCTCGATGTATACTAGTGGTAAACTCCTAAGTAACTCATCAGTCCCATATATTGTGTGCCCTATTGGGATAGACTATATAGTTAACTCAACATGGATATATGAAAACATCACATGCACTGCCTTTTATTGGGACTCACAAACCATGTTATGAAAAGTAAATTCATTATACTATGTGACTTCCTATGTTTCACATTTCTTCTGACCTATGTGTCAGAATACGAAAATTAAATATTTTATTCAGAGTAATTTTATATGTAGGGAATGATGGTATGATAATATTATATATAATATAATGTTTATGATGAATATTATAGTGTTTGATATTATTTTCCCTACAAAGGAGACTACTAGGTTTTGAAAACTTAATCAGAGTTGGCACATGGTGAAACATATTTATTATAGGATTTACTTCCTCTATATTCTCTCTAGGAGTTTAACACTACCCCACATACTCAAAGTGGGGGTCCTCCATACTAGGGGATGGTTTTTGGAACTATTTGTAGATATTTGTTTCCTAAGAGTCTCCCTATGAACAATGTGCGGAACAAAAAATCTTCCAATGTCCAATAAAGTCTAAGGTTGACTTACTTCTATATTTTTATGTTTAACTTTAAGATATAAGAATTTGATATTGAATATTTTTCTCTCATTAGTTGGGGTGCAAGAGGGGGTGTGGGGGGTCTGCAGGGGTAGGGGATGCTGCGGGGGGGGGGGGGGGATTGACAGGGGGCTAGCAGGTGGGGAGGGGGGTGGTCTGCAGGGGGTCTACAAGGCAGGGGGAGGGTGTTGGTGGGATTCAAGGGGGAAAGGGCGGTGGTCTGTAGGGGGGTTTGTAGGGAAGGGGTGCAAGGGGGTGGGGTAGTGGGGCAGGGGGTGCAGGGGGGTAGGGGGTCTGGGGGGGGTGTTCAGGGGGAGGAGGATGTCTAGGAGGGGGGGTGCTATCCAGGAGGGGTGCAAGTGGGGTCTATATGGGGGAGGGGTGAAGGGCGCTAGGGTCAGTGTGTAGGGGGGGTGTGGGGGTGTAGGGTGAGGGGGGAAGGGGGTGCTGGGGGAGGGGGGATGTATAGAAGGGGGGTGGGGAGGGGGGGTGAGGGGGGCAAGGGTTAGGGAGGGGGGTGTCTGGGGGGGTGTGTATAAGGGGGTCTCCTCGCCATCTGTAAACCCCTTCTCTCCCACTTTATCCATTTCCAGGGATCTTGATTTCACTTCTAATTTGCAATATATTCTTAATTGTGTGATTAATTTATTTTTGACATTATCTTTTCCTCCCATCAGATATGGTAGTTTTCCACCTAATTAACCATTATTTTATTCTTTAATTGGCCTATGATCAAATGTATTATATTAATCTCGAAAAACATACAAATTAATATATAGATATCGAGTTGGTATGGTCTTGCATAAGATAAAAATGTTACTGTTTTTTCATTTTAATTACATTATTGTTATTTGTTATAGGAAATATTCTACTACTGAAAAACAACATGAATTTGAACTCTGACATGGTGGAGGTGTCACAAGAAAAAATTGCTCTCCCTAGTTGCATAATGCTTAATCGATTCAAATAGTAATGTCAAAGTAATTTCCCTATTTTTGGATTTCTGATGGATTTTCCTTTTCGATCATTTTTTTATTTTTATGACTTGTATTTTTATGTAGGATAGGGATTCATTCTATGCATAGAACCAACAACAAAATATAGCCAATGTAATTGATTTCCTTCCACGACTTGTAATCGGGATTGAAATGAATATAAAATTTAGGAGGTAATGGTTAAGGATGAAGTGATTTTATTCTTGATTAATGATGATACCTTTTATGGTATTCACTTTCCATGGTGATGAGACCCAATGGTATAACCATTAATAAATATTGAATACCTTATGATAGAATTGTTATGTGAATTCCAGTTTGGTTGATTGGTAATGACCATTTTAGTGGTGAGTGATACGCCAATCTATGGTGAGTGGATCAAAGTCTTATAAATTTTTATCTAACTACTCAAGTAATGTTAATTTCATCTTACCTTTGTTGATGGTGTATCAAATGTATAAAATTTTGTATTTCTAATGGATAATTTGATAGCTTTCTCGAGGGAGAACCATTGTTTTCCTCTATGTGGGACTGATTTATGAAATAACACCCATTATAAGGGTATCCAGTGAGTATACTCATGAAAATTGATACTTCTAGAAGGTAAACTTGATGGTTTTCCCCAATGGTGGGAGAAAAATCATCCAATTCCACTATATGATAATTGTAATCCCATAATATCATTTTAGGTGTACCATTAGCATTTGATTAAGGATATTACCCAGTGGAGTATAGTCCTTGATAAAGTATGTTCTGTAGAGTATTTTTTTATTTCCAACATGTAGTGATTTGAGATATATAGTTGAGGATATATTCCAAATATCTATTGTTCTAGTTTCATGATTCTGTAAGGTCTTATCCTATCATATGATCTCATCGAGTCAAGGGGGTGTCCGGGGGGGGGGGGGTGTCCAGGGGGAGTGTCTAGGTCGGGGGGGGGGGGGGGTCTAGTGGGGTGTCCAGGGGGGTGTCCGGGGGGGGGGGGGGGTCTATGGGGGGTCTAGTGGAGGGTGTCCAGGGGGTGTCTAGGGGGGTCCGGGGGGTTTCCAGTGGGGAGTGTCTATGGGGTGTCCGAGGGGGTGTCTAGGGGTGGGGGGGGGGGGTGGGGGTCCATTGGGGTGTTTGGGGGGGGGGGTGCTATCTAGGAAGGGGAGTGGTGGGATGCTATGGGGGGGGGGGTGTCCAGGAAGGGGAGTGGTGGACTGCTGCAATGGTGTAGGGGATGCTGCAAGAGGGGTGGGGGCTATTACAAGGGGGGGGGTGTGGGGGGTGTCTAGGAAGGGGAGTGGTGGGATGCTGCAAGGGGGTGGGGGGCTGCTGCAAGTGGGGTGGGGGCTGCTGCAAGGGGGTGTGGGGGGGGGGGGTTCCAGGAGGGGGAGTGGTGGGCTGCTGTAAGGGGGTGGGGGGCTGCTGCATGGGAAGTGGGGGGGTGTCCAAGAATGGTAGTGGTGGGCTGCAACAAGGGGGTGGGGTGGGGGGTGCGCAGGGGGGGAGGGTGGGTTTTTTTTATGAAATGGGAAAGAATTTATCCACAGTTTCAAACCATGGATAAAGCCCTATATCCATAGTTTGAACCGTGGATATAAGAAATGTGTATCTTGAGCTTCTACCATAGTTTGAAACTATGGATAAAGGGATTTATCCATGGTTCAAACCGTGTCTATAGGCTTTTATCCATGATTTAAACCATGGATATAGGGTCTTAGACATGGTTTAAAACCGTGGATATAGGCCAAGGCCTATATCCATCCCAATACCAGCCACAATTCATTGAACCGTGGCTATAACCTATATCCACAGTTTGAAACCGTGGCTATAGCCCAAATTTCTAGCAGTGTTCTCAAATGGGATGTGATATAAGATGAAATGAATATGGAAATCAAGTTGAAACTATTTATATTTTGGTAGAGAACTTGACCAGACCTGAATTTAGTAGTGGGATTTTTCTAGTGTCTCTTATTTGTTTAACACCTAGAACTGGACCACGGGGCAAGAAGAGTGGTGAGTTCTTATAGAGGAAGGTTTTTACCTATCTTATATTGTTATCTATTATTTTGAGTTGTGAACCTTTATAATGACCTTGTAATGTGGGGTGTGTTTGGAATTGTGGAGACATGCCACTACAATGACCTCTAGCTATACACAGGAGGGTGGATATGATCATACCCCAAAGGTGGTAGCCCATGGGCTACCAATGGACCCTCTAGTCATTCCAGTTATGGTACCAACTATTATACCAGATGCAACTGATGATGCATATTTCCATGTAGGCTTTATGAGGTTTATGCCAACCTTTTAGGGAGCACAAAAAACTACCACTTCTATGGTAGAGCTGAGGTGATTGTTCCAACAAAATAATCTTCCCATGTTTTTTTGGGATGGCATACCATGAGATATAGAGTCATGGATAGTTTACAAACTGTCTATATTCAAGTATATAGAGATTCCTCCTAAGAGGAGGGTAAAGATCACAACGTATATGCTGTGTGATTCTGCCAAGAGATGGTGGAATGTTACCACTCATATGGAGCATCATCAGGATATGTCATGGGGAGACTTTTAGATAGGCATATATTATTAATTCCATCCTGAGACGTTGGGGGTCGATAGAAACCAAGATTTTATGCATATGGAGTAGGGTGAACTGTTAGTTAAGGACTAATCGGCCCGTTTTACTAATCTCTAGAATTTTTCACCTATTCTGATGGGTGATGATGTATGAAAGGCTATGAGATATGAGGTTGGTCTCAGGTATGACATATGATTATATGCTAATGTATTTAGGTTGAATATTTTATCTACTAAAGTGAATCAGGAAATGGTCACAGAGTGTAACCAGAGGGAGTCTGGAGGTGTTATCCAGGTCAGTTTGGCACCTAGATCTGGTACTGTATCAACTGGAAGTAGGAACTGTCATTTGGATATTCCTCATAGCGATACTAGTAGTTAGAAAATCTCTTTAGGTTTCTAGGTGAGGTGCTACCGGTGTGGTAGGATGGGGCATATGAGGCCACAATGTCTATTGGACCCAATCGAGTGCTGATCTTGCAGCAAGATGGGCCATATACAATGCTTCTGCAGAAAAATTCTTTGAAAAGCTAGTGAGAGAGGGTCTGCACTAACTCCATGATCAGGAGCCGGGTCTACAGCTTCTCATAAGACAGATAGCTGGAGTGCATCGGGCTATTTAGTCCGAGGTGGTGGTCATGAATGTGGTAGCCATACCTTAGGTTCATAGAGAAAATAGGGTGGATCATCTTAGGGTAGCTAGGCAGTGTCACATGTCCGTAGTACATGCCAAGAATATATAGTGAAAAGAAACAATAGAAGCAGTATTCTGAACCTTCTACTATCATAGGTACTATTCTGGTAGCCTTTATTTTAGATTCAATGCTTTTTGATAAAGGGACTTGGCATAGATTCAAATATGTGCCTATTGTGGAGATACTTGGGCTCTATGGTTTTACTACTAAGGGTGCGATGAATCTATACACTCCATTAGATATTATAACAGAAGGTGTGCATCAGTGCAGGGAGTTACCCCTTGAGGTTGGTGTGTGTCACTTCTTATGGGACCTCTACGTCCTCGAGATGAAAGGTTTGGATGTCATTCTTGGGATGGGATGGTTAGTTCCCTTTCAAGATGATGTTGATTTATATCGACACAGGGTGAGTTTCACATCACCAGAGGGAAAATATTTTCTTCAAAAAGGTGAATGGGATGTGCAGGTGAGCCAAGATGGACTCGAGCATCATGGGTTGGGAAGGATAATAGCTTAGATTGGGAGTTTATATCTGTATGACCATGGAACATGTTATGTTGATTTCCATCTAGTAGTTTATCATTTCCAGGACATCTTCTCAGATGAATTTTCAGGTTTACCTTTAGTAAGAGAGGTAGATTTATCTATCAGTCTAGTTTCAGGAGCTACACCGGTATCCATTCCTCCTTATTGGATGTCTATGATGGAGTTTCAAGATCTCAAAAGGCATCTAGAAGATTTTGAGTCAAAGGGTTTCATCCAAACCAATACTTCTCTATGGGTTTTTTGGTCCTTTTTTTGTGAAAAAGGTGGATGGTACCCTAAGGATATGCATGGATTATTGGAAATTGAACTTTTTGACTATTAAGAATTGGTATCCACTACTGTGAATAGATTATTTTTTCAACTAGATTTGTGAATCTATGGGTTTTTCAAATATTTATTTGAGATATGGTTATCATCAGGTTCATGTTATATCATTATACATACCTCACACAACCTTTCAGAGTAGGTATAGTCTATATGAGTTTTGGTTCATGCTGTTCGATCTAACAAATGTGCTTGTAGTCTTTATGGAACCGAGGAACCAAGTGTTCTATCCTTATCTTGACTCATTTGTTGTGGGTTTTATGGATGATATCTTGGTGCATTCTCATGATCTACATGAACATTCCAAACATCTTGAGATCATTTTGAATACACTGAGATAGAATCAGTTATATGCTAAGATCACAAAGTTCCACTTCTGGATGGATCTGATTCACTTCCAAAGTCACATCATCTCAGAGAAAATAGTATCAGTGGACCCATAGAATGTGAGAGAGGTAGTTTCTTGAGAGAATCCCAAGAAAATATTTTAGGTGCAGAGTTTTTTAGGGATGACTGGTTACTAAAAATATTTCATACAGGACTTCTCATTCTTAACAGCAACGTTGATGGGATTGGCTAAGAAGAGTGTGAAGTATGTATGGACAGATACCTGCAAGGTGACCTTTTAGGAGTTGAAAGAGAGATTGACTTCAGTGATGATACTAATTTTTACAAATCCAAGAAGGAGTTACAATGTGTACTATGACACATTAGGTATCAGTCTAGGAGTAGATCTTATGAAGGGGGATCAATTCATTGTGCACAGGTCTCAGTAGTTGATGCCACATGAGATGAGTTACCCAATGTATGATCTCGAGTTGCCTACAATTGTTCATGCATTACGCTGTTGGAGACATTACATACTGGGAGAGAATTTTTTGGTGTACACAGAACAAAAAGCATCAAGTACATATTTACAAAGTGTGATATGAATATGAAGAAGTTAAGGTGGGAGGAATAACTTCAGTATTTTGAATACGAGCTTGCCTACATGCCTAGTAAAGGCAATGTAGTGGATGATGAAATGATCTGGAGGGCTTATATAGATGTAATTAATCAGGCCAGTAGTGATTGGAAACTTGTGGTATGGTTCTCTGAAATGCACTTGGAGGTGCATGAAAGTAAGGGGAAGACATTTCTATCATCCTTAGCTATTACCTATACCCCACTGGACAAAGTGAGTATGATGCATCTATTAGATTCTGAAGTCTTAGTTCCATGAGAGAGTGTGGAATGTGAGGACCATCATCCTGGTTGGACCATATGCGAGGATGAAAATTTGTGATTATATGGACGCATATGGGTTTCAATAGACATGCGAGAGGAGTTGATGGGAGACTTTCATGCCTCTGTATGGGAAGTTCATCTTAGTGTCACCAAGATGTATCAAGATTTACATCATTAGTATTGGTATCCGGGTATGGAAGCATATATAGTAGGTTTTTTCGTGAGATGTTCCACCTATCAGCAGGTGAAGGCAACACACCAACAACTAACCAGACTTTTACATCTGATACCCATTACCGAGTGGAAATGGAATGACACTGTGATGGATTTTTTGATGGGTTTACCAAGTTCACCTTGAGGTAATTTTTCTATATGGGTTTTTGTTTATAGGCTCATGAAGGTTTCACATTTCATTCTGATCAAGGAAAGATTCAGTCTTGATGAGCTTGGGAGTTTGTACACCCATGAGATTTTATGACTATAAGGGGTCCCAAATTCTACCATTTCAGATAGGGATGCCCAATTTAATTCTCATTTCTAGAAAGTTCTACAGAGGGTGTTGGGTACATAGGTGCTTCTGAGCACAACTTACCACCCCAAATAGATGGCCCATCTGAATGCATGATTCAGGTGCTCGGGGACATGTTTTGGGAATGCATCCTGGATTTCAGGGGCTCCTGGGAGAGGCATATACCCCAGGTTGAGTTTTCCAAAAACAATATATTTAATGATACTATTTAGATGGTTCCTTATAAGGATTTATACAGTAGGCCATGCTGATCACCCCTGTGTTGACTGGAGACAGGAGAGCTAACTATGTCGGGAGTTCGTCTTGTCCAAGAGACCACAAAATAGGTGTAGTTGATTAGAAAGTAGATGGATACGACACAGTGTCGTCAAAAATTTTATGTTGATCTCTGAATATGACCTTTAGATTTAGAGGTTGGGAATCATGTTTTCCATCATGTTTCAATGAGTCCAATATATAATAAGATTAGGATACAGGGTAAGCTTTCACCGAGATATATCGGGTCATTAGAGATTTAGGAGAGAGTCGAGACGATTTCCTATCTGTTGTAGTTACCTTAGAGGTACCAGGATAAGCATGAAATATTCCACATTTATCAGTTGCGATGTTAGTATTTAGACCTATCTCACACTTTTCATCCAGAGGAGGTTGATTTGCAGGTAGTTGCATCCTTTGGGGAGCATCCAATATGAATTGTGGATTATAGAAAGAAGGTTCTCCACATTCAATCTGTTCCTTTATTATGAGTGCTATGGAAGCATGACTAAGTGTATGATGAAACTTGGGAGAGGGAGATCGATATACGATCTTAGTGGCTAGAGTCATTCTTAGATATTTCTTCACCACCCTTGGAAGGGAAATTTGGGGATGAATTTATTTAAGGGGGATGTTTGTAAGAACCCAGTTCTTCTTTAAGGTAAAAATAGTTTTTTTTCTATCAATTCATAGTTTATATTCTTAAATTAGTACTAATGTTAGTACTTGTTGGGGTCACAGAAGGCTCAGATGTGTTTGGGGGCCGATTTGGAGCCCAAAACTAAAAGTTAGGGTGTTTTATGCCTCGTGAATGGTTAGTGGAAACTGTGTGGGGAAGGACAAAATTTTTGAATAAACCATGAGAGGCTAGAAAATGGGGGCCTATAGGACACATGGTTTGATGAAACCATGTGGTAGGAGTCACACGATCGTGCAAAAATCTTATGGTTTTTACAGAACATGACAGAGGATCTGTGCATAGTTTTCACATGGTTTGTAAATCGTGCGGGTAAACTATACGGGTGCCCCTTTATCCAACAGTAGACCTTTCAACTTGATGTACATTTTGAAAAACCATGTGCCTAAACTATGCGACCCAATTAAATTGGGTAAAATGAAAATTTCCCCCTTAAATACTTTAAAAATCAATATAACTCTTTTCCTCCCCTCCCATGGATATAGAGTCACAATTTTGAGCTCCCCCTTAATCCTATTCTTAAATTTTAGATCCCCACTCTGTACGACCTTTGATTCAAATGCGTTTTATCTACTTCGATCTGAAATGATAGGGCCTTGATTCCTTTTTAGTCTTTCTAGATTCTTATGATTATCATTTGCACTATTTGGATTTAGGCTCATATGACCTAATATCTTTTTCTTCATTCATTCTTCAAATTTATTCCAAAATAAGATGAATCAGAGCCTGATACTAGACCATCTATCTATAATGAGACTAAGGTAGGTGGTGCAATGCCTTTAGCATATTGTTAAGCTGTTAATATGTTCCGAAGTATCGTGAACCCATTTTGGGGCATCATCTTAATTTTTAACTGAACCATGTTGTTACCTATCATGGTTTAGTTAATTGAATAGGTTTGTTGATGAATGTTATAGGTTTTATACCATCGATAAAGTACACCCCATGAGTGAGTTTCTTTGAATGACCTTTTATGTCCATTTGGCCTAGGATGCCTATAAGGCATGACTTTGATTCCCTTTCATGGGTTGTTAAAAATGATTTTTATTGTTAATGGATTTTCAATGTTGATAGATTTATTTTTAATTGGTTAAAGGGAATGGGATGGTTGAATTTCCCAATGACCCATGCATTCCATTTCTTATTTAAGCATGTTTGGAGTGAATTTATCTATCTATTAATCTACCCACATGAGTTAAATAATGTTAAATCCATGTAATAGTTTAATTAATATTTTTTTCTTATTATAAGAATTATTCCCGTGTGAGTAAATGGAAGGCCAAGACTTATAAGGATGGACCTTTCTTGAGTCACCCTTGTGAGGTGAGTTGTATTAGATGCTCTTTGTTTTGACCTTAGAATTCCAAATGAAATGTTTAAATGAATTTCAAATGATGAAATGGTAAATAGCCTTGGGTGATTCATAAATTTAGTTTAGAATTCCATGGACGGGCTCCGGTGACTTATGATTTTTACCTTGAGTGAACCATATATCCATTGAGGGATTCCATGGATGGGATCAAAGTGTTAGATATTTATAATCCATGAGTGAACCATGGATACATTGAGGGATTCCATGGACGAGATCATAGAGGTTGTACTTATATGACTATTGAATCATAGATCCATTTAGGGATGCTATAGACAGGATCAAGAGGCATTTGACTATATGTCATGAGTGATACTTGGGATTTTCTTGTAGGAACTCCAAGGATGGGCTCATTGATGTGAACTTATACAACACCTAGAGTGATATCGGGTTCCTCAGAGGTTTTCCAGGATGGGATTGTAGGGTGTTGGTGCAAATTTCACATGGAGTGATACTTAAATTCCATATTAAGAATGTCAAGGACGTTCAAGGGTTATATTTGAAAATTTAAATGGAATGGTTTATGACACGTTTTCCAAGACAAAACATAATATTGGATTCAGTCATCACTTATATTTTCTTAGATGTCCTTATAAGTCATCTATTTTGTTTATAATTATACAGGGGATGCCTGGATTGAGCTGAATCTCAAGACTTACAAATTCAATGAAATTGAATTATTAAATGGATAATGAAATATAAATAATTGGAAACCAATTCTTGTGGGTTTTTTACTTTTTATTATGTCTTATCTTACTTCTTTCATCATGATACACTACATATTATATATATTCACTGACTGATTGGAGCACACCTTAGGTAGTTTCGTACTGGGATTTAGTCTCACACCCCGTTTGGATCATGTTTTGGACCCAAATATATTATATGATTATAGGTGTCAATAAGGGTAAGTTCGTTCCTACAGGTTCTTGATAAGTTGCCATGAGAAGGAGATCACGAGACCAAGATGAGGCTTGTGATGGTTCTGAGATTATTTGGCCTTTTTGTACTTTTGTTATATGGATTTTAAATATGAATTGTATTCCTGATCTGGCTATTTTATTAGAAACATGTGACTTGTATCATCATCTTGTGCATTACATGACTTCCTGTTTATTTTTATTATCAGTATTCCACTGTTATATTATGTTGTATGGATTTACTGCTTCCTATATTGAACTATTATTGTTTTCCGCTATGATACACTCTACTAATGAGGGCATAGTCTCACCACTATCACACCTAAGCCCTCATTAATAGTCGGAAACCTCTGGAATTTGGGGAGATATGCTTGAGGCTATGCGGACAACCAAGCCCAGAGCACTATTGAGTGGCATCCAGGTTCAGGACGTTACAGTCTCCCTATGTGTAAGTCCCAACATTATTGAAGATGCATGATGTAAAACTAAATATCCCAATGTCCTAGTTATATGATGTTAAAATTCATGATAATAGCCTTAGTGGATGACATAAAACTGTAGTTTTACCCTTTTTGATGAATAGAGGATTCCCCATGCATGATCATCATGGGATGTCACCCTCTTCACCACCATGGGATGATCCTCAAAATTTAGAAAAATTCCATGTGTAATCCCCACACCATCCCTCATTAAATCTTTTTTTACAACATGAGAATGATTACCACAAAATATTAAACTGCATGCATTGATCTTATCACATGACCTTAAACTACAACACCAAACTACATGGGTTTTGATTCTTGTATACTAACAGGATACGTAGGACACCTCCATGAGGTTCTATCCTGACATACCTACATATATGAGGTACCTCCATTAGGTTCAATCCCAACACCCTAACATCACCATCAAATCCCTAAGTGTGATCATCCTCCTCCATTGGGGTTCACTTTCTCTCATCACCACCAAATCTAAAGTTTGAAAACATCCCACATGGGGACACACTTAATATAAAGATACAAACTTAAGCATTATATAATCCTAAGCTTTGTTCAGTAATTTTAATATCTTTTACTTTTAGGATCTTTTCAGGTTTAGATTTTTATATAATTATACCATAACTCATACATGACAATACCATAAATTACAAAGTGGATACTTATGATTAGTTTCCATTTTTCCTATAATATAAAACATTTAAAATAAATAATGATCTCTTTCCATGGAAAATATCTACAACTTACAACTTTAATTATTCCTTTCCCTTACCCATCCTTAAATCCTATGAAATAAAATAAAAAATATGGGATGAGAACAAAAATCTTAGTATGGGATACAAAAAGAAAGTAAACCATTAATCCTATGAGAACATGAAAACCCATGAAAAATTTATCATAAAGTAATAATTTTCACCCATAAGAAGTTGTAAATACTTTCCTTTGAAAAAAATCTCATTGCTTAACCTTTTTATAATCACAAGATTACCATAAAACCCACAACAAGAATAAATAACACATAAAGGTATATTGGTACATCATTATAATTTTAATTCTTATAAATAGAATAACCATGGGGTCTTATTCCATTCATTTTACTCTTAAAAATGGAATACCCATAATTAAAGTTCCATACCAATTCATTAGAGGTCTATCACAAACCCACTTATCATTGGTTTATCATGGAACCACACAACATTGGTTTATCAAAGAACCACCCTTCATTGGTTTATCACATAACAACCCATAAAATATCTAAGAAACATTATATAATCATAAAAATAAGAGAATGAAATTTCTAAAATTTAACTCAGAATATTTCATTTCCACACATAATAAAACATTTCAAGTTATTGAAATAATCAATCTGTTTTCAAAAACCCATTTCCATATCAAAATTATCAAAAAGGAAAAGAGGGTTTTATTTTTCTTTTAAAAACATGAAGGCTTGTAGAGGAATCCAAATAAAAAAATACATAAAATTTACATTATAATACTATTATATCCATATAAATGAATAAGTAAAATAATATCAAGAATATTTATATGGAGGATATATTTTGAAATTAAATCTTTAAAAATTTAAAAAGTGATTTTTAAATCAAAGTGTCCCATACCAGTTTGAAATATTTGAATCATAAGCCCTATGAAGGAATAACATTTAAAAAACATTAAATAACAATATAATAAGTAAATTCATGATATGATATGTTAATGTGGATTTATATACACCTTATAAAAGAATTTGTGTGTATAACATCAAGATATTCCTCGATGAAAGGAGATTGAGATGAAGTCCCTTAACTTGAGTCTGACTGGTCACGTGTGTCATTATCTTCCTCAATAATAAACTTATGTTACTTATTTAATTGATTGAGAAACTTTTTCTTGTTTATTATTAATTTTATATCACTTATTACTATGTTGTAAACAATTTATTAATCAATTAAGTTTATGTTGAGTGTTTTGACCTTATTCAGTTTATGTGTTAAAATGACTTTGGTAGGTCCACTATAGTAAAAGAGGTAATTATTTAAATATCTCCATAATAATAATAAAAGAATAATTATAATATTTATACATAAATTATACCTTTAAAACCAATCACGGAATATGGCTATGAAAAATGAACCAACGTTACAATCATGGAGACGGTAGGTCGTACATATGCATGAGTAATGTTCCCATTTTTCAATGATAATTATAGAAAGAAGATAAGTAACATTTATCTTTAAATAATGATAATTATATCATAAATAACATATTATTTAATCACATATAATTATATATAAAATTCTTATGATGTAAAAGGAATCACATCACTTCAAGGATGTGGTAGTCCACACATCCATGAATGACGTTATCAATTTTTTTAGTGTGTGAAAACTTTGTAAAGAAAATTATATATTATATTTCCAGAAAGATAATTATGTCATGAAGGACATAATAATTTCATTTATATAATACATAATCATTATATCTACCCTTATTTCCAACGAGAATGTACCCTAGTGGTTCAGGATCCTTCTTGGCATCCAAAAGACCCAGGATCAAATCCGGGCAGGGGAGAATTCCCGAATTACTATATTAGCACTGTAGCAGGTCACTGTAGCAGCGGCGGACTATAGCAGCGGAGGGACTGTAGCAGGGTACTGTAGTGGTGGTGGTACTGTAGCAGGTACTCTAGCTGCGCGGGTACTGTAGCAGTACTGTTCATCGAGGGGTCCTTTGGGCCAAAAAATGGGCTTTGTATCCCTATATGTAGGCCACTTGGCCCTGGGGATTTGGGCTATGTAATGGGTCACCCTCTACCTAGTCTAAAGAGGTCTTTGCTTTAATAATAAATTGAGGTTTCGGCACCAACCTTTTTAAAAAAATTATATCTACCCTTATTACCTTTCATGTAATACGTTAGTGAAAACACTTCACATCACTTCACAAGGAAATAATCTTCCGTACACACGAGAAATGTTATCGTATCCATTACAGTATGAAATATAAAAAGGGTGTATATTATATAATGAATAAAGATGTATAATTATGTTACAAAAATCCCAAAAATCATATATATAATATAAAAATAGTATTTTAACCATTATTCTTAATGTTTAGACGTGGTAATTGAAGAAAAAACAAGATCAGTTCAGGAGGCGATAGTCCACCACACACACAAACGATGATTGTGTATCCCATTTGATGAAAGTGTGTGTGGGTGTAGGTATAAAACATAAAATAACAACATATAAGTATATTTAGGATACTTATGTTATTATATAATCATTATATAATAATAATTTAAGGGGTGGAGAAAGAAATAAAACAGAAATGCATATTGAAGAATGTTAGCTCTTATTTGGATAACTTCTTTTGGTTTTCAAAAAAGGAATTAAGTGGCTGAATTTATACCCTAAGTGAGGATACATAGATGAGGGTATAGATTTTGGGAAGATATTTGGTATTGGTTTTGATGATAAAAATGGATTTAGAGGTGTGAATAAGTGGGGATATTTAATTTTTATTTATGGTGGAGGAGGAGTGGCATTCTTGTAAATATAAAAGTGTGAACACTATTGTGAGGTTTACCTTACATAATGTGCCTCCAATAATGATCCAAATTAAAATAAAAGAGGGTATATTGTCTAAATATGGATATAAAATGGGGTTTGGACAAGATTATTGGTTAGTTTCCCCCTTAATATTAAAGTTCAACCACTAAGTAAACTCATTTTTATATTAATCGTTATAATTAATTTTAATTAATGTTCCTCATATTTTTGGACAAAAACAATGTTGAACTTATCAGAAATTATATATTATTATTATTAAAAATAAAAAATCTATTTTTAAACATTCTAATCACCCAAGTGGCTGAAATTAATTTAAAATTAATCTCGTAGATTGGATGACAAAACATGTGTTTAAAGAAAATAAGTTCAAAATTTTGCTAACTTTTTATATCTAAATTCAATATAAAACTTATCCAAATAACTTAAATTTTATTAATAGATGTAAAATTTAACTAATTTTACTTTAAAACCAATTATAAACATAATTTAACTATATAAATAAATTAGATGAAAATGTAGTTGTCAATTAAAATTTAGCATTTTTTACTATTCATCAAAAAATGAAAATTCTTAGAAAAATACCAAAAAATATACTGAATAAAAAATTTATATTCCTATTTTAAAAATAAATATTATTTTTTCATATAAAAATTATAGAAGTTTCAAAATTTATTTTTAAAATTGGTATGCCTTTAAATGATGGTAAAAGTGTTTTTCAGAAAAATAAATATTTTGAGCATAAAACTGGATTTATTTTTATCTTATGCCTATAAAATATATTGGATGGAGGTAAAAAAATTTATAAACATGTGTAAACACAATATATTTAGTCCTATTCACACCTTCTAATATAATGGTTAGGCCATAACTTTTATTTTTAAAATAATAATTTTAACAGTATATTATTGTACGGTATAACTCGGTATTATGTGCAACACAAGATTGTGATGAAACTCATTATTACGTGTCATTTACGCTTTTGTTAATAGAATCACTTTTAATATAAAATCACTATCTAATTAATACATATTATATAATATGAAAAATTATTATTATATCATTACCTGGTTTGTTACATTCTTCCCCCCTTTTGGATATTGTATCCTCATAATTTTATCACTTATTAAACAATTGGGGGTATCTTTTCCTCATAGCATTTTAAAGTCCCATGATTCTTCTTAAACTATATGGGTTTTCTATAAAACCTTAACCTAGTTAATTTCTTTATTATGAAACACCTTTTATACACATTTAATAACATGAACTCGCTGTTCCTTGTAGGAAATATTCTCTTCTAACTAAATTAATTTAGGGATCAAAACATGAGATGAATCAGGTACATACTTCCTTAACACTGAAACATTAAATACATTTTGTACCTGGTATAAACTCAGATATAAATCCATTTTGTAGTCAACTAATCCAAATTTATCTAGGATTTTATATTGTCCAATTAACTGTGGACTCGATATCCCCTTCTTACTAAAATGTATCACACTTTTCCATGGAGAAACATTGAGAAATACATGATCAACTACCTCAAAAGAAATATCTTTCCTTTGGTCATCTACATAAATTTTCTGACTACTTTGAACTATTCTCATGTGTCACTGAATCAACTAAACTTTATATACTATTTCCTCTACCAACTATGGTCCCATATACTTCCTTTCTCCTACATCATCCAAAAATCTTGCGTTAGACATTGCTTTCTATATAATGCCTCGAAGGGTTTAATCTAAATACTAAAATGAAAATTGTTATTATAAGAAAACTCAACCAAAGAAAGATGATGATCCCAACTTCACTGGAAATATATTTATCAAGAACAAATCATATCCTCTAAGGTATGAATCATTCACTCAAACCATCAACTAGATTGAGGATGAAAAGCTATAATGAAATTTAATTTAATACCCAACAAATTTTGATTTCATTTAAAAAAATTAGATGTGAACTTGGGATCATGGTATGATGAAATGAAGAGGGGAACTCTATATAACCTAAAAATATCCTGTAGATACAATACAAAAAGTTGATTTAAAGAAATTTTATCTTAAATGGGAATTAAATGTGCATATTTAGTTAATTTATCAATAATAACCAAAAAAACATTATTACCTTGATAAGTCATTGGAAATAATACCATGAAATCCATCTATATGCTCCCCCATTTCCACTCTAGAATTAGAAAAGGTTGAACCATCCCATTTAGTAACCGCCGTTCTGATTTAACATACTGACAAGTCAAACTCTTCATGGTAAAGTCAACAATATCTCTCTTCATTCCATCCCATCAGTAACACTCCCTAAGGTCTTTTTACATATTAATACTAGCCTGATGAATGAAAAATGGTGAACTATAAGCTTTAGTCAACAACTCTTTCCTCAATTTTGAATAAAAAGTCACACATATTATTTTTACAAATTTAAAAACACCTTATTCATCAATATTAAAACTTAGAAACTTACCCTTCTTAATAGAATATAACTTTTCCTTCAAAGCATGATCATCATTTATATCTTACTTAATTATTTTTGATAAAGTCAACTACACTAAAACCTAAAACAAAACATAGTATGTCCATGCATCCACAACTTCTAGGACAAAATTAATCAAATCATTAACAAAAGGGTCACATTGCAAATGTGACATGGTTAATTTAAAATTAATTTTTTGACTCAAAGCATTCGATACATTATTTTATTTTCCAGGATGATAATGAATCAGGAAATTATAATCCTTGATTAGTTCTAGTCATATTTTCTGTCTCATGTTAAAATATGTTTGATTATATATATATATATACTTAAAACTTTTGTGATAAATATATATTTCACACTTCACTCCATACAAATGATGCCTCCAAAATTTTAATGCAGTAGAAACAATAGTTAATTCTAAATCCTGTGTAGGATAATTTAACTCATGAGTTTTCAACCGATGTGAAACATAAGTGATTACCTTGTTAATCTGCATGATGACACAACCTATTACTTTTAATGAAGCATCACTATAGATGAAAAATTCACCATTTCTAGAAGGAAAGGCCAAAACTAGAACATTGAACAATATTCTTTTTAGTTCCTAAAAAAATAAAATTATCCTATCTAGATGAAACTAACTACCTTTATGTTAACTTAGTTAGTGGGATAGATTACAATGGAATGTTTTTAAAAAACCTTTGGTAATAACCCACTGATCCAAGAAAACTACAAATCTCAATGAAACTTTTAGGACTTGTACACTCTTTAAGAACTTTTCTTAACATGGTAAATAGTAATTCCATCTTTAGAAAAAATATATCCATGGAATGAAATATTTTTCAACCAAAATTCACTCTTACTAAACTTTCCACATAGTTTCTTTTCTTTAAGGTATTTAAAACAACACTTAAGTGACTTTCATGTTCTCATGGATTTTAGAATATACCAAAACATAATTTATAAACACAACCAAAACCTGATCCAAAAATTGATGAATGATTCTATTCATAAGATTCATATATATAGACAATAAATTAGAAAACCCAAAGGGAATAACTAAAAACTCATAATACCCATATCTCATCTGAAACACTATCTTAATAATTTCATCCTACTTCACCTTCAGATGATGGTACCCTAACCTCAAATAAATATTTAAAAAATATTGAGCTCCTTGGAGCTAATTAGACAAATCATTGATATAAGGAAAAGGATACTTGTTCTTAATAGTGATGTTATCAAAGGATATATAATAAATGAAGTCTCATGGAACCATTTTTTCAAAAATAAAATAACCCCCCATGGTGAAGTTCTAGGTAAAATGAATACTTTATCAATCAATTCTTGCAATCAATTCTACAATTTATACTTGAGATATTCGATAAGTGCATTTTGAAACAGGCTTAACAATAGGAAATAAATAAATAGTAAATTCATATTCCTAATCAAGAACAAAACCTAGTAATTAATTTAAAAAAACATCTATAATTTCATTCACTACTAGGATGTCACTAATCAGAACTATTTCTTTCCTTTCAACAACATGATCTAGATAACATTCACTACTATCTTTAATAGATTTATTAGATTCATAGTATATTATCAAAGGTATTAAATCATTGAATAAAAATTTCTTGGCTTTGAAATATATTTTAGCATGATAAACTGAAATAAAATCCATACCCAAAATTATTTAAAACTCCACTATGGACAGTTCAACAATATTTATAGGAAATACCATCCCACAAATGACAATAAGAAGATTCATATAAATCTTGGTTAATCTAATACTATCACCCATAGTTTTTAACAAAAGTTCACTATTACTTTTATTTTGTATGGATCAACATCTACCACAGTAGTAGAAAAATATTTTTCCAGACCTTTTTTTTCTTTTGATCTTTATAGTTTCCACACAATGTAATAAAATTTGGACACAAATTAGCATAATTACCTAACTCATTTCAACTAAATTTTTTTATCACTATCTTTTTATTGGTTGTCTAATCATCATCCTTGCAATCATGATCCATATGACCAATCTTACAACATCAAAAGCGCTTACCAAATATTTAAGGAAATTATACAAGATGCTTTTTACCACACTTCTCACAATATGGGAATTTTTTTTCTTACCTATAAATGTATTTGAGTAATGATTTCCCATTTTTGGCCAATTGGACCTCTTCATTTTCTTATTTTCATGAGACACATGATCATCAAAATACTCTATTTTTACCTTATCCTCACATTAAACAAGTTTCTCAAATATTTTGAACTCATGGTAGTCTAATGACCTTTGATATCTAGGTTTCAATCCTTAGTAAGACCGATTTATCTTACTATAAAGATACAAGGTAAAATTTGGGACATACCTTGCCAAGAGAGTGAAGTTTTATTCATATGAATCCACCAAATCTTAATCCTTTTGTCTCAATTCCAAGAATTGTTTTTCTATCTTATGTCAAAAAACTTTTGGAAAATATTTCTCAAGGAAAATAGTATTAAACTCATCCCATTAGAAGGAATAAATCACTTCACTTTATTTGATATTATTAACCATTTACCACCATTGGTCAGTTTCACCTTCAAAATAATAAATTGAAAGAGTTATAGTTTGGTGATTCGAACAACCCATGAAATCAAATATCTTTACTAGGGATTAAATTTATCCTTTGTCTAGAACAAGTTCAGATGATCCTTTGAATTATGGGGAACATTGTCTCATAAAATGATGCACTATCTTCATGTTCCTATATGGTAGATTTGGTCTCTCTCTTGTATAGAAACCACACCCATTTATAGTATGTTTCAACTTATCTATCACCACAATAAACTGCTCAGTTCCAATTCCAACCATCTCAGGATATTTATTCAGAAAGATATATTTCTATCAGTTCCTTCCCACTATATTTTTCTTGTTTACTCTGCAGAAAACCATTCTAAACAAACATACTTTAGATGAAGAAACATGATAATTTTTAAATTCAATTACATTTTAACTTAACCATAAAGTAAAATATTTTAAGGGAATGCTATTAACACTATCCTAACTTTTAAATTTTTATAAAAATTTCCTATGATACCAAATATAAGGACCCATCCTTAAACATTACATAATATTGAGTTTTGGTCAATAATTTACTTTCTTTTACTTTGAGCGTCTTTTCAGGTTTAGAGTTTTGGAGAATTAGGCCATAACTATTACATAACAAAACCATAAAGTTAAAAGTGGAAATTTTTTATTTGTATCCTTTTTTTCCATAATATAAAACTTTTAAAATAAATCAATATATATTTTCATGGAAAATATCCACAAATTTTAACTTGAAATCTTCCTTTCCCTTACCCATCCTCAAATATTGTGAAAAAAATTTACAAACATGGGATGAGTACAAAAATATTAGTATGGAATAAAAAAGAAGCAAAACCATTAGTCTTGTGAAAACATGAAAGCCCATAAAAATTTCATTATAAATTAATACTTTTAACCCTTACAAAGTAGTAAATAATTTCCACTGAAAATAAAATCATTGCTTACCCTTTTTGTAATCACAAGATTACTATAAAACCCATATCAAGCATAAATAAAACATAACGGTATCTTGATAAATCATTATAATTTTCATTATTATAAATGGAATAACCATGAAGTCTACTTCCATACATGTCACTCTTATAAATGGAATAACCATAAAGTCGACTTCTATACCCAATGTATTGGAGGGTTATCAAGGACCCACCCATTATTGGTTTATCATAGAACCACTCATCAATGGTTTATCACTGAATAACCCATCACTAATTTATCATGTAACTACACATAAAATTTCAAAGTACAATTATATAATCATAAAAAATAAAATAATTAAATTTCCAACATTCCACACATAATATTACATTTTTTACTAATAAGAAAACATTTAAAGTTATTGAAATAATCAATCCATTTTCAAAACCCATTTTCAATAACAAAATTCCCCAAAAGGAAAAGAGGGGTTTCTTTTTCTTTTAAAAACATTCAGTCTTGTAGAGGAATACAAATAAAAAATAGACATAAAATGTTTTTTATAATCCTATTATATCTATATAGATAAATATATAAAATAATATAAAGAATATTTATATGGAGGAAATATTTTTAAATTAAATATTTAAACACTTAGAAAGATATTTTCAAATCAACGTATCGCATACAACTTTGAAATATTTGAATCATAATCCCAATGAAGGAATAAAATTAAAAAATCATTTTAAAACGTGATAAAAATAAATTCATGATATGATAAGTCAAAGGTTATGTATATACACCTCATAAAATAATGTGGGTGTATAACATCATGATATATCTCAATGAAAGGAGATGTTGATGAAGTCCCTTACCTTGAGTCCGATTGGTCACGTGTATCTTTATCTTCATGAATAATAAGCTTATGTTAATTATTTAATTTCTTGAGAAACGTTTTCAATTTTATTATTACTTTTATTTCACTTATTAACACATTGTATACATTTACTTAATCAATTAAGTTTAAGTTGTGTGTTTTAACCATATTCGGTTTATGTATTATTACAAATTTGGTAGGTCGACTATTGTCAATAGGGTCATTATTTAAACATATATATAATAATAATAATGAAATAATTATTATATTTATAAATAAATTATAATTTTAAAACAAATAATGGAATATGTTTATGAAAAATCATCAAACGTTACAATTGTAGCGATGGTAGGACATACGTATGAATGAGTAACTCTCCCATTTTTCAATGATTGTTATGGAAAGAAGGTAAGTAACATTTATATTTCCAAAATTATCATTATATTATAAATAAAATATTATTTAATAGTATATATACTTATATATATAATTCTTGTTATGTAAAAGGAATAAAATTTCTTAGAGGATGTGGTAGTCCACACATCCACGAACAACAATATCACTTTTTTTAGTGTGTGATAAGATAATAAAGAAAATGATCTATTATATTTTCAAAAAGATAAATATGTCATTAATATAATAATAATGTAATTTATATAATATATATTGTAACATACCAAACCTATTTACCTAGAGTCAGTGCATTATTACATAAAATTGGAATGATCCTGAAAGATCAAGTCCTGAAAGACCGATCAGTTTAGTAGCCTTGGAAGTACTAGATACATACATAAGTATTAAATTACATTGTGAAAAGGAAAAAAAACAACATTGGGTCTCCTTAGAACACACTCATATCCATTAGAATATCCTTGTTGGTAAATCATAATATACTTCTTCATATCCTGGGAAAAATAAAACATAAGAAAGGGGTGAGCTCAGATTCTTAATAAGGATTACAATATAGTAGAATATATTATAAATAAGCATAAACATTTAAGGCGATGTATAATACTAAAATATAAGACTTTTAAACTTAAACTTCAGCATAATATGGAAAAGATAAATCAAATTATTCCATTTACTTATTCACATGGATATTCTACTAGTCAAATAATCACATGTAATATCAATATCTAATTTTATAATGATGGAATGCATAATTTCGGACATCATAACCACATAGTCAGGGCCTCGTTCCAAGACTAAAAATAATAATTTTGTCACGGCCTTATGCCAAGACACTAGTTTGTCTCATGAGACCTACTGATGCATCAAGGGGATATAATGGGCCCATCCCATCACTTACTATGTCCACTGCATTCCTCATATAAAAATGGTGAAATATAATCTAAACATTCGTATTAAAACTATCATACAGAATGTCAATACTTTAACCATAAACCATGAATGGTATAAAAAGAGAACATACACAGTCAAACATAACTCATTCAATACAATATGGAAGATTGCATTATAATAAATCAATATCTATCAGGAATAAAATACAATGAACGATATTGAAATAGATTAAAATAATTAGTAAAACTATTTGAGGGAAATAACCCCTTTTCCTTGAAAACATTTTAAAAGTCGCACTATTTATCAAAGAAGTCATTTAAAAGATATTTTTAAATCAAAGTGTCCCATACCAATTTGAAACTTTTTAAATGAATTTTAATTTTAAAATATTCATGTCCATATAAATAAATCATTAAAATGATTTTTAAAACATTGACATTAATTAGAAATATTTAAAAGAATAAATCTTTAAAACATTTAAAATGATATTTTAGTTAAAGAGTTTCTAACCAAATGAAAGATTCTTGAATAAATAATCGAGGGATAAAATTAATCAAATCTATATAATATCATGAGAATAAAGGGATTCATGATATAATATGACAAAGGAAAGTATATACACCATATAAAAGTGAATTAGCGCATAACAACAAATCAGTCTCAGTTGAATGTAAATTGAGACAAAATCCCTTATAAAGACTATATCCTTAGATTAATCATAAATCAATGACATAATTATGTGTAAAAAATATAAATACACTCAGTATGAATTGATATTCAGTGTAAATCAATCCGAGTATAATCACACATATTTTTGTAAAAACAAAACCAATGACTTCGATGTTTAACTCAATGAATGGAAACTGAGTTAAGATTACCCTTATCATGTTCATATAAATGTCTTGAGAATTTTCAAGGGAGTGATTATATGTATAAAAAGTATATCCACACAAATTTGAGTTTAAATTACTACATAAACAAATAAATAGATATTTCACACATAATTTTGGAGTAAAATAATCAATAAAGTGTACGTAAAACCCAATGAGTGGAAACTGAAATTATAAATCACCATACTGATTTGGTAACTTATGAGGCATACACCCCATGAAATAAGGATCATAAAATGAAGATGTAAATACCCATAAATTAATTTATATTAAACAAATAATATAATCATGGGAAATACATACACCGAACAAAAGGAAATAGTGACAAATATTACATGAATCTCACGAGAATAAAAAGTGAGATGAAAACCCCTTACCAATTAATTTTCCTTAGTCGAGGGTTTTTAACCTCCTTTATAATAGTTAAATCATTTTTATTAAATTATAAAATAACCTCATACATAAATATGATATCATATATGATCTTTTAATATTTCTTTGTTAATAATATTTCATTATTATCAATGTTTTGTGTGTTAACTAATTCATTTTCCTTTATATGTTTTGTTACGTAAGTCATGTTTGTTATGGATAGGATTTATTAGATTAATATACATAATGATATTAATTTATTAATTTCTTTTAATAATTAAATGAAAATTATTCTTGAATTGTTATGATGGTAAATGAAATCTCATCACGTCGTGGAGACGATAATCCATACGTACACACGTGGGACAATATCATTCCATTGATGGTGGAATCGTATGTAATTGGATGGTGTATTATATATACAGAATCATTAAAATATTATATTTATTATTTAAATCAACTATACTCATTATTATACCCATCCAAATAATGGAGTGCTGAATAACAAACTACACCACGATGTGGAGACGGTAAGCCGTACTTACGCACGTATGATGACTTTGTCATTCATAGGATGGATAGAATAATGAATATGGTTGTAACATATTTTTAATAAAATATAAATATGTATAAGGTACTGGAGATATTATTTTTGTATGGAAACAACAAAGAAAGATGAAGTGGAAGAAGAAAATAACTTTGAAAGAGGTGATGAAATGATTACCTCTTCTTCAGGTGTTTCCTTTTGGTTTGAACAAAAGGGCTCCTTAGGTTGGATTTATGATAAAATTAATGCCTCTAGGTTGATGTTAGGGTAGTTAGGAGGATATCTGAGCATGGTTTGGCTAAGCCAAATGTCTTTGGAGGTATGAATTTGAGATAAGGGGAAGTATCCTTTTTTAAGAGAGGTGAGGGGCACTTTAGAAAAAACTTAAAATATTATTTTATTTTAAAATAATTTTTGGTTTCTAATGTTTCCAAACGGATTTATTTCTAGGATAAGGTGGGTATGGGACTAAAAACTCTCAACCAATAGGTTTTAGACATGTTTAGGTCACCATATCAACCTTATCTTTTAGATTTAACTCTTAGTTAAATAGTTTAACTTTTACCATGTCTTCTTATATGTTTATATTACTTGGTTAATAAACATGCTATAAAATACCAAGAGAACCTCAAGTGGTTCATTAATGAAATATCTATCATTATATAAGTCTTTTGGCTTAATATTATATTTTTTAGAATACTATATCATTTAATAAAATAGTATTCGTTTTAAAAACTCATTTATGTCAATTTTGACATTATTTAGTATTTGTTTTTTTGAAAGTCATAAAAATATTATTTTTTCAAAAAAAAAAAATAAATTTAATCAATCCTAAGATGTCATATTCACCTATAAAATTCATTTATGGTATAAAAAGTTTCAAATTACATTTATTTTTATATTTATAATATCAATTATTTTAATCTTTAATGAATAAGATAATTACTACATCATCATTGGGTCATAAATAAATTTAAATATTTAATGGTTAAATATTATAAATAAAATAACATGACGTAGGAAATATTTTTATATTTATAATAAATATTTATAGTTGAAATTATCTTATGTATAACCCTATATTAAAAATGTTTTAGTTATTAAAATTTGAATTAAGCACTTTTAACTCTTCTTTAAATAAAATAATAATAAATGTCCTAATCTAATTCAAGTGGATCAAATAAGATCATATTTTATTCCTAATTTTGATTTTTTTCGTAATACACTTATCCAATAGAATTAGGACATGTGTTGGAGGTAATTATAATACCATTTTTACCTTTAATTACCCTATTTACTTTTAACCGTGGTAACACTACTAGAAACTTGGGTTTTCCCAATGCTCCTATACCAACGGTTCATCAAAACCGTTGGTATAGGAGGCCTTTTCCAATGGTTTCATAAAACCGTTGGTAAATTAATACATAGGTGATGATTTCCCAATGGTTTTTTGAAAACCATTGGGAAATAATTCCCTTTACCAACAGTTTTACACAAACCGTTGGCAAAGGTTGGGAAATGTTTCCCTTTACCAACGGTTTAGACAAACCATTGGTAAAGATAATGTTTTCCCAATGGTTTTTAAAAACCGTTGGTAAAAGATACCCAGATTTAGACCAAATTGGGTAGTACTGCTTGCATTCGGCAGTTCTCCCCCGATTTCAGAATCCCCTCTCCCCCAATTTGCAGAAGCCCCACTCACGCCCTACTCCATCAAATCAGCTACTCCCCAACCAGGTTAGAAGTCCAAATCTTCATGTATTATTGTTCATTTTCCACTTATATTGAATATTTATCCATTTATGAAGGTGGAAAACCTAAATTTGGTGTAAAAACATATCATTTTTAATTGGGGATTTGGTTTGTTTTATTAGGGATTAGGTGTATGAGGAACTCCCCTTCCTATTATGGGTGGTTTTAATCAAAATTTATGATGTTGGAACCATTTATGATGTTGTTGTCTCTATTTAATTCCATTTTCACTGACTTAACATTAAATTATATATCACATTTGGTTTATGTATTTTTAATTTCTAGTTGAGTTATTTTTGGTTAATGATTGTCCCATGTTAGTTGTTTTCAATGGTTTGGCATGGAAATTGGGCATTTAATGTGACTTTTCCAAATGGGGGTGCCTTGAGAATACTCCAAATATTTTTTAAAAATGATCAAAGGGATTTTATTATTTAAAATGGATTTCAAATGATTATTCATAAATGATTTCACCTTGAGGAAAGTGTTTTATTAAAATGAGAATTTTTTTAATAAGGCTTGTGTAATGTAATTTGTTATAGTACACTTGTTATGTGACTATGTTTGGTATTTATTAACACATGAGATCAATGGTGTGTGAGACTGTGTTGTGAAAGAGATTACATGGTTGGTTCAAGATTATATTTACGTTTTGAGCCAATTAATGAGTTGTTTTAAAGATATTTTGAGATATTTACCTTATTTTATTGGTGAAAATTGGGAGCTGTAGAGGTGGTTCATGATTAGGACATATAATTACCGATAAACATGTGGATAAACCATACATAGTAGTGAATTATTCATATGTTTGATGTTTTTAGTCCGTTTTTATTTGGAGTTTCTTTTGATGCTGATGTTTCTTATTGATACCTATGATGGGAATTTAATTTAGTTTCTAAATCGGCTGAGGCTACCCCACCATGCACAGTATATGCAACCTCTACCCTTATTTAATAATTCTGTTTACACAACCTATGCATCCTCTACCCTCATTTAATCAGTGAACTCAAGTCATTAATTCAAGCCTTCATTCTCACTAGCATGTAAGAAATTGAATAATGTATACCCATAATCACATGATTTCTTACCATAAATAGTGTCCAACATATGGGATACGAGCTTTTGAATTCATCAGTTAACCAGGATAATATATTAAATTTCCCACAAGATGATTGTACTAATATAACTTTAGGGTTAATTAAATATGGTTCTCATTTTATGTTGTATATTAGGTGTCCTTCTTGGCCAATACTCACTTTTATGAGGGTGGGGTACTTTTCAGTAGCCATCCTGGCATGTGTAGACATCCATAAAAATGTTAGATAAGTCATAATTTTAATTCAGTAATATTGTTATCATTGATATACTTTATTATTAATCTCAAATTTAAAAAGAAATATTTTTGTCTACACTTTATGAAATTAAATATTTTTACAAGCCATGAACAACCTATTAGTGTAGAAGCCTAAAATTTATTCACCCATGGGGTGTGCTTGACTTGGGGAAGTAATTGGGTAATTAAAGGTATGTCTATAAAGCTGCCAATAATGAGTTATTGAACATGAGTGAATGATTTGGGATGCCTATAACACATAATGGGACCCGAGGAATGTTTCTCTTATAGACCTAATGAAAATGAATATAAATAAATCTTAATTTAATTTGTGAGTACTTGTTCTTTACATTGTTTTAATAGTTCACTACATCGACTAGAAACTTATTCCTCTATCATTTACTTAAATGTATTTTCTATTAAAGTTCAATCCTATTGAATTGTTTATGAAAAAATGACTTATATAAATTCTTTTTACAGAATGGACAGAAGTTGGATGTATGAAACTGATCGGATCTCAAGCGATTTTCAAAACAATTTGGATATATTTATAGATTTTTCATTTCACAATGATTCAGATAGTGGTCACATACACTGCCCATGTTCCAATTATGTTGGTAGACCTTGGTTGAGCCATGAAGAAGTCAGCTACTGTTGGAACCACTTTGTGTATAAGGTTGTATTTGTTGTCAATAGTTGTAAATGAAGACCAAAATGAAGGAGATCAAGAAGCACACTAATGAAATGGAGGAATGGAAATTCAGATGATTTTTGTACTGATCCTAAATTCAGAGAACATGTGTCAACAG
Organism: Viscum album; assembly: GCA_963277665.1. Lineage (NCBI taxonomy): Eukaryota > Viridiplantae > Streptophyta > Magnoliopsida > Santalales > Viscaceae > Viscum > Viscum album. The sequence continues at coordinate 226,806,650 of OY728123.1, read as the reverse complement.
TGACACATTGTTTACAACAGTGAAGAATGTTGAGGTATGATCCATCTGAGTATGAAGAAGAAGACATGACGGTTGATGACGGTTGATGAATACCATGCAACTCTTCATGATTTCATGAGAACCATGCAAGAGACTTCTTGAATAATTGAATCGTATAATTTGCATGAATTAGAGAATGACAGTTGAAGAAGAAGACAAAGTGCAAGGGATTGGAATTCTGAGATGACCATGCACTTCACATTGTATAAAATTATGACGATGATAATGATGATCTATCAAAGGATATATATCACTATAGTAGAGTTCATGATGAAAGCTGAAGAATGCTTATGGTAAGTAGTTAAGAGAGAAATGACAATGGAAGAGACCATCTGGAGGAAGCACAAAAGAACAATTTTAGGTGGCTCTGTTTTCCAGTGTTTGCCAAATTTTTGGGCCTCAAAATTGACAAATGAATACAAGTGTTTTTTGGAAAAGGGACTTGTGTGCCATTGACTTGAAGGAGAGGAAAATTGCATGCCTAGTGTTTTTTCAAGATCAGAACATAAAAAAATGGAAAAGGGATAAGGTCCGCACAAGTTTTGGGTTGGTCGCACAGGTGACCTGCGTGCCGAGAAAGGACTTGAATGCCAGTGCCTTGGAGGATTGAAAACATGCGCGCCTATTGATTTTAAAACTCAGAACTTCCAAATTTGGAAAAGGAAAGAGGGTCGCACAAGTATTGGTGTGGTCGTGCAAGTGAGTAGCGCGATAGAGGCTTGGGTGGTTGGACTTGCACGCCGAAACCTGCGCACCATGGAGAGACTTGAGCGCCATCACGTAGACTTTCAAAATGACTATAAATATAGGTCGATCCCTCCTCATTCTGCATGAGATCAAAAATTAGAAGAAAATCAGAGCTCTCGTCACGCAGGTGTGGTGGTCGCGTAAGTGGTGGGTGGTCGCGCAAGTGGTCTGTGGTCACAGAAGTAGAAGTTGTGCACCGGTTGTTGGCTGCATGCCCAAGGCTATTTGGGAGAGAAAGGAAGTGAGTCATGCAAAATTGAAGTTGAAGTAGGTGGTGTCACACAGGTGGTTTGGTAAGACCTGAGTGCCAGTTTGGACTTGCATGCCGAAGACTTGCGCGCCGTATTGGGACTTGCACGCTGGGATTGGAGAAGAGTTCCAGGTGAAGTTGAAGTATGCCCATCTTTTTAGAGCTACACTAAATCTGAAATATTGCTCGATACCTTCAGTGCAACAAATGATGTATTCATTTGCGAAGACATAAGAACAGTGAACAATTTTTTTTATGAAGAGAAGTGGTACCGCACAGACATGACTGGTGTTTGATACCCTCGTCGTGCTTTGCGGAGAGAAGAATAATGATTCGTGCAACTAAACATAGATCTGCATAGAAAGAGGGGAATAAATCAATACACTCAGGTGTTAGTATTGACAATCAAAAGAATAGAAGAAGAAGATTTAGTGCATTCAGTTATTGCAATAAAGAAGAATATTGAATACAAAAGATAATCAACTCAGTACTCTGATGAAAGCATTGTCTCATGCTGAACTGAAGACAAAGACTTCAATGCAAATCTATTGAAAAGACCTTCACGTCTATAAACTGAGTGGGACTTCACCAAAGGCAGTGAGCCAGGGGGAGTCAATGGGAGTGACTCGAGGGAAGCAGTGAGATATCCCTGAACCTTTGTAAAGGCAGTGAGCCTGGGACAGAGTGACTGTGCTCGAACCTTTGTAATCCACAACTAGTGAAGTATAGTGGAATTTGGTATGACTAGAAACTTGTCGGTGTATTCTCCTTGGACGTAGCCCTTAGTGGTGAACCAAGTAAAAATTGTTGTGTCATCTATTTTCATATGAATGTTTCATTGCTGATCATATCCATCATATAAGTTTAACTAGTTCCTACCAACGTGGGAACAAGATCCACAACTTTAAAAAGAAAAAGTTGACACCCTGATTCAACCCTCCCCTCTCTGGGTGTCCCAGAGTAATTCTATTCAGAAGAGGATTTGAGTTTCTGTCCTAAAGTCAAAAATGAAGTGCAGTCTTGACAACGTTTCAGTCATTTCTGAGTAGAATCCTACATCTAGCAAGACCATGGAAAACAAGAAAAAGAAAGAGAAGAAGTAGTTGAAGAAGTCCCTCATATCCAAAGAAGATGCAGTGTTTGGTTCTTCATGCCCTTCCAATAATGAAGAAATATCAGGCTTGAAAAGTATCGAACAGGTGGCTCGTGATTCTTCCATAGGAATTGAAGATACTTCAATCGCAAGTGATTAGGAGAAATTATTAAGCTATCTGCATGATATTCCTAAAGTAAGAGTTGCTGCTATTTTTAGAATATTTCAATGCATGCAGGTTGATATCAACCGATTGGAAAGTGAAGCTGATAATTTGGAAAAGGGCTTGGAAGGAAAAATTCTCAAATGCATAAAGCTCACTAAACAGATTAAAGCCATTGAAGAAAAAGAGGTTGTCACAAAGAATCTAAAAGACAAGATCCATGTGCTTGAAGCTGAGCTGAAGAAGAGCACTGAAGTCAAGAGTTTTTATTTGGAAGAAACTTCCAATAGATTCAAGGAACTTGACTCTTTGATACAAAACAAAGTTAAGATGCATGAAGATGGGGTTGAAATATTGAATAAGACTTGTGAAGAGAATATGATCATGAATGAAGATCAAAAGATCATCCTCAATATTGAAAGTCAAAAATTGGAAGCCCAATTGACAAATATTGAGAAGACACATGTTGAGACTTTAAAAAAGAATGAAATATAATCAGTTCCTTCTAGTACAAAATGTTCATTGGAGGATACTAAATCTGAAATACCTCCAACACGTGACAAATATATTATGACAACTCTTGAATATCCATCTCAAGAATCAGTATCTTCTGGTAGTCAATGTTCAATGGAGGATTCTACTATCAAAAGACCTCCAACATGTGATAAGAAGATCATGACTTCACCCATTGATCTATCACAAGCAGCTATGAAAGTGAAGGTACCATCCATACAAACCTGTACTATTGTTTCTAAATTTGTTCCTTCAAAAAGTCCAGGTTGGAAGAAAAATTCTAAAAAAGTATGGCTGGGGAAATAGGAGGATAAGAAACCAACCACTATATCTAGGATGGATGGGAAGAAAAAGGAGGAAATTTGTTCCTCAAATAGAGCACTAAAAAATAAGAAGGCCGAAAAACCTCATACAGAAGATATTGAGAAGAAAAGATTTGTGGGTCAGTGTTGGTGCTACAATAGATTTGGGCATTGTGCACTGGATTGTTGGTACAATCCCTTTAATAGAAAATCACAAAGAAAGCCTATATCAAAGGGAATAAATCTAGAGAAGAAGAAACATCTGAAGGTACAGAAGCATCTATTTACAACAAATAGATTTGGAATGCTTGATAACATCTGTGATGTATGAAATGGCAGTAGTCACATGGTAGGGACATTCCTATCTCAACATGATTTCACTGTAGATAAGAAAATAAGACCTCCTATTCCATCTAAGTATGAGACAAGTACCTCAGGAAGAAATCAGAAGAATAGTGCGAACACACATTTCCCCAAGAAGATCTCAAGTAGGGAAGATGAGAAGTCCCAGGATTTTAGATACATAAAATTGAAGGGTCATTCATCCACAAGAGAAACTAAGAGAGATGAAACTCCGATGAACCGATGTGGAAGATCCAAACCTGCTGCAATAGTTCCAAATGACATGTCGGTTAGCTGGTCCGAAGATTTATAAGGAATGAGTAAAATTGAAAATGAACAAGCCAGGGCTAGTGGTAAAGGAAAAGAAAAACTTTCATCTGATGAAGACAAAGTGCATGAGATATTTCAAACCAAGAGAAACACACGTGTTAAAGAAGTTCTATGTGAGAGATGCATGGAATATGGTCACATTGCAAAATGTTGTCTAACCTTAATACCAAAGAAAGAAGAAGTCCTCAAAAAGAGTAAGAATGTATCATTCAAGAGGGTTATTAAGCAGAACAATTCTCCACACAAAGAAGAAGAGAATGTTAAGAGAGCCATGACACTTCAACATATATCCGACCATATGTTCAAATGTGCAGGCATGAAGACTGGAGTAAACAAAGGAACTTGGTTGAGAAAAGTACCTCAACCATGCATCTCATATTGATGAAGCAAGGAGGAACCACCTTATTCCCATAATCATTTGTGTATTTTATTTGTGCAAATAATGTAGGGAATTGATGGTGAAACATGCTCTCAAGGGGAGAACCTGAGAAGTAGTGAATGTTGTCAACTCTTGATAGCTAAGCTGAAGGAGTTTCCATCCTTGGATGATTATTCAATTTATATTCATTGATTAATATGATGAATGATCAATCTTGATAAAGATGATGATGAGTGTTTCCCTTGAGGAGGAGAAAAATGAAGAAGCTTCCAAAATCACTGTTTCAATCAATATCAACTCCAGCGGGTATCAAATACAGTTACTTTATAAATTTCTTGAAGAACATGTCATTGGAGAAGGTATGTCATTTCTCAATCTCTATCCCTTGGTTACTTAGAACAAAGATCATTCTACAAAGGGGGAGTAACTTAATTGATCAGTGACATAAGAAGAATGGAATTTCCCCAAGTCTACTTGTCCTATCAATTTCACTTGAATGTTTTTGACCTGCTTACTGACGTGAGTGCATGAGTTTCAGGTTGATTATTACCTATTACATTTGATCTCTTTTGCCTGAAATAACAGTGGTAAACCCTTGAAGAAAAAATACATTTGTTCTCATCTCATATGGTATCATGATCTGTGAAAAATGGATAGCCTTGTTGTCTAAATTAAATCCTCTTGTTTTCTACATTGAGCATTTCTCAAGTAGACTTAGAGTGAAATGATTAATGAAACATTTCTTAAGTAGGAATTGATACCCTCCCTACCATGATCTTTGTATTTCTTGTCAATAAGGGGGAGAGAAAGTGAAATTAATGTTTGAAATGAAAACATGATTGAAGAGAATATTCTCATTTTGACCTTGATGAATTCATTTTAGAAGATGTATAAGGTATTGATAACAAAATACAAAGGGGGAGATTGTTGGAATCACTTTGTGTATAAGGTTGTATTTGTTGTTAATAGTTGTCAATGAAGATCAAAATGATGGAGATCAAGAAGCACGCCAATGAAACGGAGGAATGGAAATTCAGATGATTGTTATACTGATCCTAAATTTAGAGAACATGTGTCAAAGGTGACACATTGTTTACAACAGTGAAGAATGGTGAGGTATGATCCATCTGAGGATGAAGAAGAAGACATGACAGTTGATGACAGTTGATGAAGACCATGCAACTCTTCATGATTGCATGAGAACCATGCAAGATAATTATTGAAGAATTGAATCATATGATTTTCATGAAGTATAGAATGACAATTGAAGAAGAAGACAAAGTGAAAGGGACTGGAATTCTGAGATGACGATGCACTTCACATTGTATAAAAGTATGATAATTCTAATGATTATCTATCAAAAGATATATATAACGATAGAAGAGGTCATGATGAAATATGAAGAATGGTTATGGGAATCAGTGAAGAGATAAATGAAAATAGAAGAGACCATCTGGAGGCGGCACAAAAGAACAGTTTAAGATGGAACCGTTTTCCAGTGTTTGCCAAATTTTTGGGCCTCAAAATTTAAAAATGAAGACAAGTGTTTTTTGGAAAATGGACTTGCACTCCATTGACTTTAAGGAGAGGAAACTTGCACGCCTAGTGTTTTCAAGATCAGAACATAGAAAAATGGAAAAGGGATAAGGGCCGCACAAGTTTTGGGTTGGTCGTGCAAGTGACCCACGCATCGAGAAAGGACTTGTGCGCCAGTCCCTTGGAGGATTGGAAACTTGCACGCCTATTGTTTTTCAAACTCAGAACTTAAAAATATGGAAAAGGAAATAGGGTCGTGCAAGTATTGTTGTGGTCACGCAAGTGAGTAGCACAACAGAGGCTTGGGTGGTTGGACCTGCACGCCGAAACCGGCATGTCGAGGGGAGACTTGCGCGCCGTCGTGCAGACTATAAAAATGCCTATAAATATAGGTCAACCCCTCCTCATTCTGCACAATCTCAACACTTAGAGGAAAATCAGATCTCTCGTCACACAAGTGTGGTGGTCGCGCAAGTGGTGGGTGGTCATGCAAGTGGTCTGTGGTCGCGCAAGTAGAAGTTGTGCGCCGGTTGTTGGCTACACGCCCAAGGCTGTTTGGGAGAGAAAGGAAATGAGTTGCGCAAGTTTGAAGTTGAATTAGGTGGTGTCGTGCATGTAGTTTGGTAAGACCTATGCACCGGTTTGGACTTGCGTGCCGAAGACTTGTGCGCCGTATTGGGACTTGCGCGTCGGGCTTGGAGAAGAGCGCCATGTGAGGTTGAAGTACGCCCGTCTTTTTGGAGATGCACGAAAGCTAAAATATTTCTTGATACCTTCAGTGCAACAGATGATGTATTCATTTATGAAGATGGAAGAATAGTGAAAAATTTGGTTTTATGAAGAGAAGTGGTACCACACACACATGACTAGTGTTTGACACCCTCGTCGTGCTTTGCGAAGAGAAGAAGAACGGTTCATGAGACTAAACTCAGATCTACACAGAAAGAGGGGAATATATCAATACACTTAGGTGTTAGTATTGAGAATCAAAGGAATAGAAGAGGAAGATTTAGTGCATTTAGTTATTGCACTAAAGAAGAATATTGAATACAAAAGAGCATAAACTCAGTACTCTAATGAAAGCATTGTCTCATGCTGAACTCGAGATAAAGACTTCAATGCAAATATATTGAAAAGACCTTCACATCGATAAACTGAGTGGGACTTCACCAAAGGCTTTGAGCTAGGGGAGTCAATGGGAGTGACCCGAGGGAAGTAGTGAGCTATCCCTGAACCTTTGTAAAGGCAGTGAGCCTGGGACAAAGTGACTGTGCCCGAACCTTTGTAATCCACAACTAGTGAAGTATAGTGGAATTTGGTACAACCAGAAACTTGTCAGTGTATGCTCCTAGGACGTAGCCCTTAGTGGTGAACCAAGTAAAAATTGTTGTGTCATCTATTTGCATATGAATGTTTCATGGCTGATCATATCCATTATACAGGTTTAACTAGTTCCTACCAACATGGGAACAAGATCCACAAATTTAAAAAGAAAAATTTGACACCCTAATTCACCCCTCCCCTTTTAGGGTGTCCCAGGGTCCTGCAGCTACCACATAACCAAATATGGTTTTCAAGAAAACTACTTTGTGTGGTATCACAATGAGGAGAAAATTAAATCTCAAATTGGTGATGATCGAAATGGAAGGAATGGAATGGATAATTTGTTAGATGACCGGTTTCTATTTATTCGTCATCATGAAAAATAAAGGATTTCGACTCAAGAAGACTTTGATATGAGGAAAAATGATGCATCTAGTGAAAATGATGATATTGATAGAGTGAAAAAATTGAATGATGTTGCCACGACTCCAATATATCGACAATGCCGTAAAATGAAAAAGCTGTATTTTTAATCTGATTGTTTCATGGGAAAACTATGTATGAGATTTATAATACAACAATCGATTACATTCTTACCCTCTTGAAGAATTTACTTCCAGATGATGCAGATATTCCCTCAAAACACTATATGGAATGGAAGTTAGTTGAGTAACATGGATATTTAAGAAACAAAATTCATACTTTCCCGAAAGATTGCAATTTATTATGGGAGGAAACCGCTGAATGAAATGATTGTATAAAATGTGTCACATCCCATTGGAAGTCAAAATCTGATGGAACACCATCCCACATTACACATAAAGTAACGTGGCACATTCCATTGATCCCCAGACTCCATAATCTTTTTATGTCTAATGAAATATCAATAAAAATGAGATGGAATGATACTGAGAGAAAGAAGACTAATGATGTGTTGGTTCATCCTGCAGATAGACTTACATGGCAGAGATTTGATGCTCGACATCCTGATTTTGTAGCTGACGTGCGTAATGTGAGGCTGGGTCTTTCATGCGATGGTTTTTATCCATTTGGGAAGATTCTTACTTCGCACAACACATAGCCAGTTTTTATAGACATTTATAATCTTCCCCCAAGGTTGTGTATGAAAAAACCTTTCACTTTCATGAGTATACTCATATCTGGCCCTTCTGATCCCGACATTGGTATTGATGTATACATGAAACCTTTAATAAAAGAGTTCAAACTTCTTTGGGATGTGGGTGTACGCACATACGATGAATGTTTCAAAGACATATTTCAGATTGTTGATGCGCTTATGTGGACAATCAATGATTTTTCGGCTTATGCAATGATTTCTGGATAAATCACAAAGGGAAAACTATCATGTCCTATTTGTATGAAGAATACAATATCCAAAAGACTAAAACATCGCTGTAGTTTCAGTTTTATGGGACATTGACGATTCTTGCCAATTGACCATCCATATAGAAATAATCATCAAAGATTAGATAATACTATAGAGACTGATGATCCACCTCAGCGTATGTCTAGAACTGATGTGCTTAATGAATTGAAAGATTTCAGTTTTTCATTCGGGAAGGGTCAAATGAAATATGGAAAGAGAAAGAATGTTTCCACTAAAACCTATTACAATTGGAGGAAGATGAGTATATTTTTTGATTTACCTTATTGGTCAACAAATTTGTTACGTCATTTCTTAGACGTAATGAATATTGAAAAGAATATATGCGAAATGTTGTTTTTAATTCTTCTTAATTTCAAGGGGAAGACAAAAGATGATTTACGATCTCGACATGAATTGGTGGATTGGGGCATCAGACCAGAATTGCATCCTGTGCGTATCAGTGAAAATAAATGGCAACTTCCATGTGCTTATTATGTGATGAAATCTATGGAAAAAAACAATTTCTGGAAGTATTAGAGACTATTAGAGTTCCTGATGGATATTCAAGCAACATATCTAATCGGGTCAACAGAAGAGAGTTGAAGCTAAATTCTTTGAAGACTCATGTTTATCACGTTCTTATGCATGAGTTGATTCCAATAACAATCCTTCATATTTTGTCCAATAATGTAAGGGTGACTGTTATTCGGTTTTTCAATTTGTTTAGATATCTTTGTGCTAAGAAGTTGTCCAAGTCTTTCTTGCAAAAAATGTTGATAGATGCCCCATTAATTTTGTGTGAGTTGGAGAAAATATTTCCTCCATCATTTTTCACATGCATGCTGCATCTGACTGTCCATATTTCCACTGAAATACTTCTCGAAGGACCTATTTATTTTCATTGGATGTATCCAACTGAAATAAATATGTACACATTAAAGTCATATGTCCTAAATAGGAATCATCCCGAAGGTTCTAACGTGAACAGTTACTTAGCTCAAGAATGTATGGATTTCTGCTCAATGTATTTGTCTGATCTTACTACAAGAATGAACAGACCAATGAGAAATGAAAAAGAATAGTATGAGAAAATTGAACCGAGTTTTCCATCACTTCCTCAAATAGGGGGAATTACTAGATCATATACATTGAAGACATTAATCCATGAAGAGAGGGAGATGACACATCGCACAGTTTTGTTCAATTGTGATTTGTTCGATGACTATATCAGGTAACTAAATTGAATATGTACATCTTACATATATATATATCTATTAAACTATTCATATTTTTTGTCTTCAGGGAACATAAAACAATAATAAATAGAAAGCATCGTTCTTTATCTTTGAGAAAGAGGGAGGCTTTTTATAGTAAAGAATTTTCTTATTGGTTAAAATTGAAGGTAAAAATATTACTGTTCAAAATAATTAAATAAATATTTAATTACTTTTAATAATCATTTATATTTCAGGTATTGAGTTTTTCTGCTGACTCTATCTCCGAGGAAATAAGAGCTTTGTCTTTTGGTCCTAATACAATGGTTCGTGACTGTAAATCAATTGTTATCAATGGGTACAAATTTATTGTCACTGAATGAGCAAAGAACATGAGAACACAACATGATGGTGTTATGGTTACTACCAAAACAGATTGTTATGCCATTACATCAGATAGTAAACCGCGATTTGAAAATGTGGGTTATTATGGAGTTGTTGAGAAAATAATAATATTGGATTATTACTCTCATGGATGAGTCACAATGATGAAATGCCATTGGTTTGATTCGATGACAAGAAAGGGAAAATTTATTGATGATTTTAGATTTTGAGTAATTAATATGACTCACACTCTTGCTACCGAAGAACCATATGTGTCAGCATCAATTGCTAAACATGTTTTTTATGTCAAAGACCAACTTCGACCTGAATTTGGTGTCATAGTTGAAGTAATTCCATGACACATTTTTGATGATGGTGATGATGGAATTGACACTTTCCCTACTACCATTGGAACCAATACATTTATTTCTTTTGATGACTCCAATAACTCAATTGTCAGTGTTGATTGTGAACCTGAAGTTGTGGTTGAAAATATATAGAATCATTCATCCATGTTCTCAATTATTTTGGTTTACCTCGAGTTGGGTTGTTAAGGTTGGTACTATTCAAATTGATTTAGTATTGATCACAAATATGTTTTATCTAAATTGACTGTAATGTGAATTTTTAATGTTTATTGGTTGTAGTTTTATTTGAATTTCATTTTCTAATTTGTAATTGAACTGTATTCAAACCTAATCAAACAATATTTCTAACTTGGTGAACATTACAACTTGTATGATTTATTAAATCCATTCAAGCTCTTCTAAAAAAATTTATAGCTAAATTACCAATGAATCCCCTTATTCCCTCATATATTTAGTTTTTTGGGTTACACATTTGTTTCCTTTTTCTAATTAATTACATATTTGTTTTCAAAAGCAGAAAATGTAGCCAATTGAAGTGAGACGAAGGAAAACAATGATGGAGAAAAATCGTCAAATGGTGGATATGGGCGTTCCACCATTAGTGCCTATAGTGAGTACTCTATTTCAAATATATATATTTAAAGAATATATAATTTCATGTGATTAATTTTATCGTCAAAATTTTTGTAGGATCCACCTATACTTTGAAAGTTATTTGACGAGGAGCCTAGTACTGGTCCTAGTACTCTGGCTGGTGGTACAAGGGGGGTTCGTACCAGAGGTAGACGAGTTGCTCCGCGTACCCGAATAGACCCTTCCCCTCCCACTGACATGTCATCCTTCCCACATTCTGATCCCGGTGTGTCGTTAAGGACACACGAGATATTTAGGCCTCCCATGTTTTCACCACCTTTTTCATCTTCTGACCCATATTTTTCAAATCCCATGATGATTCCCACTCCCCAGCCATAATCCAATCATACAGCTATCCCATCTTCTTTTCCTTCTACTTATGTCTCTCCATGCTTCTATATTCCATCGTCTTCAACTCCTGTTCCACCACAGGGTGTTCCATCGGTTTCTGTGGATCCAGCGGTTCTCAGCGATAAGACTGGAACAAGTATATTTATAGAACCCTAACAAATTTTTATACCAATATTTATTTTCATTATGACATGTTTTGATAAAATATTTGTTTTTCTTTCATGACAGATAAATCTACTAACAGGAGGTGGGGGCAGAGGCATACACACATGCATGCAGTGTGGAACCGCCGCACATAGGTAATGGTGGATTACAATGAAGACAACCAAGTGGTTGAGAAAATAGGGCAGCAATGTCGGAGTTTTTTGGCGACGCTTGACAAATACTCCGACATCATTCCTGTCAGCACACTATTGTGGAGACAGCCACATGAGGTCAAGGATAGAGCTTGGGCAGAGATATGGGTAAAAAATCTATTGTATTTAATGCCATGAATTATTTTTGTATTTTTATGAATTAATATTTTGGTGTCAGCTTCGATTTAATTTTCCCGATGGTGAGGGGGTACGACCGGAACGTCTAAAGGATTTATGTGAGATTTGGAGATCCTATAAGCATGATTTGTATATTGGCTGGCGTTCTAGAGTTGGCACTGATTTAGAGGCGGTACTAGTCATGGATGATTGTCTTATAGAGTAGTATCGACAGATGATTACTCATTGGACGATTACTCAGTTTAAGGTATTAATTACATTTGAGGTATTTAAATAATAAATTTCATGTTTTGAATTAATATTATCCTTTGCATTATCGAATTTTATTTAAGAATCATATGGAAAAAATAAAAAAAAACATTGATGCAAAAAAATACCTCCACACTGGGACGTACTACGATGCCAGATCATGAGAGGAAGCTGGTATGAAAATTGTTTATAAGTTTTCTTTACGACTTATAGTTTCTTTTGTTTCCTCAATTATTTAATTTTTTTCTAAATTTTTCATATAAATTTATTTTTCAATGTCATTGTAGATACAAAAACTGAATATTGAAGGACGTGTGACTCGAGCAAAACTGTTTTGCTCGAGTAGACAAAAAAAGGATAGAAGTGCCATCAATGAACCAACTTAGCAGTAGATTGTAAGTTTTAATCTGTTGATTTTATATTTTAATATCTATTTTTTAAATTAATAATATATTTATATTTGTAACAAGCTGCTTTAGAGGCCCTTGATGCCCAAGAACCAGACAATTTTGGGCCAACTGATCACTTACATCAGGTGTTGGGAGAGGAGCATTCTGGAAGAGTATGCTGCCAACCTAGGATAGTGCCGAAGAAGTATTGTCCCTCCTCAGGTATGAGTTTTAGTGCCACCGAGCTGCAGAAAGTTAGGGCACAGGTAGAACAGGCTGACAAAAAGGCCATAGAGATAGAAGAACAATCTACTAGGAAAAAAAATGCATTTATGATTGTTTTTGAAGTTATACGTCCAACACTTCCACAAGAGGCCATCCAAGCTTTTGATGAATATATGTCATCGATACGTTCAATATATGGTGCACCAGGTGTCAGTTTTAGTGGTGGTCAAGATGATGTCCATCTTGACGATGATGATGGTGAGGAGTTTGATGCGGAAGAGGAGGGAGAGGAGGAGGGACAGGCAGAGGAGAAGGGAAAGGTGGGGGGAGAGGGTGAGGAAGAGGGATTTGAGAGGGCGGGGACGATGATGAGGACAATGATGACAATGAGGATGAGGGTGATGGTGATGGTGATGATAGTGATGGTGATGTGGGACAAATTGATCCGTTACATTTTTGACTAATAATACTGAGATTTGATGTTTAATCTATTCTAGTTGTTGGTTTTATCTAGATTCGTAGTATAGTATTGGAGTTGAGTTATTTTTATATATTGTCTGTTTTCATGAATGTTGATGTCTTTTAGTGGTTGCAGTGTGTTTTGAGAAAGTTTGTAGAGTTTTGCGTGTTTGGGAAATCCCCGGACAGCCCCCCAGACAGCCCCCCAGGAAGCCCCCCACCCTCCTCCTTGGACCCCAGACAGCCGCCCATACAGCCCCCAGAACATCCCCACACCCTCCTCCTTGGTCCCTGAACATCCCTCGGACAGCCCCCGGACGGCCCCCCCACCCTCCTCCCTGGACCCCAGACAGCCCCCTGACATCCCCCCAGACAACCCCACAGACAGCCCCCCACCCTCCTCCCTGGACTCCGGACAGCCCCCTAGATAGCCTCCCAAACAGCCCCCTGGACAGCCCCCCAGACACCCCCCGGACAGCCCCCTGAATAGCCCCCACCCTCCTTCTTGGTCCCCGAACATCCCCCAGACACCCCCCAGACAGCCCCCCAGACAGCCCCCCGACCCTCCTCCCTGGACCCCAGACAACCCCCACCCTCCTCCCTGGACCTCTAGACAGCCCCCCACCCTCCTCCTAGATTTCACATGCCTTTTTTTTATTTCTATGATCATGCAATGTTATTTAGGATTATTCTATTTTTGTATTTCTTGAATTATATGAATTTCTTGGTAATCTTATTAGCTCATGTTCATTAAATGCATGTGATGATATTCTTTAAATTCAATACAAATCCATGTTATACATTCTCCATGTTATGTGAATTATGCCTTGTTTTATTTGGTTTACATGTCAATTGTTAGGATAAGACATGGGTTACATGTTAAGGACTCATGGACGGACTCGTCATGCTCAAGGAATTTAGACTTGAAATTCCAGGATGAATGCTTTGGTTTCTAGGTGAGGGCTACCAGGATGGTTTCTATTACCCATGAGTGATATTGGTTCCTTGAAGATAAACCAAGGACATGTCTGTTTTTCAAGATGGTAATACCATGCCTCAGGTAATACCTGCCCCCCTATGTGAGATACTTGGCAAGCAAGGACACCTAAATACGAGGCGCGGTGTGGCCGACACCACTCACAGTGACATGTACCCGTCTAAATCAGAGGTGCGGTGTGGCCGGGATTTTAAGTGAAAAGAAAAACTAGCATAAGGAAAACTGACAAAATTCATTCAGATTCTATTGATAATTTATCACAACGATCCATGGGTCATATGTGATGTGTACGAGTCAACCCCGGCTCAATCTGAGTCGCGGTGTGGTTGGGATCACTCTAAGTGTCTCTCTTTTGTTTAAAATGGACAACATTTTATGTACATACGAAAAACTGACCAAAAGGATTATTATTGTGTTGATACATTTGCACAATTATGCATGGGTCATATGTGACATTTACGAGTCAACCTCGCCTCAATCCGAGGTGCGGTGTGGCCAGAACCACTCAAAGTGTCTTTCTTTTGTTTCAAAAGGACATCATTTTAAGTGAAAACATCAACTGGCATACGGAAAACTGACCAAACGCATTTTTATTGTGTTTATACTTTAGGAAAATGATCCATGGGTCATTTGAGACGTGTATGAGTCAAACCCCGTCTAAATTCGAGGAGCGGTGTGACCGGTACCACTCTAACTATGTCTCTCTTGTTTAAAATGGACAAGATTATAAGTGAAAAGAACAACTGGCATACAAAAAGCCGACCAAATGCATTTTGATTCTGTTGATAATTTATCAAAATGATCCATGGGTCATATGTGACGTGTACAAGCCAAACCAGGCTCAATTTGAGTTGTGGTGTGACCGAGATCCCTCTAAGTGTCTCTCTTTTGTTTAAAATGGATTACATTTTAAGTACATACGAAAAAACTGACCAAACGCATTCGGTTTCTATTGAAATTTTAGGAGAATGATCCATGGGTCATATATGACTTGTACGAGTCAACCTTTCCTCAATTCGATGCACGGTGTGGCCGACACCACTCAAAGCGCCTCTCTTTTGTTTAAAATGGACTTCATTTTAAGTGAAAACAACAACTAGCGTACGGAAAACCAAACAAAAGTATTCTGATTGTGTTGATACTTTAGAAAAACGATCCATGGGTCATATGTGACGTGTACGAGTAAAACTCACCTCAATCCTAGATGTGGTGTGGCTGAAACCATTCATAGTGTCTCTCTTTTGTTTAAAATGGACATCATTTTAAGTGAAAACAACAACTGACATACGAAAAACTGGCCAAACGCATTCGGAATGTGTTGATACTTTAGGAAAACGATCCATGGGTCATATATGATGTGTACGAGTCAACATCGTCTCAATCTGAGTAACTGTGTGGCTGGGATCACTCTAAGTGTCTCTATTTTGTTTAAAATGGACAACATTTTAAGTACATACAGAAAAATGACCAAATGGATTCTGATTGTGTTGATACTTTATAACAACAATCCATGGGTCACATGTGACATGTAAGAATCAACCCCACCTCAATCAGAGGTGCAGTGTGGCTGTAACCACTCAAAGTGTCTCTCTTTTGTTTCAAAAGGACATCATTTTAAGTGAAAACATCAACTGGCATACGGAAAACCGACCAAACGGATTAAGATTGTGTTGATACTTTAGTAAAATTATCCATGGGTCATTTGAGATGTGTATGAGTCAACCCCATCTAAATTCGAGGTGCGGTGTGGCCGGTACCACTGTAACTATGTATCTTTTGATTAAAATGGATAAGATTATAAGTGAAAAGAACAACTGGCATAGGAAAAACTAACCAAACGCATTCAGAATCTACTGAAACATTAGGACAATGATCCATGGGTCATATGTGACATGTATGAGTCAACTGTGCCTCTATCCAAGTCATGGTGTGGCCCGAACCACCCAAAGTGTCTCTCTTATGTTTAAAATGGACAACATTTTAAGTACATACGGAAAACCGACCAAACAGATTATGATTATGATGATACTTTAGCACAATGATCCATGGGTCATTTTTGGAGTGTACGAGTCAACCCTGCCTCAATCCGAGGATCGGTGTGGCTAGCACCACTCAAAGTGTCTCTTTTATTTAAAAAACACTTCATTTTAAGTGAAAACAACAACTGACATACGAAAAACTGACCAAACGCTTTCAGAATATGTTGACACTTTAGGACAACGATCCATGGGTGATTTGTGATGTGTACGAGTTAACCTCACCTTAATTCGAGGCACGGTGTGGCCAGTATCACTCTAAGTGTATGTATTTTGTTTAAAATGGACATCATTTCTAGTAAAAACATCTGGTATACGAAAAACCGATCAAATTATGAATTGAATTCCGGATTCCACATATAATTGTTATCCAAATTTTAAATTTAATTCTAAATTAATTATGTATGTTTATATTTACGTTATGAATTCTGATTTAATTATGGATGTGTATAGTTCCAGGATGCATTATATGTTAAATGTGTATGAATTTGTTCTGTATATGTATGGGTTAGTTAGTTATTGTAGGTAAAATAATTTTATATGTATGTGTTAGTTGATTATTGTTGGTACAATAATTGGAAATGAGAGGGAATTGGAATGGAGAGGGAATGGACACCCTGCTCTGTGCCAGCTGTGAAAATTGCAGGCTGCTGTGCAATTTGCACAGCATAGGCTATGCCAACGGTTTCAAACCGTTGGCATAGGATTCTTAGTATTTTTTACCAACGGTTCTCTATGAACCGTTGGTAAAAAAACTTTCCCAACGCTTTAGAAACTGTTGGGAAAGAAGTCATATGGTTGGTTGTCCCAACGGCTAAAGCCAAACCGTTGGAAAAAACTATCCCAACGGCTGTGCCAAACCATTGGGATAGGTTCATTTTTCTAACCTATCCCAACGGTTATGTATAAACCATTGGGAAAATCTTTCCCAACGTCTTACTCACCAATGATTTTCATAACTGTTGGTATAAGATATACCAACGGTTCTGCAGGCTTTCGCAACAGTTCGGAACTGTTGGGAAATTGTCCATTTCTAGTAGTGTAAATAAAATTCAAAAGTTACTGTTCACCAAAAATTATTTTTCATTCTATTAAACTAAATTTTACTTAGTAATGTCAACCATTTATATAATATTTTTTAAATTCAATTAACAGAATCAGAAAAATTATGTTTTATGTAAATTTGCAAATGTGTCTAGAAGGTTGGTAACAAACGTTAAAAAGTTCAGTAAAATTTTGTATATCTAATATTATTATATAATGACTCTAATGAATTAAAATGTACTAATATAGGCATTATGTATCTATTTTTAATTTAAAATAAATTTAGATTAAAAATAATTATTTAAATGAAAATGTCAGTTTTTATCTACAATGTAGTGTTTTTCACTATTCATCAAAAAATTGAAAGTTTTCAGAAAAATACCAAAAATTAACCTTAAGATATATTTGATATTTAGGATTTAAAAATTATGTCTATTTTACCAAATTAAAGACATATAAGTTTCATTAGTTAATTTAATACTAATTCCTGTTGTGAAAACCAGAAAGCAGGTTTTTGATAAGTAGAAACTATCAAAAGATTCACATGTGTTTATATCCAATTTAAATGTGAAATTACATAAAATGATAAAAATTATATTAAATGATAAAAATATAATATATATATACACTAAAACTAATTAAAAGGATAATCTAACAATATAAATAAATTAGGTGAAAAGGCAGCTTTGAATTAAAACATAGTATTTTTCACCATTCATTAATAAATGAAACTTCTCATAAAATTACCAAAATTTCACCTGAATCTAAGATTGATATTCTTAATTCAAATGTTAATTTAATTTCACAAAATTAAATTTATAATAGTTTCTAAAATTAATTTTATTATTGTTCACAAAAGGTCATAAAAAGTAGTTGCTTTATCAAAATAGTACTTGTATTTTACTAAAACTTATACATTTCCTTGTAAATATTTTTTATTAATGTGATATAATTAAAAAAGACATTTAAAAATTATTTTTTACTATTATTATTACTATATTTAATTTTTATGTTATAGATATATCATTTGAACAATTATAATACTAAAGTTTTGTTTTGCAGAAACTCAATCATGCATATAATGTAAGCCAATTCAGTGTTACATGACATATAAGATATGGAATTACATTAATGATATAACTTACTATGAAATATTAGGGTGCTACATTATCCCCTCCTTCAAATAATTTCGTCCTTGAAATTTAAACACAGAAACAAAAACTAGGGGTTTGACAATTCATAACATCTTTGTTGAAATCCCACATCAGAAAAAGAGTCAATAAAACTATCACTTTAAAAGAAATAAAGATAAGTAAAAAGGTTACATGAGATGACCCATACTAGGATTCCATGTAGGAAAATATTTATATGGAAGATAAAACAAACCATCATGTTCTGTGGGAGAGTGATAGAAAACATGATCAGGAGAAAGTTAACTACCAGAAAACCATAAACTTGTGATGGGTTAAACGGTCTTTGATTACCAAGTAGGAAAAGTAAACAGACAAAGTTTTTGTTTTAATTTTATTTTCATAATGTTGAGTAATTTATTTATGATATTTAATAATAAAATAAGGAGATATAATTACTTTTCAAGTAGAGTTTAATCCTTTAATAAATTTCTACCACAAACTCATCTTTTCTCCAAACGATAAGTATTCAATATGACTTGGTCACACCTAAAGCGCTAGAATAAACTTATATATAATCACACAATCCACAAAATATGAACTATATATTCCCCTTTTATTTATACATTAACCAAAACCAAAATTGTTGGTACAATATCAGATGATCCCCAAAAAGGATAATCCTTTACAGAAAGAAATACTACTCTTAATATCCAAAATTAAACAAACAAAACCCAAAGTTCAAAAAATACCATTAAATAAACAATTATACTTAATATTATTCAAAATATTCCAAAATATGTTTGTAACACAAAATTTATAAGGATGTGATTACATAGTATTCTTTGATAAATCTTATCATTTATCTCTAAATAACATCGACTACTCTTAAAGTCACATATTTAAAAGTAATTAACCAAATAAAATATTCTCTATGATTGTTTAATCATTTACATAAATAACCTAAATCACTATAAGTCCAAAATAAAAACATAGATTCTTCCAAAACAAAAATCCACCGTTACTCCTCAAATGAAATCCCATAGTATTCAATTTTCCATAAGCATATAGTGTTCCCAAAAGAGCGACCGTCTTCCAAAATAACATTTACCACTTAATCACCAAATAATTTTCCTATACTAAGGATATACATTAGATAAATAATAATTTTCTAAAATAAACATATTATTGATCCATAAAATCATTTAAATAAAAATAATTAGTGATACTAACCAGGGACTTCACGTAGTCTAGTGGTAAGTTATGAAACCAAATCACAATTTGGTTGTGTGTTTGATTCCCGTAGCTTTGTTCGATGTGATGAGTTTTTACATGGTCTGAGTGTTGTCCTTTTACAAAAACTATATAATTTTATAACATTCCAAAAAAGAGATAAATTCCTAAAAAATAACAATAACATATTCTAACCACAAATGTTATCTCATACCTCGCATTCTCAACTAAAAAGTAATAACCTGTAATTGCCTCAAATTAAAGGATCACATAAACCCAAATGGTTCTTTATAAATATATCCACAAAATAAAATATAATTCTTCCCCAAATAACATTTTCACATAAAAAACTTCATGTTTTCACATATAAGAGAAAATTATTCCAAAGTAATCACATCATTATAGAGAATTAATACTTTTAAACATTTCTCCATCCATTTATTTATATATAGGTTCTTCCATTACTTATAGGTTATCCTATAGAATATGTAATTGACTCGGATAATTCCCAGGTCCCTTAAATTTATGGAAAATTACTTAAAATGGATTCTTAGGAACATTTTTATTTAATTCTATAGTACTCTTCATTTTCCTCAGAAATTCTTTACTTTATGTCCTTTTTCCCACACAAAAAGCATTTCTTTGTTCCATTGAGACACTTTACTGGGTGTATCCTTCCTCATTTATTACATGAGGGAAATTGAGATTTCTTTTCTCCACGGTCTCCACTACTGGAGCTCTAATCATTTTTCGCCTTTCTCTTCTTTGTCGAGTTCGAGAGTTGGTTAATGTATATGTTGTTGATCATATTTTTCGAGAACTGATTCAGCATTAACATGTTATCTTTTACACCTAACAACATTCTATTTAGATTCTCATTTCCACCCCCGTTTCCACCTTTTATATCATGTTCAATGTTATTATGAATTCCTTGGAAACTAGCCATTGACTAAAACTAGAAAGCATAGTGTGAGTAACAATAGTTTTAAAATCATTTAGAGAATATCATGAAATCATATTTTCAATATAAAATACCTTAGGATTAACCAAGGTTATTAATTATCATCTTATATTAAAATCCTTCAAATCAGTTTGTAAAGAAAATGTGAATTATCATAAGTATATCCCCCCAGAGTATCAAACCAGGTGCACAGCAAGACCCATTGTCTTATACCAGGATACCCCGTGTCAAACCCGAAACTCCATATCAAAGTTTTCATTCCTAGGAACATCTGTTCTAGAACTATGCCCACTTGTAGTATCCATACTTGGATGTTTTTCTTTAAAAACCTACATAATATCTACATTACCAAAATTTCGGATGTTCTTCTACACTAATACTCAAAGTCTATCTTATGGTAATGTTTTCTGATCAGAGTTTTTGTAAATCTAGTTTCCAAGATTTGTACAAAACTTCCTCTGATACCAACTATAATGCCCCGACCCTAGTTACCCAAAGTCAGTGCATTATTACATAACATTGGTATGATCATAAGAGATCAAGTCCTGAAAGACCGATCAATTTGTTATCCTTGGAAGTACTAGATATATATATAAGTTTTACATTACATTATGAAAAGGAAAACAAAACAACATTTTGTCTCCTTAGAACACACTCATATCCATTAGGATATCCCTGGAGGTAAATCATAATATACTTCTTCAGATCCTGGGAAAAATAAAACATAATAAATGGGAGAGTTCATATGCTCAGTAGGGATAACAATATAGATGAATCTATCATAAATAAACATAAATATCTAAGGCAATGTATAAAACTAAAACACAATACTTTTAAACTTAAACTTCAGTATAATATAGAAAAGATAAATCAAATAATTCTATTTACTTATTCACATGGATATTCTACTAGTTGAATAATCACATGTAATACCAATAGCTAATTTCATAATGATTGAATGCATAATTCCGAACATCATAACCACATATTCAAGGCCTCGTACCAAGACTACAAAAAATAATTTTGTCAAGGCCTTGTGCCAAGACACTAGTTTGTCTCATGAGACCTATCGATGCATCGAGGGGCTATAGCGGGCCGATACCTTCACTTACTAAGTCCAACGCACTCCTAATATGAAAATGGTAAAACATAATCTAAATATAGGTATTAAAATTAGCATACAAAATGTCAATAATTTATCCACAAACCATGAATAGTATAAAAAGAGCACATCCACAGTCAAACATAACTCATTTAATACAACATGGAAGACTGTATTATAATAAATAAATATCTATCAAGAATGAAATAAAATTAAGGATATTTAAATAGATGAAAACAATCAGTAAAACTATTAGGGAGAAATATCCCATTTTTGACCAAAAATTTTAAAAGTCGCACTATTTATCGAAGAAGTTGGTTAAAATATATTTTTGAATCAAAGTTTCCCATACCTCTTTGAAAATTTTGAAAATAATTTTGATCTTAATACATTCATTTCCATATAAATAAATCCTTAAAACCATTTTTAAAACATGGAAATTAATGAGAAATATTTATTAGAATAAATCTATAAAATATTTAAAATGATATTTTAGTTAAAGAGTTCCTAACCAAATGAAAGATGCTTGAATACAAATAATGGAGGAATAAAATTAATCAAATATTTATAATATCATGAGAATAAAGGTAATTATGATATAATATGTCAAATTACAATATATAGACCATATAAAAGTGAATTTTCCCATAACAACAAACAAGTATTAATGGAATGTAAATTGAGACGAAATACCTTATAAAGACCATATCCATAGATTAAGGATAATTCAATGATATAATTATGTGAGAAAATATAAATACACTATATATTATTGTATATTCAGTGTAGATTAATCAGAGGATAATCATACATATTCTTGTAAAAACAAAACCAATGACTTGGTTGTTTAACCCAATGAATGGAAATTGAGTTAAGATTACCCTTATCAAGTTCATATCAATGACTTCAGAATTTATAAATGGAGTGATTATTTTTATAAAAAGTATATCCACACAAAGGGGAGTATAAATTACTATATAAATAAATAAATAATGATTTTACACACAATCTTGGAGTAAAATAATCAATGAAGTGTAAGTAAAACCCAATGAGTGGAAATTAAAATTAGAAATTACCTTACTAATTTGGTAACTTACGACACATACACCCCATGAAATAAGGATCATAAAATGAAGATTTAAATAACATAAGTTAAATTATATTACACAATGAATATAATCATGGGAAGTATATACACCACACAAAAGGAAATAGTGGCAAATATAGCATGAATCTCATGAGAATAAAAAATGATATGAAAACCCCTTACCAATTAATTTTACATAGATGAGGGTACATTAAAATCTTGTATAATATTCAATTAATTATTATTAAATTATAAAATAACCACATAAATAAATATGATATCATATATTATCTTATAATATTTCATTGTTAATAAAATTTCAGTAGTATCATTGTTTCAAGTGTTAACTTATTCATTTTCGTTTATATGTTTTTTACGTAAGTTATGTTTTTTATGGATTGAATGTATTTGATTCATATAAAAAATGATATTATGTTCTTACAAATTATTTTTAATCATAAAATTAAAATTATTCATGAATGGTTATGATGGGAAATAAAATCTCATCATGCCGTGGAGATGGTAATCTGTACGTACGCACGAGCGACAATATCATTCCATTGATGGTGGAATAATATGTAATGGGATAGTGTATTATATATAAATAATAATTAAAAATTTATATTTATTATTTACAAAAATTATACTAATTATTATATCCATCCCAATAATAGAGTTTTGAATAACAAACTACACCACGACGTGGAGACAGTAAACCGTACGTACGTACGTATGGTGACTTTTTCCTTCATAGTATGGATAGAATAATGAATATGGTTGTACCATATTTATTATAACATCTCATTATTTATAAGGTACTAGAGATATTGTTTTTTAATGGAAATAACAATGAAAGAGTTAGTGGAAGAAAAAAAGAACTTTGAAAGAGGGGATGAAATAATTACCACTTCTTCAGGTGTTTTCTTTTTTGGTTTGAACAAAAGGACTCCTTAGGTTGTCTTTTTGATCAAATTAATGCCTCTAGGTTGAATTAATGGTAGTTGGGAGGATATTTGAGTAGGGTTTTGCTGATATAAATGGATTTGGAGGTGTGAATTTGAGATAAGGGGAAGTGCCCTTTTATAAGAGAGGTGAGGGGTACTTTAGGAAAATCTTGAAATATTATTCTATTATAAAATCATTTTCGATTTCTAATGGTTACAAAAAGATTTATTTCTAGGATAAGGTGGGTATGGGTCGAAAAACTCTCATACAATAGGTTTTATACATGTTTAGGTCACCATATTAACCTTATCTTTTAGATTTAACTCTTAGTTAAATAGTTTAACTTTTACCATGTCTTCTTATATGTTTATATTACATGGTTAATAAACTTACTATAAAATTACAATATAATATAAAGTGGTTAAGTAATGACATATATATCATTATTTAAGTCATTTGGACAAATATTATATTTTTATGAATATTATATCATTTAATAAAATAATATTTGTTTTAAAAACACATTTATGTCAATTTTGACACTATTGAGTATTTGGCTTTTGTGAAAGTCATAACAACCTTATTTCTTAGAACAAAATACATTGAATAAATAATAACATGTCATATTCACCTAGAAAATTCTTGTATGACATTAAAAGTTTCAAATTACATTTATTTTAATATTTATAATATCAATTATTTTAATCTTTCATTAATATGGTAATTACTATATCATCATTAGGTTATAAATAAATTTTATTATTTAATGTATAAAAATTATAAATAAAATACCATGATTTAAGAAATATTTTTATATTTATAATTAATATTTATAGTCTAAATTATCTTTTGTATAACCCTATATTAATTTTTTTAGTTATTAAAATTTGAATTTAACACGTTTAACTCTTCTTTACGTAAAATAATAATAAATGTTCTAATATAATACAAGTAGATAAAAAAGGATCATATTTCATTCCTATGGTTTATTTAGGTAGAAATACACTTATCCAATAGAATTAGAACATGTGTTGGGGTAATTAAAATATCATTTTTACCTTTAATTACTCTATTTACTTTTAATCGTGGTAAATAAAATTCAAAAGTTACTATTCCCCAAAAATTATTTTCGTTCAATTGAACCAAATTTTATTTACTGATGTCAATTGTTTCTCTAGGAATTTTGAAATTCAATTTAAAGAAGCATTAAAATTAAATTTTAAGAAAATTTGAAAATGTGCTTAGAAGGTGGGTAAAAGACGTTAAAAAGTTCAATAAAATTTTATATATCTAATATTATTATAAAATGACTCCAATGAATTAAATTGGAATAATATAGTAATTATGTATCTATTATTACTTTAAAATAAATCTAGACTAAAAATAATTATTTAAATGAAAATATCAGTTTTTATCTACAATGCATTGTTTTTCACTATTCATCAAAAAATTGGATTCTTTTAGAAAAATACTAAAAATTAACACTAATATAATGTTTATATTTAGGATTTAAAAATTATTTATATTTTAACAAATTAAAGACATATAATTTTCATTATTTAATTTAATATTAATTTCCGTTGTGAAACCCAGAAAGTGGGTTTTTAATAAGTAAAAACTGTCAAAATATTGACACGTGTTTATATCCAATTTAAATCGGAAATTACTTAAAATTAAAAACAATATATTAAATTATAAGAATATAATCTATATATACTATAAAACCAATTAAAAGGATAATCTTTCAAAATAAATAAATTGGGTGAAAAGACAGTTTTGAATTAAAATGCAGTATTTTTCACTATTCATTAAAAACTGAAACTTCTCATAAAATCCCCAAACATTCACCCTAATATAATATTAATATTATAAATTCAGAATTTAAGTCAATTTCACCAAATTAAATTTATAATAGTGTCTAAAATTAATTTTATTATTGTTCACAAAAGGACATAAAAAGTAGCTCCTTTATCAAAATAGTACTTATATTTTAATGAAACTTATACATTTCCTTATAAATATGGTTTATTTATGAGATATAATTATAAATTACTTTTAAAATTTATTTTTTACTATTATTATTAATATATTTAATTGTTATTTTATAAATATATCATTTCAACAGTTATAATACTAAAGTGTTGTTTCGCAGAAACTCAATCTTGTATATAATGTAAGCGAAGTCAGTGTTGTGTGCAATATAAGCTATTGATTTTATTTAATGATATAAATTACTAATAAATATTTGGTTGTTACATATAATCATTATATCCACCATTATTACCTTCCATGTAACACATTAGTGAAAATGCTTCACATCGCTTCATGAGTCTGTTATCCACCGTACACATGAGAGACGATATCGTATTCCTTACAGTTTGAAATGTAAAAATGGTGTATATTATATAATGAATAAAAATGTATAATTATGTCATAAAAATCATATATATCATATAAAATAGTATGTACATCATTATTACCAACCTTGAGAGGTGGTAATGGAAGAACGAACGACATCAGTTTGCGAGGTGGTAATTCACCGTAAACACAAATGATGATTGCATATCCAATTTTATGTAAGTGTGTATGGGTGTAGGTATAACCCTTAAAAAATAAAAACATATTAGTATATTCATTATACTAAGGTTATTATAAAATAATTAAATAATAATGATTGAAGTGGTGGAGAAAGAAATAAAATAGAAATTCATGTTGAAGAATGTTACCTCTTTTTCGGGTAACTCATTTTGGTTTTCATGAAAAGACTTGGTTGGATTTATAAAAACATTTAGGCTTATAGTATTAGTTTAGAGATGTTTGAAAGCTCTTTTTTCAGATTTTTTATGCTATAAATGGATTTATATGTTTGAATAAGTGGGGAGAGTGAATGCCTTTTTATAGTGGAGGAGGAGTGGTATTCTTGTAAATATAAAAAAGTAAACACTATTGGGAGGTATCTTTTACATAAAATAACTCCAATATTGATCAAAATTAAATAAAATAGGGTATATGGTATAAATATGTCCATCCAATGGGATTTTGACTAGTTTATATGTTATTTTAACCATTAAGATTAAATTTTAACCACTAAGTAAACTCATTTTTACTTTAATCACTTTAATTAATTTTAATTAATTTCCCTACTATTTTTTCTGTAAAAAAATAAGATTAAATTATTAGATATTATAAAATATTATTATTTTAAATAAATAATTAATTTTTTCAAATTATAATCACAAAAGTGGTTGAAATTAATTTAAATTTAATCCCATAGATGGGATGGAAAAGCAGGTTTTTAAAGTAAAAGCATGAAAACGTTTGATAAATTTTTATATAAATTAATTATAAAAATGACCCAAATGACATAAATTGGATTAATATATTTAAAATTTAACTAATTATACTTTAAAAACAATTAAAAACATAATTTATCTATATAAATAAATTAGATAAAAATTAATTTTTCAATTAAAATTCAGTATTTTTCACTGTTCATCAAAAAATGAAACTTCATAGAAAAATACAAAAAAATCACCCAAAGTAAATATTGATATTAAACTTTTAAAAAATAAGTTTAATTTTTTATATAAAAATTATAAAAGTATCAAAATAATTTTTTAAAATCGGGGTTCTATTAAAAGGCTGCAAAACTGTTTTTTTAGAAAAATAGAAATTTTAAGCATAAAAATGGATTTTTCTTATCTTATGCCTATAGAATATTTTGGATGAATGTAAAAACATTTTATAAATGTGTGTAAATATAATATAATTAATCTTATTCACACTCTCTAATATAATTTTTAGGTAATAAATACCATTTTTAAAATAATAATATTAACAATATATTATTATTCGGTTTAACTTAGTATTACATAAAACACACGATTTAGAAGAAACTCATTATTTTTTGTGATGTAAACTATTGTAAATATCATCCATATTAATGAAAAATTACTATATAATTCATAAATATTAATAAATATGAAAAATACTTATTCTATCATTAACTGGGTTGTTACACTTAACCAAGTCGCAACTGTGAAATCTTCCCCCTAGGGGCACACTTAACAAAATCCCAAGTGTGAAATATTTCACCTATAGGTACACACATTAACACCTAACTATCCCCAAAATACATAAAAACTATGGACCAGCTAAACAAAATATTTACCCATAAAATAAATATCGGATACCTATGGTAAAATGCTTCAGATTTCTACTCCCTAGTGTCAACTACCCTATGATAGAAATATGATGACGTAGGTTCCACACCTAAGATGAATTGAATGAAGGATTCCCTCCAAAAAAGGGATAATTTTCATATTACCAGTATTCCCAACATCTAGAGATCCCAGACATTACCAACACTACAATCTCCTATAACCGAATGTTTCTTCCCTACCAAGATAGAAGCAATGTTATTAACCAATGAACACATAAAGATGATACCAATAATGTGTTTCATGAACAAGAATTAAATATTTAAATGAAAATTGAACTAATCAAAGATATCTAAGGAGGAATATATTAAAGGAGGAACTAACATCCCATCATCTTATTTTGATCAAGGAGATGACATCACCAACCATGGTGGGGGAAGCCGCCAACATTTAGAAAGAAATAATGCTAAGTAAAGTCATGCGTGATGAATGAAACCAATAGAAAGTGTCAGAAATTGTGGTGAATGAAAGTTACATCATTAAATTGGTAGGTAACTAATGAATGTACATTAAAGTCATTCTTTACAGTTTATTGACAAAGGGACTGATACATAAGATCCATTCAGTGGAAAATAAAAGTAACATGGATTATTCTCTAAAATTTAGTGGTTGTATGTGGATTTTTATAGTTGATCATAGGTTTACATGATTAATGGAAGGACTTATTTAAATATCATAATTTCAAGAAACATTATGAATATATGGAACCCACTAAAAGTTAGGGTGTGACTACTTTTACTTATAGAATGAGATTAACCATGATTAGTGATTCTATCAGTGGTAATTTAAAAGTGATTTTAATCTTGAAATATTCTAATAGTAATAATGTAATAGTTTTCTCTGTTGAACATATGAAATAATTTTGAAACTTTATAAATATAAAGTGTTCTTTAATTTTATGTTTTTCCACTAGTTTTATTGTTTTTTATGTATGAATTTTGGAAGACTTTGTGTGGTTATTTCAAGTGTGTTAAAACTAATTATGTTATAATACATCAACATATAGAGTATCTTCCAATAAAGGAATATTAAAATCTAGTTTCCACATTTGAAGCTCATGGATCATGTATATTTTGGTTATTTGTGATGCACACCCCCCAATAAGTGGTATTAATGAATCGTTTAAGAGTCAATAGTATAATAATTAGAAAAAGGTATATTCAATCTCTTATATTGACATTATTTTTATTTATTGGGAGTCATTGTATCAGATTATATAGATTGAAATGGAAGAACAATATAAATAGATAAACTCAATGATAATTTTTTTTCTTTTTGAGAATATGTATGGAGGACTAGATCATTTAGAAGGACCTAAATGTACCATTTATGTGAATTAATATAGAGAATATAGAGAAATAATAAAGAGAACCATTGGATAGAAAGAGTCTTATTTTGATTAGGATGTCATTGGATCATAATGTAGAATTTAAAATCTGAGAGGTGAAGATCACAATTGATCTAATGAAATATTTAGAGGACATGTATGTGAATACAATTTTTTTTACAAAGTGTTCATGATGAATAAATATTTCAGTATGATATTATTAGAAGGTATACTTGAGGATGATCATATGAATGAATTTACATGATTTTAGGGAAGCTTAAATAATTTAATTTCATGTTCACAGAATATGTATAGGAACTGCTATTGTCATAATAACTTTCGAAGTCATGAGACATAATAATAATTGGTGTGAGAAACCCTTATGGAAAAAAAGACTAGGTTTTTAAGTATGTGAGGAACATGATTATAAATAAAGATCTTAGATAATGGTAAGTCTAAGAACCTAACATAATAGTTCTGAATGAAAAAGGTATAGGAAAATCCCCTTATCGAAAGACATGAAGAAATAAATAGGAAGATAAGTACAAAGATATGAGTTGAGGAAAATTAACTGAACTTAGCCCTATATTTTGGAATTCTGGGAAGAGAGGGATTCTTTAGAAGAACTTTTGGGATCATAAAGTGAACTCTATGAGGTAAGATTACAGAATTTCAAATTATATTAATTCAATTTAAGTTAGAAGAAACTTGTTTTTGAGTTTCAATATTCTGGTGGAATCATGGGTGGATAGTTTTAGAACATATTCCCATTCTAGGATAGTATATAGATTCATGGTGAATTATATATCAATAATTTTTGAAAAATTTTACTTAGATGATGATGAGGCTCTTGAATTTTGGAGGAATGTTTACATAAACATTCAGATGTTGAATGGGAGATTCTTGAATTTGAAATAAGTATTGAATATACTAGGTATAAAGAAGAACTTAATTTTTATTGGCTAGCTAGATAAAGTAGGTTATATAATGAGATTCACAAATGGAGTATGGAATGTTACTCGGGGATCCATGTCTATGGAGAGAGGAGTAAATGATGTAACACTATATATAACTGGAAGATTATATGGAGTGATAATTTTCATGGTAATAACTTCCAAATGTATTGATATGTAGAAATATCATCTCAGTCATCTCAATGAGAAGACCATGAATGTTCTATTTTAAAATGGTGTTCTGAATATTGATCTAACTATAATGAGATGTTTTGAAAGTTGTATACTTTGAATGTAGGTAAATATATCATTCAATTTGAACTTAAGGGAGCCTAGATCTCAAAAGGCTAAAATTTTTCACACAGATATTTTGGGACGTTCCCTAATTCAATCTCATATAAGATCCTTATATTTTTTCACTTTTATCGACGATTCAACTAGGAAATTGGGGGTTTACTATCTCAAACACATGTTTGATCTGTTTAGAGTTTTTATTTAATGGAAAGTCATACTGGAATGGGAAACTAGATGAAAACTAAAATGATTAATTCTTGATAATTGTGGGGAGTACAATGGAAAGGATTACTTGAACAATTATAAGAAGGAAGGATGTAATATGGAAATACTGTAACTCAGAAAATAGAGTAGAATATTGTATCTAATAAAATTAATTAAACATTAATAGAGATGTTTTTGAGAGTGAGGCTAAATTCTAGAATGTCTAAGGATATTTTTGTTGAATTTGTCAACTTTGTAGTGTATTTATCCAAAATAATTCATTTTACACCAATGGTTTGGGATATTCTAGAGAATATATTTTCTAGAAAAATAGAACAAGTTAACCACCTAATGGTTTTTATAAGTTTAGAATATATGCATATGGATTTCAAGAAATATAAAAACTAAAAACTAAGTCTAATTCATATTTCTTTGTGGGATATGATGATGAAAAAATTATTCTTTCAATCTCATATGATGAAAATAAAAATATAGTCATGAGATTTTTTATCTTTAATGGTAAGTTCATGTAGAAAGATTAGAACTTAGTGAAAAATGATACCATGAATAAAAAATAAATTGACCATTTTAAGGTTTATTTTAAATGAATATTCATAAGGATATAAGTTTTAGAGAGTTCAGAGAGCATCAAGAGTTTAGAAGTTAGGCTAGTGGATGATATACTAGGGAGACCTAGGTCTACTAAGTCTCAAATCAGAGGTCCAGAAGTTTAATATTTTGATGTTTCCATATCAGATAGGGTAGAGTTTTAAGATGAATTGTAATGATAAGATAGAGTCATAAATTCATTTTAAAGGTTTTCATGACTTTTACTACTTAATTTTAATGGATGGAGGTGAACCTAAGATCCTAAAAGAATAGGCAAGTCACACCAATTCCATAAAATGGGAGTTAAATATGAAAGACGAGTTGGGTTCAATACATGCGAATGGAACCTAAGAGATAATGGATATACTATAAGAGAAGAAATAATTTGAGAAAAACTATATCTTTTAGTTAAAATAATAATATAATTATAGGAAGAGGTATAAGAATAGGATGGGTGTAAAATGTTTCATCAAAAGGAAGTGATTGAAATTTTGGAAATTTTCTCACCAATAGTTAAGAACACTACTAACTAGATTATCTTGAGTATGATTTATGCCAATAGTTTTCAATTAAATTAGATATATGTAAAGAAGAAATTTATATATAGTGATTTGGAAGATGAAATTTACATGAAGAAACCAATTGGTTTCAAAGATAATTAGAACATGGACTTGGTGTATATATTTAAGAGGAGCCTCAATGTCTTGAAACAAGCACCAAGATAGTAGAACAAGATGTTTGATTCATTAATGATAGATAAAGGTTTCATGTAGATCAAAAAAAATCAATTTCTCCACTAAAGGTGTTTGAGTATGGTGGATTTATCTTATTTATCTTGTATATAGATGGATTGCTTTTGGTACGTCTATAATTTAGAAGGATTCAAGAGTTCAAAAATTATTTTTCTGAAAGATTAAAGATGGAAGATCTTAGAGAGGATATTAAAATATTAAGTTTGAGAATTTAGTAAGATATAAAAGCTATAATTTTAGTGGTTTTTGTAATTATTACAATCAAAAGATAATAAAATGGTTTTAAATGTTTGAATTTAAGTTATTCTCAACACCATTGGATAAACAATTCAAGCATCACAAGGAGAAATCATTGAAAATGAAGAGGTGAAGTATATAATGGGAGTTTAGTTTTTATTATAAGTTGGTAGCCTAATTTATACCATAGTGTGAACACACATAAAAATTGTATTTTCTATGGGGTTCATTAGTCAATTCATGGTGAATCCTTGGAAAGATAACTAGGAGGTTGTGAAATGGATCATCTGTAATCTCATAGGAACAAAAGATATGGCCTTATGATTTTATATTGATAATATATTATATATGTATTTAGATGAAAACTTTGAGGTAGATTCAGATACATAGAATAGTAAAACATGCTACGTGTTCACATTCATCGGAATAGAAATTAGTTGGATGTCAAGTTTGAAACTAGTGGAAGTTATATCTATAAAAGAAGAAGAGTATATGAAATAAAAATAAGTAGGGAAGGAATTTATATGGTTTAAGAATACATTGGATGATCTTGGAGGGGGTATGAGAGGTTTATTTTTCTATTTTGATAGATAGTGTATAATACATTTGTTTCAGAATTATGTGTTTCATTCTTGGATGAAACACATCAACATAAAATATCAATTCATCTAGAAGTTTTATAGGATATAGTATTTGAGTTATACAAGATATTTAGAAGAAAAAAAATCCTACTGACATGTTCACCAAGGTTCTTGTTTGGGAAATTCTAAGGTAATATTTTACCTCGGTGGGACTAGGGTGAATTGAAGGAGGCGATGACACTATTTTCTGTGGAAGGATGGAATATTTTTTCCCTAAGTGTTATAGGATTTAATTATTATTTAAATGGATTCATCACGTGTGATATTATAAGGAACATGAATCCTAATTCAAGTTCTAATGAGATGATTATAAGTAGGATCTCTAGAAGTTATCCTCATCCTGATGTAGATAGCGGGAGTGGGAAACTCTAGTGGGGGTGGGTGTCCAGAAGTTATGCTTATAGATGATGTAATAGTCAATTTTGTGTAAGTTGGTGAATGTAGGTTACAACATTGTACTGTAGGCGCACTGATGATGGTACATAAGTTCCATTCCATGTGGTTTAGCAACAAATGGAACGATATGTAAGAGTTACTTAGTGGAACCTAAAATAAACTTTTACTATTCACCAAAATTTAGTGGTTATAAGTGGATTTCTACATGTGATCAGAGGTTTAAATGCTCAATGGGAGTACTTACAAAAATATTTTAATTTATTGAAATTATATGGTCAGTTGGACCAACTACAAAAGTAAGGTGGGGAAACTTGAATATGTGGAATGAGATTAATTAATGATATTACTAGTGGTAATTTCCAAGTGTTTATAATCTTGTTACCTTTTGAGATAAATGATAATAAAAAGGTGTTCTCCCATTTACATAGGGATTAATGATTGATCCATGTAAATCCAAAGTGTTTTTTACTTCTATATTTTCTTCTTGTTTTATTGATTATGTGTGTATGAATTCTAGAAGACTAGGTGTAGTGGTTTAGGGTGTAGTTAAGATACCTATGATCCAATATATCAAAATCTATGGTATATTCCACTCAAGGATGTTCTAGAGTAAGTTTATTTGAATATCATAAATGGTGTATCTTTTGGTGAAGGATAGTGCATCCCCAACAAAATAATGGTAGGTATCTACATGTTGATGAACATGTAGATGTCATGTGATAGGATTAAGACACCCTAACTTGGTATCCATTTCCACTATTTACAAATGAATGGTATAGAAATAAATTAACTATATATACAAGAACCCCTTTTCCAAAGATAGATCATTGGGATCTGATGTGGTATGCTCACATCTAAATATATGTGTGGATGCATATATTTACATGAGTATGGTATTTATAAATGAGCATGAAACCTATTTTTTAGGATGGAACCAACACCACATTATAGATATAGAGTTGAGGATTGAAGATGGTATATCAGGTATGGAACCTCCTAGTTTATGTAGATTATTATTATCATTGATATCCATGTTAAAAGTCTTGTTCCAACATGGATTATGTTTTGATTTTTATTCTATTATCCACACATGACAACTATTTAGGATCATATGGTGACTACCTTATAGGTATGATTTCCTCACACCTTTCATGGGACCTATGGGATTCATGCATATGCTTTTGTACATGATCTATGTAAGTGAAAGTCACCAAAGCATGGGAGCTAGAGAAACAATGATTGGGGATCCTGGGTGGTGTATTTGGAACATTTTGGTGAGAACACGAAGTGGAATCTAAATTTCTATCCTAATAGGCCTCTATGAAGGTTTTACACAAGACACCATCCCTTTTTTATGTTATTTAGGCCTTGTTTGGATGATAATTTAGGCATATTTTTGGTTTTATTATCTAGAATCACATGGATATGGTTGTATGGTTTTCTTGGACCTTGGATATATGCGATTAATGTTCATATAATATTGAGTATTTTGCTTCATGATTTTTCATGTTTTACATACTTTTGTGGTATTTCCTTATATACATTTAGGAGACAAAACACTAGACAAATTCTGACCACTTTCATGTGGTGAAACTATATAGTTTATTATGTATTTTTAGTGGTAAAACATACTATGAAAATGATAACAGATCCAATGATAGATAATTTCATAAATTGGAGTAAAAGGGATAAAAATGAAAACTGAATAAAAAAATAAGAATGTTTTTTCTATTGGGAAACTCTGATGGATCCTACTTATATGATGTTTACGAATGAATTATCATTACAATATTCTTTCTAAAGGCATGTGGTCATTAGGGATTCTGACTAGAGACAATTCAGAATGTGTTTTGGTTGAGAGGGTGGTTGGTCGGGATCATCACACCTTGTTTAGTGGATTCTTTCGTACTCTTGGATTCTATTACATTTTATGTCATATTTTTTAATCCTTCCTAAATCTATAAGAGGGATTGGTTACCCATGTTCCAGTATTTGGTCATTAACATGCATCAATTTGAACACACACACACACACATATATTTTTATATATTAAATATTCTCTATATTTGTTCTTTACTAATCAGTGATGATTAATTTTAAGGTAGTATTGTTTATTTCCACATAACTCGGAACTCTTTAATTTATCTCCATTCAAGGAGTCATTAAGTATTGAAAGAGTTAGTATCAGGCCCATGAAAAGGGGTTCCTACTTATCCTTGTGAATGGAATCAGAACCCATGTAGTTTAGTGTCACATAACAGGACTTGTTGTACCATTTAATGTTGTGTGATAAGGACCAATCCATACAATTGAATGCCATATAGTAAGGAAAATTAATTGAATGATGCCTAGAAATGGACGATGTTGGAATTATACATGAGTGGAACCTTTTGGTTGACCTTAAAGGGAATATGGTCCAATGAGGTTAGGTTTCTTTCACAAGTAACATATCCCTATGAGGTTTGAGGTTTATTAGAATAGTAGAAATATGAAACACTATGCAAAATGAGGTTTTATCAGGAATATGTACTAATGAAGGAAATATGGTGATACCTGGAAGTAATATCTCCCCCCATGTGAGATATGGTTCCATCAATAATATGTCCTAATAAATAATGTTCCCATAGAGGGTTGATGATGTTGGATTTTAATATGTGGGAGGCATCTACATATCCTATTTGATAAGAATCAAATTACATGTAGTTTTAGGTGAATAGTTTAAGGTTGTGAGTTAGAACCATAATTTGTAATTTAGAATCATTCGGTAAGGATGATTTTGTGTAGTTTTATTCCATGAAACTAGGACATTGGCCATTCATTTTAACATTATGATGTAGGGATTCCCATTTTATGAAAGGTATGACAACAGAGGATTGAGGGAGGCTTACATATATGAGGCTTATATGGAATGCATAACCTAATAAGTGTATTAGGTGAAGGCATGGAGAGTTTCGTATTACACCAAATTAGAATCCTATCATATCATATTCTTAACTATTAATAAGTAGGGAGAGATAAAGTAGGTCTAATTCCAATCAGGGGACCGGAAGGGGAAGATGTGGGTCTTACACCATTTTTGGGTTCCTCGCTTTCTAGATAGACTTAGGAACCCATAAAGAACCTATTCCAATAATACTTGGGCCTAGATCATTCATATTAGATTTCATGTATAGGGTATGGTCTCATTGATTTCATTATTATGGGGGCCCTTATTATCAAGGAAATTTATGATTACAAATTCCCCGAGGGTCCTATTAGTTTTAGAGGACAAGAAGGGGACACATTTTATCAAGGGAATACATGATCAAAAGGGGACACTCTAGAATGCCTGATATGTTGATCATGTATGTATTGTGGTTTTGGAAGAGGTCTCTATTATTCCATTTCAGGGTTTTAAACATGGTGATACAAATCCATAAGGAGCATTTGGATGATTCATGAAGGTTCTATAATGAATCCATATGCTACATGCAATGAGAGCATTTGAAGTGGTTTAATAATTACACTAAAGATCATCTATTACACACAAAGGTTTTATATGTGGAATATATGGGATTCTCTAAGGGTCCCCTTTGTGTAGGTATTTGTCGATGCAACTCCTTTATGAAGGGATAAAAAAGGGATTCTTCATGAAACACTTCATGAAGGGATTTGTGAAGTGATTCCTTTGAAGAAGGGTACTTGAGATTCATGAGGAACCTTATTTTATCCTTTTTAGTAAATTTATTACCTAAGGGTCGATTCAATAAAGAAATTTGATGCTTGAGTTTCTAAAAAATTGAAAGTATTCTTGATTTTCTCTCTCTATTCCTATCCTTACCATTTTTCTATTTAGAGAAGGAGGGGGTATTTATAGGTGTTCCTTAAGAAAGTTATTTTTTTATAAAATAGGGGGTCATGTGGAACTTTTCAATATCACTTCATGGTTTAATGGGTGACTCAAAAATTACTATACAATGGGCATAAAATCCCCACCTCCAAGTAATAAATTAATAAAATTCTATACGGGAGGCCCAAAATTAACACCTCCCACAAAATAAAGTGTATTTTTGATCATCCCAAAATTCATTCCTTCCTGCAAACAACATTACATTATAATATGATTGGAACTTCATAGATAGTGAATTAATTCACAGATGAATATTTTCTACACAAAGGAAATATTTCTTCATGAAGAATTTCATTTTCTTCATAGAGTTTCCTAGGTGTTATGCACATATTTTTCCTTTTCTAAAATTTGATTCACTTTTTATCATATTTATTCCATTATTGGTGATCAATCATATTACTAAATATTTATTAAAATCTATTAAAATTTTGAACTCAAAAAATCCCCCCTTGTAATGAGGTATGATTGACATATAAAGGAGGGATTCCAAGGAAGAAAATCAGTTTTCATAAGTTCTTTATGATGTAATATCAAATACTTAAGGTTGAAAACCAATATATAATGGTTTTTAGGTTTATTTAATTATTTTATTATTCCTTTTTTAGTATTAGGTGAACTGATGAGAGTTTTTTATAAGGATTTTACTTTTTAGATGACCCATGAATTTTAGAATATGAGTGCATTGTAGAATACCTGTGCTTTATGGATAACTAGGTTATTCATGAACTCCTGCTAATGATTTGAGGATATGTTCATTAATCATAATCGTTTCTTCTATATAGAAATCATATGGTCCATGTAGGGATACAAGCACTATATGGTTTTTTAGACTTTGTTAAAAAAAATTTCCAAGTACTCTATAAAATATAACCAACTCTTAAATCATAAATAAAATGAATCTAACATGAGTCATTCATGCTATTGATGAGAGGATAAATTCCATGTTAGAGAGTATTAAATCCAAAACTAGGTTATATGTGCATTCATGAAATCAATTGTTATTGAAACTCCTGGGTTCTAGTCTATGAGATTACCTAGTATCATATTTTCTTCCAATATATCTATTCTAGTATTCGACCGACATCCCCCTTCCTACACCATATCATGGGAATCATCCTGTCACTTAGATAAACCACCATTTACAGGAACCTCAAGAAAATATCTTAGTGAATGGGACATATAACAAGGAGGATCAATCTGAAGGGTTCATCCAAGGATACACTCACATAACATTAGATGAATATTGGTGAGCGATGGAGCTAGACATCCATAACTATAGATCAATATTAAAGTGATATATGACCGAAAATGTGTTAGGGTGGTTGTCCAAGTGAGATCTTCAACCTAGAGGATCATTTGTAATGGATTGTGGTTGAAATACTAGGCATGGACGAGTTGTGATGATTTTAGATAGTAGATTTGGTTTGTGGGACTATTTGATGTTGTTTGGTTGACATAATCAATCTTCCATCATAATAAGAACATAATCTTGTATTTTCTTAATATATGGTGTCCAGGTAAAAAACATTCCACTTGGTGCATGTGAATTTTTGCATTAGTCTTTAGGATGTTCATTTGATTTTGGGGGTGAAAATATTGGGGGATATGTATGATGAGTTTCCCCCTTCTTATGTATGAGACGAATAGAGAGGTTACCCCCTCTTTCTAAGGACATTCTCACAATTTCTATAATATCAAGGGAGAGGAGAAAGTTTATCCTAATATTGAAATCCATTTTCTAAAATGGGATCAACTATTCATCACCCAAAAATGGTCCTGAGTTGGTAGTGAGGTGGCCAATCAGTTTTCCAACACATAAAACCCAATGACTTATTGGCTAATATTATATGATTCTAGTAGATGGAAATTTGGTAGAGTGGGGTTGAGAAATTACTCCTAGTAATGATCAGATAATTTTAATGGAAGTGTTAATTTTAATGTACCTAAGTGGATTAATGATTCCAATGCATGATTCACATATTAGGGTTAGAGTTATGACCTTTGTAATGATATATCAACTGGCGATTGGGAATCACATCAATCCGGTATCCTGATTTTGGAGAATTTATATCATCACTTTGGACATATCAATAGGGAAAAATTCCCTTTTAGACTTATTATCTTATTTTAGGTACTATGGGGTTGGATATAAGTTCACATGGGTGGATATGATTTCTTAAATGGCCAAAAAATTTCAAATACCCAATTCAGGCCATATTTACAGTGTATAAGGGAAGTTAACCCACTATAATTAGAGGAAAATATTAAGAAGAATATGACCAATCATCATGATAAATTATTTTCACTCCCTAAAAAACATATTCTAGTATTATGAGATATAATTTGACTAGAACCCAAATTCTCCAAAATAATATTATATCTTTGATAGAGGGTGTTTTAGTCACCAGGATTGATGGAGAGCTGATATGTGAAGTGTATTCACCCTGTAAATTTAGGTGATAGATTTTCTACCTCTAGAAGATGTGTTTTTATCCTCTGAGAAACATGCAATAAGAGAAACATTTACCGATTTCATGCATATAAGATGTAATATCCACCAACCCCACCACCAATTTCTCTTTCCATGATATTATCTTCATGGGAGACCAGTAAGATGGTGCATGAAAAAATATGACAATATGCTTTCATTATAGGATGATGAGTAACTATTATACCTTCTCATATAACTTCAAGATTGTTTCTATGACTTCATATTGATGAATTTCTTTGGTACATATGTTTTTCCTAGTTCCACATGTTCAAGGGTACCAATTAACTAGAAGAGTAAAAAATACATTCTCCAAGAGAGGGAAACCACTGATTCAATAACAAGAGTGATTTCTATGAGGTTGGGGTTAGCTAAGGATAGATTGGAAATTACGCCTATAAACCCAAGGCTAGTGCGTGATACTAGGGATTTAGTTCATTATAGAGTGTTATCACCCCTATGACCTATATCACATAACCTTTCATATGGAACTTCTATAGGAGTGATGATAAATGAATTTCAATAAAGTACAGACTTAGTTATACTGAACTTTATTAAAAACGAGTTGAAATTGTTGGATGAAGACCTAGGGTATCTATATGTGAGAGTTTTGACTTCCCAAGAGAAGATGACCTCTACACTCAAGGATGGGATCTCTGTAGGGGTGGTGACAAGAAAATAATAGGGAAGTTAAGATCTAGTTGTGCCATACCTCAGTTAAAATGATCTGATACTATTGAGTGTTTCTATGGGAGATTCAAATCCAAAAATTCACATTCTCCTAGATAAAATAGATCCTATCCTTCTGGAATGAAAATCTATGTAAATGTTGAAAACTGAAGATAGAACTATAGTCAAATCCTATAAAGGATTTGAATTGAACTCTGATCCAAATGCCTTGGTCATCACTACTACCCATCAAGGGATAGTAAATCATCTTATGGTGGTTGAAGACATGATTTATTAAATGATCAATGATATTGATATTGTTGAATCATCGATGAAAGAGAGTTAATTACCCTTCAAACTTGTAATTTTTTTAAAACTATGCTAAACCTTCCAAACATCATATATAACTCTCGATGCTGGTAATCCCGACATACCAGGGTTAGAGGGGACTTATGCGTCTACTTTTTTAGTGGAGGATAATGGGAGTGGATGTAGCTCCCACGATGATGAATGTATAATATCAAAGATTAGTATAAGTTCTTTCAAAAAGGTACATAAATATTGTTACCTCTATTGAGAAAATGATAGATAGAGAGGTCAATACTTTATCGAATGAAAGTAAATTTATATTTATCTGGTCATATTACATTGTTTTT
Organism: Viscum album; assembly: GCA_963277665.1. Taxonomy (NCBI): domain Eukaryota; kingdom Viridiplantae; phylum Streptophyta; class Magnoliopsida; order Santalales; family Viscaceae; genus Viscum; species Viscum album. The sequence goes on along the minus strand of OY728123.1, from coordinate 226,765,610 downwards.
ACCCCACAATATATATCCTAGGAGTTTATTTTAGGAATTACACTATAGACTCCTGAAGGTTGATTTTTTTTCCTAACATATCAATTATAAGAGATTACAAGGAAATTGGGTGGTATAGGGCTGGGTCATTTAGGAGGTGTTGAGATTGGTCCCTGTCACCCCTATAAAAATTTTCAGTGAAACTATCTAAGGTCTAACATATATTCTCATTACTTGGGTATGGTGGGTTTAATTAACATTACATCCAAGAAAAGGTTAGGGAATTGATTTTAACTTGATAAAAAATGATCCAATTATATAGTTTTATATTCCATGACCCACTTTTTATAAACAATAATTCTATAATTAATAAGCCCTCTAAACATTCTATAGTGATAGTGGGGTGATAAGGTTAGGTTACAAAAAAGAAGGTAATAGTGGAAAAACTTCACCAAGATTTAGATCAAATTCATCAGGATTTGGATTAATTCCATCAATAATTGGAATATGATGAAATAGAAACTAATGAGAAGCAGCAACTAGTTATGGAGATGAAGAAGGCGGGATTGGATGCCACTGTTAGGGACGATGCAGTATAATTTTATGGAAAAGAAGGGTTTGAAACATTAGATAGACTACACCAAGCCATGGTTGACTATGAGAAAATAAAAATTCAACTTTGGGAGTGTATTAATCTTTTCTTATAATGACATCCTCATCCACATGATCGTGGCTTTGTACTGTTGATGTTCCTATCATTTTTTAATCAATGAACTCAAAATCATATTGTTCTCAACTATCTATCTATTTATCCATCCTAATTATCATTTCATGGAAACTAGGGAAGTCTTGTAAAGTAATATTAAGATAACATGAAACCATTTGAACATTGAATTTGATATGGAAAAAGTTAATATGGTTTCCAAATGCTTAATTCAAAATTATTTTTTACTGAGTATGGTTCACAGATGGGTATAGTCAGAAATACCACCACTGCACACTAGAGTTGGTATATTTAGATAAACAATTTACTTCAAGGTGTGGATCATGGAAATTTATAGGTAGAAATACCATAAAAATATACTTTATTTGTTCTATTTATTAAAAAATTTCTCTTAGGCATGGCTCATGAATGGGTATAAGAAAATATACCATAACTACACACTAGGTTTTGTCTATTTAAATAAATTATTTCATCATGGGTATGGCTCACAAATGAGTACAGGTAGAAATACCATAACTATACACTATATTTGGTCCATTTAGATGAATTATTTTAGTCAATGTGATTGTGATCACAAAGGGGGAATTTGGAATGAGGATTCTAAAGCTCAAGAGGATTCATGTACCTTGAAGTTGTGTCTTTATGCACATTATATGGATCCTATATATTGGCATATTAGAGATGTGGGAATTGATTAATGCTCTAGATTTTTCATAAGAAAAGGGGCCCAGAAATCATGATTCAACTTTTAAAGGGGTCATATTGTGGGCCCCACATGGTTTGTATCATTTACTTTATTGCTCTAATTTTTTCCGAAGCCTCATATATGGGAGACTTAGTTTTCATAAAATAAAATATTCTTTAGGACACCCTATATGGGTTTTGAGAATAATTTTTTTATGTATTTTAAATTTAAAATAATCAATTTTGGATAAATCATGAAAGGTGCATGTTTAATGAGTAGAGAATTGACTTTTTTCCCAAGTCTTCCTTTGGAACTTTTCAAACATGTAATTTCTTTGTTTATTTCCTCTATCATTTTTAGGCCATGTGAGGAAGGAAAATATAGATGATATTTAAGGTTAGAAAACATTGAATAAAATGAGGTGATATGAATTAAAACACATGAGAGAAAAAATTTACATGAAATAAAAAAACCTAGTTCTACTAATCAACCCATTTAGAGTGAACATCACCATATGTGATGGTTGATTTGTACTCCCTAAGAGTGTTCTAGCGATTAATTGTTTAATATCAAGAGGTAGATAAAATATTGAAATTATCAATAGAGAATATGATTGAGAATACATCCCTTTTCACTACCTGATCCAAAGTTATTATAGACTACCCTGAAAATGGGGGGCGTCCAGTTTATGGTCATGAGTATTGGACCCTTATGTCTTACGGTTTAAGGTTACACAATTATGACTGTTCAAAAATATAAGTGTGAGATATTGAATATTTTATTTAAATTCAAGTAATATGTACAAGGGAGTAACATATAGGGTAATAAAAACACATGAAAAATTGTATTATGGGTTGTGTAAATAATAACTCAAGAAATTTGAATTAGTGATAATGGTATAAGACATACATTCTAGGGATAACTGCTAACCGCATTTGAATGATGGGTTCCACTGTAATGGTGTCATGTTGTATGGAGATTATAGGATACTACCCCTTCAATATGGTGATTCATCTAATTTCTATGCTATATCAAGGGAACATATACAGATCCATTTTAGTGGAATGTATGAATAATCAAGCATAAGTGTCATTTGGGGTCGAATACGCTTATTACTGATATCTAGAAAGATTTTATAGGGTTCAAACACTTATAAAATAAAGTGTGTTTATAAAAGAAAGGAATAATTAAGAAGGGTTCAATAAACATAAAGGTTAGACCATCATGTATAGAATACAACCAGGGTGAATAGTTTTGATATATCATTATTCTAAATTTTTCTTGAACCAATAGATCTAATGAGCATGGATTGGATTTTTTATATCTATACAGTGGGTCCTAAAAGTTTTTTAAATTTATTATTTTCACTCAAATTTTTTCAAATTCCCAGAATGTGGGAGTATTAGTGATTAAGGACTTGAATTTTTCACATGCTTCCCATTATAAGATTTTTTTCTGATAAGTTTTATGTATTTTTTTAAAATTCAGTTTAAGTTATTTTAGTCTGGACTATCAAGATCTAGTTTTTAAGGTCATACCGCTTTCATCAAGGTCTACACAATTTAATGTCAAGATGCATGGACTATAATTCATTGAGACAATCTATCTAGTGGTAAGGGAAAAGTTGACCTGAACTAAATAGAGACAATAATGACACAATATATTGTCTCAAAGGGGATCAAAAAATTTATGTTAAGGATTAATGGACTTAATGGGTGATAATGAATATGAAAATGTGGCTCAAATACTATGAATGTCATAATATATTTAAAATAGGGAGTGTTGACATCGTAAATCACAACTTGAGGTTCTTGGATTAGAAGTATTGATGTAGAACAAGTACAAAATGGATTACTACTGACCATATTTGAATTATGTGTTTAAATATAATGTTTTATATGTGTATTGTGATTAGAGTATATTTCCCTCCAAACATTGATACCTCTAATTGAAAGTCCATATCATAGGTACACATGTATCTCCATTTTGGGGGCGTGTATATTGAGTTACTAAGAAGTGTCCTTTGAAGTCAAATACACCTTTTACCAATAACCAAGAAGATTTATGGAAATATGAGACACTCGAGGTTTGAGGTGTGATTTATGAAAAAATATACTTATAAATAGTGATGGGGAAATATTTGAATTGAAAATTCCATGAATAGTTTTATTTTCATAAAATGAGTGGAGATAGATGATGAATCATAACTGGGTCCCAAATCTATGATTCATACTTCATTACGTATCCAGAGATAACTTGAATCAATCCACAAAAAAATATTATATTACAGGGGGATAAATCCGGATATAATATTAAGAAAGGGGAATTTTATCCAGAAATGTTTTGGGGATTAAACCTATATCATACATCCTTACATGGATTTGGCTCTCACAAAGGGAAATTAGGTCATATAAATAGACCAATCTAAGTAGTTTAAATTCAAGCATTGGGGAACTAATATTATTAATTTTAACATCATGCGATGAGGACTCAGGTGGAAAACAGTTTAAGGTCCTATGATGATTACCTTTATATGAGGATCTTTCACAGATATGGATCAAGCACAAAATGGCGTGTCTTCATTATAATGATGAACTAGTAATGGGAAACCTGACATGAATGGAGGAGTCTGAACACTGGGATGAAGTATAGGTTTTATAGGAATATATGGTTAGTCCTAGGATAGGAGATCCATGTGTCACTATTTATCCTATAAAAATAGGAATCAATACACACATAGATTTTAGATAGGGTTCCCTATGTGGATCAAACTCTTGTATAGGGTGGAAATGTTTTGGCTTAGGTTCACAAATGAAGAACTCTATGATGAAGGACCTTATGTAGATCTATATAATACATAAAAGGGAAGTCATTTTGAGTAATTTATTTCAAATATGAATCTATATCGACATCACTAAATAAATCCAGCTTTTCCATAGTACAATGAAATTTTTTATTGATCCACACACAGTTCTAGTTAATATTATTCTATATAAAACAAATTCATGTATAGGGGATGAAAATCAAAACTCACCTAAATATATTTTCACAAAATAAGGTGGAGGAGGGTATTTTATTTATTGGAAATCATGGTTAGGCATAGGATAAGGCATCTAGATGTCACTATATGTCCTGAAGCAATAGGATTCAATCCACATATAGTTCTGGAAGATAAATTCCCAACATAGATCAAGATCATTTTTAGAAAAAGGGTGGAATTTAATTTCTTTTTTATTTGTATCTCAGTATATGATAAAATATCCAGGAATAATTTTGTATCCTAATATGATAGGAATCAAGACACATGTAGTTATTTAAGGATCCCCTATATAGATCAATCACTTGTATAGGGGGGAGGTAATTGATATACTTGGACACATGCAGATTATGCATCAAAAAATCCTACAAAAATTTGGATCTTATGTAATAGAATTAGCCCATACTGTGTAACCCACTCTTATCGATTTGAGGACTTGTAGGGTGGAAAAAATAATTCCATATCTTTAATCATGGTGATTTTTAGTCATGTAAAGTGGAGTGATCAACTAAAACCTCTAAGATCACATGAGTTATACTTGATGTGAGAAGAAAGAGATAATTGGAGGATTACCCATACTGTACTATAGAACATGATTGGGGAACTTTAAACACATACAATGATATTTATCATTCATGGTTTGGAAGTTGTTATACATTTTAACATTATGTGACTAGGATGTTATTCTCTGTAGTTTAAAGTCTTACATATAGGGCTATGAATGTGTTCTTTTTCAATTCATGAAGCCCTGACTCTGATGATGCATTTATATTTCATATGATAATGCATGATATTATATATAGTTTAAAGTCATATAAATATGAATTGTTTAATTTAGTTTATTATCATATGGAAGGGATGATAACTATGTACTTTAACATCATATAGTAAGTACATGGTTGAATCGATGTGAAATTATTCAATTTACTTGTTAAAAAACCATCAAATCATGGCTAAAATGATTTTTTCTCCAACCATTGTGACTAAATAATAGGATTTGTTAAATTAAAACTTGTGTATGACATAAGTTAATCCTTACTTCAATTAATGATTTGGAGGCTTCTTCCATAGTATCATCAGAGCTCTCATAACCAGTACCAGATCTCCCAAGAGGAATAAATGATTGAAAAATTTATTATTGAAAGCTTAAGAAACTCATTTATAAAGGATTTTAATGTTTTCTAATAAACTCATTAAAAATAATCCATCCACTTTTGAGGCTGATAATTTTCATATAGTTAAATGTATATGGTGATTCAGAGTGAAGAAAACTAGACTTCGATGGGTAGGACTGTATCCATACCATATACAATAAAATATGGGGTCACTTACATAGCGGTGTAAATTTTCGTATGATAATCCTACAAATAATGTGTAAGGTTTTTAGGCCATAAATTATTGTATTTGTTCACCATATTTTGAAGTATATTTGATAGAGTCTTCTTGAAATCCTTTATCTATCCATTTTATGTAGTCTGGTAGCCAGATGAGTGGTTAGATTGAATTCCATATTTCCAAAACAACCTTTTCAACTCAGAGAAGAATAATTTGGTGCCATTTTACATTAATATTGTGTGGGGGTCACTAAATCTAGTGATTATATTTTACTTATTTAAGGAGATGATAGACTTTATTCCGACTTCCTTGAGAGATATATCCTCAAACCACTTAAAGAAGAAGTCTGTGGTAATAAAGATGTACTTGAACGAGCTGGATAATTTTGGGGGATATGGTATCATAAAATATATAAAAACCTATTTAATTTTGATAATAGATAAATTTTATTCCTTACAATAATTCATGAATTATAATTTTAGATTTATATTCACTAAAATAATATTATGTATTTTTTCAATCAAAAAAGAAATAGTTTTATTCATACTAAATTTATTTACATATATTATATTATATTATTTAAAAAGATTTATTTATAAATTAAAGAATTTTAATTTTAAAATAGTGATATAATTTTTGATATCATTAATTAAGGATTATCATAGGGTGAATTTTTGGTAATTTTCTGAAAAAGTTGAGTTTTGGGTGAATATTAAAAAATATCAATTTTTAAGAAACTATATTTTATTTTCAAGTATTTAAATATTATCAATTTTTTGGATTGGTTTTTAAATTTCAATAATTTTATATAATAAATATAATCTAATCAATTTAATTAGAATCAAAATTATACTTGAATTTGGAATAAAAGCATTTTAATAATTAAAAAGGCATTTTTCTAGAAAACCATTTTTTGTCATGGTTAGCAGGATTATTTTAAATATAATTTCTACCAAAAATAGAAATTTAATTTTATAAAATATAATAACAATTTTTATCATAAATAGAAAATCTTTTAATGAGGACACTTTCATATTTGATCATTATGAATAGTAACTTTGGTAAAAAATATTGATACCATGGTAAGAGTGAAAACTGGTTAAAAGGGTTAAAACTAAAATCATAATTGTTAAAATGGACTAAAAATTTATCTAAATTCTATTTTATGGTCATATTAAGACCCAATATCATCTCAAATTCAAATACGAGTCATTTTGGATCCATTTTTCTTGTGTAAGGCATTAATATATTTTAATCATTTGATAAATTTCAAGTGTTTCCTCTCCTTCACTTATAAAATAACACCTCATATCCTATGTTATTAACATTTAAAGATCCTATTATATCTAGAAATACCTTCCATATTTACTTCCTAACATATCTACCCATGTCCTATAGTTATTTTCTTGAACCAAATACCATCCTAAGAAGGAATTAGGTATAAACTTAAGGAGGTTGTCCGAAGAAGAGGCATAATTCTTAACCAAGTGTTTTCTTTTTTATTTATTATTTTATCGCATTCGAACCTATATTAAATATTTCCATAAAATAAAATAATTATATATAATATAATATAATTTCTTTATGGTTATGTTATAACCCTTTTCATATACTTAACCATATGATGAAAAATAAAAAACAATGCTCCTATGCTCATGCGGACTACCACCTCACAAAATGATGTATTTCATTTTTCATAATGAAATTTTATGGGTAATAATAATAATTGAACCAAATGAAATAATATAATATATATGATATAAATTTAATTCTGAAATGTTAAATAAATATTATAATTTTTTATTTACCATCTAATAAAAAATATAAACATCGATCTTGTGTATAAGCAGACTACCACCTCATGAACCGATGCATTTTATTTTCATCACTTCCTCACATTGAATGTATATATATGCATATTTAAAGATATAATATGATATTAATGATAAAATTATCATTATATAAAGATAAAATAACACTTACCTTATTTCCCTCATGTTTGTTGAAAAAATGGAAATGTTACTCATGCGTATGTACGAACTACCGACTCCATGTTGTAAGGTAATTTATTTTTCATAACGATCATTCATGGTTGGTTATAAAAGTATAAATAATCTATAAAAATGATAATTTTTACATTATTAATATTCTATAAATGTTATAGTTATGATCTATTGTACCCTAGTCAACCTACCCAAGCTATTTCTCACTTATAAGATGAATGTTCTCAAAACATATGACGTGAAATTTATCGATTATGTAATTAAGAATAACATGGAAATAAGTAAATTAAAGGTAATTATAAAAAAATGTTACTAATAAAGTAAATAATTAATATAAGTTTTTTTATTAAGAAAGATAAATAACATACATGACAAGTCAGACTCGAGGTAAGAGACACTTTTCCTTAAAACCTAAGTTTAAATATTTTAAATATTTTTTTATAAATCTTTTTCCTCCATGTGAATATTACTAAAATTAATTTATTGATATATTTATATTGATATAAATAAATTATAAAATATATTTTATGTCTATTTTTACTCTATTTTTTGATTTTTTAAAAAAATCCGTTTATGTATTTTATACAGAAAGTTTTGACTTTATTTATAGAATAAAATAAGAATATTCTATTTTAAAGTATAATTTGTCAATTTATTTTCCCACTGCCATAGAAATTATTTTATGTTTGGATTAATTTAAAATATTCCATGATTTCTTCAAAGAAAAATTAGTCATCACTTTATTCAGGATATTTTAGTTTTGAAAATGGTGTTTTAAAGGAAAGGGATATGTAGATATCTAAAAACGATTTAATTATGGGTCAAAAAGTAAATTTTTATGAGTTTGATAATGGAAATGAAATATTTTACATGTTTTATGTATTTTATAGAACTTTTATATTTTCTAGGATGATTTTTGATCTTGATATAGATCTCTAATGCATTGGGTAATGATTATGTTCTCTATAGGATAATGTTGGAATTAACTGAGTAAGTTATTCAATTTATAAAGGTTATTGTTAGGGTTCTTTGTAGATGATTTCCCATGGAACCTACATAAATTTTCTATGATTTATAATTAGTTTTCATGGAATTATTTTGATTTCATATATTAATATAATGATGTTTTTAATGGAATGTTTATTCCCTTTAAGGATAAAAAGGTTTTTTTAAGAATTTTTTTCAGAGTTCTAATTTAATTTAAGAAACAATATTGATTATGATTTTACCTTTATAATTTTTCATAAATTTTTTTATGAAAATATTTGGGAAATTAATATTATTACATGTGTAAGTAAACAATTATTAGAGATCATGGTTTTGAAATGGACTAATTTGTTTCTTTATTCATTTATATATGTACCTTATTGAAATATTTTATGCTTTTCACACATTTTCAAATGTGTTTAACATGGTATAAAGATGATTTGTAATAATGATGAAGTCAAGTTTATAATAATGAAGATTTTCTGTGAAAAGACAATCTGTTTCATTTAAAAAGTATTGTATTGTGAAAAAATGGATATTAAGTGGAAGTGTCCACTTTCTAATGTAAAAGTTTTATATGGAATGTTTATAACCTAATTATCTAAAAATATAAACCTTAAAAGGAATTTGGGAGATACATAAAATGACTGCTTGATTTAAAACTCAATATTATGGGTTAAATAAGGATTAGGTACTTATAAAATATATTCCCTAGATAGAAAATGACCAATAAAATTTAGAATTATACAAAAAATATTGGATTTTATGGATGAAATTGGAAGGTATTTATGAATCTTAGAATTTGTTGGTGATGTCTACACAATCATGCTTAATCAAAGACCAAAATTATCTAAGTATTCTCATCTGATGGGAGAAATTGGTTCTAGTGTTATGGAACTATAGGAACCTACCTAGACATTCGTATAATGGTAAGTGTCTCTCCTCATTTAATGAATCCAAGCATAAATCCATAATATCCATGTTTATAGAGCACTTGTTGAGAAAATGGGTTATTATAAAGGACATTTTTTATTACCCAACATCACATCTATTCCTTTTTCCACTATATGAGGATGAATTACACTTTGTAAATAATAAAATATGGGGGTAATATATCCAATGGAAGTATCATTTAGTGATGATATTTAATATCCTTGTTTAGTATTTGTATCAATATCATTGATATCTTCCATGTCACTTCCAATGGATAATGAAACCACCTTATGATGGGAAATGCTAATAACTACCACATCACAGTTTGAATCTTTAAGTACTATGGCTTCATTTGAAAATGCATATGTATGGGTGTCTTGTGAATATAGGACATGAAAATATGTTGGAATAGAGGGAAACAATTATATTTAACATCATACTAAGGGGCATTAATTACTCTTTCTTAATAGCATATTCACCATTAATTGGGTTGATTACTAACTCTTAATCACCCTTGAAATTTAGTCAAGAAATTGGTATCTATAGAGAAAATAAAAATATTTTAATGAGATCTTGATATTTTTATTATTTTTTTGTGAAAACTTCTAACAACATGAAATAATAGGGAAAAACTTCCTCTGATATGGAAATAGGGACAATTCCTAAGCCAACACCATTGAGTTTTGGGTTTTCTAGACTTATTCCTATTGGAATACTAGAAGAACCATAAAAATACATCTCTCGTGTCTTGGGAGTATCATGAATGGAAAATACTTCATCACTGGGAAATTCTGTATCCATAGGAATCCTTTTTGAGGTGGGATGTTCCCCAAGAAAGCATTCCAACAATTATCATTTAGCTACCTTCTACAGTATGAACTGAATATCAAACTAATGTAGAACGACCACCCACCATGCTAGTTTTCTAGTCAACATCAGATGATTGAGGATATACTTTAGTGGGTCAATACAATGGACCAAGTGGACCACATGATACTACATGTATTTTTTCAATTTTTTAACTACGAAGATCAATATAATGTAATTCTTTTCAATGTCATAATATTGAGTCTGAGAATCTATAATGGCTCTAATAAGATATGATAGACTATTTTATTTTTTCACATAATTATTTTTCATGATAAAGGCACCAAGTGATTTATCTAAAGCTACCATATACAAAATTAGTGTCATTCCTTCAAAAGGTTCCATGAATACTGATGGGATTGAGATATATTACTTGATATTATTGAAAGATTCTTGGAAATATTCATCCCACTAATTAGTGAATAATTTTTTCATCATCTTGGTTAAGGGTATTAATTTTCTTGTAAGGTTCACTATGTGGTTACTCATGTAACAAAATCATCATTAATGACCTCTCAACTCTTTGATATTTTGAACAAGTGGCATGTTAACAATCACCCTGGTTTTTTAATGTTTGACCTTGATGCCATGATGTTGTATTTTGAAATAAATAATATTTATTAATGTTACTCTGAAAGAATTTTAAAGGTTTCATCTTCAAGATATGGTTCCACAGTTTTTTTTAAAACTAACTTGAGATTGGTAAAATGATCGCAATACTGATAATATTTTACTTCCAGATCATATATATAGTATTATATGGTCTTAAAAAAAGGTATTGAAGATATAATAAATGACACATCTATATGTTGAACAATAATTCTTAAATAATAAGTCTATAACTTGATATAAATACACCCCTTTAGGTTCTCTAAAAGTGGTGAATTTCTCATATTTAGGATCTATCCAGATCTAGTTATAGCCCAAATATCCATCCATAAAGGATAGGACCATAAATCTAGCTATCATGTTAACAAAAAGTTCCATTATTAGAACCAAAATGTTATCCTTTAGAAAATATCTATTAGGATCCATGAATTTTATGAAAACTATGATTTTAAAATTCTTCTTTATGATGTTGATGATATTAGAAATCCATTTTAGGTACAGAACCTATCAAATGAATTTGAATTTAACAAGCTTGATATCTTTGGATTCAACCTTGAGAGCATGAGACATATTCATTCTTCTGGATGCTTCCTTGTAGCCATGGTGATCAATAGGTATAACTAAATTATGGGTTTCTAGATTAGGATCATGTCTAGAAATTTCTATATAATTCCATGAAAATTCATCCCAATGATGATTCAATAAATATATGTACATATATTATTCTTTGGGAGACATGGTGGAACTTATCAAAGTGGGTTGCAGGTCTTCCTCTGTACTCAGTTTCACTTATCTGTGTTTGTTGATGACTGTTGAGACACCTTTATCAAATACTAAAGGGCAATCTTTGATATTTTCCACTTCTACTTCCTCTTCTACCGTTTTTTTGATTCCAATGGATATGGGTGATGAAGCGAAATTACTGAAATTAAAAGATGATGGAAATGTTTTTTTATCTTCCTTGGGCGATGAGGGGGTGTATCTAGGATTTAAAAAGTACAATATATGGGCATTATTATTGAGGTATATTTTGGATATGCTCTCCTTCTTTTACACTATCATCAGAGGCATAAGAGGTGCTAATCTCTTGAGATTTAGGATATGTATAGTATACTTTTAAATATCTTCAGGTGATATGGGATCATTTTATGATCCATGCACTGGTACATGGATCTTATTAGATATTTATGACAAATTGAGATCATTATTATATGGGGAATCATCATCATGAGAAGGATCACTTCTTTTTTCTACACAACTGGATTCAGTTGATGTGACTGATATCATCAGGACACTGGAAAATTTACCCAACCCTCAAGACTAACCTCTTCCCCAAGGATTCATATCCACAATAATGACCCATACTTTATATACATGGTTATTACTTCAAAATTGAATCATACTTATTACAACATATAACAAAACCATGATAAGATCGTATAGGTATAGTGTCTTTAGAAACTGGGAAACATAAAAAACTGGTTCATAAATCATCTACATTGTCTCCTGTTGATTTCATCACATCTAGAGCCCCTTTTGGAATATTCTACTTAATACCCTTATTCTAGACTTGGGGAAAAGAAACCATACAAAAGGGTGAGCTAAAATTCTCAATAAGGGTAAACAAAAGAAATATCATTCATATCATATTCATAAGAACAGAACATTTTGAAAATCTTAACCTCTAAAAGAGATCATAATATCATAACATAGGATAAATCATAGTAGTGAAATGTAATACCAATAATCATAACTTAAAACATGAAACCTTGTGGCATACACACATAATCATAGAAAATAATTTCATATTAGTCAAGGCTCATTTCCAAGACCATCATAGCAGACAAAGTCCATTACTGAGCCAAGTTCAGTCCTCATTCCAGTCCTGTATCACTGAACCAGATTAACTTTCCATTCCAGCCATATCTATCTCATGAGATATAAATATTTACCCAATTCATTGGAGGGAGATATAGGTCCCAGCCATCCCATAATGAAACCATTCTTATGTGTGCCACAAAATCATAAATCATACATCATAGCATAACCCATGTAATAAAAATGGGATTCTTAAACATCATTCCATCATAACATAATCCATAGAAGGACATCATAAAAATAATTCCATCATAACATAATTAAATAAATATAAAAATAGGGATATAAATAGAACCCTATATTATATTATATTGAAAATAATTTTGATAAAACACTTGAACTCCATTCTTGAGGAAAATATCCTTTCTACTTAAAAAACATTTTTCCTTTCTTAAAATGTCATACAATTGTAAAATAAAAGAATTTGATCAAAAATAAACTTGAAAACCTATAAAGAAAGATTCATGGAAATAATTTTCTATGAAATCATAAAAATCTATTCATGCTGTATAAGTTAAAAAAACATTTTTCTCGTATTTCACCGAAAAAGTCAAAAAGTACCTCGTACTGCAAATGAAAAAATATTCCATTCATATTTTTACTAAAAATTCAACAATTTGTAAAATTTAATTTAAAAAATTTTAGGAGGATAGAAATAATATCACCTATTGAGGAAACATGGATGTAGATGATAAATATGCCCCAGTAAATACCATGGTATAAACAATCTCGGATAAAAATTGAGATTGCGAGATTTTCCCTTACCTTAGGTCCGATATTCTTTGTACATGTCCAAACCTCCTGTATAATGATTTAAATAATGTCATTGACTTATTCCATAATCATAATCATTATTATGATATAATATATGGTCATATTCTTAGCTTCTTATTTGTATTATTTCATTGCTAATTGTTATTCGTGTGTTTATTGCTTTATGTTCTTATGCGTGTTTTGTCGAATAAATTCTTATTCTTCTTTTTAGGTTATAGATACCTCATTTACATAATGTTTTTAGTGTAATATATATCATATTTACTTATTCAATTCATTTATATAATCATTATTCAATGAAGATCATGTAGAACGAGTCGCATCACATTGTGGAGACGGTAGGCCGTACGTACGCACGAGCGATGATATCGTTCCCATGATCGTGGAATTGTATTGAAGTGTATATATACTATTTTAGAATCAATATCACTTTAAAATAATCATATATAGTTATTATTTTCACCATTATACCCATCCAAGTAAGGTGGTGGTGGAAAACAGATTACACCATGGCATGGAGACGGTATTTCGTACGTACGCACACGCGGTGATTTCATTTTCCATAGGATGAATAGAAGGTGAAATAGGGATGTTTCATATTTATAATAACATATCAATATATGAGTGATACTTATGTTATTACTTCACAATGAAACAACTAAATAAGTGGAATTAGACGAGGAAATAAATTTTAAAGAATCGGTAATGGATATTACCTCTTCTTCGACACGCCTCTTTGAAACCTCCTCTTAAGGCACTAAAATAGGTCTTTGAAGAAGACCAGGACCTCTAGTATGTTTCTAGGTAAGTTTATAAGGTAAATGGGTAGGGTTTGGCCGAGCTTGAAGGCTCTAAATTGTGTAAAGAGGAGAGGGAGGAGGTTCCATTTTATAAGGGAGGAGAGGGGCACCTTTGGAATTATAAGAAATATTAATTTATAATAAATTCCAACCCCACTTAAAAGAAATCCAAAAATAACTCAAATCTGAATCTTAGATGAGATAGTGTTTTAATCTAATCAGATAATAAAATTTTGACAAGTTGGGAATTTATTTTAAACATTATCAAGATGATTTATCCTTATATATTCTATTTAATTTTATTTGTGGTAATAAAATTATAAATTATAAATCATTATAAATAATTACTTATATGTTGTGAATTGTCCATAATTGTATACTTTATTACATTTTAGACCATATAAATTTTAATTTATAATTTTTAAATATTTATTTTGATTTTTAAACAATTTTATAATATGTAATTTTTATAAAATAACAAATAGTGTCAATTTTGAAACTATTCATTTATTTGAATTTAAATAAAATATAAACAGAAGTTATGTTCAAAATAAAAGATTTAATAGATTTATAACATGTCATATTTGTCTAGAAAATTAGTTTATCACATTAAATAGTTCATATAATATTTATTTTAATACTTTTAAAAACATTTATTTGATAATTCAATCAATAAAATAATTTCAACATCACTATTGTGTCATAATTAATGATAATTATTTAATCCATAAAAATTATAAATAAATTCACATGATGTATATAATTTTATTATCTTTCTAGAGACTATTTATATCTGAAGTTGTATGATTTTTATCACTAAATTAAAATTATTACACTTATAATATTTAAGAGAGTGACATGTTGTCACTTTCTTTGGTTTTAATAATAATTATATTATTTCACGGTCAAAAGTCCATGAAATGTATCTAGTACGACCATTAGGTGATATGGGTCGACTTTTATTCATCCAATAGGATTTTTACAAGTGTTAGGGTAATTTTATAATCTTATTTTTACCCTTAATTACCCGATTTACCTTTAACTATAGTAAATAAAAATTACCGTAGTTACTATTCATAAGATAAAAAAATAAAAGTAAACTACTAATATAATTTGGACCAACTGAATCCAAATTTGGAATCCAATTTTCAAAATTCAAAACACAGAAGTTGCAGTAATTAATTTAAAATTAATCCCGTTGTTAAGAAAATGGGTTTTGAAAGTTAAAACATTGCCAAAGATTGAAATGTTTTTACCTATGAATTAAATTTAAAATTAATGGTAATGACATACATTATATTAAATGGTAATAATATATTCTATTTATACTTTAAAACCATTCAATATTATAATTTAACCATATAAATTATTGTGATGAAAAAAGTTGTTTTTAATTAAAATATAGCGTGTTTTTTACTATTCATTAAAATATGAAAGTTATCAGAATAATATGAAAAATTTATCCAAAGTAAATTTTTATATCCTGATTCCAAAGAAGAATTTTATTTTGTAAAATTTAACTTATAAACATTTCAAAAACTAAATTTAAAGTGGATGCGCCATCAAAAGGCGGCAAAACTGCATTTTTTGAGAAATACTTATTTTACACGAAATATTTATTTTGTTCTTGTACCATGTTCTAGAAAATGTGTAAGATGAATAATAATGTTATAATATTTAAAATTTAGTTAATACTATTAATAATGGATAGTTTATATAATATATTGTTGTTTAGTGAAACTCGATGTTTCGTACAACACATGCTATCAAGAAAGGTTGCTTTTGCGTATAACGCAAGACAAGCTAGTGTTGTGTGTAGTGAAAGATTTCTTTGATGTTTCATATAATATAAGACATAAAAAAATATACTTCTCATAAAATATCAGGGTGTTACATTCTACCTTCCTTAAAATGAATTTCACCCTCAAAATTCATCACTTCGTAACAAACAGATGAGGATAATTCTCCCTCATCATATCCTCAAGATCCCATGTAGCTTATTCTAATTGGTGGTTCCTCCATAAAACTTTCACCAAGCGAGTGGTCTTGTTCCGTAGAAATTTTTCACAATGATCCAGAATCTCTGTCATCTGTTCTCTATAAGAAATATCTTTCTTCAGTGGTACAACTTCTGAGCTTAGTACAAGTGAAGGATCGGGTATGTACTTTCTCAGGAGTGATACATGGAACACATCGTGAACTTGAGAGATATTTAGTGGAAGTGCCAATTGGTAATCTACCTTCCCAACATGATCCAGTATTTCGAATGGACCAATATACCTAGGGATCATCTTTACCATCTTTCCAAATCTCATTACTCTCTTACAAGGAGATATTCGTAAGAACAGTTTATCACCCACTTCAAAATCTAGGTCTTTTCTTCGATTATCGGCACAAATTTTTTGTCGACTCTGAGTTACTCTTATATGTTGTTGAATATATCTGACATTTTCTTTCATCTCATTAACAAGATCAGGTCCTAATAGCTTTGTTTCCCCAACTTCATCCCAGTAAGTTGGAGTCTTGCATTTCTTTCCATAGAGAGCTTCATAAGGAGCCATCTGAAAACTGGAGTGAAAGTTATTATTATAAGAAAATTACACCAAAGGTAGGTGTTGATCCCAACCACCTTTGAAATCCATATAGAAAGCTCTTAACATATCTTCTAGATTTTGAATAGTTCTCTCAGACTGACCGTCTTTCTGAGGATGATAAACAATGCTGAAACTCAACTCTGTATCTAAAGTATGCTGAACAATTCTCCAGAACTTCAAGGTAAACCTCGGATCCCGATCAGATATAATGGAAAGTGGTAATCCATGAATTCTTACCACTTCATTCACATATATCCTGGTAAGCTGATCCAGAGATAAATCTTCTTTAATAGCAATGAAGTGTGCCGAATTCATAAGACGATCAACTATGACCCAGATAGCATTATTTCCTTTTGATGTTTTAGGAAGTCTAGTGACAAAGTCCATAGTGATGTTTTCCCATTTACATTCTGGTATGGGTAATGGTTGTAACATCCCTTTAGAATTCTGTCTCTCAGCTTTAACTTGCTGACAAACCACACATCGAGAGACATATTCAGCAACATCTCTTTTCATTCCATCCCACCAGAAGTACTCTTTCAGGTCCCTATACATCTTCATGCTTCCAGGATGAATAGAGAATGAAGAACTATGAGCATCATCCAGTAGCTCCTTCTTTAATTCTGGGATGGGAGGAACACAAACCCAATTCCTGAACCTTATTATCCCATCACAATTAAGGTTGAATTCAGGAACATTTATCACCTTCTTTTGTAACTCTACATCTTCTTTTTGTGCCTCTTTAATCTTCACATGTATAGATGGTTGAACATTCATTTTAGAAAGATACGATTTTCCCCTTCCATTATAATTTCAAGATCCATCCTTTGTAAATCCATAAGTATTGGATCTTTTGTGATCCTCATCATGGATAAGCTAGCATGGTCTTGTCGTCTTAAGGCATCTGCCACCTTGTTTGATTTCCCAGGGTGATAATGAATTGAGCTGTCGTAATCCTTAATCAGCTCCAACCATATTATTTGGTGCATATTCAGATCCTTTTGGGTGAAAATATACTTTAAACTTTTATGATCAGTAAAAATATCACACCTTTCACCATAAAGATAATGCCTCCAAATCTTTAATGCAAATATTACCGCAGCTAACTCCAAATCATGATTTGGGTAATTTTGCTCATGGATTTTCAACTGTCGTGAGGCATAAGCTATCACCATATCGTTTTGCATGAGAACACACCCCAATCCCTTCTTGGATGCATCACTGTAGATCACAAACCTTTCTCCACTACAAGGCAGTGTGATCACAGGTGCACTGGATAACCTTCTTTTCAAATCCTTGAAATTCTCTTCACACTCCTCCGTCCACATGAAGTTAACTCTTTTTCGAGTCAACCTGGTGATTGGATTAGATAATCACGAAAAATCTTTCACAAAACGTCGATAATATCCATCCAAACCAAGAAAACTTCGGATCTCAGTTACTATTGTTGGTCTCGACCATCTTTCAATAACCTCCGTTTTTGCTGGATCCATAGATACCCCCTCTTTTGAGATTATGTGACCCAAAAATGAAACTTTTTGAATCCAAAATTCACACTTGGTAAATTTGGCATAAAGCTTCTCCTTTCTCAGGGTCTTCAATACAATTATCAAGTGATCTTCATGTTCTTCCTTTCTCTTTGAATATACAATAATATCATCTATAAAGACTACCATAAACTGATCAAGATAGTCTCTAAAGACTCTATTCATTAGATCCATGAAGATAGCAGGGGAATTAGTAAGACCAAATGGCATAACTATAAATTCATAGTGTCCGTACCTTCTACGGAAAGTCTTATTTGGTATATCTTTCCTTTTAAACCTTAATTGATGATACCCTGTACAAAGATCAATCTTGGAAAAGTATTGAGCTCTGTGTAGTTGGTCAAATAAGTCATCAATGCATGGGATAGGATATTTGTTCTTGATAGTGGTCTTGTTAGGTTCTCGATAATCAATGCAGAGTCTCATTGATCCATATTTATTCATAACAGATAGAATAGGTGCTCCCCAAGGGGATGCACTAGGGCGTATGAATCCCTTATCAAGATTCTCTTGGAGTTTCTTCTTCAATTCTTGCAACCCAATTGGGGCCATTCTATAAGGTGTCTTTGAAATAGGTAAAGCACACAGTACGAGTTCTATTGAAAATTCAACTTCACAATTTGGTGGAAGACCTAAAAATTCTTCTGGAAAGACATCATCAAACTCCCGTACGATGGACACATTATTAATCATGAGTTTCTCTCCAACCATTTGAGATAATTAACCTTCATTTATTGGAATCAAGACCCATAATATGGAATAAATTTCCACTAGAAGGTTATATTCATCCTTGCATCGATAGATGATAGTAGATTGATCAGGAATATTAAATGTTATTTTTTTTATTTGGAAATTGATATGATCTCCATATAAAGAAATCCAATCCATGCCAAGAATCACATCAAATTCCACTATAGGAAGGATCACAAGATTTGTAGAAATCACTTTACCATAAACTTGAATCGGAGAAGAATTTTAAACTTTTGATGTGACAGTTGTGCCGTTAGGAGTTGTCACAGCTAACTCAACATCTAATTGTTGAGGTAGTATGGTGAAACCCTTAGAAGATTCTTCAAAAATAAAAGAGTGGGTGGATCCAGAATCAAATAAAACATTTTATACTTTTGAGTGGATGGTAAGTGTACCTTTCACCACTTCGTTATCATACTCCACATCGCTGATAGTAATTGAATGTGACTTTCCTTTGTCTTTGGCCTTAAGAGTTTGTTGACATCAATCATCATCAATAACCCTTGGATTAGGGCATTGATTAGAATAATTCCACATTTCTTTTCACATGAAATATTGAAGTGTTAGAGGTGGATTCTATGTATCCCTTTCTTTGTTCGCATCATTAGAAATCTTCTTCCCATTATTTCGACATTCAATTGCCCGATGACCTTCTTTTCCACACTTAAAACATCTTCTTGTACCATTAAGACAATTCCCTCCATGTTTCTTTCCACAATTTGAGCATAAAGGAAAACTCATCTTCTTTTCAGTGTGGTCTTTAGATTTTCCTTTGAATTCCATTTTCCTCTTCTTATCAAACCCATATGATTGATGGGTTACTCAAATTTCCATCTCAACCTTGAGTTCACAACAAAAAATTTCCTCATAGCTATTGAAGTCCCTTATGGCTAACTCCCTTCGAAGACTTGGTTTTATGCCACTAAAGAATCGATCGATTTTACTCTCAGGTTGGATAACAATTCCTGAAGAGTACCTTGGAATTCTTGTAAAATTTTATTTGTAGGTACCAACAGATTCATCATCCTTTTTCTTTAGTTCAGGAAATTCCTTCTCCAACTTTGTTCAAAGAATACGAGGGAAGTACTTATTGAAAAAAAAGTTCTTGAACTCATCCCATTCCATTGACTCAATTTCATCTCTTTTCCTCATATTATTGATAAGATTACACCATTGATCAACATAAACTTCCAAATGATACACTGCTAAGATGACTTTTTCAAGTTCAGAATATTGTAGAACTGATAATATCTTTTCAATGGTACTGATCCATTGTTCAGCCACTAATGGATCATAAGACCCACTGAATGGAGGTGGACGCTGCCTCATGAATGATTCAACATAATTTTGCTCCTTTATTTGTCCATTTGGAAGTAATTCATGATTCATATCTTGAGAAAGTTGTGTGATCATGGCTATAAGATTTTTCATTCCAGCTTCCATAACTTTTGGTTACTTAGGGGGGATAATCATTGCATTGCCCGTCACATTCAGCATTAACATGGTTTTTTCGGGTTCAAGCCATTGACTAAAACCAAGAATCATAGTGTGAGAAACACTAATCATAATAGGAAAACCACATAATCAAGAATAAAATTTTACACTTAAGGTCTTATCATAGGTTATTCA
Source organism: Viscum album (assembly GCA_963277665.1). NCBI lineage: Eukaryota > Viridiplantae > Streptophyta > Magnoliopsida > Santalales > Viscaceae > Viscum > Viscum album. The sequence goes on along the minus strand of OY728123.1, from coordinate 226,744,479 downwards.
TGGCCATTTCTAAAACACTAATATTGTGTTCTACACTTAGACATATCCTTAGGGTTCTTACTAAGGCTTTCACATCCTTGTTTCCAAAGGTTGACTATACCTTTCCTCTGATACCAAATATAATGGCCTAGAATTACTTCCAATGGACTATAATTGATACCTATCAGGGAACTCCATGGGAGGCTACACCCCCTGGGTGGGACACACCACCATCCTCAGTGGCAACCATTTCCTCATGAAGCCATTGGGCGGAGAGCCATGCTTCGTCCAACGCTCACATGTGAGAGTTCCCAAGGATCAGATTCATTACTACCTCCTTTGCCTACGATACAAAATATAACGACCCATTCTTTACATACATGGTTATTACTTCAAAATTGAAGTATACTTATTACAACATATAACAAAACCATGATTGGACCATATAGGTATAGTGTCTTTAGAAACTGGGAAACATAAACAACTGGTTCATAAATCATCTACATTGTCTCCCGTTTATTTCATCACATCTAGAGTCCCTTTTGGAATATTCTACTTAATACCCTTCTTCAAGACATGGGGAAAAGAAAACATACAAAATGGTGATCTCAAATGCTCAGTAAGGGTAAATAAAAGAAATATCATTCATATCATATTCATAAGAACATAACATTTTGAAAATCATAACCTACAAAAGAGATCATAATATCATAACATGGGATAAATCATAGTAGTGAAATGTAATCCCAATAGTCATAACTTAAAACATAAAACTTTGTGGCATACACACAGAATCATAGAAAATAATTTCATATTAGTCAAGGCTCATTGCCAAGACCATCATAGCGGACAAAGTCCATTACTGAACAGAGTTCACTCCTCGTTCCAGTACTGTATCACTGAACCAGATTAACTTTCCGTTCCAGCCATGTCTATCTCATGAGATTTAAATCATTACCCAATGCATTAGAGGGAGATATAGGTCCCACCCATCTCATAATGAAACCATTCTTATGTGTGCCACCAAATCATAAATCATACATCATAGCATAACCCATGTAATAAAAATGGGATTCTTAAACATCATGCCATCATAACATAATCTATAAAAGGACATCATAAAAATAATTCCATCATAAAATAATCAAATAAAAGTAAAAATAGGGATATAAATAGAACCCTATATTATATTAGATGGAAAATAATTTTGATAAAACACTTGAACTCCATTTTTGAGGAAAATATCTTTTCTACATCAATTTTTTTCCTTTCTTAACATGTTATACAATTGTAAACTAAAATAAGTTGATCAGAAATAAACATGAAAACCTGTAAATGAAGCTTCATGGAAATAATTTTCTATGAAATCATAAAAATAAATTCATACCGTATAAGCTAAAAAAACATTTTCTCGTATTTGGCCTAAAAAAGTCAAAAAGTACCTCGTATTGAAAATGACAAAAGATTCCATTATTATTTTTACTAAAAATCTACCAATAGGTAAAATTTGATTTAAAACATTTTAGGAGGATAGAAATAATATTACATGTTGAGAAAAAATGGATGTGGATGATAAATATTCCCCAGTAAATATCGAAGTATAAACAATCTCGGATAAAAATTGAGATTGCGAGATTTTCCCTTACCTTAGGTCCGATATTATTTGTACATGTCTGAACCTCCTGTATAATGATTTAAATAATTTCATTGACATATTCCAGAATAATACTCATTGTTATGATATCATATATGGTCATATTCTTATCTTCTTATTTGTAATATATCATTGCTACTTGTTATTCAGGTGTTTATTGCTTTATATTCTTATGCGTGTTTTGTCGAATATATTCTTATTCTTCTTTTTAGGTTATAGATAACTCATTTCCATAATGGTATTAGTGTAATATATATCATATTTACTTATTCAATTCATTTATATAATCATTATTCAATGAAGATCATGTAGAACGAGTCGCATCACATCGTGGAGACGGTAGGCCGTACGTACGCACGAGCGATGATATCGTTCCCATGATCGTGGAATTGTATTGGAGTGTATGTAAACTATTTTAGAATAAATATCACTTTACAATAATCATATATAGTAATTCTTTACACCATTATACCCATCCAAGTAAGGTGGTGGTGGAAAATAGATTACACCACGGCGTGAAGACGGTATTCTGTACGTACGCACGCACGGTGATTTCATTTTCCGTTGGATGGATAGAAGGTGAAATAGGGTTGTTTCACATTTATAATAACATATCAGTATATTAGTGATAATTATGTTATTACTTCATAATTAAACAACTAAATAAGAGGAAGTAGAATAAGAAATAAATTTGAAAGAATCGGTAACGAATATTACCTCTTCTTCGACACGCCTCTTTGAAACCTCCTCTTAGGGAACTAACATTGGTCTTTGAAGAAGACCAGGACCTCTAGTATGTTTCTAGGGAAGTTGATAAGGGAAATGGGTAGTGGTTGGAATAGCTTGATAAGAAATATTAATTTATAATAAATTAAAAACCCACTTAAAAACCTCCAAAAATGACTCAAATCCAAATATTATATGAGATATGGTTTTAATCTCATAAACCAATAAAATTTAGACAAGTTGGGAATTTATTTTAAACATTATCAACATGATTTTTCCTTATATAATCTATTTAATTTTATTTGTGGTAATAAAATTCTAAATTTTAAATCATTATAAATATTTACTTATATGTTGTGAATTGTCCATAATTGTTTAATTTATTAAATTTTATACCATATAAATTTTAATTTATAATTTTTAAATATTTTTGTGATTTTTAAACAATTTTATAATATGTTATTTTTATAAAATAACAATAGTGTCAATTTTGACACTATTCATTTATTTGAATTTAAATAAAATATAAACAGAATATATTTTCGAACTAAAAGATTTAATATATTCATAACATTTCATATTTATCTATAAAATTATTGGATCACATTAAATAGTTCATATATTATTTATTTTAATACTTTTAAAATCATTTATTTGATAATTCAATCAATAAAATAATTTCAACATCAATATTGTGTCATAATTAAGGATAATTATTTAATACCTAAAAATTATAAATAAATTCATATGATGTAGATAATTTTAATAGATTTCTAGGGACTATTTATATCAGAATTTGTATGATGTTTATCACTAAATTAAAATTGTTACACTTATAAGATTTAAGAGAGTGACATGTTGTCATTTTCTTTGGTTTTAATAATAATTATATTATTTCATGGTCAAAAGTCCATGAAATGAATATAGTCTGACCCTTCGGTGATATGGGTCTACTTTTATTCATCCAATATGATTTTGGAAAGTTTTAGGGTAATTTTATAATCTTATTTTTACCCTTAATTACCCGATTTACCTTTAACTGTAGTAAATAAAAATTACCATAGTTACTATTCATAATATAAAAAAATAAAAGTAACCTATTAACATAATTTGGACCCACTGAATCCAAATATGGAATCCATTTTTCAAAATTCATAACATAGAAGTTGCAGTAATTAATTTAAAATTAATCCTGTTCTTAAGAAAACGGGTTTTAAAAGTTTAAACATTGCCAAAGATTGAAATGTTTTTACCTATGAATTGAATGTAAAATTAATGGTAATGACATAAATTATATTAAATGGTAAAAATATATTATATTTATACATTAAAACAATTTCAATATTATAATTTAACCATATAAATTATTCCGATGAAAAAAGTTATTTTTAATTAAAATATAACGTGTTTTTTACTATTCATGAAAATATGAAAGTTATCAGAATAATATGAAAAATTTAACCGAAGTAAATTTTTATATCCTAATTCCAAAAAAGAATTTTATTTTGTCAAATTGAACTTATAAACCTTTCAAAAACTAGATTTAAAGTGGGTGTGGCATCAAAAGGCGGCAAAACTTTATTTTTTGAGAAATACTTATTTTTCCCGAAAAATTTATTTTGTTCTCATACCATATTCTAGAAAATGTGTAAGATGAATAATAATGTTATAAAATTTAAAATTTATTTAATACTATTAATAACGTCTAGTTTATATAATATATTGTTGTTTAGTGAAACTTGATGTTTCGTACAACACACACTCTTGAGGAAGGTTGCTTTTGCATATAATGCAAGCCAAGATAGTGTTGTGTGCAGTGAAAGATTCCTTTGATGTTGTATATAACATAAGACATAAAAAAATATACTTCTCATAAAATATCAGGGTGTTACATCAACTTTTTCAAAGAGTACTAGTTTTTTTAATTGGGGTCATATACCATTCTGGCCAAACTTCTTATAGTGACACTAGGGATGAGATTAATCTACATGGATGATATGAAATTATTTCTCTCCATCATTGATGCCTTTTCTAAGGAAACTTTATATTATCTATCATGTTATAGATGTCACGACCCGTCCTCGGGGCCCGTGCCGTGACTACCCCAAGCCCGCCTTCCATAGGCCAGGGGCTGGCGACTAGCACCAAGGCGTAAAATCCCAGTAAACAGGGAAGGCATTGCCTTTATAAGTAACAACCACACAGAGTCAGCAAGCGGAAAGTAAAGTGCAGAAAGGTAAAGGGGGCCGGAAATACAAGCCCAACTGTAATGTACAACTGAAAAGTAAAGTACAGCAACTGAAGAAAAGACGGCGGCCTCGTGTCGTCCACTGGCAATCCCACCTGAAGGGTGGGTACAGATAGCCTCCAGGCTCCTCGGGTCCCACGTCCGCTCCGAGCACGTCCCGCCCAGTGGTCCACCTCTAGGTATCGTCCTGCTCCACGCCCCAACCGCGATCAGCGCTGTCCGTCGTCTGCAACCAACACAATAAGGTGCGGGCATAGCCCGTGCAGGGGTGAGTACAAGCTACTCAGTAAGGACCCCGAGACCCCCGAAGGTCTCCCGAAATCCACAAAGGATATAGCACAAAAGAAAGATGCAATCACGAAGTAACATCTGACTCGACTTAGGTATATGCCCATACATATACCTAAGTCCCCAATTCTAGCTCTGCTCACGAGCTCAAGAACAACTCAATCCACAAAGGAAAGCAAGACTCAAATCCACAAGGAGAGTAAACAGTAAATCCACAAAGGATAGTTCAACACAATCCACAAAGGAGAGTAACATAAGATTCAGCTCAACCAGGTATACTTTTTCAGATGACGTCAAAGACGATCACTGATCCGTCTAAGTCGTCGGACCCACGAAGGATCGATAGGTACTAACCCCCGCAGAAGACCCACACAGGATCGGGCTCACACAGAACCTGTAGGCAGTGGCTCACACAGAACCGGTAGTAGGACCCACACAGGATCGGGCACTGATCCGCGTAGGATCGCTGAGTGCAGTAGTCGACGCAGTCCACTGAGGATCTCTGCACAGTCGTCGCCGCAGTCCACGAAGGATCTCTGCTCTGCCGTCGTCGCAGTCCACGGAGGATCTCTGCTCTGCCGTCGTCGCAGTCCACGGAGGATCTCTGCTCTGCCGTCGTCGCAGTCCACGGAGGATCTCTGCTCTGTCGTCGAGGTCACAGCCAGCGCTAGGGTTCCCGCACGTAGCGAGCTCGTTTAGGAGGGTCCGCTCCACGAGCCGAGGGGCTGATACATCAACTGACACGTAGTCCGAAGTTGATGTATCCAAAAGTTCCGTATCGACAACAGGATCTCAACGCGACAGACGGCGCGTCAATCGGACGCCCGGTCTGAGAGTTATTGGCATTTTCGTCCCAGGGGCCCGGTTGGTTTTTAGGGAAAAACCAACCCGACCGTACTCCGCCTGTATCCGATCCTCGGGCGGAGTATGCCAAAAGTTCCGTCTCACTTAGAGGAAACTACCACAGCTGACGGTACGTCGATCGGACGTCCGTAGCTCAAGTTATGAGCGTTTCCGCTCCGAGGGCCCGGTTGGTTTCGTGTACGAACCAACCCGGCCGAACACAAAGTCTTCCGAAACCTTGAGTATAATATACCGAAACGACCGTCTCGATCCAAGGATCGCGTAGCCGCTGACGGTTCGTCAATCGGAGGTCCCAGGCCCAAGTTATGGGCGAAAGACCGAAGAGGGCCCGAAACGGGGGTACTGGGCCCGGGGCGACCCGGCCCGAACCCCCCCTGGGGTCGGCCGAACCGGGTCGGCCCGAACCGGGTCGGCCCGACCCGGCCCGAACCGGCTCGGCCAGGTCCGGTCCGTCCTGGGCGCGGCCCGGCCGACCGGACCGGCTCGGCTTCGGCCGAGCGGCCGAAGCGCTGCCGCCGCGGGTCAAACCCGCGGCTTTGGAGAAAACGCGGCCCGCGCGGGCCGCGTGCTGGAAGGCCGGACCGCGGACGCGGTCCGGCGGCTCGCCGCCGCCGCGGCTCGGCCGCGGCGGACTCCTCCGGCGGCGCGCCGGGCGCCGCCGCCCCCGGTCGCCGGCGCCGCCGCGCCGGCGACCCGCGCCGCCGCCTCCTTCCGCGGGCCGCCGGAGATGCTCCGGTGGCCCGATTTGCCTCCCGTCTGCGCCGTTGTTCCTCCCGGGACGCGTCCTCCACTGCGGAATCAACATATGGCCCTTGCGTCGCGCTTTTTCCGTCGCTCGCCAAATCCGCACACAAAGGAAGATCGACGGAGGGTTGCCGGGTCTTGTTCGTTAGACCCGCACCCTCCGCGTTAGTCATAATCAACGGGAGAAACAGGAAAGAAACCAATCAACAATTTTAAATAAATTAAAATTGTTTCGTGATCGGGTTCTATATTTCAAAAGAATAAACACGGGATTTTAAAAAGAATTCCAACATCCCTTACCTCGCAGCTGTCGTTGCCGAACGAGGGATCGTCGCGGAATCGCTCGTCGTGGAGGAAGGAGATCGTCGCGTCGTCGCGGTATCCGGCGTCGCGTCGCCAATCTCCGGATCAAGATCAAACGGATTTAATTAGTTTAAATCCGTTGATATTGAAATTAAAAAGGGAGAAGAAAAGATCCGATTCTCACCTTTGTTGCCGAACGAGGATCGGCCGCGGAAGAAAGACGTCGCCGAAGAACGTCGCGGGTAGATCTCGTCGACGTCGCAGATCTTGGTGTGCGTCGTCGAATTCCGTTCGCCGGAGTTCTTCGCGTTCTTCGCGTTCTTCGCGTTCTTCGCGTTCTTCGCGTTCTTCGCGGAGAGGGTGGAGGAACGAAGATTCTTTCAAATCCTTTCCAAGGATTTTTGGGTTGGTCTTATTTTATAAACATGCCAACACGAAACCGGTTAAGAAACGATCCATCAATTCGTTGAATTAATTCAACGAAAGAAACGACCCATTTAATTCACGAAGAAACAGTCCATTTAATTCACGAAATAAACCGCCCAATTAAATGGTCTGTTAAGAATTAAAGAAAACGCGTCGGTTGACTTTTCAGTTACTTTGACGGGTTTTCGCGGGTGCGTTACTTAGCGAATGAAACGGCGGGGCTCGTGCGGGCCCCACCGCACAAATATCCTACCAAGGGGGGTAGGATATTTCTGGATAGCATCCTATCCAGTTCAACTCAGTTCAAGCCGCCTTTAAGTGACTTCAAGTGGCTTCCAAGCATCTTAAGTGAAATAAAATAAAGTTGTCGCACAAACTTTATTTTATTTCTGACTTAAAGCCGTAAAATTTAAAAACCACGTCTGAGCAAACGCAACTCCGGAAGAGGCGTTTCTAAGCAAATACCGGCGCTGCGATTTCATCGGTGCCCTCAGAATTTGATTCCGGGCACCGGTTCAAAAGATAGAAAAACCCGCTCGTCCGTTCACTGAACGTACCCGAGCCAAACTTCGGAAATTGATTCCGGGCACACCGGGCCTCGGAATCAGGTGCCGTCTGAAGCTGCGCTCTTGTAAAATTCCAAATAAAATTAAGAAAAAAATTTCCTTGAAATTTGCGGGTCTTTACATTACTCCCACCTCAGGGATTTACGTCCCCGTAAAGATACATCAAAAACTAGGGGAACAAATGGGGGTACTGAGCACGCATCTGAGCCTCCCGCTCCCAAGTGCTCTCCTGGAGGTTCCCGTGCTGCCATCTGACGCGCACAAGAGGAATCGACCGCCCACGTAGGACCCGCTCCTGTCGATCCTCGATCTCCACTGGGACCTCCGCAAAAGTCGCCCCATCGTCCACGTCCAGCTCCCCAAAGTCGATGATGTGCGTCGGGTCGTGCACGTATCTCCTCAGCTGAGACACGTGGAAGACGTCGTGCACCCGGTGCAACTGAGGTGGTAGAGCCAGGCGATAAGCCACCTCTCCTATCCTGCTGAGGACCTGGAAAGGCCCGATGAAGCGTGGAGACAACTTGCCGCCTCGGCCAAATCTCCGTAAACCACGTCGAGGTGAGACACGCAAAAAGACGTGGTCGCCATCCTCGAACTCTAGTGGCCTCCGCCTCCTGTCAGCATATGACTTCTGCCGGCTCTGAGCTGTCCTCATCCTCTCCTGGATGATTTGGACCTTCTCTGTCGTGGCTCGGACCATCTCTGGTCCCACGAGTGCTGACTCCCCAGGGTCTGTCCAGCACAACGGTGATCTGCAGGGTCTGCCGTACAACGCCTCGTATGGTGCCATCCCGATGGTGGAGTGGTAGCTGTTGTTGTACGCGAACTCCACCAAGGGTAGGTGGTCCTCCCAGCTGCGACCAAAGTCGAGAACACATGCACGGAGCATGTCCTCGAGTGTCTGTATGGTCCTCTCCGTCTGACCATCCGTCTGAGGGTGGAAGGCTGTGCTCAGATGGAGCCGCGTCCCGAACGCCTCCTGCAACCCCTTCCAAAGCCGGGAAGTGAAACGAGCATCTCGATCGGAGACGATAGTCGATGGCACACCGTGAAGCCGTACGATCTCCTGGACGTAAAGACGTCCCAATCTCTCCACTGAGCCCTGCTCTCTGATGGGTAAGAAGTGTGCCGACTTGGAGAGTCGGTCGACAATCACCCAAATGGAGTCGTGACCTCTGGAAGTACGTGGAAGTCCAGTCACGAAGTCCATAGATATGCCGTCCCACTTCCACTCCGGGACCTCCAAGGGCTGTACCAAGCCTGCTGGTACCTGGTGCTCTGCCTTCACCTGCTGGCAGGTGAGGCATCGTGAAACGAACTCTGCCACAGCTTTCTTCATGCCCGGCCACCAGTGCTGTCGTCTGAGATCCTGGTACATCTTCGCCACTCCGGGATGTACCGCCAAGGGAGAAGTGTGAAACTCTCTCAGCACCTCCTCTCGTAAAGCAACTGGTACGAAGGTACGCCCTCTGAAAAGGATGTCGTGCTCTGCTCCAAGGGAGAAACCATCAGGCGCCTGACCTGAGGATATCAGTGCACGCCGGGTCTCACAGTCAGCGTCCCCACGCTGAGCCTCCCTGACCCGCTGTAGAAGTGGAGGAGAGACTGTGAGAGACTGAAGAAAGGCTGCTCCGTCTCTATCCACGAAGGATATCTGCAAGGAGGCTAGCTGCTCCGTCGCCTCCTCAAGCAGCTGAATGCCCGTCCTCCTGCTGAGGGCATCGGCTACCACGTTCCCCTTCCCAGGAGTATAGACTATCTCAAAGTCATAGTCCTGGAGGAACTCAAGCCATCTCCGCTGTCTCAGGTTCAGGTCCTTCTGAGAGAAGATATACCTGAGACTCTGGTGGTCAGAAAAGACAGTGAAGCGCTCGCCCATCAGATAGTGCCGCCAAGTCTTCAGAGCGAAGACCACTGCTGCTAACTCCAGGTCATGAGTGGCGTAGTTCTGCTCATGCGACCTCAACTGACGTGATCCGTAGGCGATCACGGCCCGCTCCTGCATCAGGACGCACCCGAGTCCAGTCCCTGATGCATCGCAGTAAACTACGTACCCAACTCCCTCCTCAGGCAACCTCAAGATAGGTGCGCTGGTCAATCTCTGTCTCAGCTCCTGGAAGCTCTGCTGACATCTGTCTGACCACACGAAGGGTTTCCCCTTCTTCGTCAAGGCTGAGAGTGGTGCTGCAACTCTGGAGAAGTCTGGCACGAATCTCCGATAGTATCCCGCTAGGCCCAAGAAGCTCCGCACCTCTGTCACGCTCTTGGGTGGCTCCCAAGCTAGTACTGCCTCGATCTTCGCGGGATCCACTGCAACTCCCGCCTCAGAGATGACGTGCCCCAAGAAATGGACCTCACGCAACCAGAACTGGCATTTTGAGAGCTTGCCATAAAGCTGGTGCTCTCGGAGTGTGTCTAGCACAACTCGCAGGTGGTAGGCATGCTCCTCCTCAGTCGTCGAGTATACCAAAATGTCGTCAATGAAGACAACGACAAATCGGTCGAGGTATGGCTGGAAGATCCTGTTCATGAGGCTCATGAACACTGCTGGAGCATTGGTTACGCCGAACGGCATAACCAAGAACTCATAATGGCCATACCGACACCTGAAGGCCGTCTTCTGTACGTCCTCGTCTCGAACTCTGAGCTGATGATAGCCTGACCGGAGGTCTATCTTCGAGAACCACCGCGCTCCCTTGAGCTGATCGAAGAGGTCATCAATCCGTGGCAGCGGATACTTGTTCCTCACTATCACCTGGTTCAGGCGACGATAGTCGACACATAGTCGCAAGCTCCCGTCCGCCTTCTTGGCGAACAAAATCGGGGAAGCCCAGGGTGAAACACTGGGTCGGATAAACCCCTTGCTCTGCAAGTCCTCCAACTGTACCCGCAGCTCTCGAAGCTCGGCGGGGGCCATCCGATATGCTGGAGTAGATATCGGGGCTGTCCCGGGGTACAAGTCGATGTAAAAGTCTACCTCTCTACGAGGAGGTAGCCCTGGAACGTCGTCGGGAAAGACGTCCACGTACTGGTCCACCACTGCAGGAAAAGCCGGACTCCGCACGTCCACTGCTCCTAGGATGAGGCTAGCCAACTGATGAGAGATGGGATGCACTCTCCTCCGCGGAAGTCCATCCTGTGCTGCAAAGGTTCCCTTCTCGCCGGTGAAGGTAAACCTGCTCCCGTCGGTACGAACACATCGCACCTTGCGCCTAAAACAGTCGATCTGGGCATGAACCGTGGATAGCCAATCCATGCCCAAGATGACGTCGTAAGGCCTCGACGCCGCTACAAGGAGATCCCAGCCGAAGCTCTCGCCTCATAGAGTAAGCTCACACTGCCGGCACCAGCGCGTAATCGTCGAGTCTGCTCCCGTAGGAGTCTCTAGCCGTAAGGATCGAGCCAACGGCTCAGTCGGAATCTCCGAGCTCCGAACAAGGGCAGAGGCTATGAAAGAGTGACTCGCTCCTGTGTCTATAAGTACTGCAGCAAGGGTGGAATAGACACAGATCGTACCTCGAATCATCTCTGGCATGTCGGGGTCGTAGGCCTCCACTGCCTGGAGCTGGGCCTGTCCCTGCCCTCCAGCTCCCTGTGGTCGAGGTGGCCCTCCTGGTGGTGGTGGGGGTAGAGCCTGGAAGCGTCGCCCACCACCCGCTGCTCGGCTAGCTCCTCTGCCTCGTCCTCCTCCTCCCTGCGGACCGCCACGGTCGACCCTCTGCCTCTGCCTGGGTGGCCCCTCCACCGTCTGCTGCTCCTCTGGTCGGCGAGTCGGGCAGTCACGAGCCATGTGACCCTGCCCGCCGCAAGAGTAGCACAACCTGCCTCTCGAAAGGCTGGCACTCCGCTGTGTGCCCCGCACCGCTGAGCCGGTGTCCTGAGGCCGTCTGCGAGGGGGTCTGGTCTGCCTGGACCCGTGAGTCATCCGTCGGCTGCCTGCTGCCGAAGACTCAGCTACCTGCCGCCCTGCGCTAGGTCTCACCGCTGAAGAAGGCTCTGCCAGGAAGCTCTCGATCAGGAGGGCTCGCTCCAGCACTCCCGCCTGGGTCGGAATGCTGAGGGAGATCAGCGACGCCCGAATCTCCTGTCGCAAGCCCTGCTCGAAGGTCCGGGCCCGGAAGAAGGGGTCCCGTACCATGTCGGTCGAGTAGCGAGATAGGTCCGTGAACCTCGCCGCGTACTGAGCGACCGTCATGCTGCCCTGGCGCAGCTGGAGAAGCTCCTGGATGCGCACCGCTCGGAGGGTGGCCGGGACGAACTCAGAGCGGAAGAGGCTCTCGAAGTCCGCCTAGAGCAAGGATGCCTCATCGTGAACCTGGAGCATCAGGCTCCACCATCGTCCTGCCGCCGCCTGCAGGAGGCTCGCTGCGAGGATCACCATGAGATCCGCTGGTGTCCTCACTAGCCTGAAGATCCGTACCACCGCCTCTAGCCAGTCCTCGGCGGCCTGGGGGTCCGCCTCACCGCGAAACCTGGGCGGTCGCTGGCTCTGAAACTCGTGCAGTGCCCTGAGGCGACGTGCATCGTCAGCGTCTGGTACTGGTAGCATCGGTGGCTCGGCGGGTAAAGCTACCGCCGGTGCCACAGCTGGCAAAGGGCCCTGCACCGAGGCCTCGTCGCTCGGTGGGCTGCCGTCGCGCCCTACACTCGGAACCCTAGCTGGCAGTCGTCGCGGGGCCATCCTGAAAAGGAGAACAAGAGCACCACAGTCAAACAGTATACCTGGTGAGCTGGCACAAGTAATCACAAGGAAAACTTGAGACTTTCATAAAGCAGATCAGTATACCCGGTGAGCTGACACAAGTAATCACAAGGAAAAACTTGAAACACACACGCAATCAATGTTTTCATGCATTAAGTCGGAAATCAGGAGTCAGGGTCCTGGTGTACGGATACGTCGGCCGCCGCACCAACACTGGGCTCCCTGAACTGATAACCACACTCAATACACTAAACACTATTGCTTCATATAGAAAGAAAGGACGATCAGAGTTTGCGGTAGAACCGACCACCTCTGATACCAATTTGTCACGACCCGTCCTCGGGGCCCGTGCCGTGACTACCCCAAGCCCGCCTTCCATAGGCCAGGGGCTGGCGACTAGCACCAAGGCGTAAAATCCCAGTAAACAGGGAAGGCATTGCCTTTATAAGTAACAACCACACAGAGTCAGCAAGCGGAAAGTAAAGTGCAGAAAGGTAAAGGGGGCCGGAAATACAAGCCCAACTGTAAAGTACAACTGAAAAGTAAAGTACAGCAACTGAAGAAAAGACGGCGGCCTCGTGTCGTCCACTGGCAATCCCACCTGAAGGGTGGGTACAGATAGCCTCCAGGCTCCTCGGGTCCCACGTCCGCTCCGAGCACGTCCCGCCCAGTGGTCCACCTCTAGGTACCGTCCTGCTCCACGCCCCAACCGCGATCAGCGCTGTCCGTCGTCTGCAACCAACACAACAAGGTGCGGGCATAGCCCGTGCAGGGGTGAGTACAAGCTACTCAGTAAGGACCCCGAGACCCCCGAAGGTCTCCCGAAATCCACAAAGGATATAGCACAAAAGAAAGATGCAATCACGAAGTAACATCTGACTCGACTTAGGTATATGCCCATACATATACCTAAGTCCCCAATTCTAGCTCTGCTCACGAGCTCAAGAACAACTCAATCCACAAAGGAAAGCAAGACTCAAATCCACAAGGAGAGTAAACAGTAAATCCACAAAGGATAGTTCAACACAATCCACAAAGGAGAGTAACATAAGATTCAGCTCAACCAGGTATACTTTTTCTGATGACGTCAAAGACGATCACTGATCCGTCTAAGTCGTCGGACCCACGAAGGATCGATAGGTACTAACCCCCGCAGAAGACCCACACAGGATCGGGCTCACACAGAACCTGTAGGCAGTGGCTCACACAAAACCGGTAGTAGGACCCACACAGGATCAGGCACTGATCCGCGTAGGATCGCTGAGTGCAGTAGTCGACGCAGTCCACTGAGGATCTCTGCACAGTCGTCGCCGCAGTCCACGAAGGATCTCTGCTCTGCCGTCGTCGCAGTCCACGGAGGATCTCTGCTCTGCCGTCGTCGCAGTCCACGGAGGATCTCTGCTCTGCCGTCGTCGCAGTCCACGGAGGATCTCTGCTCTGTCGTCGGGGTCACAGCCAGCGCTAGGGTTCCCGCACGTAGCGAGCTCGTTTAGGAGGGTCCGCTCCACGAGCCGAGGGGCTGATACATCAACTGACACGTAGTCCGAAGTTGATGTATCCAAAAGTTCCGTATCGACAACAGGATCTCAACGCGACAGACGGCGCGTCAATCGGACGCCCGGTCTGAGAGTTATTGGCATTTTCGTCCCAGGGGCCCGGTTGGTTTTTAGGGAAAAACCAACCCGACCGTACTCCGCCTGTATCCGATCCTCGGGCGGAGTATGCCAAAAGTTCCGTCTCACTTAGAGGAAACTACCACAGCTGACGGTACGTCGATCGGACGTCCGTAGCTCAAGTTATGAGCGTTTCCGCTCCGAGGGCCCGGTTGGTTTCGTGTACGAACCAACCCGGCCGAACACAAAGTCTTCCGAAACCTTGAGTATAATATACCGAAACGACCGTCTCGATCCAAGGATCGCGTAGCCGCTGACGGTTCATCAATCGGAGGTCCCAGGCCCAAGATATGAGCGAAAGACCGAAGAGGGCCCGAAACGGGGGTACTGGGCCCGGGGCGACCCGGCCCGAACCCCCCCTGGGGTCGGCCGAACCGGGTCGGCCCGACCCGGCCCGAACCGGCTCGGCCGGGTCCGGTCCGGCCTGGGCGCGGCCCGGCCGACCGGACCGGCTCGGCTTCGGCCGAGCGGCCGAAGCGCTGCCGCTGCGGGTCAAACCCGCGGCTTTGGAGAAAACGCGGCCCGCGCGGGCCGCGTGCTGGAAGGCCGGACCGCGGACGCGGTCCGGCGGCTCGCCGCCGCCGCGGCTCGGCCGCGGCGGACTCCTCCGGCGGCGCGCCGGGCGCCGCCGCCCCCGGTCGCCGGCGCCGCCGCGCCGGCGACCCGCGCCGCCGCCTCCTTCCGCGGGCCGCCGGAGATGCTCCGGTGGCCCGATTTGCCTCCCGTCTGCGCCGTTGTTCCTCCCGGGATGCGTCCTCCACTGCGGAATCAACATATGGCCCTTGCGTCGCGCTTTTGCCGTCGCTCGCCAAATCCGCACACAAAGGAAGATCGACGGAGGGTTGCCGGGTCTTGTTCGTTAGACCCGCACCCTCCGCGTTAGTCATAATCAACGGGAGAAACAGGAAAGAAACCAATCAACAATTTTAAATAAATTAAAATTGTTTCGTGATCGGGTTCTATATTTCAAAAGAATAAACACGGGATTTTAAAAAGAATTCCAACATCCCTTACCTCGCAGCTGTCGTTGCCGAACGAGGGATCGTCGCGGAATCGCTCGTCGCGGAGGAAGGAGATCGTCGCGTCGTCGCGGTATCCGGCGTCGCGTCGCCAATCTCCGGATCAAGATCAAACGGATTTAATTAGTTTAAATCCGTTGATATTGAAATTAAAAAGGGAGAAGAAAAGATCCGATTCTCACCTTTGTTGCCGAACGAGGATCGGCCGCGGAAGAAAGACGTCGCCGAAGAACGTCGCGGGTAGATCTCGTCGACGTCGCAGATCTTGGTGTGCGTCGTCGAATTCCGGTCGCCGGCGTTCTTCGCGTTCTTCGCGTTCTTCGCGTTCTTCGCGTTCTTCGCGTTCTTCGCGGAGAGGGTGGAGGAACGAAGATTCTTTCAAATCCTTTCCAAGGATTTTTGGGTTGGTCTTATTTTATAAACATGCCAACACGAAACCGGTTAAGAAACGATCCATCAATTCGTTGAATTAATTCAACGAAAGAAACGACCCATTTAATTCACGAAGAAACAGTCCATTTAATTCACGAAATAAACCGCCCAATTAAATGGTCTGTTAAGAATTAAAGAAAACGCGTCGGTTGACTTTTCAGTTACTTTGACGGGTTTTCGCGGGTGCGTTACTTAGCGAATGAAACGGCGGGGCTCGTGCGGGCCCCACCGCACAAATATCCTACCAAGGGGGGTAGGATATTTCTGGATAGCATCCTATCCAGTTCAACTCAGTTCAAGCCGCCTTTAAGTGACTTCAAGTGGCTTCCAAGCAGCTTAAGTGAAATAAAATAAAGTTGTCGCACAAACTTTATTTTATTTCTGACTTAAAGCCGTAAAATTTAAAAACCACGTCTGAGCAAACGCAACTCCGGAAGAGGCGTTTCTAAGCAAATACCGGCGCTGCGATTTCATCGGTGCCCTCAGAATTTGATTCCGGGCACCGGTTCAAAAGATAGAAAAACCCGCTCGTCCGTTCACTGAACGTACCCGAGCCAAACTTCGGAAATTGATTCCGGGCACACCGGGCCTCGGAATCAGGTGCCGTCTGAAGCTGCGCTCTTGTAAAATTCCAAAGAAAATTAAGAAAACAATTTCCTTGAAATTTTCGGGTCTTTACAATAGAGACATGATCAATTTATTTTTAATCTTATATAATATTTTTATGACACTATGGTTCCCCAAATTTGGAAATATTCTCTCGATTCAATTGATGGGACATACATAATTGTTGGGAAAACATTCATCAAGGTATCATTGAAGCATTTTTGAGGTGATTGTGTTTCTTGACAAAGTGGACATCTATGTTGTGATTGTTGACAAAGAAAACCATGAAATACAAATTTGATGACAAAGAGGATTTCATGGTGGCATGTCGAGATCAAGGGATGTGGTTAATGATCAATGTTTGATTCAAGAACATCGACAAAGGAATGGATGATCTGGAGGCAATAAAAAAAGAGCAGACACAAGGTGATGCCGTTTTCCAGTGTTCACCAAATTTTTGGGTCTGAAAATCGACAAATGGAGAAAAGTGTTTTTGGAAAAGGGACTTGCGCGCCGTTGTCTTGAAGTATAGGAAACCCGCACGCCCTATATTTTTCAAGATCAGTACATCAAAATATGGAAAAGGGAAAAGTGGCGCCCATGTTTTAGGGTTGTTCGTGCAAGTGACTTGCGCGACAGAGACTTGTGCGCCGAAACTTACACGCTGAGGGGAGACTTTTTCACCGTCACGTAGGGTTTCCAAATGACTATAAATAGAGGTCAACCCCTCCTCATTTAACACAAGTTCAACACTTAGAGAAAATCAGAGCTCCCGTCATGTAAGTGTGGTGGTCGCGCAAGTGGTTTTGTGGTCGCGCAAGTAGAAGTTGTGTGCCAGTTGATTGATGTGCGGCCAGAGTGGTTTGGGTGAGAAAGTAAGGTCGAAACCTAAGTTTTGAGTTGAAGAAGGAGGTGTCTCATAAATGGTTTTGTGACACTTGCACGCCAAGTTTTGAAGAAGCGTGACATTTTGTGGTTGCGTGCCAATATTGGTTTGGGCGTAAAAGGGTGTGAGTCATGCAAGTTTGGAGTTGCAGAAGCTTCTCTCATCCAAGTGGTTGAGGTGGAATTGCGCGCCGAGACTTGCATTCCAGCTTGGAGAAGGGAACCAGGTATGGTTGAATCATGACAATGATTCAGGGCTACGTGGAAGCTTGAATATTTCCCGATATCTTCGGTGCAAAGTGAGATTCATCTATGGGTGAAAGTTGGACTTCAATAGAGCATCTACGTACAACAGAGGATGTTTTCATTAGTTATAATGAAGAGTCCTACAGGTCTATAAATTATGAGTGGATCCTTTCTAGATCAATGAGCAAAGGAAGAGGAAGAAGGTGATCCTCTCCACTGACAATGATCTAGAGAGAGAGAAATAGGGAGTGACCCTTGGGAAAACTGTGAGCTGACCCTAAACATTGTAAAGGTAGTGAGCCTGGGAATAAAAGTGATCTATCCCGAACTTTGTAAACAAAAGTGCACTTTTAGTGGATTTGGTACATTGGCACATCGTCAGTGTATGCTCCTTGGATGTATCCCAGTGAGGGTGGACCAAGTAAAAATCACTGTGTCATGTGCATGCTTTAGTTTCTGTTTATACTTTTCTATAAGAAAGAGAGAGAAGAGAGTCTTTATTAACAGTGAGACAAGATCAATAGGGGCATTTTTTATCTATCATACCCTGATTCACCCCCCCTATCAGGGTATTTAACCTAGTGGACCTAAAAATAATCTTTACCAAGCTCATGAAATGGGTTAACATAGGCTATTTACAAAACATTAAGGGTAGTGGTTTTGATGAAATCACTTGTCATTGTTTTTTTACCTCCCTTATATAAAATTTTAAATCTATGTATTGAGATTCATGGGAATATAAAAGGGTTTAATCATTATGTTGCAATACAAAACATCTTTAAAGAGAGTACTTGATACATTGGTCTTATGATGAATGCACTATTGCATTTGAATACAACCATAATCTTCTTAATAGATATTTTAAAGATTTGTCTTGGGATACAACTGTAAACTAAAAATTAGAGACAAAGACCCCAAATTGGGCTTTGAGATAGATCTATCCTAATGGATTTCTTTATATCTCTCTTTTTATACCCTTTTATTGTTATAGAAAACAAAGATGATTCAAGTTCACTTTAACCTAATCATTGGAGGTTTTAGAGTGGAATAAAAATTATTTAGGTACCATTATAAAGGTGGAATCGATTAATGTTAGTGTTATCTAGCCTGAAAAATATATATAAGGGGTTGATATAATATTGTATGATATTCTCCATGTCTTTCTTTATAAATAATATGACCACCTGACACTCCATAGGTCCAATATCTATATTATATACTTTATCAACAATTTATCAAGCTTTAAACTTCTTTGGGATTAGGATTTCCTCAATATTTACTTTTTCAATCTCCTATGTTAGATGGAGGAAATCAATAATTGAAATATGGGCTATAATGATGGATAATTATTTCAATATTTAATACTTATGAGACAAAGAGATACTCTTCCCAATATGAAGATGTTCCTTTGCATGAGTCTTGGGAATTAAGGAATATTGTACTAGTGGTATCCTTACTTGATTAGATCTTGAAGGAATATTTTTCAACTATGAATTTTGGTGATCATACCTTCCCATATTTTGACATTAACTAGGATGATTCTGATTTTATAATAATTCATTTAGTATGATTAGTCTTGAATGATCACTAGATTATTCAGAAGAAGTTTGGTCCTCCTATTTATCATGCTAGAATGCTTATCTCCTAGTCTCCGTAACATATATGGTTTCATCATGGATATGACCTGGGCATAAAAACCCATGTCCACCTCATCTTCTATGACCCCATCAATATTTAATACCTTCCATCCTCCTTGATAATGGGTGGGGAACTGCGGGTCATTTTTATCTTCTTCATTGAAGAAGGTATTTTTGAAGTTAATGATATTGATAGATTTGTATTGGTATTATTAATCTAGAAAGGATTCTATTTGATAGTTGATGTTGGTTGGGTAATTTTTGGGGTGTTTTACATCCTCCTAATGATAAATTCATGAAATATTGAATATTTTAAACTGGCTTAGGCATCAGTATCATTTCTAATTATTATGAATTATTATTGTTATGTCGATTTTTCCAGTTCATAGTAGGCCATCCCTTAGAAGAATGTGGCACTAAAAATCAAAATTAGTCATTATATAGAGAGTTTCGGTCTCAAATGGTTGAATTGGTTGTGTCCTAATGAAAACATGAGATCAGTTGACCATATTTCTTGTCCTCAAACTTCTATGTTACCTTTCTTGGGGTTTCTTTTCATTATATTTCCTCTTCTTTTGGGATGGAGGAAATGCAATCCACTTATGCTGGAGGCTTTCTCAATTTGACCAACCTAGAATATAACATATTATTGAGGATGTATTTGAAAAAGAAAATCACTCTTGTATGGTGTATCTCGACATTCGATGGAAGGGAAAATAATTTTGATGGTCAATAAGGCCTACTTTATTAGTATTTGTAGGTTCTAATAGCTTTAATAAAATTTTCTCTATATATGTAATGAAGTACCCAAGGAACTAATCATTTAAGAAAGAATAGAATTTATTATTTTGGTCCTATTATGGTGTGAAACTCTATTATTTTCATCTTTATTGGTAAGGATTTTATTGTTGTTATTAGTATTTTGGAGGAGGTACCATGTGATATTGTGTGGGTTTAGGTTTCAAATTCAGTTTCAGATCTGGCTCAAATATTACCATTATTGTTTCTAATTTTCCAGTCCTCTTTCCTTAGGTTTTTTTGTATTGGTTAAAAATTTATAATTAGTCCTCTGAATGAAATATTCCAACCTTTATGCCATCATGGTGATCTCATATAATCCTCTACATTTTTAAATTGGATTCAACAACATCTATAACTCATCATGCATACTATCCATTTAGAGCTCCAATAGATTCTCTTACTAGAGTTACAAGTTCAAGGAGTAGGTTAGAGTCTTCCATCTTTAAATGAAGTCCAATACCCTATCATTATCACAACAATTTCAATTTTATAGGTAAAGGACCATTTTATTTCTCATCATTGATATGATTTGGAAGAAAAAATATCAATAGAGTTATTCCCATTCAGTGACAGATCCAACCGGTAAGCTATAATACCAATAAAAACTAGTCCTTCTAGAGTTTTCACAAAACATAGGAGTTTTTTTACCTATTTTTTCTCAAGTGTTCCCATCATGGGTATACATTAAGATACAAATTGAGTGAGGTCATATTCAAGTTCCCTAGTTCTATTAGTGATTATAAATGATGGATTTATGAATTTGGGTAGAGGATTACTTTATTCCACCCAATTGGGATATTATTTCCTCTCTATTTGCATTAGTGTTTTATATCCTTACATATCCTCCATTAAAAATACTATGTATTTTATAGAGTTAATAATATTTAGTGCAATGGTTGGTGAGCTAGAAATCTAAGTGGAGGCATTGGGCATAGTCTAATGTGGTTGGATTCCTTTTGTTTGACACTGATGAATCATATAGTATGACCTAGGGTAGTTTATGTGATAGGGTTTTGGATTCTTCCCCAATATAGGGATCTCATGATTTCCTATATCTGTCAAGTCCAGATAAATAGGTCACCTAGATCATAGATTTGTTGAATAGATTGATTCTTATCTTATCATTGGAGTGGTTTCTCTATGTCGAATGAGATTTGTCGAAGGTGAAATGTGATTTTACTTTTGGATGTTTTACTAAATGGAAAAATTAACAATTATTAATTTATAATTAAGTCATTTTAACTCATTTATATCCACTTCAAATTGATAAACTATTTCCTTTATGGTAGGAGACTAAAATTATTCAGGTGACATGTGGGTTACGAACACAGTCTTTACTTTTACATTTGTTAAGGATCGACAAGGTGGAGGTAACTAAGCATTCAAAGGAGCACAAAAATTTAAGTTTTTCATTTGGTGAGGAGTACCCACACCTTCTTCTAGTGTTTCATTATAAACCATGATTTGGACAGAGAACCCATCATCCCACTCTTCTATGTTAGAATCATATTCTAGATCATTAGTTGGGCCAATATTGATGACATTAAATGATTCATAATGTTATTACAGAATCATTTAATTATCATAAGGGTAATTATATAGGTTTTAATATATAATTAGGAAAAAATAACAATTATCCTTGATATTCCCTTATTTGGAAATCCATTTCAAATTTTGGGACCTATAGAGGTTTTCCTTATACTTCTAATTCCCCATTGAACTTATTTTTGGAGGGTGATCCTGAGGGATTATATATAATTAATTTATAATCATTTACCCAAAGATATATATAGATAATGAAATGGGAGAAACTCCATAGTACTTTCTTGTGGTATTTATTCTAGTCTAGAGAAGACATTTTTTTAGGGGAGGATGAGGCAATGATATAAATTCCCTTATCTCTATAGGATGAGGATGACTTGGATATAGAACCATAAACTCTTGGATTCACCATTGATTTGATAATCCCCAGGGTGGTAGTGGTGGTAAGAATCCCCTAACCATATGGGAAAGGATTTTTCCTATATTTCTATCACAAGGGAAATTTATGCTTCCCTTCTAATTTTACAGGACTTAGTATAAGCAAGTTATGGATGCAATGAACTTCTCAATCATGATCTACCCACTATTAAAGGTATTACTTTAGTTTATGGTTTAATATTCCTTATACGGGAAGCCCATTAAATATTTTTTAGAGGCCGAATGCAGGAGTCTTCAGATGTCTTCTTCCCATTGGGTTTATATATTTTTTTGATTTAAAGATAATGGTACCCCATTGGATAGGATGGATAGTGTTTGAAGCACTTACTCTTAGAACCAATATCAAAGAAAGGAAATTACCTAGTGTGTTTCTCAATAGACTAATTACTGGGGAGTGGAATGAAATGAACCACTCCATGTTTTCCCCATCCTATGATATGTACATATGATAGAGTGTCAACAATCAATTAATAATACTCCTTAGGGAATTAAGACATGCAAATTGGAGGGCTCTGTGTTTCCTTTATAACATTACATGATATATAATTTAAATGAAAAATAAGTAGATATGTTGGAATAGATCTCCTATTTTCTTTATGTGGTTTGCATATTCTTCATAAGTTATAGGTTTCACCTTTAAATGATGATTGGTTATCCATAGATTCAGGTTAAGATTGTGTATACAACCCTCTATACAATTCTTTATAATTCCATACTGAGAATTATATATGGGCCAAAATATAAACAATATATTGTCTTCGACCTGTTATTTTCTAATAATCATGGAATTCTCTTCATCTTTGTTGAGAAATTCTTCTACCTAATCTATCGAGAGTGGTCATTTACTAGTTGCCTTATTGAGGGGAGTGGTATTAGTTGGAATATTTTCTTCTATATTAAAGTATGATTGATCCAAAGGTTACATGAATAATGAATATTTCATGAGAATATATTTCTATTGATAAAGGACATATCTTGTTAACGATATCATGTTTGGTGTAACTAGCCTCAATCACTCATGTACCTCTCAATACGAGGGATTTCTTGGAGTCGCTTCGATAAGGGGGGAACTTATTTCAAAAATGTGATACCGATACTTGGAGGACCTTCATAGTGAGAACCATCATGGATATTAATATCATAATGGATCATTTTCCATCTATAAGGAGATGCCTTGGGGAGGACCTTCAGGGCGGATAGTGTTTGATACATTAATTATAGGACTTTATTTTCATTTTATCTTTTGACCATGATGATGATTCTCATAGTTCTCACCATGAGATGAGTTACCATGTTCGATATTAATATTTCCATAGAGGGGACATTTGGGTGTACTTCTAGAGCTGCTGGCAACAATATTATGGGAGTACCTTCACAACTGTAACTGCTTCCTTCTTTTGATGAGAATTAAAAATATTATTGGGCCAATATTGAAAGACTCTTTAGGGACTCAAGAACACCATCATTGATCTTGGTATAAATATAGGCCTAATACTATATTTTTATCTACCCTTGATGAGAATTTCTCATGGATACTCTTCATTAGGTTTTTTAGGGTCATGTGTTGTGCGTAATGACCTTCACATATGAGTTCCTAGCTTAGAGACTTCCATGTGGTCATTGGAATATATTGATTAGATTTTATAAGGTTGGAAAGAATATGGGATTTCCATGAAGTGTCCACTAAAAAGGTTGATGATATCTATTTGGAAGAAGGATATAACCCCAATCCTATTTATCATTTTTCACCAGAACCCACCAAAAATCCTCCTGAATGTGAGCTAGAATATGTGACGGAACTTGAGTAGCTATTGATGTATATAGATAAACTTATTTTTGGTTGGGGGAGGAATATAATCTTCTCCTTTTCTAACCTCCAAGATATGTCGATGATGTCCTTCCACTATTGATACAAGAATATTATGATATTCTCACAAGGAATGGGTAGTGATATGATCCCATCCATTGATTGATCCTAGGATATAATGATGAGATTATTTTATAGGAATGATAATATAGGAATTTTCAATAATGGGAGTGGTGATATAATACCTCTTATATCCTATAGTTGATGTTGGGATACAATGACAAGATTCATGTGTGGGGGTGGGAACATGTGCCTTCCCCTAGATGCTATAGAGTTATATCATCTCGATTCTTCAGATATTTCTATTGTATACAAGAAAGCATTATGTGTGGGAGGGGTAATATCACCTTTCCCCCTACTGGATGTCAAGATGTGATGACCCAACTCCTCTTATGCAACAAGGATATACTAGAATACTTACTAGGTGAGATCATAAATATGGGTCATTTATTTAATTTCTTCCAAATCATGTTAGCGCAGTTCTTCAGTAAAAGAGGAAATGTGAGACCATTCACTATGTTTTGTGGCTCACTTCCTCTAGTGAGATTTCTTTGATTCTATTATCTAGGTGACCATAGTAGGGACCTGTTGGGTGGAATCCTCATTAGGTTTTAGAGGGATTAATGTCAAATGATATTGATAATAGTGGTTGTTGATAGGAATCATCCAAGGAAACTCTTGAAAAGAAGAGAGTTTTCATTCAACCTCGTGATTTGAATCCTTAATATAAAGGAGGTGTTTATTGATAAATTTTTTAAAGAGTCTCCCTAAGTAGTTCATGGTAAAAACAGGTTCCACCTACTTATTCACCACCTTTTGTGGAATATATGGATAGTGGTGCTCTATATCATGGATGGATTCATGCACAACCTCTAGTTTTAGTATAATACCATTTAAATGATACTTATGAACTATCATGATCCTTACATGCCTCTAGAAAAGATGTGTTGGTGATAATGCCTTATGATTACATGGCCCCCCTAGATTTACCAGTTGATGAGGCACATAACTGTTATTGAGGTGATGCCATCAGTTCAGATTAAAGGGAGTTCTGATTTATACTTGCAAACACAAAATATTTTGAAAAATAAAACCCATAAAATCATCATCACAAGTAAAAAAATTATGTTTGACTAATCATGTTCATAGTTAATGAATTCATATTCGGTTCACCATTATTTTTTGCATGAAACACACAAAAAAAATAGACAAATTTTTTGTTATATAAGGATAATCACAGTTAAACGATTTTTTTCGGGTTCATCGTTTTTGTTTCCAGGGAACACAAAAAAATGGCCCAATATTTGGTTGTGAAAGGATGATCATAGTTAAAGGATTAATATCGAGTTCACTATTTTTGTTTTATATAGTAAAATTCAAATAGATCCCACATCCATGATGGTTCAATGTGAATCTTCATTGAATACATGATTTCTAAAGGTAGGTGGTTATTGGGGTTTCTAACCAATGGAACTTATAAATGTGCATGGGTTGAGAGGGTGGGAGGTTAATCCCATCCCACATTTTGGAGTGGATTTTTACTTATTCTCGGGCTCTATTATAGATTTAAGTCATATTCATGATTCCTTCCCAAGTCCTCATGTGAGAGGGGTTACCCCTATTCTAGTAGATAGTTGTTAACATGTGTTGATGTGTACATTTATATGTATTATATGTTCTACATATTTATTCTATTCTAATAAGTGGAGCTTAATTTTAAGGTACTATGGTTTAAAAACCACAGAGCTGGGAACCATGGAATTTATCACCATCTAGGGAGACATTAAGTATATATGGTTTCAGGATCGAACCCATGAAAAGGGATTACTATATATCATTGTGAAAGAAATAAAAACCCATGTAGTTCAATTCCACTTAACAAGATTAATATTACCTTTTAAGGTTGTGTGATATAGACTAATACAAGTAGTTTAATGTCATACAATAGGGATAATTATGTAAAAGATGTCAAATAATGATTTGTGTGTGACTAAACCGTGAGCATCCTTTCTGGTTGACCTCAAAGGGAATATGAACCAATGATGTTTGGTTGTTTTTAAAAGGAATTTTTCCCTGTGAGGTTTTAGGTTTATTTAGATTTTAGGAATATGGCCCACTAATAGGAATGTGGATTTATAAGTAATATGGATTAATAAAGGATATATAGTGATACCTATAAGGAATATGTCCCTTAAGGTGGGAGATGGTTTCATCAGTAATATGAACCAATAAAGATAATTCCCACATAGGGTTGAGGAGATTGGGTTTTGTTAGGTCCACTAGGATAGATCCCCTACGGGGGGGGGGGGGGTGAATGAGGGTATGAAAAATTAAAACAACTGCCCCTTATGATCCTGTTTTGTTGTTAGACATAACTATACTCTCTATCTCCTCCCTGTTGCAGAGTATGAATGAATCTTAAAGCATGCACAGGAAACATAAATTTTACTTGGTTCACCCTCACTAGAATACATCTAAAGAGAATACACTAGAGATGTGATGATGTACCAAATCCATTATAAGCACACTACTGTTTACAAGTTGGAAGCAGACTCTCTGTCCCTCCTGGTTTACTACCATTATAAATTTCAAAGCTCACTGTACTCTCAACTGAAGCATGCTAAATGATTCTTCAGAATATCCACTAATAGTTTATAGACTTGTAGGACCCTTTATTATCTCAAATGAATTCATCCTCCTCTGTATGTAGATGCTCTATTGACATTACAATTTCATCCATTGATTAATGAAACTTCACCGTAGTATTAGTGGGAAACCTAAAATATTGTGTGCAACAATTACTTCTTCTTGTGCAAAACCTTATTAAATTGCATGAAAGATTCCACTTTGGTCATGAAACACCCCTTTTGCCCAAATTAAATCTTTCACACAACAAAAATCTTACGTGAAACTTTCTTAGATTTCATGCAAATCAAAATCATTCACGCAACTCCCTTTGCTTAACATTATTGCATGATCCATAGCTCGTATTTTATCTAAGTGTTGATCTATTTTGAATAAGGATGGTTAACTCTTATTTATAATCATTTCCGACCCCTTAGTAGAATATTCTACTTTTGTTGCGCAAGATCCTCTTCGAGCACGCAAAGCTCAATTTGACGTCGCATTGGGAGCACAAGTTTCTTTCTCGCAACCGCATCTTTTGAAAAAAATTCAAATATTTTGCATGCCGGATTCCTTTTCCATTTTTCAACATTCTGACCCCAAATCATGTCTTTCATGCAAGTTAAAGGCGCTATAGTGGGTGATTTCAAATGATGTTCAGTTTTGGGTTACTTAGGTGCAACAGAGTGGCTGGCAAAGGTCGTCTCTCAAAGGAGGAAGCAAATTAAAACAACTTCTTAATGTTATTATAAAAATAAAATAATAGAGAATAAAAACACTACATGAAAGGATGGAGGGGGGGAAGTTGTTATCATTTTTAAAACTAGAATAAGTTTGATGGAAGAAGATTGATTTTTTTATTTTTCAAATGAAGTTCGATTAAAAATATAGAACAATAAGATGTTTTTTAGACAATATTTAAAAGTAATAATCAATCTAACTATACCTATTCACTGAATTATTTATCATTATAATTTAAATTAACATTCACTTAATTATGATTCCTTAATTTTTTAAATCCCGAACCCCATGAGAATTAACTTTACCACAAAGATGAAATGAATTTAACCCTAGGCTAACTTCAGAACTTGCAATCGCAAAACCCTGCTTTGATTGATGTTATAAGGTTATCTTATGGTCAGTGGTAAATTAAGGCACATTTACATTCTGGATAATGAGTATGAATTGTGTTTATGGAATATATTTTAACTCTACAAACTTTTCCCATGTGGACTTGTATTACCGATTAAGTTAGCGCTCTCACAATTTAAACAAAACCTCGACCTCGCGGGTTTTTGTGTTAACTATTCAATTTCTTTCTTAGTTTCTTATAATTTAAGAACAAAATTCATGGGTAATATTATTCGAATTAAAATATCTCAATTATTAAAAATAATTAAATGAATAGGGTAGAAGATAGATCAATCACTAGAAAACTACTCTTCCATGGGTGGTGTGGTTATCGTGGAGACGTTTTGCATAAGCAAAGGATTTAAAGGGTAGAACCCAATATCTTATCCACTCTTGATTACAAACCAATTAGTAAGATTAAGAGAATAATAAATTTGAACTAAACAAAATAAAATATAAGAAATAAAATAAGAACAAATAATTTTATTACACAAATGAAAACATTACAACATGATTAAGTGAAGAGGGCTTTGATGAGGGGATCCTTGCTTCAAGAGATACCCCACATACAATGGTTGAATAATTTGGGTGAAACCAATTCTCATCTTCCTAAAATCTCCTAAATCACGCCCCAACCCCTAAAAATGAGAAAAACACTAATTTATATAGTGGAGGGGAGGCTCGGTTACAAGTGGTTTCAAGTGTGAATGGGGAAATTCATCCAAATAATTTTATCCAACATACACCACCCATTTGACCATCAAAACGCGTGAATCAGCTCTCCATCAAGACGGATGATTTTTGAGAAATTGAATCCTAGATCTCCTCTAAAAATGTGGGCCTAATCCAAGCACAGATGAAGAAGGTATGGCCCAAATATAGAACTCATGTCCATTCTAGAAAGTCCATCCCACCATTGACTCAATGGCCCATTTAATCCATCCAAATTCACTATTTAGCTCTAGTGTCCTGAATAAAAGTTGTTGAAAAATAATTTAGAAACACTGTTACAAAATCCTAAGTTCAAATAAACCATATTAAAATATTTATGTTAAAAATACTACTGTAAAGTTTAAAAGGGTAAAACTAGAATTTTCATCAAATTTTCAAATGAGTGATCGAATCCGAAATATTTAATAAATGAATATATTTATCACAATATGAGGAAATTATGTCATTTATTATCAATAAAATATTCAACAAAATAGTGTTTTATCAACTCCCCCACACTTACCCTTTTGAACTCCTAGGAAAAACCTCATATCAAGTAAACATCAATATCAAATCAAAACAAATTTTAAAACACATATCCTTCAGATCCAACAATTACACACCAAGAAACAAAAGATATCATGCCTCATAAAAAAAATTATTTCAATTTCCCCATTTATATCATTAAATATATTTCCACTTCATTTATCCTCCCATTCACAAAACACTTACCTCACTAGAATTTTCTCTTATCACACAAATATCAATTTTTATCAATGTATTTCTTATCCAAACTCATACAAGGGTCACCATAGGCTTGATAAATTCCAACATTTCCACCTGATGTGAGTTAAGGAAAAATGTTTATCATGAAGACCTTTCAGGGTTGTTCTGTGGATTTTGGTTGGTTGGATTTAGATGTGAAAAACTCTGAGGCTGAATGAGGAGGGCTTGACTCTTTTTGAAGAAGAATTTCATTAATCTAATTTTCACTTTCATATGGTCTTATCCTCAATAACCATAGAATCAATTAATGTTCATCATCATAAAAAATAAAGGAATGTTCACACCATTCAACATTTCAGCAGTAAACATTTCAATCTTCTCAAACATGATTTTCTTGAAAGCTCCAGATAGCCACATCTTTCTCCCTCTATTAGAAGCTGTAGAAAGGCACAAATTCAATTATCATGAAAGCTACAGAAAAGGCACAACATTCAATATAATTATTTTCTTCAGAAGAAAACACATCTCTTTAGAATTTAATTTTCCACCCAAATTATTACAGAATATGGTAGTACAATACAAGACAGCTTCCCCCACACTTAATTTCAACTAGATTATGCAATTTCACTTCAAGAGTTGGTTGGATAGGGAAAATAATCGTTTAATGTTGCTAAACTAACAGGATGTTCATGTATTCTAAGGTATAAAAGGATTAAATGTTTAATTTAGGACATTATAAAAAAATATTCTTCGAAATAGGGGCTTTAATACAACACAAATGCCTCAATCATTTAAACATAAGTACATTAAACCCTCATGTTTTGACTGGAATAAATCAAATTTTGGTTAAATCAAGCATGATTTGGTTCTCTCAAGAAGTGAGGTAAATGTAAATAATATGAAAATAATGGTTCAAGATCCTCACAGGAAACTGATTTCAAATATAAATACAGTGAGATGTGTCATGGGATTCAAATTTCAATGTACTTTTCATGAAATTACTAAAGATTTGAACTTGAAAGAAAGTTATTTTTAGCATTCATTTAAGTTTCGTTTCATGGGATAAATTGTTTCACTTATTTATATGAATTTAAAAATGTTAATGAGAATCATTTAATCTCAAAATTTTCAAAAATACAAAAAAAAATTGAAAAATAAACACACAAAATTTGAAAAACACCCATTTTTTTTGAAAATCATTGAAACAAATGAAAAAAATTGAAATTACTAAACTAAAAGGTTCCCTCCCCCACACTTAAAATATTGAATTGTCCTCAATGGGATCCTATTAGATTATATATGCACATGAAATGTATAATTTAAAATAGGACAAAGAATAAAAAAGTGAAAGGGTTAGGAATAACCCGATATGATCATGTGACGATAGGGTTATGCAGTGGGATGAAATCCACTACATCAGTAGGAAGTCCCTCAATGTATTTCTTAAAATATTTCCCATTGACTATAAAGATCCTTCCAGTTTCCTCTTTCATGATCTCAATTACACCTTAAGGAAAAACATTAGTCACAACATAAGGACCTAACCACCTGGAACGCAACTTACCAGGCATCAACTTCAGTCGTGAACTATAGAGAAAGAATTTCTCTCCAACTTGAAATTATATATTCTAGATCATTTTTTCATTATATTCTTTTTATTTTTCCTTGTAGATCCTTGAGTTCTCATATTAAGACAATCGAATCTCCTCAAGCTCTTGAATTTGCAGCTTCCTTTGGATTTCGGCTTGGGCCAAATCCATGTTGCATTTCTTTATAGCCCAATAAGCTTGATGCTCAACTACCACAAGGAGATGGCATACTTTCCCAAAAAATCTGAAATGGGGAAATAGCTATGGGAGTTTTTTATACTATCATATATGCCCATAGCATATCCTCCAAGGGCTTTCTCCAATCCTTTCTATTTGGCTGCACAATTTTATCCAAAATCTGTTTCAACTCACGTTTTGAAACCTTAGCCTGGCTATTTGTTTGGGGGTGGAATGGTGTTGATGTTTTATGTTTCAACCCATACTTCTTAAGGTGGGAAGCCAAATTTCGATTGCAGAAGTGTGTCCTTTGGTCACTGATGATGGCATTCAGTACTCCAAACCTTCAAAAAATATGCGCTTTGACAAAGTCCACAACAACATGAGAATCATCAATCCTGGTGGCCTTATCCTCCCTCCATTTTCTCACATAATAATTGGAAACCAAAATATATAAGAAACCAAATGAACTAGGAAAAAGAACCATAAAATCTATGCCCCATACAACAAAAATTTCACAGAATAGTATGGGTTGTTGGGGTATCTCATGTCTCCTAGAAATGTTTCTCGTGTGTTGGTAACGTGAGCATGACTTAAAAAACAAATGGGAATCATGGAATAAGCTAGGAAAATAAAATCCAGAGTCTAAAACTTTCATAGATATCTGTTGGGGTCCAAAGTGTCCACCATAATCAAGTGTCTGATAGAATTGCATAATAGACTCAAACTCATGATCAGGAACACACCTCTTAATAACATTTTCACTACACATACGCCATAAATAGGGATCGTCCCACACATAAAATCTAGACTCACTCTTTAACTTTTGGAATTGATGTTTCTTTAAGTTTATAAGGATTTCAGATGCAAAAAGGTAGTTCACTAAATCCGCATACCAAGGATGCATACTTTAGAAAGAATAAAGATGCTCATTGGGGAAAGTGTCCCGAAGTGGTACCTAGTCCAAGGTGTCATCCTCTAGTGTGTGAGTAAGCCTACTCATGTGGTCTACCACCAAGTTTTCTAACCCCTTATTTTACTTTATCTTAATATCAAATTCTTGAAGAAAGAGCATCCATCGGATTAACCTGGGATTTGTGTCTGGCTTTTTCAAGAGGTACCTCAGAGCTGTATGGTCAGAAAAAACAACTACTATAGATCCCAGTAAATATGAATGTAATTTATCTAAATAAATCTTGACAGCAAGAAAATCCTTTTTTTGTTTTTGTAGATTGATTTTGATGAATCCAGTGTCCTCGATGCATATACAGTCACATGTGAACGTCCCTCCACCCTCTGAGATAAGACAACTCCAATTGCGATGTTGGAGGCATCACACATAAGCTCAAAAGGAATCTCCCACCGTGGGGGCTGTATGATCAGTGGAGTGGTTAGACACTTCTTTAGCTCATCAAAGGAAGTCCTACAAGAATCATCAAACAGAAAATCAGAATTCTTTTGAAGTAATCGTGACATAGGAAGACAAATCTTACTAAAATATTTGATGGAGCGCTGATAAAATCCTGCATGCCCTAGGAAAGATCTAACATCATGCATACATGATGGATATGGTAAGAATTAAATAATATATACCTTAGATATATCAACCTCTATCCCTTGTTTTGACACTACATGCCCTAAGACAATTCCATGCTCTATCATGAAATGACACTTCTCAAAGTTCAATACCATATTGTTCTCAATACAATGATTCAACACCTTTCCCAAATTACTTAGCTATTCATCACATGAAAACCCACACACTGTAAAATCATCCATAAATACCTCCATGAAGGTCTTAATAAAATTAGAAAAAATACTCACCATGCATCTCTGGAAGGTACCTAGGGAATTACAAAGTCCAAATGGCATCCTTCTGTTGGAAAACATGTCAAAGGGATAGGTGAATGTAGTCTTCTCCTGATCCTCTAAAGATATCAGAACCTAAAAATATTGAGAAAATACATCCAAGAAACAATAGTGTGTCTTTCTAGCTAGTCTCTCAAGCATCAAATCAATAAATGGGAGGAGGAAATGGTCTTTGCGAGTGGACTGATTTAGTTTCCTATAATCAATACACACACGCCAACTATTTTGTATCCTCATTAGAACTAACTCCTCTTTATCATTTTTTACAACTATAACACCAATTTTCTTCGGCACAACCTGAATAGGACTCACCCACTGGGAATATGAAATGGGATAGATTATACCAACATTGAGAAAATTTTCAACCTCTTTTTTAACAACTTCCAGAAGGGTTGGATTGAGTCTCCTTTGTGGTTGCCTCACTAGTTTATCCTCATCCTCCAAAAGAATCATATTCATTAAAATGGAGGGGATAATAACTGATATGTCAGCCAATGTACACCCAATTACCCTGATGTTCTCCCTCAAAAGATTCAAAAGTTTTTCTTCAAGTTTAAAAGGGAGATTGTTAGCAATGATAATAGGTAATTTCTCACCACTTAAAAAGTATGAGTATTTGAGATTTGGTGTCAATGGATTGAGTTCCAATGTAGGGGTGGTGTATCGATGGATACATAGAAGGAA
Source organism: Viscum album (assembly GCA_963277665.1). NCBI lineage: Eukaryota > Viridiplantae > Streptophyta > Magnoliopsida > Santalales > Viscaceae > Viscum > Viscum album. Next base: position 226,711,321 of record OY728123.1, on the reverse strand, counting down.
CTGAAATATGTGCACAAATAGAATCAGTATTAGAATATGCATCATCAAAATTAGAGAATAGAGCATCAAATCCATCAGCATACACAACAACCATGTAATAATTAGAGTTCACATGATCAAAATCTGAATATGATTCCATTTCAAAATCAAATCTAAGAGTGTCTTGTGCATTAGAAATAGGTCTAGAATTACACTTAGACATAAAATTATAACCAATACTCATAATCTCCCTAAGCATAGGATAATCAAATTCCATGGAGTTTTTATTTGGTGGTTCAAAATGGTAGATAACAAATGAAAAATGATCCTCTGAGGGGTAATTCATGAAATATATAACATTAAGTATCACAACTTCATCCCCAAATTCCATGGAATGTGTACCCTAATTAACATTTATGATTGTTTTTTTAGTTTTGAGGAAGGGTCTACCTAAGATAATGGGGGCATGAGAACTTACCCGATCATCCTCCATGTTAAGCATGTAGAAATATGTTGGAAAGATCATGTCTATTACCCAAACAAGTACATCCTCAAGAACTCCCGCTGGATATTCCATAACTTTATTCACCAACTACACCACTACTCTCGTGGGATTCAACTCACTAACCTATACAGAATAGAATACATAGTGAGGCATCATATTTGTGGAAGCTCCCAAATCACAAATTGCATCAGAAAAGTGCAACTCCCCTATAGTGCATGGGATAGTGAATGTCCTTGGATCCTTGCACTTTGTCAGCATTTCTAGAGTTGGTGTAATGAGTGCTGAAACATTCTTTCCAAAATTGATCCTCTTATTTCCCTTGATCCTTCTTTGATTGGTACAAAGTTCTTTTAACAATTTAACATACCTTATGATTTTCTTGATGGCTTCAAGTAGAGGAATGTAGATCTCTACACGATTGAATGTATCCAAAAATTCTTTTTCATTACCTCTTTATCCATCTTCTTGGTTTGTAAAACTCTATTTGGAAATAGAAGGGGTTTAATAGGAACATCATCAATCGTTTTCTTACCTTTATCTTTCTCCTTGGATTTCTCATCAGTTGGTATGGAATGTATCTTCTTCATATTTGAGGTGAATCCTGGTGGAACGATAGGTGAATATGTATCAGTTTTTTGCTTCCCACTTTTCAATGTGATGGCGCTGACATTCCCCTTGGGATTTGGAGTAGGTTGGGATGGTAGATTTCTAGAATTCTTATTTACCAGTTCATGGTGGGTAGTGGAAATATGGATTATTTGAGTATTCAACCCCCTCAGCTCTGAACCTTGACTCTTTAGCTCATGATATTGATTAAGAAAAATTTGTTTCAAAAGGTCATCAGTGTTATAATCTACCTTGGATGGGGGATTACCTTGTTGTTGGCTTGTTGATGTTTGGGTTTCAAATCTCCTTTTGGGTTCTTGGGAACCCTGCTGGTAAGGTGAATGTTGCTAGAAGTTTTGTTGAAAAGGGATCCTTTGTTGTTTTCTAGAGCCATACCTCATGTTCGATTGATCATTCCACCCTTGGTTGTATGTTGAGGAAAATGAATCAAACTTCTTTTGGGGGTATGTCTATTGTTCCTGCTGATATGGTCTCCCTGGGAATACTGTTGCACAATCTTCTATCTATTGTAGTTGTGGGAAACATTCAGTTGGGTGGCTTGTCTTAATAAAAATGACACAAGTCCTTTAAGGAGGGGGTTGGGATGTCTTTTGAGCCAAAGAAATATGTCTCACCATAGTTGTCAATTATTCCAACTTGATATCAATCAAATGAATTTCAATAGAAGAAGGACTTACCTGATGTACTCCCTTGACACATGGTGTACCTCAATCGCCAAATTTTTGTGAGTTTTGGGCCATCTTGTCGATCAACGCATGTGAATCTACTGGTGTCTTGTCCAAAAATGCTCCTCTAGCTACAGAATCCACCATGATTCTCTCCATAGGTGTGAGTCCTTCGTAGAAGTATAGGATGAGGAGTTGCTCATTGATTTGGTGATGTGGACATCTTGCACATAAATTCTTAAATTGATCCCAATACTCATACATTGAATCCCATTGGGCTTGATTTATACCATAGACCTCCTTACAAATGGAAGTGGTCCTTGATGCTGGAAACAATCTCTGCAAGAATAGATGTTTCAAATCGTTCCAACAAGTTACATCTTCGGGTTGTAAATAATACATCCAATATTTTGCATCTCCATCAAGTGAAAATGAGAATACTCTTAGTTTGATTTGATCTTTAGAAAAATTTCATGGTTTGAAGGTTTATAAAACCACATTAAATTCTGTAAAGTGTTTATTTGGATCCTCACCAGATAATCCATCAAATTTTGGAATAAGGTTAATTAATCCAGATTTTAGTTCAAAGTCTGATTCGAGATTTGGGTATGTAATACAATTTGGATGATAATTAATATCAGGTGCATACAATTCTCAAATGGTTATATTAAGTTTATTTAGATTATTTTCAGCCATTGGTTCTTTTTTTATGTTTGAATTTGAATTGCTTCCAATTTCAATGATCTTGGAGTGGAGTAATTCTCCTACTGGTTTCATGTTGAAACTTCCCATAGACTGAGAATGTCTGATTCGAGCCCTAAGGTTGCGTTCAATCTTAGGGTCACGATCAAAGAGATATTCAGGATTAGTTCATGTCACAAATCAAGTAAAAATGAAAATAAGAAAAGTGGACCATAGTAAAATAAAAATGAGAAGTTTTAGTTGATGATCCAAAGAAAAGTAAAATAAAATAAAATAATAAGTAGAAAAAAATCATATTGGGTAAAGAAGGAAGAAAAAAAGAAGAGAATAAAATGTAAAATAAAATAAATACGTCTAATTAGTAGAAATAATTACTTGCCTCCCCGGAAACAATGCCAATTTGAAAGGAGTTGTCGTGGGCTCTTTCAAATGATGTTCAATTATGGGTTACTTAGGAGCAGTAGAGTGGCTGACCAAGGTCGTCTCTCAAAGGAGGAAGAAAATTAAAAACAATTCTCAAAGGTATTCTAAGAATAAAATAAAATAGAATAAAACAGTACTTTAAAGGATGGGGGGGGGGTTGTTATTGTTTATAAAAATAGAAGTAGTTTTCTAGAAGAAGATTGAATTTTTTTGTTTTTATTTTTGAAATGAAGTTCGATTAAAAATACACAACAATAAGATGTTTTTTAGACAATATTTAAAAGGCATAATCGATATAACTCTACCACTTAACTCAATTATTTATCATTATCATTTAAATTAACATTCACTTAATTATGATCCATTAATTTTTTAAATCTTGAACCCCATGAGAACTATCTTTACCACAAAGATGAAGTGAATTTAACCCTAGGCTAACTTCAGAACATGCAATCGCAGCACCCTGCTTGGATTGATGTTATAAGGTTATCTTATGGTCAGTGATAAATTAAGGCACATTTCTATTTTGGATAATGATGATGAATTGTTTTTAGGGAATATATTTTAACTCTACAAACTTATCCCGTGTGGACTCGTATTACCGATTAAGTTAGCTCTCTCACAATGTAAACAAAACGCCGACCTCACGTGTTTTTGTGTTAATTGTTCAATTAAATTCTTAGTTTCTTATAATTTAAGAAAAAAATTCATGGATTATATTATGTGAATTAAAATAGCTCAATTATTCAAAATAATTAATTGAATAGGGTAGAAGATAGATCGATCACTAGAAAACTACTCTTCCATGGGCAGTGTGGTCATCGTGGAGACGTTTTCCATGAGCAAAGGATTGAAAGGGTAGAACCCAATCTAGTCTCCACTATTGATTCCAACCCAATTAGGAAGATTAATAGAATATGAAATTTGAACAAAACAGAGGAAAATATAAGAAATAAAAGAATAACAATGAATCTTATTACACAAATGAAAACATTACAACATGATGAAGAGAATAAGGCTTTGATGAGGGGATCCTTGCTTCAAGAGCTACCCCTCTTACAGTGGTTTTAGAATTTGGGTGAAACCAATTATACTATGCATACTATCTCCTAATTCACTTCTGAAACCCTCCAAATGAGAAAAACACTAATTTATAGAGTGGAGGGGAGGCTAGGTTACAAGTGGTTTCAAGTGCAAATGGGGAAATTCGGCCAAATATTTTAATCCAATTTTCACTGCCCATTTGACCATCAAAACGTCTGAATCATCTCTCGTTCCATGAGGATTATTTGTTAGAAATTTAATTCTAGAACTCCTCTCAAAATTTGGGCATAATATAAGTTTGGAAGAAGAATTTAAGACCCAAATACCGAACCCATATCCATTCTGGTTAGTCCAGCCCACTATTGACTTAATGGACCATTTAATCCATTCAAATGCACTCTTTAGCTCTAGTTTACTGAATAAAAGTTGTATAAAATTAATTTAGTAACATTGTTACAAAATTTTATGTTCAAATAAGTCATATTAAAATATTTATGTGTGAAATACTACAGTTCATTTTAAAAGGGTAAAACATGAATTTTCATCAAATTTTCAAATGAGTGATCTAGTCCCAAATATTTCATAAATGAGTATATTTAACACAATGTGAGAAAATCATGTCATTTATTATCAATAAAATATTCAAAAAAATTGTGTTTTATTAGCACGTTTCCAATCCACCTTAGATCTTGTGCACAACTTCCTTTACCCAAAACATGATTCCCCATTTTTCGATTTTGAGGCCCAAAAATTTGGCAAACACTGGAAAACAACACTATCTTGTATATGTTCCTTTTGTACCACCTCCAGATCATCCATTCAATTATCATGGTTATTTTTCAACATAAGTTTTCAACAATATCTCTAGAACTAGACAACTCGCCTTGGAAACTCCCTTTGTAAACAAACAAATCAGCTTTTTCAACAAACACAAACACCTAAAAAATGGTTCAATGATGCCTTGAGGGATTTTTTCCCAACAATACCCACCGTTGGGTTTGTTGACAACTCCTATCATAAATTGACACTGTGTTAAAGCTCCTTCCATCTTTGGCCACCATTCTCCTCTTGAGATTCTGATAGCAATCAAGGATTTACTCAAAAAATACTCTAATCCCACATAAGAAATGCTCAGTGTGAGAAACAAGAGTATAATGAAATATTAATCAATGAATCACTTCATTCCTAACACCAATTTTTGTTACCAAACTAATACCAACTACTGATTATTGGAAACTTTTTGACACTAATCCAACACCACTCTTATTTTTTTATCATGATTTTAAGTTTATGTGATATCTGTTTCTTTGATCAACCACTTCTAGCGTTGTCAAATTTAAAAACTCTCCCCTATCTCATTTCTCTTACCCTATGTCTCTACTCCATTTTTAAACTTCTCCATGTGTCTTTGAATAATAAATTTTCTCCCTTCCTAAGCCATAGTTTCTCCCCCATTAAGAGTCAATATTTCTACCCCTTTTTCAACAAACCCAAAGGTTAGTCATTTGTGGTATGTAACATTGGAAAGAACATAGATTAACACATTAGAGAAAAAAACACCATACATTTGGGAGAGGGATAGGTCCCACAACCACACCTTTTCATGTGCGGGGAGTCGAATGAACTCCCAGAGCTAGTCGATGCCTCTCAAAAGCTTCCTTGGGTAAGGAATTTTTCAAAATGTCTACAACCTATATCTCTGTAGGCACATAGTCCAACTTCATGATTCCCTTCTCAACCTTCTACTTGATAAAATGATACTTTATCTCAATATTATTCATCCTTTAGTGATGGATGATATTTTTTATGTTATTTATATCACTTGAATTATCGCACTGGATTATGGTCAGAGACTTCACTTCAATTCCCATATCATCATGATGTTGCTTCATACACAATCACTGCATGCATTCTTGAGTGGCCGCAATATACTCATCCTATGAGGTGCTCAATGAAATACAATCTTACTTCTTGATTATCCAAGAAATACACAATCTTAAAATATAGAAAGAACCCCCATATGGTGATTTTCTATAATTCTCTGAACCGGCCCAATCTGCATCTGTATATCCTAAAATCTCTAGCTGAGATTTATCATTATAAATCAAACCAAAATCCACAGTGCCCTTAATGTACCGAATTATTCTTTTCACTGAAACCATGTGACTTCCTTGGGATGGATTTGATATCATGTTATTTGGCATGTGGCGAAAACAATATCCGATCTTGTCATTTTCAGGTACATTGAACTTCAAATAACATGCCTATATTATGTTACATTAACTGCATTTACATCATCATCTTTGGATAATTTCATCCGGGTGGCAACCAGAGTCTTCATCTCCTTATAATTTTCCTTTCCAAATCTTCCCATAACTTCCATGAAATATTCGTATTGAGAAATAAAAGTTCCATTCCTTCCTTCTATCACCTGTAAACCAAGGAAAAATTTCATCTCTTCAATCATTGGCATTTAAAACTCACTATTCCTAAATTTGGAAAACTATCTTCATTGAGATTCATCTGATCTTCCAAATATTATGTAATCAACATAAACCATCAACATCATTCTTTGATTACTGTAATTGTTGAAATAGATATTGTAATTAACTCCACCATGTTGAAATCCATGTTGCTTCAAATATTGATCAAGCCTTGAGTACCACGTTATGGGTGCCTGTTTCAACCCATATAACACCTTCTTTAGCTGACAAACATCGTTCTAATCCTCATGAATGAGAAAAACATATGTCTTCTCGATATAAACTTATTCCTTTAGAACCCCATTAAATTATGAAGATTTGACATAAGTCTGGACCACTTTGAACTTGCATCGCATTGAAATGGATAGGAATAATCTGATTGTCTCCATCCTGGAAACTAGTGAAAATGTTTCATCAATATCTATTTCCTCTATCTGAGAGCATCCTTTTCAAACTATTCGTTCTTTGTTTCTAATCACCATAACGTCTTCATTAATATTTTTTTGATAGACCCATTTAGTCCTATTGAAATTCTTATCTGCTGGCCTTGAAACAATCTCCCATGCCTGATTCTTCTTAATCAAATCTAGCTCTTCATTCATAGTCTGAAGCTAGTTTTCATCTTCAGCTGCATCAGAAAATTATTTCATCTCTACCTGAGATAGGAAATATGTCTATTGTAGTGATTTCATTCTTCTTGTCTGAATTAGACCTTACTGATCACCAATGATATTCTGTCTCTCAATTTCATCTTGACTCCTTGGCTTCTCTGTAGATACATATTTTACTTTCTCATTCTCATCATTAGTATCTTCTTTTGAATCATCACCAACCACTCCTACCCCCCTATGTTACTTTCCTACTCATCAATTTCATTAGGAAATTTTTCACCGTGTTTTTTAATTCTCTCTTCATTCTACACTACAGTGACATCATTTCCCTCAACTAATTTTCCCAACCATTTGTAAAAGCATTTGTATGATTTTATTTTTCCTGAGTATCCAAGGAATATCCCCTCATCCCCACGTGACTCATATTTCCTATTTTTTTCCTTGTTGATAATGAAGCACTTACTTCCAAAGATTCAAAAGTATTTCACTATTGGATTCTTTCCATACCATATCTTCTATGGAGTCTTTCCATCCTTCAGAAACAACAGAGCTCTGTTAGAAATGTAGTACGATGTCAACACTGCTTCATTCTAGAACATCTATGGTAGTTCTTTTTTTCTATAAGCATCATTCTGGCCATGTAGTTGATGATCTGATTTATTCTTTCAACCACTCCATTATGTTGGGGAGTTCTTACTGAGGAAACTTGATTCCTTATCCTGTGTTTCTTGATATAGTCTTCCACCTGACTATTTGTGAATTCCATACCATTGTCAGTATGAAACTTCATAATTTTCTGTCCAAGCATCTTTTTTCACTCCCTCTGGTACTGTTTTAAGAATCTGAACACATAAAACTAATTTGAAATTAAAAAAAATACTCATTCCATTATTCTATAGTCACCAATGAAAAAAATATAGTATCTCTTTCCTTTAATTTCTCTTGGTGTTATAGGCCCACAAACATAAACATGAACCAATTCGAGAACTCTTGTAGACTTATTTTCCTTGGTCTTATATGTATTTCTAATGATCTTCCCTTATTGTCATGCATCACACATGTGATAATGATCCGGTGATAGTTTGGGGAGGTCTCTATATGTATCACACTTTACCAAATCTTCCAGGGATGGCTGACATAGTTGACCAAATCATTTATGACAACACTTATTTTCTTCCTCTCTGGATAAAAAGCACATATCTTCTTCTCTACTTACTAGGTAGAGATTCCACTTTGTACCTTTACCTTATAGAATCACTATAAGGACTCTTTACTTGACAACACGCGTCTTCTTGGTAAACCGTACAGAATTCCCTGAGTCACACAGTTGACTGACACTGGGAAAACTATGACTAAGACCTTTTACAACCAAGACATCAGTGGGTCTTATTTCCTCACCCCCAAACCTAGCCCTTCCCAATCCAATTATATTCAAGAATTCATCATTCCCAAACATGAAAAATATTTCGTTGTCATATTTTATTCCTATAACTTGATCCTTGTTTCCTGTCATGTGAGACGTACAACCACTATCAAGAATCCACACACCAGAACGGTCTAATTCTCTAAGGGAAATTTCAGTAACTAATGCCTTCTCTTATCTCTTATTCGTGGTCCATATTTTTTTATTCACACTCAGTATATATTGAGACTTTTGATCTTTCTCTGATTATGATGGACCGACTTCATCTTGAATAGCTACAAATCTATTTTTCATTTTCAATTCACCTGTTGGTTCATTGATCGACTGCTTGCAAAAATTTTGATTCTGCTGTGGCACAATCCTCTATATGGTATATGTACAGTATCTATCCCTGTTCCCAAATAATCTTCACCAATAATAGTTTCCTTAAAAATACGTTCTAGAGAACCATTCTCTGTTTGGATGCCACCTCTATTCTTGTTCTCTTTGGTATCTTCTGGCTACAGAACACACATTTTTTGAGTGTCCCATATTTCCACAATAATAACACCTGATAAAAGCAACATTCATGTGTGTCACTTTTCTACTTCCAGTAGTTCCTTCAGTACCATGAATTTTCTAATTCTTCTTTGTACCCACATCAATTTTCATTCTTGGAATGGGTGCCTGCGGTCTAACTTCAACCCTGACTGCTTTTTGTTTCTAATCCATCCCAAATCAGCCTTAATATTTGATCTCGATTTCAGATTTTTTCCTTCTGAACTACTAGGCTCATATTTCAGATTTTTTAGTATTCTGAAAGATCTGATTTATCGATAATGTGTTGGGAATCAAAAGTTTTTATTGGTCCTTAAATTTTTGTCAAATACTGACAACTTCTCCTTCATGTTCATTGATACAATTGATCTTATCTTTTATTGTGTTATAAAAGCCATAGATATCCCTTTTCTATTATTCAATCTTGATTTTATACTCACTATATGATTCTAAATACTCTGGTGTTGATGACTTGAGTTTCTCAATTTCTTCCATAAACTCAGACTTCTTTTCTTCCTACTTCTGCATATAGAGTTTGAAGTTACGAAATACTTTGTTGGCTTTCTTTATTTTGTCTCTCCAAACATATATCTCTCATAGAGAATCCCCTAACTCATCTTGCATATAAAATATTCCTTTAACTTATTCTTCTCCATCAATGCCAGTTTATTCCCTTTTTAGAGTATTACCAACAACTTCAACTATAGAATTTTATCCACGATCTTTGCAATTCACTATCTCTTCAACCTCCTCAACCTCAGACTCGTCTGAACTGTCACATTATTTTGAAAGGAGATTCTTCTTCATAAAGAAATTTATTTTGAATTGTTTATTTCCTTTCACATAGGCTGGAGACTTCTTCTTCAGAATCTAAACTTCATCCTCATCATCTTCTTGAAACTTCTTGGGGAACCTTGCTGCAAGATGTCTAATCATTCCACATAGAAAACATGTGAGTGGAAGTTTCCATTCAAACTATTTTTTCCTCTTTAAAGATTCGAGGAAAGGAATGACATCACCTCATCTGTCTCTTCTTCTTCCTGAGAATCTTCAATAGAGTGTTTCTTCATGGATTTTAATGCCACCTATTTGGATTTATCCTTTTCCACAACCTCATTATCATTGTTCCTAATTTCATATGCAACCAATATACTATGAAAATTGTCTAGTGTCAGCTTCTTTAGATCTTTATCTTCCAGTACTGAAACTTTCAGATTGAACTGAGGTGAATGTTTCTTCAAGATGCACTTTACAATATTTATTTCTTCAATGAATTCTCCAAGAACTTACATACCTTCCACAACAATATTTACCTTATCAAATAATGCATCTATAGACTAATTCGGGTTCATTATCAGATCTTCATACTTGTTCCATAGCACTTGCAACTTTTCTTCTCTAACCTTTAAATATACTTCATATATGTTCAAAACAATTTCCCACATGGCATGCGATGTTTTTCATAAAATCACCTTCATATAGATAACATTGGATAGAGATCCCCCTAAATCATTGGTTCCCTTGACATAAACATCCAATTATCCTCGCTCAGCTTCTGATAATGCACCACTATTAATATCGGCTATTATACCAAGCATTGCTTCTGTAAACACATCCATTCCCAATGATCAGAATTAGTGTTGCATTTGATTCTTCCATAGATTAAAATTGTTCCTATAAAATATAGGAATCCCTTTATGATTGGTGACCTCCATTTGAGAGAGAAACATTGATATCAACCTTTCCCTCTGATACCAACTATTAGGTCCGCTAGTCTAGATACCCTACGAGGGGGGGGGGGGGGGGGTGAATCGAGGTATGAGAAATAAAAACAACTACCACTTATGATCTTGTTTTGTTGTTAAACAAAACTATAATCTCTATCTCCTTCCTATTTTAGAGTATGAATGAATTTTTAAACATTCACATGCCAAAAAAGTTTTAATTGGTTCACCCTCTCTTGGCTATGTATAAGGAGGATACACCAGCGATGTGGCGATGTACCAAATACACTATAAGAGAACTTCTATTTATATGTTAGAAGAAAACTCACTGTCTATCCTAGTTTACAACCATTCACAATTTGAAATATCACTGCTCTCTCGACTTAAGTGTGCTTACTGCTTCTTCAGAAGATCCACTCACAGTTTATAGACTTGCAGGTCCCTTCATTATCTCAAATAAATACATCCTCCTCTGTATGTAGATACTCTATTGAGGTTAAAATTTCATCCACAGATGAATGCAAATTCACTAAAGTATTACTGGGAAACCTCAAATCTTTCATGTAACACTTACTACGTCTTGCATGCGACTTTATTACCTTGCACAAAGGATTCCACTTTTTTTGTTAAAAACCCCTTGTGCGCAACTTCAATCTTTCACAAAACACAAGTATTACATGCTACTTTCTTAGCTTGTGCGCAACTCAAAATATTTCATGAAACTCCCTTTGAATAAAATTATTACGTGGTCAAGAGCTCATATTTTCTCTAAGTGTTGTGCTATTTCGAATGAGGAGGGTCACCTCTTATTTATAAGCATTGCTGATTCCTGCGTGGAATATTTGACTTTTTTCATGCAAGATCCTATTCTAGCACACAAACCTTAATTTGATGTCGCATTGGGTGCACAAGCTTCTTTCACGTAACCTCATCATTTGTGAACATTTTCAAATCTTTCACGCGCCAGATACCTTTTCCATTTTTCAACATTCTGACATTGCAAGTTTCCAAACCACCTTAAATCTTGTGTGAAATTTCCTTTGACAAAAACTTGATTCCCCATTTTGTTTTCATGGTTATTTCTAAACATAAGTTGTCTATAATATCTATGGAACTAGACAACTCACCATGGAAGATCTATTTTTCAACAAACAAATCAGTTTTTTCGACAAACACAAAAGCCTAAAAAATTGTTCAATGATGCCTTGAGGGATTTTTCCCAATAGGTTTGAACCTATGTGAGGTTTCCTACATATCATACTTGATAGTAATCGAATACCATATAGTATGAGGAGAATAGTGTAATGTGACATGATCATATTTTGTAGTTAAGAATCATTAGGTAAGGATGTTGTTATGATGTTTTACATCGTGCTACTTGGACATTGACTATACAGTTTAACATAATGTTGCAAGGAAATATTCATTTTGAAGGGTTAGACAATATAGGATTGATTAGGGCTTATGCATATGAGGCTTACTTAGAATTCCAAACCCAATAAGTTTGTTAGGTGAAGGAACATAGTGATGGAGAATACACATAGTAGTAATCCCATCATCCCATCCTCCAACCTATTGATAGGTGGAGAGATGAAGATGGCCCACTCCCGGTCAGGGGACTAGAAGGGTAGATATTGTTCTTACTCCATATTTGGATACCACCCTTTCTTAATGGAATTGGGCATCCACCAAGCACTTAGGAAAATGAGACTTAAGCCGAGTTTGGCTAGATTATATTTCATTGCATGTGGATGGTCTCACCAATTTCCCTATGATGGGGCCCCTCATTATCACGAGAATTCATGATTATAAATTCCCTAAGCACATTAATAGTTAGGGAGGAAAATAAGGGGCACCTTTATCAAGGTAATTAATGATCAAATGGGGGAACTCTGGTATTCTTGGTAGGATGATCATGCATGTATTTTGGTTTTGGAAGAGGTAACTATTCTTCTATTTCAAATTTTTGATCACGGTGATAGAAATACATAAGGACCATTTGGATGCTTCATGAAGGGGATACAATTAATACAAATTATATACAAAACAAGATCATTGTAAATAGGCTAATAAGTACCCTAAAGACCCTCCATTGCACATAGGAGGTCTACTACATGGAACAGAGGGGCATTGTAAAGGATCCCCTTTGTGTATGTACCCCCCCATTTTTCTATTTTGAGAAGGATGGGTATTTATAGGTAGTATTTGAAAAAACGCTTTTTCTAAAATAGGGATACATGTTGTGCTTCATGAAAGTGCTTTATGATGGACATAGAGATTCAAAAATCACTACATATTGTACATAAAATCCCCCCATAGAGCTAAAAATGTATAAAATGATTCATATGAGGACCAAAATTAAGGGATCCTACAAACAAATGTGAATTTACAATCCTATATAAATCCATTCCTTCATATAAACTAAATTTATTTTTAGGATTATTAGATCTTAATGGATGGATAATTTCTTGGTGAAAGAATATTTTATTCATGGAAGAAGGGTTGTTGTGTGAAACATTTAAGTTTCTTCACGATATATCCTAGGTGATATGTGGACGTATTTACATTGCTAAATTTTACCTATACTTTCATCATATTGATCTTATTCATGTTTATTTAATTTCTTACTAACAATTTATTAAAAATTTTACAACGTTTTAGGCCAAACAACCATGGAAATAAAGATTTAAGTGGTTCAATAATTATCCCCTTTCCCATGGAGAGGGAAAAAATCAATATATTATGGATAAAATTACAGGGAACACATAGTGAGTATAAAAAACCTAGCTTGAGATAAGCTTATAAAGCATTATTTTGCTACAACAGCCCATGTTATGGACTGGTGTACAGTACAATCCACAATCTTTGGTCCAAAATTCAATTGATGGATCAAACTTCACCGTTATAAAAAAAACATATATTTCACTTTTTTTATTCATCCATTGGTGTTTATATCGGGCTGCAACAATTAAGAGGTGTGTCTGAGGTTTTATGGTGGCATGAACCTAGTGTTATATGGGTACTTAAGAAATTTCCATTATAGATTAGTATCAGAGCCTAGGCTATGGGATTGGTGGTATGAGTCTTTAGAGTATCCAAGAGATAGGTTCATTGTGGCTCAAGAAGTAACTTATAAATATGCCTAGAAAACATAATTATGGAATAAGATTGAAAAAATATGGGTAGTTCAATATTTATTCCTATTCTCTTTATGATTAATTCCTTTTACTAGAGACATATGCATTATGATAGGCATTTTAGATAGGTATAGGTGGGAAAACATGACATGATTGGTGTTTTTCTATTTGTATTTATATTTTTTTTGGAATCAATTGATGAATCATATTAATTGAAACATTAACAAAAAATAAATATGGATTTACTATATATTTTTTGTTGATGACAAGTCTATCATAGATCACTAAATGATTCCTTTGATCGATAGTTTTCTAGTATAAAAAAATTTCTAGTATTATTTATATTATACTTATAGTATGTTTTTACTTGTTATATTGATAATTTTATCCTATAATATTTTTTTAGGTGTATAAAAAGTTTTTTCAAAAAAATAAATAAATGGAAATAAAATTAAGGGAGAGAGGAATTAGGTTGGACATTACCTTAAAAATGTATTTTAAAATGTTGATTTTATCCTTGATGAGTGGTTTTAATATTCTTATATACTTTATTCACTATTAAAAATAGGTAATTATCATCATTTTATCTTATTTTAAAAAATAAATAATATTTATTAATTTTGAAATATATTTTTTAAAACATAGCTATGTTTTATAATTTTATAGTTTAATGAACCACATCATTACAGAATGAGAAAATTAAAATGAATTTAAACCATTTATTCCCAGGTCATTTTGGGGGGAAAATTTGTAATTTATCCTATGATATGATATAAAATACTTTTTATAATCCCTTTTTTGGTTTCAAAAAAATGGTTTTTACCCTAGGACAAGAGATTGGTGGAAACATGAGTTATTTAATTTTTCATGGAATATTAATATTTAATTAATTAAATATTAATTTATTCATGCTTGTTCGTTCGATGATATCTTTTCAAAAAATAATATTACTCATATTTAGACTCAGTGTTTGAGTTATAAATTTGGGATTTTTATTAGGTGATCTATAAACCCATTACAGGCACCAGGGTTAGGGTTGAGTCCCCTTTTATTTTCTTTTTTTCTTTTTTCTTCCTTTTATTTTTTTTCCTTTTTTTACATTCTCTACCTTCTATCTTGCTGTGTATATGAGAGGGGTCTCCCCCTTTTTTGGGTTTAGATAAATGATAAAGGGAGGGTGGAAAGAGGGGATCTCCACTGGGTAGATCATCCTAAGGTGGATTAGAGATCAGTGGTAACATGTTGAAAATACGAGAGCGAAGCTTCAACATTTTACACACCAGAGTAGTCCAGTTTTTGAGTTATTATCCCTAATCCCTATAGATTTTATTTTTTAAGTTTTGAAACCCTATATGTATTTTTGAAGACCCTTAGAGGATTTTTATATGGTTTTTTGGTAGAAATTATGGGTTTTAGGAATATCATATGAGATTTCTCTCTAGGGAACCTGTTTACATGATGTATAGTTCAGAAAACACATGTTGAGTGTTTTTATAAAAACCCATATACTTAATACACCTAAATTAATTATTTATTACATAAATATATAAATATATAAAATCTTGGAAGATTTTTATGAAAAATACCTTTAGGAAATTAGATATATAAAACAATAACTTTAAAGAGGGATACAATTACATTATTTAAAAGCTCAACGACATTCCCTTAAAATTCATTGATCTTTTAATACTACATGGGATATCCTAGAGACGCACATTTGAAAGGGTTGAGTTATAAATCCCAATAATGGAATAATAAAATAATAAAATAAGATAAAGTAGTATAATTGAGTCAATAGGCTTGAAAATATGACATATAAAGGTGAGAATCACAACCTTGAACTTTGATGCATTATATAAGATGATTATCTCAAGACAACATAAGAATGTGGAAACAACATAAAACATGAAATCATAAGCATTAGTAAAGGGTAAAAAACATGAAGTCATAACACGATGTGTTTATTATAACCTTCCATTATTTATAAATTTCATATCATGAGATCAAAACATTATCTAATGTATTGGAGATCTATATAATTCTTTACTCACCTGTCACATTCATATCATGTACATGAATTTGTGTACCACATAGATCATAAAATATAAGAATATATTTAATCACTTTTAATCCCATTATTAAGGAGTTTCTGTTACATAAATTTATGTTCCCTATCAGTGAATGGTAAGTCCATCTAGGTGAATACCATTCTGTGTAAATGGGGATGAGTATTCACAATATAAAAGTTTGGCATAGAAAATCATAGGACAATTTTTGTAGCGTAATGGGTATACATAAAGGTTCATGTAATGGGTTAATGAGAGTCAAACGTGATATATAATTACATTTAAACTGTAAGGAAAAAATGGATGTGTAAAACCAAATTACAATATGAAAATTGGAAATCAATATACTTAGTACAAAGAGAGTGATCCAAATAAAAAGGGAGAAAAGGGGATCCATTACCTAAAGAGGTTGCTTCTAAAATAATTATAAGAGCTTCTTATGATCATAGGAACACCTTGGGAGGGATTCATAGAAATAGAGAGAGAGTAAATTCATTCTCAAAGGGTTTTTAGTGAAGAGGAGTTGGAGGATGGTGGGTATTTACAGAAAAAGAGAGGGGAAATCTTTATAAATTTCTAAAAAAAGGTTTTGGACTTTATATAATAAAATAATCAATAAAAAAAATTAACATGGTTTTTCCCATGGATTATTACAAATAGTATTGGTTTTAAATATTTTATTAGGACAAGGAACAAAAATATTAAAATAATACCATTGGTGATTTGGAAGTGAGTCATGTTCATAAAGAATTGATTTTAAAACCATAAAATATAATAATGGTTTTGGAGGATTCATTAAAGAATTATAAAATTAATTAGATAAGTTTAAAAATACATTATTCTAAAGGTTAAATAATTTCTAACATGGATACTACTTATTGAATTTATTTCATCACATTTTGGATATTATGATGGCATAATAAAAACAATATATTTATACTGTATTTAATTATTACTCAAAAGTTCGAATCTTAGAAAATTATGAAAATATTTCCATTGGACAATTTTGACATGCTGATTTCAAAATAAAATTTATTTTTTCAAAATAATTTCAGATATATAAAAATTTTCAATTTTTAATAAAAAACATTCTTTTCTAAATAATAATAGTTTTTATGATACTAACCACTTTCTAACCATTATAAAAATCACATTGGACTTAATTAAATTATATTATCATTTATATTTATATAAATATTATTTAATAAGAATATTTTATTAAAATATCATTTATTTCAAAAAATATTTAAATTATCAAAAGCGTATCTTAATTGAGAGTATATGTTTCCTAAAAAATATAATTTTGATTTCTTCTTACCAAAACCTAATTTTTTTTATCAAACTCGTTATGTAATCATTTATGAAGTAATAATAAAAAGTATTATTATAATAATTATTTCATTGAAAATATAATATAAAAATTAATATTACTTGGGTATAGATACATAACACCTTATTAAACTAGTGTACGCTATAAGGGTAAGGTTTGTGATAACGATGCTTTATTAGAGTGGTTTAGCAAAGATTATTTGGGCTGTGATCTGGATAAGATTGAACTTTTCCAATAAATTACTTTACTGATGATTTTGTTATTGTATCTTAGATTATTTTTGGTCAAGGTAAAATCCTAGTGATTCCATATCCCTTTAAATATCTTCTGAATGGGATCTATAGTATACGATCCTACAGGTCAAGGCAGTTGCTTCTTTCATCTTTTTCAATTGGATTGTATCATACACCTTAATATATGATAATCAAAACAGTAACTTTATAATGGCTATATTATAAGTAGTTAAGATGATTTATAGTCTCTTAAATATGAAAATATATATTTTATAATGGTCCTAAATATATGGATTAGTTCATGTATTTTCTATAACTACATTAATTTATTAAAAATATAATTTATTTTTTAATAGTTTGGGTCGTTACATTTCCTCCTTTAGGTTGACGTGAGGAAGAAGGGTTTACATGACATCTGTTTTTAGGAAAAACCATGGGGATGACTCATGATGTAGTGGGGGAGTGGCCAGACACACCATATTGGGAGGACATTGCGTGTAAGGTAAACCACCAACGACAGTTTGCAACGCATGGCCAAAGGTCTTGTGGGGTACATGGACAGACCTTGAGTAGGGTACACAAGTAGGTACACTATGTGAATTTCATTCAATATAGGGTTATTTCACATTGTGTACTTTTGGAGTTACATTCTAGGTTGGATGGAGGTATACGAATTTGGTTAATAGTTGGGGGTTCTTGTCATGTACATGAGGTTCACATTGTGTACTTTCCCTTTTAAGGATTTTCATGCCTTATTTCCTTGGAGTAAAATTTGGACTCATAAGTAGTCCATTATGATTCATTTTCCACATAGATCATGATGGTGGAATCATTTTTGGAATTTTGATGAAATCTGGATGGTGTCTTGGATTGGGTGAGTTTTGGTTAGGGGTTTTCTTCAATGTTCTACTTGAGAATCCTCATGTGGGTTGGGTTGTGTGATGCAGGGCCCGAGTGAGATTAATACCCTAGATATGCACTATTGGATCTTGTACGATAAACTAATAATTTAAATATTCACCTTGATACCAAATATAAAATCTAGGATATAACCATACTTAATTACAAAATAAAAAATGTTTATTTCATCTCTTACAACCCAAATATATTTTCAGGTTAAAGAATTAGAAAAAAATAAAAAAAACAATCCAAAACCATGTTCTTTATATCAAACATATATTTTTTCATTATATAAGAAGATAATGAATCCATAATAATTACTCAACATCTCCAAAATATTATTATACACATGATATAATTATAAACAAGTCATGTGTACTACTATTCTTCACAACATTGGGAAATGGAAATATAAGAAGGGGTGGGCTCAAAAACTTATTACGGGAAAACATAAAACTAAGGCACTAATGGAAGAAACATGGGATAAATATTATTTAAGGAATAAGTAAACATCATTAATCCATAATAAACTAATACTAAGAGAATTATATATCCATGAACATAAATGAAATCATGGATTTCAATAATACAGATCTCATACTTGTGAAATAAATAAAACAGGACATTAAAAAAAATACTATCACGAATTTGTTCTTGGACACTATCCTATTATGGGGATAGGTATAAAAAAAACTCTACCTATTTTTTCTCATAATACCTAATGATTCATTGAGGGTATATATTGTTTTGAGCCCCACCCGTCACTTGTTTAAGTCCATTATATTCACTATAATAATCAACAAGACTTTTCATACCCCTCGTAAAGGAACCTATTTTTGAATAAAATATGTCTATGTATATAATGAAATATACATAATTACAATACATAATTAACCCACATTAGTATTCAATAATCAAAAGGAATATCAATACTTTCCTCACATCAATAAAATAGATAACATGATCCTAACCCATATGAGGGAAGAAAGTGGATGGTTAAGAAATAGATAGTCAATATTACCATAATCATCTATATTTGAGTAAATACATACAGAACACCAATAATTTTATCCTTGTTGATAAAATGGATAAAATGATCATAACCCATCTAGAGGAAGAAGGTGGATGGTTAAATAATACACAGTCAAATTTACTATAATCATCTATATTTTAATAACAATATATGAAACACTAATATTGTTACCCATGTTAATAAAAGTTAATACATGTTCACAACCCATATATATAAATATGGTGTATGGTTTCAGAATAACATAAACCTTGTGTATTAATGGAAACATAAAAGGATTTTACATAAATTAAAAACACCCTTACAAAAAGAATGATCTGGAAGGTATAAAAAAAGAAGAGATCAAGATTCAACATTGTTTTATACCATGATTTAAATCCCAAAAATTAAAAATATATATAAAATAGAATAAACCCTAAAATATAAACCCCATTAGGGAAAATAATTTTTAAAATTATAAGGTAAATGAATGTGAAAACTTCAATAATATTTTTTAAAACATTTTAAACATTGATGTAAAATAAAAATTTACATGTTTATTTTAAAGATAAAATTTTATATGGTGGTATTAAATCTTTTGATAACCATTAATTTCAAAAATAATCTCCAATAATAGAGCCTAAAATGAACATAATTTTTATTTTGGATAAATGAGGATAGAGAAAAACCATTTGAAATTGAAAGTAAAAAACTATTTTATTATTTTAAAAATACATTTTCTTAAAACTCACACTATAAAAATTCATTTATTTTAAAAATTAATTCTCCAAAAGAGGATAATAAAATTAAATATAATAAGATAATATGGTGGTAGAACCTAGGAATTTAAAATAAAGGTTCATGATGAAACATTATAACTAAAGTAAAGAAGGTTTGAGTTATCAATATACATTTTGGGAAACACACTACAAGAAGCATAAAATAATTGAAAAGGTTTTTTTTGTAGAAAAATTTATAAAATTAGAGAGTACCAAGAAATAAAATAAAATTTTATAATGTAAAAAACTTATATTAAATAAGTTCAAGTGAATTATAAAAACTCAATAAATGTAAATTGTGTTATAAAAAACTCTAATGATCCGGGTTACACTTGAGTCAAAATAAATTTATTTGGATTATTTTATATAATTAATTACAAGGAAAAAATGAAAAAAAACATTAATGGGATAATATATCAATGTAAAGACATATAAAGAAAACATGGTGTATAACTTGTAATTGTCTCAAATAATCAGAGTTTATACCAAGAAAACCCTAGCGGCTTGAGTAACAATTCAATCAAAACCCATTCAAAGAGTGGGATTGTTATTAAAATTTGAATACCATTATTATAATATAATTCCTGATATGATATCTAAAATAGGAAATATATACACCAAATAAATGAAATTAGGTTCATAATACCAATCACGTATCAATGAGAGGAATTTGGGACGGAAACCCTTACCTCGGTCCAGATTCATCCCCCACTTGAACCAAAGATGCTGAAAAATTAAATAAAGTTAATTAAATAAATACCTAATATCTACATTCATGATTACAACCATTTATATTCATCATTTATAATCATCCTACAAATATATATATATTTGTTAGTTTTTATCTATTTTCAATATCAGGTTTAATTAATCTTTATTTCTTTTAGCTAGTTTCATAATAGTGGTATTGGTATAAATTATTTTTCTAAAATTACATCATTATTATATCATATAATTTACTATAATAGAGTTTCTATCATAATTATAAAGTTATAATTACATTCCATTTAATTTTTTGATATAAACCATGAATTAAAAATTGGCAATAATCATGTTTTAGTGAATCTCAATGAATGAAATGTGTTTTATTAATTAATGAGTTAAATTTTGATATAACGTTACCCTAAAATGAACCATAAAAAACATTATTTATATATTTATATCATTTTATTCAAGTAAATAAGTTATCATAGACATCCATGATATAAATGCACAATACTGTTCAAGCGAGTGGTTAAACCGACCCAAACATGATCCTACCGTGATTAATAGATGATTATGAGGTGGTTTTATTGTAATATCATCATAAAAAATGAATAATGATCTTATTTAGTGTTAATATTGTTATATATCATAATTTTATATAATTTTAAAGATAATATAAATTATATAATATTATTTCTTAGAAGTAAGAGAACATTTTTATCCTTGTTCACTCATTTTAAACGATTGAATTAATGATAATTATTTGTTGATCTTATCATAAATAGATTATCAAATTTTTCATAAGAAAAAATTAATGATATAATAAAAATAATATTTCAATTTTAATCTCTTGCTCTTAGTAATTTGTTTAGGGAGGTGATAAAAATAAAAATGACAATCAATCAATCAATGGAGGTGGTAGTCCACATGTACACACAATTGATGAATTCATTTTCCAAAGAACAATAGAAATGAGGGATATAATTTTTCAAAATCATAAATATTTTATAAATATAATATTTATTTATTTAATTAATATTTTATAAAATCCTTTTAAGGTGGTTAATGAAAATGAAACAAGTCGCGTCATGGAGGTTGTCATCCGCACACCGCATGAATTAAAGTTTCATTTTTTAATTTAAAGGGGAAAAGGTGATTAATTATTATTCCCATAGACTAATTAAATTAATTATATAATAAATACGGATTCCAATACATGTTAATTTGAAAATTAAATTGTAAAATAAAAATATAAAAGTGAGAAGTTAAGTAAAAATGATTACTCACATAGAGCATGTTCAGATTTACTTAGAAGAACCCTTGAAAATGGATGTCATAAGATATTATATTTTGACCAGAATCTCAATATATAGAAATATTAATCTAGGGAATTAAAAGTTGTGGGAATTTATGAGGAAAAATAAATTTTAATAATTACATGAACGGGTGTTGAGAGGACCCAGTTATAAGTTGTGAGAATTCAATTTTTCTAAATATTTGAACTTAATATAAAGGATGAACATATTAAACATGTCATGTGGCTCCAAAATTGAGAAATAATGGATAAGGTAAGATATAAGGTCTATAATGACCTCATATTGTCAATTATAGATATGTTTTTATCATTTTACAATCCCTTTACCCCTTAAATTATTACTTTTTTCATTTTACCTATTGTTGTAGTAACTAGTTTTTACCAAAGGTAACTTAATATACCTAAAACTAAAGTGGTAATTATTATATAATTTTGAATAAATGATTTTTAAATTATAATAAAATTTAATTTTATTCAATTTATAATATTTATAAATATTAATTTTAAAATAAAAAATGTTTTATGCATTAATTTTGTTTTTGAGAAATTGTTAATTATTTTATAAAATATAAAATATGGGTTTGTAAATTAAAACCAATTTATTTTAAATATTTATTAATATATAAAATATAATTTTTACTATAAAAATGTTTCATGAATTTCCAATTTATAATTATATACTAATAATGTCAAAAAAGTCATGTTATTTGTAAAAACGGTATTTTTCACTATTCACCTAAAAATAATTATTTTTAGGAAAATCCCAAAAATTCATCTAAATAAAATATTTGTATGATTATTCCAAAAATAATTTTAATTTTTCTAAATTCAAATTATAAATTTTATAAATTTAACTTTTAAATAAAAAGGGGTGATATAATGAAAAATAGTTTTTATAGGAACATATATTTTTAATAATATTACCCATTCTGATTCATATTTCCTATTATTTACTAATTAAATATTCATTAAAAAAATATTTATATCAAATATATTTTAGAAAAATTAATCACAAGTTTATTAAAATAGAAATTTATATCAAATAAAGATGAAATTTTCAGGAAGATATTTTTCTAAACAATAAATGATATTCTTAGTCATTTTAGGTAAACTAATTGAAATTAAGACTTGTTAAAAGTGGAATTTATTTTATTTACAAATATATTACATAAATAGTCTAATCATATTCAGTCCTTCTAATTAGGCATCTAGGTTTTAATAGTCATAATTAAATATTTATATTTTATCTACATATATCACGATTTTGTTTAAGTTTCACATTAAATGTGAAGAAATATATTGAACACATTTAATTATTTAAAGGTAATTATATATTAAAATTTTAGGGGTATTACAGTGAGGGTCATGACTTTTTTATTTTACTAGATTGATTATTCCATGGTAATCTATTTGATTTTATTTTGGATGGTTCCTAAATATAAGACCTAGTGAGGTATTGGAAAAGTATTTTTAGCTCAGACTCTTGAGTTTTGAGGGGATGTGGTCTTAGAATCCTATCTAGATGTTTTATATCTAATTTTTGAGGATTTCTTCTATTAGAGACTTCAAGAATGGTTAAAACTAAAGGGTTTCAGGTATGGTTGGGAGTTATTGAGAATATTTGGATATGGGTATAAGAGAACTATTTTAGATGCCATTAGGGAAAGGTAATACTCAAGGATGGGTTGTATCTCTGGATGGTTAGTATGTATTTATTATTATGGGAATTTTGTATGTTTTTTCTTATGCTAGAAGATCCCCTTAAAAGGTTTATTTTTCTTGTTAAGGTCATGAGGACTATTGAGAACACCCTTTCTAGAATAATGATGCTCTTAGATTCCCTTTCAAACAAGTTGTTGACCGATGATTTGTGGTGGGCCTCTTAGTGCCTCTTGGATATGTTTCTTAGGTTATTATTGTCATGTGATTCAGATGAAATAAAGGATCCCCATGCAGGGTGTCATATTATATCTTTCTGGATTCCATTGTGGGTGAGTTAATGGTCATATTTAGTTTGGGTATCGAGTCACTGTTGAGATTTTAAGAACTAGTAATAAACCATAGTTTTGAGATATATTTGATCCAAGGACTAAGGGAGCCTCATATATGGTTAACCTAGTGATGGGTCATTTCTCTCTCAGTGTTGGTGATATTGGTTGCCCCTTTATAACCCAAATATTAGGTGTTATATCCTATAATGGTTGTTCTAGAGTTTCAAGGGATCGTGGGAGCCCCAAGATTTATTGACCTTGAGATAGTTGATGTTTCTATAGTTTAGATAATGAGTTCTTGAGTTTATTGAACCATGTTTTTTGTCTTCTGGTCGGGACATTGAGGCAGTTTCTACTAAGGACCTAGATTTTGAAGTATGCCTTCAAAATATATTTGGATTGGGTGTTATCCTTATGATTTTATTGTTATCTCCTCCATTGGTTGGATATGGTTAGACAAACATAGGGAGATAATGGATGATCTAGAGTAGTGTAACCCTCCCATAGGTTAGTGTATACTTATCCAAATAGGTTTTGGGTGTCTGTGGTCTCAGATGTTTTTATGGACTTGATTTGTAGGATATTCCTTTCCCCGAACTTATATTTGATAGATTTAGTTAGTTCCATAAGACTATCATTATTTGGATAGGTTCTTTTAGTGTTAGTATAGTAATTGTCACTAGTTCAGATTGTTATATTAGAATCATAGAGCCTGATAGTGTTGTGTGATGTTGTCTTTGATGCCTATGGTGATTCCATGTGGTCCACCATTTATCTTTATCAAATTTTAGATGTCTTGGATATCTTGTATAGATCAAGAGGATGTTTTTGATTTCATGGGAATGGGTGAGACACATGCTATAAGTCCTCCAGTGTGGCCCATAAAGGGGGTAATTTTACCTTAAGTGTCAGTCTAGAACTTATGGTTAGCTGTTTTCTTTATTTCTATTCTTATCCCACTTTTACTTTATCTATTTATTTACTATTATACTAGAATTTATTAGTTTTCATAAAGTTTGGGCATATCATACATGAATCCACTTATTTTGATAATATATTATAGTTTCACCATTGAGGTTGGCGTAATGAAATTTATCTATCACCCCCTATATGTGAACCTTGGTCTGAATAAAAAAATTCTTTCTGGTTGGAGAAAAATTGTGTAGTAGATAGGGCAGAGGCCCAATGTTTCTTGATCAAGTATAGAAACTTTTGTGAAGTCTAAAGATCAAGCTAAAGTAGTTCATCCATCACAGATTCTAGGTATGTGGTTTGAATCAAATTTGGCAGTAGAGCCATATGTATTTATTTTCATCTTTTTTATTTTTTATACATGATCACCCTGGTCAGTGATCAGTTGTTGTTAGTTTTAGCATGATTTTTAGTCTGTATGATTATAGGTCTCATTATATTTTATTATAGAATGATTTCCTTTATGTTTATTCATTATGTATACTATAATGTTTATGGATGTTTATGGATGTTTATGATTTTGGTTTATTTCAACTATTACTGAACTCTAGATAGGGGATATTTTCTCCCCAAGGTATCTTTTAGAAACTCATAATTTCTTAGTAACCTCTAGTGTATGTGGAAGCATGCTTGGGTCATTACGATGATCTGGATTGGGTGATGTTTATAACCCAACCAGTTTTGTTTTCTACAAAATGATATTATAGGTGTCTAGTTTTATGATTTGGGGAGTTAGTAGATTGGTTTTCAAGGAACGTGTCATAACTTGTGATGGATATGAAACTTTTGTGTTACAAACAACTTTTTTCTATAAGAAGTATAAATATATAGTGCATGATATTTCTATTCTTGGTTTCTATTTTTATAGTTGTGTGATTTCACCTAGTGTAATGGACTTGGGTTTTTGGATTTAAGGATTTATTGGATTTTGGATATTGGACCTCGAAAATGACTTTATTATTCACGCATCATTCTAGGCATGTATGATTCACGTGACATATTACTGTATGTATGTGATTTCACTAAAGATATATGTCCAATTTTTTAAAGTGTCTACAATAACCTATTTGGTGTTGTAACATATAGTTCCTTATTGTATGTACATATTTTATTTTGATGGTATGACTTGTGGATTTGATGGAGATTTTTTCACCAGTGTTGGAGATGCGATCTCTTTATTGAGGGATGCTTGGTGTCCCTTGTGGGATGGTGCATGCTCTAAGTTCCTTGTTGGGGCCTCAATGAGGGAAACGATTCCTAATAGATGTTTGTATGGGGAGATAGTTTCACTGAGTTTGAGGTTTACTTAAAGTTACTATCTTAATTTTATAGGGAAGGAGTTTGTTCTTTCCTTGTGAATTCTGTCATGCCATGCAGTGGGGCCTTTTTTTCCTGCTATCACTAGTGGTTTGGGTGGTCATGGTTGATCTTCCTTTTAGTGGGGTCCATAATAGACTTCTATAATAAAGGGGTTGTTGTGTGAGAAGGAAATTTAGTGGCTAGGAAACATGATGGATTGTTCTCGAGAGGTGGAGTTCTAGGAATTCTTCTAGTCTCATGGTTGGCTTAATAGTGTAATTTTGGTTGGTTTCAGGGATGGATTGTTTTTTATGTGTTTTGTGTAGCATGTTGAGATAGTGATTATATTATCATAGTTTTGGATCTATGTCTAGGTGGAGGGTGGTTTTTTGGTTGATCATAGCCTGAGGGAGATGCCCTGATTTTGAATTGGAGTATCAAGGGTACTCTTGATTTTTGGAATTTTCCAATATGTGGAGCATGGTCTATGATTTAGGTGTGTTTGTATAGGATTTTAGTACTTTTAATATGTGAATGTGAATTCTGTTTCACATTCAGGTGTGTGATAACCTTTAAGAGGTTCTTATGGAATCACTATACTATAAAGATGAGTGTGGTGGTTGGCATGGATTTTTGAGAAATAGGATTGTTGAGTGAAGTCATGTGTTCATGGGTTCTGTACAGTTTTGATTGATTCATGGTTTGGATGAATGGGCCAATCGTGGTTCTGTTGTGATTTTTTGGGTCCTAAGGAAAGTCTGAGTGGTGCATACATGGTGGGCCTATTGATGTTAGTGATTGAGTAGAGGTTTAAGGAAAGCCTTATGGTGGGGTGATAACCATAAGTCATTGGAGGATTGATCCTCATTTTAACTGGTTTATTGACCATGGAGTATATCATTCCCAGTGTGCCAAATATTGGTGGTTGTTACTATTTTAAGGTTGGTTCCCGGGTGTGAGTGATCCAAAAATTCCCATTCATTATTTTTAATAATGGGTAGAATATGGGTCATGGAGTCTGGCCATGGTTGTGGGAAAATGATAAGAATACTCATATGGTGGGAATCAGTAGATTGGTCATGGATGAATTTATCTTTTTTTGGGAAGGTTTTCAGCACTGTGGGACTGGATGGTAGAAGGTTAGTATTGTGTCGGTTGTGCTAGTGCTTGGAGTTGGAGTATGTCGGCTTGCTGATCACCAAGGCTTCTTAGGGGTGAGAAGAATTATGAATGGGTGATTTTAACAACCCTTATCATTATAGGTTGATAAAATCAATAATAATTTAAACCTTTTTTCCTAAGATGTTTTGAGGGGTGAAATAGTAATTTCTTCTTTGATAGATCCTAGATAATTTTTCCAACCACTCCTCCGGTACCAGAATAGGGGTTTTACCCTAGGAATATAGTTTTGTGTAAATCTAACCCTTTTGAATTTTAAAAAAATAATAATAATTAATTAATTAATTATTAATTTATTCATGCATATTCATTCAGTGATATATTTTGAATAGAGAATTGTATTGATATTCTAACGTTTTGTTTGAGTCGGAAATGGTGGGATTTTCCAAGGCGAGTCATAATCCTATTGTGTGTGCTGAGGGTAGGGATAGTTCCCCTTTTATTTTATTTTTATTTTTCTCTTTTCTATTTTTTTTTCATTTTTCATTTTTTATACATACAGATTACTATATATGAGTGAGAGGCCTACCCATTTGATGATCTATTTGTTCAATTAATATGGATAAGAAGGTTTTCTGAGATTTAAATATGTTTAGGTTATCATCAGTTTCAAGATATGTCTAAATATATTTCAAAGAAGGATTTTGAAATCCAGCATGGCTATTTTTAGTACCTAGTAATGCCTTTTTTGTTTGCATTATCTATGTTTGTGGATTTGATTAATATGATCTTTATCATTTTCAAGACTCTTTTTTCATGGATTTAATTGATTTAGTTGTTTTTTATTCTATTCATAGGAAAGAAATGTTCTACTAGAAATTATGGATATAAACATAAAGATATAGCCATAGTTGGGACTAGACATGAATATAAGTAACCTATATCCACGAGAAACAAATTTTTGTGTCTATAAGTGAAGAAATATCCATGGTCAGATTTGAATATGGTTATATGTTTCCCCACGCTTTCAAAAGAATACTATTTCCCATGTTAAGGGTGAAAGAAATAACATATAACCAAGAGTGGGGTTGGCCCATGGCTATAGGGTCCTATGTCCGAGGATATATAGCCACATGTAGACCCTACCCATGCCTATAGTGTGCCTATAGCCATGGGAATGTCTCCATGTGGCTATAATCCTCACAACATAGAAATAATTTAATTAAATAAATAGTAAAAAAATATTTATAAAATCTTACATATATATATGTAAATATAAAAAAACAAACACACAAATAAATATATATATTTGTAATATCTCTATTAGTGGAGTGGTATAAAAACCTAGTCTATTGGAATTAGATCCATGTTTGATACCCAGTTGGGTATATATTTTCTTCACCCTTATAGACACAATTGGTTACCTGTGGCAATAAGTTAGTGATATAGATATAGGCATCTACTCATGGCTATAGGATACAGATGTGGACCTAGTCCCATGTAAAAGACTATAACTATGGGTTATAGGCAATGGCTATGACCTGTATATAGCCCTAAGGGATATATCCATTCTAATAACCTCTATAGGAAATCTGACCATGATTGTATCCATTATCCATGGTCAAAAAACTATAACCACGATCATGTTCCATTGATATAGCCCAATTTTCCATTAGTGATGGTCAACATATCCATATCATCTTGGATACATTTCAAGATCATTAGATATATATTAAGATATAAAATTTAATGTTCTATATGATAGAGGTCAAACTTCTTAGTCATATAATCCTTGAAGGTTGTATTTTAGTATATCCTAAGATGGTTAAATTAGTAGCATCCTAGAAGGTTCATTCCAATGTGTTTGAAATCAGGAGTTTCTTTAAAATTGTGAAATATTATCGTTACTTTATCTAGGATTTTTGTATGATCTACAATTTGATGATGGTTTTTACAATGAAAGGGGATAAATTTATATAGTATAATCAATAGGATAAAGCCTTCTAAATACTGAAATATATTTTTACTACAACTCCAGTTCTTGTACTATCTCAACCTGTTAAGGGTTTAAGTTTTATTGAAATGCAACCTTGGTTGGCCTCCATTGTGTTCTCATATAGAATCATCATGTGGTAGATAATATTTCCAAACAACTTTTCCAACATGAGTATAACTAACCACAACATGGCTTATAGTTATACATGGTAGTTCATGAATTAAATTAGTAGAGTAATTATCTCTTTGGTGATTGTTTTTTGGTATTCACAAATCATGAAAGTTTGAAATGCATATTTTCCGAGGAGTTAAATTTAATGCAGTGTTACAGGGTGGAGTATCTCAAAACACTTTGTTTTTATATTTTATATTCTCATGGAAAAGTATACATGGGTTTCAATGCTCTTACCCAAAAGGTTAACTTTCGAAAAGAAATTGAGTGAAAATAGGAATGAAGGTTGACGTCTCTTATGGATAAAATTTATCTACATGGGATCAATGATCATAGTGGGATACATCTTAAACACATCATTCTTTCACTATCAATCATTTAATATTTGAATGACTTAAAAATATATGATTTTGAGTGTATCATTATTTAAGATAAACTCGATTTTGGGGTGATCGTTGATGGCTAGTTCGAAGATTCCGACTCTTTCCTATATTCTAATGGGAGACTAGTAGTCCCTACGAGTATGTGGGGAAAGTCCATAAAGGAATACCATGATTCTTAATGGTATATACATAATATAATCATAAATATGTATTGGGATATTTATTTTGAATTATAGGGTCTTAGTATAAATAAAGTTATTATTTGATTTATGGACACGTACCTTATCATTAGTAGGTGATGTTACTTCATTAAAGGCCAGTTGGTACTATTAAACCACAACCTCTGTTGACATGAAGTGGAATAGATCATGATGAACTTCATGAACCATCTTACTAGATCCAACAAGGTCAATAATGAAGTGTAGGTGATCATAGAATGTTTGACAAATAAATAGGCCTCTCTTTGGTTGATGATCTTGGGAAAAAAAATTCATATTGATTTTAAGGCTCTATAATGTACCAAAAAGCATCATTTTTTATAGACTCAAAGTTCAAATCTCCATTCTAGAATGGAATGATTTTGTATTGGGTTCATAGGTAATGCTGATTATAATATCAAACCCATAGACCGATAGAAAGTATAAGAGAACCAATCATTGTTTGGTGGATATGCTCCAAGTATGCATTCAATATATTTTAACCTCATGGGAAGGATCATTTAATGTCTTTACATAGATCAAATAGTAGTAACTAGACCAAAGAACAACATAATATCAAGTGTGCCTCCATATATTCCAAAGGCTACTGACTAGTAGTGAGTTTCTATGGTGATACCATGGGAAGACTATATCCTCAAGAACAGATATCCATAAATCATAGTAGAAGTAACGCTTAATTATTCATCATAATAAATAGAATTAAATGAAATATTTGAGATATGTATCTAATAAATAGAAAAATTTATGCAATAGACTATAATATAAATAAATATCAAAATTTCACATGAGTCAGTAAACATAAAAAAGATCTATCATGGGAAGATCATATACAACTCATACCAAAATAAATAAAACTAAAAATAACCACCAGCTAGTCCTAAGTCCCAAACTGGTCCCATATCTAAACCCTGACCAAGAAATATATCACAACATCAAACCTTAGGCTTCTACCCTACCTATTTATATAGCCATGAGGTCTACTCTGATAATAAATTTCAAGTAATTACTGAGAAGGGTTTGAATATAACTGATTAAGACACCACAAAATGTGTCTCTAATTTATTTATTTTATAAAATGCAAGAAAAATGTAATATTATTAAAATATATAAATAAAAATTGTAAACATAACTTTTCATTCCCACATGTACTTATCAAGAGACCTAGTAATAGAAATAATTTCTTCGACCAATGTTGTGGTATCTTTAAACTTATCAAAATAATAATGAATAGGAAATAAATCCCAAGAAATATCACATATATTTTCATCTAAAAAAGTAATAATACAACAGTTTGGGAGAATCATGTCCAACCCGAGTCACAAGGTCATCAAGAGGCATCATATACAACCCACCACATCACAAACATCTCAGGAGGAATCATGTATAGACTGCATCACAAGACCACGAGAGGCATCACACACAACTCAAAAGAAATAAAATCAACCCATATTAAAATCCAACCATGGTTGGAATGAATTTCAACCAAAAAAACACATCAATCCATAACCATTCATTTCCCATAATTGGCATAAATTCATAACCCAAAACATCCAATAGGTGACAATTATCATTACACCCAATTCATCCATTAAGAACATCTATGGTTAGAATGATCACCCAACCCATATCAAAATATCCATTCCATAAAAAATCACATATCCATATTTTTCATGAATTCCCTACCCATATCAAAATATAACCACAATTGACATTTCATCAAGACCATTACATAATCCACTCTATAACAACACTCATCACCAAGGTTGGAATGATCATCCAACACATTACACAAATATCATCCCATCACATGTCATTTACTTGTGGATAGAATACTCACCCAACCCACGGTTCCACTAGATATTGAGTTCATGGTTGGAATGAGTTCCCAACCCATAAAATTCTTATCCATTTAGATTACTAAGCATAAACATTCACTTAAGATAAGTAATTTATTTGATTAAACACATAAATATTAAAACAATTCAATAAATACCCATATCATGAGGGTTACATGGGTTCACCCAATATGATATACATTTCCTAGATTGGACTCTAAAGAAGACAACTTATTCCCAATTCTATTTTATTCAAGGATACTGACATGTTATCGCAATTCCATTATTCTCTTGATTTCTAGAATGAAACTGGAGTATATATATGGTACACTAAGTGATATAATAATCAGGATACCCCTCATGGGTTTCCATATTCCATATCTAAATAATAGGGTCAAGGCCCATTTCCCAATGGGTATAATTTCTATTTACATAGCCACACTAACATCCATATTTGATAAATTTCTTAGACAACACGATATAGGAAAACAAATCAATGGGTTTTCTTTCATTCATGTCATTCTTATAGTACCATTAATTTAGTTTATTAACATATAACCTATAAATTATTACATAACAAGGTATACCCACTTATATACCATGTGATAATGAGGGAGGAATACTAAACCCACACACCAATCGACTAGACAAGTGGCTATAAGGTAAATCAAGGTTACACATGGCCTACCCCAAATACAAACACCCTTAATCTATCCCATACCCTACTAATAAGAGACTAAATAACCCATACTAAGGACCCCTAGGTTTTATTTCCCCAAAGTCAGGTCCCTCTTGGGTCCACATACCATACAACTCATATTTTTAGTTAATATCTTGGACATTGACAGGAAATTCATCAATAATTAATGATCAAAGTGTACATAAAGGACCTATATATTTTATACCTCTCCTACAATTCATAAAAAATTATATTTAATTTAAGTTCAACCACACACAAGTGGCGAGAGAAAATATTACATGTCACCTAGAAAAATGTCCAAACCTTCGGGTAAATGTTTAGGGATCCCCAACCTCAATTGATGCTATTACATTTCCCTATTTATTACAAACTCAAATATCCATCATAAATAACTATGAGGACCTAATTCCATTTAAAAATAAATTAATTAATAAATAAAATTAATTTAAAACTAATTTCATAATTAATTCTTTAGTCCTAATCAAAGAAAAAATCACTGGAAGATCTCCCATGGCCTAAATCTTGAGCAAAATTTTCTACACCACCCTTGGAATTCAATTAGACCTCTATCACACTTAATAAAAAAATGAAATCTAAATCTATCTATAAATTTTATATAATTATAAGGAAATACATAAATTATAAAATTAAATTACTTACCTTAATTGAAATGACACAAGACCTAGCGTGTTGAAATGACCAAAAGCTCTCATTTCCATCCCAAGAATAAACCCCATCATAATGATATGATTCCACCATTACTTGTCAGAGTCAATGAAAAATACCTTGATACTAATGGATGATATTATAGTAAAATAAGAATAAAAAATAAAGGATAAATCACACATGATTCACCAAAAAAATAGGGTTTAATGAAAGGAGAGGAAGAGAAGAGGATTCTAGCCTCAACTTATTCGAATGATCCAAAAATGAAGAATACCATAGGGGTTTAATTTTAAAATCCCCAAAATTCCTCATTTCCCTTGGTTTTTAATAAACATTCATGGGAACCATCAGGTACTCAGTACACCAATATCAGCTACCAGGTGGCCCTAGTAAGTTCACCTGTATTCTTGGAAAACTCACAAAGTACTTAGTTCCACTCAATCAGATTCCTGGTGTACCTATTGATCCTTTTCCCTACACCATAAAACCCTCCAAACACCCAAAACAGTATTTTGTCCACCTCCAATCAAGCTACTATATCGAAAACATCCATTTAAACACTTCAAATACATTCCAAAATGTAAATAATACTATATATCAGAAATTTAATTGTGCACAAAATGGTATTTAACATCGCTAAAAAAGTGTTATTGTACTAAGAGACATTAAAAGGGTTTATCCATTTATCATTTCCAAAAAAGAACAAATAAATGAGCACCTTTATTACCACTAAAATACAACCCATAAAGGTGGTCTTTTAACAGTTCTAGTTTAGCACTGGTAAATGAACCCCTTTATCAATGATATTTCTAGCACTGATAAAGGGAACCCTTTATTAGTTCTTTCATTAGTACTGATAAATTGGGTCCTTTATTAGTGTGATAAATAGTGTTGATAAAGGAAAAAATATTGCAATGCACTATTAAAATTAGAAAACACTACATCATATACACCTATATAAAAATACACCTGTATAAAAAGTCATAATTTAATTGAATTAAACTTAACATAAAAAATTAAAAAAACACTATATTATAAACATTTAAAAAATTATTTTTTATAATTACATTTGAAATTACTATCCACAAGAATTTAGAAACATATATGTTTCATTTTATTTGGAACTCATGACCCCCTTTAAAAAATCCTGATTATGGTATTAGTTTCTAAAAAAACCACCCCAACCCGAGCAAAAGAATCCACCTGTATAAGAAAAAAATACTTATGTCAGTAATAATATAATGAAAAAAATTAAGCAAAAATATGAAACAATACATTAATGAAATTTTAATTTTAAATAAAAGGACACACTTGGATTCATAACTTTCACACAATGCATCGGATTGATATGGGGTTGCTTCTTACACATCAAAATGGTATATAGATCATTTTTCTAAAGTATCAAAACAATCTGAATATGTTTTCTTAGTTTTGAGTATTTCACTTGACCTTTTTAATAAAATGCAATTTTAAACTAAAAAAACATAATTTGAGTGATACCAGTCACATCATGTGTCAGATTTACATGAGACTAATTCTTACAGCTCATAAATGACTTATGAATTTTATTCCTAATGTATCAATAAAATAAGAGAGAATTTTCTTGGTTTTTAGTGAGTGACCCATGTTTTTAATTAAAATGTCAATTTTAGACTCATAACATACACTTTGAGTCATACCCGAGATACTGTGTATCAAATTGATGTGAGGTTTATTCTTACACATCAAAAATTACTTATGGATCATTATCCTAAAGTATAAATACAATCATAATGTGTTTTAATGGTTTCAAGTATGTCACCTTTTTTTACTAAAATGTAAATTTTATATAAAAAGACAAATTTTGTGTCATACCAGTCAAACTATGCATCATATTTAGGTTAGTTTGATTACTACATGTCACAAATTACTTATGCATTTTTCTAAAGTAAAAAAAAATCTGAATGTGATTTTGAGTTTTGAGTATGTCTTTTTTTACTAAAATTACATTTTAAACTGAAAACATGAACTTCGAGTCATTATAATTACATCAGGTGATAGTTTTATTTTATTTTTATTAATATGCATAAAAATGACTTATTAATAATTATACTAAATTATCACAACAACCAGATCAATTTTTTTTGGGTTTTTAGTGAGTGACACATGTTTTGAACTAAAATGTAAATTTTAAAATGATAATGATCACTTTCATTAATACCAGGTGTATGGTGTATCATATTGAGGTGCATATGATTCCTACACATCAACAATGACTTATGGATAATTTTACTAAAGTATCAAAACAATATAAATACATTTTCTCAATCTTGAGTATGTCACTTCTCTTTTTTACTAAAATTAATGTCAATTTTAAATAAAAAGATACGCTTGGAGTCATAACAGTAACACCATGCATCAGATTGAGGTTCAATTTATTCATAAATGTAAAAAATGACTTATGAATCATTTTAATAATGTATCAAAACAATTATAATGCGTTTACTCAGTTTTGAGTATGTCATTTGTGCTTTTTTACTAAAATGTTAATTTTAAATAAAAAGAAACATTTGGAGTCAGACCAATCACAATATTCCTTGTATTCAGTTGAGGTTGAATCTTACACATCAAAAATGACTTATGGATTATTTTACAAAAGTATCAAAATAATCCAAATACATTTTCTAAATTTTGAGTATGTCACTCATGTTTATTTACTAAAATTCCATTACACATACTTTGAGTCATACGGTAACATTGTGTGTTATTTTGAAATTATATTGATTCATACTTGTAAAAAATGTATGATGAATCATTTTTGTAAATTATAAATACAATTAGAGCACATCTTCTTAGTTTTTAGTGAGTGACACTCATTTTGAACTAAAATGTCAATTTTAAACTGATAACACACACATTTATCCATACTAGGAACACAATGTATCATATTGTGGTACAACTAATTCCTACATGTTAAAAATGACTTATGGATCATTTTTTTAAAGTACCAAAAAAATCAAAATGTGTTTTCTCAGTCTTGAGTTTGTCACTTTTCCTTTTCACTAAAATTAATGTTAATATTAAATAAACCACACTCATGGAGTCATACCAGTAACATTGTGCATCATATTGAGGTGTAGATGATTTCTACACATAAAAAATGACATATTAATATTTTTTCCAAATTAACAAAATAATATGAATGTGTTTTATCAATTTTGAGTATGTCAATGTGTTTTTTACTAACATGTCATTTTAAATTGAAAACACACACCTTGATCCATACCGGTCACATCACGTGAAAGTTTGACATGAGACTGATCCTACATGTAAAAAATGACTTATGAATTGTTTTCCAAATTTATCAAGATAATAAAAATGTGTTTTATTGGTTTTTAGTGTTTGACACACTTTTTGATCTAAAATATTAATTTTATACTGATAATAAGAACTTTGAGTTATACTAGGAACACCATGTATCATATTGAGGTGAAGGTAATTCTTACACCTCAATAATAACTTATGGATCATTTTACTAAAGTATTAAAACAATATGAACGTGTTTTTTGAATTTTGAGTATGTAACCTTCCACATTTACTAAAATTAATGTCAATTTTAAATAAAAGTACACACTTGGAGTCATAAAGGGTACACCATGTATCTGATTGAGGTGTGGAAGATTCATACAAGTTACAAATTACTTATGTATAATTTTCCTAAAGAATCAAAATAATATGAATGTTTTTTCTTAGATTTGAGTATTTCACTTTTCTTTTTTACTAATATTTCATTTTAAATTGGAAACATGCACTTTGATTCATAATGGTCACATAATGTGTCGATTTGACATGATAATAATTCGTAAGTATAAAAAATAAATTATGAATCATTCTACTAAATTATCGAGACTATCAGATCATGTTTTTATAGTTTTTAGTGAGTGATACACATTTTGAACTAAAATGTCAATTTTAAATTGATAAAAAACACTTTCAGTTATACCAGAAACAATGTGTATCCGATTGAGGTGAGGTTGATTCTAACACATCAAAAATGAATTATGGATCATTTTCATAAAGGATAAAAACAATATTAATGTGTTTTATTGATTTTGAGTATGTCACTTGTCTTTTTTACTAAAATCACTATCAATTTTATATTAAAAGACACACCTAGAGTCATACCAGTAACATCATTCATTAGATTGAGGTGAGGCTAATTGATACATTATAATAATTACTTATGGATCATTTTACTAAAGTATCAAAACAATTCAAATGAATTTTATTGGATTTGAGTATGTGACATTTCATTTTTACTAAAATAATGTCAATTTTAAATAAAAAGACACACTTGGGGTCATATCAGTCACACTGTGTGTCGGATTGAGGTGTGACTTCCTACATGTCAAATATTAGTTATGGGTAATTTCCCTAAAGTATCAAAACTATATTTGTGAGTTTACTTAGTTTAGAGTAAGTCACTTGTGTTTCTTACAAAAATCAATGTCAATTTTAAATAAAAATACAATATTTAGAGTCGTACTGGTCACATCGTGTTTCTAATTTAGGTGAGGATGATTCCTACACATCGAAAATGATTTATGGATCATTTTCTTAAAGTATCAAATAAATATGAATGTGTTTACTCAGTTATGTGTATGTGATGTGTGTTTTCAACTAATATGTAAATTATAAACTAAAAACATACAACTCAAGTCATACAGAGCACATTATATATCAAATTGAGGTGTAGATGATTGAGTTTGTGATGTGTGTTTTGATTTTAACTATCTATAAAAATTCGAAAAAAAGGACATGTTCCATTTGGATGGATTAGAAAACACTATGCTACCAAAAATTCCCCTTCCAAAATCACCATGTTCCCTCATTCCTGGTTTTGTTTCATATAGTTGGAAAGAAAAATAAATCTTTCCAAAATATCTATGAACAAAACTAAATAATTATTTGATAAAAATGATAATAAAATTAACATAAAAATATTTGATAAAATGGTGAAACTTTTGAAAAAATAAGTAGTAGGAATTCAACTTTTCATGATGTCTGTATACATTCTTGACCCATTTTTTCCCATTATCTCAGTTGTAGCCTTGAAGTAAAATCTTTGATGAGAATGATCAAATCCAAGAAAACCTCCCCGAATTGAGAAAAATAATACACCTATATAAGAATACAATTATTTTGTTAGTAATAATATAAATAAATAAAGTAAACATAAATATGAAATAATACATTAAGAGTATATTAATTATAAACTAAAACCACCCAATTTGTGTCATATCAGGTACACCATGTATCAGATAGAGGTATGGTTGATTCCATCATGTATTTTTAGCCTACAATTCATGATCATATTACATGAGTGAATCATCCTTGTTGATTAATTCATTTCATCATGATCTCTGTGAAAATTAACAAAATAAGTATCAGATAAAAATGATGGGGAAATTAACTAAAAAAATTAAATAAAATGATTATAAAATCAACTAAATATGTAGTAAGTAGTCACATCATCATGATATATGTGTACATTCTGACACCATATATGCTTCCCAGTTATTTATAAAAAAATCTATTTCATCTTGTGAACACAAGGACTCTCAAAAGTCATGGAATTAAGAAAAAATATAAATAAACAATGGATTAATAAATATTTTAAATGAATTCATAATTATATTTGAAAATACCTCTTTAGGGATGTAATTTTGTTAATGATATATGATATATATCATATATTTTCCAACATAAAAACCAAAATCTTTTCCATTTGTTTGTTTGAGACACTTTAGAAACATTGAAAAAAATAATTAATTTTTTATATGTGTTTTGATAATGAAATATTATTATATATTCCCTAATAATTAGAAACTTAAAGAAGTCAGCAGGCTCCTTGTATTCATGAAATATTCTCATTCCATGATTTTTATTATATTTAAACATTTTCTCTATCATAATAGAATTTTCATTAAAACATAACATAAAATATATAACATTAAGTTTAGTTCTAAAATGTTTTATTTAGTGTATGAAAATATAACACATTATCATGTGTTGTTTATTTTTTTTTGGTATACATGTAGTGAATCCTAAAAATAATTCTTTAGAATATCTAAATTTACTGTAATGGGTATCCAATGTTTATAAAATAAAGTAATAAGTTATGAATAAAATTAAAATACATTTGGTATGACTAAATTATAGTGTTTTACCCCTACATCATTGGTAATAAGAAGAGTCAGTAATCTGCAAGTTTTTATTCAAACACTGTGACTAGTTTTTCAATTATAGCATCAATTTGATCTTAATCCAAAGATATTAGTT
The DNA here is from genome assembly GCA_963277665.1 of Viscum album. NCBI lineage: Eukaryota > Viridiplantae > Streptophyta > Magnoliopsida > Santalales > Viscaceae > Viscum > Viscum album. The sequence continues at coordinate 226,671,453 of OY728123.1, read as the reverse complement.
ATGTAGAAATGGTATGAGGAACAATGAGTCCATATTTATGTTTAGAGGTGTTTCCCATAAAATAGTATTGAAATAGAGTCCTGAAAAAAAATATTAATTGTATTTAGTCAAAATTAATATATTAGATAAACTATTGGGAAAAAAAATCATGAAAACATAACTCATGTATAAATTTACAACTGAGAGTCCTAGTTAGACATACTTGATGATTTAATTTACATTATTAAGAGAAATGTAGTATTTAATGGATTCTCTATACATTAGTTCTTCAAAATTGACTATGGAATTACAACCATTTTATAACCATGTATTTTTATGAACCTTTAATGTTAGTAAATATAGATATTGAATGGGTGAGGTTAAGGTTCTTTATGAATATCTTCTTGATTGGTCGGTTGATACTTTAGATTATTTTGATTCCAACATTCATTTAACACCTCCCCTTTTGACCTGAATGGCCCGAAGGCCTTCATTTGTATTGAATTTTCGATAACCCACATTTCAAGGGATGAGGGGGAACCCATAAAAGGCCCGCATGATTAGATATTACATGCCCCGTAGGCCTAAGAGACATTACATGACCCGAAAAATAAATTGGAAGTGAATACCACATTATTGACATTTTTTTCTAAAATATTTGATATCCATGCTACAGATATTCCAATAAATTACTATATAATATGAAAATCAATATCATTAGGTGGAATAGGTATCTCAATGATCACCTCATGATCTAAACTAATCCCCACTCTTACATGACTTGTTTAAGGTTTTATGTTGTGTATAGTATCATATTAGATATTGGAAATAGAATCCCTCACAATAATGAAATGGGTGGGTGTTGATAGATATAAATCATAATCATTTTCACATTGAATAATATCAGTAGAGGAAAGGTATTCATTTATTTCTAATTCACATTTCATAAAAAAAATTATGAGAATATTGATTAACTCATATAAGACATCTCTTTGAGGGTAATAGATTACCTCAAAGCAGGTGGGGCTGGGGATCTTCATGTTGTGGTTATTATTGAGATGATTCTTCTATTAGATTATTTCACATAACATTTTCTAGAGACTATGACTTCCATTAAATTTTTATTCAAGAACAACTTATCAATCCAATATATCTTCCATTTTTTCTTTATCCATTGTTTATTTTTTTCTCAAAAAATGTTTGCGGTGTTACCCCAAAACCTGCACATCTAGCATAACCAAACTGTTCTGGCCAATTCATGTCCAATGATTGTAGATGCTCATATGGTACAAATTATGATGATTCCTATGTCTAGGTCAGATAAAAAATATATGAGGATAATTAATCATTGTTATATAATACCGATTTAAAGAATTTTTTTTTATTATGTCATAATTATACATAATTCCCACAATTTTTGTGTATTTTCATCTATTTGTATCCCATATTTATTTAGATATACCTCCATCCATATCCCATGAAATGGGATGTAAGTGTATTTAGATTTTAATTCATCAATATCTATAGAAACAGGGGAACATAATTATGTTGTTGTTTCGTGTCACACAAAAGTATTACAATATGTTTAAAATACCTACCAATTTTTTTTCAAATGAAGCATACCCTATCCTTTATTAATGGTAGGGGTATGTTGGTTTTTCATCTCATTTATTATTTTCATCACTTGGTTTATATTTTTTAAATTAACAATTCTCAATCATGGTGACTAATACATGTATCTTCAAATAATGTATTACCAACCACAATGTACCTGAAACGATGTCTCCCCACAATGCCTAGTAAATGAATCATACTATTTGTAACAACCCGAGATTTTATGAGGATTATTATTTTTAATTTCATGGATGTATTGTGTTGTACGCTACAGCAAGATTATCTTGTTCTATACGCAACACCGTATTAGCTTACAGTATACACAACATTATTCTTGGATTGTGTTACACACAATTTCAAGTTTGTTTGATAGTAGTCATTCTACGCAACATTGAGTATATATATATATATATTAAATGTATAAATGAAATATGGTTGGATTATGTTATAAAAAACAATGAAGGAGACTTTCACAACACGGAACCCTGACTTGGCTTACATTACACACAATCGCGACCTTCCACGATAGTGTGTGTTGTACGCAATACTGAGTTTAACTAAACAAAGATATACTATTAAAATATTATATAAACTAGACATTATGATTAGTAATAACCACTTTTTGGAATTCTATAAATTCTATCTTTCAAAATGGACTTCATTTTTGGATTCTGAATATCGAAATTAGCCTAGGGTGAATTTTTGGTATTTTTCTGAAAACTTTCAATTTTTGATGAATAATGAAAACACTGGATTAATATTTAAAAAGCGACTTTTTATTTAAATAATTATTTATTTTATTTAAATTTATTTTTGGTCAAAATTGATACATAATACCTATATAAGTTCAATTAAACTCATTGGAGTCATTTAATAATAATTTTAGATATATAAAAATTTTATTGAACTTTTCACCGTCTTTTACCCACCACCTAGGAGAATTTGAAAATTCACATAAAACTTAATTTTCCTAATTCTGTGAGGGGAATTTCGAAAATCCAAGAGACACAGTTAATATCAAGGACTAAAATGTGGTTTAATGAGATGAAAATATTTTTTTGGTGAATAGTAACATTTTACTTTTATTTACCACAGTTAAAAGTAAATAGGGTAATTAAGGGTACAAATGATAGTATTATTACCCTAACACAAGTCCTAATTCTATTAGATAAGTGTAATTCGACCAAAAACAACCTTAGGAATAAAATATGACCATTTAGGTCCACTTGGATTAGATTAGGACACTTATTATTATTTTATTTAAAGAATAGTTAAAATAGTTAAAATCAAAGTTTAATAACTAATTTTTTTTAATATATAGTTATACATAAGATAAATTAGACTATAAATATTAATTATAAATCTAAAAATATTTCCTACATAATGGTATTTTATTTATAATTTTTATACATTAAAAAATTTAATTTATTTATGACACCATGATGATGCAGTAATTACCTTATGAATGAAATATTAACATAATTGATGTTATAAATACCCAAATAAATGAAATTTGAGACTTTTTATGAATTACAACAACTTTATAGGTTAATATGACATGTTAGTATTGATTTAATTAACTTTTTTCGAACTAATCATGCTGTTATGATTTTCACAAAAATCAAGTACCAAATAGTGTCAAAATTGACATAAATACTTTTTAAAAAAAATATTATATTATTAATTGTTATTTTATTCCTAAAAATTTAAGGTTCAGAAAAATGACTTATATAAGGATATATATATTAGTAATGAACCACTTGGGGTTCGTTTGGATTGTTATAGTAAGTTTATTAACCATATAGTGTAAGAAAACAAAAAGACACGGTAAAACTTAAATTATTTAACATAGAGTTAAATCTAAATGATAAGGATAAAATAGTAACCTAAACTTGTCTAAAACCTATTGTATGAGAGTATTTAAACCCACCCCCACCTTAGCATCGAAATAAATCAATTTGGACCTATTAAAAACAGAATATGACTTTTTTATAAAATAATATTTTAAGTTTTCCTAAGGTGCCCCTCTCCTCCTTTATAAAAAGGGCACCCCTTCCCTCTTCTCTTCACACCCTTTTTATCCTTGAAGATCGGCCAACCCCTTAAAATTTTTCTTCTACACTTCCCTAGAAAAATTCTTGAGATTCTGGTCTTCTCAAAAGACCAACTCTACTTTATTAAGAGGAAGCTTGAAAGAGGTGCATCGAAGAATAGGTAATCTCTTCTTCCGATTTTATCAAGTTTTTTTCTTCTTATACTTCTTATTCTTTAGTTTTATCATTATAAATTAATAACATAAGTATTAATTATATACTTATATGTTATTATAAATATGAAAAAACCCTATTTCACCTTCTATCCATCCTACAGAAAATGAAATCACCGCGCGTGCGTACGTACGGAATACCGTCTCCACGCCGTGGTGTAATCTGTTTTCCACCACCACCTTACTTGGATTGGTATAATGGTGTAGATAATAACTATATATGATTATTGTAAATTTATATTGATTATGAAATAGTATACATACACTTCAATACAATTCCACGATCATGGGAATGATATCATCGCTCGTGCATACGTACGGACTACCGTCTCCACAATGCGATGAGATTCATTCTCCATGTTAACCATTCATGAATGATTATAAAGTATATATAATGAATAAAAATGAAATATATGACATAATAATGATACTGGATTTATGTATATATATATGTATGACATCTACTTAATTCCATTCAATTCAATAAGGAAACGAAAACATCGTTCATGCGTACGTACGGTCTACCGTCTCCATGAACGGTGTATTTCATTCCATTTATCAATCTATCATATATATTCATATGCTGAATAAATATTATATATAAATCATGTTTTACATTATGGAATTATTTAAATCAGGATACAAGTAATAATATCAAGAAAAACAAGTCGAAACTCGTACGATAAATGAAATGATTTTACCCAAAATGGTGCTTTAACATGGAATTTACAAAAGAACGGGTAATATAAAGTCATAAATGAACCATATATGATATCATAACAATGAATATGATTCTGTAATAAGTCAATGACATTATTTAAATCATTATACAGGAGGTTCGGAAACATACGAAGCATATCAAACATAAGGTAAGGGATAACTTTTCCAATCTCGTTTTTATCCGAGATTGTTTATTCGTAAGTATTTACTGGGGTTATTATTATCATCCAAGACCATGTTTTCTAAAAATGTTTTAATGTATGTTTAAATTCCTTTTTACTCATTTTTTAATTTTACTATATGGTATTTATGGAATTATTCTTTTTTTACCATACGATGTACTTTTTGACTTTTCTGGCAAAAGTACAAGAATTTTTTTTAACTTATACGGCATGAAAAGATTTTTACGGTTTTATAAAGCAATATTTTCATGAAGCCTCCCCCAAAATATTTCATGACTATTTTCAACAAAATATCTTTCTTTTAAAATTGCACGAGGCTTTGTGAAAAGAAATTGATTTTGAAGAAGAAAGGATATTTTCCTCCAGAATTCATTTCACGTGTTTTATCCAAACCATTTTCCATCTAAGATGACATTATTTCAAATGTGTATGTTTCAAGTATAATATCTCTATGATTTAAATGTTTTCACTTTTCTTATGATGAAATATCCATTTGTTTTATATGGATTTTGTGATGATGGGATGATGTTTATGAAACCCATTTTATTCTTTGGGTTATGATGAATGTTTTAAGTTTATTTTGTTGCACAAGTATAAATGATTTCATTATGAGATGGGTGAGACCTATATCTACCTCCAATGAATTGGGTAAAGATTTATATCTCATGAGATAGACATGGATAAAACATTAAGTTAATATGGTTCAGTGATACATGACTGGAACGAGGAGTGAACTCGATTTAGAAAGGGACTTTGTCCACTAAGATGGTCTTGGGATACTAGGGAAATCATATCATGTGATTAATGGTTTCCAAAATTACATGTTTTGTTCCCATGCTATTTTATCATGATTGATGTTCTCTTATGATATATGCCTCATGTACTTCCAAGATTTATGTCTTTGCTCAAGATTTTTGATGTTTAGATTTTATGTTCATGTTTTTGCATTCACGTGTTTATGGATTGTTTTCTGTTCTATATGTTTACCCTTATTGAGAATTTGAGCTCACCCTTTATATGTTTTCTTTTATCCAGGATATAAATAAAGGTTTTAGGTAAAAAAACAAAAGGGGAATATCTTTATGGGAGATGTTGAAGATCTTTCACCACGATTAGAAGATTATATTATAGGTTTCCAAAGACACTAAACTATTACGGTCCTTGTGTGTATGTTTTTGTTATGTATTAAGTATTCTACAAAAGTAATGTAATTTCCATGTACGTCAAGCTTTGGGTCTCTACAGTTGGTATTAGAGGAAAGGTGTAGTCAACCTTTGAAAACTAGGATGCGAGAACTTTAGTGAGATCCCTAGAGATATTTCTATGGTATGTCTAGGGATGTCCCTAAGGATAAGTATAAGTATAGGTTATAGTCCTATAATTATGGTAAAGATATTATAATTAAAACTAGGATGTTAGATATGGAAGGTAATCCCCCTTTATTATGTTGTTTTCCCTATCATGATGTTTTCCTCATGCTATTATTTTTGGGTTTTAGATGATGGATGGAACCCAAAGGAATCGTGTTGATCAATGTAATGGACGATGCAATGATTTTCCTACTGAACAAACCAATGTTATGGGCTATGGAGTGTATAATCTTATTTCTATATTTACACAAGCTATGAATCATTATGTAATTCCAAATGAGCAGAGAAAGGAGCAACATTCTGTTGAATCCTTCGTGAGGCAGCGTCCACATTCATTCAGCGGGTCTTCTGATCCATTAGTGGCTGAACAATGGATCAGTACCACAGAAAAGATATTTTCAGTTCTACAATGTTCTGAGCATGATAAAGTCATCTTAGCAGTATATCATTTGGAAGGTGATGCTGATCAATGGTGGAATCTTATCAAGAATACCAGGCAAAGAGAAGAAATTGAGTCCATGGAATGGGACGAGTTCAAGAACATATTTTTCAATAAGTACTTCCCTCGTATTCTTCAAACAAAGATGGAAAAGGATTTCCTTGAGCTTAAGAAAAAGGATGATGAATCTATTGGTATATACGAAACGAATTTTACAAGGCTTGCAATGTATGCATCTGGATTTATATTTCAACCTGAAAGTAATGTTGACCGATTCTCCAGTGGCTTAAAACCAAGTCTTCGAAGGGAATTAGCTATAAGAGACTTCAGTATCTATGAAGAAATTGTGCGTTGTGCTATCAAGGTAGAGATGGAAGTTTGAGTTACATATCCATATCATGGTTTGGACAAGAAACGAAAGATGGAGTTCAAGGAGAAATCTTAAAATAATGGTGAAAAGAAGATAAATGTTTCTTTATGCTCAAGGCGTGGAAAGAAGCATAGTGGAGATTGTCTAAAAGGTACTAGAAAATGTTTCAAGTGTGGAAAAGAAGGTCATCAAGCAGTGGAGTGTCTAAGTAATGGAAAAAGGGTTGCTAATGATATGAAAAAAGAAAAGACTATAGAGAATGCACCACCAACACTTCAATGCTTCAAGTGCAAGGAAATGGGGCATTATTCTAATCAATTCCCTAATCCAAGGGTTAATGATGATCAATGTGAGCAACCACATAAGGAATAGGATAAAGGTAAGTCACATGCGATCACTATTGGAAATGTTGAGTATGAAAATGATGTAGTGGAATGATTATGTGTTTATATAAGGAGATTCCAAAGTAATGTTGTGGAATCTAATTTATAGTACCGTGGAATATTGGAATATCTATGTATTGGTTTATTACGGTTTTCAATAATTATATGGTACCAGTAACCATGAAAAGTGATTCAAATAATTTTGGAAAGCAGATAATATGCGCATAATAAAGGGATAAGGAGAAAATAATTTTTTTGATAGTCTTCATGAGCTCATGATTAATATATGGACTAAGTGATATCATGGTTTGAGTATATAGAATTTTTGGGATTTTGGTATGTGGAAAGATTTAACTTTTGATAGAACTCATGTTTCCACTAAGGTTCTATGGTAATTCATGTTTCAAAATAATACACGATTAAGGTATTCACATGTTTGGAATGTGAACAACAAGATATATCTTATATGGGGGATAAATGATGGTATTCACATGATCAGTAGATGACATTTCTAGTAATCTTTTTCTTTAAACTATAAGATTGGACAAAATTATTTTGGATAATCCTAAATATTGGAATAGATTATGTTGGAAATAAGTTAGTATTGATTAAGGCTATAATTTTTTCAATATTATTTATGGAATGTTATAATAGTATAGTTTTAGAAAAAGGACAACCTGCAGGACGAGCGAAAACCCATCACGTCAGACAAGGCTGTGGGAATCGAACCCACTACCAAAGTGCGACATGACTTTATCGCCTACCACTAGCCAACATGAAGTCCCTGGTTATTAGAAACTAGTTTTATTATATTAAACGGTATGATAGATGAAGTATAAGTCCATTTTTGGAATCATATACGATTAACCTCACCATATATGGACTTATGTATATTTGATAACTTTTTCCAACCTTTTGTTTGAGACAGATGGAATGACCCATCATTCTATCACATGATCTGCTAACACCTCACGAATGAAAAATTCAACTTCATTTCTTTAAGATATGAAGTGGAAATTTTTCAAGACACGAACAACGGTGAGATTATACCGAAATAAAGTAAGCATTTCTTCTAATTAAAATTCTTCAACATTAGGGAAATGATCTTGAAAACCAAAAATGTTGTCCTAGTGTCCTTATATCCGATGAATCAGATGGTACCTTAGATCATCACAAATTTATGGATTTGTGATTGTTGGATTTTTCATAGCCATGTTCTCTACCACTCACCATCAGAACATGATGGTTAGATTTCTCTTCCATATCAATATTTTCACCTATGTTCTCCTATGTGGAAACCCAATGATTAGTTAATTTGGGTAACCGTTACGGTTCATACTTTAGTTTTTAAAGATAAGTTTTGGTATTACTTTTTACGATGTGGGTTTCTATTAAAGAAACTTTCGAGTAGTAAACCATTTATGACCCTGATGAATTTCGAGGGAGAAATTCATTTTAAGGGGGGTAGAATGTAACAACCTGAGATTTTATGAGGATTATTCTTTTTAATTTTGTTGATGTCTTGTGTTGTACGCTACACAAAGATTATCTTGTTCTATACACAACACCGTATTAGCTTACAGTATACGCAACACTATTCTTGGATTGTGTTACACAAAATTTCAAGTTCTTTTGATAGTAGTCATTCTACGCAACAATGAGTGTATATATATATATATATATATATTCAATGTATAAGTGAAATATGGTTGGATTCTGTTATAAAAAACAACGATGGAGTCTTTCACAACACGCAACCCTGACTTGGCTTACATTACACACAATCAAGACCTTCCACAATAGCATGTGTTGTACGCAATACCGAGTTTCACTAAACAAAGATATACTGTTAAAATATTATATAAACTAGCCATTATGAATAGTAATACCCACCTTTTGGAATTCTATAAATTTTATCTTTCAAAATGGACTTCATTTTTGGATTCAGAATATCAAAATTATCCTAGGGTGAATTTTTGGTATTTTTCTGAAAACTTTCAATTTTTGATGAATAGTGAAAACACTGGGTTACTATTTAAAAAACGACTTTTTATTTAAATAATTATTTATTTTATTTAAATTTATTTTAGGTCAAAATGGATAAATAATACCTATATAAGTTCAATGAAATTCATTGGTGTCATTTAATAATAATTTTAGATATATAAAAATTTTATTGAACTTTTCACCGTCTTTTACCCACCTCCTAGGAGAATTTGGAAATTCACATAAAACTTAAATTTTCCGCTTCTATGAGGGGAATTCTGAAAATCCGAGAGACACAGTTAATATCAAGGACTAAAATGTGGTTCAATGAGATGAAAATAATTTTCGGTGAATAGTAACTTTTTACTTTTATTTACCACGGTTAAAAGTAAATTGGGTGATTAAGGGTAAAAATGATATTATTATTACCCTAACACAAGTTCTAATTCTATTATATAAGTTTAATTCGACCAATAAAAACCTTATGAATAAAATATGACCATTTAGGTCCACTTGGATTAGATTAGGACACTTATTATTATTTTATTTAAAGAATAGTTAAAATAGTTAAAATCAAAGTTTAATAACTAAAACATTTTTAATATACAGTTATAAAAAAGATAAATTCAACTATAAATACTAATTATAAAGATAAAAAGATTTACTAAATAATGGTATTTTATTTATAATTTTTATACATTAAAAAATTTAATTTATTTATGACACCATGATGATGCAGTAATTACCTTATGAATGAAATATTAACATAATTGATGTTATAAATACCCAAATAAATGTAATTTGAGACTTTTTATGAGTTCCACTAATTTTATAGGTTAATATGACATGTTATTATTGATTTAAGTAACTTTGTTTGAACTAATCAGGCTGTTATGCTTTTCTGAAAAATCAAGTACCAAATAGTGTCAAAATTGACATAAAACACTTTTTTAAAACAAATATTATATTATTAATTGTTATTTTATTCCAAAAAAATTAAGGTTCATCCCAATGACTTATAGAATTATATATATATTAATAATTAACCACTTGGGGTTCGTTTGGCTTGTTATAGTAAGTTTATTAACCATATAGTGTAAGAAAACAAAAAGACACGGTAAAACTTAAATTATTTAACATAGAGTTAAATCTGAATGATAAGGATACAATAGTAACCTAAACATGTATAAAACCAATTTTATGAGATTATTTAGACCCAGAACCACCTTAGCTTCTAAATAAATAAATTTGGAGCTATTAAAAACTGAATATGACTTTTTTATAAAATAATATTTTAAGTTTTCTTAAGGTGCCCCTCTCCTCCCTTATAAAAAGGGCACCCCTTACCTCTTCTCTTCACACCCTTTTGAGAGTTTAATCTCAGAAAAACCCTACCCATTTATCTTCTCCACTTCCCTAGAAACATTATTGAGGTTCTGGTTTTCTCAAAAGACCAACTCTACTTCCTTAATAGGAAGCTTAAAGGAGGTGCGTCGAAGAAGAGGTAATCTCTTCTTCCGATTTTCTCAAGTTTCCTTCTTCTTCTACTTCTTCTTCTTTAATTGTCTCATTATAAAGTAATAACATAAGTATTAATTATATACTGATATGTTATTATAAATATTAAACAAACCTATTTCACCTTCTATCCATCCTACGAAAAACGAAATCACCGCGCGTGCGTACGTACGGAATACCGTCTCCACGCCGTGGTGTAATCTGTTTTCCACCACCACCTTACTTGGATAGTTATAATGGTGTAGAGAATAACTATATATAATTATTTTAAAGTTATATTGATTATGAAATAGTATACATACACTTCAATACAATTCCTTGATCATGGGAATGATATCATCGCTCGTGCGTACATACAGACTACCGTCTCCACAACGTGATGAGATTCATTCTCCATGTTAACCATTCATGAATGATTATAAAGTATATATAATGAATAATAATGAAATATATGACATAATAATAATACTGTATTTATGTATATATATGTATGACATCTACTTAATTCCATTCAATTCAATAAGGAATCGAAAACAACGTTCATGCGTACGTACGGCCTACCGTCTCCATGAACGGTGTATTTCATTTCATTTATCGATCTATTATATATATATTCATTTGATGAATATATATTATATATAAATCATGTTTTACATTCTGGAATTATGTAAATCAGGATAAAATTAATAATATCAAGAAGAACAAGTTGAAACTTGTACGATAAATGAAACGATTTTACCCAAAACGGTGCTTTAACATGGAATTTACAAAAGAACAGGTAATATAAAGTCATAAGTGAACCATATATGATATCATAACAATGCATATGATTCTGTAATAAGTCAATGACATTATTTAAATCATTATACAGGAGGTTCAGAAACATACGAAGCATATCAGACATAAGGTAAGGGATAACTTTTCCAATCTCGTTTTTATCTGAGATTTTTTATTCGTAAGTGTTTACTGGGGTTATTGTTATCATCCAAGCCCATGTTTTCTAAAAATATTTTAATGTATTTTTAAAGTCCTTTTTACTCATTTTTGACTTTTACTACATTGTATTTATGGAACTATTCTTTTTTTACCATACAAGGTACTTTTTGAGTTTTTCGGAAAAAGTACGAGAAAAATGTTTTTTTAACTTATACGGCATGAAATGATTTTTAAGGTTTTATAAAGACTTATTTTCATGAAGCCACATGCAAAATATTTCATGACTATTTTCAACACAATCTCTTTATTTTAAAATTTCATGGCATTTTGTGAAAAGAAATTGATTTTGAAGAATAAATGATATTTTCCTCAAGAATTCATTTCAGGTGTTTTATCAAAACCATTTTCCATCTAAGATGACATTATTTCAAATGTGTATGTTTCAAGTATAATGGATATATGATTTAAATGGTTTAATTTTTCTTATGATGAAATATCCATTTGTTTTATATGGATTTTGTGATGATGGGATGATGTTTATGAAACCCATTTTATTCTTTGGGTTATGATGAATGTTTTAAGTTTATTTTGTGGAACAAGTAAGAATGATTTCATTATGAGATGGGTGGGACCTATATCTCCCTACAATTCATTGGGTAAATATTTATATGTCAGGAGATAGACATGTTTGGAATGGTAAGTTAATCTGGTTCAGTGATACAGGACTGGAACGATGAGTGAACTCAATCCAGAAAGGGACTTTGTCCACTAAGATGGGCTTGGCAGCAAAGCCTTGGCTACTATGGAAATCATATCATGTGATTAATGGTTTCCACAATTACATGTTTTGGTCCCATGATATTTTATCATTATTGATGTTCTCTTATGATATATGCCTCACGTACTTCCAAGATTTATGTCTTTGCTCAAGATTTTTGATGTTTAGATTTTATGTTCGTGTTTTTGAATTCAAGTGTTTATGGATTGTTTTATGTTCTCTTTGATTACCCTTACTGAGAATTTGAGCTCACCCTTTATATGTTTTCTTTTCCCCATGATATAAAGAAAGGTTTTAGGTAAGAATACAAAAGGGGAAGATCTTTATGGGAGATGTTGAAGATCTTTCACCACGATTAGAAGATTATATTCAAAGTTTCCAAAGACACTAAACTATTACGGTCCTTGTGTGTCTGTTTTTGTTATGTATTAAGTATTCCGCAAAAGTAATGTAATTTCCATGTATGTCAATCTTTGGGTCTCTACAGTTGGTATCAGAGGAAAGGTTTAGTCAACCTTTGGAAACTAGGATGCAAGAAATTTAGTGAGATCCCTAGAGATATTTCTAAGGTATGTGTAGGGATGTCCCTATGGATAAGTATAAGTATAGGTTATAGTCCTAGAATTATGGTAACGATATTATAATTAAACCAATGATGTTAGATATGGAAGGTAATCCCCCTTTATTATGTTGTTTTCCCTATCACGATGTTTGCCTCACGCTATCCTTTTTGGGTTTTAGACGATGGATAGAACCCAAAGAAATCATGTAGATCAATGTAATGGACGATGCAATGATTGTCCTCTTGAACAAACCAATGTTATGGGAGATGGAGTGCACAATCTTATTTCTATACTTACACAAGATATGAATCATTATGGACTTCCAAAAGAACAGAGAAAGAAGAAACATTTTGTTGAATCCTTCATGAGGAAGCGTCCACCTTCATTCAGCGGGTCTTCTGATCCATTTGTGGCTGAATAATGGATCAGTACCACAGAAAAGATATTTTCAGTTCTATAATTTTCTGATCGTGATAAAGTCATATTAGAAGTATTTTGTTTGGAAGGTGATGCTAATCAATGGTGGAATCTTATCAAGAATACGAGGCAAAGAGAATAAATTGAGTCCCTAGAATGGGATGTGTTCAAGAACATATTTTTCAATAAGTATTTCCCTCGTATTCCTCGAACAAAGATGTAAAAGGATTTCCTTGAGATTAATCAAAAGGATGATGAATCTATTGGTATATACAAAGCGAATTTTATAAGGCTGGAAAGGTATGTATCTGGATTTATCATCCAACCTGAAAGTAAAGTTGATCGATTCTCCAGTGGCTTAAAACCGAGTCTTTGAAGGGAATTAGCTTTAAGAGACTTCAGTAGCTATGAAGAAATTGTGTGTTGTTCTATCAAGGTAGAAATGGAAGTTGGTGTTACATATCCATCTCATGGTTTGGACAAGAAACGAAAGATGGAGTTCAAGGAGAAATCTCAGAATAATGGTGAAAAGAAGATAAATGATTCTTTATGCTCAAGGTGTGGAAAGAAGCATGGTGGAGATTGTTTAAAAGGTACTAGAAAATGTTTCAAGTATGGAAAAGAAGGTCATCGAGCAGTAGAGTGTCAAAGTAATGGAAAAAGGGTTGCTAATGATATGAATAAAAAAAATACTGCAGAGAACGCACCACCAACACTTCAATGATTCATGTGAAAGGAAATGGGGAATTATGCTAATCAATGCCCTAATCCAAGGGTTAATGATGATCAACGTGAGAAACCACATAAGGAAAAGGATAATGGAAATCCACATGCGATCACTATTGGCAATGTTGAGTATGAAAACAATGTAGTGGAATGATTATGTGTTTATGTAAGGAGATTCCAAAATAATGTCGTGGAATCTAATTTATAGTAGTGTGGAATATTGGAATATCTATGTATTGTTGTATTATGGTTTTCAATAATTATATGGTACCTGTAACCATGAAAAGTGATTCAAATAATTTTGGAAAGCAGATGATATGCGCATAATAAAGGTATAAGGAGAAAATAAATTGTTTGATATTATTCATGAGCTCATGATTGATATATGGACTAAGTGATATCATGGTTTGAGTATATAGAATTTTTTGGATTTTGGTATGTGGAAAGAATTGATTTTTATAGAACTCGTGTTTTTACTAAGGTTCTATGGTAATTCATGTTTCAAAAGAATACATGATTAAGGTCTTCATATGTTTGGAATGTGACCAACAAGATATATCTTATATGGGGGATACATGATGGTATTCACATGCTCGGTAGATGAAATTTCTAGTAATCTTTTTCTTTATACTATAAGATTGGACAGAAGTATTTTGGATAAGCCTAAAGATTAGAATGGATTATGTTGGACATAAGTTAGTATTGATTAAGGCTATTATTTTTTGATATTATTTCTCGAATGTTATAATAGTATAGTTTTAGAAAAAGGACAACCAACAAGACGAGCGACAACCCATCACGTCGGACAAGGCTGTGGGAATGGAACCCACAACCAAATTGCGACAGGCCTTTATCGCCTACCACTGGCCAAGAGGAAGCCCCTGGTTATTAGAAACCAGTTTTATTATATTAAACGATATTATAGATGAAGTATAAGTCCATTTTTTGAATCATATATGATTAACCTCACCATATACGGACTTATGTATATTTGATAACTTTTTCCAACCTTTTGTTTGAGACAGATGGAATGACCCATCATTCTATCACATGATCTGCTAACACCTCACGAATGAAAAATTCAACTTCATTTGTTTAAGAGATGAAGTGGAAATTGTTCAAGACACGAACAACGGTGAGATTATACCGATATAAAGTAATTATTTCTTCTAATTCAAATTATTCAACATTAGGGAAATAATCATGAAAACTAAAAATGTTGTCCTAGTGCCCTTATATCCAATGAATCAGATGGAACCTTAGATCATCACAAACTTATGGCTTTGTGATTATTGGATTTTTCATAGCAATGTTCTCTACCACTCACCATCAGAACATGATGGTAAGATTTCTCTTCCATATCCATAATTTCACTTATGTTCTCCTATGTGGAAACCCAGTGATTAGTTAATTTGGGTAACCCTTATATTTCATACTTTAGTTTTTAAAGATAAGTTTTGGTATTCCTTTTTACGATGTGGGTTTCTATTAAAGAAACTTTCGAGTAGTAAACCATTTATAACCCTGACGAATTTCAAGGGTGAAATTCATTTTAAGGGGGGTAGAATGTAACAACCCAGGATTTTATGAGGATTATTCTTTCTATTTTCATTGATGTCTTGTGTTGTACGCTACACCAAGTTTATCTTGCACTATACACAACACCTTATTATCTTGCAGTATACATAACACTATTCTTGGATTGTGTGACACAAAATTTCAAGTTCGTTTGATAGTAGTCATTCTACACAACATTGAGTGTATATATATATATATATATTCAATGTAAAAATGAAATATGGTTGGATTCTGTTATACAAAGCAATGATGGAGTCTTTCACAACACGCAAACCTGACTTGACTTACATTACACACAATCACGACCTTCCACGATAGCGTGTGCTGTACGCAATACCGAGTTTCACTAAACAAAGATATACTATTAAAATATTATATAAACTAGCCGTTATGAATAGTAATACCCACCTTTTGGAATTCTATAAATTTTATCTTTCAAAATGGATTTCATTTTTGGATTCATAATATCGAAATTATCCTAGTGAGAATTTTTGGTATTTTTCTGAAAACTTTCAGTTTTTGATGAATAGTGAAAACACTGGGTTACTATTTAAAAGCCGACTTTTTATTTAAATAATTATTTATTTTATTTAAATTTATTTTAGGTCAAAATTGATACATAATACCTATATAAGTTCAATGAAATTAATTGGAGTCATTTAATAATAATTTTAGATATATAAAAAGTTTATTGAACTTTTCACCATCTTTTACCCACCTACTAGGAGAATTTGGAAATTCACATAAAACATAATTTTCTCGCTTCTGTGAGGGGAATTTCGAATATTCGAGAGACATGTTTAATATCAAGGACTAAAATGTGGTTCAATGAGATGAAAATAATTTTTGGTGAATAGTAAAATTTTACTTTTATTTTCCACGGTTAAAAGTAAATAGGGTAATTAAGGGTAAAAATGATATTATTATTACCCTAACACGTGACCTAATTCTATTTGACAAGTGTAATTAGACCAAAAACAACCTTATAAATAAAATATGACCATTTAGGTCCACTTGGATTAGAGTAGGACACTTATTATTATTTTATTTAAAGAATAGTTAAAATAGTTAAAATCAAAGTTTAATAACTAATGTTTTTTAATAAATAGTTATACAAAAGATAAATTAGACTATAAATATTAATTAGAAAGATAAAACCATTTCCTACAAAATGGTATTTTATTTATAATTTTTAGACATTAAAAAATTTAATTTATTTATGAAACCATGATGATGAAGTAATTACCTTATGAATGAAATATTAACATAATTGATGTTATAAATACCCAAATAAATGTAATTTGAGACTTTTTATGAATTAAAATAATTTTATAGGTTAATATGACATGTTATTATTGATTTAATGAACTTTTTTCGAACTAATCACACTGTTATGATTTTCACAAAAATCAAGTACCAAATAGTGTCAAAATTGACATAAAATAATTTTTAAAACAAATATTATATTATTAATGGTTATTTTATTCCTAAAAATTTAAGTTTCTTACAAATGACTTATATAAGGATAAATATATTAACAATGAATCACTTGGGGTTCTTTTGGCTTGTTATAGTAAGTTTATTAACCATATAGTGTAAGAAAACAAAAAGACACGGTAAAACATAAATTATTTAACATAGAGTTAAATCTAAATGATAAGGATAAAATAGTAACCTAAACTTGTCTAAAACCTATTTTATGAGAGGATTTAGACCCATACCAACCTTCTCTTTTAAATAAATCAATTTGGAGCTATTAAAAACCGAATATAACTTTTTTATAAAATAATATTTTATGTTTTCCTAAGGTGCCCCTCTCATCCCTTATAAAAAGGGCACCCATTAACTCTTCTCTTCACACCATTTTGAGCCTTGAAGCTCGTCCAAACCCTACCAATTTATCTTATACACTTCTCTAGAAACATTCTTGAGGTTTTGGGATTCTCCAAATACCAACTCTATTTCCTTAAGAGGAAGCTTAAAGGAGGTGCGTCGAAGAAGAGGTAATCTCTTCTTCCGATTTTCTCAGGTTTCTTTCTTCTTATACTTATTCTTATTTAGTTGTCTCATTATAAAGTAATAAAATAAGTATTACTTATATACTTATATGTTATTATAAATATGAAACAACCCTATTTCTTCATCTATCCATCCTACGGAAAATGAAATCATCGCGCGTGCGTACGTACGGAATACCGTCTCCACGCCGTGGTGTAATCTGTTTTCCACCACCACCTTACTTGGATGAGTATAATGGTGTAGAGAATAACTATATATGATTATTGTAAAGTGATATTGATTCTGAAATATTATACATACACTTAAATACAATTCCACGATCATGGGAATGATAACATCGCTCGTGCGTACGTACGGACTACCGTCTCCACAACGTGATAAGATTTATTCTCCATGTTAATGATTCATGAATGATTATAAAGTATATATAATGAATAATAATTAAATATATGACATAATAATTATTCTGTATTTATGTATATATATATGTATGGAATCTACTTAATTCCATTCAATTCAAAAAGGAAACGAAAACATCGTTCATGCGTACGCACGACCTACCGTCTCCAAAAACGGTGTATTTAATTCCATTTATCGATCTATCATATATATTAATATTATGAATATATATTATATATAAATCATTTTATAAATTCTGGAATTATGTAAATCAGGATTCAAGTAATAATATCAAGAACAACAAGTCGAAACTCATACGATAAATGAAATGATTTTACCCAAAACGGTGCTTTAACATGGAAATTACAAAAGAACGGGTAATATAAAGTCATAAGTGAACCATATATGATATAATAACAATGAATATGATTCTTTAATAAGTCAATGACATTATTTAAATTATTATACAGGAGGTTCGGAAACATACGAAGCACATCAGACATAAGGTAAGGGATAACTTTTCCAATCTCGTTTTTATCCGAGATTTTTATTCGTAAGTATTTACTGGGGTTATTGTTATCATCCAATCCCATGTTTTATAAAAATGTTTTTATGTATTTATAAAGACCTTTTTACCCATTTTTTACTTTTACTACATGGTATTTATGGAATTTTTCTTTTTTTACCATATGAGGTACTTTTTGACTTTTCCGGAAAAAGTACGAGAAAAATGTTTTTTTAACTTATACGGCGTGAAAGGATTTTTATGGTTTTATAAAGACTTATTTTCATGAATCCTCCTCTAAAATATTTCATGAATATTTTCAAAAAAATCTCTTTATTTTAAAATTGCATGACGTTTGGTGATAAGAAATTTATTTTGAAGAAGAAAGGATATTTTCCTCAAGAATTCATTTCAAGTGTTTTATCAAAACCATTTTACATCTAAGATGACATTATTTAAAATGTGTATGTTTCAAGTATAATGTATTTATGATTTAAAAGGTTTCACTTTTCTTATGATGAAATATCCATTTGTTTTATATGGATTATGTGATGATGAGATGATGTTTATGAAACCCATCTTATTCTTTGGGTTATGATGAATGTTTTAAGTTTATTTTGTGGCACAAGTAAGAATGATTTCATTATGAGATGGGTGGGACCTATATCTCCCTCCAATGCATTGGGTAAAGATTTATATCTCATGAGATAGACATGGCTGGAATAGTAAGTTAATCCAGTTCAGTGATGCAGGACTGGAACGAGGAGTGAACTCGATTCAGAAAGGGAATTTGTCCACTAAGATGGTATTGGCAGCAATGCCTTGGCTACTATAGAAATCATATAATGTGCTTAATAGTTTCCACAATTACATGTTTTGTTCCCATTCTATTTTTTCATTATTTATGTTCTCTTATGATATATGCCTCACGTAATTCCAAGATTTATGTCCTTGGTCAAGATTTTTGATGTTTAGATTTTATGTTCAAGTTTTTGCATTCAAGTGTATATGGATTGTTTTGTGTTATCTATGTTTACCCTTACTGAGAATTTGATCTCACCCTTTATATGTTTTCTTTTCCCCAGGATATAAAGAAATGTTTTAGGTAAGAAAATAAAAGGGGAAGATATTTATGGGAGATGTTGAAGATCTTTCACCACGATTAGAAGATTATATTCCAAGTTTCCAAAGACACTAAACTATTACGATCCTTGTGTCTCTGTTTTTGTTATTTATTAAGTATTCTGCAAAAGTAATGTAATTTCCATGTACGTCAAGCTTTGGGTCTCTACACTATTCTTGGATTATTAGGTGTGCATAAATATGTGGTGGGTGTGGATTTATTTTCCCTTTAGTATCTTTGAGATAAAACTTCATAATAATTGTGAGAAAGTCTCTATGAGACTTTACCGCAAGCATTAATACACATTTCCTTTTGGATTTTTCAACTATAAATTCACCTTGCATGGTATAATGAAGGGCGAGTCAATGTTTCAATTTTTTTTTAGAAAAATAGGGAAAGGATATGATAATTTCACTAGTGCCACATATATTTATCAATCAGCATGCACTGCTGAGTGGTGAGCCTAATGAGACTATTGAAGATAGCCTTATTCGGGTTAACATCTTGGATGTGTGCATTTTATCTAATCTCAAATTTTATTCCTTTCATCCACCTTAATAGTTATTTCTAACACCGTCATGCTATGGTGATCCTGTTTTTTTGGGGAACAGGTTATTCACCTTCTACCATTTCCTTGGGTTCAACATCATCAATATGTTTTTTCTCTAGATTGTTAGCATCGATAAGTGTTCAAGGTTTTTGTTTCTCTATATTGGGAGAAACAATTGGTTGAGAAACCTTTTATTAATAAGTATTGGGAGAATCAACATATGAAGAAGTCATTTTCTACCAAAGTTGTTAAAAATTTAATTTAGATTACATAAATGCAGTAATGAATAAATACTAATAGTAGGAAACATTATGTATATTACAAAAAATATAACCTAATTATTGAACTCCATTTTTTTAAACATTGAATGGATTTTACCCCTCTATTGGGTATTTAAGTCCTTTAATTATGGTCTCCTATGATATATAAGTACCCATATATATTAGGACCACTATGAAATGATTGAGACATCCCAATAAAAGGGGAATCCTCTATTGAATTTTCATTTTAACCTTCAATGGTTTTGGTTGATAATATAACAATTGACCACTTTCTGTTTGGGGGACTCTAAAATAAAATACTTGTAGTGTATGTGATTCCATTATAAATGGTTTATATTAGTAACCTTCCTTATTGAATTCAAATTTCATGAATACGAATTCATCCATTTTAACAACACTCATGTTATCAACCCACTTGTAGTGAAAAATAAACACTTGTAATGTGGTATAATCCAAATAACATATTTGTTTGGTGTTACCAAATTATAACATATTCACATAAATTATATTTCTATCCTTGGTACCAAATACATGTATCTCTACAGTCACAAGTGTAACTCCACTATTTTTCATGGCACGACATTCATTATGATCATTTTTATAGAACATATAACCATTTATTACATAACCATTATAAGATAATATATGCTCACTTGGTCCTCTATGTAAGAACCCGGTTTTTTCTACAAAAGACTTTGGAATATTCTTGAAGATATTCTAGAGCAGCACCTTCAGACGGCGTGCAATTCTGAGCCCCGGAGTGGCCGGAATTAAATTTTCAGTGCGTTCACACTGGAAACGCAAAATAAATGAGATAACTCCTAAAAAGAGTTTCGGATTAGAGATCCGAGTGTACGGATGGGTCTGGAATGGAGTGTTTACCCTAAGAACGACATAAAAATCGTCGGAGCGGGATGTTTGGACCCCTCGCCCGCTTCTGGAATGTTAAACGGATAAATTAATTAATTAATTAATTTTTTTAATGGTGAAATGCTAGTATCTCTTAAATGGTGGCTTGGATTGGAAAACTGAGGGCACTGTTGAGTTCGGAGCGTGCCGTTTACCCTAGGAGGGTTATAAGTTTCACGGGCGCGGGCCGTTTGTGAAAAATGGCCCCAGGGGCGTTTTTGTAATTTGGCACCCTCGGGCTTTGAGTTTTTTAACTTTTGAATGGGGTCTCAGATTAAATTTTTGAGACCACCGTTGCGCTCGGAGCGTGGTTTTTAGCCTAGGGGAGTCTTAATCCCGACCCCGCCGAAATGTTGGGTTCGGGGCTATCGGGCGACGTTTAAGTATTTTCTAATTAAACGCATCCCCTCCCCTATTCTCCTTCTTCTTCCTCAAACCCTACCCTCTCCTCCAGCTCTGGTGAGGAAGCTCTGGCAAGGTGACTCCGGCGAGTTGCAGTGATGCCGGCGGATCGACGCGAAGCTCCGGGCGAAGCCCAACGAGGTAGGAGGTTTCTTTTGTTGCGTTTTTATTCCCGAAACTCCTTTGAATCCAAATTTTAGCGTCGAATTGCTGTTGGATTTTCGAATGAACTACATAATTGTTTAGTAGAGTTTTTTCTCCTTCCATCGCTTGTTTCGGTTGGTAAATCCGAGTTTCGGGGACCCCACAATCATCCGCCGAAGATTGCGGGTTTAAGGCCGTTTTCCGGTGGTTTTTGGGCGTTCCGGTGAGGTATCGCGGCGGTCCGGCGTACCAGCGCGGCGGCGCGACATCCCGACGGTGGTCCCGACTTCAGGCGGCTGGAGGCGGCGAGCTCCGGCTCCAGGCGGCGACGGTGGCACGTCTCGGCAGCGGGGCAACGCGGTGGATGCGGCTGCGGACAGCGGCTTTAGGCGGGCTCCCGGGCGGCGCCGACGTAGTGCGAAGGGGAGGAGGGGCCACGGGGTGCGCGACCCCGGGTGCGGTGACCGCGACCCGCGTAAGGCGGGTCGCTGCGGAGGAAAAAGGGACCGGCCATCAAGGCCGGTCGGTGGCGATAGCCTGCGGCCAGCTGGCCGCGGCGGACCGAACCGGACCCGCGGCCGGGCCGGTCCGGGCCAAGGGAGTTTCCCCCTTTGGAATTTCTGACGCCCGTAGCTTTCGCTACGGGTGTCCGTTTTGCACGCCGTTAGTGGCAGAGCGGACCTTGCGTCGAGGGGAATTCTTTGAGATGATTTAAGGAATTTTTAATTCCCGGAATGAGGGACCTCGGAGGCGCGACACGTCTTTAAGTGGATGAGCGTTTTTCCGGGAATTTTGTTTTGGACGGTGCGGATGCGTACGACGTCCGAATTAAGCGCCGTCAGTGGCGTTGGAACCCTGGCACCGAGGCGGAGCATTACAGGATGTTTTTAGGCTTTAAGGCCAAAGTTGAGGCGCGGGCCCCACAACCCGTCCTTTGAGCTGCGAGCAGCATTTCACGACTTTTTCACCGGACGTTCGTTCGGGGCATACGAGCAGTCGTTTTTGGATGTTTTTCCGAGGGGATTGCAGTGGTGCAATCCGCCCGCCCTAATTCGGCATGATGGTGCGGGGCCCACGAGGGCCGTTTGGGGGTCGACGGTGATTTTCCATCTTAATCACCAGGTGACCGTTTTGGACAAGTGGATAGTCCATCTTGTGTTCTTTTTCGAGAGGATCGCAATGGTGCGATCCGTTCGTTGAGTTTCAGGACCGGGATGTGGGTCCCACGTGGCACCGCTTGTGTGCGGTGCGCCGAAATGAATCTTTTTCTCTGGATATCCGTTGCACTCAAATGAGTAGTGCTTTTGACGTGTTTTCCCGAGGGGATCGCAATGGTGCGATGCGCCCGACTGTTTTCGGGGCCGAGGCTCGGGATCACGGGATGCCGTACGGGCGTGAGGCGGTGTTGGCGAATTTTTCATCGGATATCCGTTTGAGGCGAGTAAGTAGTCGATCTCGTGTTTTTTTACACTAGGATTACAACGGTGTGATCCATTTGGCCGTGCGGAGCCTCTTGCGCGATCTTATTAATAGAGGAAGCATGGAAGGTGCTCTAGTGGTGGTTCTCCCTACCTTGTTTGTAGCGGACCCTTGGCGTGTGATCGCGCACTCTTGGGAGAGTGATGTAAATGGTTCACGAGATGTGGCTGTCCGTGACTGGGCCTTTGAGGTAGAGTTGTTACATCATGCCTTCGCGCTGACGTTGGGCGCCGTGTGCACGATAGCCCTTGGGCTAGAGACATGGTATACTCTGGGAGTATACAGGAGCACTTGGAGGTACGTTTGTTTTGTACCTGATAACATTTGTGCGCTTGGTTGGGGTTGACTTGGGGCCACACGTCGTGTGGGCCCCACGTGCGTGCAATGTTCTGCTTTGCGTACTTGGATCTATCGCTGCGTAGAGGGTCCCTTTGTGCTCGTTTGTTTGGCTAGCAGGGTGGAGTTTATTTCCCCTGGCTTTGTGCTCATTTGTTTGACCAGCAGGGTTGAGTGGTCTCCCCCTGGTTTCGCTCGCGATGGATTGGCCGGTAGCGGTGCTAGTGACACCCAGTGCTGGAGCAGACGCTGCACCTCTTTTGGGAGAGTTGTTCTGGATTTGGGTGGTTGCACGACACCAAATCCGTGTTCGGTTGGCCAGTGTTGTACCCTCCTGTAGAGATGGGTAGAGCGGTTCTGAGTTTTACCCTCCAGCGGGGCTGGGCAGTGGGTTACTCATCGACTTCCTCGGGCTTACCCTCCAGCAGGGATGGGCAGTGGGTTGCTCACTGACTTCTAGGGTTTACCCTCCAGCAGAGACTGGGCAGTGGGTCACCCGACACTATTAGGGTCTACCCTCCAGCAGAGACTGGGCAGTGGGTCACCCGATGCTATTAGGGTCTACCATCCAGTAGAGACTGGGCAGTGGGTCACTCGACGACCTCTTAGGGTCTACCCTCCAGCAGGGCTGGGCAGTGGGTCACCCATCGTCTAGCTCCAGGTCTACCCTCCATCAAGGCTGGGCAGTGGGTCGCCTGTCGACTTATTCCAGGTCTACCCTCCAGCGGGGCTGGGCAGTGGGTCGCCAGATGATCTGTTATGGTTTACCCTCCAGCGGGGCTAGGCAGTGGGTCGCCTGGTGACGTATTAGGGTTTACCCTCCAGCAGGGCTGGGCAGTGGGTCACCCGATATCTGGTTATGAATTACCCTTCAGCTGGGCTGGGCAGTGGGTCATTCGTTGGCATTCCAGACTCATCCCTTTCTACTAGGATAGTCTGTGGCTTTTCCTCCGTGTTTACTGGAGTGGTACCCTTGGTTATACGGGGCAGTGTTGTGACGACTTGACTTTGATGAGACCTACCGACTACAGGTCAGTGACGAGGTGTGGTTTGACTTTCCCTAGAACTCTCAAGTTCGAGGGGCGCTTTCCCCACAGAGACACGTTCTTGCGACGCGACCTAAAACCGTGCGGGCGAGTCAGTGCCGCCCAAAGCGGATAGTGTCGAGGTGTGGTGTTTGAGACCTTGGCTTGCAGTTCGCGGCAGACGTACGGGATGCTGGGCATCGATGGTGTTTCTTTTGGGACTGTTGGCGACTCATTTTATTGGGCTGAGCTACGAGACGGAGATCCCCTTACGAGCTTGTTCGGGATTCTTGGAAGAGCATATATATGTATATACCTTGTTCTAGTACCCACTTCTTGGGTTTGGTTACTCTCCTTCCAGGAGAGGCGAAGATGCACGAGGTATGCCACATGCTTTCCGTGTCTAGCTTCTCATGGTTGGATGAGTCTACTCTCCTGCTATAGGTAGCGAAGACTCTACGGGAAGTTCATCTTCTCACCATTTCCAGCTCCTTGTTCCTGGACGAGTCTACTTCCTTCCTCTTGTTGGGTTGAGCTGGACTCTTTACTAAACTCTCTGTTGTACTCCCTTTTCTTTCCTCTATTCACTCTACTGCTCACCCTTCGGTACCTCATTTGTTGCTCCCTCAAGCCTTCGGGGTATCCTACTGAGTATTTTTATACTCACCCCTACTTGGGATTTTCCCGCACTTGGTGTGACCTTGAAGATGATAGATAGGTGGAGCGTGACTTCAGTGGAGTGTAGGAGCTTGGGAGCTTGGACCGCGTGCGGTGGTCATGGCCGGGTTTCAGGTGGGAGAACCGTCAGCTGTTTCCTTTTTGTTTACCTATTGCCGGGTTGTGGCACTTTTTGGTTGGGCGCGTTTTTTGCCCTTTTTCTTTTCAGTTGTACTTTATACTTGTAGAGGTCGATGCACTCTGTGGTTTATATATAGAAGTTATTCTTTTACTCTTCTTGTCTCTTCTTTTACTCTGCACTGTTGCATTGAGTGTGCTACGTGTGTGTGTACAGGTACTTAGGCAAAGGCCTCCCCGAGTTGTTGTGCCTTCGGCGCTGGTCGCCAGCCCCTGGCCTATGGAGGCGGGCCTGGGGTATTTGCGGCTCGAGCCCGGGTAGGGTTGGGTTGTGACACTCTAACTAGCCATAAAAATTGTTCTGAAATTTAATCAATATTTTAATCTAACTCCTTTAAAATATAATCCCAAAACCATCCTATAAACTTTTTATTATGTGTATTTTATATCCGAATTTCATCCCTTAATGGACCCAAATGCCTACTAATTTTTTATGGGTTTCAACATATGGGGAAACCTATAATTTATTAAGAAAAATGTAAAGATAAGCCTGCTCCTGACCTGTAATAGTGATTGTGAAGACATCTATTCATGATGTTCCATCACCCACAAGCCACCCAGTGTGATGATATTTTTGTAGACCAATGATTTCCTCATAGAATAGGTACTTGGTACAAAATTCAATAGCTCCCTCAACAATATATCACTCCACAATACAACCTTCTAACCAACTTTTTTTGATATACCCTTTAAAACTATTCATATACTATTTAATGGGGTATATCTATCTATAATGTATATAAACATATAGTATAATCTCTCTTACCAAGTGAAGCGGCAAGTGAACCATCATATCAAATAATTCAAGTGGGAAGAACAATTACAATTGACATAATATGATAGAAATTTACTTATGCATAGATGGAAATTTTGTTGGGTATATAACATTTCTCCATATAGATTTAAAAAATAATCAGAGTTTGGTTAATATTTGATGGAAATTTTTGTAAAAATGCAACATAAATCTAAAGGCATTATATCCTACATAAAAACATTAAAGTCAATTAATTTCATAACCTTTAACTTCAAATCATTCATTGAAATGATATTCTTGATATTTTATGAATACCCATCTCGAACCTTTATATCTTTCAAGATACTGATAAACTGATTTCTCACCTTCCGAGAAAGAGTGTAAGCATATGGAGTAAGAAAATTCCATTTTTTCACCCTTCACTGGTGTTAACTCTTCCCATATTACCATGTTAATCATATCCACCCTAACCTTAATTAAATCATTTTTTCCGTGCATCTTGTAATGTGATAATTACTCTATCACATTTTTTTTTTCAATATTCATATCATCAATACAATTCATTAGATACAAACGATTCAAGTATGGAAATAAAAAAATGATCACTTTTACCAACTAGTTTTTACAAGGTTTTTCAAAAATGGTTTACCAAAAGTAGTGTCAAAATCATTATTATATCAAAAAATTGATCATATATTAGAGGAGCTGGTGTTATACATTCTTATGAACTCTTATAAAATGATTTCACCAAAGATTGGTACATATATCACTGTGTTAGAAATCTTTGATGTCTTATAAAAATAGTACTTGGTAAATGTTTCAACTTAATTATCTGTGTACCTTATTCAAAAATGGGACACCCTTGAGATCCTTTAATGCCATATCCTGAAATATTTCCATAAGCAGGAAAGTCATTTATCATCTCATACAACGTGGATATCAACAAGAAATCTCTATTTATGTAATGATAATACAACATAACACTTGAATCCCACAATAATTTCAAATATATGATCCATGGATCCAAATAAACATCAATATCATTACTCATTTTTTTGTTCATGATATAAACATTGATAACATAATGTATATTTTTCATGTCTAACTGTGGTGAAAGTTATAATTTATCAACATAACTATCCATGTACTTTGAGTGATTCTTTTAAAACCAAAAGGATTCAATCCGTCTATATATAATGAAAGGAAAAGGTTTATCATCTCGTTTTCAAATTTAGGATACTAGTGATCAATTATCTTCTTTTGAGGAGTGTCTGTCATGTGAATTTTTTTACCATATTTATTTCTTGTATATGCATGATATGTCAATTTCCATTAATTATCATCATATTCATATAAGATCCTAAACCTTGGAATGATTGGAATGTACTGTAAAAATTTCATAATACTCAATTCATATTTCTTATATGGAGAATCACCACACTTCGGTTATTCTTTAAGTGATTTGTGGTCCTTGATAAATAGTATACAGTCATTTGGGTAGGAATACATATTTTTAGAGATCATACCCATTGAATAGAGAATTTTTCCAGCATCATATGTTTGTATAGGAAGGTCATTTTCTTTTGAGAGAATATTATTCAAGAGATCAAGTATTTTAGTAATACTGGCCTCACTTCATCCATTAACAGATTTTAAATTATACAGCATCAATACAGCTAACAATGCTGTATATTTAGTACAAATTACATAAAATAGAATCTTTAGATGACTTTTTAACACCTCAAATTTTTCTAAACAATCATGACGTTGATCATTAAATGTCATTGTCATTTCATTAATACAGTCTCCATCATCATTCACATCTATAATCACATCCTCGATATGATCTTCTTCATTGTCCACACTTGTAATCACATTATATGATCCATAAAACATATGGTTATCCCAATCACTAGATACATTAAATTTTTCCCCATGTTTATTATAACATTTATAACTTCAATCTATTCCATGACAGATCACGTGTTCTTCTAAATTTTTTCGACTAATTAGTCTCAAATAAAAATAACATAAACATGGAAAATAGATTTGAAAAGGGTCATATGCATTATCTTTTTCAAACTTGATAAAATCATTCACCCCATCTTCATACTATTTTGTCATACGATTAACATCCATCCATTTTCGATTCATATCCATATTATTTGATTTAGTAATATTAATATTTAAAATAATAAATAAATACACAAAAGGGGACTTTCAAATAAGGGGAACCCAATATTTGAATGTTTCAAATAATTTTAGCATGATTTGAAGGAAGCGAGTAATTTAATTTAAGAAAATAAATACTCAATGGGTGGTAGTTATTCTCTAAATTCATCCATAATGATCAATGGTACCTAGTATTGGATGAATAATTCTCTGGGTAGTTCAAGAAACATATGTGTATGTCCAAATGAGATAGGGGATGGGTCTCTGTCAACAAATTCAACAATAATTGTTTAGGAAATAAAGAAGATGCGAAAAATAATATTCTCTTTAAATCTAAATGTTCCTAGGCTAGAGAGTTAGTGAAGTACCAATAAAAATTTATTAGTTTCCTATCTAAAGGTTTAAAGAGAAATAGTATAAGTATGATTCCTAAAAGGGGCTCCATGATTGGTGTGACCATGAGAATACTCAACTGGATGGTCTTACACACACTCAGGCTGAGACAAATGTTGTAGTTTCAACATTCATAGAAAACCATCAATTAATCTATTAAACGGAAAAGGATATTGGTGTATGGAATTAATTTTATTATCTTTAATATTCTTGTATAGCCATGGTTGTGGGGTTTGGGCCATGATGGGTATCCTATGGAACATAATTTTAATTCATTATTCCCAAAAAGGGAATGCCCTCTAATTTTTATTTTTATTGATGTTGTCAACTATTTGACTATTTCATTTTTTATTTGAAAAAAATATTAACCATAATTACATATTCTACTATTGGAGATTAATAATTCAAGGAGGACATAAAAATGGGTGAAGTTTACCACCACTTGAAGATTAGTTTTGATTTATTTTCATTTTCATTTTAAAATGATGATTCCACTAAATTTTTTATTTTTTAAATTTAGTTATTCTTGTTTCCATTAATATTTTGATTTTAAAAATATTGTTATAAATTTATTGTTTCATATTATGCATGAATACACAAATTTAGTTATTCATGTTTCCATCGAGACTCTATAATCACTCCAAAATGATTTCTATAGCTTTGTGTTCAGTATTGCGGTGTAATTACTTGCCTCATAAATTGTTCATTAAGAACTAGAGTTTTTAGGTAATTACTCCTAATATAATTTATTTATATTGATATTTTTTCATATTTCAAATATTTTCAATATAAATACATGTTTTCTATATCTAAATGCATGAAATATTCATTCTCAGTCATAATCTACGCAATGTTTTAAAAATATATATATTTTTTAGAGTAAATACTCATATTCCATATATAGAATTTATTTTTTATTTTAATTTTTTCAATATGAATGTGTGTTATTAACTTTGAAAAATAAGATTCTTTCAAAAAATTCTAGTTGACATCCTCCCCTCAAGCCATGTATAGGATTTAAAAGTAAATCATTTTCATGCTATTTTGAAAATTCAACTATGAAAGTAAGATGTTTATTTTTCATAAAACCAGTCACATAAGGTTTCCATTTAAATTTATTTTTATCAAATTTAAAGAATACCTTAATTTAAGGAAACCATGATTTAAAAAATTCTCTAATGTGAATAAATTTATAAAAAAATAAATAGTTTTTACTCCCTGCTTTACAATAAACTTAGATTTGACTTAAGGTAATAAAATAAAAATTTTAAACCATGTTAATAAATGTTCTATAATAATAAAAAAAATACTTTTAAAATAAGGTAAAAATATAATTATAATTAAACTAATTAACAAAAAACATGAAATTTTTTTGGTAGTAATAGTATCTGCTGAAGTAGAAAAAAAATAAGAAATTATAGGGTGAAATACTATTCAATAAAGTAGTATAAAAATAGGAAAATATATGTAAGAATAGTTTTTTACTCAATAATAAAAATAACAATAAATATAGGCTTAGTGACACACTAAAATAATAAAATGAAATAGTATCATGTCACTGATTAGAACAACATAATGGACTAGGAGAGAGGAGTAGTATCAGGTTACAAGTCTGAATGACAACTAACCTAGTAGAGGGGATTTGTATCACATCACTAGTTAGGAAGACAAGATAAACTAGTGGAGAGGTTTCATTTCATGTTATTAGTCAAGAAGATTCATAAACCTAATATATTGTTGTAATATTACATCACTAGATAAAACAACACACTAGACTAGTTAGATTAAAAAGTATTATTTTAATAAAAAATTTATCTTAAGAAAGCCCCATTTTCAAAGTTCCAACTAGGAATTTAGAAACATCTATTGAACATAAAGAAAAATAAAAATACATTAATGAATACTTTGAAAACATTAAATTGTTTCACAAATGACTCTAAACTATATCCAAATCCAAATAACAAACAAAATATCTATAAAATTCCTTAAAAACATTAACCCACAACGTAAAATAAAAAATAAATCTATTCCTTTGTTTTTAAGAAATTTCCTAAAAACATGAGTCTCATTCCTTTAGGGTCATAAAAAAATAAAAATATTTATAATTTAGAAAAATAATCTTCAAGAGCCCATAATTAATTTAATCAATAAATAGGGGTTCATGGTATTTGAAAACCAACTTTATATTTTAACACACGAGTGGAAACCCCTTTTGTATAAAATTAAATCCTAAGGAAAATTATCATAATAGGATGAAATCCACTAATTAATCATGATAGACTTCATTAAAAAAATAAAAAATTATTTAAAACCATAAGAAATCATGGTTTTAAATTTTAAAAAGTCATGTATGGATCAACATACCTTAAATACATGCCTTTCATAAGGTAACACACTAAACCAACAAAACAAGTCTAGAGAAACCCATATAATGCTATTAAAATCCATTAAATAAGAAAAATTATGTTAAAATCATGCAAGAAAAAGTTATAGGTCACAAAATCTATACTAGGGAAATTGAAAAAGAATGAATGGAAAAAGGAGAGGAGGGGGGGGGGGCTTTGATGTGTTTTATTTGAATATTGGGTGTTGTGGAAGCTGTGATGGTTGGTGTGATGTGGTGTAGGGGTGAAATAGTGGCTACATGATGCCTAAAAACAAAATCAAACACCATTGATGGTTAGGGAATAGATTTGGAGGTGATAAAAAATAAATCGATACATACCTTAGATTTATAGAGGATCGATTCGTCAGGAAAGTCACTGAAGATCGAGAGCGGTGATAGTAATAGGATTTGATAAGAGAAATAGTATTATTAGGGTTTCAATACTAAAAAATGGGAAAGGGAATATCCACATTTTATCAGCGCTAAGCAAAAAGCATTGATAAAGGAAGCCTTTATCAGTGATAAAATTTTAGCGCTAATAAATGGTGCCTTTATCAATGATTTTCAAAGCTGATAAAACCATAGTCCCATTTTATAAAATGGGGTGCACAGTTCCCTCTATTTATCATGCCCTAAAGATCTCATGGGACTGTACCCCTGTGACAACTCCCCTCCCCTCGATCTTCTCTTTACCAGACCCCTGCCGTTGCTATCCCTACTCCGCTATTCTCTTTGTTGAACCTCCGCCACCAATAGCCCTACTCCACCGCTAGACCTACTCCAATAAGAACCATAATCCTTATCCTACCCCTCGAACCCCTTCTGTGGATCCTCCTCCCCGCTAACCCTACTTCTCCTCCTCCCCGCTGGACCCTACTCCCTGCGAACCCTACTTTAAGTGTTTGGGATTCCTTTCGACAAGGTTTTATTCTTGGCTTCCCATCTTTGATATTTGGTGATTTATCCGCTCATCCTCATCCATTTCCTTTTTTTATTATTCTAATATTCACAATGGTAGTTTATTTTGGTTTAGTTTGGGTTGTGTAGTGTGTTTAGGCTATGTTTTTTGGTCACATTCTTTCAAAAATGCATGAAGTGATTAAATTTTTACTAAGTGAATTGCTTACTACTTATAGGGTTTTGTTAAGTTATTTTCAAGATTAAGATTATTCTAAACAATATATTTTAAATGTGAGTAGTGATAAGGATAAAAGAGGTTGTTATATTTTTTGATGGATTTATGAATGGTGGCATGGGGTGATGAGGTGGTTGTGTTATTGGAGGGTCTGACGGTGATGATTTCATAGGAATATAATATTTTGTAATGGATTTTAAATTGATTTTTTAGTTTATAAGTGTTGGGGTATATATGATTCTTTTAGTGTGGAAGATTATCCCTTGGTGTATGTAAGTTATTTAATTTTTTGGATTAAATATTTTAATTTTGATGCTTATACATGTTGAATTATTATCATGGTAAAGTGCGCAAGAATTAGAAAGGGACATGGGATATAGTGTTGTCAAATTTCAATAGTAGGAGGTGTTGATGTTTATTGTTTAGGGTTTGGGTACTAAGGTTAAGAATTTTCTAGAATCAATTGAGGAAGGTTTTGAATTGGAAAATATTCTAGCACATTTATCGACTTCCTTAGTAGTGGGATTACTTTTAAGGGTTGCTTGAGAATGATGGAAGGAAAATCATGTTTAATCAAAAGTGGTTTTAAGAAGAGTTTTATTCCCGAGATATAGAAGTATGCGTGTATACAGAATATCATGGAATTCAATCAAGTTGGATATAATGTTATTTCCCTTTGGATTCACATATGTGCATTGATGGTCTAGTTTTTAGAACAGTTGGTTGATGAATAAATGTTGTACAAAATCCCTCAAGGTAACATTGTAGTATTTTTGTGTTGATTCTGTTTGTTGACAAAGAGGGTTTCCATGGTGAATTTTTGAGTTCCAGAGAAGTTGTTGACAATCCATGTTGACAAAGAATGATGACAAAGGAACTAACGATCTGGAGGCGGTACAAAAGAGTAGTACAAGGTGGTGCCATTTTCCAGTGTTTTCCAAATTCTTGGGTTCCAAAATTTGGAATTTGGTGAGCATCGTGAAAAGTGGATATCCTTGAAGATCACATTTAAATATGAAATAAACAATAATTTCGCAAAGATAGGATTCATGGATTTGATTTCACAAAGACTAGAAGATTTTTGACGGCGATCCTTCACGATTACGATGAGATTTGCAAATGACAGCGTTGAAGGGAAATATGAGGGAGCTTCGCGGCGGCGGCGTGAAGTAAATGATGAAATGATTCGTGATTATTATGAGCTCCATGATCAGAAAATCTCCATGGTGATTTGTGATTTTCATAGAATTTCGGTGGAAACTTTGGAGATTTGCGATTTGAGATGACGTGGCATTGACTTCACGTGGAGTATTCAAGGTTGAGTGGAATCTCCTATAAATAGAACTTGACCCCCTCGAGTGAAGTAGAGAGAATTTTCAGAGAAAATTATTTTCTCTCATTTTGCGAAGGTAGTTCGTGAAGGCAGGGTTCTTCACGAAAGGAAGGAGCTTCACGACAGCTAATCTAGCTCTAAGAAAGTCATGTTCTCTGTGTTGGCTCAGTGAGCTTCATGAAAGAGGTCGCTCTGCGACGACTTGAGCTTCACGAGAGTGCTTCGTGAGAGTGCTTCATGAAAAGGAAGGATCTTCACGAAGTCCTATTTGATCTTCGAGAAATTGGGAGCCTCGTGAAGTAGTTTGATTTGCGAAGGTCTTTCTAAAGGAATTGCCCAGTGTTCAGGGAAAAGGGGTATTCATCAGAAGATGAACTTTGAACGTCAATAGAGAATCTACATACAGTGGAGGATGCATTCATTAGTGAAAATGAAGAGACCTACAGTTCTATACACTGTGAGTGGATATTCTGAAGAATCAATTAGCTCACATCAGTTGAGAGAGAAGTGAGTTATCAAATTGTGAGTGGTTGTAAACCAGGAGGGAAAGTGAGTCCACTTCGAACTTGTAAATACAAGTGCGCTTATAGTGGAATTGGTACATTGGCACACTACCGGTGTTTGCTCCTTAAACAGAGCCCAGTGAGGGTGAACCAAGTAGAAATTTCTATATCATGTGCATGATTTAAGGTTTATACATACTCTACAATGGGAATGAGAGAGAAAAGAGGGTTTTGTCTAAAAACAAAACAAGATCAAAAGGGGCAGTTGTTTTAATCTGACATACCCTGATTCACCCCCCTCTGAGGGTATCTTGCCTAGTGGACCAAACAATAAATTAAATCTTGTAATTTCGAGTCATCATTGAGGTTAGAGATTATAAGGAAGGTTTTGAGTTTATGTTTGAGGTTTTGGTTGTAGATGAGGGATTTTGATGAAGTTATTAAGAGTA
The DNA here is from genome assembly GCA_963277665.1 of Viscum album. Lineage (NCBI taxonomy): Eukaryota > Viridiplantae > Streptophyta > Magnoliopsida > Santalales > Viscaceae > Viscum > Viscum album. The sequence goes on along the minus strand of OY728123.1, from coordinate 226,636,476 downwards.
TTTTTTGAGTTTCTTGGAAGGATAAAGATTGTGCCTTGAGTTGTGGTCTTAATAGAATGGGGAGTAAGGGAGTGATGATATTTTCTAAATGTTGGGTGGGGATTCTTCCCTAGGGTTGAGTATCTAAAGGTGTACCATACCAATATAGTTAATCTATTTCAATAATGATGTAGTGGGGCATTAGTAGTATGAGTTCCCCAAGATTCATGGTGTTTCTTGATTTCAGTAAGGTGTAGTTTTATTTAGTTATATGGTCATGTTTTAGTTTATAAAATTTTGGGATGTGGTGAGTTAGGTTTTAGAGTCTAGGGATGATTATATCACAAGTTATTGACCTTATCCCTTTATTAAATATACCCTATTTCAATTGATACTAAAATATTCAGTTAAATTATTTTCAATGGAATTATTTAACTCACTTTACCTTCAAATTCCTGTGAAAATATGAATTCTATTGAGTTGGTTAGTGTGTTTATCCAAATTTAATGATTCATAAGAAAAAAAGAGGAAGCATATTTCTATTTTACCTAAATGTATGGGAATTTTTATAATCTAAAAGTCATGACTTTTGGAATTAATTTATTTATAAAATTAATTTCACAAATTGTTTCCATTTTATAGATGGTATTAACAGTTAGTGAGAAGATGTTTGAGTTTTGTGTAGGGATGGTCGATGTGGTCATTCTCTCTCATGTGTGAGTTTTTTAACACTATGGGATTGTTTCTTATCCCTTTGTATGGGAATGTACTTTTCTTATAGAATGGATGTAAGATGTGTCTGTGGATATTAGTTACAAGTTTGGGTAAGGTGAGGGTGATTTATTGTATATCCTTTAGATGTTCATGATAGAATTTATATTCACTAACCTCAATTTTCTATTTCTTATGTTAATTTGGGTAACAAAACCTATGATATTCCATAGTAATTTTATATAATCCTAGGTTATTTTTCTCCCCCATTAACCCCTTTGTGTTTGGAAATGTATCTACTATATTAGTTTTCTCATCAAAATTGTATCCTTGTTTTCATTTTATTTGAGTTCGGTCACTAGTTTTGGGCTATTTAATGTGTTTATTTTATTATTAATGGGGTGGCTGGTAGGGGTGGTTTAAAGGACATTTAATGTTTTCCTGAAATGGTGGTGGGTTCTAGAACTATTTGTAAGGGGGCTAGAAAGTGTGTTGATTTTGATGGGGCTCTATCCTGGTTCTGTTGATTTCCAAATCATTATTAGAAATGGTTAGGCTCTATTAATATATATTTTTATAAGGAATTGATTCTCTTATACAATATTTGGAAGTCTTGTTTTGTGTATTTTAATCATAAGTAATAATATTTTAGATTCAAATAGGATGGATATGAATAAAGATTAGATGGATGCTAATCGTTTGAAAATAGAGTATGAGAATTGAGTGAAAGTGTTCATCTAGTTTGCAAAGGATCACACAAAGGATCATTATAAAATCCTTTTTCCATGTTTACATTGTTTTTATTCTAGACTAATTACTCCAGAGGAGTTGGAAGAACATTTGATATGTCACGGAATAGATCAGAGTTATAAATTTTGGAATAAACATAGAGAAAACGTGAATGTAGCTACTGGATGGGATAAAACCACATTTTATGGATCATCAGATATGATTAAAAATATGGATAATGAAGAAGACTTAATGGAGAATTTGATGAAAGATGTCAATGATAATGAAGATCATATTTATGAAATGACAAGGATAGATGAAGATGAACTCTATGACTGCCCAAAATTGTTTGAGAAGTTAAAGAGTTATGAAAAGACTCCATTGTATGTTGGTTGCACTAAATATACAACATTGTCAGCTATACTGAAGTTATATAAATTTAAACTAGGAAATGGATGGAGTGATTTCAGTTTTACAGAACTACTTGCTCTCTTGAATGACATGCTCTCAGAAGATAATGAGATCCCAAGCTGGACATATGAAGCTAAATGAATTTTATGCTCAATGGGTATGATTTTTGAAAGAATACATGCCTGACCGAAAGACTACATATTTTTTATCAAGGAGAAAAAATCACTTACAAAATTCCCAAAGTGTGGTGCTTCCCAATACAAGAAAGATGAATCCAGTCCTACGAAATTTGTATGGTACTTTCCAATCATTTCATGGTTTATTGGTCTATATGTAAGTGAAGAAACTATAAGAAAATTGTTGTGGAATGTAGATAAATGAAATAAAGATGGGAAATTACATCACCCGACCGACTCTCCACAATGGGAGAGAATTGATCATGAGTATCCTGAATTTGTAAATGATCCAAGAAACCTTCGTCTTGCGTTATCTACTGATGGAGTCAATCATTTTTGTTCTCAAACCAGTACTCACAGTACATGGCCTGTTATTTTGGTGAATTATAACTTGCCACCGTGGTTATACATGAAACAAAAATTCATCATCTTATCTATTCTTATATCAAGATCAAAATAACCAGGTAATGATATTCATGTTTATTTGGATCCTTTGATTGAGGATTTGAAGTTTTTGTGGGATTCAGGTGTTATTTTTTATGATTCTTATAAAAGAGAATACTTAATGTTGAGAGTGATGTTATGGGATGATGAATGATTTCCCTACTTATGGAAAATTTTCAGGTTATAACATTAAAGGGACTCAAGGGTTTCCCATGTGCGAAGAAGATACTAAATAAATTAGGTTGAAACATTCATCAAAATCTATGTTTCCAGGACATTGTAGATTTCTACCTTGTCGACATAAGTACTGATCTTGGATGACTTCATTCAATGGATGTTCAGAACAATGCACAAAAACATCTCCACTAACAGGTGATGAGCGGTTTGAGAAAGTAAAATATGTGAACACTATTTTTAGTAAACTATTTTCAAAAAACCTTACAAAAATTGGTTGAAAAAAGAGATCATTGTTTTTTGAATTACCATACTAGAATTTTCGGTACGTTAGATATTTTCTTGATGTGATTCATGTGGAAAAAGTGTACGTGAAAGTGTTATCGGAATGTTTCTAAATTCCCCTAAAAAAAGGATGGAATTAAGGCAAGGTTAGACATGGTTTGCATGGGAATATGAGAAGATTTGGCTCCCGTGAAGGGTGAAAATCGAATGTTTCTTCTCCAACTTCTTACACTCTTTCTAGGGAGAATAGATATAAGTTTTTCAACTTCTTCAATGATGTAAAGGTTCTAGATGAGTATTCATCAAATATCAAGAACATTGTTTCAATGAACTATTTGATGTTAAATGGTTTGAAATCACATGACTGCCATGTTTTGATGCAAGACTTAATTCCTATAGCTTTACATTGCATTTTTCCCAAGAATGTTCATCATACATTAACCAAAATTTGTTTCTTTTTCAAAGTTATATGCTGGAAAGTTTTAGACTTGTTGAAATTTCCAGCTATGGAAAGAGAAATTTTCATCATATTATGTGAATTAGAAATGTTCTTCCCACCATCATTCTTTGATATGATGGTTCATTTGATGGTTCACTTAGTGAGAGAGATTCGACTTTGTGGTCTTGTGCACTATAGATGGATGTACCCCATTGAACGGTATATGTGTATTTTGAAAGGTTATGTCAAAAAACAAAGCCGGCCAGAGGGTTGTATTGTGGAGAAATATATTGTTGAGGAAGCCATTAAATTATATACCGAATATTTATCTGATGTGGAAATAATTTTTCGCCCGAAAGCTCGTCAAACTGGACACATTGCGGGTGAGGGAATTTCTGTAAGAGATGTTGTGACGATCAATATTACAGATAGGGAGCAGGACCACCTTTATGTTTTGCACAATATTTGGGAGGTTGATCCATATATTGAAACCCAAAAATAGATTTTTAGGCAAATGAATCCATCAAGGGATGAAAAATGGATATCAAATACACATAGTCACTAGTTTATAGGATGGTTTCAGGACCATATTTTTTAGGAGTTAGCTGAAAATACGAATTCAATTTAAGAAGTACTTTGATGTCTAGTCGTCAGACCAAGTGTTTATGTATTATCTTACAATGGTTATGTAATTGATGGTTATACATTATATATAGATGAACATGATGAAGATAGTACCATGAAAAATAGTGAAGTTTCACTTGTTGATGAAGCAATGCATGTGTCTGGTAGTAAGGAACAAAATCCAATTTATGTGAGTATGACATACTTTGGCATTATCAAACAAATATGGGAGTTGGATTATACGACATTCCAATTACCGATTTTCCAATTCAAATGGGTTGATAACAATAGTGGTGTTAAAATAGATGAACTTGGAATTGTGAAGGTTGATTTTAGTAAAGAAGGGTACAGAGATGAATAGTTTATAATGGCATCACAAGCGGTACAAGTATTTTATGTTCCAAATCCCGCAAACCAAAAGTGTTCGATTATTCTGTTATCATCCAAAACTACTGAAGGGTCTGATGAAAATTCAACTGAGGATGATCATTTCAGTGGTACGTCGCAATCATTTCGCAGTGTTCCTAATGTATATGACATTGTGTATGTTAGAAGAGACCACAATGAAGGTATTTGGATAATCGATAGAGGTGTCAAATCCCATCAGTCTTTGAAAAAAAGAAATAGAGTTCATTAAATAGGTTATATTTTGTTTGTAATATAGATCTTGTTATCTCATTTTATTATCTTATCATTACTAAATTTATGTAATCAAAATTAACTGTTCAAATAATTTTGTAGATAATGACTTCTACACATTCTGGTGCTCCTAACCTCGAGGCTGAACAAGTCTCTCAAGCTGCTATTGTTGTTGTTGCTGCTGCTCATAGTGCAGATCAACAACAAGTTACTGAACCTATTACTGCTCCTAGTGTTGGGGTCCAACAACCATCATCCCATGTCATTTCTACCATTTTAGATGAACATATTGATAATTTTGATATCGATGAAATGGTCGTGGATGAAGGACCGACATCATAGAAAACACAGGTGTGTCGTAGTTTGATGGTGTCAGCCAAAGTTCTTAAGGCAAAAAGAAAAGGCATCAAATTTGATGTCGGATGGAATGCAAGAGGCCAAAATGTGAACCCCAATGAGGCTATGTTTTGTAGTTACATTGGAATTGTCACTCAGAAACACGTGCCGATTAAAATAGATTCAGGGCACCATGTTATGTCCAAGATAAAGGCTGTGATCTGGGAAGAAATTATGGTAAAATTATGATATTATTTATTTAATTTACTTGTAAATATAATAAAAAAAATGTATTACTCTTCTCAATCCCTTGCAGAGTACATTTATAGTGGATGATTCACACAAGAATTATGCACTAAGTCTTGCAGGAAGGATTCATCAAGGTTTTCACACTATTTTAATAAAAGTTCACTTGAAAGATTTGAAAGGTAAAAAAACCCACACCCACCACTTGTCTATGCTCACCTGATATCCCAAGAAGCATGGGATGCATTTATTGGCTGCCGTGGGGATTAGAAGTTTTAGGTACATTGTGGATGATAACACGTTGTTTGAGGATACATGTATTCATCACTTTGATTGTCAATATTTCATTTATGAAACAACAACTCAGTATTAAAAATAAGGAACGTGAATCAAAACCAACATACCCTTATCATAAAGCAAGGATGGGGTATGCTTCACTAGAAAAGAAAATGGCACGTATTTTAAATTTACAGTATTATTGTTATGTGCCAAGAAACAAAATCATAATTATCTTTCTATATTTATATGTAGATTGATGAGTCTAAAGCCAAAGACACTTCCATCCCACATCGTGTGCTATGAAAGGAGGCACATGTGAATATGTAAGGGATGCCAGTAGATGAGAACCCAAAAAAAGTGTGGGAAATATGTGTAAGTAGGACACGATAAAATGTTTTTTTAAAATTATATTACATAATAATAATTACTTATTTTCCTATATACAAAATTCACAGAAATAAGATAATCCTATAGCGGATGCAGACTTATTATCGACATCTTTGGAGTGGCTAGAAAAATACAGTCGTGTTAGATGTGTGGGGTTTGGGGGGAAACCTCGAGTATATTTTGAGAAAAAAAATAGATGATAAAAATGAAAAAAATGAAACAAATGAGCGAAAGACTAGAAACTCTTGAAGAACAATTTCAATGGCAGGGAGAGTTGCTAGCAACTTTTATTGGTGTGAAGCAAGGAGAAGACACAAATCGGGAACAAACAATGCATGAAGATCCCACCCCACCCCCACCAGCTTTGAGGTGAGCCATTCCCCTCAAAGAGATATCTTAGCCGTGGTAATCAATATTCTAATAATTGTTCCCATGAAATGTGAATAAGATAAAAACTGATACTTTTCCTATACTAATCTTATACAGAGTGATACTGACTATGATTTATATCTATCAATACCCAACTATCACATTGTAGTGAGGGCTATAGTGTTCAATATCCCAAAGGACAAGATGCATAATAGACCACTTTCAACAGATCATCTAAAAGTAAAGATTACTGTAGATCACGATCCAAATATAGATCTACCTATTCCACTTTATGATTAAGATATTCATATGGTCAAAAAGGCCATTGGGACATTAATTTCATGGTCGTCAAAACTTGTAAGAGTTCATGTAAAAAAATATGTATTTATTTCCATTTTTTTCAAGCTATACCTTTAACAATTAATGAAAAAAGGTCTGAAAGAATGAATGTTATTATAGATAGAGAAAGGGAAGGGGTGAAAAGAAACGTGGTCTCAAAAGCATCTAAAGGATCGACCAACTGATCTGAAAGATCTTCTGAAAGAACAATAACACTGCATGTTCTCTATCCACATTTACTAGCATTGATGACTCATGTGGATACGAAGCTAAAAAGTGGTAGTAGTCATATAGCTGTTTTTGAAAAGAATATATAAGGAGTGGAAATTAAAAATTTCATTGCTGTTGAAAATGTAAATGAGATCCTTGATTAAAGTTGGCTAGGCGTCACAATTATAAATTTATATATGAGTTATGTTTTCATGAATTGATTTTCTAAAATCTAATATAATGTGCTAATTATGACTAAATGAATTTTATATTTTTGGAAGGCATATATATGAAAAAAATTTGAAGGGATTTTCCCATGAGCCAAAATTTGGACTTGTTAGTCCTCATACCACATCAACACAACTAACGAAATTAGAGCCATAAAAAAGGTTTGAAATTGTGAAAGTCTTACTGAAAACAATTGAAAGAAATATTACGGATGACAGAATCTTCCTAATACAAACCATACAGGGGTAAAACTCTATTATTAAATCATATCAATTATATTTTCACTTCATTAATTACTTATTATTTTTTTGTGTTTTTAGGAAACATTGTCTGTTAATTGTGGTGAACTTAGATACTCAAAATATTTATTTTCTAGATTCAGTGCAAGGATATCCAACAAACTGACCACACATGATGGAGTTTTTGAATCTGTAAGACACTACATCATACGTTTTAGGTCTAAACATAAAGTTATATAGTTTATATTATCTTTTACTGTGGATTATGTTATGATAGGGTGGTGTATAAATATCATCTAAAAAAGGAATGAGGATAGGGGAAAAGCATAAAGAGGCAAGAAAGTACTACGTCAGGACAAGTATCAAGGTATATATAATAAAATTTCACTATCCAAACACATATCAAAACAACTTACTTATTCTCCTAATGATCAAAGTTTTTGTAGTGTACAAAACAAACAAACAATAATGATTGCACTTATAATGTTTGTAAATTTATGATAGAGATCATTTTCCATCCACAAACTAGCATCCTGAAAGAGGTATTTTCAAAAACATCTACTATTTAATTTAAATTATTTATTTATATATTTTGTAGTACTACTCTGACTTTCAAAAATCTTCATATTCACAAGAAGATATATATTTTTTCAGAAATGGGTGGGCTACATACCTGATGGAATATTGTACACAAATATATTGAAGATCTAACTTGGGAACATATACAATTGACATGCATTTTTGAGAGGGGTTAAGGAGATCAAAAGATAAAACATTATTGTATGTAAATGTTCATAGGAAAATTGTAATTGTTTTGAAATAAAACATAATTTCTCCAATGGGTAATTTTTCCATTTTAACAGATGAAATGCACCAGTAGTATGCAAGAATGATGAACTAATTTTCATTGGTCTTTGTATAAGAAAAACCAGTAAAATCTCCAAAATACCTTCATATCATGCATGCGCACTCACATTAAAAGAAAATATGAGTAAAAATCTCGACCCTAAATTGATTTTAGTATGAGAATCGATATTCCAAATGTATTCCCATGCGTTGAACATTTTCATTGGTAGAAATTGTAAGTTTTCATATTATCCATAATAAGAAAATGAACATTGTTGGAACGTACTTCCTCCAAAGGGTCTACCCCAAAAAATCCATGTTTTCAATTTTAAAAAAAGATACATGGGTCATGTGTGATGTGTATGAGTCAACCCTACCTCAATCCGAGGCACAGTGTGGCCGATATCACTCAAAGTGTCTCTCTTTTGTTTAAAATGGACACAATTTTAAGTGAAAACAACAACTGACATACCGAAAACTAACCAAACACATTCAGATTGTGTTGATACTTTAGGAAAATGATACATGGGTAATTTTTACATGTAAAAGTCAAATTTTCCTCAATCTAAGGCATGGTGTGACCGATATCAGTGAAAGTGTATGTCTTTTGTTTAAAATGGAACAAATTTTAAGTGAAAACAACAAATGACATACGTAAAACTTACCGAACACATTTTTATTGTGTTGATACATTAGGATAATGATCCATGGGTCATTTGTGATGTGTAAGAGTCAAATCTGTGTCATTTTGAGTCACGGTGTGTCCAGTATCACTCAAAGTGTCTCTCTTTTGTTTAAAATGGACATAATTTTAAGTGAAAACAACAACTGACATACGGAAATCTGACCAACAACATTATGATTGTGTTGATACTTTAGGATAATGATCCATGGGTAATTTGGTATGTGAAAGAGTCAACCATTCCTAAATCTGAGGCATGGTGTGGCCAGTCTCACTCAAAGTGTCTCTCTTTTGTTTAAAATGGACAACATTTTATGTTAAAACAATAACTGACATACAGAAAACTGACCAAAATCATTCAAATTGTGTTGGTACATTATGAAAACAATACATGGGTCATTTTGGATGTGTACGAGTCAACCTCTCCTCAATCCGAGGAATGTTGTGGTCGGTATCACTCGAAGTATCTCTCTTTTGTTTAAAATGGGCAGAATTATAATTGAAAACAACAATTAATGTATGGAAACCTGACCCAATGCTTTCATGTTGTGTTGATACATTAATAAAAATATCCATGGGTCATTTTTGATATGTACAATTCAACCTCACCTCCATCTAAGGCACGGTGTGACCAGTATCACTCAAAGTTTCACTCTTTTGTTTAAAATGGACAAAATTTTAAGTGAAAACAACCACTAACATAAGGAAAACCAACCAAACACATTAAAATTGTGTTGATACTTTATAAGAATTATCCATGGGTCATTTTCGACATTTATGAGTAAACCCCTCCTCAATACGAGGCACAATGTGACTGGTATCACATAAAATGTCTTTTTTTTATTAAAATGGAATGAATTTTAAGTGAAAACAACAACTGACATACGAAAAACTGACCAAACACATTATTATTGTATTGATACATTAGTATAATGATACATGGGTCATTTTTGATGTGTAAGAGTGAAAAATTTCTCAATCAGAGGCACGGTGTGACTGCTATCCCTCAAAATGTCTCTCTTTTGTTTAAAATCGAAAGAATTTTAAGTGAAAACAACAATCGACGTACAAAAAAATGACCGAACACATTCATATTGTGTTGATACTTTAGGAGAACAATAAATGGGTCATTTATGAAATTTAAGAGTCAACCCTTCTTCAATATGAGGCACAATTTAGCTGGCATCACTCAAAGTGTCTATCTTTTGTTTAAAATGGACGAAATTTTAAGTGAAAACAACAACTGATGTATGGAAAACTGACCAAACACATTTGGATTGTGTTTATTCTTTATTAAAATGATCCATGGGTCATTTTTGGAATGTATGAGTCAACCCTGCATCAATACGAGGCATGGTGTGTCCGGTATCACTCAAAGTGTCTATCTTTTGTTTAAAACAGACAAAATTTTAAGTGAAAACAAAAACTGACATGCAAAAAACTGACCAAACATATTTGGATTGTGTTGATACTTTAGTAGAACAATACATGAGTCATTTGTGACATTTAAGAGTCAACCCTACCTCAATATAAGGGACGGTGTGGCCAGTATCACCCAAAGTGTCTCTCTTTTGTTTAAAATGGACAGAATTTTAATTGAAAACAACAACTGACATATGGAAAACAGATCAAATGGAATAGGATTAAGTTGAAACTTTAGGAAAACTATACATGGGTCATTTTTGAGATTTAAGAGTCAACCCTACCTCAATTGGAGGCACGGTATGACCGGTATCACTCAAAGTCTCTCTCTTTTATTTAAAATGGACAAAATTTTAAGTGAAAACCAAAACTAACATACGAAAAACTGAACAAAAACATTCCGATTATGTTGATACATTAGTAGAACGATCCATGTGTCATTTATGATGTGTAAGAGTCAAACCTGCCTCATTCTGAGGCACGGTGTGGCCGGTATCACTAAAAGGGTCTCTCTTTTGTTTAAAATGGACATAATTTTAAGTGAAAACAATAATTCACGTATGGAAAACTGACCAAACACATTTGGATTTTGTTTATAGTTTAGGAAAACTATAAATGGGTCATTTTTGACATATAAGAGTCAACCCCACCTCAATCTGAGGCACAGTGTGACCGGTATCCCTCAAAGTGTCTCGCTTTTGTTTAAAATGGATAGAATTTTAAGTGAAAAAACAACTAATGTACAGAAAACTGAAAAAATGCATTAGGATTGTGTTGATAATTTAGGATAACAATCCATGGGTAATTTTTGAAGTTTAAGAGTCAACCCCACCTCAATAAGAGACACCGTGTGACCGGTATCACTCAAAGTGTCTCTTTTTTGTTTAAAATGGTCAAAATTTTATGTGAAAACAAAAACTGAGATACGGAAAACCAACCAAATGCATTCTAATTGTGTTTATACTTTATGAAAACGATCCATGGCTCATATGTGATGTGTAAGGGTCAACCCTGCATCAATCTAAGGCACGGTGTGGCTGGTATCACTCAAAGTGTCTCTCTTTTGTTTAAAATGGACAAAATTTTAAGTGAAAACAACAACTAACATATGAAAAACCGACCAAAAACATTCAGATTGTGTTGATACATTATTATAACGATCCATGGGTAATTTGGGATGTGTACGAGTCAACACAGCCTCAATATGAGGCATGGTGTGGCTGGTATCACTCGAAGTGTCTCTCTTTTGTTTAAAATGGGCAGAATTTTAAGTGAAATTAACAAATGACATACGAAAAAATGACCAAACACATTTGTATTTTGTTGATACATTAGGTAAATGATCCATGGGTCATTTTTGACGTGTAAAAGTCAACCCCATCTCAATCCAAGGCACGGTTTGACCAGTATCACTCAATGTGTCTCTCTTTTGTTTAAAATAGACAGAATTTTAAGTAAAAACAACATCTGGCATACAAAAAACCAAAGAAACACATTCATATTGTGTTGATACTTTAGTAGAATGATACATGGGGAATTTTCAACATGTATTTGTCAACCCCACCTCAATCCAAGTTACAGTGTGACCGAAATCACTAAAAGTGCCTCTCTTTTGTTTAAAATGGTCAGAATTTTAAGTGAAAACAACAACCGACATACGGAAAACTAAACAAACACATTAGGATTGTGTTTATACTTTAGAAATATGATACATGGGTGATGTGTGTCATGTAATATTTAACCTTGCCATAATATGAGGCATGGTGTGGTAGGTATCACTCAAAGTGTCTCTCTTTTGTTTAAAATGGACAGAATGTTAAGTGAAAACGACAACTAACATATAGAAAACTGACCTAAAGTATTCTAAACGTGTTGATACTTTAGGAGAACAATCAATGGGACATTTTTGAAGTTTAAGAGTCAACCCCACCTCAATTAGAGGCACAATGTAGCCGGTATCGCTCAAAGTGTCTCTCTTTTGTTTTAAATGGATAGAATTTTAAGTGAAAACAACAACTGACGTATGGAAAAAAGACCAAATCCATTCAGATTGTGTTGATACTTTAGTACAACAATATATGTGTCATTTGTGATGTGTACAAGTCAACCCTACTACAATATGAGGCACAGTGTGACCGGTATCACACAAAGTGTCATTCGTTTGCTTAAAATGGACAGAATTTTAAGTGAAAACTACAATTGACAAACGAAAAAATGACCAAAAACATTTATATTGTGTTGATACTTTAGGAGAAAGATTAATGAGTCATTTTTGATGTTTAAGAGTCAACCATGCCTCAATAAGAGGCATGGTGTGGCCAGTATCACTCAAAGTGTCTCTCTTTTGTTTAAAATGAAGAGAATTTTAAGTGAAAACAACAACTAACTTATCTAAAACCGAACAAATGCATTAGGATTGTGTTGATAATTTAGTCCAATAATACATGGGACATTTTGGACGTTTTTGAGTCAACGTAGACTCAATTAAAGGCACAGTGTGACCGATATCACTCAAAGTGTATCTCTTTTGTTTAAAATAGGTAGAATTTTAAGTGAAAACTACAACTGACATACAGAAAACTAACCAAACACATTGGGATTGTAATGATACTTTATGATAACGATACATGGTTTATTTTTGAAGTGTAAGAGTCAACCATACCTCAATATGAGTCATGGTGTGACTAGTATCACTCAAAATGTCTCTCATTTGTTTAAAATAGAATGAATTTTAAGTTAAAACAACAACTGACTTACGGTAAACTGACCAAACACTTTCGGAATGCATTGATAATTTAGTCCTACAATACATTGGTAATTTATGACATGAAAGAGTCAACACCACCTCAATACAAGTCAAGGTGTAGCTATTATAACTCAAGGTGTCTTTTTTTTAAATGACATAATTTTAAGTGAAAACAACAACTGATGTACGGAAAACTGACCAAACACTTTCGGATTGCGTTGATACTTTAGGAAAACGATCCACGGGCCATGTTTGATGTGTATGAGTCAACCCCACCTCAATCCGAGGTATGGTGTGTCCGGTATCACTCATATTGTATCTCTTTTGTTTAAAATGGACAAAATTTTAAGTGAAAACAACAACTGACATACGGAAAACCAGCCAAACACACTCAGATTGTGTTGGTACATTAGGAAACGATCCATGGGTCATTTATGATGTGTAAGAGTCAACAAAGCCTCAATATGAGGCATGGTGTGACTAGTATCACTCATAGGATGTATCTTTTTTTAAAATGGACATAATTTTAAGTGAAAATAACAACCGACGTAGGGAAAACAATCCAAAAGTCATTACCTATGACATAAAACACTTAAAAAAGCCTCATTGAGTCCTAAGTAGTACTTAGACAATAAAATCCCTTTAATAATTCCTCACACACAATAAATATGAACCTTTAACCCTGGAGTTCATGGTGAGAAATGAAAACAAAGAGGAAAGGGCAAGGGAGAAGAACAAACGGGAAAGAAAAAAGAATAAAGGATTTTAATTGGATAAATTTTCAAGATAAAGGGCTCTTAGACTATGTTTCAGGAAGGGGATGAGAGGAAATTGGTCGAAATCCATTAAATTATGCCATATCATTAGAAACTTTTATGGTCTGGTTGGGCAGTTTTCCAAACTGTTCATGAACTTTTTGGGAGTCGTTGAATAAGAAACTCTCTTCTGCACAGTTTGGACAAATACTAACTAACCGTGTTCCAATTATTCAAAATGACTTAGTTAAACTATATATCCATACCACATGTTTTCTCCTAACCGTGAACAACTTTTGTTCCTTACAACACCCTAAAAAAGGTATGATGCATGGTTTTTACTTGGAGTATCTTTTTCCTATGTATGTAAAACAGTAAAAGTTAAAAATAAACAGGAAACTTCCCCATAAAAGTGTACCCACATGGGTTCTTCTAAATTGTGTCCACTAATAAAAGAATTACATGACTACTAATCAAGAGTATAGTATGGAAAAATAATAAGTATATCTGTTCCCACCATTTATAAATTCTATAAATAGAGTGAAAAGAAGACAACACACCATAAGATAAAGGCATCAACCGCAAGAACACATTTCTTTAATTGTCCCAAGAATCACCCAAATCCATCTACCATGAGGAATATATATAGGAAAATCTCTAAGTCCTAAGGCAACATATCCTAAAAGGAACTCAAAATCTATAAACAAATTTTATATCCAAGCTTGACATGAATCTTAACCATAAAAAACATGAAGAATAACTCACAAGCATGCCTAAATCAATTTTTTCTTAAGGTTCTGACTTTGAACTCTCTCTATATATTTTGTCTAAGGTAATGTAAGATATCATTTTGAGGAGATAGTATTTAATTCTAATTTTTTATAATCATAATGAATAATTATTACATCACATTTGGTATGGATTTTTACCCATCGTTTGATCCCAAATTGACTGCCACTGCATATTTAATCTGTGTGAAATGCTTGTTTGATATTCTGATTTGTTTTGCAGGTCTTTTTTGGGCGTACTGCTGTAGAATTTTATGTTACAGTAGGAAGGGCATTTATCAGTGCTAAAAGAGCATTGATAAAGGTAGCCATTATCAGTGCTTATTTAGCTCTGATAAAGCCCATTTGGAGCACTAATAAATCCCGTTTTTGTATTAGTGTTTTGTAAGAACTTGAAGGCGTGGGAGAGATGACTCTCTTAGGGTTCATTTTAGAAGATCAGATAATACTTTTACTAGCACTTTTAAAAAATCAATAAAAAATAATAGTTTTATCAGTGATAAAATAATAAGCATTGATAAAACTACATTTATTAGTGCTAGAAAAGCAGTGACAGAATGAGTCTTTATCAGTGCAAAAATTCTAGCTCTCATAAAGAGTAGTTTTATCAATGTTTTTATTACTGATAAAGGGTTATCTTTATTAGCAATAGAAATAGGGATGATAAAGATCTAATTTTAATAATATATATATTTATTTATAATTATAACTATAAATAAATATATTTAAAAATATATCTCTTTATATATATATAAATATTTGTATATATTTATAAATATATTTATATAATTATATATAATTATATTTTTATATATATTTATAAAATTTTAAATATAATAAATATATTTATTATAATTTTATTATTTATTATATATATAATTATAATTATATATAAATATATTCATAAATATTTATATATTATTATTATATATATTTATATAATTATATATAAATATTTATTAATATATAAATATAAATGTATTTATAAAATTATAACAAATATATTAATTATTTAAATATATTTATTATAATTTTATAATTATATCAATATATATATATTTATTTTTTATTATAATTATAAATAAATATATTTAAAAGAATTTATATATAATATTATATAACTATATAACTATATAAATATATATAATTATAAATATAATGACTATATTTATTATTTAAATATAATTATTATAATTTTAAAATTTTTTAAATATATAAATATTTATAATTATAATTATAAATAAATATATTTTAAAAGTATTTATATATAATTATAAATAAGTAATTATAAATATAAGAAATATAATTATTATTTAAACATATTTATTCTAATTTTATAATTATTTAAATATGTGTTTTTATTTATAATTATATTTATAAATAAATATATTTAGAAATTATTTATATATAATTATAAATAAATTTATATAAATATATATATTTATTAATATATAATTATAAAAAAATTAATATATTTATTATTTAAATATATTTATAATTTTATAATTATTTAGTTATATATTTATTTTTTTATAATTTCATAAAGTCTTTCTTCTTTAAAAATTATATATATTTATAGTTGTATAATTAAATATTTAAAGCCCAAAAATATTAAAAAATCATTAAAATAGATTAATTATATGAATTTCAAACATATTTTAAATGTTAAAACTTAACAAATAAAAACGAATAAATATTATTCATATTAATTAAAAACATACTACAAATATAACATGTATAATAAATAAATATATGTATAAATAAATATTAAAAAAAAATTAAATATATTATTAACATTATTAATGAATATATAGTAATAAATGTGTAAATTAAATTAAATAAATTTTATAAATATTAAAAAGTGATTTCTTTACATTTATGTGAATTATAGACATACATATATACACATACACATCTACACATATACAATGTCAAATTCATGTCTGCTGACACTCTGAAGCAAGGAGTGGATCCCAAACAAATGAACAAAGATGATGCTCAAAAAGTGGCAGATCAATAATTTATGATTGAGAAAGAGATTGCTTCAGGTAACCGAATGGGAAAGAAAAAAGATGTTGGTGCTCTGATGAAGCCTAGAAAAGGAAAGAACATTATCAAGGATGATGAGGGGTTTCAAATGGTCCATCCCTGGAAAACCTAGTCAATTGTATATCCAAGTTATGACTTGACAATGGATAATCAGGCAGTTCTTTCCACATCTCCTATAGAAGGCATCCTCTTGGATGATTGTTCAGTAAAGCACAACCTGAATGCTAAGACACAATAACCTAAATAAGGTTGGAAACAGAAAACTCAACAATGAGGAAGACATCCAAAAGATCATGGTTTGGGACATGTGCATGATGAATGGAATATAGCATGGGGAAATGAGCCCACCAGGTCTAGGATTCAACTCACACCAGAGCAGGAAATGATTAAGAAGATGTATTCTTCGCTTCTCAATAAAAAAAATACCTTGTCTGAATGGGAATTGATCGATGAGGGTGATATATCTTACTATAGTCATGGAGATTATCCTTTTGCTCCATTGTTTTTCAGTTTGGACAAGGGATTGTGTCATTGTTTGACCCTACCCCCATCCTTCATGCTTTTTACTTTTTCTTTTATTTTAATAAATGATTAGATGCTTTGGCTTATGAAAAAACCTTTTCAGTATATATATGTATATGATTATATATATTTATATAATTATATATATTTACATAAATATATTATATATATATATATATATTTAAATTTAATTATATATAATTATAAATATAATAAAAATGTTTGTTACTTAAATATATTTATTTTTAATTTTTAATTATTTAAATATATATATGTACTTAAATATATATATATATATATATATATATATATATTCATTATAATTTTGTAATTATTTTAAAAAATATTTGTTTATTATAAATTTATAAATAATTTTTTTAAACAATATATATATATATATATATATTTGAATTATGAAAAATTATATATTAACATATCATATTTATATTAATTATATACATGCATTTTGAATTAATCTATATAAAAAAAATTGTTTTTTTAAATATAAATATGATAATTATATATATATTAATATAATTTTTTATTAATATTTTTTATCGATGATGAAAAAGATCCGCCTTTATTTGCGCTAAAAAAAGAAAAGATAAAGGGTACACCTTTATCATTACTTTTTCTAGCACTGATAAAAGTTACCTTCATCAGGGCTTTTAGATAGTAATGATTAATGTATCCCTTTTATCAGCACTTTCTATTTAGTGTTGTTAAAAGTAGGCACTGCATAAGCCGCAATATATGGTAGTGAAATTATATTTCTAAAATTAATAATTCAAATTGATTTCAATTGCACTCTCTTTGGAACCCGGTTCACTTTTTACTCCATCAACATGAACCAGTGTAGGTTGTTATAACCTCCCACCATAAAACTTCTCCTCCCTAGAGAATTATCTACATTCATCTCTCATGAACTATCCTCCTCACCAAACCCTCTATTAGTGTTGGGGAATTTATGAATATGAATTTTAGTTTTCTTAATGTTTTGTTAATTACAATTTCTCAAAAATAATTGTTTTATTTATTATTTTCATAATTATAATTTATCTCAAGATTTGATTAATATTTATTTCAATTTTTATTCCACATGTTATTTTTTTAATAATTTCTATTTAATGTGTAAGTTTAGAGTTTGAAGTTTTGAAAGGATTTTTTTAAAAATTCACATGTTTGATGAAAGGAAGACAAAATGTTTTAAAAACATATGATACACATATTATGATGCATTTTTAATTCATATATTCTTTTTAATTTTTAGAGAAATTTATTTCAATGTATGGGTGAGAGGAATGAGGTTTTACTTGACCTTATAAAAGTCTTTTGAAATTATATGTTTATCCTTGAGGAGTGGTTTTAATATTCTTTTATTCTTTATTGACTATAAAAAATATCTAATTGTCCATGATTCTTCTTGTTTTTTAAAACATAGATAAATTTTTTTAATTTTGAAATATTTTTTTAAAACATATCTATTTTTTCATAATTTAATAGTGTAATGACCCGTGTCATTATAGATTGATAAAATCAATAATAATTTTAAGCTTTTATTCTTAGGTCATTTTGAGAGGTGAAATAATAATTTCTCTCATGAGATGATCTCAAAGAATTTTTGTAACCATTTTTATTGTTCCAAAAAAGGATGTTTACCCAATGATAGATGTTTTGTGAAAATATGATTCATTTAATTTTTCATGTAATTTCAATATTTAATTAATTATATATTATTTTATTCATGCTTCATCATATGTTGATATATTTTGAACAAACTGTAGGATTGATATATCTTCTTTTTTTGAGTTTTAAACGTGTGATTTTTCCTGGGTGAGGTATAAAACCATCATGGGAACCGAGGTTGGGACCGAGACCCTTATTCTTTTTTTATCCAATTATTTTTTTCCATTTTTCCATTATCCACCTTTAATATTACTGCATACATGATAGGGTTATCTCCCTTTTTTATATTTATCCCAAAGATAATAGTAGAGCTAAAAGGGAGTTTCACTACTAAGGATCTCATCTGAAGGTGGATTAGAGCTCGATGGTTACGTGGTGTAGATCTGAGAGTGATGCTTCAACATTTTATATCCCAAGGTAGGTTTATTTTTTTTGTTTTTATCCACAATCCCTATAGTTTTTTTATGTTTTAAATCATTATATGTGTTTTAAGGACCTTTAGAGGGTCGATATATGGGTTTTTGGTTGAAATCAGGGGTCTAGGGAATATGAAAAGATATTTCTGTTCATAAAAGCTGTTTAAACGACGTGTAGTTCAGAGAATAGATTTCATGTGTTCTTATGAAAACCCATATCCTTAATACAAATTAATTCTTGATTTATTACAAAAATATAAACATTTATACAATCCCATAATATTTTCATTCCTAGTGCCTTTTGGAAATTATGTATATAAAACATTATCTTGAAATAGGATACAATGAAAATATTTTAAAACTCAAAAAAATTCCCTTAAAATCTATTGAACTTTTAATACTGTATGGGATAACCTGGGGATGTAAATAACAAATGGTTAAGTTATAAAGCTTAGTAATTGAATAATCAATGAATTAAATATGGGAAAGCAGTATAAATGATTCAAGAGGTAGGATAAGATGACCTAGAAAGGTGATAATCATAATCTTGAACTTCCAAGTATGACATAAAATGATAAAATCAAGGCAACATAAGGATGTGGAAACAACATAAAACATGGAATATTAAACATAAGTAAAGGATAAAATTCATGAAATAATAACATAATGTTCTTTGGATAACCTATCATTCACCATACATGGAATATCAGGACATAAAAACTTTACCCAAATAATTGGGGGCTATATAATTCTAGCCCACCCATCATATTCATATCATGTACACGCAATTTTATACCAAATAGATCATACAACATAAGAGATTATTTCATCACTTTTATTCCCATGATTAAGGATTTTGAGTTATAAACATGGAATTCCCCAGTAAGTGAAGTATAAGTCCATCTATGTGAATACCATTGAGGGGAAATGGGGATGAGTATTCCCAATACAAAAGTATGGCATTGAAAATGAAAAGAGAATTTCAGTAGCGTAGGGGGTGTACATAATGGTTTATGGAATGGGTTAATGAGAGTGTAAGGTCTTATATAATTACATCTAAATCCTAATGAAAATAAAATGGATGTGTAAAAACAAATTACAATATGAAAATTTGAAATCAAAAGACTTAGTACAAAGAGACTACTCAAACAAATGGAGAGGAGAGGATCCCTTACCATTAGAGGGTGCTTATAAGATATTGGGAGGATCTTATTAAGATAATGGGAACACCTTGGGAGGAATTTTGATAGGGATAGAGAGATTAATTTTAGGACCAAAGGGTTTTGTGTGAACAACATTGGGTGTAATGGTGGGTATTTATAGCAAAAGAGAGGGGAACTCTTTATTCATTTCTAAACATAGGTTTTGGACTCTATATGGAAAAATATTAAATACCAAGAAAATTAACATGGTTTTCCTAATGTTTATAAAAAATAGGATTTGTTTTATGTATTTTATTAGTTCAGGAATATAACATATTAAAACTATACCATTAGTGATGTGGAAGTGAGTCATGTTCAAAAAGAATTGATTGTAAAAACATAAAATATAATATAGGTTTTAGAGGATTCATTGAAGGATTATAAAATTAGTAAATTAATTTTAAAAATGAATTATTTTAAACATAAAACATTTTTTTTCATGGATACTACTTATAGAATTTATAACATCCCTTTTGGGCTATTATTATGTCATAATAAAAACTATATATTTATACGATATTTAAATTTTATTCATAAATTTGACTTTCTCAAAAAATTATGAAAGAATTACAATTGGCTAATTTTGACATTCTTATTTCAAAATTAAAATTTATTTTATAAAAAATATCATATATATGAGAATTTTTACTTTTAAATAAAAATCATTTTCTACTTAATAATACTAGTTTTTATGTTACTAACAACATTATCACCATTATAAAAATAAAATTGTAATTTATTAAATTAAATTATATTTTATATTTAATTAAATATTATGTAACAAAAATATTTTATTAAAATAAAATTTATTTAAAAAATTACTTAAATTATCGAAAGAGTAGCTTAATTGAGAGTATATATTTCCCAAAAAATATAATTTTTATTTCTTCATATCAAAATCTAATCTTTATCAAATTCTTTATATAATAATTTATAAATTAATAATAAATATTTTTATTATAATCATTATTTCATTAAAAAAAATATAGAAATACACATTACTAGGGTATAGACACATAACTTCTTATTACACAAGTATATACCCTAAGGGTAAGGTGTGAAATGGTGGTTCTTTATTAGGGTGGTTCGACAAACATTGTCTGGGTCATGATCTAGATAAACATTAAAGTCTCCTAAAAATATCTTATCAAGAGCTTTAGTTGTTGGATATTAGCTTATTCTTGGTCAAGGGAAAATCCCAGTGATTCCATCTCCCACAGAAGGTCTGATAAATGGACTTCATAGAGTACAATCCTACTGGTCGAGACTAATACTTCTTTCATCCATGTCAATTAGATTTTATCATAACCCTTAATATATAATAATAACAACAGTGACTGTACAATGGATAAATTATCAATTGATAATATTCTCAATAGACTTTTAAATATCATAAGATATATTTTATAATGTTTCAAAATATCCAAATTAGTGCATTTATTTTCTAAAACTACATTACCTAATAAGGAATTAATTGATTGAAAAAGAATTTTCATTAATAATAGTTTGGGTTGTTAGAATTATTACTTTAGGGTGAGGTGAGAAATAAGTGTTTACATGAATTCTGTGATTATCACATGTTATGGGGATGACTCGAGGTGTGGCTAAGGGAATGGGCCGACACCCCGTATTGGGAGAACATGGTCCTGTGAGGCGCACAACTAGTGACCATGTGTAGTGCATGACCATAGGCTATGTGGGGGTACATGGATAGACCCCAAGTAGGGTACACAACCAGGTACTCCATATGAAGTGCTCTTCATGTAGGGTTGGTGCATTCCGTGTAATTAATTATGTAATTATAGGTTGGATAGAGGTATACAACTTGGGTTCATGGTTGGGGGTACACACCATGTACATGAGGTGAACACCATTTACTTCCCCTTTTATGGATTTTTTCTATCTTCTTTCCATGGAGTCCAAATTGGACCCATGGGTAGTGAATTATATGTTTTTTCCCACATAGATCATGATGATGAAATCCTTTTGGAATTTAGAGGTTGTGTGGATGGTGTTTTGGATTGGAAGAGCGAGGGTTGGTGGGAAGTTTTTTTCAATTCTATATTTCATAATCCTTAGGTGGGTTGGATTGTTTGATGCGAGGCTTGGGTGAGTGTGATACGTTTGACCTACACTCCCAATATAGTGCTATAAATAAATACTTTACATACTCACCTTGATACGAACTGTAAAATAAAAGATATAACTATCCTTAATTACCAAATAAAAATGATTATTGTATCTCTTACATCATAAGAATATTTCTTGGTTTAAATATTTAGAGAATTAGGAAAAACAAAAATTAAAAAACCCATTTTATTTATACCAAACATATTTTTTTCATTATATAGAAAATAAATTATTCCATAAAGAGTCCTCAACATCATCCAAAAATCTCTCCACATGTGCTATAATTATAAACACTTCATGGGTACTACTTTTCTACATAACATGAGGAAATTGAAACATAAGAATGGGTGAGATCAAACAGTCAGAAAGGGAAAACATACAACTAAGGAAATCATGGAATAAACATGGAACACATATTATGGGAGGAATACATAGACACAATGAATCCATAATGAACTAAAAATAAGAGAATTATATATTTGTGATGATAAATTAAAACATGGATATCAATAATATAGATCTCATATTAATGGAATGAATAGTATTGGATATAAAAAACAGGTGTCCAAGGCCTTTTTCTAAGAAGCTACCATGTTATGGGGATATGTATACAACAAACCCAACATATTTTATCTCATGATACCCATTGATTCATTGAGGGAATATATAGTTCCAAGCCCAACCCATCACTTCTTTAAGTCTAATGAATTCACTATAAGAGGTGAAAATACTTTTCATACCACTCATCAAGGAACCTATTAATGAATAAAATATGTATATCTATATAATGAAAGATATGGAATTACAATACATAATTTACTTCTATTAGAAGTCAATATGCAGAAATAATATCAACACTTTCCCCATGTCTATAAAATAGAATACATGATCCAAAACCATCTGAGGGATGAATTTAGATGGTTACACAATTGATGGTCAACTAGCCCATAATCATCCATATTAGAGTAAAAATATATTTAACACCAATAGATTCTCCCATGTTAATAAAAGTTAATACATGATCATATCACATATAATGAAATAAGGTTTATGGTTGAAAAATAACATAACCCCAGCGCAATAAAGGAATCATATAATGGTGTTGACATAAAATAAAAACACTTTTATAAAAAAATTGCTCGGGTAGGTATCACAAAAGAAGTGATCAATATTAAAATGTTTTGATACCATGAGTTAAATATCCCTAATGATAATATAAATAATAGAGTATGAATCATTAAACAAAAACTCCATTAGGGTAAATAATTATTAAAATTTTAAGTGAAATTAAAGAAAAAACTAAAAAGATCTTTTAGAAAAAAATTTAAACATTGAAGTAAAAGAAAAATTTACTTGTTTCATTTAAAGATAACCTTTGAAAAAGTGATTCTAAAGATTTTGAAACAATTTACTTTTAAAAAATCTTATATAGTGTATCATTAAAATAATATACATTTTATGCTGTAGAAATTTGTATAGAAAGACAAAACATATGAAAGTAAAAGTAAATACCCATTTTATTATTTTCAAAATAAATTTTTTGAAACTCAAATTGTAAAAAAAATCATTAATATTAAAACTAAATTTTATAAAATAAAATTATAAAATACCATATAATTAAATATTAGGGTGAAATAACCCAATCATGTAAAATAAAAGTTTAGGATGAAACATTATAACTAAAATAAAGAATATTGGAGTTATCTATATCCCTTACAGACATCATACTCCATGAAACATGATACAATTGAAAAGTGTTTTATGTAGTAAAATGTAAAAAATGAGTAAGTAAAATTTAATAAAATAAAAGGGTATAATGTTCCAAACTTATATGAAATAAGTTCATGTGAATTATAATAACTAAATTAAAAACAATTATGTTATAAAAAACTCTTACATCTGTGGTAAGACTTGAGTGAAAAGAAATTTGAAGAAAATAACTTTATTAATACTAGTTTATCTAATTAATTACAAGGAAATAATGTATAGAACATTCATGGGATAGTTAATAAATATAAAACCATACATAGGAATAATTTTTTTAACCTGTAACATGTCTCAAATAATTAGAATTGAGACCAAGAGAACAATTTTCAGCTTGAGTAACACTTTAATCAAAACCCCTTGAAAGAGTGGGATTTTAATTAAATGTAAAATACCATGATTAAAATATAATTAATGGTATGATATCTAAAATAGTATGTATATACATCACATAAATGAAATTAGGTGCATAATACTAATCATGTATCAATGAGAGTAATTTGAGATGAAAACCCTTCCCTCGCTCCAGATAGAATCTCCACCTAAAAAAACATAATTAATAATTAAATTAAGTTAATTATATAGATATATAATAATATTATTCATAATCATTACCATTTATACTGCTTATTTATAATAATTATATATATGTATATATATTAGTTAGTTTTTATCTATTTTCAACACCGAGTGTAAGTAATCTTTATCTCTTTGAACTAGTTTTGTAAAAGTGAAATTGGAATATATTATTTTTAAAAAGTAAATCATTAATATATAATATAAGGCATTGAAATATATTTTAAATTATATTTATAAATTTATAATTACATCCCATGGTATTTTTGGTTAGAAACCATGAAGATGGAATATGTGATCATCATGTTTTGGTGAATCACAGGGAACGAAAGGTGTTTTATTAACTAATGAGTTAAATATTGATATAGAATTACTAGAAATAGAAGCATAAAAAACATTTTTTACGTATTTATATCATATTTTACCATTAAATATTTTTTTATAGTCATCCATGATATAAATACAAAGTATTGTTCAAGTAGGTGGTTAAATCAGCTGAAAAATGAACCTACCATGATTCGTAGGTGATTATAAGGCGGTTTAGTTGTAATGTTATTATAAAAGAAAAATAATAAACTCATTTAGTTTTTATTAGTTTGATATATGATAATTTAAAATAATTTTAAAGATAATATAATTTATATAATGTTATTACTTAGAAAGAAGGGATAATTTCCCTCCTAGTTCACTCATTTTAAAAAATTGAATTAATGATAATTATTTATTGATCATATCATTAATAAGGTCCAAATTTGTTCATATTATAACCTTAATGATATAATAAAAACAATATTTATCCTTTAACTCCATCCTTATTACCATCAACGTACATAGGTGATGAAAAAAAAAACTCAAGAATTCCATGGAGGCAATGGTCCACATGTACGCACTATTGGTGAATTAATTTTCCAAAAAATAGTAGAAAAGAGTGATATAGTTTATTTTTTAAGAATCATAAAAATTATATAAAAATTATAATTATTTATTAAATTCTCATTTCATACCAGCCATGTAAGGTTGTAAAGGAAAATGAAACATGCTGTATCATAGAGGTGGTCGTCCACAAAACACACAAATTAAGATTTTTTTAAAAGAAAGGAGAAAATGAGATTAATGATTATTACCATAGACTAATAATGTTAACTTAATAAAAAATACTGATTTAAAGACATGGTAATTTTAAAATTATAATTTTAATATAAAAATATAAAATAAAGAAGTTATGCAAAAATGATTACTCACATTGAGTACATTGAGATTTCATAAGAAGATTCCTTGGAAATGGATGTAATATGTTATTCTATTGTGAATAGATGTTCAAGATAGAAAGATATTATTATAGGGGATGTAAATAAGGTAAATGATTTGGTAGGGTAAATAATTTTTAAGAGTACCTTTAAGAGGTGATGAGAGGCCCCTTTTATAATTGATGAGAATTAAATTAATATAAATATTTGAACTTAATATAAAGTAGAACATGATAAACATGTCACATGGTTCTAAACTTTAGAAATAACAGATAAGATAAGTTATAAGGTTTATACAAACCTCATACACCCAATTATAGACATGTTTTTTTTCATGTTACAAGCTGTTTACCCCTTGAATTATTACTTTTACCATTTTAACTTTTTTCATGGTAACTAGTTTTTACTATGGTAACATAATCTCTATGACTAAAAAAAGTAATCCTTATTAGTTAATTTAGACTCAATGATTATAAATTATTATTATTTTTCATTTAATTCAATTTAAAAAATTCATAAATATTAATTGTAATATAAAAATTAATTATGCATTAATTTTTTTGAGAAAATATTAGTTATGTTCTAAAATATTAAATATGGTTTTATAAATTAAAACTCGTTTTTTTAACTATAAATTACTATATTAAATATATTTTTTTCTTATAAAAATGTTTCATGAATGTCAAATTTATACTCATATACTAATAATGTCATTAAAGTCATGTTATTTATAAAAATGTTATTTTTCACTATTCAACTGAAAATCATTTTTTTTAGAAAAATAACAAAACATAATCGTAATAAAATATTATTAGGATGAATATATATATTTTTTAAATTTTTATAAATTTAAATTATAAATTTTATAAATTTTAATTTTAAATAAAATGGAGAGATAAAATTAAATATAGTTTTTATAAGAAAATAAAATTTTAAGGGTATTAAACGTTCAAATTCATATTTTCTATTATTTAATAATTAAATTATCATTAAACAATTATTTATATCAAATATCTTTTGTCATCATTAATAAAATGTTTCTTAAAATAGAAATGTATATCGTATAGACTCAATTTTCTATAAAATATTTTTTCAAAACAATAGAATATATCATTATTAATTTTAGCTAATGTAATTATATTTAATTCATATTAAAATTGGAATTTATTTTATTTATAAATATATTTGATAAATAGGTTACTCTTATTTATTAATGATAATTATAAATATAGGTTTAAATAAGAATACTTAAATATTATTATTTTATCTAAATATACCATGGTTTCTTTTAAGTTCGGTATTGAATATATAGAAATCTATCAAACACATTGAATTATTTAAAGGTAATAATATATTAAAATTTTAAGGGTGTTATAGTGAGGGTCATGAGTTTTTGATCAGCCTAGATCAAGTATGTTGGGGCGATCTATTTGATGTTTTTTCGACGATTCCAAAAAATAGGACCTAGTGAGGTCTTAGATAAGTCCTGTTAGCTTAGTTGGTTGAGGTTTAAGGGATTGAGGTTCTAGACTGCTCCCTTTATGTTTTATATATAATTTTTGTGGATTGATTCTATTGGGGACTTTGGGTTCGATTGACACTATGTAGTCTCAGGTAATGTTGGGAGTTATTTAGGAGAAGCTGAGATAGGTCAAAGAGGCCCGTTTTATATTACTTTAGGGAAAGGTGACACCTGATCATTGGTTGTATATCATTATGTTTAGTTGAGGATTTATTATGATGGTATTTTCACAAGGTTTTTATTGTGCCAGATGATCACCTTATAAGGTGCATTGTTCTTGGTAAAGTCAAAAGAACCGTTGAGAAAACCCTTTCTAGCATAGTGATACTCTTAGATGACCTTACAGGAACATTTTTGACTAAAGATTAGTGGCAGGACACTGAGGGACTCTTGGATATGTTTATCATATCAGTTTTGATGTGCTATTAATATCCAAAAAAGGATCCCATTATAGGTTGTCATATTCTATCTTAATGGATTCCCTTGTGGGTGAGTTAATAGTCATGTTTATGTTGGGTATCAAGTATCAATTTAGATTTTATGTACCAAGAATACCATATTGTTTTAGATAGATGTGATTAAAGGGACTACGTGAGCCCCATATTTTTTACCTAGTGAGCGTTCAATGCTTTCTTAGCGTTGGAGACATCAGTGTCCTTTTATAACCTAAAGACAAGGGGTGAGATCCCATAGTGGTTGTTCAGGTGTTTTAGGGGACCATGGGAACCCCATATTTTATTAACCTTGATATGGATAGTGATAATGTTTCTAAATACTAGATAATGAGTTCAAGAGTTTATTTACCCATGATTTTTGGCATATGGGTAGGATGAGGAGGTGGTTTCTACTCATGACTAGGATATAGGAGGAAACCCTTGATATATAATTGGATTGGAAATTATCCCTAATATCTGTTTTTGTTATCACCTCTAATGTTTGGCTATTGTTAGAGGGGCATAAAGAGACAATGGATGATCTGTATGAGTGTAGGACTCCCCTAGGTTAGCGTATACTTACCAGACAGGGGTTTGGGTGTTCGTGGTCTTGGACATGTCTATGGACAAGAGTTTCTGGTTGTGCCTTTCCATGAATTTATATTTTATGGATTAAGTTAGTTCTATAGGACTACTATTCTTTGGAGAATTTCTCTCAATGTTAGTAGAGTTCACATTACAAGTTTGGAATGTGCTATTAGAGTCCTAGATATTGATAGAGTTGTGTTTTGTTGTTTGGGATGCCTATGGTTAATGCATGGGGTCAAAAAAATGTTCATATAAAATTTTAAGTGCCTTGGATATAATATATAGATCTAGAATATGTCCCTTATTTCATGAGTATGGGTGAGACACATGATATATGTTCTATAGTGTTGGCGATAGTGGGGTAGATTTACCATGGGTGTTAGGTTGGAACCCACAATTGGATTTTTAATTTTTTTTGTTCTTATGGCACTTTTACTTTACCTTATAGTTTATTTTTATAATAGTAGTTATTGGTTTCTAGATAGGCTGGTGATATATTGCGTGTATGAAATTGTTATGACTATATATTATAGGTTCACTATTAGGGTTTTCTATATGAAATTTATTTCTCACCCCCTGTACATGCACCTTGGTGTGTTTGAAGACCATATATAATATTTTAGGTCGAAACATAGGTTGTGTAGTCGATCAAGAAAAGTATTAGTGTTTCTTTATCAAGTAGATTCACTCATTTTATGTATCAAGATCACGATGGATCAGTTCATCCCTTGTGGAAACTAGGTATGCTGTTTGGATCGAAGATAGAAGTAGAGCCCTATGTAATTATTTGAATCTTTTTTATTTTCATATGTGTTAAGCCTAGTGGATGATAATTTCTTTTAATTTTTAGCATGGTTTTGAGTTTGTATAAGTATATATCACATTCCAAATTATTATATTATGTTGTAGATTTAGTTTATTCATTATGTTTACCCTGATGTTTATGGATGTTTTTGAATTTGGTTTATTTCCACTGTTATTTCACTTCTTTCATGAGGTATAGTATCCCCAATGTATCTTTTAGACCCTTTCCATTAGTTGATAGTGTCTAGTGTATGATATGAATACTTGAGGCCTTGTATTGAGTTGGAACTTGTGATATGTTATGATAACCTAATTAATTTTGTTTCGAAATTATATTAGAGGTGTCTAGTTTTAAGATTTATGGAGCTGGTAGATATGAGGTGAAGTAATGTGTTATAAATTGTGATGGATATTGAACTAGTGTGTCATTACCACCTTTTTCATTATGAAGTATAAATTTCCAGGGCCTGGTATAGTTGTTATTGTTTTTTTATGGTTGTGTGATTTCACCTGGTGTGATGCACATGGGTTTTTGGATTTAAGGATTCATTGGATTTTGGATATTGGACCATAGTAAAGGGGCTAGGGTTCATGCACCATTCTAGACATATTGGATTCACATGAAATGTTCATATCTATGTCTGATTTCAATGATGATAGATGTTCAGTTGTTTAAAGTGTCAGCAATGACCAATATGGTGTTATCACATATAGTTCCCTATCATATATACTTATTTTATATTGATGGAATTTCATGTGGAGCATATGAAGAGTTGTTCATTAGAGATATATATGTAATACCTTTTTTGAGGGATAATTAGTGACCCTTTTGGGATAGTTTGGGATCTGAGTTCCCTATTGGGGGCTCGACGAGGGAAAGAATACCGGAGAGATGTTGGGATAAGTATATGGTTTCCCTTAGTTTGAGGTTTCCTTGAAGTTCTTGGCTCTATTTTCTATGGAGAGAGTTTCTTCATTACTCATTCATTCTATCGGGCCATGTGATGGGGCCTTTTTTCCTACTGTTACTGGTGGTTTGGGTGTGTAATGACCTAAACATTTCTAATGATATTTCTTTCCTAATAATTTTGGGTTATATTATTTTCTACTCAACAAAACTATATCACATTAATAATTATGTGAGTATAATTTTAAATGTGACCATTAGGTTTCAACCTTTATATGACCAATGGTCAATATGACTACTGTAAAAAATACTATAATAATAATTTTAATGTTATAATTAGTGTTATAAGTATAAATGGCAATGAAAAATTAATAAAGAAAAGAGAAATTATGGTTACAACTAATATAGTTGTGCCATACGAATCCCATTTTCTGAAGCCTTGGAGAGAGGTAACATCACTGGTCTTAGCTCTTGACTAAGCCCAAGATTATATTCATCATGTTAAGATTTAATGAAATCATCTTTGAGAGATGTTAAAGTTAGCAGAAATTACCACTCAGATGATATTATCCGAGTCACCCCAAGAATCTATCTCCATTTCACACCTTACACTTAGGTGACATGTGAGTTTTATAAGGGGTTATGTCTCTAGGCCCTAGTTACTTAAAGTGTAATGACATTGTATAAATAAAATTGGTGTTCCATAAATTTTGTTTTAAGAATATTTTTTCTTAATAAAATAGAGTTTGAATTTGATAAATTGATTTTTTAGATAGAAATTGTACTTTTTAGAAAATATATAAATATTATAATAAACTATGATATTATGAATAATACTTATTTTAATGAAATATTATGATAAAAATGTTCTTATTAAAATATCAATGATAAAATATTTTTTTAAGTCTCATAAATTTCATTATGCATTCTTAATTGGCTATTATTTTTAATAAATAATGATTTTTATTTTTAAAAGTTTGTATTATAATATTTAAAGAATTATTATGAAAAAATAAATATCAGTTTTGAAATCAGCACATCCAAATTAGGTTAGGGAGAATTTATGAAAATTTTCTAAAATAGTATGTTTTTTGATGAATAGTAAAAATACATTTTGAGTTTTTCAGTAAGTTTAATAACATCATAATTATTTCATAATGGTGTAATAATTAGTTAACCATAATCTAAAAAAATCATTTTATTTTATTAATATCATGCATTTTATTTTATTTTATCAATTTTCAAATATATAATTTACTTTCCAAATTATTAATTGTAAAGTTTAACTTAAAAAATGATATTTTGTTGAAACATTAATTTTCCTTGAAAAAAAGTAATATATAATTATGGAAAAGTATTTTGGGATAAAATTAAATAAAATATGTTACAAATGTCCAATAACATGGGAAAGCCCATGGTTTTTCATTTACCACTGCATCAGTGTCCAATGCCTTTATTTAGAAATTAATAAAGTAATCATCCACTTTTTCTACAAATACCCACCCATTTATCCATTTAATTTCACTCCCAATTATTCCACCATGAAGCTATGATAGTTTTACCTCTCAATGATTCCTCCCAATTTTTCTAAAATCCCCTAAGACCTTGATCCTCATGTTTTAGAAACTACCCTTCAAGGTAATGGAAATATCCTTCTTTTCTCTTCGTTTAAAGAACGTATTTTTGTTTATGTCTTATAAATGTTATGTTAACTCTCTATTAATTAAATTTTATTCATTAAATTACTGAATTTTTTTTATCATTGTGATACCCCTATCCCTTCTATTTTTAACCTTTTTTAAAAGTCATGTTTTATTCCCGTTAGACTGCCAAATTTTCTTCTTAGAATTTATCTCTTTTTATCAAGAAATTATCTTATTTTCTTTTGTGAATACCCAAAACTATTTTTTTCTTAGGGTATTTAACTATATTTAAAAATTATATATTTTATTCTGGGATTAACATACATTAAACCATCCTTCCTTTATCATGTGTTAATAATGACATAAATATCCTGTCTTTCAAATCTTTTTTTAAAACACATTGATTTTGATAGGAAACCAGTTTCTTTTATTCTCCATGGGAAATTTATGAAATTTTTATTTTGATATATGTGGAAAATATTAATTAATACATATATAGGGTTCACCTTTATAGTATCCTAATGCTTTTAAAGAGTTTAATCTCCATAGATGACATGTTTTACAATGACTTGGTAAATAACTTTTGTATTTTTTATGATACCTCAGTTAAAAACATTGGTGATATGCTTATGAATATATAATTTAATTTTTTAGAAACATTTTTATGTTATGATTCATGTTATTATTCTTATTATATGCCTATTTCCAATGACATTGTGATATTCCTTACGATCTTATTGATATTTCTCAAGATCACTTATAAATTTATTTCCATTTCTTTCCCTTAATGGGCATTATTATCACCCTTTAATTTGATGTATCTCCTATGGTTATGATATGTTGTAAATTTACCTAGTAAAAACCGATGAAGTGTCATTTAAAGTGGGTTATAATAATTTTTTAAGACTTCAGGTATTATGTACCTTTTTTCCAAGAAACTAAACTTTAAAAGATTTTTTATTTTACAATGTAATGAATTTTTTTAATAAAATGGTGGGATTACATAGTTGTTATCAAAATAATGTTTATTTATTTATGGGAAATTCTGATTCAAAAACATTTTTAAGAACCTTATGGAAAATTTAAATTATCAGAAAAAATTATAGTATTTTAGTAAATTTTTATGTAAGTGGTTTTTGATTAATGAAATCCCTATATGGGCAAGAAAAAGTGGATGTGGCTCTAGCACATATGTATCTAGGGGTAAAACCGAAAAAAACTGCTTTGAGCTAAACTCGAATGGGAACAAGTGCATGAAAACCAACCTTTCTGCAATCCTTGTTTGATACTCCTGAGGGATATGTTTAGTTAATCATAATATTTTTATGAACCATTATGAATTAATTATATAAAATGTAATTATTTTTAAAGAATAAAATATTTAAGCACAATTTTTTAAGGCATAATAAATCCCTTTAGAGTTATGTGATTTTTAAATGAAACACATTTCTCATAGTGTTTTGCTTCTTTTAGAAAATTTCGGTAAATAAGAGAAACCATGTAAATGGTTAGCATAATGGGCCAAGCACTTATGGCCCTCCAATTGAATACGGAATGGAAAACATTATGATAATGATGAATCAAATAACTTCAGGAATGAACAATAAGTTGAATTATGTTGAGATACCAAATGCTCCGCAAAGGTAAAAAAATTTCTTTGAGTACTTTATACGTCAAAAACCGCCTTCTTTCAGTGGATCTACCAACCCATTTATTGTTGAAAAATGGATAATCTCTATAGAAAATATCTTTTCTATAATCCATTGTTCGGAGAAAGAGAAAGTCACACTGTCTCTGTACCACATAGATGGAGAAGTTGATCAATGATGGGTACTGATTAAAAACATGAAACCAAGAATGGAGATTGTTTCTATGGAGTTGGAATAGTTTAGGGGAATCTTTTTCAAAAAATATTTACCTCATTCGATGTGAATGAAAATGGAGAAATAATTAGTAGAATTGAAGAACAAGGAAAATGAATCTGTGGGAAGCTATGAGATGAACTTTAGAATTCTTTCTCATTACACGTCATGCTTTGTAACAGATCCTAATTGAAAGTTTGATAGAATCTTCGATGAACTAAGACTACATATGAGAAATAATATAACATATCGAGACTATGAAATCTATGAGGTGATAGTGAGATCTACTATGAAGGTTGAAATAGAGTTCGGAGAGATGCAGTAGTCCCATAGATAAAATAAAAAGAATATATCAATGGATCCTTGGTTAGGGTGTATCTTTCATCATGGAAGAGGTTAAAAGCTAGTGAAACTTACCACATGCAACAAATGTGGGATTAATCATTAGAGGAATAAATTTCTCTAGAGTGAAAATTTTTAAAAGTGTGGAAGAGATGTCCATATATCTCGTAACTATCATAGTGAGGTGAAGCCTCAAATTCCCAACACTAACGATAAAGGGAAGATGTTGTTGGCCCAACCTGAAGTCTAATGCTTTATGTGCGGATAGATTTTCGACTTTTCCAATGACTATCCTAATATGAAGTTAATAGAGGGGAACCTCCATCAAACCTCATCATAGGCCAAGGGATAAAGGGTATGCTTTTTCTATCATGACAATTCAATTTGAAGCTCCAAATGATGTGTTGGAAGGTACTATCATTGTTATATCAAAGATTTAAAGTACTTTATTTGATTTTGGTTCTATTAATTCCATTATTTCTTCTAAGTTAGCAAATAATATATAATCAATACCTAAACTAATATAAGTATAGTTATCTATCAAGGCTCCTGGAGGGATTATCTAATCATCAATAGTGTATAGATACTCTAGTATTCACTTTTGTGAGCATAATATCATCACAAATGTACTATTCATTCCCATGACATAATTTGACATTATACTAGGGATGGACTGGATCTCAAAGTATAATGATATTATCAACTGCATATGAAAGGAAATATTAGTGGTCTTGAATGGGAAACCTACATTTATCTTAAAAGTAGAGATATCTCTACCTATGTTTTTTCTAGAATCACCTCACATAGCCTTCTTTATGAAAATTATCAGTGAGATAGTGAAGGAAATAAATGTATACTAATAGAAAATTTCCCTATAGTTCATGAATACATTGACATCTTTCCTAAAAAGTTACCTGGACCTCCCCTAAAAAGTGAGGTAGAGTTCTCCATTGAACTCATGCTTGGATCCGAGTTGATATCAAAAACCTCATATAGAATGGAAAATGTGGAGCTGGAGGAATTAAAGAAACAACTCCAAGATATTTTGGAGAAGGGGTTTATTCAACCAAGTGCGTCTTCATGAGGAGAACCTATTCTCTTTGTGAATAATAAATATGGATTAATGCTACTATGTATTGATTATAGTGAACTTAATGATATCATAGTGAAGAAAAAATTCAATCTTCCAAGAATTGATGATTTATTTGAGCAACATTGTGGGGGTCAATTATTCTCCAAGATTAATCTTTGATATGGTAATTATTAATTAAGGGTTAACAAATAAAATATTCCAAATACCACCTTATGTTCAAGATATGAGCATTATTAGTTTTTTTATGCTCTTAAACTTGACTAATTCTCTTTATATTTTTAAGGATTTGATAAATAGAGTCTTTAAGGACTACCTTGAGATTTTTTTGGTAGTTTTTATTGATGATATTTTCATATATTCTAAAAGTAGTGAGGAGAATGAGGATCATTAAAGGGTTATATTGCAAAATTTTAGGAAATATAGGTTTTTTCGAAAGTTCATAAGATGTGAATTTTGGTTACAAAAAGCTTCCTTATTGGGGAAAATTTTAATCAATGAAGTATTTTCAATTGATCCTACCAAGAAAAAGGTTGGGGAGCAGTGGCCTCACCCTATAGTAGTAACCGATATTCATAATTGTCTTGGTTTAGTAGGATAACATAGGAGGTATGTGAAAAAAAATTCATGACTTTTTAATCCACAAACCAAGTTAACTTGAAAAGGGGCTAAGTTCATTAGGATATAGGAGCGTGAAGAATGTTTCCCCAAGCCGAAGAAGAGATTGGTTACTTCACCAATGTTAACTTTACCCTGCACTAGTGAAGGATTATTTATTTTCAAAAACTCATCTATGAAATGGATTGGGTGTGTACTCATTCAAAATGATAAGGTAATTTCTCATGCATCTTGACAGTTGAATCCTCATGAGAAGAATTATCAAAATAGTATTTGGAGCTAACTATGGTTGTTTTTTATATGAAGATATGTATGAATTATATTTATGGGGATAAATGATATATATATACACAAACCATGGAAGTTTGAAGTATATGTTCTTGAAAAAGGAATCGAACCTGATACAAAGGACATGGTTGGAACTTTTTAAAGACTATGACTATTCAATTCATTATCACCATGGAATATCAAACAAAGTCATTGATGCAAAAAGTAGGAAAGACCCTATTGTTCTAGAAATAATGAGGATTCAAAGAGATCCATTGATCAAAGACCTTGTAATATTGGGTATGGGAATAATTAGGGAAGGGACATCATAAAACATATCAAAAATTATTTCTCAACCATCATTAGTAGATAAGATCAAATAATATCAAAGATATGAAACTTTGTTGCCGAATAAGATAGAGGTGGTGAATAATGGGAAGTTTATTGAGTTCAATATTGACCAAGTCGTGGATCACCTTGCTTCCCTTGATGTTTTTATCCTGGACCCCCTTTTCCTCTACAATGTTTTTTCCTTCAAACCTGAAGGGGTTAATTTGATTCGAGGGTATGCCCTTGGTCTGAACTACTTTATCCCCCCATGATCCTTGATTGTTTTTGAACATTATACCTATTTCTTTTAATAAAAATTGCTTGATGATGATGATTATATACATCTTGGAAGCACTAAAATGTATAAGGACCATTGTGATAATTATTGGTTGGATAAAATGAAAAGGGAGATTACAGACTACACTAAAAGGTGCCTGGTGTGTCAGAAGGTGAAGGCAGAGTGACAACTTCCAAAAGTGGAATTACAACCACTACCCATACCAACATGTAAGTGGGAAAATATCACTGTGGAATATTTCAATAGTGTCCTAAGAACATCCAAAGGAAACAAAGTTATTTGGGTTATAGTGAACAATCTTACTAAGACCATCCATTTT
Organism: Viscum album; assembly: GCA_963277665.1. Lineage (NCBI taxonomy): Eukaryota > Viridiplantae > Streptophyta > Magnoliopsida > Santalales > Viscaceae > Viscum > Viscum album. The sequence goes on along the minus strand of OY728123.1, from coordinate 226,599,377 downwards.
AACTATATTCTTGAAGATTTATCTGTAGAAAAACTTTCCAATATTTATGTATAGGAGGTGGTGATGTTGCATGGAGTTACACTTTCTATCATTTCTTATCATGATCCAAGTTTCACATAAAATGTTTGGAGAAGTAGTCAACATAATTCAATCACTGTATTGAATTTCAATATGACCTATCACCCCCAAACTAATGGCTAATCTAAAAAAAATATTCAGATGCTTAAGGACATGTTGAGAACATGATTAATGGAATTTAAAGGTTCATGGGATCAAAATGTTCCATTAGTTGAGTGATCATACAAAAAAAGCTTCCATTTGAGTACTCAAATGCCACCCGATGAAGCTCTATCTGGGAAGAGATGTAGAACCCCAACTTATTGGGATGAAACTGGTGATAGAAATTTTCTTGGGTTTGACCTTGTGAAATAAATGACATAAAAGTTTAATTCCATCCAACAACATATAAAGGCTTCTCAGATTCAGAAGTAGAGCTATGCTAACAAAAATCCAAGGGACTTGGAGTTTGATGTTGGCGACAATGTATTCCTTCAAATTTTTCCTTGGAAGATATTCAAGCTGTTTTGGAATAAAGGGAAGATTATCCCTAGGTACATTATCCCCTATGAAATCCTTGATCACATAAGAGAAAAGTTCTATTGACTTACACTTCCCCCGAATTTATCTCAAGTTCATGATGTATTCCACATATCCCTCTTGATAAATTAAATACCCAACACTTAAGATGTAATGAATCTAGATGTGGTACAACTAGAAAAATTCCTCTCTAATAAGGATAATCTGGTGGATATCTTGGACTGTAGAGACAAGGTTCTACACAAAAAGACTACCCACCACGTCAAAGTGTTATAATGGAACAATACATATGAAGAAGCAATGTGGTAACTAGAGGATACAATGAGACATAAATACCCACAAATTTTCTCAATCCAGGGAGCAAGTTAAAATTTCAAAGTTGAAATTTCTTATGGGGGGAAGAACGTAATGTCCTAAACTATTTGAATGATATTTTTTTCTTGAAAAATTTGTGTTATATTATTTTTCACTTAATAAAACTATATCACATTAATAATGAAGTGAGTATAAATTTAAATGTGAACATCGAGTGTCCACCATTATATTACTATTGGTCAATTATGATCATTGGTTAATACGACCAGTGGAAATAATAATATATTAATAATTTTATCATTATAACTAGTGTTATAATTAGAAATGGTAATGGAAAACTAATAGACAAAGGATAAACGATGGCCTCAACTAGTAGAGTTATGCTGTACTAAGCCCATTTGTAGGATCTTGGAAGGAATGTAGATTCACTGGGATTCACTCTTGACCAAGACCCAGCCAAGCTACAACATGTTAATTTTGAATGAAGTCACCTATGTGAGAAGTTCAAGTTAGTGAAAATTACCACTCAGGTGATGTTATCCGAGCCACCCCAAGAATCTACCACCACCACACACCTTACCCTTATTTCGCATGTGTGTGTTATAAGGGTTTATATTTCAAGACCCTAGTTAATTAAAGTGTAATTAAATTGTATAAATTAATTTGTTCCACCAATTCCATTTTAAGAATAGTTTTCTTAATAAAATAGAGTTGAAATTTGATAAATTGATTTTTCTGAAAGAATTCATAATTTTAAGAAAATATATAAATATTATAACAAACTGAGATATTATGAATAATAATTTTTTTAATTAAACAGTATGATATTTTTTTATTTAAATATCAATGATAAAATAAGTTTATTTTTTAAGTCTCATAAATTTCATTATACATTTCCAATCCATTATTATATTTAATAAATAATGATTTTTATATTTAAAAGTTAGAGTTATAATATTTATAGAATTATTATTATAAAATAAATATCATTTTTTAAATCATCATGTCAAAATTATGTTTTGGTGAATTTATGAAAATTTTCTAAAATATTTTGTTTTCTGTGAATTGTAAAAATACAGTTTCATTTTTTCAGCAACTTTAATGACATCATAACTATGTCATAAAAATGTTATAATTATTTGTACATAATCAATGAATAAAATTATAATTTTTTTATTAATACTAATTTTTAAATATATTTTAATCAATTTACAAATATTTAATTTACTTTCCAAATTTTATAATGGAAACTTTAACTTAAAAATGATATTTTATAGAAACTTTACTTTTCATTTCCAAAATAAGTAATATAAAATTTTGTTTTCATATTTTGGGATACAATATAATAAATCATGTTCCAATTTTCCAATACCATTAGAATTCCCATGGTTTTTCATTTACCACTACCCAGGTGTCTAATACCATTATTTAGAAATTAATAAACTAATCCTCCAATTTTTCTATAAATACTCACCCATTTATCCATTTACTTTAGCTAACAATTATTCCTCCATTAATCTATGAAACTTTTAACTCTCAATGATTCCTACCAAGGTATCTTCAATCCCCCAAGGTCTTGATCATCATGTTTTAGGAACTACCCTTCAAGGTAAGGGAAATATCCTTGTTTTCCCCTCATTTTACGAACCTCTTTTTGTATATGTCTTCAGAATGTTATGTTCACTCTCTATTACTTCATTTTTATTAATTAAATTATTTATAAAATATATTTTATCAATTTAATAACCCTTTAACCTCTCTTTTTACCCTTTTTTAAAAAGAAAATTTTATACCCATTTTGTTGTAGAATTTTCTTCTCAAAATTCCTCTCTTTTTCTGAAGAAATTATCTTATTTTTTTGTGAATAAACAAACCTCTTTATTTTCCATGGGTGTTCACCTATATATAAAAATGATATATTTTATTATAGTATTAATAAAAATGAAACCCAAATTACTTTTTTGTGGGTTAATAGTGACATAAATATCTTGTCTTTACGAACTTTTTTTAAAATGTCACATTTTTGATATGAAACATATTTAATTTATTATCCACGAGTTATTTATGATTTTTTATTATTTATGTATCTCAATTTAATTAATACGTATTAAGGGTGCTCCCTGATATCTTTCCAATGCATTGGGTAAATATTTTAATATATACAGATGACATGTTTTATGATACCTTGGTGAATAACCTTAGTAAATTTTATGACACCTCAGTGAAAAAACATGGTGATATGATTATCAATGTATTATTTAAATTTTGTAGACATATTTCCATGTTATGATTCATTTTATTCTTATTCTGATATGTATCTTTCTTATGCCTTTATTATATTCCTCATGTTCTTATTTATATTTATCAAGATCACATATAATCTACCTTCCCTTACTTTACCTTACTGGGCCTTATGACCAACCTTTCCATTGATGGAAGTCCTTAGGTTAAGAGATGCAGTAAAAGTACTTATGATGAACCTTTGATAAAGATTTTAAAGTTTATTTGAATAATATTTTATTTTTTCATATATTATGTACCTTTAATCTAAGAAACTAGAATTTAATTTATCCTATGTTTTTATAATGTAATGAAAAATATAAATAAAAAGGATGGATTCCATAAGGTGGGTGTGGTTGATCTTCATTTTTGGTGGGGTCCATAGCATTATTTTATAATAAAGGGGTTGTTGCATCATTAAGAAATTTGGTGGATAGAAAATATGATGCCCTATGCTCAAGATGTTGGGTTATAGGAGTGAACCTAGTCTTGTGGTTAGATTTATAGGGTAGGTTTGGGTGGATTCATGGATTGTTTTTTATTGTGTTTTGGTAGTGCAGTGACAACGTTATTGAATGCTCATAGTTTTCTATCGATTAACAGGTGGAGGGTGTTCATTTTTATGATCTTAAAAAATGGATATGCCTTTATTTTGAAAATGAGTGTCATGGGTTATCAGGTTTTTGGAATTAGACTGTATGAAGATAATGGTAAGTGGTTTAATATCATTATCATAGGATTATTTGGACTTGGCCTATGTGAGCATGAGTCATATCACACAATTATGTGAATAACAACCTTTAAGAGGTTGTTGGAGAATAAAAATACTATAAATAGGAGTGGTGGTTGGTGAAGTTTTTTGGGATTAATACTTATTAAGTGAAGGAATGTGTGAATGAGTTCTTTATATTGCAAGTTGATCCGGGTTTGGTTAAATGGGCCATGCGTGGGTCAGTTGTACTTGTTTGGGTCTTGAGGAAAACCTGAGTGGTTTATTCATGGTGGAACTATTGAGGTAGTAACTTGATTAATGGTTTAAGGAAAGATTTATAGTTGGGAGTTAACCATAACTAATTATAGGATTGATCCTCCTTTTAATTGATTAATCGATCATGGAGTATATCATATCTAGTGTGCCTGGGATGGGTGGTTGTTATTATTTTTAGTTTGGTTCTCTGATTTGAGTGATCTAAACATACCCATTAATTATGTTTTTTGTTGGGAAGAGAATGTTTCATGGAGTCTTTCCTTGGTTGTGTATAAATCATTGGATACTCATATGTTGGGGAGCATCAAATTAGTCATGGTTGAATGCATCTTATGTTGGGAGATTTTTGGGAATTATGGGACTAGTCAGTGGATGGTTGAGATTACATAGATTATACCAGTGTTTGTAGTGGGATCAAAGTAGTTGGTTAACCAATACAGTTTCTTGGGGGTAATAAGAATTATTATGGGGATATTGTAATGACCCACATCATTATAGGTTGATAAAATAAAGAGAATCTGAACCATTTTTTCCCGGGATGTTTTGAGTTGTGAAATTGTAATTTATCCAATGATATGATCATGGAATTTTTTTGACCACTCCTTTGGTCCTAGAATATAGTGTTTACTATAGGAAAAGAGTTTGGTGGAAATTTGACCAGTTCGAATTCTCATGGAATAATAATATTTAATTAATTAATTGTTAATTTATTTATGCATGTTCATTCGGTGATATATTTTGAATGGAGAATTAGATTGAGATTCTATCTCTGTGTTTGAGTCTAGAATGGATGTATTTTCCTAGGTGCTACATAAACTTACCATGGGCCCCAAGGATGATGTTGGGTCCCCTTTTATTTTATTTTATTGTATTTTTTGTTTCTTTCCATTTTCACTTTTTCCTTTATCCTCTTTATGGATTACTGAATACATGAGAGATGCCTCCACATTTTATGATCTCTTTAATCATTTATAAGGAATATGATGTTTTTATGATATTTACATACGTTCAGGTTATCATAAGCTTCAATCTAGGTCTAATGATATCCAAAAGATGGATTTCTAAAGCCAGTATAGCCATTTTGAGTACCTAGTGATGCCTTTTAGTTTGACCAATTCTCCATCCATGATAATGTATTTGAATAAATTATATTATTTATTTACTATTTTTTCATTTATTTTTTTATTATTTCCCCGTTTATTATAATCATGGGATTGAAGTGAACAATGGATAATTAGGCCTATAAACTTGAATCCATATCCATGGGAAAAAATATTTTTGGCTATATGTTTGGCTATAGCCTTGGTTAGGACCAACTGTGGTAATATGTTTTTCTATTCTTATAATATAAAATTCTTTACTATGGGATGGGTGTATGAAAGACCATGTGGCCACAAGTGGGTCTTCTGATGGCTATAGTGTCCCAAGCCCGTGACCATATAGCCATAAGAAGACCCTTACCATGTCTATAGTGTTCCTATGTCCATTTTCATGTCTCTCCATGGCTATAATCCTTACTCCAGAATAATGCTTAAACTAGTTAAATTTTAATAAAAAATATTTATAAATTCTTATGTATATATATATGTAAATATAAATACACACATACACATATAGAGATATATAAATATAAATTTAATATATCTATTAGTGGAATGGTGGAAACACTTATTCTTCTGGATTGAGATCCATGTTTGAAACCTAGTGTGGTATTTTTTTTCAACCTTGTAAAAATAGTTAGTTAAATATGGACATAGGTTAGTGCAATAGATATGGGCCTCTACCCCTGGCTATAAGGTGAAGAAGTGGACTTGGTCCCATCTAAAAGACTATAACTATGGGTTGTGGCCATGGGATATGATAATGGTTATAGACTTGAGGTCTATAGTTATTCCAATATCCTCCATGGGAAACTTGAAAATAGGTATATCCAATATCCATTGTTATAAGGTTTATAACCATGATCATGCCACATAACTGTAGCCCAATTTTGTACTAGTGATGTTCAAAATCTCTACATATTCTTGGAGACATTTCAAGATAATCAAATATATATTAATCTTTACAAATGATTATTCTAGATTCTATATTATAAATTTCTTAGTCATATAATATTATAAGATGGTGTTTCAATATATCCTGAGATGGATAAGTCAGTGACATCCTAGAATGGTCATTCAAATGTCTTTTGGAATAGGGAGTTTCCTTAGACTAGTGAAATATTATCATTTCTTTATCTGGGATTTTTATAACATATCCACTTTGATTATGGTTTTGATAGTGAAATGGGATACATTATTATATTTTGATCAATGGGAAGAATCATTCTAAATTATGAAAGAGAGTTTGAATACAACTCCAATTTTCGTACCATGTTAACCTAGAGAGGGTTTGAGAATTATTAAAATGCATCCTCAGTTGGTGTCCATTATTTCCTTATATTAAATCATCTTGTTATAGAGAATAATTCTTGATAAGAATTCCTACAAGAGAAAAACTAATGAACACCAAACTTAAATTTAGAAAAGGTAGCACACCTATTAAAACTCTAGAGGAATTATCTCTTTGGTAATTATTATCTAGTATTCAAAAATTAGGAAAGTGTAAAATACATATTATCTCAGTAGGATTTAAATTTAATTAACCGTTATAGGGTGGAGTATCTCGAAACATTTGATTATGATATTTGATATTATCATGGAAAAAAAAATATGGTTGTTGATTATCTTTTCCATAAGGTTCACTTTCAATAAGCGATTGAGTGAAAATAGAAATGGAGGTTGATGTATCTTATGGATAAAATCTATCTGCATGGGATCTAGGATCATTATGGGACACATATTAAATATATCAATCGTTCACTATCCATCATGGAATGCTTGAGTCACATACAAATATATTATTTTTATTGTATCATTATTCAAGATAAACTCGATTATGGGGTGATCCTTGATGGTTAGTTCCCTGATTCCCACTCTTTCCTATATATTCATGGGATACTAGTTGTACCTACCAGTATGTGGGGAAAGGTGAATAAAGAATATAGTGATTCTCAATTAGATATATATAATTTAATCATGAATATGTACTATGATATTCATTTCCAATTTCTTTATATTATTATGAAGAAATTTACTATTGGATTTATAGACATATACATAATCTATTAGTAGGTGAAGTTAGAGCATCAAAGTCCTATTGGTACTATTCAACCACTACCTCTATTAGTATGGATGTGGGATGAGATCATGATGAACTTTATGACCCATCTTAGTTGATCCAACAAGGTCAAGGATGAAGTGTAGGTGATCATAGACTAGCTGACCAATAAAGAGGCCTCTATTTAGTTAATGAGATAAGAAAACTATATGTTAGATAGTTTATAAATCTCTACGGTGTGCCAAAATACATCATTTTTGTATAGAGACCCAATGTTCACATCTCAATTCTAGAAAGGAATGCTTTAGTTTTGGGTTCAGTGGTAATGTTGAGTATAATATTCCACAAACAGATTGATGCATAGTCTGAGAAAATCATTCATGTTATGGAGGATATGCTCCATGTATTCATTATTTATTTTTTCTGCTCATGGGAGGATCATTTAAGGATCTAAAATGGATCACTTAATAGTAACAAGACTAGAGAACTATATAATATCAGGAATTAATCCCCATAAGCTAGAGGATTCCCACTAGTAGTGAGGGTATATGGTGTTTCCATTGGAATACTATATCCTTTGGTACAAATAAGCATAAATTAAAGTATAATTAACACATAATTTTTATTCATAATAAATTGGTTAAAAAAATTGATCTAGGATTATAATAAAAAAGAAAATTTATACAATAGGATGTAATAGAAAGAGATATCTAAATTTCATATGATTCAGACTGATATAAACAAGATTTTTCTTGGGAATATAATATATAACTTAGAACAAAATAAAAAAAGTAAAAATAACCCCATCTAGTCGTAAGTCCCTAACCGGTTATATCACTAAACATTGACTGAGATATCCATTTCAACATCTGAACTTGGGATTCTACCATTCCTATGACTATAACCATGAGGTTATCTTGGATACCAAATTTTAAGGACTGCTTGAGCAGGGTAGGAATAAAACTTAGTAATACACAACCAATGGTTTTCATAACATATATAGTATATAAAATTCATGATATTTTTGATAATATTAGAATAATATAAATAAAAAATTGTAAACATAACATGTCTTCCCTACATGTGTTTTTCAAGGCACCTGGGAGTATATATACTTACTTTGGTCTGTATCTGGGTGGATTTGAAAATGTCACAATAAAGATGATTGAGAAAGACATCACAAGCCATATCACATTTCTTCTCATTTTAGAACGTAAGAAACCATCATTTTTGGAGAACCATGTTCAAACTGTATCATAAGGTCATCAGGAGTCATCATGTCCAACCCACCACAAAACAACCATCTCACGAGGTAGCATGTCTAACCCATATCATAATACCTCAAGATGAATCACACACAAATTGAAATATATCAAATCAATCCATCTTAAAATACAACCATGTTTAGAATGAATTTAAACCTAGAACACACATTAATCCAAAGCCATTCATTTCCCATAATGGGTATGAATTCACCAAACAAAAAAATCAAATAGTTGATAGTTTTCATGATGAAAAACTCATCTCTAAAGAACATCCATGGTTGGAATGATCACCCAACCCATATCTCAATATCCATTCCAAAACAACTCACAAGACCATATCTGTCATGAATTCTCAAACCATATCAAAATCCTCCCACGATTGACATTTCACTCATACCATTTCGTAATCCACTATATTCTATCACACATCACCATGGTTGGAACTATTATCCAACCCATTGCACAAATCTCATCCCACAACATTTTGTTTACATGTGGTTAGAATGATCACCCCACCCACATTTCCATTATATCTTAAGTGCATGCTTGGCATGAATGCCCAAACCATAAAATTCATAGCCATTTAGAATAATAAGCCTAATAATTACCATAAGATAAGTCATTTATTTTATCAAAAACATAAATATTAAAACAAGTCAAAAAACACACATATCATGTGGGTCACAAGGGTTAGAAAGTCCCACAATTTGATATACATTTTCTATATTGGTATCTCAAGCATACAATCTATTCCAACTTATATTTTATTAAATTTCATTGATATGTTAGACAAATTACATTATTCCATTGATTCCTGTAAATAAACCAAAGTACTTATATGATCCATTAATTCATATCATAATTAGAAAACCCCTCACGGGTTTCCATACCCCATGTCTAAATATTTGGGTCAAGGATAATTGCTCCACAGAAATAATTTCTCTTTACATAACCACACTCACCTCCATATTTAATAAATTTATGTGATAAAATGATCTAGGAAAACCACTTAATGGATGGTGTGTTATCCATTTCACTCCTATAGTCACATTATCCTAGTTCTCTTATGCATAACCTATAAATTAATACATCCCATAGTATACCCACTAATGTTCCTGATATGTGTATAGTAATTCATAAATTTTATTCAATATGAAAACATGTTTCCATAGAATATAAATTTTTCTATGGATCAAATGGTTCATTTCACTATTCATGGCGATTTTTAGATGTTTCCATTTAAATGTACAAATCAGGGATAAACAGGGTAAAATAAAAAATATACACAACCTTTACATTATGAACACACACCGTTAACCTTACATAGGTATGGTTTCTCTATCTTAAGTACATGCCCATGTTTCTTAATAGACTCCACATTCCATGTATTATTGCTACATGCTGTATTTATCCTTCCAGAAGTGGTTTGTGGATGATATAGAGGATACATTCCATGTATGATGGTGCTACATATCATGTACTTCCACCAAATGACTGATGATGATTCAAGTTCAATGTATGATGCAGATGGTCACCTAATAGAGGATAATATAAAGCAATAAATGGTTGAATAGAATACATTCTATTCAATTTGGAGTACACATCATGCAATTCATTTTTTATAAATTGATAGTCAGTGATCTGCATTTTGAGTTTTATATTTTAGGGGGAAGTGATTCCGCTATGGAGATGTGATCCTACCCCAATACTAGTTTGTTTATTCTTTATTTTATTTCTATTTTAGTGTGTTTTTATTATTAACCTTACTTACCTTTTGTATCTGTGGTAGGGAATGAGTTTTAACTCAATCCACACACCCTTACCATGGTCATAAGAGGGTCAGTTTCTCTATGTTGGGGTCATAATAAGATAATGGGTATAGTATAATAAAACCTTTGATGTGTTTTATATTATTTTAATTTTAATTTATAATTAATTTAATGATAAAATTCCTAATCACATCGGTTGTGTCATATCAGACTAAGAATGAAAGAATTGGGGAAAACTGAAGGAGTTTTAAATAGGTTAATCCATTACCATTGGGTGAACCCGTTCCCACTATTCTAGGGGTACTCTTTTAAATATGATTTTGAATACTAAATCAACACACTAAGGGATTAGTGTTTAAATACACAATTAACTCTTATCAGACCAATATAAAGTAATATAATTGAATCATCAATGTAAAACTATTTCAAAAATAATTTTAATAAAAAATTATAAATTTTTCAATTAACCCTAATCAAGCTGCAACCTCGATACATCTTTTTTCATTTAATTCTTTCCCTTATTCTGTTATAACTAATTTTAAAAAATCATTTCATGCTCTCAAACCTTCTTCATTTCAATTCATTTTTATTAATAATCAGCTGAACCTTGATAAGTTTTTTCTTATATTACTTTTTTTTCCTTCCCCTTAGGATTGACCCCAACTACCACTAGCTACTCAGTTAGTTAGTTAATATGAAAAATCAATTTTGTATACCTCATGATGGGTGTGGCAGAATTCTGGCACCATTTATGGAGAGGTGTTTGGAAAATAGTAGTGGGAGTCTGAGTCTAGGTTGGTCTACACAGTTTTTTTATTTTTAAATTTCTTTATTAATTTCTTGGGAACCTCAACCTCACATTCCCATGGATATTTATTCAACTAGATGTTATTATAATTCTTCTAGGGAGGATTTCTATATATTTTATCTAACAATGTCGTACACCTATCCAGATGAATATTATCCATACATAGATGATGGGTTTTAGTATGGGGAATAAACATGTACATCCTTCACCCCACCCAATTCTTCTTCTCTTACGAAACCATTTTCATATAATTCCAAAAATATTACTATCTATGATGGAAAACATTATCACATGCCAGTTAGAACAAACCAAGAGGTTGGGAAGACTTTGAAATATAGTAGAGAAAATTTACAAGATAATTTCTAATATGGATAATCTAATTGAGTAGAAAGTTGAGTGTTCTTATTATATTTCAACTGAGGAATCATGTTATGACATGAGCTCTAATTTTTGTGCACTAAAAATTTCTAAAATTGATTTTCAAAACACAATATTTGAATACGGGGAAACATCTTGTCATATTAATAGTGGGTTTTATAATATCATTGTTTCTAAAGCATAATTTGTTTTATTACTTGATATGGGGTATTCCTATGATCATTTTTAGGTTTTTATTATATCAGAGCTGGAACCTAAGTAGGTGGAATAAATACATGTTCAAACCAAGGCACCAGTCTGCCTTTGGTAATTACTGGACATAATATAATGTGAAGTGAAAGTTTGTATATACATAATTTTATGTAATAATGATTTTCTTGATTATAAATTTAATAGTAATTGATTTCATTGAAACTTATAGAGCAATGTGTATGCATTGCGTGACTAAAAAAATATATGCATACAAATCAAATGAATATGGTATATGCATACATAAATATGTATTTTAAATTGGAATATTTTAAAATAAATGAATTTATAATAATTATGATTTTTTAATCTCTACATCATATTCAGTAAAAAATGGTGAATGTTTTTCTATAGGTTGTTGTTAAAGACTGTAGTGGTTTTCATAGATTTCATTTTTCATGATAATCTATTTTTATATTTTCTTTTACTATAATTATATATAAATAATTTTATTAATTTTATTAATATATAAATTACTTATAATTTATAATGAAGATACTGGAAGAGGTTTAGAATTATTTTATATAGAAATAGAGTGGGAATTATACATGTAGAGTTTAAAAAAGGCAATGATTATGTTTTGATATTTTATTATTTGACTTTTTAATATCAAAAAGTGATTTTAGGAAACTAACATAAGATTATAATCATATAGATTTAGAATAAACAATAAAATTGTGATTTCATCTATAAATAAAGGGTCTAAGTAGTCGAGTAATAATACACAATTTTATTATACTAAAGCACTGAAAAGTTTGATAGATAATACTTATTTATACAATTTTTTGCTAAAGTGATGAGGTATTTCTAGTTTTCTAGAAGATAAAAAGTTTATAATTATTATTTAAGGGCCAAAAAATTTATTCTTCACCAAAAATACATTCATATTTCTTTATTCTTATTATTTTATTATTTTCATTATGCTGTCTTGTTTGATTATGAAATGTTTCAATCAAGTTGTTACATAACACACATATGGTTGTGCCTCCATTAAAAGGAAGTGTTGGTTATATTAAATTGACCAAAAAGTAGGAGTTCACTTGTTATGAAAACCTAATCAATATATAGTTTATAGGTTTTTCCTATCCTATAAAATATACTGGGTTATTCCATAAAATGTAGTGTGATAGGTTGTGTTTTCACCTATGTAAAAAGATCTCTTTATTTTGATGTACACCACTAATCTTGAGGATTTATTGAGTTAGTGAAGAGTAGATATAGGATTTTAGTGATCCAAAATATTATAAAAGTTCTATATTAAACCTCTTTACTTTTTGTATACACCTCTCACACACTAGTTTTTTGAAGTTCTTGAATTGTTAAATTTGTTTATCCACTAAATTCCACAGTTAAAATTTGTTACTATGATAATTTTAAAATGAATCATAATTATCACCATCATTTCTATTACCACTCCATATAAGGACTAACAATTGGTATTAGAGAAAATCCATTTTGAGTTGTTCTTTTTTGTTTCTCTCTATGATATTTTTATTATTATATATTTTTGAGATGACTTTTATAATAGTCATTAAAAGACTAAGGGAAATATATTTTCAACAATGGGAAATATAGATGATTAAATTTAAAACCCTTTTATACCACCACATTTAAATGGAAGAAACTATGGATTTTTGAAGTATCACATGGAGGCATTTTTTTAAAAAATATTGGTATTGAATTTTGGAAAATTATGTCAAGACCATATAAATTAACTAAAGTTGACCTAAAAACACTAGCTTGTAATGATGCTAAAAAATATATTTTAAACTATAATTTTATGAATTTTTTCTAATCAAAGGACTGATATCTGTAATTTAATAATGTTTGATTAGGAAATAATTATCAAGATATACAAATGATTTACCAAAATTGTAAACAATATGGTTTCTCTTGGGGAAACCATGAAGAATAAAGTTCTTATTGAATGGATAATTTGGACTGTACCTAAACAGTGTAACTCCAAGAAAGTGTTTATTGAGGAAAGAAAATATTTTACTAAGTATACCATAGATAAAATCATTAGATACGTAATTCAATGTGAACTAGAGATAAATAATAATAAAAGTGAAGATTTTGACAAAAATATGGGAAAATATTTTAAACCATTAAAATATGTTTCTTCTAACTCCTTAAATTAAGGTTCATGATCTTCTAGTATTGAAAAAGGTGATTAATTGAATCAAATTTCTATATGCATAAATATTATTATAAGGAAGAGACTAATTTCTAAAGAAGGAAGAATAACTACAAAAAAACATCAAAAGGAAATATAATTGTAACTCACAAATAACATGCTATGAATGTAAAAATAATAGACACATAGAGTCATGCTATCAAAAAAATTTGAAATAAGAGAGAGATAATAAATACAATAAGGAATTAAAATGTGCATATCATGGTGGTTGGAGCTTTACTGAGGAATCATATTCGAGTAGTGAGGAGTCTAAAAGTGAGAAGACAACAAAAATTATTGAATTGATTGTAAAATATACTTAGGTAACTATTTCACCACCTCATTCAAATATTGTGATTAAATTTAATTTATAATCTATAATATTTATTATTCCATTTTAATGAATACTTGTTATGTGGAAACTGAACCAACTTTTATATAACTTCTAAAACCTTATTCTCTTATTATAAAGGCTTATGATGAATCTAATTCTGATTCTAATTATAGTTCTGATCCTGAGTCTTCTTGTGATAAAAAAAATTAAATAATTAAATAAAACATGCGATAAATATCTTGCTAAAATTTATAAAATTTCAAGAAATATAAAAATCTAAGTATAGATCATAATAAAACTATTAAAAAAAATAAGAAACCATTTCAAGAAAATAATAAATTGAATCATACTATTTGTAATTATAAAATTCGAAGGGAGAAATTAAGAGTTATGGAAAATAATATTTCAAATCAAGAAAAATAATGACACTTTAAAAATTATTCTTAATCTATTGAAGATACAATTTATAATTATTTTGAGATTTTTCAAAAATATAATGAAAAGTTAAAATCTAAGGTTATAAGTTCCAAAGAATCTTTATCAAATTTTACAGTTGAAATTTAATGTTTAGATGAATTTTTCATATCATAAAATATGAAAAAATAGGTATTGTTTTGGATTTGATGAGAGATTACCTCAAGTGTACAAGAACAAGTTTTCAAAGGAAAAAATAATGACATTTAATTTTTTAACTGCTTTAGGTGTGGTTTATTTAGTGACTATAAAAATTATTTTTTTTATAAATTATGTTCAGTATTTTGGAAAAAATAAGGCATTTTTCATAATTTGATTTTATTGTTAGAAATACAAACATGTTTGTAGTATAGTTATCTAATGGAAGTTATTTAAATAATGTAAGGCCTAGGAAGATATATAATCCTAAGTAAGTAATTTCTTTTGTCCAATATCCATATCCATCCTTTATTAAATATATGGAATGTTAGCATGATCTCTAGACTTTTGTGTTTTTATATACCCATCCAATATGCTTATAAAGTCTTATTTTGTTGTTTATTTTAATTTTTTAATATATTAATACTTTTATTTTTTTAAATTATATTATTTTAAAATCATTTAAGAAATAATATTTGACTCGGGGGAGTATTTAGTTTTAATTTTGTTCAAAATTGAAGTATTTTATTACTTTAATATTATTCTTAATTATGATATAGTTATCTCAATTATATATATATATATATGTATGTTGATAATTTTTTTATATTTCACTTTGGGGGAGATTGAATGTTCTTATATTTTTTTAAAATCAATAAATTTAGGGGGAATTATCTGTAGTTTTTTTAGTTTTAATCTTGCGGTAATTTGATTCTTAAATCCACTCTTTATAATAATGGGATTTTTTTAGTTATGATAATCTATTTAAATGATTATTTTTAATTACTATTTTATTTTTTTGGAGATAAAGAATAATGTGAGATTATAAATGATTTAGAATTACCCTCTAACTATTTGATTTTCTAGAATAGTGTTTGAGGAGGTTTAGTTTGAGATAATGTTTAGTTAAACTCTTTATAAGACACTTAATATAGTAGAACATAGCTTTATGGAGATTTTTTTTATTGAAATTCATATATGTTTTTTGTTACTATTATATTTTTGTTATAATTTGTTATGTATTTATAGTTTTATTCATTTGGATAAATTTCAGGGGGGGGGGGTGAATACTTTAGTTAAATATTTGATTTTGTAATTTAAAAAAGGGGGAGATTGTTAGTGTTGAAGAGTTTGTAATTATGAATTTTATTTTTCATAATGTTTTATCAATTAAAATTCCATGAATTTAATTTTTTATTTTATTTTTTTAATAATTTTAATTTACCAATTTTTTTTAAATATTTATTTAAATATTTATTTTAATTATTTTTTAAAGTATTTTCATAATTTTAAAACAAGGTGTAAGTATGAGTGTTTTTTATATGTTCTTTTAAAAAAATGTATAAAATAATCCGATGTCATTTTTTCAAAACCATGTCTGAAAGGAATGAAATGTCTTCATACATTTAGCCATTTTGATGTGGGATAAAGGTGTTTTTTCCCTTAATTACTTTTCTAGAAACTTTGGCCAATGTTGTTAATGTTAAAAACTCCTTTGGCCAAACCAACAAAAAATTTAATAAAGTAAATATATATATGTGAGTATATTTAAAATTTATTATTTTATTTTTTTAATATATATACATAAATAAACATTACTCATATTAATATTATAAATTATTATTAAGTGAATAATAAATTATTAATAATAACATTATTATTAATAATTATATTTCCTATATTACTAATTTAATTAACATTTATTTTAACTATATTATTAACTACATTATTTTTTATATTAATAATTTTATTATTTTCATCATTATTCCTATATATCATTATAAATATTTCATAATATAGTTAAAATTTATTTATAATGTAATTTATAAAAATTAATAATAATAACATAATTAACAATACATCATATTAATGTAATTAAAAATAAAATACTTAATAATAATTATTCCCAAGAAAAATATAAATTGAAAATATAATGTTCTTAAAAAATAAAGTTTTTGTCGAGTTTTTTATTATATTTTGGAAATTATTTTTATTTTAATTATTTTATATATGTTTAACATGTCTATAAAATTTCATTTTGATTGTATTTATACTTTATAATTTATATGCTCACAAAGTCACCTAGATGAAACATAAAAATATTTCAAGTATGTGTCTTTGAGAGATTATAAACTATAATCTATAAATAAAATATAAATGAAATTTTACACATTAACTAAACATATAAAAAATAATTTAAAATAGATATAATTTTAGTAAAAAATTAATAAAAAATATTTTTAATGACATAAAACAGTATTGTTTCAAAACATAAGTTAGAATTTATAATTTTTTTGAAATTCCTTTTATTTTCAATTATTTTTCATATTTCTATTAAATGTTCTAAATTTAATTTATATTTTTGTTATACTATAATTTATGTGACTAAATTTTTTAGTGTGTAATTATTTTGTTTTTCATCAATAATTTTATAAATTTTGGTTTATTATATTGATGATTTTGTTTTAAGAAAATATTTTTTATATTTTTAGGCTATGTTTACAGTTTTATTTAGACTGTATATATAGTATACATTTTAAAAGTGGTTAAAGTTACCTAGTTAATATTTATTATGTTTTTCTATATTTCAAGTAGTTTAATTTGAAGCATTAAAAAATTTAAACTAAATGTAAAATCTAAATGAAATTTAACACATACTCTAAACATTAAGAAAATTGGTGTAAAAAATCCATTAATATAATAAACATATAATAATATATATGATAGAAAACATTGTAGTTTAAAATATTTTAATTTTATAGAAAACATAAAAATCAATAAGTATTACCACTTTATAGATTGAAGTCTTTTCCCATAATCTGGTGTGTGAATGAGATGCTCGTATCAAGATTTTTGACCTTTGTGTTGGGGTGCACTGTGATAAGCAACATGGGGTTCTTCCTTAGGTGAAAGAAACTCAAATTTTTGATTATATATCTATGAATCATTAGGAGAAGGTGTCATCAGGATATCAAGATATTCACCTGATCATTAACCAATGAAATAAGTGGAAGGACCGACCATATCATAAGGGTACTATGTGGGCTATGAAGGATCTGGCCCAAAAAATAGAGGCATGGAAAATGACTCATGATATGATTTTGGACTAGCTATACCCTGTGAAATCTGTGGATGTTATATCAATAATAATGGATCCCATTCTTGATGGTTCACATCAAAAATCATATAAGTCTTGTCTTATAGAGCCATTTCTTCTTCTTATGTAATAGGGGAGGCCTCACGTGTAGCCCAATGTGTTCTAAATCATTGTCTTTATGGCTCATTAATAATAACAAAAACTGATAGTGGAGGTTCCTAATTAAGAACCTTATATCCCTCAAAAGGAACATAATATCCCTAAGGAGGTTTATCAAAGTTACTATTGTAAAAAACATGATACAATGGCAACATGTCTTTCTCTACAACATTTTAGTCTTCTTGACTAAATTCTTCACCCTCCTCTAGATCAGACATGTGGATAATATGATATAGTCGAGAATGATGTAAATATATTCAAATTCAATTAAAAAAATGTGTAACAAATAAACTAATGAAAAGTTACTATCTTAAAATATCATGAATCCCTTTGTCACGTTATATAGGATATTGTATATAATTTAGTATATACTATGACTCAAACTTCTGTTTCTATGCGAGTTTGAATCACATCATACACATGCAATCAAAAAAATGATTCATGTTTTTCCTAGATGCTGAGATACTTTGCAAGTTATCACTTATAATCGATATATTTCCACCCTATCAACTTCAGGGATTAAAGAACCATTGGCTATCTGGGTGGAAATGGAATATTCTAAACAAATCTAAACCGCCGCATGAATCTATCAGGCCAGTAACACTCAATAATATGAAAGTGTATGAGAGACACTGCAACTATGGAACCATCAATCCTAGTAGTGTAGTGCGTATAAATATAGTCTAATAGTGTCTAGTATTGAAGCGATGAAATATGATATGACGTGTGAAATTTGCTAAAATATTTTTTTACTAATTTCCAAAATTGATAATATTATGAAGTTGATTAGTGAATAAAAGAATGTATGTACTTACATTGGTGGGTAGTGGACTGTCCAACATGAGATGGTATACACCCAAATTACATTTTAGTATTATGATAATGTGGTGTGTTTGAATCCACCTATAAAGTCCTCTATTAGACCCAAATACATCATGTGGACACACATACTGATGTTATTAGTGTACAATATCCCTTTAGAAAGTCAAAAGATATATTCATGTGCACGAATCATGATATTTTTTCTCTTCGTCATCATTCATTAAATACGTGAAGTGCATGTCCAACTCTCTCATAGATAGAGAATCATAATCTATAGATGCATCATCCCCTATAATATCTAGGCTTAGAAATCATTGTACAATCTCACGATAGTATCCATGGGTGGGTCCTATAACTGTATCACACATTATTAGAGGATATAACATAACTACAACATCCTCAAGGGTTATGGTTATATCTCCCTAGGTAAGTGGAATGTGTGTCTGAAGTCTTCATATCTCAGTGAGGAGAGCAAGGAGGTGATGATAAATGAATTTATAATTTGATACCATGACACCATATAAGCTAACATGTCATAGGTATGGTATAATATCAACTAGAGGCAAAATGTGATAATAATGATATTCCCTACACACCCAAATCCATAAAAACTAATTTTCCACTAACACATCATGTGAAACATGCCTGTACAACTCTGTGAGTCAAGTAATGTCCTCCATATCTATGCATAAAAATGAAAAATATATCAGTTAAGTGTAAAATATAAATATAGTGTTATTGTTAGTATAATGTTTAGATTAGTAGAATGTAGGTTATAAAAGTGGCATCATTAGATAATCATTACTTAATTATTACCATATACATAGTTAATAATTCGATAATTAATAGTTATTAAGTAGTTAATTTATAATAAATTTATAGTAAATTAAAATCTACTTAATAGTTAATTATTAGTTATGTGTTAGTTAATTATTTGTTAATCATTAGTAAATGAATATATAATCATAATTTCATCATTAGTTATTTATTTGTTAATCATTATTTAATACTAATTTAATCCTTAGTCAATATTTCAGTAGTCATTTGATAATAATTCATTAATCATTTTCTAATTGGTTGTTATTTAATTGTTAATTATTAGTTAATTAATAGCAAATAATTATTTTACTAATATTTAATCATCATATAATTAATATTAGTTACTAAATATTAACATCTAAGTAATTACTTATTAGTTATTTACTAGTTAATTAAAATTTCATAATGATTACTTCATTAATTATCTATTACTGAATAATTATTATCTACAAATTTATTATAAACTAACAAGTGACACTTAATAATAATAATTTCATAATAATTATTTAATTAAGAAGACTAATTGTAATTGAATTACTAAATATTCCTAATTAATTAGTAATAAGTCACTCACTAATATTAAGTAATATTAACTATTATTTATGATTGCATCTAATTAAACGAAAAAATAATTAAAGAGTATATGTATGATCTTGGGGATCCTAACTACTATAAAGTTTTTTTATTCTATCTCTTTACTTTTTTCACATAGTTATCTCACACTTCTTTTTTTTAGTTTTTGCAGTCAAATTATTAAATTCCTTTATCCACTAAATTATGATGTTTAAATTTATTACTATGATAATTTTAAAAGGAATGAAAATACACCCCCTTTTGTTTATTGAAATTTAATATACAGACCAATAACCCGGTACATGGTCTGATTACAAGCCTATTTCCAATTATAATCAAGATGATTTTGGGATGTGATTGATAGATGTGAGATGATAAAAAGTTCATGAACATGTAAAAATGTTTCTAGTATTTCTTTCATTAATAGATGACATTACTTGATGTAAAAACAATGATAACTCAATCGATGGGATTAAAACTATGTAAGTTAAAATATTTTGATAGATACTAAAGGGTCTAAAATTTTAGTGAACTATATTGAAGGAATTATCTTGAATGAAGACTCTATAATTTTGATAGTGAACAAAATTGAGGTTAATAGTGTTATAGGTGATCATTAATTACATTTATACATGGTGGATCCTCATGAATGTGGGGTGGTGGTGTGACTGGAACAACCATTTAGAGTTTCCTATAAAATTAATGGTCACTAACCCTAAATAGTGAATCCTGATCATGAAAAATAAACATGAATTGTACATGGTGGATTAAATGATAACTGTGTGTTAATAATTCTATAATTAGTTCTTACTAATAATTTTATTATTTTATATTAATCTTTTTTACTTCTTGTAATATAATAACTTATAATGGTTCCTCCCATTCACATATGACAACCCATCTAAAGAACTTTAATATTGCATTTTATTTTACTAATTTATATACTTTTTCAAATAAATTTATATTTCTTGAATTTTAATTTATTGAAATTTTTGTACGATTCTACTAAGGTATGTGTATGTTCGACTTTATATGGTGACTAGGGTATTCTAACTTCTTACTTCCAGTATATATAGTCAAAGTGTAAGGTAAACTTCTAGTGGAGTAATCTGTGAGAATATGGTGGTTTTATCAGAATCATGGATTAGAATTTCTTGGGTTATTCCCCAACAATTGGTATATGAGAAAAGTCATTACATATTGTTAGTATCTTAGGCATGGAATGAGAATAATGGAAGACACAAATTGATAAATTAATTGTATCAAATTTTGGTTTTTGGATAATGAAAATTGAAGGTCATCAAATTCAAAAGGACTTGTAGGTTCCATTGTCTGTAGTGAATCTAGATATTACTGAGAATGGTGAATGGGAAGGGCTAGATAGAAAATGAATAGTCTTGGTAAGAATGTTTCTAGAATCAAATTTTGTTTTGAAAATCTGGGAGAAGAAATATATGGAAAATGATCTGAAGGCCTTTAAAGAAATTTAAGAAAATCCAATGAACCTTACAAAAGATTATATATTGATATAGTTGTTTGGATTATGGTTGTTCAATGGAATTACAAAAATAGATCATGTGAATGATTTTAATATGATTCATGGAATTCTTCAATCAGTAAAGATAACTTTTACTGATGATGTATGGGCAATGCTACTATTATCTTCATTATTAAAGATATGAGATGCCGTGCTTGTAACTGTTTGTAACTCGGGTAAAAAATATAATTGGAATTTTTTGATATGAAAAATTTAGACATAAATGAAAAAATTAATCAAATTGATGATTAGGTGACAACTGGTAGTGACCTTAATATTGATTTAAGGGTAATCCCATCAATCAAAAATACAATAATAATTGAATGGAAGAAAATTACCATTAAATAATCCAAAGTAAGTTGGCTAGTGCTAGTCCTACATTCTAAAAATTTAGAAAGAAAGTAAATATCAAGAAGGAATGAAAATGTAAGAATGAAAATATCGAAGAGCAATCAATGTAAAATAGTTTCGATTTATTTAACATAATGAAAGATACAAAGTTTTATTTTCTGAGTGAAAATATTCTATTAGATGCTTGGGTGGTTTACTGTAGATCATCATATAAATCTAATAATGATCAAAGTTTCATGGTAAATTATGTGTTTGGGAAGTTTTGTAAGGTCTATCTAGTGGATGGTGAATACTTTTAAGTTGTTGGAAATAGGGACGTTAATATACAAATGAATAACCAGGGCTTTTTGTAGTTAACAGAAGTACATAAAATATCCGATTTATAGAGGAATCTTATTTCCATTTCACAACTCGATGATGCAAACTATGGAACTATATTTTCAAATAGAGTTTTTAAGGTTACCTAAGTATCTATAGTGGTAGAAAAAATTGAAAATTATATTAATTTTTTACTTTACTATAAATTTATAAATTTAGATAGGGGTGGAGTTTGTGGAAGTATAACTTTCGATGATCTAGAACTCTGGAACTGTAAATTAAGTCACCTCAATGAGTTGAATATAAAATTTATAAAAGATAACATAATATTGAATATTGACCACATGGAAATTATAAAGTGTGAGACTTTTGTGTTGAGAAAGTAAATAATAATGTATTCTAATAGAGGTGGTTGGAAGCTGAAGAACTCGGAGTTAGATCTTATACACTCAGAGGATTAGAAAAATTAACCTATTCAATCCTATAGTTATTTCATTTAATTGAAAACTTTCATTGAATAGGATAAAATTAAATAAGGTATTTACTTATTTAAACTTATGTATAATGTATTTCAGGTGTTTACTTAGAGTAATGAATAGGAATAACCAGAATAAAAATAGAAGTTGAAGTGAATTTGGATGGAAAATGGTGGTTAGTAAACTAGAAACACCTTCCAAAATTTATTCCAAAAGGAGGGAAAAATACATTATAAGATGATACCTATAACTCTATTATATAATTAGTTAGATAAAATAATGAACTAGAGTTTAACAAAGATAGATCAAAGTATGGAGTTTCACTCAGAAATTATTATGGTGATTTGGGTAGTGGAACTTAACACAACATTGTATCTCATCAATAAAATTATGATATAAGATGGTTGGTAGGAAATTTTAGAGGAATTATAATTTGTAAAATGTTATGAAGTTTAACATTATAAATATTTTGATATATTAACATTTGTACATATAAATTCAAAGGGTTATGATAAAATTGAATCAAAATCAATTTTACTTTCTTCCTATTCTATGAAGATGAAAATTTTTGATATCAATTATATGATGGTCAAATGATACAAATCATCAGAAGAATAGATGCTATCATTAATGAATTTTTTTTGTGGAAGTAAAAGAACATGGTTGTGAAAGAATTTGAAAAATAAATTGTTAAATTCCATGTTGAACAGAGTACTGATTTATCATCAAAACCATAGAACTCAAATTAGAGTGACCAATGCTCTAAAAGTCTAGGAGTAAGTACATATGAAAGATGAGAAATTTTAAGAGTGGATGAAGCTAAAGTGTGAGAATCATGAAGTATTTGATCTAAAATTTGTGGTATCATAAATTCAAGTACCCATATAAGGAGGTAATCTGAGTAATTCAAAATATATGATTTAGTTGTGGATATCTACCAGAATCAGGAGACTAATTTGAAGGTATGGTGATAATATGAACTCTCTACTCTTAATGGCTACATTATAACCTAAAAATAAAAAAGAATAAACATTTTTAATTGACTCTAAATAGTGGGAGTCATGCATGAATTATAATATGGATTCATTAAAGTTAAAAAAAACTTAGGATATGGCTAAAATTATGAAGGGTAAAATGGAAATTGATAATAAATGAGTTAAATATATTTTAGAAGAATCTCATTAAAATTAAATTTATAATGAAAATATGGCACTGAAAGGATTTCAAAAGATGGAAGGATTTTATTTCTCAAGAATCTTTTCATAGGTAGTTAAATATTATACCCTTATAATATTTCTAATAATTTTGGAATTATAAAATCTATATCAGGAGTATATGGATATTAATTAATCATTTCTTTATGGTGTGTTAGAGGAATAAATTTACATGGAATAACCAATAGATGTACCCACAGTTTGAAACTAAAATTCGGTATGTATATTAAAAAAAATCCTACATGGCCTAAAGAAATAACCATGATAGTGGAATCACAAATTCCATGGATTTATGGTCTAAGAAAGCCTTAGTATATGCAAAATTGATCATTTATGTTACCAACAATAATGGGATGATGATAATTTCTTATTTTTTCTATTATTTATTGATAAAATTTTATTATTTGGTCATTATGGAAATAAAATTTAAAAATTTAAAAATAATTTCTCTGGAAGTTTTAAAGTAAAATATCTTTTCTAAGGTAAGAAAATATTGGGGATGAGGAAGGAGAGAGATAAAAATATCAAAACTTGTGTTTTATCTCAAAAGGATTATACTCGAAAAATTATTTAATGGCTTATCTTGTCTGAAGTACAAAAAGTCATTACTCATATTTACAATCACTTTAAATTATCCAAGGCATAGTCACTTGCAAAAAATATGAGTATCGATACATGGAAAAGGTACCTTATTCCTCATTTGTCAGAATATTATTGTATGAAATAATTTATACTTATCCATAAAAAATAATTTTCATGTGAGTCATAAAGGGATTTATGTCTAACCCTATAAATGTTCATAGGTAAAGAATTAAGTATATCCTTCAGTATTTGAGAGGAGTGAAAGGTTGGGCTCTTTGTTTACGGTAGGAAAACCCACTATAAGGATTTATTGATACTAAATTTTCTAGAGATTCTGATAGTTTAAGAAGTACAACAAGGTTTTTTTACCTATATAGGTTAAAAATTCAATTGGATTATGTGACAATAAAGTATTATTAATTTAAGTATAATGTAATAATAGTATGTAGTGGAAACCAAATCTAAGAAACAAATATTTTGGTTGAAGCAATACCTGAAGGAATTAAGATGAATTCTGGAAGTGCTAATTATTTTATCTATTAACAAATGTGAAATAAACATGGCTAAAAAACTTCTATTCCATGAAAGGAAAAATCACAGTGACCTAAACTACCAATTCATGAGAAATATACTAGAGGAAAAAAATATTAGATCTTTGGAAGAATTTCAGTAGCTAAAATCTAGGTGACATGTTCATTATAACTGTATCTCAAAAAATACTAAGGTAGAATCATGACTTAGTGAGTCTTGGGTGAGTTAAAAAATTCAGATGAACACTACATATTAGATAATAATAAATAATCTTTTCTATAATAATTTTATTTAGTATTTTACTTAATAAAAGTCATCAAATGAGATATTCTTTGAATGTGAATCCTAGTTTTCAGAGCGTCAAATGATCATGAATTGTAAATATGTTCACTGAAATTTTGTATAGAAACAATTAGAATATCTTGATGTATATAAATTGAAAAATAAACTAGAGTAAGTAGTATAATCATAAGTTTAGATCTTCTAATAGAGGATTAAAGCCCCATATTTTTGATGAACTCCCTAGAAATAATTCTCTGAAATGAATATTACAAACTTTTATTAGAGAAAATGGTTGATTTCAATAGTTTTATATGTGATAAATAATGAAAAGTACATATGTAGTATCTCCATGAATATATGATGGTAGTGTGACTGGAACAACCGACTGGAGTTTTCTATAAAAGGAATGGGGAACAACCCTGAATAGTTCATCCCGATCATGAATAATGCATATAAAAATTAAACTATGAATAAGAGAATTATATTATGTTAATTATTCTATAATGAGTTGTTATTGATTATATAATATTTTTTAATGGTAACTCTCGTTCATGTAGGGAAACTCATTCAAAGCTTGTTAATCTCTTATGTTATTTTATTTCTTTATGTACTTCTATTTCATGTATTACCATTACTTGAACTTCCATTTCATTATTTGTTTGTATACTTCTACACATGCAATGTCAACATTTTATATTGAGTAGTGTGTAGTGACTTCTTACTTCTTGTACACTTGGTCAAGGGTAAAGGTTAAATTTCAATGGACTAACGTGTGGGAATTCAGTGGTTTTATCAGAAGCATAGATAAAATTTTACTAGGTTCATCCCCTATAACTAATAATTAATCCAAACCATTTAGACCACTTAAAACCCCAAATTACTCTTTTCCATCGACCCCATAACATTAATTATTCCCCAAATGATGCATTTTTAATTCTCATATGAACCTTTACATTTTATCATGTAAAAAAAACACCAGATGTTACCCTACTACAACAACTATCCATGAAAACCTATTAGCCCATGCATTGAAAAATCTAATTAATTCCACCAATTACAAGATGATTCCCAACTTCGGTGAAATTCATTAATTACCAATGAACTAATAACATACATCACTAGTTGACTTCACTAGTTTATATCATACACTTACTCAGTGTTGTACCCAAGCAACACCCAACCATTCTCATCCAAACCATTATCTCATCTCTTAGACCATACTCATAATAAAAATTATTTCCCTATATTTCCAATTATCACACTCTCCTAGATGTACTAATATTCCATAGTCTTGGTCACCCTACATGTATTTTTTTTGAAACTCAAATCTTGTCACCCACTCGACTATAACCCACAATTAACACATGATAGTCGCCAACATGTAATGACATTTCCTGATCCACGTCGATCGATATGCACACCCAGGTATTTCCCAGTTACAATGCACGCCTCAACCACTTTCATCTATGGTCTAATATAAAACCAAAACCGTATTCATGTTTTTTACACTAACATTTCACCCTCTATGTTTACTGAAAACAACTCAAAACAGGTGAAACCCATTTTGACCATCCGTAGTGTATTCCCAATTTCCTTTATCAAGTAAATACACCTTTCCACTCGATGATTAACAAGACCCAAATTCCATATCACCACCTTAAACATTTCACAGAAATGTCACAAATGATATCCTATATGAGTTGACTATTCGAGATTAACCCCAATTCCCATGAACCCTTCAGTTATTGCACCATAAATCTTTAGAGACCTCATCTCATTAAACAATATAAATTTGATTCATTGGTTCCCATGGTCATCCATGTTTAGATAATCTTAAATATTAACTTCCTAAGTCTAAAAATAGGTCCCCTCAACCCACACACAATACAAGTTAATAAAAAAAGTATCTCTCTTATCTCAAGGTAAGATTGCCTCAAACAAGCGACTCACAATGGTGTACCGCTGCCACAATTATCAAACCATTTCATCTCTGAGTGATCATAAAACCTTGTAATCAACTACTACTAAACTCTTATCAATTCACTATGAGTCATATGTAACAAACTCTAGTCTCAGTCACATAATTTATTATCTAACCATATCTCCCATATATGTTAAACCTATCAGAATATATGAATTTCCCTTACATTCGTATTTACAAACCCTAATGCGTCTTTAAGCCTAATCTGATACATTTTCACACCCACACATGTGAATCATATCTTTTTAAAGAAATATATACACTTTTTTTACATATATAAAGGCACTAATAGGCCTAGGTTAACCTCTCCCCTAGATATACATTCACTTTTCACAACCCATTTCAAATAATAATAGGAATTTTCACTTGAAATCAATTATAACACTCAAATCCCATTCCATATTCTATCATTACTAATCTCTCTCACATATTAAATAGGTTACACCCCACTTAGGTCACATCTCCTGGAGAAAAAATGCACTCTCATCCAAGATACCAATAGGGAATTCATAGGTGAATACACCCACTACAGGGATCTCATATGTATTAGGGATCTAATACCCATGCCAACTATCAAATCCAGGGTTATAATCCTCAAACTAGACTATCCATTCAGGATTGAGAACCCAAACATGTACATTACAATTAAA
This sequence comes from Viscum album, assembly GCA_963277665.1. NCBI lineage: Eukaryota > Viridiplantae > Streptophyta > Magnoliopsida > Santalales > Viscaceae > Viscum > Viscum album. Next base: position 226,571,055 of record OY728123.1, on the reverse strand, counting down.
TCAACCTTTGATAATCCGTATAAGGGAAACCATAACCATATAAATTTTGAAAGTTGTATGAAACTACTAATTTATTTTTGAAAACATAAAATAAGTTATTTTTAACATTTTAAATAAACAAAACCTATTTTATTTATAGAATAAAAGACCACAATCATATATGATCACAAGAATATAATGTGAACCTATATTATTTATATTATTCATGAATGAATGCCTATTTCTACTATGGGCTAAGAGAAAAACCAGTGAATACAATAAAACACACCCAATAATAACTAACCAAAAAATAACATTGAACATCAATACCAACTCCCTAGAAACATGAAATTTGTATCATGAACCAACCTAGGATTCCACAAACTTGAGAACTTGAGATGGTATGGAGCAAATATTAAAGGGAATTCCTAGTACCCATAGGCTAGAAACTAGTTCATAGGCATCAAGAAATATTCCTTAGGAACATTTTCTCGAATAAATCCATCATGAGGATCCCATATGATAACATGATATGACCTATCTATAAGTATTATGGTCAAGAACTAAATAAATAAAACCTAAAAAATAACTCATCATCATGTCATAACATAAATAAATGATTAATAAAATGAAAATAATAAAAAATATCCATATTAGGTGTCATCCATAACATAACAAAAAGAGTGGTCATACATACATATTCAAAAGGAATGGGATGGGAAACCAAAATGAGGATTTAAAAGTGTAATAGTTTATAGGACCAAGAAAAATGAATCAAAATCTATTACACATCCCCAAGTGGCATGTGAGTTTACTCCAACTATGTCATCACCGATATCCCAAGACCAATGAACAAGGATACCCAATACCTCTAAGAATAACATTACTTTTACCCTTATATTCTAAAACAGGGTATAATTACACCCATTTGGTGTATATACGAAGTGAAGACAACTATCCTAGAATTATCCCACCAAGTCTTTCACAAGTAACCATTTTTAAATAAGTATGAAAATTACTTTAAACAATTTAAACAATGACTGTAAAGGAAATTTGGATAGTAAACCCAAAAAAACACCATGGGGAAACCCCTAAGGTAGATAATATTATGGGAACCCTAGGTTCTTTATACTAGCTCAATGATCAAATAAATCACATCCACTCTCATTCATGATCTACTAGGGAGAACTATATCAAGTCATAATAGTTAATCACATCCATATCACGGTATGTTTAATTATTATGGTGTAATCCAAGGTTGGGTGGGGTATTCCATTCCTAGAGGTATGTGTCCTAACATTATGAATTTAGTTCCCAAATTCCCATGTTATATCACCTCTTCATTATATAATTTCAATTCTATCATTTTAATCAATATCAATTCAAAAGGTTATTTCATTTAACACATCCCTTGAAACCATCATTTTACACACCTAAAACACACATTTAAAATCACATTAATTACTTATATAAAATATAACAATTTCAAAAAACTATATCATATATAATAATTTCTCAATATACTACATCATTATTTAAAACAACTTATCAAACCCTTTAACAAATTACTAGTCACTCAAGGGTTTTCAAACAAAGACAACTCATGAAACCACCTATCTTAACCAAGTGAAAATTCTTTCCAATAGTGTGAATATAAAAGAAATGGGGATTAAATATCCTTAAATGATGAATAAAATATATACACATTTAAACCCACATCATTTAATCGACGTAAAGAAAAATCTTGGCCACTATGGTTGTAGTTAAGGATAAAAAACATGAGAGGAAGGAGAGAGGGATTGGGAATGATAGGAGAAAATCCTTACTGAGAGGTTTCTTGAAGAATATAGGGAAATTTACACTAAATATCAACCCAATGATAGGGTAATAAGGATATTTACATGAAATATACCTAAAAGGTTTGACTATGAGAGAAAATATTGGATAAGGGGGTTAAAATACATAATTAAAAAAATGTGAATTTTATATTTTTAATGAACTCAGAAGGAAAAGTCACAATATGACCTACCCTATCTTGAGATGACCAACCTTATAGGAAAACACCTCCACACTACCCAATATGGGTTGTGGTGTGACTTTACTTGGTTTTTGTATGATAGGTCACCAAGAAAATAACCCTCCCTCAGTTCACAGTGTGACCCAAATCTAAAAAATCTAACATACTACCTCAGAATAATGATGGTGAGAGCTTACCTAGTTATAGTTCAACCAAAATATATCCAATTACTATAGTTATATATATGGTATCTCATGAAATGACCTCCCAAGGTCTTTACATGACTCATCTGTAGCCCAAAACTGCATCTCAACAAAAAAATAAAAAATCTATGAGAAAATAAGTAAACTAAGGAAAATAGATAAATTCAAATAAATAGAAAAATTACATAATTGGAAATTAAACCTTTTTATGAAAATTATCTACAATATATCACCTTCTACACCCATACATTTATCTTTAATATGGATATTTAATAAATAGGTGAGGCCATTTCTCCCTCCTTAAATATTGTCACCCTCACGTCTCATGAGAATCCCACCCATGTTTCCATAAAATCTAATGTATAGTTGTTTATTTCTTATCTAAAAATTTGTATTAGTAATTAACAATATGGATTGGTTTCTTTTTCAATGAGGCATTGAGCATCAACACTTGGTCTTATTAATTAAAAACATGAGATAATCTCAGTTTATACTTCTTAAATTATAAGACATGGAAGAAATCATTGATTAACATCAACTAAATAGGTAAAACTAATTGATATATAACCTTTATGATCTTTTTAGTGATATAAAAGGGTATAATGTACCTTAGAGTATGATTAAACTACCTATCAATCTATTTATAGACTAACCAAGGTGATAACTTTAAGAACACCTAGTCAACCACTGAAAATTTGAAAGGGAGGTACCGAGGACTGGTATGATATTTTTAGACTGATTGATAAAATATGAATAACTAACTGATTGACTAAATCTCCATTTTCATCTCCTAAACAATCTTAGGTCCCATTAAGGAAGTCTAACCCACCTTAATTTAATATAGGTTAAAAATATATGACTATACAGAAACTCAAAAGGATCCATCTTGATCAAATACCTACAACTATTAATAACTCATTTCTAGTGGGTATCCCTTGATCCTATAAAGTCCAAGATGAAAGTATAGAGTATATCCTCAAAAAACATGGATCTCCCAAATTGTTTTCCTATCAATCTATGGATGGTAGACCATAATTAACTTCCCTGGGGATCCTATATCCTCTTAGAGAAATTTCTAAAATCAAAATGTGAACCAAGGGTGTCTATTAGAAATAAAATTAGAAGAAACTCCATGAAACCTCCCAATATCCTATATTTATATTTTTTGATCAACTAATCAATTATTAACAAACGAGAATTATTTCCCCAAGGGGTACAAGGTAACCCATTGATAAGTCCCATAGATATCTCATCCCACTTCCAACAAGGAATTGGAAGAGGTATAAGTAGATTGGAAGAATTCTGATTTTTATCTTTATTCTAATAATAAGTATAGTATCATGATAAAGAACCCACTATGTCACATCTCATTCTTAACCACCAGTTAGGTTTTAATACATCATGATGATACCTGAATCAACTTCCAACTTTGAGTGATTCAAATCATTCATCCCAACTATCATCACGGACAAGGGGACCACATAATAGTTCCCAAAGAAAAAATACCCTTGATTGATAAATACCACTCCTTGATGGTATCCCCACCACATATAATTATCTTGACGCGATATCACTCCATATATTTTAGTTTCACATAATAAATAATCTTTATATGGAAGGTAAATAACTAAATACTAGAAGGAATCATATCCAATTTCTCTTCCCTATCTTTTAAATTCCTCTTATAAAAGATAACCATCAAGTCCCACCCATTAATTTAGTCACTCATGGATTGAGAATACGATATCATAATAAGAGAATCAGTGGAAAATTTCCATTTCCCAAGTATATTTATGAGGTAAAATTCATATTGTTACAATTAATTTACTCATCACCACTTCCTAATATTCATGTAATTATAAGAAAATATAGAGCTCAAAATTTTTATGTTCATAATAAACCATGAATCTCTCACAAAATAAATAATCCACAAATATTTGAGGGAATTTATAAATATTATGTGATCATGGTTATGAGTTAGGTAATTCCTCTCATGTGTTTGTTGTTTAAGAAAACCACACACCACTATATGTGATCACTGAACATGAGTGCACAACACAAACCCATACCTGTTGCAAGTTAGTAGACCAAATAGCCCATACCAGCCTCAAGATGAATCAAGATAGAAGATAAGGTCAACTTCTACATAAGATCATCGAATAATTCCTAACATTTAAAACTCTATAATAATTTCACCCTTTTAGGTGTGTGAGTGGTTGGAGGGGATGAAATTGTAGAGAAATAATTTAAAAACCACAGATAATATACCACTAAAAATAATAATAACTTAATCATAATTACATTTTATATATCTTCCTAAGACATACATGTTGTTATCTTCTTAGGATAAAATAAAATTTCATATTATAATACCATGTTCCCTAATAATTTAACTTCTTGTATACAAAATATTTACCATGCTAACTTACCATAAAGATAGTGATCATGTAAATTACCCAAAAAATATATCATATTATGCTCATTCTCCTCTTCATTTATTCAATAATCCATAATTCCATTCCCAAACTTCACAAAAAAGGTGTAAAGGTATCAATAAAATATCAATTTCATCGATTACATGAAGAGTAATAGAGAATTGGTTAACCCAAGAAACATTACTACGCACTCAAAGTGATCATAAATACTCTTATAAGTAGACATAGAAATATTAGACTCCCTTACTCAGAGCCAATAATATCATGTTCCAAGGTTTATCTTTGAGAACAACATTTCCCCATTTAATTGATTGTAGATGACTTCAATCTGGGACATGAGATATCTATTATCAATAGTACCTCATTCACCTTTCTATAATCAAAGTATAAGTGGAGATTCCTACATACGTTTTTAGTAAATATCATTATGGAATCCAATTGATATAAATCGGGTAGATAAATCCTTTGGATTATAATTCATCAAAATTAATCTTTAATTATTTCAATTCTATATTCTCAATATGAAATGAAGGTAAATTTCACAAATCTATATCCCTTGAGACGATTGCTATTGTATATATCCATTTTCATAGTTCCATTTGGAACTATTGGAATTATTATAGACTCATGTTCTATAAAAATGGTCTGTGAACACGAATATAGTCAGTGGAAATTGGGTGTTCCATGTGGATCCACCCTGTAGAAATAGGAAAATCTATTTGGAAATACCTTTTTCCATATGTGCATTCCTATGGGAATAGGATAACAAAAAAATACTTCTGATGGGATTTGAACCCTATATTTCCCTTCTATAAATAAAAATTTCTTACCACTCTACCAACACATTAACTATGAATATATATGTAACATATTTATAAATATATATGTGTGTGTGTGTGTGAAAAAATAATAAATATATTATTATTATTATTATTATTATTATGAAATCCATTATAATATTAACTCCTTAGAATCATATATCCATATACAGGCCTACCCATGGATATAAGTCCTTGTATATCGATGGTCTTGGAAACCATAGCTATAAGTAACCAAATTCGAAACCTATAACCATGATCTGATCTCGGCTATGACTATGTTCCATTTCACACACCCATCCCAAAAAAATCCCACGAATAAAACAATTCCCGCACAAACCTATAACCAAACACATAAAAAAACCAAGGATTTATGTCACCTATATCTATGACCATGATTGATTTTGTTTGTATCCCCATGTCTATAACCCAAATTTCCACTAGTGATTTTTTCTTCTTCCCAAGAGGTGTTGATATCTCCACATCATAATGCGTGAGATTGGTCATGAGATTTAGTATGTCAATAGTGATAAAAGATATAAATGATGGAGATGAACCTATATGAAATAGATAAATAACCATAGATGATGTAATGAGAATAGTACCTATCACTATCACTAGTCTTTCTTCTATCTCCATAGTCACATGATCTACTGTATACCATTTCATTTCCCTTGAATGGGAATAAGTCATAAAACTAGCATAGGGATCATTACTCAACTTAATATTCCCATATGATAAACAAGTACATCCTCTAATACTATGAGATTGAGGCCTTATTTTACTAGAGGAATCATATTACATTGTAAATCCTCTAGGATTCGATGATCCCATACTACTACATAAATAGAGGCTAGCTATGAAACATCTCTATAGGTGGCCCTATCGACTAAAAGAGTGAAAATACATATAGGATAGTAGGAATAAATATTCTATATCCATTGTCTTGACACATGGATAAATTTCATGAGACCCACTACCCACAATATCTGATGATATGGACTGGGACGAATTTCAACAACCTCTACAATTTCCTCTTCTTAGTTCATTATGTGTCAACTTCTACAATGAGGGGACATCATAACTCCTAATAGGATTTCAACAAGAACCAATTTTCCTAGAAATCCTAACATGATTGATCTACTCCATCAAGGCTCATTCTATTAACTCGATATAAGATAAAATATTAAAGAATAATACATGAGATTAGATGTTAAGAATACATTTCATTTTAAATATATGAGATTTTAATTCATCCTTTGAATCCATTTTAGGAGTGAAACATAAAAAAAATTTAAATTATTTATATATTTCATAATTTTATGACCTCCTTGATAAAGGCACAAAAACTTCCCATACTTCACTAGGTCCATCATCTTGGGGTATAACTATTGGTTAAAAATCCATTGGAATGTTTTCTATTCCAAGTTCACATAATGATTAGCTTGAATAATCAACTCCCTCAATTTCCAACAGGTATGTTCAAGCATGAAAGAATCAAACGTTACTTTAAAAGCCTATAGGGTATCAATATACTAAAAAATTATCCTTGTATTTTATATCCAATCCCTTTCCTCTTGAGGATCATTTCTTCCTCAAAAGGATGTGGGGGTAATTATTGTAGAATTACAGAGCATGATCTTTAAATAGACTCAGAGTTGAGCTTGCCTAGTTATCATGGTATTGTCTAAGAACATATCCTTAGTATATAGTTTAAAACATTTATACCATGAATTTAATATCTTTTTGATCTACTGGGGGATTAGCTCCCATAATGTTATACATGACTCATTTTAAAGTGATCAAAGGATCCCTCTAAGGAGGAATGGTACGATATAATATCACGTAATGAAAAAGGAAAATGTCAAAATCAAAATATAACACCAACTGTAACCATAAAAATTTTATCAGTTTATGTAAGAATTAGAAACCTTAAGAACAATTAAAACAAAATAAAAACTAATTCCTTTAAAAGTATTCGGGCATGAATAAACTATTTTTAGCCAACATACCCTACCTAATAATTTCCTATAGTAACTTAGGGGTTTCATCAAAACCCAAAAACTGACATCCTTAACAACCCCTGCTAACCCAAGGTTCAATACTAAGTGTTTGATCTAAAACCCATTTGTACCTACATCATGATTTCGATCAATTCTATCATCTGTTTATTTCAACCCTACCAAATAACATAAACAAAAAATATAATATGATAAATTTTTTTCACAAAACACCCTAGGATACACCTAAACCAGGTACTTGAGTTGGTCCACAGAAAATCTATAATGGAATTATAGATCCATATGGGATAAAAACAAGTCATTTTAAATCAATAAATGTTTATTCTGAATTTTTTCCTAGTAAATCCATCATGTGGATCCTAACCATGAACCCTACACGACGTTTCCATAAGTTAGAAAACCCTACATTCATTAAAAAGTACCAAAAAATCAATCTTCATCATTCCATAACATTGATTAAATCTCAAGAAAATTTCAACAACCTTACAAAACCATATAAGTTACCATCCATAACATAGACCAAATATTGGATAAACATACTTATATAGAAGGAATGGGATGATAAGATGAAGTGCAATATTAAAATAATAAAATTATCTAAGACCAAAACAAAACATTAATCAAAATATTCTATCTATATCCATATGACATGATGGAATACTCCTAAAATGTCACCATAAATATCCTAGGCTCTACTAAAAATAATACCCACCACTTCCAATCATTGACTTTCCTTTACACAAACCTACCAAAAAAGATCAATATACACCCATTGGGTGCATGTATGGTGTAATTATAACTATCCCAATAGGATTCCACCAAATTGTTTTTGAGAAAACTTTGTTAAATAAATCAAAGAATGACATTTTCAAATAAAACTTATGAAATAATGCATTTAAAATTTTAAATTAAACAATTATGAAAATTACATTAAATGATTTCAATTAAAAAAGAAAAGTTAATGTGAATAGGTAAAAGAAAAAAAACACCCTTGGGAAATCCCTAAGGTAGCTAATGCCATGGGCATCCTAGGATCCTCATACTAACTCAATAATCGGACCAATCATATCTATTACCATACATAAGTATCTAAGGATAACTAATTAATATTCTAGTGGTTAACCACATCTATATCATTGTTTGTTTAGTTAGTATTGCTTAATATATGGCTAGTCAGGGTATTCTATTTCTAGTTGTAAATTTTCTAGTATTCCAACCTACGTACTCAACTTCCCATGTGTTATCCCCTTATTATAAAAAAATCAATTTCATCATTTGAATTAATTTATATTCAAATGAAAATTTCATAAAACACATCACATATAACCATAATTTTACACATTAAAAATATCCATTTCAAAATAATTTAATTTAATAAATAAAATAAAAAATAATTATAATAATATATCATATATAATCCATCTTTAGAAAACCATAACATGATTTAAAAAAACTTAAAACACCCTTGAAAAATTGATAAAATATTAAAGGTTCTTAAAAAATAACTCTAGAAACCACAAACCTTAAAAAAGTGATGTTACTTTCCAATGGTGTGAATGTAATTCCCCAAGCTTCCATGATACGATTCTCTTTTAATAATACAGTAGCATGTGTTGTACACAACTTTGAGATTCTAACAGACTGCGACCAATCAAAGTAGATGTTATGAAGAGTAATACCCACTTCTTGAAATTTTATAAATTTTACCTCTAAAATGGACTTCATTTTTGTATTCGGAATATTGAAATTATCCTAGGGTGAAAATTTGGTACTTTTCGGATAACTTTTATATTTTGATGAATAGTGAAAATTACTAAATTTTAATTAAAAACAACTTTTTAAATCAAAATAATTAATAGTGATAAATTATGAATTTGAGTGTTTTTAATGTATATTTATAATAAACTTTTACAATTTAATACAATGTTGGTCATCGGACATAATTTCACAATTAAACCGGACATAAACAAGTGTCAATCTTTTGATATTTATTATCTCTTAAAAGCACACTTTTGTTTTAACAATGGGAATTAATTTTATATTAATTTATGCCACATCTGTGTTTTGAATTTGGAAAAATTGATTCCATATTTGGAATCAGGATGTCCAAATTGCATAAATATGTAACTTTTATTTTTAGACATTTTGAATAAATAGTTCGGTAAATTTTTTATTTACCATGGTTAAAGGGTAAATCCGGTAAATAAGGGTAAACAAATAATATAATAATAATAATAATAAATTACCCTAAAACGTGTCCTAACCTTATTGGTTGATACATGTCTGACCATGGACATATTTGGGTCGATTTTGGGACCCCATGGATCCACCTGTAAGTGATAAGGACACTTTATATTAATTAAGTTAAAATAAATACAAAAATGACATAAGCATATATCTTTTAGCAAAACAATTTTTACATAGGGTTATATATGTTGGATTCTCAACTATAAATATTCATTGGAAATATAAAAAAATTTCCTATATAATTTAATTTTATTTATAATTTTTATACATTTAATAATTAATATTATGTATAACACAATAATGATGAAGTATTTTCCTTATTAATGAATGAATCAAATAATTGGTATTATAAATGTTAAAATAAATATAATTTGAAATTATTGATGACATCCATGAATTTTATTGGTTAATATGACATTATATGATTGCTTAAATGTATTTGGTTCTAATTAATAAATTTTTTAATACTTTAACAAAAATCAATTATTGAATAGTGTCAAAATTGACATAAATGAGTTTTAAAAACAAATATTATATTATTAATTGATATTCTCTTCATAAAAATCTAAGGTTCGGCCAAAGGACTTGTATCATGATATGTGTATCATTAATGGACCACTTGGGGGTCTTTTGGATGTATATAGTATGTTTATTAACTATATAATATAAAAATACAAAGTGACATGGTAAATGTCAAACTAATTAACGAAGAGTTAAAACTAACAGATAAGGTTAATATAATGACCCAAACCTGTATAAATTCTATTGGTTGAAATTATTTTTACCCATACCCACCTTATAAATTTAATAATCCACTTTTGAGCCATTATAAACCGAATATGAATTTATTGTAAAATAATATTTCTAGCTTTTCCAAAGGTACCCCTCACCCCTTTTATAAAAGGGCACACCCCCTTCCCATTAATTCACACATTCAAAGCCTTTTGGCTTAGCCAAACCCTACCCAAATACTCTCTAAATTTTTTTAACTTCAACCTAGAGGCCTTATTTTGATTAGAAATCCAACCTATGGATCCCTTTTGATCTAATCAAAAGGAAGAACCCGAAGAAGAGGTAATGTTTTCACCACCCTCTTTCAAGTTCATTTTTTCTTCAACTTCTTCTTTTTTTGTTATTCCCATTCTAAAATAATAACTCCAGTATCTTATATATACAGTTATGTTATTATAAATTTGGTACAACCATATTCAGCATTCTATCCATCCTTTGAATGACATGTCACCATATGTGCGTACGTACGACTTACCATCTTCACGTCGTGGTATATTTGTTATTCAATAAATTATTATTTGGATGGGTATAATAATGATATGTAATTCATGTAAATAATAAATATAACATGATAATGATTCTGTATATATGATATACCATCCAATTATATATTATTTTAATATCCAAATAATGATATTGTCGCACGTGCGTACGTACGGACTACCGTCTCCACGAACGCGATGAGATTTATTCCCCATCATATCCATTCAAGTATAATTATCATTTGATGATTAAAAATAATTTTTAAGGACTTGATATAATTATAGATATGAATAAGACACAACCTATCCATAACAAACATGTTTTATGTAACAAAACATATAAAAGAAAACGAGTAAGTTAACACCCGAAACAACGATAATACTAAAATATTATTAGCAAAGCATTATTCAAAGATCATATATGATATAATAATTATGTATATGTTTGTTGTATAATTTAATAACAATTTTTTAACTATTATATATGAGGTTAGCATACCATCGACTAAGGAAAAGTACAAGGTAAGGGTTTATTTCACAATCTCTTCATTATCCGAGGTTGTTTATACGTAATTATCTACTGGGACCTCTTTATCATCCACATCCATGTTTCTTAAAAATATATTTCAAATAAATATTAATATTTTAAATACTATGGGATGAAGTCATTTATACCCTTGTTTAATTTTTATAAGAATTTTATAAAGGAATCTTTCTGTCATTTTCCAAACAAGGTCCTTTTTAACCTTTTCGACAGAATTAAGGTAAGAATGTATTTTTTAACTTATTCGACAGGTGAGGCTATTCTATGCCGTTATAAAATAATATAAGCTTACCTTATAAGATTACAAGAATATTTTCAAAGTAAATGTTTTATTTTATAATTATGTTACTTTTAAATTATTTCAAAAAAAGAGATATTTCTCTCAAATAGTTTTGATTTCAACTATGTCAACATCCTTTGATGGATTTTAAGTTATTTGAAGTATATTTATTAAGATACAAAACTTCCATATTGTATTAAAGGTTTTATGATATGTTTTACTATGGATGTGTTATTTTTATACCATTCATGGTTTTTGGAGAAAGTATTTACATTTCGTATGCTAGTTTTAATACGAATGTTTATGTTATGTTTAAACTTGTTCATATGAGGAATGAATTAGACTTAATATGTGACTGGTGGAGCCTACTATAGCTCCTCGATGCATCGGTAGGTCTTATGAGACAGACTAGTGTCTTGGTACAAGGCCTTGACAAAATATTATTTGTAGTCTTGGCACGAGGCCTTGGCTATGTGGTTATGATAGTCTGGCATTATGCATTCCATCATTATGAAAGCAGTTATTGATATTGCATGTAATTATTCGATGAGTAGAATATCCATATGAATAAGTAAATGGAATTATTTCATTTTATATTTTCCATATTATTCTGAAGTTCAAGTTTAAAAGGATTTTGTTTTAGTTATACATTTGCTTAAATGTTTATGCTTATTTAAGAAAGTTTCCTCTATATTGTTATACTTACTGATCATCTGAGCTCACCCCTTTCAATGTTTTATTTTTACTTGGATGTGAAGAAGTAATTTATGAATGACCTGTAGGGATAGTATGAGGATATATGAAGAAAAGATGTTGTTGTAGTAGTTTTCACTTTATGATGTTATGTAGACATTATGAATGTATCTAGTTATTACAAGGTACTAAACTAATCGATCTTTCGAGATTTGATATTTCTTGTGATCATGCCAATGATACGTAATAATGCACTCACTATGGGGTCGGGGTATTACAGTTGGTATCAGAGGAAGTTTAGTACAAACCTTGGAAGCTAGATTTATATAAACTATAATTATAGCACATAGAACTAAGATGGAATTTGAGGATTAGTATAATAGAACTTCCTAGAATTTTGGTATTGTAGAGATTTTGTGAGTTTTCTGAGCAATACATCCTTGTCTGGATACGAGCAGGTGGAGGCTGCTCTGGCACAGATGTATCTGGGGGTAAAACCTGAAAAGACCGCTTTGAGCTAGACTCGAACGGGAACTGGTGCACAACAACGGGCCTTGCTGCACTCTGGGTTATGACACTCCTGGGGGATATGCTTAGGATAATTCACATTTTCTTTACAAACTATTATGAATTGTTTATGAGTATATACTTCCTCAAAGAAAACATTTTTATGATTATGAATTATTTCCATAAATAGTTCAATTTATGTTATGAGTTTTACAAGTATGGAATTATGTATTTTGATTCATAAACTGATCTAGTTTATGCCATTGTTTAGAAATGGTGCCTAGTGGAAGAAATAGAAACTGTATCAATGCATGCAATCCACGTAGGGATTGACCTCCTTCTCAAGATAATTATAGTGGAGCTGGTGATACAACTGGTGCTGATCAGCTTATCACCATACTTCGGCAACTCACTCAGGTTATGAATAATAACGTTACCTGTATGGAGCACCCTGAACCGTAGCATGGAGGATCAATGTTAGATCTTTTCATGAGGTAGAAACCACCAATATTCAATGGGAGTACAAATCCATTAGTGGATTAGCAATGGACAAGTTCCCTATAGAAAATATTTTAGGATTTGGGGAGTAGTGAAAGGGAAAAATTTATCATGGTTGTTTATCACCTCACTAGAGATGCTGATCAATGGTAGTCATTGATTCAAAACAAGAAGGAAGATGATGAAGTATAAAATATGGAATAGAGGGAGTTCAAATGGATTTTATTAGAAAAATACTTTCCACATGACCATCGAGAAGATATGGAAAGGAAATTTTTGAGTCTGAGGAAAAAGGAGCATGAGAATGTCACAAAGTATGAGGATAAATTTACAAGGTTAGTGAGGTATGCTGGAGATTATATACATAACTCAAGAAGTAAGATTAATCATTTCATTGATGGGTTAAAACCATTTCTTCGTCGAGCATTAGTCTCACAATCCTTATTGTCATACGAAGACACTGTCTCATGTACTGTCAAGACAAAAAAGGAATTCTCTAAGTCTTGTAACTTTAAAGAAAATAAAGAGAAGAAGAGATCTATTGATCACCCTGGGAATGGAAATAAGGGGAAGAAGGGAAAAGTTGAATATCCATCCTGTAGTAAATGTGGGAAGAAACACCCTGGTACTTGCTTGAAAGGAATGGGAGTCTGTTACAAGTGTGGTGAAAAAGGCCACCAAGCTCATGATTGCAAGGGGAAGAAAGAAGCTACTGATGTTCAATGATACAACTACAGAGAGATGGGAAATTATGCAAATGAATGTCCGAAGCGTCAGGGGGACTTACCTCAGAAAAGGACAAGGGAACGATGACAAGCTTATGCTATCACTACCACTGAGGTAGAAGCTCCAAAAGACGTGGTGACAAGTAATTTAATGGTTTCCTCAAGTTTAGAAAATGCATTATTTGATTCTGGATCATCTCATTGTTTCATATCTTCCCAATTTTCTAAGAAAATTAGATATTTCCAATTTGATTTAACAAGGGAGTTGTCAGTTAAAACTCCTAAGGGAAGTATCATTGCAGCAATGTTTTGTGAATCAGTCCCCATTATAGCACATAAATGCTCTTTATCCGCTGATCTCATCGTCATACCTATGATTGAGTTTGATATAATCCTCAGTATGGATTGGCTTTCAGACCATGATGTGAAGATTTATTGTCAAAAGAAAGAGGTTATGATTTTTGATGATGATGATAAGGAACACCTTATCTTTAGAGTAGAATCATCACCACCTAATTACTACATAGATCCACCCCAGTAGCTCAACTAAATTCATTTATTGGGGAGGAAGAGAATGAAATGAATGTGGGTGAGGAAAGGAATGTTCAAATAGAGGATGTACCTATTGTGAATGAATATGTATATGTGTTTCTGGAAGATTTACCTAGACATCCCCCAGAATGAGAAGTTGAGTTTTCCATTGATTAAATTCCTAGATCATGGCCTATAACGAAGTCCCCTTATAGAATGACCACTGTAGAATTAGTTGAACTAAAGAAACAACTAGAGGAATTGAGTAATAAGAGATTTATTCGCCCTAGTGTTTCTCCATGGGGAGCCCCTGTCTTTTTGTTGAAATGAAAGATGGATCTATGAGGTTATGTATCGACTATAGGGAAATCAACACTATAACAATAAATAAAAAGTATCCCCTACCTCACATTGATGATTTATTTGACCAACTGCATGGAGATCAATACTTTTCAAAGATTGAAATTCGATATGGATATCATTAGTTGTGTGTGAAGAATGAAGACATTCTGAAGATAGCTTTTCGATCCAGGTACGGGCATTACGAGTTTACAGTAATACCTTTTGGATTGACTAATACACCCTCTATATTAATAGATCTAATGAATAGAGTTTTCATTGAATATCTCAATGAATTTGTGGTGGTATTTATTGATGATATCTTGGTATAATCCAAAAGAAATGAAGATCATGAAAATCACTTGTGCATTATCCTGAAGACTCTGAGAAGACATGAATTCTATGGGAAGTTTAGCAAGTGTGAATTCTGGCTTCATGAAATTTCTTTTCTTGGCCATATTGTCTCTAAAGATGGAATCTCTGTTGATCCTTCTAAGATCAAGGCAATCCAAGAATGTCCTACCCTGACGAGTATAACTGAGGTACGCAGTTTTATTGGTTTAGCAGGTTATTATCGACGTTTAATCAAGAATTTTGCCTGGTTGGCTAACCAATTAACAAAGCTCACATGTAAAGGGGTTAAATTTATTTGGATAAAAGAGTGTGAATAATGTTTAGAAGAACTGAAGAGAATATTAGTCAATGCTCCTATATTGACTCTACCATTGGGGAATAATGGGTTCGTTATTTATAGTGATGCATCAAATAAAGGGCTTGGTTGTGTCCTTATGCAGAATGCCAGGGTTATTTCCTATGCATCATGACAGTTGAAAATTCATGAGAAAAACTATACTACTAATGATCTTGAGTTAGCAACTGTGATCTTTGCTTTAAAGATATGGAGACACAACCTCTATGGTGAAAAATGTGAGATTTTTACTAATCAAAAGAGTATGAAGTATATTTTCTCACAAAAATAACTCAACATGAGGCAAAGGAGATGGCTTAAATTACTCAAGGATTATGATTTCACGATACACTACCACCCGGGGAAGGAAAACAAGGTGGCAGATGCTTTGAGTAGAAAAGATCATGGAGTTTTGAACAATATGAGAATTAAAAGGGATCCAATTTTCATGGATCTAGAGAAGATGGACATGGGAATAACTATGAAAGGTGAAACATCAATGCCTTTTCAAACGGTTTCAAACCCATCTTTACTATAAAGGATTAATATTTATCAAACCAATGATGAAGAACTTCAAAAGATGATTAAATTTGTGAATGATGGGATATTGAGAGACTTTGTGTATGAAGATGGAATTTTGAAATTTGGGAAGAGACTTTGTGTTCCCAATATACCTGATCTAAAAATGGAATTACTGGATGATGCTCATAGTTCCAATTTATCTATACACACTGGGAGTACCAAAATGTATAGATATTTGAAGGAACATTTTTGGTGGGACAACATAAAGAGGGAGATTGCTGATTTTGTGTCAAGATGTATGGTTTTTCAACAAGTGAAAGCTGGAAGGCAATAGTCTGGTGGAGTATTGCAACCTCGTCCCATACCTGAGTGTAAATGGGATAATATTACGATAGACTTTGTCATGGGGCTACCAAAGACTCCTAGAAGGAACGATTCAATATGGGTTATTGTTGATCGTCTTACCAAGTCAGCATATTTTCTTGCTATAAGGAAGGATCTACCACTTGAACGTATAGCAAGACTATCTATTAATGATGTTATGAGACTTCATGGAGTACCCATATCGATAGTTTCTAATTGTGATCCCCGTTTTACTTCAAGATTCTCGAAGAGTCTTCAGAAATCCCTAGATACTGAACTTCGTTTGAGCACTGCCTACCACCCTCAAATAGATTGACAATCAGAACAGACTATTTAAACCTTAGAAGACATGTTGAGATCTTGCTCACTTCACTTTCAGGGTATGTGGGATCAATATTTACCTTTGGTATAATTTTCCTATAACAATAGCTTTCATTCAAGTATTCAAATGGCACCATATGAAGCATTATATGGAAAGAGATGTTGCACAACAACCTGTTGGGATGACGTTGGTGAAAGAAAAGTTACAGTCCCTGAACTGGTGGAGGAAACAATAGAAAAGGTAAAGGTAATCCAAAACCACGTCAAAGCAGCTCAAAGTAGGCAGAAGAGCTATACCAATAACTACAGGAAGGATTTGGAACTTCAGGTAGGATATTATGTTTTCATAAAGGTATCTCTAGGGAAGGTTGTTATACATTTAGGTAAGAAGGGTAAATTGAGTCTCAGGTACTTAGGACATTTTGAAATTCTAAAAGGAATTGGGGTTGTAGCTTTCCATTTGGCAATGTCGTCAGGTCTCTCCAAAGTTCACGATGTGTTCCACATATCACTGTTGAGGAAATACATGCCTGACCTAATGCATGGACTCACATATGAGGAATTAGAACTGGAACCCGATCTGTCTTATTGCGAAGATCCCGTCAAGATTCCCGATATGAGAGAACATGTACTGATAAACCGAATGACTCATCTGGTAAAAGTTTTGTGGAGAAACCATAAGATGGAAGATTCAACGTGGCAACCCGAGGAACTTATGATAAAGAACCACCCGAGTATTTTAATGTGGTAGTATTCTAGAAATTTCTAGGAAGAAATTATTTGAAGGAGGGGAGAGTGTAACACCCCAATCTTCCATTGTACGATTCTCTTTGAATAATATAGTAGCGTGTGTTGCACGCAACTTTGAGATTTTAACACACTACGACCAATCAAAGTAGCCGTTATGAATAGTAAGACCCACTTTTTGAAATTTTATAAATTTTATCTCTCAAAATGGACTTCATTTTTGTATTCGGGATATCGAAATTAGCCTAGGGTGAAATTTTGGAACTTTTCAGATAACTTTTATATTTTGATGAATAGTAAAAATTACTAAATTTTAATTAAAAACAATTTTTTTAATAGAAATAATTAATATCGATAAATTATGAATTTGAGTGGTTTTAATGTATATTTAGAATATATTTTTACAATTTAATACAATGTTGGTCATTAGACATAATTTCACAATTAAACCAGACATAAACAAGTGTCAATCTTTTGATAGTTATTATCTCTTAAAAACACGTTTTCTGTTTTAACAACGAGAATTAATTTGAAATTAATTTCTTCCAATTCTATGCTTTGAATTTGAAAAAATAGATTCCATATTTGGAATCAGTATTTACAAATTTTGTAATTAGTTAACTTTTATTTTTATACATTTTGAATAATTACTTCGGTAAATATTTTATTTACCATGGCAAAGGGTAAATCAGGTAAATAAGGGTAACAAAATAATATTATAATAATAATAGATTACCCTAAAACATGTCTTAACTTTATTGGTTGATATATGTCTGACCATGGGCATCTTTGGGTCTATTTTGGGACCCCATGTATCCACTTGTAAGTAATAAGGACACTTTATATTAATTAAGTTAAAATAAATACAAAAATGACACAAGCATATATCTTTTAGAAAAACAATTTTTACATATGCGTTTATATGTTGAATTTTAGACTATAAATATTCATTATAAATATAAAAATATTTCATACATAATGGTATTTTATTTATAATTTTTAGACATTTAATAATTAATATTATTTATGACACAATAATGACGTAGTGTTTTCTTTATTAATGAAAGAATCAAATAATTGGTATTATAAATGTTAAAATAAATATAATTAGAAATTTTTTATGATATACATGAATTTTATTGGTTAATATGACATTATAGTATTTCTTAAATGAATTTGGTTCGAATTAATAAAATTTATTAGACTTTATCAAAAATCAATTATTGAATAGTGTCAAAATTGACATAAATGAGTTTTTAAAACAAATATTATATTATTAATTGATATTATATTCCTAGAAATCTAAGGTTCGGCCGAAGGACTTATATCATGATAGGTGTATCATTAGTGGACCACTTGGGGGTCGCTTGGATGTATATAGTAAGTTTATTAACTATATAATATAAAAATACAATGTGACATGGTAAATGTCAAACTAATTAACTAAGAGTTAAAACTAAAAGATAAGGTTAATATAATGACCCAACCTGTCTAAATAATATTGGTTGAAAGTATTTAGACCCATCCCCACCTTATAATTTTAATAATCCACTTTAGAGCCATTAGAAACTGAATATGAATTTATTATAAAATAATATTTCTAGCTTATCCAATGGTGCCCCTCACCCCTCTTATAAAAGGGCATTCCCCTTTCTCACTAATTCACACATTCAAAGCCTTTTGGCTCAGAAAAAACCTTCCCAAATACTCTCTCAACTTCCCTAAATTCAACCTAGAGGCCTTAGTTGGATTAGAAATCCAACCTATGGATCCCTTTTGGTCAAATCAAAATGAAGAACCTGAAGAAGAGGTAATGTTTTTACCACCCTCTTTCAAGTTCCTTTCTTCTTCAACTTCTTCTTTCTTTGTTATTCCCATTCTAAAATAATAACCCCATTATATTATATATACTGTGATGTAATTATAAATATGGTACAACCATATTCAGTATTCTATCCATCCTTTGAATGACATGTCACCATACGTGCGTACGTACGGCTTACCGTCTCCATGTCGTGGTGTAATTGTTATTCAATAAATTATTATCTGGATGGGTATAATAATGATGTGTAATTAATGTAAATAATAAATATAACATGATAATTATTATTTATATATGATATATTATACAATTATATATTTTTTTTAATATCAAAAGAATGATATTGTCGCTAGTGCGTACGTAAGGACTACTGTCTCCACGAACGCGATGAGATTCATTCCCCATCGTATCCATTCAAGTATAATTCTCATTTAATGATTAAAAATAATTTTTAAGGGCTTGATATCATTCTGAATATTAATAAGACACAACCTATCCATAACAAACATGGCTTATGTAACAAAACATATAAAATAAAACAAGTAAGTTAACGCCCGAAACGACGATAACAATAAAATATTATTAACAAATCATTATTTGAAGATCTTATATGATATCATAATTATGTATATGGTTCTTTTATAATTTAATAACAATGTTTTAATTATTATACAGGAGGTTAAAATACCATCGACTAAGTGAAAGTACAAGGTAAGGGTTTATTTAACAATCTCTTCACTATCCGAGGTTGTTTATACGTAATTATCTACTGGGACCTCTTTATCACACACATCCATGTTTCTTAAAAATGTATTCCAAATCATTATTAATATTTTGAAAAATATGGAATAAATTCATTTATACCCTTGTTTACTTTTTATAAGAAGTTTATAAAGGAATCTTTCTGTCGTTTTCTAAACAAGGTCCTTTTTTAACCTTTTTGACAGAATTAAGGTAAGACTGTCTTTTTTAACATATATGGCAGGTGCAGCTATTTCTTTCCGTTATAAAATCGTCTAAGATTACCTTAAAAAATTATAAGAATATTTTCAAAGTAAATTTTTTTATTTTATACTTATGTGACTTTTAAATGATTTCAAAAAAAAGAGATATTTCTCTCAAGTAGTTTTGATTTCATCTATATCAACATCCTTTGATGGATTTTAAGCTTATTTGAAGTTTATTTATTAAGATACAAAACTTCCATATTTTATTGATGTTTTTATGATATGATTGACTATGGATGTGTTATTTTTATACCATTAATGGTTTATTGAGAAAGTATTGACATTTCGTATGCTAGTTTTAATACGAATGTTAATGTTATGTTTAAACCTGTTCATATGAGGAATTGATTGGACTTAATATTTGACGGGTGGAGCCCGCTATAGCTCCTAGATGCATCATTAAGTCTCATGAGAAACACTAGTGTCTTGGCACAAGTCCTTGACAAAATATTATTTGTAGTCTTGGCATGAGGCCTTCGCTATGTGGTTATGATTGTCTGGCATTATGCATTCCATCATTCTGAAATTGGTTATTGATATTGTATGTAATTATTCGACTAGTAGAATATCCATGTGAATAAGTAAATGGAATTATTTCATTTTATCATTGCCATATTATGCTGAAGTTCAAGTTTAAAAGGATTTTGTTTTTGTTATACATTTCCTTAAATGTTTATGTTTATTTATGAAAGTTTTCGCTATATTGTTATCCTTACTGAGCATCTGAGCTCACCCCTTTAAATGTTTTATTTTTCCCAGGATGTGAAGAAGTAATTTATGAATGACCTTTAGGGATAGTATGTGGAGATATGAAGGCAAGATTTTGTTGTAGTAGTTTTCACTTTACGATGTAATGTAAACTTTATGAATGTATCTAGTCATTCCAAGGCTACTAAACTAATCGGTCTTTCGAGATTTGATCTTTCTCGTGATCATGCCAATGATATATAATAATGCACCAACTTTGGGTAACTGGGGTCAGGGCGTTACAGTGAATCCCTTATAAATAGGGTATAAATATCCTTAGATGAAGAGATAAAACCATACACATTAACACCCACAGTATTTAATTTATATAAATAAAATCTTAAGCTACCATATTTGTAGGGAAGGATGTAAACCATGATAGGATGTAGGGGTGGACTTGGAATGAGAGGAGAAACCACCTACACAAATATTTCATTAAGAATCTTATAAAAATACCACTTGAAACTGACCCAAGTATAGGGGGACAAAGAGATTGATGTGAAAGAGACATAAGATGTTTGACTGGGAGATAGAAGAAGGGTGGTTGGGTTAAAACATGTAATGTAAAATAGGAATTTTATATTTTTAATAAACTCAATAGGACATGTCATAATAAGACATACCTTATTTAGACACAACACACCTTCTATAAAAACACCCATATAATATCTATGATAGGTTGCAACATGACTTTTATTGGTTTTGGTGCAACATGTCACTAAAAAAATCAGGACCTCTTCCTGGGTTGGGTTGTTGTGTGTGCTCCCTTAACTTATAGTGTGACCCAACTCCCAAAACAATAGACATACTACCTAGAATGAGTTATGATGCAACCTTACTTAGCCAATACATGACTAAACTACATCCCATGACTATAGTTATATATAAAATTGGTCAAATAATAACTATCAAAGGTCAGAAGCCTACTCAACTACAAATCAAAATTATAGCTCAGCTGGAAACACCAAAACGATATGGGAATATTAGGAAACCAAAAAAAAAGGACAAAGTCAAATTAATAGAAAATTTATATTTCTAACAATGAAGTAGTGGGCATGACACTTGGATTATGCAGGTGCTGGAAAAATATAATAAATAACATCCATTCCAAGTTATGACTAGTCTTATCTCCTATCTACATTATCCCAAACAGTAATACACAAAAATGAGGCCCTGTTACCACTTTGTAAAGACCTATCCTAGCTTGTTCAATATTAATCAAGATATCCTTAAAAGTGACATCACGTGATCCTATCTATATAATAGAGGTTATCAAATAGTAGTGAGGGTCTATAGTGATACTATGGTGAGACTATAACCTCTATTATAAGTAGCCATAAATCAAAATAGAATGAATATATAATTAATCATCATACTAAATAGGATAAAAATACACATCAAAAATAGGTATCCAATTAATAGAAAAAGTCATTAAACAAGATATAATATAAATAAAAATCTAAATATCACACAATTTTGGTAGACGACCAAAAAATATCTCTTCTGGGGAGATCATATACAACTCAATCCAAAAAAAACTGAAAATAACCACCACATGGTGTCGAGTCATGAATTGGTCCCATCTCTTAACTCCAAAAAATCTATCAATTTCAACATCTATCTTGGGTCTCTGTCCTAATCATTTTTGAAATCACTAGTTCTACTTAGGTAGTAATGTTTCTAGGATTCCTGAGCAAGGTGTGAGTAAAACTAAGTAGGACACCACTTATAGTGTTCCTAATATATCTAGTATATACTATGAATAAAAAATTTGATATACTCAAAATAAATTACAAAATACATAAACATATTTCCTATTTCATTGTCGAATTCTATCTAATCCACCCAAGAGTGACCATACTTAATTCCACCACTATTGGGATTTATTTGAACAAGTCATAAGAATGTATACTTGGAAATAAAACCCAATACATATCACATAACATCTCACCTAAAAACATAAGAAACTATCATTCCAAGATACATCACATCAAACCCACATCATATGGTCATTGTGGGTAATTACATCCAACATACCATATCAAAACCATCTCACGATGCCTCATGCCAAATCCAAATTACATGTCCGTAGGAAGAATCATGTTTAACCCATATAATATAAAATCAGACCATCCCACAATCCATCCACAATTTTCATGATGACCAACCCAAAAAACACATCAATCCATAGTTATTACTCACCTATGGTTGGTATGAACAACCTATCTAAAACATCCATCATGAAATAGGTGGCATAACACCCATCCCATCTTATATGCACATCCATGGATGGAATGATCACCCAACCCATATCACAACATCCATTAAATAGAAACACAAACAACCATGGTTGTAATGAATGGCCAACCAATATCATAATATTTTAATGGTTGGAATTCCACCAAACCCACTGCATACTCTAGTCCTTACCATCACACATCACCATATTTGGAATGATTTTTCAACTCATTACACATATGTCATCCTATCACATATTTTTTACATATGGTTTGAATTCTATCCCATCCAACCTATTGGTTAGATATAGAGTTCATGGTTGGAATGATAACCCAATCCATACAATCATATCCATTTATCATACCAAGAATAATAATTCACATAAGATAAGTCATTTCTTTGATTAAATAGATAATTATTAAAATAAGTTAGTAAAAAAATATCATGGGGGAAACATGGGTCAGAAAATCACCCAATCTAATTTAAATTTCTTTTTTAGCCTCTAAAAACACAACATATTCCCATTTCAATTTCTAAAGGATACCACCATGTTATCCTAATTATACTATTCCCAAGTTTCTAGTACACAACCAAAGTGCCTTCATTATCTACTAAGCCATATCATAATCATGACACCCCTTGTGGGTTATTGATAGAGATAATATTTTCATTATTTTTCTTATGTGTTTCAATGATTTAAATCCTTCCAATTTAATAATTTGAGATTAATTTCAATATTTTTGGATTTTTGGTTAATTTTGGGATAATATGTGAAAATTTATTAATTCTGAAATTTTCATAGATTTTCATTATGTTTTTATTTCAAGCATAAATTTTTCCATATTGATCAAAATGGAGTGATTAATTTTTCAGTCTAACTTTATTCATGGGATTCAACTTCACCTTCGATAACCAAAGCTAATTCAAAATTCATTGGGCTAGAAAAATAAATCAAGTTGGAAAATAATTCTATACGACAAAGTGGACCCCACCTAAGTAAATAAAGAATAACTCGTGATAAAGACCTCCAAATGAGGTGATTCTAAGTGTATGTGAAAGATAAATTAAAGAATAATATTCAAATTAAACTTTATGGATAATTTAACCTATTAAGGTAGCCATTGAATATTACAAACTATATGAAGTTTAAGAGTCTATTAATAATGGGAAAGTGTTCTTGAGTAATTAGTGAATAATTTTTTGTAAAAGTGTCCAATGAATCTTAAATTTTCAGGTGAACATACAATAGAGATAGTAAAGACACATTCCAAATAATTGGATATTTACTATGTTAAATAAGCTCAAATGTTTTATAGATGTAAACTATAGGGAAACTTTTCCACCCCTAAACCCTATAAATATGTGCATCCACTTCCATTAAAATGTGTTGAAGAAGGATAAAGAGAGGATGTGATGGAGAATTGGAATCTGGAAGTGATATGGATTTTCTATTTTCTCTTTTCTTAGTTTCATAATTCTCTCTTCTTCCCCATTAAACTCTATTACCCTTCACAAAGAGGGGTAAAACGTTTGAGTAATCGGGGGAAGAGGGAGTTTTCCTTTTGTAATATCAAAGTCTTTTACATTAATTTAAAAATATATTCTTCTATTGAATGGATTATATTATAAGTGGTTTCTAATTCTCTAAATGCAATTTTATTTTGGGTTTTTGTGTGATTAATTATTTACAACTTTGGTTGAAGTTATTTAAACTCCCTCAACCTAGTGTAGTTTGTCTCGATTGAGTAGATTTTGTTACGTGGTGAGTGTATATTGATACATGGAAAAAATGTGGACTAAGTGAATTATTTCAAGATTTCTAAGGATTATTAATTCCCAATTAGTACTTTTCATATAATTTTGGTGATGATTTACTAATTTCCATGCACATATGAGTGGTTTCCATTGCTTCCTTCAACCAAGGTTGATTGGAATCTCGGTCGAGGATTCAATCATTTTTCATTAAATTGAAAGAGAGGGGAATGTTTTTTTGGCCATGATGAAATTTAAAAAGGTGATTCTACAATGACCCAATAAAGTTCATTATCAATTTGTGTTCAACCTTTATTTATTACATTATTTTTAAAAATCAACCAATTTCAAGAAAGATAACCACTTATTTCTAAAATTAAAGTGAAAAAAGAAGATTGTTGTGTTCTTCTATCTAGAGAAAACCTAGGTCGACCACATTATTTCATTTTAAACTTAGAAAATAATTTTTTTTCACACCCCATGATTGGAATCTGTTAAAAAGTGCCACCATTTCAAGAGGTGTGGTCCTGATTATCTTTTTCTATCTCTTCAAAATTGCATGAATAGAACCACAAACACCGACTATTTCTCCTTAAATCATAAAATTCAATGGTCCTTGATGAATATACTTGAAAAAACTTATTTTTAAATCATAATTTTAGAAAATTTCTACTACAAAATCATGTTAAACTTCGGGTGTTCAATCTGAGCCTATCATCAAGGCTCAAAATTATAACCAAACCCTTAGAGACCTCAATGAAACATGATTCTTTAATCAAAACAATCCAATTTCCATACCAATGTTATACAATTATTTTGAGATAAAACCTAACATGATCCCATTTCTTCCAAAATTTCATTTCTTAGTAGGAGAATACCCAAAAAACATATTAAATATTTCAAATATTCATTCTATACTTTTAGACCTTAAAGAGTAGATGAGGAGTAGGTATATTGGAATACATTCCCCTAATAATTTGAAGGATCTGCCAAAAAATGGTTATATAGAATACAACCAAGACATGTGAATGATTGGAATGACTCAGTGAGATGCGTCATGAAAATATTATTTCCCACCACTATAATCCTAGATATCATAAAAGAAATCTATATCATTAGATAATCATATGAAGAAACCCTTTATGAATATTGGGAAATATTTAAGAAGCTATCTGCTAGCTGCCCACATCAAGCAATCTAGGAGCATCACATCATTGTATTATTTTTTCAAGGATTAATAGAAAATGACTAAAACCTTATGGATGCATAATATAGAGGCACATTTATTGAGAAATCACTAGAGGAAGCTAGGGTATTGATTATGAAGATTTACTAGAATTCGCAATAGTTTGGTATAAGAGGTAATGGAATAATAATTTTTAATGAGGTAAAAAATTCCCATCAATCAACCTTATTAGAAACTAATATTTAAGATATAATCAGTTGGGATAGATAGGTGGACCTGAATTAAGTGAGTGAAAAACATGCGCTAACTAAGGTATGTGGTTTATAATCATCACCTAGTCATTTCATTGACCAGTGTGCTGAAATAAATGGAATTGAATGTTGTGCATCAACCTTTTTTTTGAGAAATTTCATACATAATAAAGGATGAAATGAGCCTAAACATTTCCAATATGGTTTTTGAAATCAAAATAATCAAGATAGACCCCCATACCAAAACTAGTTACAAAACCAACCCCTTTCCAGTAACAATTACAAAACCCACGACTATTTCAACAAAATGAATCTTATAACCCTCATCTTTACCACAAACCACCCACTTTCCAAATAACCTATAAGAAACCATACACTATCACACAAAAACTTGTCAAAAAAATAAATTCTAGGGTTTTGGGACTAGAAGATAAGTTTTATAATTTGGAAAACATAGTTGGAAGTCTTGTGGAAATCCTATCCAGGATCCCAGGAAGACTGTGAGATCAAACGGTGCCAAAACCTAAGGATAATGTCAGTATGATAAAAATAAAAAGTGTAAAATAACTCTCTCCACTATAAACCCACGAACTTTAAATAATACCACCAGTGATGTGGGAGAATGAAGTTTGGAATTATGTAAATTCTATGAAAAAATAATGAGAATATGCAAATAAATAGGAGGAGAAGATGGGTTGGATGAGGAGGAAGAGATAAGAAACAACATTTCAAAGAAACCAAAGGCATGAAAAATACTTACCTCCAACTATTTATGACATGGATGAAAGAATAAAATATATTTTAGGAATAATATCTTCAAAAAGAAATTCAAGACACCTTCCAGAAAGTGGAAATTAATATCCCCATACTTCAAGAAATCAAACAAATTCCAAGGTAGGTAAATTTTTTTGAAGGAGCTTTGAATTCCAAGTAATGAGAGGATAAGCTTGGTAATAAGTGTCTTGGTCCTTATCACACCATAGTTTCCAACAAATTTTCTATATCTGGGGACATTTTACATTCCATGCAATATTGGTTCATTAAATTCATCTAATGATTTGTGTGATCTAGGTTCCCTAATTAATGTATTTCCTCACTTAGTATATACTTCTTTACAGAAATGATAGTTTTAATCCTACTCAAGTTGTGGTCCATCTTGCAAATTGATCCATAGTTTTCCCAGCAAGAGTTATGAAGGATGTCATTGTGAAATTCAAATATTTCTTATTCACAACTAACTCATATATGATCAATATAGAATAATATATAATACCAACACACCTACCCCAAATTTGTTGGAACCATTTCTTAATAATGACCAAAACCATCATTAAATGACCATTAAAGGACACTCATAATAGAGTTTGGAGATATAATTGGAAACTTTAATGTTATTGTCTCTATGAGACACTAATCTAAGGATTATTCACTCTTTTCACTCTCCCATGAAGTTGGTACTAAACCAATCGAAGAATCCAGTATGTTCCATGAATTCTTAGCCTTAAGAGATAATTTTTCGATTAAAAATATCACTAAATATGTCAATTCCCAACTCAGAGGAGATTCTGATTTTATTTTGAAATAAGAAGTAAAATATGATTTATCTTATGATTTTTTAAACTACTAATAAGATGATATTATTTATTTTTTATAGGAGTTCCATCAATTATAAGTGAGGAAACTCAATTTAATTTCATCCCATGATAATACCACCAAACTAGAATTAAAACCACTCCCCAATAATTTGAAATATGTGTAACTTACGAAGGGAGAGAAATTACTCGTGATAATTGATAATATTTCTTCTAAAACCTAAGAAAAAGAATTGATTGACATTTTTAGATAGGATTTACAAGAGATATTTTGGATCTTAAGTGATATACCAGGTTTTGGGACTGATTTGGATGGATAAGGTTTTGGGAATTAATAATAAGTTGTTTTCCAATTGTGTTGTATTTTGTTTTCAAAGTAGATAAATCAATTCACTTTGTTAAATCTAAAAATTGGGTTGACCATCATATTCAAGAAATTAGACTCACAATGATTAAGAATTTCAATTTTATTGAGAAGAATATATCTTGAAGAAAAGGTTCATCAGATTCAACCTGAGTCCAGAATTAAAAAAATTGCAACGATGTTGTTGAAATAAAGGTGGGGGGGGGGGGGTGGGGTCTACCAATCACATTCAAGAAAATATTGTTGAGGATGGTTGCCACGAAATAAAGTTTCTAAACTAATAAAAAGTTAAAATAATTTATAATGAAAGTTATATGATTCTGAATATGATCTTAAAAAATATATAATTCAAGAAGGAAGTCATGATTACAAGAAGAAGTTAGTGGAAAAAGTTTGTCACTAAAGGATTATAGTTTCAGATCATCATTATGAGATCAATGGACATAATTTTGTTCGATGGATAAGAAGGTTTGTAGTAATGAGAGAAATCAAAGGAGTTGATTTTTAGTTAGACCAAATTCCAAAATATTTAAATATTCAATGAAATAAGTTTATTAGTATCATAATCAGAAAAGAAAATAATTTGATGAAGTTAAAGATGCGGGAACTAGTCCATCAGACATGGTGTGCCACTGATACTCGAAGTTAATCAAACACGAAATAGTCATTAAATTTGTTTGGTATCTTTATGAAATTGGAGGAATATTGATAATAAAATTTGGTTGAAGTATAAATGTTTTACAAATAATTGTCTTGGGAGATTTTGGAAAAAATGAATAAGAAAATTTTATTCAGACTGAGCTCAATCAACAATATAGTCCATTGTTTCTCATCAAGATTTTTTTTTTGATTGAGTAAATTGATAAAGAAACTCTTGAATATATCTAACAAGTGGGTCGAGATAAAATAATAAGAATAAGAGTCACTTTTAAAGCCATTTTAAAATGTTATCAAATGAGTATATGATGCTTAATTGAAGTTCCAAGAATTTTTTTGCCTTTATTTTTATCAGTTAGTACATAGAATCATAATGGGAATACACATGTTTTTCATTTTTCACAATTAATATAGAAAAAAATTATAAAATAATCTAATATATACATAATAATGAAGAAATCAAAATGGGTATATTAGTTTTTCAATTGGAGTAGAGCAACATTTTGAGATGTCTTCAGTTATGATTTTTTTGAAAGTGGGTTAAGAAAATTGGAGTGACCAAATGCATTTTTTTTAATGAATAAATAATATTAGGAAATAAATATCAATAATTAGATTTGGACTACTGATTTTTTTAGGATGTATAAAGTGATGAAGAAGTTAAAGAGAGATCCAAAATTAAAGGAAAATTAAAGGCGCTAAACAATTCATAGAAGGATATTATATTTAAAGAAGATTAATGATTTGGAAGAAAATTTAAAGTGGAAATTTTTTAGAATCCCAATTAAAACATTTTTGAATGTATATAAAATGAAGATAATGCATTGTTTATTTGATGAATTGTATCCATCGTGAAAGAGGAGGGAGAATATCAACAATTCTAGAAAAAAAGTTTTTGGATTGTGTTTTCTTGAAGAATATTTCTCTATAGAAGAAATAAATGAGAATAGATAAGGTCATATTCCATTTTCATAATTATAAATATCATTAATATTAGGATTTATGAACTAATGAAGAAGTGATTATGATTTTTTTTAGTGGTATTCTAACAATTTTATATTTACATTTTGAGAAATCGGACTGAGTATCATTATAAATTCCAGGATGTTCTTACCAAATTCTAGGTAAGAAAGTGAATAATTGATTTGAATGATCATATTTGTGAATGTTGATCAAGAATTAATGCCACATGTTTGTAACAAAAATCATCTTATATCATTTAAAGCTACTTAAAATTACATTCACTTTTTTATTGATCATAGTGATACAAAATTGTAAGGCCATACCTTACTTTGTCATGACCTGTCCCCCAGGGCTCGTGACGTGACTACCCCAAGCCCGCCTTCCATAAGACAAGAGCTGTCGATTAGCACCAAAGGCATAATTCCCTGAATCTGGGAAGGCATTTCCTTTATAACTGTAAACACACACAATAAAGCACACATCTGGATACAAAACACTATGTAAAACTGTATAACAAGAGATTTCTGAAAGGTAAAGGGGCCAGAAATACAAGCCCAACTGTAAAGTACAAGTACAACTGAAAAGGAAAAAATAGCTAAAAGGTGAAAAGGAGCTCCTGGATCATCCACCACAGATCCTACCTGAAGGTTAGGTATAGATATCCTCCTCAACATTCCATTTCTGTCTGTCTCCTCCGTGTAACGACATGTCGTATGGTCCACCTCCGGGTATCATCTAGTCCTGGTACTCTCAGCCTCAGTTAGTGATGTATGTCATCTACATCAAACACAATGAGGTGCAGGAATAGCCCATGAAGGGGTGAGTATAATGATAATCAGTAGGGACCCCGAGACCACCAAGGTCTCTCAAAATTCACCAAGGATAAATCACAGAGTATGAAATCAACAGATATCCATTACATAGGTATATGGACATACATATACCTAAATTATCAAGTAACCCATCTCAATCATGAGGAAAACATAGAAGTCACTGACTCAGCTCACATAGGTATAAAACTCACATAGAGAGTTAGAGATGATTAAATATAGACACTAAATCATCTATTCTATCGAACTCACACAGGATCCAGGAACATAAATCAGAACTGTCGAACCCACACAGGATCTAGAAACAGTAAACAGAGCTGTCGAACCCACACAGGATCCAGGAATAGTCATCAGAGCTAGGAACCCACACAGGATCCTAGAACAGTATTCAGAGCTGTCAAACCCACACAGGATCCATGAATAGTCATCAGAGCTGTCTATCACACACAGGATCCAGGAATAGTAGTAAGATCTATTGAACCCACACAAGATCCAGGAACAGTCGTTAGAGCGCAGCCAGCCACAGGGTTCCGCACAAAGCATGCTTGATACAGGTAGGGTCCGCTCCTCGGTCCAAGTGTTGATACATAAACTACCACGAAGTACCTTGAAGAAGTATTCCAAAGTTCTTCCACGTCATAGGGGTCTCAACGCAACATAAGGCACGTCAATCAGATACTCAGTCTGTGAGTTATTAGCCTTTTAGTCCCGGGGGCCCGGTTGGATTTGTGCACGATCCAACCTGACCGTAACTCAAATATACCCCGAACTCTAGTGGGGTATACTCAACAGTAGAATCATGTTCCAATATTAACAGCGTCACTGACGGTTGGTCAAACGGACGTCCGATGCCAAAGATATGGCCAAAAGAAAGTAAAGGGGGTTGCAGTGGGCCTAGGTCCAGTCCAACCCGATCGGGCCGACCCATTGGATTCCGCCCAGAAGGCCATGAATTCCTCATGTAGTGTAGCGGCATGGACCAGTCACGAGGGAATGGATAGTCCGCACATTACTATATGGGCGGTTCTGCCCGGAGGCGCCACGAGGGGAGCGGAAGGCCGACTCGGCGTCTCAGACCGGATGACCGAGACCGGTTCGACCAGTGCTGCGAGGGGCATAACTCAGGTGACACAAGGAACGCAGGGTGAACAGGCCAGCACGATTCAGCCAGGCGCACAAGGATCATGGGGTAGGCAGGCCAGAGTGGTTCGGCCGGGCGCACGGGAGGCGGGCGAGGCGTGACCAGGTCGGCAGGAGGGTCGGCGGACGACTAGGCAGTGCGTGGCCAGGCCGGGAGGCAGGATGGTGGGCAGCCAGGGAGGGAGTGGCTAGGCCGGAAGGCGGGCCTATGGGCGGCCGGGCAGGGTGCGGCCAGGCCAGCCGGCTTCCGGGCAGGGCACGGCCATGCCGGTAGGCAGTCGGGCAGGCCAGCAGGCTGCCGGTCGGGTCGACTCGGGGCAGCGGCTTGGCGCGACGAGCGGTGCGGCCAGGGGGGCGCAACCGGGGCCGGTTCAGCCAGAGACTGTGCGGGACGCCATAGGGGGGGGGGCACAGATCACAGAGGCCATGGGTAGCGTGACATTTGTCTTCGCTGCCATCATCGCCTCATTGCTTCGTCGCCGTGCCGAAGATCATCATAAACAAGAACGACAGAGGGGTCAAGCCATGTTGGTTTGGCCCACACCCTCTGTGTTTTGGGTGGTAGCAAGAGGTTAAAAATTTCTTGAGTTTTCAAAGAATTACTCAAGAATAGAAAAAGGTAGAAAGATCAAACAAATTATCCCACATCATCCCACAAATAAAACAAACTCAAATAATTCACCCTACCTTTTTTCATTTTTCATCATTGAAGTTGCAGGAAGAAGACGGAGGTGTTCTTAAACCGTCGCATCCGCCGCACACTTCCAATCCCATGCTCGTACGTTGGCTCATTGATAATGATGTAGTGGAAGGTCGGTTGAAGACATCCCACATCAGTAGGATCTAAGGATGAAGGTAGAAGAAGATCGTTGCCGACGTTCTTCGTTGGAAGAACACGTTCTTCTTTCTTCGTTCTCCATTAGAGAACTCTATTTCTCCCAAGATCTCCTCTCCCCAAAAATCCACCCAAAATGCCGAAGTGAAAATGATTTCCCCAATTTAATCATTGGCACTTCAAATGGGTTAATTAATTAAGTTAACTCCAATTAATTAATTCAAAAGGTTGGCATAAAAATTAAAATGGAGGATTTGGCACCATAAATGTTGTGTGATGGCTCCATTAAGGTGGAGGTGTGGTGGAACCCTTAAGTGGGGAGCTCAAGAGGTTTCTCTCCACTTAATTGGGATTTCAAGGGGTTTTAACCTCAGGTGGTCCCCACCATATTAAACAGGAAAAAAAGGTTTAGACCTCGGGTGAGCCCCACCTCCAAAACCTCTCATGGGAGGTTAAGGTGTGGTGGTCCCACCTCCAACTTCCATGTGGAGGTTTTAACCAAAAAATAAAAATAAACACACACACTTTATTTTTATTTAAATCATTCTCTAAAAACCCAAAAAAATATCTTTTATTCTCGACGAACTGCTATCGTGGTGAATGTCTTCTTAAGTGAATATCGACACTACGAGTTCAACATTGCCCTTAGATTTTAATTCTGAGCACCGGTTTAAAAGTTATAAAAAACCTCTTTTAGGTTTACTGAATATACATGAAAAAAACATAAAAAATTGATTCCGGGCACTCTGGGCCTCAAAATTATGTGCCGTTAGTTTTCGCGAACTCGTAAAATTTCCATGTATTTAAGAAAAAACATTCCACAAAAATTCTGGGTCTTTATATACTTATTTTATTACACACAGAAGTATTTTTTTGGTGGATGTAGTGGTATTAGATCATTTACAAACTACACTAGGGACATAACTACTCTTGTTGAGTAGTTAACCTTGTTAATAATTGTGTTCTTATTGATGTGTGTTTGAATTATTTTCAATAGGGAAATAAATATTTGACCCACAGTTGAGGTTGTTTCATATGTAAGTATAAAAGAGAAAATATTAACGATTTACCCCTCTCCCTCTCAGTGATACATAGATCCTAACTGGACACTTAGAAGTTGTATTAGAGGGAAGGTTCCCTTTGTTTATTCTTCTCTAAAGTTTTGAAGAGAAGTTGATAGAGAATATGAATTTTGTGAACAGTAAAGGTATTTCATCCTTTAATGGAAATAACTATCGTATCAAAAAATATACAATGTTTCCTTATCTTATGTATTATGGGTATTATGTTCTTGAAGCTAAAATAAATGGATTTCCTTATATTAATGATAAATTTATTCTTACATGTACTGAAAAATGGAATCTTGAGAATGATGGAAGGGATAAGAATTACTTACTCTCATCACTTTATGAATGTGATTTTTTAAGGGTGAAGGTTATTTCCACTTCCAAATGTATCTAGGATAAGTTGAAATACATTTACCAAGGAAATACAAAAGTAAATATGGAAAAATTAAAAATATAGAGGCTGAAGTATGAAGATCTGAGAATGGGGGAGTATGAATCTGTTGGGGACTTCTTTAGCAGGGTAAATGAAATTTTCTTAACTCTCGGATGACTTGGTGAAAAGTTGGAAGATTATATAGTTGTTGAAAAGATCATAATATTTTTTCCTGACAAGCTTGATTCTAATGTCTCTTTATTGTAAAATAAAGATCCTAAACTATATCTATGGATGATATTCATAAAACTCTCATTACTTATGAAATGAGAGTGGAGAATTTCATGAAGGGAAAAATAAAAGATGATATAGAAATGTCCTTCATGGAATCCAAGAAAGAAAATTATAATAAATTTCTTGTGGAAGATGATATTGCTGACTCTGAATCCAAAAATAAAGTATGAAAAAGTATTGATGCAATTGTATCCTTTTTTTATAAATATGTGAGAAGAGGTATAGATAAATACACAGTGAAACTTCCCTTAAAGTGTTTTGAATGTGAAGGGTTCACTTTACAGCTAATTGTCCACAAAATAATAAATAAAAATATATTGATAAAGAAGAGATAAGGACAAGAAGGTCATGGAAGAAATAGGGTGATAAGGATAAATATTTTTCTAGAGGGAAATATAAAGAATTTCTCAAAATAAAAAAGAAGAATCTTATTATCTAAATATAATGATGAAGACAATAGTGAAGCCGAATCTGAAAAATATATTGAGAATGTTGGAGAGAATAATTTTACTACGACAATGAAAAATGAAGAATTCTACATTAGAAATTTTTAAGAAGAAGAGGAAAGTAAATTTTAATTTCATCTGAAAGAATAATAAAAATAAAACCTATGGAATTTTGAGAGTCTTAAAAAAGAAATTAGGAATCTTATGAATGAAAATTATTCACCAAACAATCAGTATGTTTTTTAAAATGAAATATTCAAGTTGATGGAAGATATTGATGATTTTTAAGAGATCTATTTAGAAATAAAAGAATCATAATGAACATCTGGAAGTAAAGCTGAAGGAAAAAATAAGAAGAGTTGGAACTTGTCCAACAAAAAATTTATAAAGCTGAATAGAGAAGTTAAAGTTTTAAAAACTCAATATTTTAAGTTGGTGAATGTTTTTTTATGGAGGAACCAAAAATTTGTCAATAAAATTTACCTTCAAAGGTTGAGAATAAATATTGAATTATTTCTATGAAAATAAATTTGGAAAATATTCTTAAGAGAAGAAAGTTGGGAAAATGATGTATATGGCCAAGACCAACAAAGTGGAGAAATCAAAAGTTCCTAAAAATTATGAGTATGAAAAATTTTCTAAACCTTATGAAGAAAATAATTTTTGTAAAATTTCTAGTTACGATAAAGTTGAAAAAAAATAAAAAATAGTAATCTAGTAGATGATTGAAAGGTTGGTGGTCAATAAAGTTCAAATAATAAATTTGTATGGTTGCTGAGAAACATGTTCACAACTCTATTCGTTATGGATGTTTCTGAGGAAAATATTCCTTCTAAGGATACTATTGATGTTTTGGTGGATTCAGAGACATGGAAAATATGTGTTTGTTCAACAAAAATTATATTAACTATTCCCTAAATATTAGATGGAAAAGTTTGAGGTGGAGTCAATACCCTAAAAGGATGTAGTATAAGAGGGATGTTTGGAAGAAGCATGGGAAGGTTGGTGTGAAATTTGAGAATTAGATAAACCACCTTTAAAATATTTCTCAAATACGTGAACAACCTGGACACCTTGTAAAATGATTTATTATTTTGTTATTGACACAAAAAAAATTTATTTAACAATTATCAGAAGCTATAAATGAGGAAATAAAAAGGGAAGGAAATTTCTCTTGTTGTTTAAACCACTCTGAAAGCTAAAAAATTAGAACTACCATGGATCATTGATATTAGGTGTTCTTATCATATAACTTGAGACTTAATATTGGTGAATAATGTGAAATACTTTAAAGAAGGAATGGTGACATTTTTCAATAATGAATCTCTAATGATCAATGGTTTTGGATCAGCCATCACTGGGAAAAAAAGTTGAAGTCCATGAAACCTTTATATGTTGTTGGACTGAAAAAAAACATAGTAATTTTTTCATAACATTGTGATGAAGTTAAAAAATTTATCATCATAAAATATTGTTTTGTTATTAGAAGTGAGGAATATGGTTTGATTATTACCAGAGGCCAACATACAAAAAAAAACTTGTTCCAAGTTGGTGAGGTTGATCACTCTTGTTACTTGAGTATGATTGAAGAGGATCAGTTATGGAATAAAATGTTGGGACACATGTGTTAGATAAACATGAGAATGTTATTTAATAGAGAAAGTGTCCAAGGAATTCATCTTATATCAAGAAAAAGGTATTGGTGTTGCACTATTTTTTAGAAAGGAAAAATTATAAATTTTACCCATAATAAAATTAAAATTTGTTGAAAAAACCCCGTAGAACTTATCTATTCTAATATTTATGGTCCGATGAGAAAAAAATAAAATAATGGAGTAAAATACTTTATTAATTTCATTGATGAATTTATTTTCATTACTTGTGTTATGTATAAGAAACATAAGTTAGATGATCTGAAAATGTTTAAAAGTTTTAGGATGAAAAATGAGAAGTAATGTGAGTATGCAGTGAAGAAGTTGAGAAATAATAATTGTGGTCAGTATAAAAATGAATAATTTTAATGTTATCTTGAAAATCATGGAATTAAACATGATTTTAGTTCACTTT
Source organism: Viscum album (assembly GCA_963277665.1). Lineage (NCBI taxonomy): Eukaryota > Viridiplantae > Streptophyta > Magnoliopsida > Santalales > Viscaceae > Viscum > Viscum album. Next base: position 226,533,672 of record OY728123.1, on the reverse strand, counting down.
ACACTCCTCAATAAAATTTTGTTTCTAAAAGGAATAAAAAATGTTTGCTGGGAGTGGGGAGAACTATGTAACTTGAACATGGTCTTTCTCAATAATTTTGGTGGGAAGACATGGGAACTACTTTTTATATTCAAAAACAATATTAATACAGCCAAGTTTTCATATGAATCCACCGAATTTTTTTTATGTAAAAAACTTCAAGTTTTATACACTTAAGAGTTTTTGGCAGTCCATGCATCATAAAGAACAAATATAGAAACCATGGAATGTTTGAGCATAGAGGTAAAGGTGTAATTTTTCTTTTCTATGCTCTAGAAGGAAGAGGTTATAGATGTTTGAACAATGATTTGGTAAGAATAGTTGAATATGTTGTTGTGAAAGTTTTTGAAAATGCTGAGGAAGATAAACAGACTCAGGCAGATAAGAAAGATGAGCATGATAACATAAATTTTGTTAACAATCATAATAAGGACACTGAAAATAGAAATCCTACTCAATAAGAAGAATCAGACTAATCTATTTTTAGTGATTAGGATGAATCTTGAAAATATCATCCTAGGATGGGGAAGAAAGTGGAATCTCAAAACATTATTGGTGATCAACATCAAAGGGTTCAAAAAAGAAAAACAATTTCACTTATTTCTTTGTATTCAAAAGTTAAGCTGAAAGATGTAAATGAATATTTTGAGAATTCGTAACGGGTTCAGTAAATTAATAAAGAGGTTTATTAGACTGAAAATAATTATATGTTGGAATTCATCCCTAAGTATAATAATTAAAATATTATTTGTAAAAAATGGGTGTTTTTGGAACAAACTGAATTAAGTTGTAGAAGTTATCAAAAAAAATAAAGATTAGTGTGCAATGGTTACTTATATCTTGAAGGAATTAACATTGATAAAAAAATTTCACCAGTGACAATGTTGGAAACTATTATAATATTTCTTGATATTTATACAAAAAAAAGTCCCAAATTTTTCAAATGGATGTGAAATAAGAATTTTTGAATGTTGATCTTGATAAATAAGTTTTTATTGAAAAACCATGTGGATTTTTTATTTGGAAAGATGTAATTTTTATGTGTAGGTTGAAGAAATCCTTGTATGGGATAAAAAAATATATGAGGGTTTGGTATTCAAAATTGGATACTCTATTAAGGTAGATGGGTTTTATGAAAAGAAGAGTTGGTATAAATATTTACATAAAAAAATCTAGGAGTTTCCCTCATCATAATTTTTTATGTTGATGAAATTATCTTTGCTGGAAATTACGAAATATCTTGTAAAAAACATAATAAAGAGATGAAAATGTTTTTTTATAATTCCATGATGGGAGAAATGAAATAATTTCTTGGGATAAAAATTTTACAAAAGAAGAAACAAATTTTTAATTTTCAAGTAAATAATGCAAAGAAACTTCATAAAAAGTTAGTCATGGACAAATCAAAACTTGTTTCCACACCAATTTCAGAGGGAAATATGTTTTTTAATGATGGATAAGGAAAGAAAGTTGATCTGAAATTGTTTTAAAAGCTGATTGGAAGTTTGTTATATTTTAATGGATCAATAACCAACATTATTTATGTTGTTACCTTATGTATAATATTTTAGAGTGATCCTAAATAATCACATTTACTTGATGGAGAAATAATTCCAAGATACATCAAATGCACAAAAAATTTCAGAATTATGTATGATAGATCAGAAAGTATTGAATTTTTTGGGTATTCGGAAGCTGATTCAGATGAAAATGTTAATGATAGAAGACCCAAATATTGTGAGGTTTTATTTCTAGGTAAAATTTGTGTTATTAATCATACAGAGAAACAAAATTCAGTAACTCTTAGCACGAATAAAGCTAAGTATGTTGATGAAACTCAGGCCACTAACCAAATTATGTGGATGAATTCTGAGTAAGAATATATACTAGTTGAAGTGAATTTACCCTTGATTTTGGGTTGTGATAATCAAGGTGCAATCAACCTTAAAAAGAATCTAATATAAAATTATCATTCAGAATATATTGATATAAAATATAATTTCATCAAAGAGCAGGTGGAAAAGGATGAGTTGAAGATAGAGTATGTTCCATTATCAGAACAAGTTGCTAACATTTCATAAATCCTTTATTGATGGAAGATTATTCTAAATTGAGGTTAAACATTGGAATACAACATCTTTATCATCATGGTTTAGGTATTTGTTTTTTATCCCTCTCTCATCTTATATTTGGAAAGTGTTTTTAAGGGGAGAATTGTTTCATAAATCTATCCATTTAATATGTGCTAAAACTTTAAATGAAACATGTATAAGGGGGGAGTTGTTGGTATGTTGTGATCTTATCATGTAAGTGTGTGAAATATTCTAACTGTTTGTTGGAGTGGTTGTAGGAAACTTTAGTGTTTAGGAGAATTGAATAAGGAATGTGAAATAAGAAGAAAGTTTTGAAGAAAAGTTGAAGAGGTTTCAGGAGTCACTAATTTTGGACAACATGGATATTCTATCAATAATTTTTATTTCCAATAATGAGTTACCACATGTAAGGATTAGAAGTGTTGATAAGTAATCCATATATTGAGGTTAAAAAGATCAGTGATTTATTAATCTTGGTTGACAAACAAATCCCACGGGGGAGATTATTGGGAACAAGTTAGAAGGAGAAGGTTTTTCGAAGTAAGAATAAGTTTGTTTTGCATGTGTGTTATATTTTGTTGTCAAAGAAGACAAATCAATTCACTTTGTAAAATTTGAAATTTTGATTGAACGTTGTATTTATGAAATCAGACTCACATTACTTAAGAAACTCCATTGAATTGAGATGAAGATGTCTCGAAAAAAAATTTCCTCGGACTCACCCAGCAACACCCCAAGATTTCATTGTACGTTATCTCTTCAATGTAATTCAACAGCTTTCACCACACATAACACTGAGTTCGAGCGCACGATGACTTACCAAACTAGCCGTTCAAAAAGCGGTTATGAATTGTATGAACTGCATTTTGAATTTTATATACTCCATATAATTTTAACTTCTGTATTATGTGTTTCTTAGACATATTATAAGAATAAGTTCAATTTTTCTGATAAAAGAAGTATTTTTCAAAAAAATGCAATTTTACCACCTTTTAATGGAGACACATTTTTAAATCCATTATTTGAAACTTTTATATATTCAATTTGACAATATATAATTCTTTTTTAAATTAGGACATCAAAATTTACTTTGGATGAAATTTTGGTATTTTTATGATAATATTTATTTTTTAATGAATAGTGAGAAATGCTGTATTTTAATTAAAAACTGCCTTTTAATATAATTTATTTATATGGATAGATTATCTTTATAATTGGTTTCAAAGTTTATTTGGGTTATATTTTTAAAATATAATCCATTGTTGGTCATTTGAAGTAATTTTTGTTTGAAATTGGACATAAACTAGTGTCAATCTTTTGATAGTTATTATTTCTTTAAAAAACATGCTTTTGGTTTTGAAAATAGGAATAAATTTTAAATTAATTAATGCAAATTCTATGTTTTGAATTTGGTAAAATAGGAATCATTTTTGAAATCAGAATATCAAATATATCTTATGGTTAATTTTTGGTATTTTTTGAAAAACTTCAATTTTTGATGAATAGTGAAAACATTGAGTAGTTGTTAAAAAATAAACTTTTTCATTTAAATGTAATTTTACCAATTCTATGAATTAAATTTCAAAAATCCTACATACATGGTTGTTATTTTTATGTAAAATGTTATTCAATAATATAAAAATAATTTTTGGTGAATTGTAACTTTTGACTTGTATTTCCCACGGTTAAAGGTAACTAGAGTAATTCAAGTGAAAATAATATTATAATAATATAAATTACACTAACATGTGTCCTAATCCTATTGGTTGATACATTTACAACCATGGTCATCCTTATGTCTGTTTTGAGACCCCATGGAGCCACTTAAGAGTGATAATGACACTATATTAATTAATTTAAAGTAATGCCAAAAATGACATAAACCTATATCTTTTAGTAAATCAATTCTTACATAGGGTTATATATTTTATCTCTTCGACTATAAATATTATTTTTAAAGCTAAAAATATTTCCTACATCATGGTATTTTGTTTATAATATTTAGACCTCAAATAAATAAAATTATTTATGACACAATAATGATGTAGTGTTTACCTAATTAATGAATGATTTAAATAAACAAGATTATAAAGATTAAAACATTATCCAAAATATATTAAATTATTATTTTATGATTTTATTTCGAACAAAATTTATCTTATATTTGAATTTAATAAGTTTTGGACCTTTTTAAACTGAAAATAACTATATAATAAAATAATATTTTCAAACATTCCTAAAGAGCTCCTCCCCCCTTATAAAAATCCCTCACCTCTAACCCATTACACACACCTCTCAAACCCCTTGTCTCATCCAAACTCTACCCAAATAATCTCTCAATATACCTCTCTTCCACCTAGAAGCCTTATATTATGCAGAGACACTTCAAGAAATCCTTTTGGTTCAAACCAGAGGGAGTTACCTGATTTAAAGGTAACATCTTCTCTTAAGTTATTTTATTTTATTTTACTTCTCCAACCCCTAAAATCCATTTATTAAATTATTTTATAAAAAAATAGTATCGTCAATATAAAATATTGTGGTTATGATAAGTATTAGAGATACACTTTCCCACACCTCCATCTAATGGGAAAAGAACATACTGTTTCTGTGGACGGTGAACTACTGCCTCACGAAACGATGATTGTTCAATTATCTACTACCACCTCTCATGGTGGCCACTAAGATGGAACAATATTAATATATGAAATATATTATATTTATATTGTTTCTATTCTTCTGTGTTTTTCATTTATATCATACCTTTATGGTTTCCATAATGGGTAAATGTGATAATTTCATTTGAGGAAGTGCGGACTATCGCCCCATTAAAGTGATATAACTCGTTCAAGAAATATGTGGAACATATAATGGATGGATTTAATTAAATTACATAACATATATATTATAATATAATTATAATATACCTATTTCTTATTACGTTTTCATTCCATTAAATATAAAAGTGAAATGAAAGTAGCGTTCATGCGTACGTACGACTTACCATCTCCCTGAACAGTGCATTTCATTTCTTAACTCTAAATGATATGGAATATAATAAATACATATAATCTAGATATATATGATATATATGATACCTAAATAATTAATATCATTCTGGAGATAATGTAATTTTGACCACATGGACAATTTGTAACTATAACATGTCATTTTTTACTAAAGTTCTGAACTTCGACAAAATGTTCAATATAACTCAAATAATTAACTAATTGTTATATAAAGGTAATAATTGATATAAAAGTAACAATAAAAATGAAAAATTTTCTTAAGGTATTATAAATTAAATTAAATTTATTATTCAGGGAGAACCCATAATATACGAGTCAATTTGGACACGAGGTAAGGGGATTCTTATCTCTCTTTTAATCCCACGAGATTTCCATTATGTGCCACTTATTTATTTCATGTGGTGTATTGTGTACTATAATTTGATATATATTATAATTATTCTCTTCATATTCATGGTATTTGGTGATTCATGTGATTATTAACTTTTGGTCATACGACTCGATTGATTACAACGATGTAAGGGGTTTTCATCTCACTCTTTATTCCCATGAGATTCATACTATATCGGACACTATTTCCTTTTGTGTGGCATATTTACTTCCCATGATTGTATTATTGGTGTAATATACATTAATTTATGTGTATTTACATTTTCATTTTATGATCCTTCTTTCATGGGGTGTATGTTTCTTAAGTTACCAAATCGGTAAGGGAATTTCAAATTTCAATTTCCACTCATTGGGTTTTACGCAAACTTCATTTATTATTTTACAACAATATTATGTGTAAAATCATTATTTATTTTATTATGTAGTTATTTACACTCTTCTTTTTGTGGATATAATTTCTATACACATAATCACTCCATTTATAAAAACTCAAGTCATCGACATGAACTCGATTAGAGTAATTTTAACTCAATTTCTTTTCATTGAGTCAAACATCCAAGTCATCGTTGTTGTTTTTACAATAATAAGGGTCAATTTCCTCCGATTTATTTACAATTATTATCCAATCATATTGAGTGTATTTATATTTTCCACACAAAATTATTTCATTGATTTATCCTTAACCTAAGGATACAATCATTATAAAGGATTTCATCTCAATTTATATTCCATTGAGACTTCCTTGTTATTATGCACCATATCACTTTTTTATGGTGTATATACTGTAATTTGACATAGTATATCATGAATCCATTTATTCTAATGATATTATAATTTTTTGATTACCTCAATTATTTTTATTCAAGCATATCTCATTTGGTTTGGAACTCTAACTAAAATATCATTTTAAATGTTTTAAAGATTTATTCTTCTAAATCGTTATCATTAATGTCCATGTTTTAAAAATGGTTTTAAGGATTTATTTATATAGACATGTATTTTTTAAAAATTAAATTCCTTTAAAAAGTTTCAAAGTGGTATGGGATACTTTGATTCAAAAATCTCTTTCAAACTACTTCTTGATAAATAATGAGACTTTTAAATGTTTTCAAGAAAAGGGGGGATATTTCTCTCAAATAGTTTTATTTATTATTTTAATCTATGTCAATATCATTCATTATTCTCAATTGAGGTTGATTTATTATAATCTTCCATATTGTATTTAATGAGTTATGTATGACCGTGGATGTGATATTTTTATACCATTCATGGTTTGTGGTTAAAAAATTGAAATTTCGTATGATAGTTTAATATGAATGTTTAGATTATGTTTCACTCTTTTCATATGATGAATGAATTGGACTTATTATGTGACGAGTGTAGCCCGCTATATGTCCTCAATGAATTAGTAGATCTCATGAGACAAACTAGTGTCTTAGAATAAGGCTTTGACAAAATCTGATTTGTAGTCTTGGCCCGAGGTTTTGACTATGTGGTTTTGATGTCCGAAATTATTCATTCTGTCATTATAAAGTTGGATATTGATATTAAATTTGATTATTTGACTATTTGAATATCCATGTGAATAGGTAAATGGAATTTTTTTATTTTTTTTCATATTAAGATGAAGTTAATTCTTAAAAGACTTGTGTTTTAGTCTTATATATTGCCTTAAAATTTTATGCATATTTATGATAGTTTCTAGAATATTGTTATCCTTACTAAATATATGATCTCACCTCTTTCTTATTTTTTATTTTTCCCAAGATGCAAATAAGTATATTTTGTTTAACCTACATGAATAGGATAAGAGATATAAGAGTGTTCAAAGGGGACACAATGCTGTTTTTTTATTTCCTGATGTAATGTAAAACTTATGTATGTATCTAGTACTTCTAAGGATACTAAACTGATCGGTCTTTTGGGACATGATTCCTTGTATCATGCCAATGTAATGTAATAATACACTGACTCTGGGTAACTGGGTTTGGGGTGTTATAGTTGGTATCAGGGGAAGTTTAGTACAAACACTGGAAGCTAGATTTAGAAAAAACACTGATTAGATAACATTACAGTAAGATAGACTTTGATGGTTATTATAGAAGAACTTCCTAGAATTTTGGTAATACAATGATTTTTTTGAGATTTACATGAAATATATCCTTGTATGGATATGAGTAGGTAGAGACGGATCTGGCACAAATGTACCTAGGAGTGAAAACTACGACAAGGAGTTTCAGGCTTGACCCGAGGTATCCTGTTACACGACAATGGGCATTGCTACACTCTTGGTTACAACACTCCTGGGGTATATTCTTAGGATAATTCACATTTTCTTTACAAACCAATTAAAAATATTTTAATATAGTATCTGAATAAATAACCTTGGTTAATAAAAAGGTTTTTTAGATTAAAAATAATGTGATATTATATTCTTTAAATGATTTTATGACTCACACTATGCTTTCTGATTTTAGTCAATAGATGGATTCCAAGGAAATCATTGTGACATTGAGAATGATGTACAAGTTGGGCACAGTGGTGGAAATGAGCACTAAAATGGAACATTGATAGGCGTAAAAGATATTGTGTTCATGCTGAATGAGTTTTCCCAAAATATGATTAAAAACATATACATTAACAAACTCCCGAACTCAAAAAAGAATAGAAAGGTAGAGAATGATAAGAGCTCCAGTAGTGGAGACCAGGGAGAAAATAAAGCTCAATTTCTATCATGCAAGAAATATGGAAGGAGACACCCAGGAAAGTTTCTTAATGGAACAAATAAATTCTTTATGTGTGGGAAATAAGGAAATAATGTAAAGAATTACCGAGGAAAAATGAAGAGTACTATAGAAGAAAATAAAAAAGATCCTAAGAATCCATTTACAGTCATTTTTTCACAAATTTAGAGGACCTAGTAATTACCCGAGTCAATGCCCTATTCTATAAGATAACCTCTATGTCAAAGAAGAACATAAGTGGAAATAAATATATGGAGAAATGTTTAAAAGCATTAATGCTCTTTGTTGATGGGATTACTTTGGAAGAAATTTCTATTATATGTGTAACCCTGCAGTTTGTTATGTAATAAGGCTATTTGAGGAAGAAGTTTCTTTTCTTTTGTGGATATAGTTATAAAGAACCATTTGGGTATATATGATCCATGAATTTGTGTCAATTACATGTTTTTAATTTTTGAGATGAAAATGAGAGTGATAATTTAACATTTTTGGTTAAAATATGTTATGGTTATTTATGAGGAATTTATATCATTTTTGGGAATGTTATATAGTTTTTAAAAAAGGAAAACACAAAGACCATGTGAAAACCTATCTCATTGGACAAAGATGTGGGAATTGAACCCACAACCAAAGTGCCACTGGGATTTATCATTTACCACTGGACTACATGATGTCCTTGGTTAGTATGAATAATTCTCGTTAGTTAAAAGATTTTATGGATCAAGAATATGTTTATTTTGGGAACTTATGATTTATCAAATGGATATCCTTAGTATAGGAAAATGATTTGGTGATTAAGTGATAAATGTTATTTTGGAAGACGTTCTCTCTCTTGGGAACACTATATGCCTAAGGAAAATATAATACTATGGGATTTCATTTGAGGAGTAATGACGGATTTTTACTATAAGAACCTGACCTGAAATGCTTCATAATCTTGAATTATGTTAAGAATTAACATTGATGATCTTTTCAGGTTTAGAGTTTTATAGAATTAGGACATAACTATTACATAAAAACTTGAATATTACAAGTAGACACTACTACGCAGTATCCATTTTTCATAAAATATAAACTCTTATGAAGAAACATGTCTTGTTCCATGTTTTAGAAATCATGAATTTTCCTTGATCACATCCTTTTCCATATTCCACTTCATGTCCTATGAAAAACATTTTAAAAACATGGGATGATAAAAAATCTCAGTAAGGGATACACAAAGAAGGAAAACTATTAGTTTTTAAAAACAACAATTAAACCTTGAATACTTTATCATAAGTAATACTCTTCACCTTTATGAGGTAGTAAATACTATTCACTGAATAAAAGATCATTGATATCCCTTTTGTAACCAAAATATTACCATAAAACATATATAAAGAACACATAACATATAAAGGTAACTTGGGACATAAACATACTTAAGTGGAATAACCATACGGTCGACATCCACACATATCACTAAATTGAATAGCCATACGACCAACTTCCATACCCAATGCATTGGAGGTTATAACGTAACCACCCATCCTAGTTTAACACGACACCACCCATCATTTGGTGTATCACGTAACCACCCATCAAATGTTCAAGTATCATTATAAAATTATAACACAAAAAATATTTAAAATATAATCATTTCATTAATAACATTTCAACATTTCAATTACAATATATCATTTAAAAATATTGGCATAATAAATTCTTAATAAAACCATTTTCAAAACCATTTAAAACATTTAATAATGATATTTTTTAATCAAAGTGTCCCATACCACTTTGAGGCTTTTAAATAAATTATCCTTAGAAAACATTAATGTCCATATAAATAAATACAAAAAAACCATTTTGAAAACATGGACTTTAATAAGAAATATTTAGAAGAATAATTCTTTAAAGCCTTTAAAATGATATTTTAGTTAAAGAGTCTCATAACACTTGAGAAACATTTGAGTAAACATAATTGAAAAATAGAATAAAACAAAACTTATAATATCATGAGAATATGGGTATTCATGATATAATATTCCAAAGGGAAGTATATACACCATATAAAAGTTAATTGGTGCATAACAACAAGGAAGTATCAAGGAAATGCAAATTGAGATGAAATACCATATAAAGATGGTATCATTAGATTAAGGATAAATCAATCATGTGCAGTACATACACCACACAAAATGAAATAGTGGAAACTATAGAATGAATCTCAGGGGAATAAATAGTGAGATGAAAATCCCTTACCACATTGTAATCAATCGAGTCGTATGACCAAAAGTCAATAACCACCAAATGATTCATAGAATAACATGAATATAAAAATAATTATGATAATATATATCAAATGGATGTACAAAATACAGCACATGGAATAAATTAGTGGAAAACAATGGAAATCTCATGGAATTAAAAGTGAGATAAGAAACCCCTTACCTTGTGTCTGACATGACTCGAATGTTCTGTTTTCTTCTTGAATAATGAATATAAGTTAATCTATAATTACATAAGAACAATTTTAAAGTTTATTATTACTTTTATATCACTTATTACCTTTCCATAACAATTAGTGAATTATTTGAGTTCATAGCGTACATTTGGTCGATGTTCAGAACATTAGTAAAAATGAACTTGTTATAATAACAAATTGTACATGTGGTAAAAATTACATTATCTCCAGAATGATATTCATGATTTATATATCATATATATCATATATATTTAGTGTATAACTATTTATAATATTCCATATCATTTTTAGTTATGAAATGAAACACACCTTTCATGGAGATGGTAAACCGTACGTACGCAAAAATGATAATTTCATTTATATTTTATATTTAAAAGAATGAAAACATAGTAATACATATGTATATTATAATTAATATATAATATCAAATGATATATATGTTAAAAAAATTTATTAACACCATCCTTTATATGTTTCATGTTTTTCATAAATGAATCATATCACCTTGAGGGGGCGGTAGTCTACACTTTCTCAAATGAAATTATCATGTTTACACATATTAGAAAGAATAAAGGTATGTTTTTAAATAAAAATTACCAAATCATGTAGAAGAAAACATAATATATATCATATAAAAATATATTTCTATCATAATGGCCACCGTGAGAGGCGGTTGGAGATATTTGTACAATCATCATTTCGTGAGGCATTAGTTTACCATCCACGGAAACTGTATGTTCTTAACCCATTAGATGGAGGTGTGTGTAAGTGTAGTTATAATCCTTATAATAAAAACATACTAGTATATTGAGGATACTGGTGTTGTTATAAAAGAAATGAAAAAGGATTTTAGGGGTTGGAGAGGTAAAATAAAACAAAAGATGTTAAGAGAAACTATTACCTTTAATTTTGGTAACTCCCTTTGGTTTGAACCAAAAATACTTCTTGATGTGCCTTATGCCGGAGGTAAGGATTCTAGGAGGAGGAGAGGGATCTTTATAGATTATTTGGGTAGTGGTTGGATGTGCCAAAGGGCTTGAGTGGTGTGAGGAATGAGTTAGAAGTGAGGGATTTTTATAAGGGGGAGGAGGGGCTCTTTAGGAAAGCGTGAAAAAATTATTTTATTATATAATGATATTCAGTTTCTAAAGGTCCGAAACAAATTAAAGTCGAATATAAGGTGACTCGTTGTCGAAATAAATTCATCCAATATTAATTGTATAGGTTTTGGATGTTATTTTAATATTTATAATATTATATATTTAAATCATTTATTAATGAGGTATATACTGCATCATTTTTGTCATAAATATTTTAATTTATTTGATGTTTAAACATTATAAAAAAATACCATGATGTAGTGAATCTTCTTATCTTTACAAATAATATTTATAGTAGATAATATATCTAATAAAAACCATTGTAAAAATTAATTTACTAAAAGATATTTGTTTGTGTAATTATTTTCTTTATTTTAAATTAATTAATCTAATATGTCATTATAACTCCCATGTGGCTCCATGGGGTCCCAAAATAGACCTAAAGATGCCCATGGTCGTCTATGACTCATCCAATAAGGTTAGGACAAGTGTTAAAGAAATTTTATATTATTATGATATTTGTTTACCTTGAATTACCCTATTTACCTTTAACCACGATAAAGTAAAGTCAAAAGTTATTATTCATCAAAAATTATTTTCATCTTATTGAACCACATTTTTCTTACTATTAAAAACCATGTAAGTTGGATTTTTGAAATTCAATTCACAGAAGCGGTAAAATTTCATTTAAATGAAAAAGTTAGTTTTTTTAACTCCTACTAAGTGGTTTCACAATTCATCAAAAATTGACGTTTTTCAGAAAAATACCAAAAATTCAGCCTAAGCTATATTTGATATTCCGAATTCAAAAATGATGTATATTTTACAAAACTAAAAACATGGAAGTTTCATTAATTAATTTAAAATTAATTCCCATTGTTAAAACAAATAGCGTGTTTTTAAGAAACAATATATATAAAAAAATTGACACTTTTTTATGTCCAATTTCAAAGTGAATTAATTAAAATGACCACCATTGGATTAAATGGTAAAATTATAATCTAATTAATATTTAAGACTAATTAAAAAGATAATCAAACTATATAAATAAATTAGATTAAAAATCATATTTGAATTAAAATACATTATTTTTAACTATTCACCAAAAAAATGATTTTTATTAGAAAAATACCAAAATTTTACCCAATGTGAATTTTGTTGTCCCAATTATAAAGAAGAATTTTATTTTGAAAAATAGAACATATAAAAGTGAAAAAAACTTGATTTAAATAGAGTTCTCCATTAAAAGGTGGCAAATCATCCTTTTATATTAATTTAAGCTTAAAATTAGATTTATTCACATTTTAAGCCTCAAAATTTTATTGGATAAATGTAAAAACATTTAAAAAACATGTATAACCATATTGTAATTAGTTTTTTTCATTCCAACCAATACAATGGCTATGCGTCAACTTCCATTTAAAATAATAATATTATATTATTATTTTTCAGTATGATCCAACGTTGTGTGCAACGTAAGATTTTAAAGAAACCAATTGTTGTGTATTAGGTACGCTATCGAATATAGAAACCCCTTTAAAGTAAAATTAATCATTAATTTACAAATATTAATAAATATGAAAATGTCATATTCTTTATTTACCTGGGATGTTACATCCTTCCCCCCTTTTGGAAATTGCATCCTCGGAATTTTAAAATTGGTCTTGAAAACTTAATTGGAAGTGCCACATTTAATAAAATGTCACTAAAAATACCAATTTAAAAGAAAGAAAGAGAAGTACAAAGGTCACCTGATAAAACCCATACTAGGATTCCATGTAGGAAAACATGGATATGGAAGAAAAACTAACCATCATGTTATGATGGAGAGTGATATAAAACATTATTAGGAGAAAGCTAACCCCCATAAAATCACAAACTTGTGATGGGTTAAATAGTCCTTGATTCCCCAGTAGGAAAAGTTAACAGACAAAATTTTTGTTTTAAGTTACTTTTCATTAAGGAATTTATTTATGATCTTAACTAAAAACATAATGAAACAAACATACTTGTCAAGTAGACTTTCATACTTTACTAGATTTCTACCACAAACTCATCTTTTCTCCAAACGATGAGTACTCATACTGACTTGGTCACATTAAAAGTGCTTGAATCAACTTCTAGAGTATCACATAATCCAAAAAAGATAAACTGTATATTTCCCTTATCTTTAGACATCAACAAAAACCAAAATGGTTATTACAAGATCTGATAATCCTAAAAAAGGATAATATTTTACAAAAAGAAAAAATAATCTTAATCTGAAAAGTTTTTCAAACAAAACCCAGAGTTCAACAAAGACCATTCAATAAACAGTTCTTCATAAAATTCTTCAAAATAATCCAAAATAATATTGAAACCCAAAACATATAAGGATTTAATCCCATTGTCTTCCATATTGAATCATAACATCTATCTCCAAATAACATCGAGAACCCTTGAAGTCTCATACTGAAGTGTAATTAACCTAATCATATATTCTCTATGATAGGTTCATCATTTCCATAAATAACCCAAATCAACATATGTCCATAACAAAAAAATAGATTCTTCCAAAATAAAATTTCGACCATTACTCTACAAAATAAAAGATAACTATTACGTGAATAACATTTTCATATATCAAACTTTAGAGTTACACATACTATAAAAAGTATTATAATGTAATCCCATCATCAAAAAAGACTTAATACTTTTAAACATTTCACCATATTAAAATCTACCATAACTTTTTAGTCCCTTATATGTTGACTTCTTACAATGTTCTTCATGATCCATTAACCATTCTTTACAAACTTATTCAGAAATACATATTTCTTACAAACAAAATCATGAATCATATCCTAAGAGTTAATAATTTCAAAACATCATCTATGAAATAATTCATACCTTTCATTGGTTATTGTCAGTTTCCTCATCTTCAATTAGAATGGAATTAGGAATTGGTAAACATATAATTGTACGATCTTGCTGATCCCATTCCCAAACCTTCTTTGTAGGACATCTATTTTCATAATTACCATGAGCACCACATTTAAAATATTCAATTGATCCTTCGAAAAGAACTTCTTTCCCTTTCCTGTAGTTAACTGGACACTACCTTTTTTCATGTAAGGTTCTTGATTTATGAACTTCATTACCAAAATTATAGAATCTTCCCGTCCTTTTAAAACATTTTCCTAAGTGTTTCTTTTCCCATCCTTGAAACATAGGTTTTTGAACATACTTTCCTTTATTATTATTACCTGAACATCCATAGGGATTTGTTTCTCACATCTGTGATGCCTTATAAAAATCACCAGGGTTCAGGTGGTCAATCATGACTCCAGATAGTTGGTTGAGAATAACCATAAGAGTTCTCTTTGCAGCTCCGATTTCATTGAGTTTCTCATTCAGAAAGCCGTCACAGTTTTCTTCACATCCACTGTTACTTTGGTGCATGCTAGATCCAGCTATTTTCTAAAACCCAATATGGCAGTGTGAGTATATCAGTGAAATCATCATATAATATCTTATGAGGAGGGTAAATACTAAGATATACTTATTCATGTTATCTTAAACTCATTCAATTTATATAAGATAACTATGACTCTTTCTAATATGCTAAACACTATGGTTATGTCACTTGTGCTTAAATAACACCCTAACCTCTAAAGTTATCTAAACTAACCTCTGATACCAACTATAAGCACCCGACATTAAACATTATATAATCATGAATTATGTCAAGAATTCACATTGAGGATCTTTTCAAGTTTAGAGTTTTAGAGAATTATGATATAACTATTAAATAACAACTTGAATATTACAAGTAGACACTACTACCCAGTAACTATTTTTCATAAAATATAAACTTTTAAAAAGAAACATATCTAGTTCCATGTTTTTGACATCATGACTTTTCCTTGATCACATCCTTATCCCTATTCCACTTCATGTCCTGTGAAAAACATTTCAAAAACGTTGGATGAGAAAAAATCTTTGTAAGGGATACACAAAGAAGGAAAAATGTTAGTTTTTCGAAAAAATTATTAAACCATGAATACTTTATCATAATTAATAATTTTCACCATTATGAAGTAGTAAATACTATTTACTGAATAAAATATCATTGATAACCCTTTTGTAAAAAAAATATTACCATAAAACCCATATAAATAACACATAACATATAAAGGTAACTTGAGACATAAATATACTTAAATGGAATAACCATATAGTCGACGACCACATATATCACTAAATGGAATTTCCATATGGATGACTTCCATACTCAATGCATTGGAGGTTATAACGTAACCACCCGTCCTGGTTTATCAAGACACCACCCGTTATTTGGTTTATCACGAAACCACCCATCAAACTTCCACGTACCATTATAAAATCATAGCACACAAAATATTGTAAATATAAACATTTCACTAATAAAATTTCCACATTGCAATTACGATATATCATTTCAAGATATTGACTTTATCAATGCTTAATCAAACAATTTTAAAAACCGTTTAAAACATTTAATAAAGAGATTTTTGAATCAGAGTGTCCCATACACCTTTGTAGCTTTTAAATAAATTATCATTTGAAAACCTTAATATCCATATAATTAAATCCAAAAAACCATTTTGAAAACATGGGCATTAATGAGAAATATTTAGGAGAATAATTCTTTAAAGAGTTTAAAATGATGTTTTCGTTAAAGAGTCTTGTAACACTTGAGAAACACTTGAGTAAAAACAATTGAAGAATAGAATAAAGAAAAACTTATAATATCATGAGAATAAGGGTATTCATGATATAATATTCCAAAGGGAAGTATATACTCCATATAAATGTGAATTGGTGCATAACAACAATGAAGTCTCAAGGGAATGTAAATTGAAACTAAATCTCTTATAAAGACGGTATCCTTAGATTAAGGATAATTCAATTACATACTTATGTGTGAGAAATACGAATAAAATGAATATAAGTTGATATTAAGCATGAAAAAATCATAGGATAATAACATATATTTATAACACGATATAATCAAGAAGTATAAGTTTAACCCAAATAATTGAAATTGGGTAAAGAAGTTCCCTTACAGAAATTTGACAACCTTATGACGTCACGTTAAAATTCATAAAAATAATTTGATGAGAGAGAAAAGGTTATCTCATAACTTGGACATAAAATTTACATCATTAAGGATATATAAGAACATATCCCAACATTATAATATGTAAATTAAAAGACATAACAATAAAAGTCTTAAAAAAGAGTGTGAAAGGTTTCCTTACTGATTTGGTAACATACGAAACATACACCACATGAAATAATGATA
The DNA here is from genome assembly GCA_963277665.1 of Viscum album. Taxonomy (NCBI): domain Eukaryota; kingdom Viridiplantae; phylum Streptophyta; class Magnoliopsida; order Santalales; family Viscaceae; genus Viscum; species Viscum album. The sequence continues at coordinate 226,516,484 of OY728123.1, read as the reverse complement.
ATACAATGAAGATTTAAATACCTCTAAATTAGAGGATATTAGAGAATTAATACAATCATGTGTATTAAATACACAACATAAAATTAAATAGTGGAAAATATAGAATGAATATCAGGGGAATACAAAGTTAGATGAAAATCCCTTACCACGTTGTATTCAATCAAGTAGTATGACCAAAAGTCAATAACCACCAAATTATTCACAGAATAACACGAATATAAAGAGAATAATGATAATATATATCAAATTTCAGTACACAATACACCACATTAAGTAAATTAGTGGCAAACAATGGAAATATCTCGGAATTAAAAGTGAAACAAGAAACCCCTTACCTCATGTATGACTTGATTCGAATGTTCCGTGTTATTCTTGAATAATAAACTTAAGTTAATATCTACTTACATAAGAACAATTTTAAAGTTTGTTATTCCTTTTATATCACTTATTACCTTGCTATAACAATTAGTGAATTATTTGATTTCATAGTGGACATTTGGTTGATGTTCGGAAATTTAGTCAAAAATGAACTTGTTATAATAATAAATTGTCCATGTGGTAAAAAATAAATTATATCCAGAATGATATTCATGATTTATATATCATATATATCCATTTTATATGTATTTACAAAATTCCATATCATTTGGAGTTATGAAATGAAACACACCATTCATGGAGACGGTAAGTCGTACATACACATGGACGCTACATTCATTTCAACTTTACATTTAAAGGAATGAAAAAATAATAATAATTATGTATTTTATAATTCCAGTATAATATAATATGATATATATGTTACAAAATTTCATTAACTCCATCCTTTATACGTTCCATGTTTGTCATAAATGAATCATATCACCTTGAGGGGGCGGTAGTCCACACTTCCTCAAATGAAATTACAGTGTTTACACATATTGGAAATCATAAAGATATGTTTGTAAATAAAAATTAAAGAATAATATAAATAAAACATAATATATATCATATATAAATACAGTTCCATAAAAATGGCCACCATGAGATGCGGTTGGAGATATTTGAACAATCTTTGTTTCGTGAGGGTTTAGTTTTCCATCCACGGAAACAATATGTTCTTAACCCATTAGATGGAGGTGTGTGTAAGTGTTGTTAGAATCCATCTCATAAAAACATCCTAGTATATTTAGGATATGGTGTTGTTATAAAAGAAATGAAAAAATATTTTAGGGGTTCGAGAGGTAAAATAAAAGAAAAAAAGTTAAGAGAAACTGTTACCTTTAATTTGGGAAACACTCTTTGGTTTCAACCAAAAGGACTTATAGAAATGCCTTATGCCTTAGGTAAGGCTTCTAGGAGGAGGATATGGATCTTGAGAGATTATTTGTGAAGGGTTTTGATGATAAAAGGGGCTTGAGAGGTGTGAGGAATGAGTTATAAGTGAGGGATTTTTATAAGGGGGAGGAGGGCTCTTTAGGAAAGTTTGAAAATATTATTTTATTATATAATGATATTTGGTTTCTAAAGGTAAAAAACTAATTAAAGTAGAAGATAAGATGACTCATGGTTCAAATAAATTTATCCAATAAGAATATAATAGGTTTTGGATGCTATTTTAGTATTTATAATCTTATTTATTTAAATCATTTATTAATGAGGTAAATACTGCATCAATTTTGTCATAAATAATTTAATTTATTTGAAGTTTAAAAATTATAAAAAAATACCATGATGTAGGAAATATATTTATATTTAAAAAGAATATTTATAGTAAAAATATAACTAATATAACCCCATGTAAAAATAAATTTACTAAATGATATTTGTTTGTGTCATTTTTGTCTTTATTTCAAATTAATTAATATAATGTGTCATTATCCCTCCCAAGTGGCTCCATGGGGTCCCAAAATCGACCCAAGGATACCCATGGTCATCCATGACTAATAAAATAAGGTTATTAAAAGTGTTAAGGTAATTTTCTATTATTATAATATTTTTTTTACCTTGAATTACCCTATTTACCTTTAACTGTGGTAAATAAAAGTCAAAAGTTACTATTCATAAAAAACTGTTTTCATTTTATTAAACCATATTTTACTTACTAATAACAACCATGTATGTTGTATTTTTGAAATTAAATTCACATAAGTGGTAAAATTTCATTTAAATGAAAAAGTTAGTTTTTTTAACTACTACTTAGTGGTTTCACTATTCAACAAAATTGATGTTTTTCAGAAAAATAAAAAAAATTCCGCCTAAGAAATATTTTATATTCCAAATTCAAAAATTATGTTTATTTTAAAAAATTAAAAACATAGATTTTGAATTAATTAATTTAAAATGAATTCTCGTTGTCAAAAAAAATAGCATGTTTTTAAGAAACAATATCTATCAAAACCTTGACACTTGTTTTTGTCCAATTTCAAAGTGAAATTAATTACAATGACCACAGTTGGATTAAATGGTAAAAATATAATCTAATTATACCTTAAAATTAATTAAAAAGATAATCTAACCATATAAATAAATTATATTTAAAATTAGATATGAATTAAAATACATTATTTTTCACTATTCACCAAAAAATGAATTCTATCAGAAAAATGACAAAATTTTACCCAAAGTGAATTTTGATTTCCCGATTCTAAAGAAGAATTTAATTTTGTCAAATAGAACATATAAAAGTGACCAAAACGTGATTTGAGGAGGGTTCTCCATCAAAAGGTGGTCAATCAACATTTTAAAGTAATTTATGCTTAAAATTATATTTATTCACATTTTAAGCCTCTATCTTTTATTGGATAAATATAAAAACATTTAACAAACATGTATAATCATATTATAGTTAGTTATATTCATTCCCACCAATATAATGGGTAGGACTAAAATACCATTTAATATAATAATATTATATTATTATTTTTTAGTATGACCCAACGTTGTGTGCAACATAAGATTTCGAAGAAACTTATTGTTGTGTATCGGGTACGGCGTCGAACATTGCATCCCCTTTAAAGTAAAATTATTAATTAATTTAAAAATATTAATAAATATGAAAATTTCATATTCTTTATTTACCTGGGATGTTACACTTATTTTTTAAGAATCTATGTTTTTATTGTGGACTTATAGAAATTTGGGTTATTTAGGGAAATGATTAACCTGTCATAGAGAATATGTGATTTGGTTAATTAATTTTATGTATGTGAATTTAATATTAGTTGATGTAATTTGGAAATAAATGTTAATATTTATCATGGAAGACTATGTGATAAAATCCTTTTGAATTTTGGGTTTCAAACATAGTTTGGATTACTTTGAATAATTTTAAGGACAATTGTTTATTGAAGGGTCTTTGTTGAACATTGGGTATTGTTTGTTTAATTTTGAAGATTAAGAGTAGTATTAATTTCTATAAAGTGTTATCCTTTTTGGGAATTATCTGATCTGGTGCTAACCATTTTGGTATTGGTTAATGTCTAAAGATAAGGGAAATAAATAGTTCATCATTTGTGGATTATGTGATTCTCTATAATTTGATTCTGGCACTTCAGGTGTGACCAAGTCATCTTGAGTACTCATCGTTTGGAGAAAAGATGAGTTTATGGTATAAATTTATTAAAGAATGACACTCTACTTGTAAATTAAGTATATCTCCTTATTCTCTTATTCAATATCATAAATAAATTCCTCAACATTATGAAAAGGAACTTAAAAAAAATGTTTCCCGTTTACATTTACGACTTGGTAATCGAAGACCTTTCAACCCATCACAAGTTTATGCATTTCAGATAGTTAAATTTATTTTAATAATATTCTCAATCACTCTCTATCAGAACTTGATGGTTATATTTCTCTTCCATATCCATGTTTTCCTACGTGGAACCCTAATATGTGTTATTTTTGGTAACCTTCATACTTACCTTTCTTTATTTTAAATTAGAGGCCTCATTAATACATTTTTCGATGTGCAATTTAAACTAAGATATTTTGAAATATCAAACCCCAAGTTTTCAATCCTGTGAATAAATTGTGAGGACGCAATTTATTGAAGGAGGGGTGAATGTAACACTCAAATATTTCATAGTACGTTATCTCTTTAAAGAAATTCAATAGATTGCATCACACATAACACCGAGTTCGAGCACACGAAGACTTTTCAAACTTGTCATTCACGAAGAGTTTATGGATAGTATTAAATAAATTTTGAATTTTATATACTCCATATAATTTTAACTTCTGTATTATGTGTTTCTTAGACATATTATATGAACAAGTTCAATTTTTCCGATAAAAGAAGTATGTTTCAAAAAAAATGAAATTTTACAACCTTTTAATGGAGAACCCTTTTTAAATCCAATATTTGAAAATTTTATATATTCAATTTGACAAAACAAAATAATTCTTTATAATTGGGACATCAAAATTTACTTTGGGTGAAACTTTGGTATTTTTTTGATAATGTTTATTTTTTAATGAATAGTGAGAAGTACTGTATTTTAATTCCAAACTACCTTTTAATCTAATTTATTTATATATTTAGATTATCTTTTTAATTGGTTTCAAAGTTTAATTGGATTATATTATTACCATTTTATCTAATTTTGGTCAGTGGAAGTAATTTCAATTTGAAATTGGACATAAACAAGTGTTAATCTTCTGATAGTTATTATTACTTAAAAAACACGCTTTTTGTTTTGACAAGGGGAATTAATTTTAAAATAATTAATGAAAATTCTTTGTTTTTTATTTGGTAAAATAGAATTTTTTTTTTTAATTTTTAATATCAAATATATCTTAGGCTGATTTTTTCCCCTAAAAAACATCAATTTTTGATGAATAGTGAAAACACTGAGTAGTAGTTAAAAAATAAACTTTTTTGTTTAAATGAAATTTTACCACTTCTATGATTTAAATTTAGAAAATACAACATACATGGTTGTTATTAGTAAGTAAATTTTGGTTTAATAAGATGAAAATAATATTTTTTTAATAGTAACTTTGGACTTTTATTTACCGTAGTTAAAGGTAAATAGGGTAATTCAAGGTAAAAATAATATTATAATAATATTAAATTACCCTAACATATGTCCTAATACTATTGGTTGAGACATTTATGACCATGGGAATCCTTGGGTAGATTGTTTGACCCCATGAAACCACTTAAGAGTGATAATGACACTTTATATTAATTAACTTAGAGTAATGACAAAAATGACATAAACCTATATCTTTTAGTAAATCAATTATTACATGTGGTTATATAAGTTATCTATTAGAATATAAATATTATTTTTAAATATAAAAATATTTACGACATCATGGAATTTTTTTTATAATTTTTAGACATTAAATAAATAAAATTATTTATGACACAATAATGATGTAGTGTATACCTCAATAATGAATGATTTAAATAAAAAACATTATAAAGATTAAAAAAATATCCAAAACCTATAAAATTCTTATTATATTATTTTATTTCTAAGAAGAGTCATCTTAACTTCAACTTTAATAAGTTTTTGACCTTTTAAAAATGAAAATAATTATATAATAAAATAATATTTTCAAACATTCCTAAATAGCCCCTCCTCCCCCTTATAAAAATCCCTCACATCTAAACCGTTACTCACACCTCTCAAGCCCCTTTTCTCATCAAAAATATTCCCAAATAATCTCTCGAGATCCCTATCTTACGCCTAGAAGCCTTACCTTAGGCAGAAGGCACTTCATGAAATCCTTTTGGTTCAAACCAATGGGAGTTACCCGATTTAAAGGTAACGTCTTCTCTTAAGTTCTTTTATTTTATTTTACTACTCCAACAAAAAAAATCCATTTACTACTTTATTTTATAACATAACTAGTATCATAAATATACCAGGTTTTTGTTAGGGGATTTTATTCGATCTACACTTACTCACACCTCCATCTAATTGGAAAAGAACATACTGTTTCTCTGGACGGTGAACTAGTGCCTCACAAAACGATGATTGTTCAGTTGTCTCATACCACCTATCTTGGTGGACATTAAGATGAATATTTAATTATATATGATATATATTATATTTATATTGTTTATATTCTTCTTTATTTTTCATTTATATCACACCTTTATGGTTTCCATAATGGGTAAATACGATGATTTCATTTGAGGAAGTGTTGACTACTGCCCCCTTAAAGTGACATGACTCGTTCTAGCCATATGTGAAACATATAAAGGATGTATTTAATTAAATTACATAACATAGATAATATAATATAATTATAATATAACTATGTATTATTATGTTCTCATTTCTTTAAATATAAAATAGAAATGAAAGTAGCATTCATGCGTACGTAAGACGTACTGTCTCCATAAACTGTGTGTTTCATTTCATAACTCCAAATGATATGGAATATTATAAATACATATACACTGGATATATATGATATATATGATACCTAAATAATTAATATCATTATGTATATAATTTAATTTTGACCACATGGACAATTTTTAATTATAACAAGTTCATTTTTGAAGAAAGTTACAAACATTGACCAAATGTCTGATATGAACTCAAAAAATTAACTAATTGTTATAGAAAGGTAATAAGTGATATAAAAGGAATAATAAACTTGAAATTTTTTCTTAATTAAGTATAAATTAACTTAATTTAATTATTCAGGAATAACCCGGAACATATGAATCATGTTGGACATGAGGTAAGGGGCTTCTTATCACACTTTTAATCCTATGAGATTTCCATTGTTCACCACTTATTTATTGCATGTGGTGTATTGTGTTATGAAATTAAATATATATTATCATTATTATCTTTACATTAATGGTATTATGGGGTCAATTGTTTTATTATTAACTTTTTTCATTCGACTCGATTGATTACAATAAGGTAAGGGGATTTCATCTCACTTTTTATTCTCATGAGATTCATACTATATTGTCCACTATTTCCTTTTGAGTGGCATATATAATTCCCATGATTGTATTTTTGGTGTAATATACCTTAATTTATGGGTATTTACATATTTATTGTATGATCCTTCTTTCATGGGGTGTATGTTTCTTAAGTTACCAAATCAGTATTGTAATTGCAAATTTCAATTTCCACTCATTGGGTCTTACGCAAACTTCATTGATTATTTTAATCCAAGATTATGGGTTAAATCACTATTTATTTACTTATTTAGTAATTTCACTTAATCATTGTGTGAATATAATTTTTATACACATAATCACCCCACTGATAAATTATCAAGTCATCAATATGAATTTGATAAGAGTATTTTTAACTCAATTTCTATTCATTGAGTTAAACATCCAAGTCATTGGTGTTGGTTTTACAAGAATGTGTGTGAATGTCATATTATTGATTTACACTGAATATCCATTCATATTGATTGTTTTTATATTTTTCACACATATTTATTTCATTGATTTATCCTTAACCTAAGGATACGGTCTTTATAATGGATTTTATCTCAATTTACATTCCATTGAGACTTTTTTGTTGTTATTCACCAATTCACTTTTATATGGTGTATATACTATACTTTGACATATTATATCATGAATCCATTTATTCTCATGATATTATAATGTTTTTATTTCCTCAATTATTCGTATTCAAGCATCTCTCATTTGGTTAGGAACTCTAACTGAAATATCATTTTAAATGTTTTAATGATTTATTCTTCTAAATATTTCTCATTAATGTTCATGTTTTAAAAATGGTTTTAAGGATTTATTTATATGGACATGGATGTTTTAAAAATTAAAATTTATTTCCAAAGTGTCAAAGTGGTATGTGATACATTGATTAAAAAATCTATTTTAAACGATTTCTTGATAAATAATTAGACTTTTAAATGTTTTAAAGAAAAAGGGGGATATTTCTCTCTAATAGATTTATTGATTATTTTCATCTATGTCAATATACTTAATTATTCTCGATTTAGGTTGATTTATTATATTCTTCCATATTGTATTGAATTAGATATGTTTTACTGTGGATGGGCTATTTCTATACCATTCATGGTATGTGTTTAAAATATTGGCATTTCATATTCTTGTTTTATATGAATGTTTAGATTATGTTTCATACTTTTTATATAATTAAATAATTGAACTTATTAAGTGAAGATTGGAGCCCGATATAGCTCCTCGATGCATCGGTAGGTCTCATGAAAAAAACTAGTGTGTTGGCACAAGGCCTTAACAAAATCTTATTTGTAGTCTTGGAACAAGGCCTTGACTATGTGGTAATGATGTTCATCATTATGTATTCTGTAATTATGAAATTGGAAATTTATATTACATGTGATTATTTGACTAGTAGAATATCCATGTGGATAGGTAAATGGCATTGTTTGATTTATCTTTTCCATATTATGAAAAATTATATGTTTAAAATGCTTGTGTTTTAGTTGTATACATTGCATTAAATGTTTATGATTATTTATCATAGTTTTTGAAATATTGTTATCCTTAAATAGAATTTGAGCTCACCCCATGTTTATGTTTTATTTTTCCCTGGATGCAAAGAAGTATATTTCGTTCAACCAGCAGGAATTGGACAAGAGATACAAGAGTGTTCAAAGGGGACACAATGTTGTTTTTTTAATTCTTGATGTAATGTAAAACTTATATATGTGTATAGAAATTCCAAGGATACAAAACTGATCGGTCTTTAGAGACATGATTCCTTATTTTATACCAATGTTATGTAATAATACACCGACTCTGGGTAACTGGGTTTTGGTGAGTTACAGTTGGTATTAGAGGAAGTTTAGTAAAACCCTGGAAGCTAGATTTAGAAAAAAAGTATGATTAGAGAACATTGACCTAAGATAGACTTTTAGGATTGGTATAAAATAAATTACTAGAATTTTGTTAATGTAAAGATTTTGTTAACTTTCCATGAAATACATCCCTATATGGATACGAGTAGGTAGAGGCAGCTCTGGCACAGATGTACCTAGGAGTGAAAACTCTGATAAGGAGTTTCGGGCTTGACCCCGGGTATCCTGTTACATGACAATGGGCCTTGCTGCACTCTTAGTTATGAAACTCCTAGGGGATATGCTTAGGATAATTCAAATTTTCTTTACAAAATTATTTGAAAGATTTTAATATAAGATGTGAATAAATAAACTTGGTTAATCCTAAGGTTTTCTAGATTGAAACTGAGGTGTCATGATATTCTATAAATGATTTTATAACTCACACCATGCTTTCTGATTTTAGTCAATGGTTGGATTATAAGGAAGTCATAGTGAAATTTAACATGATGTAAAATGTGGGCATAATGGTGGAAATGAGGAATGAAATGGAACATTTATAAGCATAAAAGATATCGTGTTCATGCTGAATCAGTTTTCCAAAAATATGATAAAAAACATATACATTAACCAACTCATGAACTCAACAAAGAAGATAAAGGTAGAGAATGATAAGAGCTCCAGTAGTGGAGACCATGGAGAAAATAAAGCTTAATTTCTATCATGCATGAAATGTGGAAGGAGACACTCAGGAAAGTGTCTCAACGGAACAAATTAATGATTTATGTGTGGGAAAGAATGACATAATGTAAATAATTTCTATGGAAAAATGAAGGCTAATTTGTAAGAAAATAAAAATGATCCTAAGAATCCATTTAAATTCATTTTTCATTAATCTAGGGGACTTGGTCATTACATGAGTCAATGCCCTATTCTATAAGATAACCTCTATGTCAAGAAAAAACCTACGTGGAAATAAATGGATAGAAAAATGTTTAAAAGAATTAATGCTCTTTGTTGGTGGGATTAAATTGGAATACATTTTTCTTGAATGTGTAACTCTATAGTTGTTTATGTAATAATTCTATTTGAGGAAGTATCACCTTTTATTTTGTGGATATAGTTATAAATAACCATTTGGGCTTATATGATCCTCGAATTCGAGTTAATTAGATGTTATTACTTTTTGAAATGAAAATGTGAGGGATGAGATAACATTTGTGGTTAAAATATGTTATGGTTATTTATGAGGAATTTATCTCATTTTTGGGAATGTTATATAGTTTTGAAAAAAGGGCAACACACAGACTATGTGAAAACCCGTTACGTTGGAGAAAGATGCGGGAATTGAACCCACAACCAAAGTGCTACTGGGATTTATCACCTACCACTGGACTACGTTAAGTCCTTTGTTAGTATGACTAATTCTTGTTAGTTAAAATATTTTATGGATCAAGAATATGTATATTTTGGGAACTTATGATTTATCAAATGGATATCCTTAGTATTGGAAAATTATTTGGGGATTAAGTGTTAAATGTTATTTTGGAAGATGTTCTCTCTTTTGGAAACACTATATGGCTAAGAAAAATAGAATACTATGGGGTTAAATTTGGGGAGCTATGTTTTTATTGTGGACTTATTGGAATTTGGGTTATTTATATAAATGATTAACCTATCATAGAGAATATGTTATTAGTTTAATTAATATTAAGTATGAGAATTTAATAGTATTCATTGTTATTTGGAAATAAATGTTAATATTTATAATGGAATTATGCATGATCAAATCCTTCTAAATTTTGGGTTTAAAACATAGTTTGGGTTATTTTGAAGAATTCTAAGGACAATTGTTTAATGAAGGGTGTTTGTTGAACATTTGGTATTGTTTGTTTAATTTTAAAAATAGAGTTCTATTTCGTTCTATAAGGGATTATCCTTTTTTGGGATCATCTAATCTTGTACTAACCATTTTGGTATTGGTTAATGTATAAAGACAAGGGAAATATATAGTTCATCATTCTTGGATTATGTGATTCCCTATAATTTGATTCTTGCACTTCAGGTGTGACCAAGTCATCTTGGTTACTCATCGTTTGGAGAAAAGATGAGTTTATGGTATAAATTTATTAAAGCACGACACTATACTTGTAAATTAAGTATATCTCCTTATTCTCTTAGCTAATTTCATAAGTAAATTCCACAACCTTAGGAAAAGGAACTTAAAACACAAACATTTCCCATTTACATTTCCAATTGGGTTAATCAAAGACCTTTCAATCCATCAGAGGTTTGTGGCATTCAGATTGTTAACTTTCTCTTAATAATATTCTCAATCACTCTCCATCAGAAATTCATGGTTACATTTCTCTTCCATATCCATGATTTCCTACACGGAACCCTAGTATGTGTTATTTTTGGTAACCTTCATACTTACTTTTATTTATTTTAAAATAGAGGGCACATTAATCCATTTTTCGATTTGGGATTTCAACTAGGTTATTTTGAAATGTCAAACCCCAAGTTTTCAATCCTGAGCTTAAATTGTGAGGACACAATTTATTGAAGGAGGGCAGAATGTAACACCCTAGGATTTAATAGTACATTATCTCTTTAAAGTAATTCAATAGCTTGCACCACACATAACACCAAGTTCGAGCACATGATAACTTACCAAACTAGCCATTAACAAAGAAGTTATTAAAAGTATTAACTACATTTTGAATTTTATATACTCCATATAATTTTAACTTCCGTATTATCTGTTTCTTATACGTATTATAAGAACAAGTTCAATTTTACAGATAAAAGAAGTATTTTTCATAAAATGCAATTTTGCTACCTTTTAATGACAAAACCTTTTTAGATCCAATATTTGACACTTTTATATATTTAATTTGACAAAAAAAATATTCTTTATAATTGGGACATCAAATTAACTTTGGATGAAATTTTTGTATTTTTCTGATAATGTTTATTTTTTATTGAATATTGAGAAATACTGTATTTTAATTCAAAACTTCCTTTTAATATAATTTATTTATATGGTTAGATTATCTTTTTAATTGGTTTAAAAGTGTAATTAGATTATATTTTTACCATTTAATCCAATTTTGGTAATTTGAAGTAATTTTACTTAGAAATTGGACATAAACAAGTGTCAATCTTTTGATAGTTATTATTTCTTAAAAAACATGCTTTTTTGTTTTGACAATAGGATTTAATTTCAAATTAATTCATGCAACTTCTATTTTTTGAATTAGGTAAAATCGACATCATTTTTTAATTTGGAATATCAAATATATATTCGGCTGAATTGTTGTTATTTTTATGAAAAACTTCATTTTTTGATGTATAGTGAAAACACTTAGTAGTAGTTAAAAAACAAACATTATCATTTAAATGAAATTTTATCACTTATGTGAATTAAATTTCAAAAATACGACATACATGGTTGTTATTAGTAATTAAAATGTGGTTCGATAAGATGAAAATATTTTTTTGTTGAATAACAACTTTTGACTTTTATTTACTGCGATTAAAGGTAAATATGGTAATTAAATGCAAAAATAATATTATAATAATATTAAATTACCATAAAATGTGTCCTAATACAATTGGTTGATACATTTTCAACCATGATAATCCATGGGTCTATTTTGGGACCCTATGGAGCCACTTAAGAGTGATAATTACACTTTATATTAATTAATTTGAAGTAATGACAAAAATGACAAAAACCTATATCTTTTAGTAAATCAACTCTTACATGGGGTTATATAAGATATATCTTTGACTATAAATATTATTTTAAAAGCTAAAAATATTTCCTACATAATGGTACTTTTTTTATAATTTTTAGACATCAAATAAAAATAATAATCTATGATACAATTATAATGTAGTGTTTACCTCATTAATGAATCATTAAAATAAAGAAGATTATAAAGATTAAGAAAAATATCCCAAACCTATCCAATTCATATTGGATAATTTTATTTCAAACAAGAGTCATCTTATCATTGACTTTAAAAAGTTTTGGTCCTTTTGAAACCAAAAAACATTATATAATAAAATAATATTTTCAAACTCTCCAAAAGAGCCCCTCCTCCACCTTATAAAAATCCCTCAACTATAACCCATTACTCACAACTCTAAAGCCCCTTGGATAATCCAACCTCTACCCAAATAATCTCTAAAAATCCCTATCTTCCACCTAGAAGGATTACCTTAGGCTGAAGTCCCTTCAAGAAATTCTTTTGGTTCAAACCAAAGGGAGTTACCCGATTTAAAGGTAACATCTTCTCTTAAGTTCTTTTATTTTATTTTACTTCTCCAACCGCTAAACTCCATTTATTACTTTAATTTATATTAACACCAGTATACTAAATATACTAGGTTGTTTTTATGAGAATTATTTGAACTACACTTATACACACCTCCATCTAATGGGAAAAGAACATACTATTTCTCTGGACGACGAACTACTGCCTCACGAAACGATGATTGTTAAATTATCTCATACCGCCTCTCATAGTGGCCATTAATATGGAACTGTATTTATATATGATATATATTATATTTATATTGTTTCTATTCTTCATTATTGTTCATTTATAGCGTACCTTTATGGTTTCCATAATGGGTAAATGCGATAATTTCATTTGAGGAAGTGCGGACTACCGCCCCCTCAAAGTGATATGACTCATTTATGAAATATGTGGAATGTATAAAGGATGGAGTTAATGAAATTAAATCACATAGATATTATAATGAAATTATAATATACCTATTTATTATTATGTTTTCATTTCTTTAAATAAAAAATATAAATGAAAGTAGTGTTCATGCGTACGTACGTCTTACCATCTCCATGAACGGTGCGTTTTATTTCTTAACTCCAAATGATATGGAATATTATAAATTCATATAAACTGAATATATATGATATATATGATACCTAAATCATGAATATAATTCTGGATATAATGGAATTTTTACCACATAGACAATTTGTAATTATAAAAACTTCATTTTTGACTAAAGTTTTGAACATCGACAAAATGTCTGATATCAACTCAAATAATTAACTAATTGTTATATCAAGGTAATAAGTGATATAAAAGGAATAATAAACTTGAAAATTTTCTTAAGGAAGTATAAATTAACTTAATTTTATTATTCAGGAAGAACTTGGAGCATACGATTCAAGTTGGATAAGAGGTAAGGGGCTTCTTATCTCTCTTTAAATCCCATGTGATTTCCATTGTTTACCACTTATTTATTGCATGTAGTGTATTTTGCACTGCCATTTTCTATATATTATCATTATTATCTTTATATTCATCATATTATTTGATTCATTTTCTGATTATTAAGTTTTGGTCATACGAATCTATTGATTACAACGCGGTAAGGGGTTTTCATCTCACTTTTTATTCTCATGAGATTCATACTATATTGGCCATTATTTCCTTTTGTGTGGCATATTTAATTACCATGAAATTATTCTTGGTGTAATATACTTTAATTTATGGGTATTTACATCTTCATTGTATGATCCTTCTTTCATGGGGTGTATGTTTCATAAGTTACCAAATCGGTAAGGGAATTTCAAATTTCAATTTCCACTCATTGGGTTTTACACAAACTTCATTGATTATTTTACTCCATGATTATGTGTAAAATCACTATTTATTTTATTATTTAGTAATTTACACTCCCCTTTGTGTGGATAAACTTTTTATACACATAATCACTCCATTTATAAATTCACAATTCATCGATATGAACTTGATAAGAGTAATTTTAACTCAATTTCAATTCAATGAGTAAAATAGCCAAGTCATTGGTGTTGATTTTACAAGAATATGTTTGAATGTACTCTGATTGATTTAAACTGAATATCCAATCATATTTAGTGTATTTATATTTTTTAGTAATAATTATTTCAATGATTTATCCTTAACCTAAGGATACAGTTTTTATAAGGGATTTCATCTCATTTTACATTCCATTGAGTCTTCTTTGTTGTTATGCACCAATTCACTTTTATATGGTGTATATACTTTACTTTGACATAGTATATCATGAATCCATTTATTCTCATGATATTAAAAAGTTTTGAAAACCTCAATTATTTGTATTCAAGTATCTCTCATGTGGTTAGGAACTCTAACTAAAATATCATTTTAAATGTTTCAAAGATTTATTATTATAAATATTTCTCATTAATCTCCATGTTTTAAAAATGGTTTTAAGAATTTATTTATATGGAAATGGGTGTTTTAAAAATTAAAATTAATTTCAAAAGATTCAAAGTGGTATGGGACACATTGATTCAAAAATAAATTTTAAACGGATTCTTGATAAATAATGAGACTTTTAAATGTTTTCAAGAAAATGGGGATATTTCTCTCAAATAGTTTAATTGATTATTTTCATCTATGTCAATATCCATCATTTTTCTCTATTGAGGTTAATTTATTATAATCTTACATATTGTATTGAATGAGTTATGTTTGACTGTGGATGTGCTATTATTATACCATTCATGGTTTGTGGTTAAAATATTGACATTTAGTATGCTAGTTTAATATGAATGTTTAGATTAAGTTTCACATTTTCCATATGAGGAATTCATTTTACATAGTATGTGATGTGTGGAGCCCTCTATATATCCTCGATGCATTGGTAAGTCTCATGAGAAAGACTAGTTTCTTGGCACGTAGCCTTGAAAAAATCATATTTGTAGTCTTGGAACGAGGCCTTCACTATGTGATTATGTTGTACAGAATTGTGCATTCCATCATTATGAAATGTGATACTGATATTAAATGTGATAATTCGACTAGTAGAATATACATGTGAATATGTAAATGGAATTTTTTGATTTATCTTTGTCATATTATGATAAATTTTATGTTTAAAATGATTGTGTTTTAGTCGTATACATTGCCTAAAATGTTTATGCCTATTTCTGATAATTTATGCTAAATTGTTATCCTTACTAAACATCCGAGCTCCCCTCTTTATTATGTTTTATTTTTTCCAAGATTTGAAGAAGTATATTACATTTAACATGTAGGAATAGGCTAAGAGATATATGTGTGATCAAAGGGGACACAATGTTGTTTTTTATTTCATGATGTAATGTAAAACTTATATACATGTCTAGTACTTCTGAGCACAATAAAATTATCGGTCTTTTAGGAAATGATACCTTGTATCATGAAAATGTTATGTAAAAATTCACCAACTTTGGGTGACTGGGGTTGGGGTGTTACACACCCTGAGTCTAGAATGAATGAAAAATCATAATGAGCTTAATAGAAGAAAGGGGAGGACTACCAATCATATTCTGGCCAATAATATTGAGGCTGGTTGGAAAGATAGAAAGTTTCTTAATGAATAGGAAGTTATAATACATCCTAATGAAATTTAGATGATGCTAAATCTGATCTTCAACATTATCAAAGTCATGAAGGATGTCATTCTTACAAGAAGAATTTACTAAAAGAAGTTTGTTACTCAAGGTTTCTAGTCTCAAATCATCAGAATGGGTTCATTGGACACATTGTTTTGAAGGATAATAAGGTTGATCATAATGAGATAAATTGAAGGCTCTGGTTTTCATTCAAACCAAAATATAAAATATTTATATATTTATTTAAATAAGTTTATGAGTATCATAATAAGAAAGGGAAATAAGTTGTTGAAATAAAAGATTCTAAAACCAGTCCACCGAACTCATTATGCAACTAATAATCAGAGTTACTCGAACACTGATTATTAATTACATTTTTTTGGTATATTTATGAAATTGGAAGAATATTTATAAGAAACTTTTTTTAAATAATAAATTCTTTTATGAATAACTTCCTTGGGAGATATTGGGATAGTGGAATAAGAAACTTTTATTGAG
Source organism: Viscum album (assembly GCA_963277665.1). NCBI lineage: Eukaryota > Viridiplantae > Streptophyta > Magnoliopsida > Santalales > Viscaceae > Viscum > Viscum album. Next base: position 226,499,794 of record OY728123.1, on the reverse strand, counting down.
ACCGAGATCAACCAACTATATAGTCAACCATTTCTAATTAATATAATTTTTTTATTAATTCAAGTGATAAAGAATGTTTTGAATATCTCTAAAAAGTGGGTCAAGTGAAAACAAGAAGAAAAAATTATTGTTTGAAAACTTTTTATATGTTTTGTCAAAGGGGGGTAGGAAGGTTGCTTGAAGTTCAAAGATTTTTTTCCTTTGTTTTTATTAGATGGTGCAAATAATCATAATAAGAAGAAATATATTTTAAATTTACAATAACTAATAAATAGAAATGTATTGAATAATCATATATCTTTATCGTAATGTGGAAATTAGAATGAGAAGATTAGTTTTTCAATTAGAGTGGAGAAATATTATGAGATTTTTTCAGTACTGATTTGTTTTAAAATAGGTTAAGAAAATTAGAGTGACCAAATTTCTTTATCATAATGAAGAAATAATATTTTGAAATTGGAATTATGAATCAAATTAGGGCTGATGATTTGTTAGGATCTCTAAATCATTGAATAATTCAAAGAGAGATCTAAATTTGAAGGGAAATTAAAGGTGTTGAACCAGTAAAATAATGATATGAGATTTAAAGAAGATTTAAGATTCAAGAAGTTTGGTAAAGAAATAAAAACCTTTTAGAATCCCTCTTAAACCATTTTGGAATGTCCTTAAAAGGAGGAGAATAATTTTTTTATTCTATGACTTTCATCACTTGTGAAAGATGAGAGAGTGGTTATGAAATTATATCCAGAAGAAGTTTTCAGATTGTTTTTTATTAAAGGATATTTCCAGATAGAATAAATAAAGGATAAAATTAAAGATCGCATTTAGTTTTTGGGATAGAACCGAACAACCATATTGGGATTTCTAAATTAAGGCAGAAGCAGTTTTGATTTATTTTTTTGGTATTCTGCCAAAGTTATTTTTCCATATAGGGAAGTCAGATATGGGAATCAGACTAAAAAATTGAACTAAGTTTCATTACGAGGTCTAGTAAGTTATTAAAATATTATAGATAAGAAATCTAAGAATTTTTTTGAAAGATCATATTTGTGAAAGTTGATTAATAAGCATCCTAACATGTTTTTAACAAAAATTAGCTTACATAATTTCTTTCTATCAGAAGCACGTGCACTGTTGTGTTGATTATACTACTATATAAGGGTAAGGGAATATCATAATCACTTTATTCCACACAAAATTATTGTTTTATAGTGGATTTTATGGTATTGGATCATTTACAAACCGTAACCAAGACATGATACCCTTTTTGAGTAGAAATACATGTAAATTATTGTGTTATTCTCAATGTGTGTTGGAATTGTTTCTAGTTGGGAATGAAATATTTAATAGGAGGTGAAGGATGTTTCATAAGTAAATAAACATAAAATAATATGATATCACCAATTCAACCCCTCCCCCTCTCAGTGATACATAGATCCTGGTTAGACAATTACACTAGGAATAAACCAAAAAAAATATGATTTCATATAATTCATCTTGAGGGATATTCAAAACCTATTAGACATCCCAAAATGAGGTAGAAACTCACCTTTATGGAGGCCATGAAGAAAAATATTAATAACTCTTAGAAGGTGGGATCTTATATCCCTTTTCATATTCAAAATCGGTTAGTCCCACTTATCCAGTTCTAAAAAACTGGCATAACCCCTATGAGGAAGGAAGAAAACGAATTAATTCCAATGATAATTCATAATAGCTGGAGTGTGTTCATATATTATAAGAAGTTTAATTAAGTCACTTATAAAGATCATTTTCACACCACTTCATTGACCAGATGTTATAGAGATTGGCAGGGAGAACCCATTATTTCTTTTTGATGGATTTTTAGGTTATTTTCAGGAACAGATTTCTTCCAAGGATCAAGATATGGATAAATTTAATTGTCCCTTTGGAAAATGTTCATATAAAAAGATTCCATTTGGATTATTTAATTTTTCAAGTACATTTAAAAGGTGCATGGTAATTATATTTCCTGATCAAAATAAATATTTTTTTAGAAGATTTATTAGATTATTTTATAGTTGTTGGAAATTATTTTGAGCATTTTTTTAAAAAAAATGAAAAAAATTCTGAAAACATGTATTGAAAATAATATTGTGTTATATTTTGAAATATTTCATTTATTGATTGAGAGAGGAATTTTCCTTGGGCCTGTAATTTCAAAAAAATGCATTGATGTCGATAAATAAAAAATTTAATTGAAAAATTCATTACCTTACCCTACTTGTGTGAAACATTTTAGATCATTTTTAGGACATTAAGGATTCTATTAGATGTTTATCAAATATTTCAATAAGATTTCTCTCCCTACCTCTACATTACTTTTAAAATATTTTAATTTTTATTTCATTTGTGTATGTTGGGAATCCTTTGATTAGTTAATGGGGTTAATCATAAAATGTAAACTCTATATCATCCATAGACTAATGGTCAAGGTGAATTGTCCTAGAGGGAAATCAAATTAATTTCAGAAAAGACTATTAAAATAAGAAAGAAGGATTGGAGCCAAGTGTTGGAAGATTAATTATGGGATTATAGTAAATCCTACACAACCCCAATAGGAATGAGTCCATATAGGTTTATTTATAGGAAAAGATTTCACGTACATGAAGAATTATAGCATAAGGTGTATTGGGCTATGAGAAAGATGAACTTGGATCTTAAAAGTACTAGAAAAAAAGATAGGATTATTATTGAAGTATATGGAGAAATTAGAAGAAAATATTTTCAAAATTATAGGATTTACATAAAGAGAACAAGAGTGTCTCATGAAAATCTAATCCAATAGAAAAACTTCCATCATGGAGACATAATGTTGTTATTCAAATCAAGGCTCAAGATGATTACTGGTAAACTTCATTACATATGGGAAGTTACACTTAAATTTTCTCATGTATATCCTTTTGGTGTTTTGAAGATTATGAAGGAAGTAGAGAAGGAGAAATTCTTTATTAATGGATACAAGATGAAGAAATTCCATGGGACCATTCCATTAGATCCAGTAGAGGAGATCACACACCTCCAACTTGTTTGTGAAAAAATACGTCATATAATACCTCTCATTTACACTTTATTTATTTCTATGATTAAATTTCAAGAATGATTACAAGTAAAACTTCCTTGAATGAATTTTGTAAAATTAATCCTTTAAGTGTTGTGGAGGTAACCTTTATAATTTATTATTTTAATTTTTTTGTATTCTAATAAACAAAATTGTGTATTTTTCAAATTTTTGTTTGTTTACTTTTCATTTTTTTGTGTTTTTGAAAATTGTTTTCTCAAATGATTATCTTTTCCATTTTTGAAACCCATTTAAATGAGTGAACCAATTTATCCCATAAAACTGAGCTTAAATGAATACTAAAAATGACTTTTTTTTTATGTTCAAAAATTTGGTAATTTCATGAAAATACCTCTAAATTTTGAATCCCATTCCACATGTCAATATATTTATCTTTGGAATCACTTTTCTATGAGTCTTATTAACCATTTTGGTCATATTATTTACATTAGATTCACTTCTTGAGAGAACCAAACCATGTTTTATTTAACCGAAATTTGATTTATTCCTATCAAAACATGATGTTTTAAAGAACTTGTGTTTTAAATAATTGAGGCTTTTCTTTGGCTCTAAATATTTATATTCATGAAAATTGTTTATATTATGAACTACCTTGTACATTTAATCCTTCTAACCCTTATAATCCATGATCTGTCTATTATTTTATCCAAATTAAAAGACAGTTCTCCCAATTGAATATGTTCTTAAAGTTAAATACCATGATCCTATTAAAGTTATTTATGGGGGGAATCTATATTATATTTTTCAACCCATTTGGTGATACTTTGGTTAGAAAATCAAATGTTTAAGAGATGTTCTTTTTTCTGAAAAAACACATTTTTTAAAGATATTCTTTTTGGAAATTTCAGGGAAACATTTCATGCCTTTCTAGAACTTACATAGAAGAAATAATGTTTTTCCTATCTAGATATTTCAAGAAAAAAATTTGAAGGGAAATGTATTTTTTTCTTCTGAAATTTTGATGGTGTGGGATTTGCATGAGATTTTCAAAGCTTTTTATAGATTATTTTTTACTAGGGGGAGTGAGAAGGAGACCATACTTGATTAAATATTATAATCATGAATTTTTTCTTCAAAAAGATCCAATACCTCCTTAATAGATTATAATTTTTGAAATATAAATCCTAAAAACTGATAGCTCCAGAAAAACATTAAAAATTATCCATGATGAACACATGTCCTTAAATCTCACCAGGTGGAGATGTAGAAATTTATCAAGCCTATGGTAAATCTTTCATGGGTTTGGATGATAAAATCCCTCTTAAAAATTGATATATGTGATATGAGAGAAAATTCATGTGAGGTTGTTATTTTGTGTGCATGGGAGGATAAATGAAGAAGAAATATATTGAATGATCTGAATGGAGAACTATAAATAATTGTTTTTTAGGAGACATGATATATTTTCATTATTTTTTTATCAAATTGGTGGATCTCATGCGCATGTGTTTTGAATTTTCATTAATTGTATTTTAATGTTTACCTATCCAGGAGTCTAAGCTATACGTGTGTGGGAATTGATGGAGCTAATATTTTCATTATATTTCACGTATTTCTCAATGATTTAATCCCTATAAATTTAACAATTTTAGTAGATTAAATCATTTATTTATTTTTGGTGAATTTTGGGATAAAAATGAAAATTTATTAATTCTTTAATTTTAACATATTTTTATCACTTTTTTATTTTAGGAATAAAATTTTCATATTAATTCAAATGTATTGATAATTTTTTTTGTAGGATTTATTTTTAAATGGGATTCAACTTCTTATAATTGATCCAAATCTAATTCAAAATCCACTATCTGAGAAAAAATCAATAAAGTCGAAATATATTTCTGATCCACAAAATGAACCCTCTTTAGCAAATGAGGCATAACTAGGGATAAAGACCTCAAATGATGATATTATTATATTTGAAAGACAAATTCTAGATTCATGTTCACATTAAATTTCAGGTAGCAATTGTTTCAATAAGACAACCATTTAACATGAAAAAGTATAGGAAGTCGAAGAGTCTCTTTGGCTAGAAAAGGTGTTATTGTATAATTAGGGAATAAATTTTATTACAAGTGTCCAATGAATTTTAATTTTTTTTGGATAATAGAAATAGATAATGTAATAAATTTTATGAATACACTTACCTAATAATTTGAAATTTACTATATGGAATAAGATCAATCTTTCATTAGATAGAAACTGGAGGGAACATTTTCCACCCTGCAACCCTATAAATATGTGCATCTACTTCCATTAAAAGGTGTTTAAAAAGTATAAATATGTGTTGTGATTGAGAATTTAAACAGTTAAGTTCTTTGGATTTTCAATTTTCTCTTTTATTAGTTTCATAATGATCTCTTCTTACCCATTTAACTCTATTACCCTTCATATGGAGGGGTAAAAATTTTATGATATTAGTGAAGGGGGAGTTTTCCTTTTGTAATGTAGGAGTATTGTACATTAATTTAAAACAATATTTTTATATTGAATGGTTTTTATTTTATGTTCTTCCTAATTATTTTAATTTGAATTTATTTAGGGTTTCGGTGTCATTCATAATTTATAGCTTTAGTTAATGTTCTTTAAACTCCCTCTGTCTCATGCAATTTTTTTCAATTGAGCATATTATGTTAGGTGTGGAGTGTCTAGCATTAATTTTCAGGTTTCTATAATAAGTGAATTGTTTATAGATTTATAAAGAGCATAAATTTCAAATTGGGACTTTCATTAGATGTTTTTGGATGACTTAGTGATTTTCATGCAGACAAGAGTGGTTTCCATTACATCCTTCAACCAAGGGTGATTTACAACTCGATCAGGGAGACATTCATTTATCATTCAATAGAAAGAAGGAGGGAATGGTTTTTATAAACATGATTACATTTGAAAAGGTGATCATACCCTCCCATTATTTTTTTATCAATCTGTATTTAACCTTTATTTAATTTTTTACTTTTTTAAAAAAAAATCCAAAAAATTTAAAAACAACCTCCACTTATTTCTATAATGAATGTGACAAAAGTGATTATTGGTTACTACTCTCTAGATACAACCGATGTCGACTTCTTAACTTATAAAATAATTGTTTTTACCACTCCCCACAGTGGCACGCGTCAGTTATCATAGTTCATCTCTAAACACAAGTGTCAACTCTCATCACTCATTGGGAATAATATCCCTTTATATAGCCACACCCACATTCAAATTTAATAAATTTATTAGAAAATTTTATCTAGTAAAACCAATTAAGGGAGGGTGTATTGTCCATATAACTCCTATGGTCCCACTAATTTTGGCCTCTCTCACACAACCATTATATATTTCGCTACCAATATATACCAATTTAAATACCATGTGATAATGAAGGAGGGACACCCACCCCAAACACTAATTGGTTATCCAACAACATAAAGGTTAAATAAAAGTTTCACATGGAATAAAACTATGCCAACTAAACTCAAAAAATCCCATCAATAATTTTAGGAGACTAAAGAACTAATCCCAATTCCCCATAAGTTTTATTTTCCCAAATTCATGTACATCTTGGGTCCACATGTCATACAACACATAATTTAGGTCAAGATCATGACCATCGATGAATTAAGAGTCAATTATTGATGATTAATGGGTCTATCATGACCCTATAGTTTTATATATCTTATACAGGTCAAGAAAAAAAATTCATTTTTAATTTAAAGTCAATATCACACATGTAGTGAGATCGTATATCCCATGTCACATAAAATGATGTATAAATCATAGGAAAATTTTTTAGGGACTACTCAACTCATCTAAAGCTATTCCATTTTATATATTTTTCAAATAAAAAATTGAGTCTCTAAATCAAGTGAAAAATCACTTAATTAATTATAAAATAGTTAAAAATAATTAAAATAATCAATTCAAAACTAATTTCAAAGCTAATTATCTTGAAATAATATAATAGTAACCACTAAGAAATCTCCTAATACCTAATTCTAAACAACAAGGTGTGCACCACCCATGAAATCCCCCCAAACCTCTAACATATAAGAACTCTAAAATCCATTCTCAATCCACTCACCAATTTTATCTAATTAAAAAAATTCCATAAATAATTAAAGTAAGTGACATTCCTTAAGTAAAAAAGACACACTACCTAGTGTGTTAAACCTTTCTGAACCTCCCCTAGCCATCCTAATCAGAAAAATCCACAATAACAATATCATTACATCATTCCTTTGTGGAAAAATTTCCAAATACCTAGATCCCACTGATTAAAATTAGAAGAAAAGAGGAAGAAAGAATATATATCCATGAATTGATACAAACTGACATTAATCCATAGATAAATCTCACTCAAGTCACCAAGAACCATGTGGATGAAATTGTGGATATAAGGAGGAGAGAAACTTTAACACCCAGTTTGGACCCCAAAAACTGAAAAGGCCCATAAGAGGTATATAATTTTAAAATAACCAAAATAAAATCATTCCCTTGTTTTATTTAAAATATTCTTGGGAACTACTATGTACCTAGTGCCAAATATGATAAAAAATGTATCTCTGGGTACTATACCGACACTCTTGAAACCCTCAATAGGTACCCAATGCCACTCAACCGAGTACCCACTGGCCCTTTATAGCCGATTTCCTACACCCCCCAGATTCAAGAACACCCAAAAATCTATCTAGGAATCCTTCACCCAATATATCAACTAAAAGCATCTATCTAAAAATTTCAAATGTGTTCCCCAATTTAAAATCCTGATTCAAAATGAAAAATTAAAAGTAGCTCCAAATATTATATCTTTTTAACCCTATTCACTTTTGACTCCACCAACATGAACTAGTTTAGGTAGTTGCAGACATGTTCTCCTTGATAGATATATATTACAATAATAGATATCGGTTATTAATTCATATGAAACCATATGAATCCTTATAGGGTAGGTAATTTTATTCCCCTCTATGTTAGACTAAAATAAGAAATTCATCAGTGATCTAAATTAGTAATATCCAGGAAATGATATATTTAGTGAAATCAACCTGAAGGTAGCTCATAATTTATTAAATATAGAAAATTTATTATACCAAACATTGAAGAAAACCATTGGAATTCAATGTTGTTAATCTTGTATTTCTTTGTGTTTCATTGAGGTTTGTTCATCTAAGGATAGAAAATAAGGGGAATTTGACCCCATGATTTTTCATGCCTTTCAAAATCTTGAGTAGGGTTAAGGAAGTTTCTTATTATCTAGTCTTAACACCAAAATTTAGTACCATGCATAACAACTTCCACACATCTCAATTAAGGGTGTATGTAACCGAGCCCTAACATGAGATTTGATACAATGATATCAAATTAGAATCTAATGATTAATTGATATAGTTTTTTATAAGAATCATTAACCAAAGTTAGAAAGTTTTACAATGAAAAACCCAACTCAGATACCCTCTCAAATTGGTACCCAACTAGATCCAACACCTACCTGAAGGGTGTTACCGATCCTCATAGGCTGGTGACCACCACCAGGGTATCAATAAACAACTAGATGAAATGTTGTCATCCAAGATGCAACAACAACATGGAATATATATATATATATATATCAAACAAAGACAATAATGGATAAGACAAATGTATTCCATAACTGAAACCAAACAATGGAAACAAAATACTTGAGAGTAGAAACAAATCTCTAAGTATAATTCCAACCAAAAGGACTACCAAAATATGAAAAATAACTAATCCATTTAATATTTTGGGAAAAATCCCACCATCGCACCACCAGCTACCCATCTCAGCTGCTAGAAAACCTCATCTCCTCATTGCAGCACCTTGCCTTCCCATGTACTAAAAGACATAATCATGTCTACGCACTGCCAAAAAGGTACGTTGGGTGTGATCTAACAGTGTCAATATGTTCTCACCATAGGTGTTCTATATCAAATCTCTGAATAATAATCCAATCACTATCAACCTTAAAGAGAACATGTCATGATAACAATGTAATAATTTTTATATCAAGATCATGGAAAAAAATTTTAATTTCCACTTTTCCACTTTTCCACATAAAGCTGGAAAATCAGTTTCAAATAATTTCATAGCCATATATCACATAAGATACAAATATTCAAACAAATAAAATCATTTATCATATCTCATTATAAAATCCACGGTATTACAATAAAAATAGTACAAATAAAAATTACCCAGATCTGCAAAGAAGAAACATGGTTAAAATCACGTTAGGGATCACACAATGTAAAGATATCTAGGAGACTCATACCTAACATATAAAATTAAATATGCATCAATACACTGTACATATACATCGAGACCAAAGAGTAGAGTACCATCCCAATGATTGAACCCCCGAAAATCATAATATTTACATAGAACAATGGGCCAAGGGAGCAGAGATAAGCCCCATCAGAAAAGCCCTCGATAGTGGAACCACATACCTAAAAGCTCAGGCTACACACGCCCATTGTGGAATGCACCAACAAGGAAGAACCAAAAACGAAAATATAGGCCCTAGTACCAATAAAAGAATCATAAAATTGATTCAATTTATGAAAATGATTGTACAATAAGATAAAAAAACACATACCTCAAGAACTCACACTCTTAGCACTGCAACCAATGAAATAAATAACCCCTAGAACAAGATCATACAGTAGATCAAGAAGAAATAATGAAGAAACCTCACCTTGGGTCAACAGATCTGATGGTGCAATAAAACAGTGCTACCATGATCAAATAAATGAATAAGTAGAAATTATAACTTACCTAATGATATAAAAACCAATTACCATAGTTTACCAATATTGAATGAATCAATTCATACTAAATAGAGGCTCCCAAAATCACCAAATAATCCATATTGGTTGAGATCCAAAAGAGATGTGGATGAATGACAGAAATTTCATCTAATAGGCACCCTAAAAACTCTTCTCTTGATAAATAAATGGTGTGTAATCCCTTTAAACATTTTTTCATCCACGAGGATAACATACTTAGAAGACCCATAATTTTCATATTAAAAAACATATTTTTAACATTACACGACATGTAATCTCTCCCTGGTGTGTAATTACATCACGTTATGTACCAGGATAACTATATGATACTATAAAAAAAAATTGTTTACTACCATTACACAACATTTAAATTTCCAACATACAGCAGAAATACAGATTCTCACATGAAAATACACCAAACCACCTAAGGCATTCTCAGAACTTGGAGAGAACCCCCCCAAAAAATAACACAACTATACCTAGACTCCATTAATTGAAAAAAAAACTAAATCTGCAAACTTTAATAAATTTTCTCTAAATATTATTTCATTTGGGAGTCCAAATACGCCCTCAATTAAAGAGGAAAATAGTTGAAGATAATGGAATTACCTGAAAGTGGGAAACAAAAAGTTACAAACTCCACACTATAATAATTTCCTTCCTCGAGAAGTAATGTGGAATAATTTAGTCTGATAAAGAGGTGAGGATATTTCTCCCTCATCAATTACTCATGCTCCAAATCCTCATGATAATTTTATTCGTTCCACCATAACACTATTAATAATATAATTTAATTCCTCTACAAAAGTTCCACTTGAGAGTTAATAATATCAACTGGTTGTTCTACAATGGAAACATCTTGTTCTAAATTAATCTCTTCCCAACATAGAACATGAGAGGGATTAAGATGATATTTCCCGAGTTGAAAAATTTGGAGACTATTATGAATTTCTATCTACTAAACCAGCCATTACAATTGATAAGAAACCTTCCCAAGCTTCTCAATGACCTCAAATAGTGGCATATATCATTGATCCAACTTTCCCTATTTTCCAAAAAGATGGTGACCCAACTGAGGAGAAACCTTCAAGAAAATTTTTTCACCTATGGAAAACTAAAAAGGATGATGTATCTAATCTATATAATATTTATTCTAACTCTGTTCTATAACTAGACACTGATGTATATCCTGAATCCTCACAGATGTATCATGAAAAAAACTTGGTCTCACTAAAGAATCTTCTCCCACCCCTGCCCAACACAGAGGTGATTTTCATAGGTGACCATAAAAATCCTTAAAATAAACCATTCAAATTGACGACTTATTACTTTTGTTATAAGAAAACACAATTATTACTAGATGGATATCCCATGATCCAACAAAATCCAAGGCATAGGAACAAAGCATGTCCTCCAAAACCTGAATAGAATGCTCCAACTGACCATTTGTCTATGGATGATGAGTTTTACTCAATCTTAAAAGATTACCCAAATCCTATTGGATAATTCCTTATAATATCTATGTAAACCTAGGATCCCTATCTTAGACAATTTTATAAGGAACTACTTGTAACCTCATAACTTCTTACACATACAGTTTAACTAGATCTTTAACCTTTACGGTCTATTTGATTCGAAAAAAATGACCCAAAATCATATACTGATCAATCATTCTTCCCTCACGTATTCCCTGAAAATATAACAACAAATTCCATGGACACATCTTTCCATTTCCAAACCTTCACTACAAGAGGATGAAGAAAACCCAAATCTTTCAAATGCTCTTCCTTGATTTGCTGGAAAGTGTAACTACGAGATACATAACCAGAAATTTCATGCTTCATACCCGACCACCAAATACATCATCTAATGTCATAGTACATCTTCATAGTTCCTAGATTAATAGAACATTAATAAATATGATAGTTAAACAAAACATAACTTTGTATAGATGCAAGAATGATAAACCGATCCCCAAAACAAAAAATACCATCTAAAGAGAGATGCCAACTAGAAATAGTCTCCCTATTATATAGGGATTATCAAATTCCTATGAACTCATAATCATATTATTGAATCTACAAAATAGACTCAAGGAGAGATGACGATAACTGAACACAATCCAAAACCATGACTAAAAAATCCTCTTGAGTATCTATATTGAACTAAGAAAAATTCCCCATATAGTTCCGATCTTCCTTCGATTCCATAACAACTTGTGATGAAACATTATTAATAAGAGAGTCTGCAACACCATTCCCCTTCCCAGGGGTTTTAGCGATATTGAAGTCAAACATTTGAAGGTATTCCACCCATCATCTTTGTATGAGATTCATATATTTCTAGGAAAAGATATAAATCAAACTCTTATAGTCAAGAAAATACTATGAAACATTCCCCAAAAAGAGAGTTCCACTAACACTTATGATCATGCATTACTAAAGAAATATACAATTCATGAGTGGGGTAATTTTTCTCAGGCGGTAGAAGTTTATGTGAATATTAATCCACCACATGATCATCCTACATGAGAAAAAAATTAAAACTTGTACCAGAAGCACCACCAAAAACCACATACCACTTACCAGTCTTAGGAAAGATCAAAATTGAAGATTATGTCATTAGATTTCTCATCTCATCAATAATAAGATTTAAACTTTTTATCCAATGTGAATTTAACCCCTTTTATTGTAAGAGTAGCCAAAGGTGATTCCAACTATGAGAAATCCTTAAATAACCACAAATAATATCCAACAAGACTGAGGAAGCTCTAAATCTCAAAGACATTCCATAGTTCTTCCCATAAAAAACACCATTTACCTTCTCAGGATCATCTAATAATCCATTATTGAAAATCATGTTTCCTTGGAAGTTCACTTATTGAATCCATAATTTTCATTTCAAAAGCACTCTATACAAATAGTGACTTCTTAGGATTTCCAAAACCAAACTCAAGTGGTGTTCATGACCATATTCAGATATTGAATAAACCAACAATGTCATCTAAAAACACTACCACAAAAGTGTCAAGATACTGAGGGAATATCTGATTCATCAATCTCTTAAAAACTATAGGAGCGTTAGTCAAAACAAAAAAATCACAAGATATTTTTAATGGTCACACCCTCTCCTGAAAGTAATCTTCGGTATATCATACTCCCAAACTCTGCACTGATGATAACCCGACTGAGGATAAATCTTCAAAAAATACTTTTCACCATTTAACTAATCAATCAAATCATCTACATGAGGCAAATGATACTTGTTCTTAATTATTACCATGTTAAACTTCTGATAGTCCACACAAAATCAGAGTGAACCATTTTTCTTCTTGGAAATGAGCACTGGAGATTACCAAGGCAAAACACTAGGTTAAAAAACCATTTTCACCAGTTCTTCCAACTGAATCATGATCTATTTCAAATCTTCTGGTTCTATATGATAATGAGGAATCAATATCATTTTCATCCTTGGAACTAGGTTAACAATAAACCCTACCTCCCACTTTATATGATGAATGGTGAAATATTCTATGAAAACGTAAGGAAAATCCCAAAAAATGATGAGGAGATCAATAACATAAGAAACATATTCAGGTACAACTGTTATATCAAAAAAAACTCCTTACCTCTAGGAAGGATGGTCTTATACAACCAGACCTCAGATCTTATTCTCCCAGAAACACCTCTGAGCTTCCATCGATAATAACAAATGAAACATGACAATGATAAAAATAAATCTCATCATGATGACAAAACAAGACAATCAATCCTGATGATGATGTAAAATTGATCTAGATCATGAATTATAAAATCCTTGAAAAACTCTGAATCAACTACCGATATCTCTCAAGAAGGACACTAAAACCCATGCTCTTTCCTCTTCCAAAGGTGTAATTTTAACTCCATAACAAAGGACATGTGTTCCATTAGAAGGTTAATAATATAAAAAAACAGATAGATATAAATTAGTGGGAATCACATGTATCAAACAAATAAATAGATTTTAAGTATGTAATAAATATGGTACCTGTAACACCCTAAGATTTTGTGAAATAATTTTTTTTGAATTAATTTATTCTTTTTTATAATTTTAATTTCATGCAACACTGAATATTGTCCTTTTAAAAATAAATAAGTTTAGAATGTGTTATATAAAACACCAAGTTAATAATTAACTACACAAAACACTCATATTAGCTTCTAGTACAAACAAAACAGTGGTTTACTTATATTATACACAATACTGAGTCCCTTCGATAGCTTGTGTAACATGCAAGGCTGAGTTTTTATCGAACTAAAATGTACTATTATTATTATAGCTACCACCTAGCTGTTGGAATGGAAGGTATATAAAAGATTAACTAAATTGCGAAAATATGATTTACACATTAATCCTTTGGTTATCAATTAGTATAAGTGAATGAAAGAACAATTTGAAAATAATGAAAATACGTTTCTAGGAAAACAATTTTTCTAATTACAAACACAATTTAGTAACAAAAAATTAAACCAACCACTTTTGATTAATTTTTTCAATAAAATTTATATATTATATATACAATCAATATTTCTTATACTCATCCAATATATTTTATAATTATAATATAATAAAAAAAATCTAATTTTATGAAAAAAAGATATATTTTTCTAAAAGGTAATTTTATCTTCTTTTAAAGGTTAACCCATTTTAAATATAATTTTTCATAATTTTATATTATTTATTTGAAAAAATAATATTAATTTTTTAATTAAAAATATAAAAATATACTTTGGGTGAATTTTTAGTATTTTTCAGAGAAATTTCATATTTTGATGAATAGTGAATAATACTGAATTTTAGTTCAAAACTGCATTTTCTTAAAATTTATTTATATAATTGAATAATTATTTTATTTTATTTTTAATTAAAATTATTTATTTTTAATTATTTTAAATTAAATTTAGATATAAAAACATAGCAAACCTTTGATCATTTTTACTTTAAAACCTTGCTTTGTAGTCCCGTCTATGAGATTAACTTCAAATTAATTTATGTCACTTATGTGATTAGAATTTGGAAAAATAGATTCCATATTTTGAATAATAATAATATATAATTTCAAGTAAGTTCAAATTAATTTTTTAATAAAAATAATAGTGAAATTAATCAAAATTAATTAAAGTGATTAAAGTAAAAACAAGATTACTTAATGGTTAAACTTTAATCTTAAGAGGCCAAATGGCCTAGAAACATGTCCAAAATCGATTGGATGTAAATATTTTTACCAATTCCCATATTTTATATAATTTGAAAAATTATTTTAGGCACATGATGTAACGTAGACCTCTCAATATATTTTACCTTTTTATATTTACAAGAATGTCAGTCCTCCTTCTCTGTAAAAGGGAACTCACCCCCATCACTTCTTCACACCTCTCAGTCCACTTTTTATCAGAAAAGCCCTAAAAAAATATCCTTCCAACATCCCTCACTTAATCCAATAATTCTATCTTTTGGCATCAATCCAACCATGTCAGCCATTTTGTGCAAACCAAGTGGAGTTACCAAAAGAAGAGGTAATATCCTTCATCAAGATACTATGTTTTGTTTTAATTATCCCACCCCCCTAAACTCTTCTTATTCCATGATTATATAATAACCCTAATATCCTAAATGTACTTATATTTTCTTATTATAATTTTTTAATCTATAATTACACACAATTCTATCTAATGGGTAAAAAACTTATAATTCGTATGTACGGTGGACTACTACCTCACAAAATGATGTTTTTAATTTTTCCTTTACCACATATCATGGGTGGGAATTTTTATGTAAAATATATTTTTATATGATATATATTATATTTATTATATATTTATTCTTATTTAATTATTATATAAAATATAACTTCATGTTTTTTATTTTTTTTGTAAATATGATAACTTCATTTGAGGATGTCTGGACGACCACATCCTCAAAGTGATGTGATTCATTCACACATTATATGAAATGTATTAAATATGGGTCTACTAAAATTATATGATATATATTACATAATAACTCCACTGGAATGATATTATATAAATATATAAATATAAAAATATAAAAATTAATTTATTTCTTTCAATATGACACTAAAACAAAAACAATGTTCCTGCATGCATACGACCTACTATATCCATAAACGGTGTATTACATTTCATAATTATATATTTCTTATATTATTATAAATATTTATATACTATATATATATATGATATTTAAACAATGTTTTAAATTAATTAAATAATTAAATAATGATCTATATAAGATTATCAAGAATATGAATTCAAAACATATATGAAAAACAAAGCAGATATTTCTAGAAAGGTAACATTAACATGGAGTTTTTAATAAACAGGTAGTATAATGTCATAACCAAATAATATAGGGTATTATATATAACAATATATTTATGTGTTATATTTATAAAAAACTTATATTTATCATATAGGTGGTGTGAACATGTATGAAGAAATTCAAGACTTAATGTCAGGGGTTCCTCATCACACATTTAATTTCTATGAGGCACAAGACATGTTCACCTCCAATTTCTTATATGTGGTGTGTATACTACCCATGGATGTATTATATGATTATAATACATAAATTTATGGGAATTATAAAGACCTGGAATTTTCCATGTATTTTTTTAAATATATGGGAATTTTACGACTCTGCTAAAATTGACGGAACGTGATTCCGAGGCCCAGAGTGCCCAGAATGAATTTGAAAACTTTTTTTGGGCACGTTCAGTAAATGTGCAAGAAGTTTTTTCTATCTTTTGAACCAGTGCTTGGAATTGAAATCTGAGGGAACCGTTGATCTCATAGTTCCAGTATTCGCTTAAGGAGACCTCCACCTCGACCACAGTAGGTTGAGGGTGAAAGATAGATTTTGGGCTTTTCAAGGTAAGACAAAAATAAAATTATCTAAATTTTTATTTTATTTTGTTATAACCACCCGCTTGTGGATATTATGGGGTGGGTACCACCTGAGCCCAAAACCTCAGAAGTTTGATTTAAGAGGTGGGACCACCCAAACCTCTTAATTAGGGAGAAACCTACCAACTCCCTCTTTAATGTGGAGGAGCCTCTTGAGCTTCCTCCACATTATTTAAGCCAGCGCACCATACTTAATTATGCCAATTTATGTGATTAATTAACCGAATTTGAAATTGTGGCAACAATTAAATTGGGGGAAACATATCACTTTTTTGGATACTTTTCAAATTTCGGTGGAATTGGGAGAGGAGAAATAATGGGAGAAAGTTCTCCAGTGAAGAACGCTCCACAAACTAAGAACGCTCCGTCAATGAAGAACGCCAACCTAGACTTCGAGCATATTCCTTAGAACTTCTTCTGACATGGGACATCTTCATCTACGATGAATCAATGTCTGTTCTTCCCTCTCATGCCAACATCAAAGATCAACCCAAGGTAGGGTTTTATTTGGGTGTGAATATTTTTTCTCTATTTCTTTCTTTGGTTTCTTTTGCGGTTTGAGAATGAAACGTTGCGGGAGGATGTAAAGCTTGACGTTCTTCTTTCATGTTTTTGTTGAGATATATGCAACCACCCTAACGCGGAGGGTACGGGAGAAACCAACATGTCCCGACCCTTCTATAAATATTTTGGTGTTCTTTGTGAAGTTGGAGTATGACAACCATCCATGGTTGAGGAACAGGAATGGCGGTCCGTGCCACCGCTGTCTGCGGTGAAGGAGACGGTGTAACAGCGCCGCCCTACAGCCATCGCCGCTGCCCCGCGGCCACCGGGCTGACCCTGGCCGCTTCCGCCATCCATGGATCCGCACCACCCCACGGATGAGGCACCTTCCCATGGTCGGACCACCAAATGGTGGCCGGATCGCCTCGTCGCAGCCGGACCGCCGCCCCGCGGCCAGATCACCTCCCTACGGCCGGACCGCCGAACGACCGCCCCGTGGCCGGATCGAAGAACTGCCAACCTGCGCCTGGACCGCCGAACTGTGGCCGGAGTGCCGACATGTGGCTAGACTGCCACCCTGTGGACAGTCCGCTGCCCCGCGGCTCGACCGCCGACCTGTGGCCGATCCGCCACCCTCTGGCCTGACAACCGCCCCGCGGCCGGTCAGCCAACCCACGGCTGGACCGCCGACCCGCGGCTGGTCCGACGACCCACGACGGGACCGCCCCCCCACGACTGGTCTATAACCCCAAGGCCGATCTATCGACCCGCAACCGGACCGCCTCCCCATGGCCGGACGACCGCCCTACAGTCTCGCGCCGCCCTCGGCCGAGCCGTCTCGGGCCGGGCCGAGCCGCCCCGCACCCTCGCGGTATCCCACGGCCAAGCCGCCCTCACGGCATCCTCACGGACCTCGAGGGCTGGGATGGACCCAACGGTTCTGGACGAGTCGACCCTAACCAGGTCAGCCCAGGCCGGGTTGGGCCGAGTCGGACCGGACCCGGGCCCACTACGACCCAATTTTATTTTTTTGGCCATAACTCTGGCACCGGACATCCATTTGACGAACCATCAGCGGCGTTGGAAATCATGTAGTGAGATGGTCCCTTTGAGTGATACCTCATTGTGTTTTGGATTAAGATGGAGAACGATCAGGTTGGATCGATCATGAATCCAACCGGGCCCCCAGGACTAAAAGGATAATAACTTATAGACTGAGCATCCAATTGATGGGCCGTCTCTAACATTGAGACCCCTATGACATGGCAGACATTGGAGATACTTCTTCATGAGACTTCTTTGTAATGACCCATACTTTACATACACTATTATTACTTCATAATTGAAGCATACTTATTACAACATATAACAAAACCATGATAGGACTGTATAGGTATAGTGTCTTTAGAAACTGGGAAACATAAATAAATGGTTCATAAATCATCTACATTTTCTCCCACTTATTTCATCATATCTAGAGTCCCTTTTGGCATATCATACTTAATACCCTTCTTCCTGACCTGGGTAAAATAGAACATACAAAAGGGTGAGCTCAAATTCTCAGTAAGGGTAAACAAAGTAAATACTAATCATATCATATTCATAAGAACATAACATTTTGAAAATCTTAACCTGTGAAAGAGATCATAATATCATGACATTGGATAAATCATAGTAGTGAAATGTAATCCCAATAATCATAACATAAAATAAGAAACTTTTTGGAATACAATCATAATCATATAAAATCATTTCATATTAATCAAGACTCATTTCCAAGACTATCATAGCGGACAAAGTCCATTACTGAACCGAGTTCACTCCTCGTTCCAGTCCTGTATCACTGAACCAAATTAACTTGTTGTTCTAACCATGTCTATCTCATGAGATATAAATCTTTAACCAATTCATTGGAGGGAGATATAGGTCCCACCCATCTCACAATAAAACTATTCTTATGTGTGCCAAAAAATCATAAATCATACATCATATCATAACCCATGTAATAAAAATAGGATTCTTATACATCATGCCATCATAACATAATCTATATAAGATAGAAGGACTTCATAAAAATAATTCCATCATTACATAATCATATAAATGTAATAATAGGGATAGAAATATAACCCTACATTATCTTATATGGAAAATAATTTTGATAAAATACATGAACTCCATTCTTGAGGAAAAAATCCTTTCTACTTCAAATATTTTTCCTTTATCAACATGTCATACAATTTTAAACTAAAAGAACTTAATTGAAAATAAAAGTGAAAAATTGTAAAGTAATATTCATGGAAATAATGTTCTATGAAATCATAAAAAATCTATTCATGCCATATAAGTTAAAAAACATTCTTCTCATACTTTGGCCGGAAAAGTCAAAAAGTATCTCATACTGAAACGACAAAAGATTCCTTTCATATATTTTACTAAAAAATAACCAATAGGTAAAATTTGATTTAAAAAATTGTAGGAGGATAGAAATGATATTAAATATTGTGGAAACATGGATGGGGATGATAAATATTCCCTATTAAATTCTGAAGTATAAATAATCTCGGAGAAAAATGAGATTGCGAGATTTTACCTTACCTTAGGTCTGATATGCTATGTATGTATCCAGACCACCATTATAATGATTTAAAAAATTTCATTGACTTATTCTAGAATCATAATCATTATTATGATGTCATATATGGTCATATTTTTATCTTCTTGTTAGTAATATTCCATTGTTACTTGTTATTCGGGTGTTCATTGCTTTATGTTCTTATCCTTGTTTTGTCGAATAAATTCTTATTCTTATTTTTAGGTTATATCTACATAATTTAAAGAATGGTATTAGTATAATATATATCATATTTATTCATTCAATTAGTTTATATAATCATGGTTTAATGATGATCATGTAGAATGAATCACATCGCATCGTGGAGACGGTAAGTCGTACGTACGCACGAGCGACGATATCGTTCCCATAATTATTGAATGGTATTGGAGTGGAAGATAGAATATATCATAATTAGTATCATGTTATAATAATCATATATATTTATTCTTTACACCATTATACCCATACAAGTAAGGTGGTGGTGGAAAATAGATTACACCACGACATAGAGATGGTATTCCGTACGTACGCACACACAATGATTTCATTTTCCGTAGGATGGATAGAAGGTGAACTAGGTTTGTTACATATTTATAAAATAATATTAGTATATTAGTGATACTTATGTTATTACTTTATTATGAAACAAATAAACACGAGGATGTAGATGTAGAAATAAATTTGAAAAGATCGGTAAAGGATATTATCTCTTCTTCGACGCGCCTCTTCTAAACCTCGTCTTTGGGTACTAAAGTTGGTCTTTGAAGAAGAACAGGACCTCTACTATGTTTCTAGGGAATTGGAGAATAGAAATGGACAGGGTTTTTTCGAGATTTAAGTCTCAAAATGTTGTGAGGAGGAGGGGGAGGAGGTTCCCTTTTATAAGGGATGAGAGGGGCACCTTTGGAAACATAAGAAATATTAATTTATAATAAATTCAAAACCCACTTAAAAACCACAAAAAATGACTAAATGAGAATATGAGATGAGATAGGGTTGTAATCTCATCAAAAAATAAAATTTAGACATGTTGGTAATTTATTTTAATCCTTATCAAATTGATTTATCCTGATATAATCTATTTAATTTTATTTATTGTAATAATATTCTAAATTTTAAATTGTTATAAATAATTTTTTATGTATTTTTAATTTTCCATAATTGGAAAATTTATGGAATTTTAGACCATATAAATTTCAATTTATAATTTTTAAATATTTTTGTGATTTTTAAACAATTTTACAATATGTTATTTTTATAAAATAACAATAGTGTGAATTTTGAAACTATTCATTTAT
This sequence comes from Viscum album, assembly GCA_963277665.1. NCBI lineage: Eukaryota > Viridiplantae > Streptophyta > Magnoliopsida > Santalales > Viscaceae > Viscum > Viscum album. The sequence goes on along the minus strand of OY728123.1, from coordinate 226,478,519 downwards.
TTTCATTTAAATAAAATCCACACAGATAATATATTTGAACAAAAATATTAAATAGATTAATAATATATCATATTCATCTATAAAATTTTTGGAGAACATTAATTAGATAATATATTATTTATTTTCATATTTTTAAAACCATTTATTTGATATTTCAATCAATAAAATAACTTCTACATCACTATTGTGTCATCATTAATGATAATTATTTAATTCCTAAAAATACCAAATAAATTATCATGATGTAGATAATTTTATTAACTTTCAATAGAATAATTAAATTCGAGGTTTTATGATGTTTATCACTAAATTAAAATTATTACACATATAAGATATAAGAGAGTGACATGTTGTCACTTTCTTTGGTTTTAATTTAATTATATCATTTTCATGTTCAATAGTCCATGAAACGAATCTATTATGACCCTTAAGTGATATGGGACGACTTTTATTTATCCAATATAATTTTGGCAGGTGGTAGGGTCATTTCATAATCTTATTTTTACCCTTAATTACCAGATTTACCTGTAATTGTAGTGAATAAAAATTACCGTAGTTACAATTCATAATGTCAAAAAAAAGTAACCTATTAATATAATTTGAAACCACTGAATCCAAATATGGAATCAATTTTTAAAAATTCAAAACACAGAGGTATAAGTGATTAATTTAAAATTAATCCTCATGTTAAGAAAACTGGTTTTAAAAGTTAAAACATTATCAAAGATTGAATTGTTTTTACCTTCGAATTCAATGTAATGTAAATGTTAATGACATAAATTATATTAAATGGTAAACATATATTCTATTTATAATTTAAAACCATTAAATTTTATCATTTAAACATATAAATTATCTTGATGGAAAAATTTGTTTTGAAGAAAAATTTAGTGTATTTTTACTATTCCTAAAAATATAAAAGTTATCAGAAAAGTATCAAAATTTTATCCAATGTAAATTTATATATAATGATTCAAAAGAATAAGTTTATTTTGTAAAATTGATCTTATAAACTTTTCAAACATTATTTTTAAAATGGGTACGCCATCAAAAGGTGGTAAAACTGCATTTTTTGAAAAAATACTTCTTTTATTTGAAAAATTGATTTTGTTTTCATATCTCATTCTAGAAAATGTGTAAGATTAATTATAATGTTAAAAAATTAAAAATTATGTTAATAATATTCATAACGGCTAGTTCATAATATTATAATAATATATCATTGTTTAGTGAAACTCGGAATTGCGTACAACGCAAGCTATCGAGGAATGTTTCTCTTGCATGTAATAGAAGCCAAGCCGGTGTTTTGTGTAGTGAAAGATTACCTTGATGTTTCATATAACATAAGACATTAAAAAAAATATATTTCTCATAAAATCTCAGGTTGTTACATTTTACCCCCCTTAAAATGAAATTTTCCCTCAAAATTCGTCACTTTGTAACAAACATATGAGGATACCTCTCCCTCATCATATCCTCAAGTTCCCATCAAGATTCTTCTAATTGGTGGTTCCTCCATAAAACCTTAACCAAACGAGTGTTCTTGTTTTGTAGAACTTTTTCACTATGATCCAGAAATCTCTATCGGTTGTTCTTCATAAGAAAGATATTGCACCAGCGGTACAAATTCTGAGCTTAGTACATGTGAAGGACCAGGTATGCACATTCTCAGGAAAGATACATGGAACACATCATGAACTTGAGAGAGATTGTGGGGAAGTTCCAATAGATAAGATACATTCCCAACACGATCTAGTATTTCGGAAGAACTGATATACCTAGGGCCCAGCTTCCCCTTCTTTCCAATTCTCATTACTCTCTTCCAAGGAGACATTCGTAAGAACACTTCATCACCCACTTCAAACTCTATGTCTTTTCTTCGGTTTTTGGAATAAATTTTTTGTCGACTCTGAGATTCTCTTATGTGTTGTTGAATAGATCGGATCTTTTCTGCCATCTCATCAACAGGATCAGGTCCTAACATCTTTCTTTCCCCAACTTCATCCCATCAAGTTGGAGTTCTGCATTTATTTCCATAGAGAGCTTTATAAAGAGACATCTGAATACTGGAGTGAAAACTATTATTATAAGACAATTCCACCAAAGGTAGGAGTTTATCCCAACCACCTTTGAAATCCCTAGAGAAATCTCTCAACAGGTCTTCCAGAGTTTGAATTGTTCTCTTAGACTAACCGTCTGTCTGAGGATTATAAGCAGTGCTGAAACTCAACTCTGTATCAGGAGTATGCTGAAGACTTCGCCAAAACTTCGAGGTAAACCTCAGATCCTAATCAGACATAATGGAAAGTGGTTCTCCATGAAATCTTACCACTCACTTTACATATATCCTAGAAAGCCAATCAAGATAGAAATCCTCTCTAATAGAAATGAAGTGTGCCGACTTTGTAAGACGATCAACTATAACCCATATAGCATTATTTCCTTTGGATGTTTTAGGAAGTCTAGTGACAAAGTCCATAGTAATATTTTCCCATTTCTATTCTGGTATGGGTAATGGTTGTAACATCCCCTTAGACTTCTATCTCTCAGCTTTAACTAGCTGACAAACCAAGCATCGAGAGACATATTCAGCAACATCTCTTTTCATTCCATCCCACCAGAAGTACTATTTCAGGTCCCTATACATCTTCGTGCTTCCAGGGTGAATAGAGAATGAAAAACTATGAGCCTCATCCAATATTTCATTCTTTAATTCTTGGATGCGAGTAACACAAACTCAATTCCTGAACCATATTATTTCATCACAATCAATGTGGAATTCAGGAACATTTCTCACCATCTTTTGTAACTCTACATCTTCGTTTTGTGCCTCTTTAATCTTCACAAGTATATATGGTTGAACATTCATTTTAGAAAGATAAGATTTTCCCCTTCCATTATAATTAAAAGATCAATCCTTTGTAAATCCATAAATATTGGATCTTTTGTTATCCTCATCATGGATAAGCTAGCATGGTCTTGTCGACTTAATGTGTCTACCACCTTATTTACTTTCCTAGGGTGATAATGAATTGAGAATTTTTAATCCATAATCATCTCCAACCATCTTATTTGGTGCATATTCATCTCCTTTTGAGATTATGTGACCCAAAAATGAATCTTTTTGAATCCAAAATTCACACTTGGTAATTTTGGAATAAAGATTCTCCTTTCTTATGGTCTTTTATACAATTCTCAAGTGATATTCATGTTCTTACTTGTTCTTTGAATATACAATAATATCATCTATAAATACTACCTAAAACTAGTCAAGATAGTCTCTAAAGAAACTATTCATTAGATCCATGAAGATATCAGGGGCATTAGTAAGACCAAATGGTATCACTATAAATTCATAGTGTCCATAGCTTGTATGGAAAGCCGTCTTTGGTATATCCTCCCTTTTGAACCATAATTGATGATACCCTGAACGAAGATCAATCTTGGAAAAGTATTGAGCTCTGCGTAGTTGGTCAAATAAGTCATCAATGCGTGGGATATGATATTTGTTCTCGATAGTGATCTTGTTAAGTTCTCGATAATCAACGCAGAGTCTCATTGATCCATATTTCTTCCTAATAAATAGAACAGGTGCTCCCCAAGGTTATGCACTAGGGTATATGAATCCCTTATCAAGATTCTCTTGGAGTGGCTTCTTCAATTCCTGCAACTCAATTGGGTTCGTTCTATAAGATGTATTTGAAATGGGCATAGCACCCAGTATGAGTTCTATTGAAAACTCAACTTCACGATTTGGTGGAAGACCTGAAAATTCATCTGGAAAGACATCATCAAACTCTCGTACAATGGTAATATTCTTAATTGTGAGTTTCACTCCAACCATTTGAGATAAATAACCTTTATTTATTGGAATCAAGACCCATAAGATGGAAGAAATTTCCATTGGATAGTTATGTTCATCCTTGCATCGATAGATGATCATAGATTGATCAGGAATATGAAATGTGACTTCCCTTATTTGGAAATTGATATGAGCTCCATATAAACAAAGCCATTCCATGCCAAGAATCACATCAAATTCCACTATAGGAAGGATCACAAGATTTGTAGGAAGCACTTTCCCAAAAACATCAATTGAAGAATAATTGTAAACTATTGATGCGACTGTTGTGCCATTAGGAGTTGTCACAACTAACTCAATAGCTAATTGTTGGGGGTAGTACGAAGATACCCTTTGAAAATTCTTCAGAAATAAAAGAGTGGGTGGATCTAGAATAAAATAAAACATTTTCTACTTTATAGTAGAAGGTAATTGTACCTTTCACCACTTCGTTATCGTACTCCACATTGACAATAGAAATTTCATGTGTCTTTCCTTTGTCTCCAACCTTAAGAGTTTGTTCACGTTGATCATCATCTACCCTTGGATTGGGGCATTTATTGGTATAATTTCCCATTTCCTCACACTTTTAACATTTAAGTGTAGGAGGTGCATTTTTTGTAGCCTTTTCTTTGTTCGTATCACTAGACATCTCTTTCCCATCACTGCAGTATTCAATTTCCCAATGATCGTCTTTTCCACACTTAAATCATTTAATTGTCCCTTTAAGTCAATTACCACCATGTTTATTTCCACACTTTCAGAATAATGGAAAACTCATATTTTTTTTCAGTGTGGTCTTAATATTTTCCTTTTAATTCCATTTTCCTCGTCTTATCAAACCCATATGACTCAGGGGTTACTCAAATCTCTATATCAACCTTGAGAGAACATCGAACAATTTCCTTGTAGCTATTGAAGTCCCTTATAGCTAATGCCCTTTGGAGACTTGGTTTTAATCCACTAAATAATCGATCGATCTTAATCTCAGGTTGGATAATAATCTTAGAAGCGTACCTTCCAATCCTTGTAAAAATTTCTTCGTAGGTACCAACAGATTCATCATCCTTTCGCTTTAGTTAAAGAAACTCCTTCTCCATCTTTGTTTGAAGAATATGAGGGAAGTAATTATTGAAAAATAAGTTCTTGAACTCATCCCATTCCATGGACTCAATTTCGTCTCTTTACCTCATATTCTTGATAAGATTCCACTATTGATTAGCTTCAACTTCCAAACGATATACTACTAAGATGAATTTATCATGTTCAAAACATTGTAGAACTTAAAATATCTTTTCATTGGTACTAATCCATTGTTCAGCCACTAATGGACCAGAAGACCCACTGAATGATGGTGGACACTGCCTCATGAAGGATTCCACAGAATGTTGCTCCTTCCTTTGCTCATTTGGAAGTCCTGCATGATTCATAACTTGAGAAAGTTGTCTAAGCATGGCTACAATATTTTTCATTCTAGCTCCCATAACATTTGGTTGCTTAGGGGGACAATCATTTCATTGCCTGTCACAATCATTATTAACACGGTTCCTTCGCGTTATAGCCATTGACTAAAACCAAGAAGTATTATGTGAGAAACATTAATCATAACAGGAAAACCACATAATAAAGAATAAAATTTCACACTTTAGGTCTTATCATAGGTTATTCATGGCCATTTCTAAAACACTAATATTGTTTTCTATGATTAGGCATACCCTTAGGGTTCTTAGTAAGGATTTCACATCCTAGTTTCCAAAGGTTGAGTATACCTTTCCTCTGATACGAACTGTAAGGACCCATACTTTACATACATTGTTATTACTTCCGAATTGAAGCATACTTATTACAACATAAAAAAACCATTATATAACTGTATAAGTATAGTGTCTTTAGAAACTAGGAAACATAAACAACTGGTTCATAAATCATCTATATTGTCTCCCCCTTATTTAATCATATCTAGAGATCCAACATAATACCCTTCTTCCTAACGTGGGGAAAAGAAAACATACAAAATGGTGATCTCAAATTTTCAGTAAGGGTAAACAAAGGAAAAATAAATCATATCATATTCATGAGAACATAACATTTTAAAAATCTTAACCTGCAAAAGAGATCATAATATCATGACATGGAATAAATCATACTAGTGAAATGAAATCCCAATAATCATAATATAAAACATGAAACTTTTTGGCATACACAGATAATCATAGAAAATAATTTCATATTAGTCAAGACTCATTGTCCAGACTATCAAAGAGGACAAAGTCCATTACTGAACCGAGTTCACTCCTCGTTCCAATCCTGTATCACTGAACCAGATTAACTTGTCGTTCCATCCATGTCTATCCCATGAGATATTAATATTTGGCCAACACATTGGAGGGAGATATAGGTCCCAACCATCTCATAATGAAACCATTCTTATGTGTTCCACAAAATCATAAATCATACATCATAGCATAACCCATGTAATAAAAATGGGATTCTTAAACATCATGCCATCATAACATAATCTATATAAGATATAAGGACATCATAAAAATAATTCCATCACTAAATCATCAAATAAATGTAATAATAGGGATAGAAATAGAACCCTGTATTATCTTATATGGCAAATAATTTTGATAAAACACATGAACTCCATTCCTGAGGAAAATATCCTTTCTCATTCAATTTTTTTCCTTTCTCAACATGTAATAAAATTTTAAACTAAAAGAAGTTAATTGAAAATAAATGTGAATACTTGTAAAGGAATATTTCTAGAAATAATGTTCTATGAAATCATAAAAAATCGAATCATGCCGTATATGTTAAGAAAAACATTCTTCTTGTACTTTGGCCGAAAAAGTAGAAAAGTATCTCATACTGAAACGACAAAATATTCCTTTCATATTTTTTACTAAAAATTAACCAATGGGTAAAATTTCATTTAAACAATTGTAGGAGGATAGAAATAATATTACATATTGTGGAAACATGGATGTGGATGATAAATATTCCCCAGTAAATTCTGAAGTATAAACAATCTCGGATAAAAATGAGATTGTGAGATTTTCCCTTACCTTACGTACGATGTGCATTGTACATATCTGAACCTCTTGAATAAAGATTTAAATAATGTCATTGACTTATTCCAGAATCACTCTCATTGTTATGATATCATATATGGTCATATTCTTATCTTCTTGTCTGTAATATTTCATTGCTACTTGTTATTTGGGCGTTCATTGCTTTATGTTCTTATGCATGTTTTATTGAATAAACTATTATTCCTATATTTAGGTTATAGATAAATCATTTACAGAATGTTATTAGTATAATATATATCATATTTATTCATTCAATGCATTTATATAATCATGATTTAATGATGATCATGTAGAATAAATCACATCACATCGTGGATACGGTAAGTCATACGTACACACGAGCGACGATATCGTTCCCATAATTATTAAATGGTCATGGAGTGGATGATAGAATATATTGTAATTAGTATCATTTTATAATAATCAAATATATTTATTCTTTACACTATTATACCCATCCAAGTAAGGTGGTGGTGGAAAACAGATTACACCGCGGCGTGGAAATGGTATTCTGTACGTATGCACGCGCGGTGATTTCATTTTTCGTAGGATGGATAGAAGGTGAAATAGGGTTGTATCATATTTATAATAACATATCAGTATATTATTGATACTTATGTTATTACTTTATAATGAAAAAAACAAATAAGAGGAATTATAAGAAGAAATAAATTTGAAAGGATCGGTAAAGGATATTACCTCTTCTTCGATGTGTCTCTTCTAAAACTCCTCTAAGGGCACTAAAGTTTGTCTTTAAACAATACCAATACCTCTAGTATGTATCTAGTAAAATGGAGAAGAGAAATGGGTAGGGTCTGGCCGAGCTTGAAGGCTCAAAATGTTGTGAGGAGAAGAGGGAAGAGGTGCCCTTTTATAAGAGAGGAGAGGGGCACCTTTGGAAACATATGAAATATTAATTTATAATAATTTCAAACCCACATAAAACCTTCAAAAAAGACTCAATTAGAAGATGAGTTGATATAGGGTTGTAATCTCATCAACCAATAAAATTTAGACATGTTGGGAATTTATTTTAAACCATATCAAATTGATTTATCCTTATTTAATCTATTTAATTTTATTTGTCGTAATAATATTCTAAATTTTAAATTGTTATAAATAATTAATTATGTGTTTTTAATTGTCCATAATTGGAAATTTATGACATTTTAGACCATATAAATTTCAATTTATAATTTTTAAATATTTTTTTTATTTTTAAACATTTTTATAATATGTTATGTTTATAAAATAACGATTGTGTCAATTTTGACACTATTAATTTATTTTCATTTAAATAAAATCCACACATGGAATATATTCGACCAAAAATATTTAATATATTTATAATATGTCATATTAATTTATAAAATTTGTGGATAACATTAATTAGTTCATATAATATTTATTTTAATATTTTTAAAACCATTTATTTGATATTTCATTCAATAAAATAACTTCTACATCACTATTGTGTCATCATTAATGATAATTATTTAATCCCTAAAAATCATAAATTAATTATCATGTTATAGATAATTTTATTATATTTTTTTAGAATACTTATATTCGAGGTTTTATGCAGTTTATTACTAAATTAAAATTATTACACTTAAAATATATAAGAGAGTGACATGTTGTCACTTTCTTTGGTTTTACTTATAATTATATCATTTTCAGGGTCAATAGTCCATGAAAAGAATCTATTACGACCCTTAGGTGATATGGGTCGACTTTTATTTATCCAATAGAATTTTGGCAGGTGTTAGGGTAATTTTATAATCTTATTGTTACCCTTAATTACCTAATTTACCTTTAACTGTAGTAAATAAAAATTATCGTAGTCACTATTCATAATGTCAGAAAAATAAAAGTAACCTATTAATATAATTTAGTCTCACTTAATCCAAATATGGAATCCATTTTTCAAAATTCAAAGCACATAAGGTGTAGTAATTAATTTCAAATTAATCTGGTTGTAAAGGAAACGGGTTTTAAAAGTCAAAACATTGTCAAAGATTGAAATGTTTTTACCTATGAATTCAATGTAAAATCAATTTTAATGACATAAATTATATTAAATGGTAAAAATATATTCTATAAATACTTTAAAACCATTAAATTTTATCATTTAACCATATAAATTATCTTGATAAAAAAAGCTGTTTTTAAGAAAAATTTAGCATATTTTTACTATTCATCAAAATATAAAAGTTATCAGAAATGTATCAAAATTTTATCCAATGTAAATTTTTATATCCTGATTCGAAAGTAGAAGTTTATTTTTTAAAATTTTACTTATAAACTTGTCAAAAATTATATTTAAAATGGGTGGTCCATCAAAAGGCAGTAAAATTGCATTTTTTTGAAAAATACTTCTTTTATCCGAAAAATTGATTTTGTATTAATATCTCATTATAGAAAATGTGTAAGATGAATTATAATGTAATAAAATTCAAAATTTGTTTAATAAAATTCATCACAGCTAGTTCATAATATTATAATAATATATCATTGTTTAGTGAAACTCGGTATTGCTTATAATGCATGCTATCGAGGACGGTTTCTCTTACGTGTAACGCAAGACAAGCCTGTGTTGTGTGTTTTTAAAGATTCCCTTTGTGTTTCATATAACATAATACATTAAAAATATATATTTCTCATAAAATCTCATTGTGTTACATTCGTGGAAGTTGGAGTATTGACCAGTAGCTTGTGGAGCGGATCCTCCCGGAGACGAGTGAGAATAGTGAAGAGACCTAGTGGCTGGATGAGACTTGACGAATGCTGACCATTTCAACTTAGAGTGACTCTATAGGCCTAGTGAGGAGGGCCTTGGTGATGCGGCAGACCCATAGTGGGGAGTGCCTTGGAGATGCGGCATACCCACGGTACTCGACGGGAGGAGTACCTTAGTAGGCCACGAGGGGGAACACCTCTATGTGACATGGCAGACCCATAGTGGGGAGCACCTCTGTGTGATATGGCAAACCCATGACACTCGATAGTAGGAGTACCCAGCAGTCCACGGTTAGTGAGAAGAACCTATGTGTGACGTGGAATGCCCACTGTACTCGATAGAGGAGGAGTTCTCTAGCAGTCGAGGTGTTCGATGTTGTGACATGAAATTTTACCTGTTACTACCCCGAAAATAAATCCTGGTTTGAGCTGAGTTAGTATATCTATGTTTTCCCCATGATTGAGATGGATTACTTGATAACTTAGGTATATCTATGGGCATATACCTAAGTAAGGTTATCTATTGATTTCATACTTTTTGATTTATCCTTGATGGATTTTGTGATACCTAGAAAATATCGAGGTCCCTGATAAGTATCAGTATACTCACCCCTACACTGGATATGGTCACACCTTGTTGTGTTGGATGCAGACGACGAGAAACACTGACTGAGGCAGAGAGTACCAGGACTAGACTGTACCTAGAGGTGGACCATACGGCGTTTCAGTACACAGTAGAGACAGGTGTACGTGGAGTGATGAGGAGGCGATCTGTTCCTATCCTTTAGGTAGGAACCTCAGAGGATGATCTAGTAGTTATATTTTCCCTTTTCTTCAGTCGTATTGTATCACAGTTGTAGATTTACTTTCTAGTTGGGCTTGTATTCTGACCCCTTTTACTTACTGCACTCACTCTTTTTACATTTCAGATTACATGTGTTCCTATCTTGTCATGTACTTGGTTACATGTGCTTACAGGTTATAAAGGCAATGACTTCCTAGTTTTAGGGAATACACCTTCGGTGCTAGTTTCCAGCCCCTGGCCTATGGAAGGAGGGCTTGGGATTGTCACAGCACAGGACCCGGGGGACGGGTCGTGACAAATTGGTATCAGAGGAGTAGGTTCTACCACTTAAATTTGGACTCTGATCTTTCTTTTTAATGGAAATAATGTTATGTGTAGTGAGTGTGGATTTTATTTCAGGGAGTTCAGTGTTGGTGCGGTGGCCGACGTATACATATACCAGTACCCTGACTTCTAATTTCTAACTCAGTGCATGAAAACACTGATTGTGTGTGTGTTTTAAAAAGTTTTCTTTGTGATATTTTGAGTTAGCTCACTAGGTATAACTTTCAGCTCACCAGGTATAACTTTTTGACCGTGGATCACCTGTTTCTTTTCAGGATGCCTCCACAAAGATAGCCAGTTAGGGTACCGAGAGTTGTATGCACTGATATCCCACCAAGATATGGGGCCTCGATGAAGGGCCCTTTTCTTATAGAGGCACTAGTGGAGGCACCAGCGGTACCACCCCCCATTGGGACACTAATTCCATTAGCCCAGCAGCAGACGGTGCATGCCTCTTGAGTGTGTTGCACGAGTTCTAGTGCTAGAGGCCACCTAGGTTCAGGGGAGATATGGACCCACAGACGGCTGAGGATTGGCTGGAGGGTGTGGTGAGAGTTTTCTGACTAGTTGGGACACCAGGCAATCTCATAGTGATTCTTACTGCCAGCCCTCTACAGGCAGTAGCGGGTAGATGGTGGAGCATGATGCTCGAGGTTCACGACGAGGTGACGCTTCTCTGGGCTGACTTCGAGAGCCTGTTTCAGGCAGAGTTTGTTCCAGTGAATCTTCATGTTGTGCGCATTCCAGAGTTAATTCTTCTATAGTAGGGAAACATGACTGTGGATCCATACTCAGCGAGGTTCACAGACATCTCACTCTACACCAGAGATATGGCGTGGGACCCATTATTCAGGGCTTGGACTGTCGAGCAGGGGATCGGGTGTGAGATTAGGGCTTCAATGATCTCATTATGTATCCCGATGTAGAAGGGGGTGTTAGAGAGAGCCCTCTTAGTGGGGAGTTTCCTTACTGAGCAGTCACCAGTAGCAAGACCCTCTACCAGTCGACACGTAGTGGTGTATTCTGTAGCTGGAAGCAGATAGATGTCGTAGAGTTCAAAGAGGACCAGAACTATAAGTGGAAACCTGCATGACTTAGGATCAGTTGTGCGGGGCACCTGAAGCAGAGCCAGTCATACCAGGAGCGGTCATAGTTACGCATGCGGCGGGCATGGTCACATGGCTCAGGACTGTCTGACCCATCATACGGATGATATGTAGACGGTTGAAGGACTGCCTAGGTAGAGACAGAGGTTCTACTGAGGGGGTATATAGGGAGCAGGCGAACATAGAAGAGGAGCTGGCAGTGTAGCCGGCAGTGGGCGATGATTTGAGACGTTACTGCCACCACCACCAGGAGGTCCACCCCGATTGTAGAGAGAAGGTGGATATGGGAGAGCTCAACTCTAGGGAGCTGAGGCCTATGATCTCAGCACTCCAGATATGATACAAGGTATGATCTATGTCTACTCCACCATATCTATAGTACTTATAGACACAGGTGCCAGTCATTCTTTTATTGCCACTACCCTTGTTTGGAGCTCAGAGATTCTGATGGAGCTGTTGGCTCGATCCTTATTGCTAGAGACTCCTATGAGAGAAGATTCGATGATTATGCACTGGTTCCAATAGTTTGATCTTACTCTAAGAGGCGAGAGCTTCAACTAAGATCTCCTAGAAGCAGCGAAAAGGCCTTACGACGTCATCTTGGGTATAGACTGGTTATCTACAGTCCTTGATCAGATTGATTGTATTAGGCGCATGGTGCGGTGTGTCCGCACAGATGGGACCAGGTTTACCTTCACAGGCAACAAGAGAGCCTTTACAGCACATGATGGACTTACTCGGTGGATAGTACAGTTGATCACTCATCAGTTGGCAAGCCTTACCCTTAGAGCTGTTGATGTGGAGAGACCAAGCTATCTTGTAGTGGTGGACCAGTATGCAGATGCTTTCCCTGATGATGTTCTAGGTTTACCTTCTCACAGAGAGGTGGACTTTTACATTTAATTATACCTTAGGATGACAATGATACTTACAACAGCATATTGTATGGCTCGCACAAATCTTCGTGATATGTGGGTATATCTAGAGGACTTACAGGAGAAGGGATTCATTTGGCCCAGTGTTTCTCCCTGGGCAGCCCTGATTTTGTTCACCAAGAAGGCAGATGGGAGTTTGAGGCTTTGTGTTGACTATCGACGCCTGAACCAGGTGACCGTGAAGAACAAGTACCCACTCTTGAGGATTGATGACCTCTTTGATAAGTTTAAGGGAGAACAGTGGTTCTCTAAGATAGACCTTCGATCAGGTTATCACCAGCTCAGAGTACGAGATGAGGATGTGTAGAAGATGACCTTCGGGTGTTAGTACGACCATTACGAGTTCTTGGATATTCCATTCAGTGTGACCAATTCTCCAACAGTGTTCATGGAACTCATGAACATGATATTTCAGCCATACAATGATCGCTTTGTTGTGGTTTTCATCAACGACATTCTAATCTACTCGTCTACCGAGGAGGAGCATGTCTATCATTTTCAGGTAGTATTGGACACACTCTGAGAGCACCAGCTTTATGGTAATCTCTCTAAGTTCCAGTTATGTATATGAGAGGTTCCATTTCTGGGTCATGTCATATCGAAGGCTGTAGTTGCAGTGGATCCATTGAAGATTGAGGCGGTACTTGCTTGGGATCCACCCAGGAGTGTGATAGAGGTATGGAGTTTCTTGGGTTTGGTCGGATACTTCCAGTGGTTTGTTCCAGATTTCTCCAGAATTGCAGCACCACTATCATCCCTAACGAATAAGGGGAAACCCTTCATGTTGTCAGAGAGATGATAACAATGTTTTTAGGGGATGAGGAAGGGGCTGACTAGTGCCGACATATTAAGGATACAGGAGGAGGGCGTTCGGTACGTAGTCTACTAAGACGCATCAGGGACCAGACTTGGATGTGTTCTGATGTAGGAGTGAGCAGTGATTTCATATGGTTCTCGATAGTTGAGATATTATGAGAATAACTACACTACAAATGACCTGGAGTTAGAAGCAGTGGTCTTCACCTTGAAGATGTAGAGACACTATCTTATGGTCGGGTGTTTTATAGTGTACTTTGATCACAAGAGTCTCAGGTATATATTCTCTCAGAAGGACCTGAACCCGAGACAATGAAATTGTCTTGAGTTCCTATTAGACTATGACTTTGAGATAGTATATAATCCTGGGAAGGGGAACGTTGTAGTAGATTCACTCAGCAGGAGGTCTTGAATACAACTGCTAGGTGAGGCGACAGAGAAACTGGTTGCTATACAGATATCCTTTATGGATAGAGATGGAGAAACTTTTCTACAATCTCTTACAGTCACTCCCCCACTTTTTCAGTGATTCAGGGAGGTGTAACATGAGGATGCTGACTGCGAGGCACGATGTGCTCAGATATCTACAGGACATGCACCTGATGGATTTTCTAAAGGTGGGGAGCACATCATCCTTTTCAGATGACGTACCATGGTACCAGTGTCACTTTGGGAGAAAGTGTTGAGGGAGTTCCACACATCCCCACTAGCGGTACATCCAGGAGTGGAAAATATGTACTAGGATCTCCAATGATAGCACTGCTGGATGGGAATAACGAAATCATTATTAGAGTTTGTTTCTAGGTGCCTCACTTTCCAGCAAGTGAAGGCAGATCATCAGATACCAGAAGACTTGGTTCATCTTTTAGAGGTCCCAGAGTGGAAGTGGGATGGTATATCCATGGACTTCGTGACAGGACTTCCACGTACATCTAGAGTTCATGGCTCGATTTGGCTGATCATCGACCAACTCACCAAGTCTGCCCACTTCCTGCTGTTCAGAGAGGAGGGTTTAGTAGAAGGCTTGGGATGCCTCTATGTGTAGGAGATTGTGCGGCTACATGGATTACCCTTGACGACTGACTCTGATCGTGATTCATGTATTACTTACCGGCTATGGAAGGGGTTGGAGGAGGCTTTCGGGACGCAGCTTCGTTTGAGCACCACCTTCCATTCTCAGATGGATGGTCAGACTAAGCAGACCATTCAGACCCTCAACGACATGCTGCGTGCGTGTGTCCTCGACTTTGGTTGCAGTTGGGAGGATCACTTGACTTTGGTGGAGTTTTCAAAAAAAAAATAGTTTTCACTACACCATTGGGATGGAACCTTTCAAGGCATTATACGGGTGACCTTGCAGATCACCTTTGTGCTGGACTGACCCTGGGGAGTCATTAGTCGTGGGACCAGAGATAGTTCGGGCTACCACAAAGAAGCTTAAGATCATCCAAGAGCAGATGAAGACTTCACAGAGCATGAAGAAGTCGTATTCTGATAGAATATAGGGACCTATGTAGTTTGAGGATGGTGACCACGTCTTTCTACGGGCCTCACCTCGATGATATTTGCAGAGATTTGGCCGAGGCGGCATGTAATATCCAAGGTTCATCAGACCTTTTTAGGTCCTCAGCAGAGTTGGAAAGGAGTCATACCTATTAGATCTTCTACCTCAATTGAACCGAGTGAATGATGTCTTCCACGTATCCCAACTGAGGAGATGCATGCATGACCCTTCTCACATCATTGACCATGACGATCTGGATGTCGACAATGTGGTGACTTTTATAGAGGTTCTATTAGAGATTGAGGATCGACAGGAGTGTGTCCTTCATGGTTGGTCGATACCTTTTGTGCACGTTCGCTGGCAACACGAGAACCACCAAGAGAGAACATGAGAGAGAGAGGCTCAGATGTGTGCTTAGTACCCCCACTTGTTTCCTTATTTTGAGTTGTGGATTACAGGGACGTAAATCCCTGTGGTGGGGAGAATGTAAAGACCCTGAATTTTCATGTAATTTTTTTAAATATATGGGAATCTTACGAGTTCGCAAAAATTGACAGCACGTGATTCCAAGGCCCGAAGTGCCCGGAAGGAATTTCGAATCTTTTTTCGGGTAAGTTCAGTAAACGTGCAAGTAGGTTTTTCTAAGTTTTGAACCGGTGCTCAGAATTGAAAAATGAGGGCACCATTGAACTCGCAATGCCAATATTCACTTAAGGAGACCTTCACCTCAACTGCAGTAGGTTGAGGTTGAAAGATATATTTTGGGAATATCATGGGAAGATAAAAATAAAATTACCTAACATTTTATTTTATTTTTGTTGTAACCACCCTCTTGTAGATATTATAGGGTGGGGACCACCCGATCCCAAAACCTCCCAAGTTTGATTTAAGAGGTGGGGACCACCCGAACCTCTTAATGAGGGAGAAACCTCCCAACTCCCTCTTTAATGTGGAGGAGCCTTTTGTGCTTCCCCAACATTAATTAAGCCAACGCTCCGTACTTAATTATGCCTATCTATGTGATTAATTAACCCAATTTGAAATTGGGCCAATAAATAAATTGGGGGAAACATCTCTCCTTTTTGGATACTTTGAAAATTTTGGTGGAATTGGGAGAGGAGAAATATTGGGAGAAAGCTCTTCAATGAAGAATGCGTTCTTCCACAAAGAACGCTCCGCCATGGAAGAACGATCCTTCAACGAATAACTCCAACCTCAAATTCAAGATTCTTCCTCGAAACTTTTTTTGACGTGGGACATCTTCATCTATGATGAATCGATGTCCGTACTTCCTTCTCGCGCCAACGTCAACGCTTAACCCGAGGTAGGGGTTTATTTGCATGTGAATATTTTTTCCCTATTTCTTTCCTTGGTTTCATTTGTGGCTTGGGAATGAAACTTTATTGGCGGTGGTAAATCTTGATGTTCTTCTTTCATGTTTTTGTTGATCCATATGATACCACCCTAACGTGGAGGGTACTGGCCAAACCAACATGGCCCGACCCTTTCAAAAATCTTATGTTGTTTTTTGTGAAGGTGGAGGATAGAAACCATCCATGGTAGGGGAAGAAGAATGGTGGTCGGGTCCACCAACATCCATGACAAAGGTGACAACTCAACAACGCCGCCCAGCGGCCACCACCGCCACCCCACGATCTCGGTGCCAACCGTGGCTACGGCCGATATCCGCGGATCTGCACCACCTTGAAACCGAGGCATCGCCCTATGGCTGAGGCGCTGCCCCGCGGCCGGACTCCCTCTCCAAAGCCGGACCGCCTCTCTAAAGTCGGACCGCCGACCCAGGTCCAGTCCGCCGACCCACGGCCGGACCACCTCCCGGCGCTCGGTCCACCGACTCGCGGTTTGTCCGCCGCCCCGCGGTCAGTCCGCCGCCTTGCAGTCGGTCAGCCTCTGCTTGGTCGGACCGTCGAACCACGACTGTTCCACCACCCCATGACCGGACCGCCACCCCGTGACCGATCTTCCGCCCCGCGGCCAGACTGACGACCCACGGCTAGTCCGCCACCCCGCGTCCAGACTGCCGCCCCATGGTCTCATGCCAACCTCAGCCGAGCCATCCTGCACCCTCGTAGTATCCCTCAGCCGAGCTGCCCTCGAGGTATCCCTCATCCAAGACTCCCTCGTGACACCCTCGAGGCCCTCATGGGCAAGGGCACACAGCGCGGGCCGAGCCAAATACAGTGGGTCAGTCTGGGTCGACCCGAACCAGGTTGGCCCAGGCTGGGTCGGGTCATGTCAGACCGGACCCGGGTCCACTATGACCCAATTTCATTCTTTTGGCCATAACATTGTCACTAGATGTCCGTTTGACAAACCATAAGTGGAGTTGGAAGATTCATGGAGTGATATGGTCCCTTTGAGTGATACCCCACAATGTTTTGGATTAATATGGGGAACAGTTAGGTTGGATCGAGCATGAATCCAACCAGGCCCCCGGGACTAAGAGGTTAATGACTCACAATCGGGCGTCCGATTGACACGACGTCTGTTACGTTGAGTATCATATGTTGTGGAATACCTTTGAGATACTTCTTCGTGGGACTTTGAGGTAGCTGGAGTATCGACCAGTAGCTTGTGGAGCGGATCCTCTCGGAGACGAGCGACCATAGAGCAGAGACCTAGTGGATGGCTGCGACTTGACAACTACTGACTATTTCAACTCATGGTGACTTGAAAAGACCAGTGGGGAGCACCTTAGTGACACGAAAAACCCACGATGGGGAGTACCTTGGTGACGGGGCAGACCCACAGTACTCGATAGGAGGAGTAACTCAGCAGGCCATGAGGGGGAGCTCCTCTCTGTGACATGGCAAACCCATGGTGGGGAGCGCCTCTATGTGACGTGGCAGACCCATGGTACTTGATAAGAGGAGTACCTCAGTAGTCCAAGGTTCATGGGAAGTGGCTCTGGGTGACATAACAGGCCCACTGTACTCGATATAGGAGGAGTTCTCCTGTAGCTGACGTGTTTGACGTTGTGACTCGAAATGTTACTTGTTACTACCCCTTGAATAAACCCTGGTTTGAGCTGAGTCAGTACCTCTGGGTTTTCCTCATTATTGATATGGATTACAAGATAACTTAGGTCTATGTATGGGAATATACCTATGTAACGATATCCAATGATTTCATACTTTGTGATTTATCCCTGATAGATTTTGTGATAACTAGAGGATCTCAGGGTCCCTACTGAGTATTATTATACACACCCCTACACGGGCTATAACCACACCATCTTGTGTTAGATACAGACGACAGACAATGCTGACTGAGGATGAGAGTACCAGGACTAGACAGTACCTAGAGGTGGACCATAATTCACGTTGGTACGCAGAGGAAATGGGAGGACATGGAGTTCTTAGGAGGTGATATGTACCTACCCTTCAGGTAGGAACCTCAGATGACGATCTAGTAGCTGTATTTTTCCTTTTCTTTAGTCGTATTGTATCACAATTGTACTTGTAATTTCCAGTTGGTCTTGTATTCTAGCCCCTTTTACATAATGCACTCACTCTGTTTACAATTTAGTTTACTTGTCTTCCTATCTTGTAGTGTGCCTGGTTACATGTTCTTATAGGTTGTAAAGGCAATGCCTTCCCTGTTTTAGAGAATACGCCTTCTGTGCTAGTCTCCAGCCCTTGGCCTATGAAAGGCGGGCTTGGGGTAGTCACGACACAGGCCCTGGGGGATGGGTTGTGACAGGAAGTTACACATCCATTTGACTATCTTTTTTTCATTATTTTATGTTTCAAAAATTACCAAATCTGTAATGTAATTTTGTCTCAATTTACCATCTTTTAGACACATTCCATGTTATGCACATATGTAATTCTACATTATGTATACACAACCATTTGACACATTATATCATGAATATACTTATTTAAATTATATTTTACGATTCATGTAATTTCATTCTCTTACATGGGTAGTATGATTCAATGTTACAAAGTGGAAAGAGTTTATTGCAACAATCTCACATCTTATCAAAATTATTTATGATTATGATTTAATTTATAATTCCTTATAATCTATCTTTTAATAACACTCCTGTATTTTCTTCTCCTCTAGTTATTTATTATATCCTCAATTATTAGTACCATTTATCCAGTGTTTGGTACTTATGATAATTAATAATATTTTTTTAAGAAAACAAAATTTTATATCCCTCTTCGGTTGAAAATCAATGTTTCTTCAAAACTAGGTTTTATAAAAATGTTTTCAAAAAAGACTTACTGTTATCCTATGATATTTAAAAGTAAATTTTACCCATGTTTTACCTTTACAACTGGTTTTAAAAAAAAGAATCTTAATGTCATTTTCCAATTGAGGCACTTTTATAAAAATTTTGTGTTGTAAAATGAATGTTCAGTATGTATGGATTTATTCACTATCATGACCATATTTAATTTGAAGATTCATTTTCAATTTTTAAAGATTCATTTTTTAAAATTTTTTCCCTAACGTTCTGGAGATTCACTATTTTTAAAGTGGTTTTCCAGGAAAATGGTCTTCAAAATGTTTTCAAGCTTATTTTATATGTTTTAATGGAAAATGGATTTCAAATTGTTTTCATGATTATTTTATATTTTTTTAAAAGAAAATGGTTTTAAAAATGTTTTCAAGATTATTTTATAAGTTTTCAATGAAAATAGTTTTCAAAATGTCTTCAATCTTATTTTATATTTTTTTAAGGGATATGTTTTTTCTAAAAACTTTTTTAATATTATTTTATAAGTTTTTAAGGAAAAAGGATTTGAAAATATTTTCAAGATTATTTTATATGTTTTAAAGGAAAAAAGTTTTCAAAAAGTTTTCAACCATTATTTATAATATTTAAAGGTTATTTTCATAGAAAATGGTATCCAAAATATTTATGTTTTAAAAAAGTATTTTTTTCAAAGAAGAAACAAAAATTTCTTCAAGAAATTATTTTAAAAATATTTCTAAAAAATTTTGTTCCATAAAATATGACATTAATTAGTGTTACTCATTAATTATTAGGGATATTATCCAGTGTTTCCATTCATATTAATTCCTTGAATGATTTATGTTTTTATGGAATTATGTTAATGAGACCCATTTTCTCTTTAACGGGTTATATGAATATGAAACATGCTTCTTTTCACGGGTTATACTTTGATGAAATGATTATGAAACCTATCTCATTTCCCATATGTTAGGATATGATTACATGCTTATGATACCCATTTTGTTTCATGGGTTATGATATGATTTTTTATGATCTTGTGGAAAATTTATGTACGATTTCATTATGAGATGTGTGGGACCTATATCTCCCTCCAATTAATTGGGTAAGAATTTATATCTAATGAGATAAACATAGATGGAATGGGGAGTGAACTCAGTTCAGTAAAGTACCTTTTCTACTAATATGGTATTAGGAGTGAACCTTGACTACTAATATGGTAATGGGAGTGAACCATGACTACCATGATTTTATGGGGAGTGAAATCAGTTTAGTAAAGTACTTTTTATATTAATATGGTATTAGGAGTGAACCTTGACTACTAATATGGTCATGGGAGTGAACCATGACTTCGAAGATTTTATGGGGAGTGAACCCATATTATTATGATGGCCTTAGTAGCGATGCCTTGACTACTATATAAATCATTTCATATTCTTATATTTCTATCATTATTTCTATGTATTATTTCCATGTTATGATTTCATGGATTATGAAATTTATTCCCTTATGATTCAGGAATAACCATTTGCCAATATTTATTCAATGACTCATGTATATAATCTTTGATATACAACGTATTACCTCCAAATTTTATTCTCATATTCTAACACCTTTATGAACATTTCATGATTATATATCTCCTTTGTTAACCCTTAATAATAATTTGATCTCACCCATTTTTTATGTTTCCCTTCCTCAGGCTATGAAGAATAGTTTTATGTATATTTAATAAAGGGAACGATCTGTGTGGGAAACACTGAAGGTATTTAACTAAGTTAGAATACTTTTTTTCTAGTTTCCAATAACACCAAACTATTATGGTCCTTAGGAATATAATTTTTTGTAATGTGATAAATATTCAACTAATTTGATGTAATTTCTATGAATGTTAATCCTAGGTCACTTAGTTGGTACCCAAAGAATGGTATAGTCACACTTTAGAAGCTAGGATTATAAAACCATAGTGAGATCCCTATAGACATTTATGGGTATATTTCATGGGATTCATTTAAGGATAAGACTATGGTTTCATTTTTTTGACACCCTATAAGTAATTTTTCATGATTATGTGTTTTTTCACTTTGATAAGTGATGATCACACTATGCTTTATAGTTTTAGACAAGGGTGAAAACCAAATATAACTGGGTTAATGATGAATGTGATGGAAAATTTTATGATGAGCTGTAAAATGTGATGATAACTTGAGTAAAGGATATTGTGATCATGCATAATTAGTTTTCACAAAACAATATTAACAATGTGTACCTTAACCAACTCTCAAACTCACCAAAGAAGAGAATGAAGGACTTCGATGAGAGTTCAGGTAAGGAGACCATCAAGGAAACAAGATTTAGTTTCCTTTATGTTAGGAATGTGGAAAGAACCACCAAAATTAATGTCTTAGAGGAAACAAAAATATGTCTTAACTACGAAAAAATAGGACACAAATAAATTATCACTAATGTAAATATGAAGAGTTCGGATAATGAAATGGAATTGAATATTTTACTCCCTAAGATATCCTCAAAGATTAAATTCATTAATTTTGGAATGCATTGTCATTATGAAAATAGATTTACCTTGTAGAAAGATCACAATGAGAATATGTAAGGTGGTATGAGTATTGGTTATATTTTTGAGAATGATGTCACTGTAGGTGAAACACTAATTAAGGGAAATATAACCCTTAATATATTTATTATGTTAAGATAATGATTTTTGGATAATGATATATTGGCTATGAATAAGTAAATTGGATGGTACTGATTATCTTGGATCTAATTGAGAATTCTTCGAAAAGTGGTTTATGTTATCATGGGTGGATTTTATAACATTTTTTGATTTAAGGAATATATCAAATAAACTTTATAATAAGTAAATATTAATGTTTTAAATAATTATTTTTTGTAACTTAGGTTATTACCATGTTTCAAGAGAATACATAATGAAGGTATTAACATATTTTGTATGCGACAACTAAGAGCTACTTTATGATATATGGGGGATCAATACTAATCTATTTTTGAGAAATTTAGTGACCTTATTTCTAAAGTTTTGTACTTATATATTTCATAAGGGTTATAAGGTTAACCATTTATGGAATGGTTTTTGTTTAAAATAAGATGATGTTTTAAAGATTAAATTATTATCTACCCATATAATGATTTATGCATACTTAAAAAAATTTGATATCCTTTTTATTTTGATAAAGAAATATGGAATGACCTATCATTCTATTTATGGATCTTATGATCTGTTAATGCTTCATGAATGCCAAATTAACCATTATTTCATGAAATAATATTTGAATTTGAAGTTTATCAAGGAACAAAAAAGGACACGGTTTTCCTCAAATCATGTAAGTATATATTTTCATAAAAAAATTCAAGTTCAGTAAAATAAATCTTGAAATAAAATGTTGTCAAGTTATCATCATTTTTATGACATCAGAGACCTTTTTCAAGCTAGTTTAGGTTCTGTCTTTATGATTATTAACTTTCTCTTAACCATGTTATCTATCACTCTATGTTAGAAATTGATAGTTAGATTTATCTTCTATGTACATGTTTTTACTTTACTCCTAAGTTCTACCCTATGGAAACTTATTTATAAGTTACTTTGGGTAACTGTTATGGTTCCAAATTTCCTTTTTTTAATTTCTTTACTATTCATTTTTACAATGTGTGTTTCTATGAATGGAAAATTCAAGTATTAAAACATTAATAACCTATATAAAGTTTGAGGAAAAATTTTATTTTAATTTGGGTAGAATGTAACACTATAAGATTTTGTGAAATATATTTTTTCCAAATAATTCTAATCTTTTTGATATTTTCCATTTCGCGCAACACTGAATATAGTTTTTTATAAAAGGACTATGTTTGGATTGTGTTATATACAACACCAAGTTAATCTTTAAATAAATGAAACACATATATTAGCTTACGGTATGCATAACACTATGTTTTACTAGAATTACACATAATACTGAGTCCCTTCGATAGCTTGCATAACACGAAAAGCTGAGTTTTTAACGAACTGCAATATACTATTATTATTATTATTATAGCTACCACCTATAAATTCTAATGGAAGTTAGGAATATGATTAAATAAATTATTAAAATTTTATCTACACATTAATTCTTTGGCTATCAATTATTAGAAGAGAACTAAAGAACAATTTAAAAATAAGGAAATTTCTTTTATAAGAAAGCTATTTTTCTATATACAAACACAATTTTATCTCAATATAATAAACAAACCACTTTTTATTTATATTTTTAATATAATTTATATATTATATATTAAATCAATATTTTCTATACTCATCCAACAAAATTCTTAGGTATAATATAAGAATAAAAGAAATTTTATAAATAAAAAATGTATTTTTCTATAAGGTAATTTTATCACCTTTTAATGGAAAACCCATTTTAAATATAATTTTTGAAACATTTATAAATTTTATTAAAAAATAAACTTTATGTTATAAATCAAAATATAAAAAATTACGTTGGGATAATTTTTGGTATTTTTCTGATAACTTTAATGTTTTGATGAAAAGTGAATAATACTGAATTTTAGTTCAAAACTACATTTTCGTCAAATTTATTTTATAGTAAAATAATATTTTTATTTAGGTTTTATGTTAAATTAGAAAAATATTATATCATTTAAACCAATTAAGTTTGTTATAATAATTTCACATTAAATTTAGATATAAAAACTTAGCAAACATTTGATCATTTTTACTTTAAAACCTCACTTTCTCATCTCGTATGCGGGATTAAATTTAAATTAGTTTGTCCAAATATGTGATTAGAATTTGGAAAAATGTAATAAATATTTTTAATAATAATAATTTATAATTTCCAATAATTTCAACATATTTTTTGACTAAAAATATTAGTGTATGTAATTAAAGTAAATTATAGTGATTCGGGTAAAAACAAGATTATTTAATGGTTAAACATTAATCTTAAAAGGATAAATGACCTATAAATATGTAAAAATGAAATTTCTTATAAATATTTCTACCCATTACCCTATTTTATCTAATTTTAAAATTTATTTGAGGAACATGATGTAAGGGAGATCTCATAATAGTATTTACCTTTTTATATTTACCAGAATGTCACTCCTCCTCCTTTGTAAAAGGGAACTCCCCATACTCACTTCCTCAAACCTATTAAACAATATTAGATCAGCCAAAAACATACCAAATATACTCAAAAAATAAATCTCTTCATCATATAATCCTCCCTTTCATATTTAATACAACTCAGGAATCCCTTTGATGTAAACCAAGAGGAGTTACCCAAAGAATATGAAACATCCATCCTCAAACTTCTTTGATTTATTTTCATTATCCACCACATAAAATCTTATTATTATATAATTATATAATAAGATATATGTCCTAAATATACTAATATTTTGTTATTATAATTTTTTTACTTACACTTACACACACTTCTATCTAATGGGTAACAAACTTATTACTCCTTTGTCTGACAGACTACCGCCTCGTGAAACGATGTGGTTCATTTTTCCTTTACCACATCTCATGGGTAAGAATTATGAAGGAATTTTTTTATATATATATGATATTTATGATAAATTTATTCTTAAATAATTGTTATAAAAAACATACCTTCAGGCTTTCCATTTTGTATAAATATGATAACTTCATTTGTGAACGTGTAGACTACCGCCTCCCCAAAGCGATGTGAGTCATTCACACTTTAAATGGAATATATTAAGGATGGTTATAATAAAACAATAAAAATATATATTTCATAATAATTTTACTAAAATTATATTATATTTGCACACATATATTTCATTTACTTACTTTCTTTCAATACGACAATAAAATGTAATCAACGTTTTTGTCTACATATGACCAACTGTCTCCATGAATAGTGTATTCCATTTCACATTTCAATATTTTATACATTATTATAATGATTTATATAATTTATATATATGATATTAAAATAAGGTTTTACATTATGTAAATAAGTAAATAATTATCTATGTAAGACGATTAAGAATAACAAGTCAAAACATATACAAAAAACAAAGAAGATATTATCTCAAACGTATCATTAACATGATGTTGTTAATAAATGGGTTATACAAAGACCAAACCAAATCATATATGATATTATATATAATTATATATTTCTATTTAATATTTATAATAAACATATATTTATTATATAGTATTTTTAAACTTGTAATAAAAAAGTCAGGGCTTAAGGTAAGGGTTTCATCAGTTCACTTTTAATTTCTAATACACATAGATGTATTATATTATTATAATACTTAACAATATGGGTATTTATATATCCATTTTATTATATTAATTTCATGGGGTTATGATTCAAAATTTATAAAATTGGTAAAGTAATTTTTTCTCAATTTACCTTCATTATGATACATGACATGTTATGAACCTATATCATTATAAAA
The DNA here is from genome assembly GCA_963277665.1 of Viscum album. Classification (NCBI taxonomy): domain Eukaryota; kingdom Viridiplantae; phylum Streptophyta; class Magnoliopsida; order Santalales; family Viscaceae; genus Viscum; species Viscum album. The sequence continues at coordinate 226,452,637 of OY728123.1, read as the reverse complement.
TTAATATACACTAAACTTTCACACATTATATAAAGAATATAATTATTTCCATGATATTTTCAGGGACATGTAATTTCATTTTCTTATATGGGTGGTATGCTTCACTGTTACCAAGTGGTATGAGTTTATTGTAATAATTTCATTATTTATCTGGATTTTTTTATTATTATTTCATTGATAAAAACTTATGATAAATCATTAAATAACAGTCATGAATTTTATCTAATATGTTTATTCATGATATATTAAATCATTAGATCCATTTTTACTCTCTTTGGTATAATTAATACGTGTTTTAATGAAATATAAATTTATCTACTTCTTTAGTAGGAAATATATGTTCCTTTAAAACCCGGTTTTCTAAAAATGTTTTAAAAAATGTTTCACTATTATCCTATGATCTTTTAAAAAAATTACCCATGTTTTTTATTTTAAACAAATGGGTTTTTAAATAATGAATCTTCTTTTCAATTTTCTATTGAGGTAGTTTTATAAACTTTTTATTGTGAAAATAGAATGTTAAGAATGTATGGATTTATCCACCATCATAACCATACATCATTTAAATATTCATTTGTAAGTTTAAAATATTCATTTTTAAGAAAAAAACATTTTTCTGATATTCTAAAAATTCTTTATTTTTAATTTGTTTTTTAAGGAAATTATTTTAAAAATGTTTTCAAGATTATTTTATATTTTTTCATGGATAATTGTTTTCAAAATGTTTTCAAAATTATTTTTAATGTTTTAAAGTGAAGAGGCTTTCTAAAAACGTTTTCAATATTCTTTTATAAATTTTCAAGGAAATTTTTTTTCAAAATGTTTTCAAGATTATTTTATATGTTTTCAAGGAAAAATAATTTCAGAACGTTCTAAATATTCATTGATATATTTTCAAGGTTATTTTCAAAGAAAACAGTTTTCAAATTGTTTTATACTTTCAAAACTTGTTTTTTAATAAGAAATGATATTTTACTCAAGAAATGATTTTAAATTATTTAAAAAAAATTATGGTCCATCTAAGATGAAATCCATTGGTATAACTCATGCCTTATTGGGGATATTATCAAAGGTTTACATTCTTTTTCTTTATTTTATTGGTTTATGTTTTGGTGGAATAATGTTTGTGAAACGCATTTATCTTTCACTTGTTATATTATTATGAAACCTACTTCTTTTCATGCGTTATTCTTGGATGAAAGGATTATGAAACTTGTATCTTTTTCTACTGGTTAGTATATTATTACATGTTTATAAAAACCATTTCATTTAAAGGGTTATGATATGATTTTTTATGATATTGTGGAATACGTATGTATGATTTCAATATGAGATGGGTGGGACCTATATCTCCACCCAATGAATTGGGTAGAGATTTATATCTCACGAGCTAGAAATGGATAGAATAGGGAGTGAACTCAGTTCGTTAATGGAATTTTATTTCTAATATGGTCTTGGGAGTGAACCTTTACTACTAAAATGGTCATCAGAGTGAATCATGACTAACAAGATGGTACATGGAGTTAACCCTTACTACTATGATGGACTTGGTAGTGATACCTTGACTGCTATGGAAATAATTTTATTTTCTTATGTGTATATTAGAAATTCTATATCTTTTTCCTATGTTATGATTTCATGGACTATTCTCTTGATTCCCTTATTATTCATGTATTATGAACTATCAATCTTTATTCCATGACTCACATATATGATCATTGATATACAAGGTATGGTATCTAAATTTTATTCTCATGTTCTCATAACCTTAGAATCATGTTATGATTATGTATCTTCTTTGTTTACCTTTACTGATCTTATGAGTTCAACCCTTTCTTATGTTTCCATTCCTCAGGTTATGAAAAATGGTTTTAAGTAAAAGTATTAAAGGGGAATATCTTTGTGGGAAACACTAAAGATCTTTCACCAAGTTAGATTTTTTTTTCAATGTTTCCAAAGGCACTAAACTATTATGTTCCTTAGACACGTAATTTTTTTATGTACTAAATATTAATCTAAAATCATGTCATATCCTTGTATGTTAATCAAGGTTTGTTATGTTACCTCTCACTTTCAATGGACTCGCTTTTACCTTGAGGGAAACACATCTACTACTTGAATGTTATTCATTCTTGAGGCATGTAGCTCGATCCCTGTAGTCATTCGAGAATCTTAATACGCCACAATAGCCTTTGGATTTGATGATCCCTGTCCTTATTATGGAGTAGAAATATCATGACAAAAATGTTGTAGATATCCATAACATCCATCACTATAGTACATCATTTTGTGTGAAGGAAAATAAAGTCATGTGTGTCCAGTATTTCCACAATGATATCCATTTAAAGGCACACAAATAGATGAAACTAGAGGTGAGGAAGATGACTACTACCAAGAACCTCCTCCACTAATATTATGATGATCCTACCACTTCCTCTTTTTTCTATGGGGTTACATTGAAGCCGACACTAATTGGAAGAGAAGGGGTAGAATATATAACCTTTCCTACCATATTAATATATACCATTATAGCCATATCCACTATATCCGCATAGGTTATTTTTTTAGCATAAATACCGATAATTTGAAATCAAGTTGTAAACCATATGGTTACTTTTAATTTTCATCTAATCATTATTTATAACCAATGGTGCAAAATGAATCAGCTTAGAAAATTCATTAGTGTATTCGAACTATGAATTCTCTCCAAACTACAAATAGAGTAACTTTAGAGACGTTTCCATAATTAGAATCTATAAAAAAACCAACTATAAGAATAATTTCTTAATACCCTTATAGTCCAAGCCCATATTTCTATCTGCATGTACCATGGAATCCCCCACCACATGATGGGACCCTCAATCCCGAATTCTTCACACTTTACCTTGATACTCTTAAGTTCATCTAGAAAGTATAAGATCAAATAAATCTTATACAACCATTAATTTACCACATGATGTTCATTCGTACCATTAAAGGATGGAGTATTCTCAGACAAGAACTCCTATGATCAAATTATTTCCCCTATAACTCGTGGTTGTACTCCAACAACAATGTTCTAAACTTGTGACATATTCTGGTCAACAACACAGACAACCTGTACAATTTCATCGATAAGATTATAATCCATTATAGTATTACATTGAAGAGGATTAGTTTCACCCTCCTGATCAATTAATAGAACACGTCTCAGAGGAATACTACTACACACCGAATCAAAATAAATGATCAGACAATAGAAAAATATCAGTTCAAACAAGAAAATACATAATCATAAATTGAGATTAACATCAAAAACACAAAATAGGAGTCACACATCCCAACATCCCATGGTAACTTGAATCTCATCATGGAAATATATTTTTAGGAACTCAGTATAATATACATATCAATTATCAAAAATCTTATCTTTAGTCTACCAGTTATCCCTAGACTAGGACTTATGAGGACATACCACCTTTCATGTCAAAATTTGACGAACCTACCCCTAATACCCTCCCAAACTAGTATAATAGCTGAGCTGTCACATACCCTAAGGGAATTCCTGATCCCTACGAGCTGGTGAATTGAACCCGCGCATCAAAAAAAACTCAAAGGGAATGATTTCACCTAACTTCAAGAAACAATATGGAATATATATATATATATATAAAAGATAAAATAGTATAAAATATAAATATATTCCATAACTAAAACCAAACAGTGGAAACCAACAACTCAATAGTAGAAACAAATCTCTAAGTACAACTCCAACCACAAAGGATAACCAAAACAGGAACAAAACTACTCTATGTGATAGTGTAGGAAAACCACCACCACATCACCACTAACTATCCATCTTAGCAAATATAAAACCTCACCACATCACTTTAGATACTTTCCTTTCCCTGCATCAAAATACAAAACTAGGTCAACACATCGCCGAAGAGGTATGTAGGGTGTGAGATAACTGGATTAGTAGGGTATCAACTAGGTGTTCTATTTCAAGTCTGTTAACAATAATAAAAGCATGCTCAACTTTAATGAAATCAAGGAATGAAAACTCATTAATAGTTTTTATATAAAAAGCATAGGAAAAAAATTTAATTTCTCAATTTTCCACATTTCCAATTAAAAATGTAAATCAATTTCCATGAATTTCATATCCATATATCACAATAGATATATCAATTAAAACAAAAAAACGTGTATCATTTCTCATATCAAATCCATGAAAGTGAAATCAAAATAGTATGAACCAAAATAACCCAAATCATCTAAGAAGTGGCATGGGTAACATCATGCCAGGGATCACACTAGGTCATGTTAGCTAGGAAAATCATACCTAACATAGAAAATCATGTACGCATCAAGAAACTAGACATATGCATTAATTCTAGAGAGAAAAGGAACACCCCAATAAGGTAACCCCCCAATAGGTCTAGCAAGTCCCTAGTACAATGGTCCTAGGGAGAAGAGATAATCCCCATGTGAAAATCTCGCCAAAGTGGATGAACCCTATTACTATACCTTCCAACTAAGTATACAAGGCTTACCATGTGTTTTATTTTTCAAATCAATTCATCAAGATATTTATATAAAATAAATCATTGAAAACCATTGACTAATCACTTCACAATTTTTTGAAAACTATTTTCCATTCTCTAAAACCAAAGGAAAAAAAAGTTTATAAAAAACCCATTTCAACACATACCAAAAAAATAAATCATATTTTGACATTTCATTTAATAATACCATTTATCAAAACAAGAGTAATTTATTTCACCAACACATGATAGAGACAGAACCACATACCTTAAAACTCAGGTCGCACACGCCTATAGAAGAATCCACCGACAAAGAGGAATCAAAAATGAAAAAAATAACCTAGAACCAATTTTAAAATTTTAGACTTAATTAAATTTAATAAAAATTTTGGCGGAGAAGAGAAAAAGACACATACCTCAATAAAATGCACCCATGTCACCACAATAAACAAAATAAATATCCCCTAAAATAAGATCGTACAATAGATCTAGAATAAAGAAATAAGAAACATCACCATGGGTCAAAAGATCTGAGAGCACAATGAAACAATGCTATAATGACCAAAAAACAAATAAAAAAAGGCTTCCACTCTTGGAGAGATGTAAACCAATTGCCACAATGATCCAATATTGAAAAAATCAATCTAGACTAAACAGATTCTCAAAAAATCATTAGATAAGCCTTCTAGGATGAAATCCAAAGGAGATATGGATAAATGAAATAAAATTTCAGCCAAGAGGAACCCTAAAAACCCTGATCATTATAATTACATAGTGTGTTACCCCTTTACACATCATGTAATCTAGAAGGATCACATATGCCAAAAACTGGTTTATTTTTTATTAAAAACCTGATTTTTAACATTACATAGTGTGGAATTCCTTCATTCTATGTACTAAGTTCCCGATATGATAATTTCCTGAATTAAATTTTGTTTACTGTCACTACATGACATGATAATTTTTTAAAAATGGTAGAAATATAGATTATCTCATGGAAAAACCAAACCTTCTTGGGAATTTCCCTAACATGGGGAGAATCCCACCAATCCTTTAACACGTTTCTACCCAAACTCCATTAATTTGAATACACATACATCCCCAAACATTAATTTATTTTCCACAAAAAATTATTTACATCCTCATCAATCCTAATATGCACCCAATTAAAGATGAAAACAAGTAAAGAGAAGGGAATTAATTAAAAGGAGGTAACATGATGTTACAAACTCCCCAACATAAGATTTTTCAACCTCGAGAAGTCATGAAGAAGAATTTAGTATGGTAAATAGATGGGGCCACTACTTCCTTATCAACAAACCACCCTCCCAAGTATCATGAGAGTCTAATTCATGCCTCCATAATACTATAAACAAAAAAATAACATCCCACAAATAACATTCACCTGATATTCAGTGATATCAACAAGTTGTTCTAGAATGGAAACATTTGGATCTAACTAATCTATTCCCAAAAAAGAACATAAGAGGGATCATGATGGTATTTTCTGAGATGTGATATGTAAACAATATCATGAATTACTATCAAATGAATTTACATTTATAACTAAAAACAAACCCTCACAAGACACTTAATGACCTCAAATAGTCCCACATATCTTTGAGCTAACTTTCCCTATTTTCCAAGCTGATGGTGAACCAACAAAGGAGAAACTTTCAAAAAAACCTGGTCACCTACGAAAAACTCAAAAGGATAAAATCATTTTTTTATATAATATTTATACCAAATCAATGCTATAACCATAAGATAACATGTATTTATAATCCTCAAAGATGTCTCCTAAACCAAACATGGTCCCACTAAAGAATCTTTACCCTCCTCTTACAAACAAAGAGGTTATCTATATGAGTGGTTATACAAAGTCTCAAAAGGATCCATTCTAATCAATGAATGATAAATATTGTTATATGAAAACTTAATTAATCCCAAATGGATATCTCACGATCCACCAAAATCCAAGACAAGGGAATAAGGCATATCATACAAAACATGAATACCATGCTCTATCTGACCATCTGTCTATGGATGATATGTTTTACACAATATGACATGAGTCCCCATATCCTCTTGGAAACTTTTCTAGAATCTCAAATTAAACCTAGGATCCCTTTCTGAAATAATGGTAGAAGAAACTCCATATATCCTCACAACTTCTTGCACATACAGCTTACCCAGATCTTCAACCTTTTTAGTGTCTTTGATGAGAAAAAAATGTTCCAAATTCTTCAACCAATAAACCACCACCCAAATACAATTCTTCCCTTGGGGTGTCTATGGAAATATAATAATAAATCCCATGGATAACTTGTCACATTTCCGAACTAGCACTGTAAGAGTCTAAAGAAACACATAAGGTTTCATATGCTCTTCTTGGTCCATTGGCAAGTGTAATAGCATGACACATAATCAGCAATGTCATGTTTCATACCCAACCACAAGAACCTCTATCTCATGTCATAATAAATCATTATAGTTCCTAGATGAACGGTCCATAAAGAACTATAATTGTCAAAAAAATATACCTACTAACAGATGATGAAATGAAAAAATGATCCCCAAAATTGAGAATACCATATGTAGAGAGAAACCAACTAGAAACGGTCTCCACAACATATTGGGTGTCTCGAATTCCTCTAAAATTATCATCCTGCTATTGAATTTATAGAATAGGCTTGAGGAGAGATTAAGATAATTGAAAAAAACCCAATAACATGCCTGAAACATCCTCATGAGTATCCATATGAAACTAATCAAAATCCCCATAAGGTTCCACTATTCCTTCGATTACAGAATAGCTTGTGATGGAACATTCCTACTAAGAGTTTCTGAAATGACATTCCCCTTCCCCAAGGTATAGGCAACATCAAAGTCAAAAATATGATGGTTTCCCACCCATAATCTCTTTCTAAGAATCATGTCTTTTGAGAAAATATATATCTCAAACTATTATAGTTAGAACAGACTATGAACCATTTCCCAAAAAGATTGTTCCGCTAACACATAAGTACATACATACCTACAGAAATCTCTAATTCAGGAGTAGTATAATTATTCTCATGAAATAGAGGATGATAATAATTTTAAGCTACCGTATGATCTTCCTTCATGGGCACACAACCCAAACCAGTTCCAAAAGAATCAAAAAGAACCACATACCCCTTACTAGGCTCAGGGAAGATCATAATACGATCCAATGTCAGAATTGTTTTCATCTCATTGAACGAAATATGGCACTTTCCATTAAATTATATATTCACCACTTTCCTGATAGAAGAAGTTAAAGGTGATTCTAACTTTGAGAAATCATTGAAGAACCATCAATAGTATCCAGAAATACCAAGGAATATCTGAATCTAAAATACTTTCCATGGTTTTTCCTTTGAAAAAATAACCATTACCTTCTTATGAACAATTTATAATCCATGATTAGAAATCATGTTCCCTAGGAAATTCATGTATTGAATCTTGATGTTTCATTTTGAAAACATTCCATAAAAATGGTGACTTCTCAAGATTTCCAAAACAAAAATCAGGCGGTGGTCGTGCTCATGTTTATATCTAGAATATAAGAAAATTTCATACATGCACACTACTATAAAAGTGTCGAGATATTCATGGAATATTTTATTTATCAAAACCATAAAAATTATAGGAGTGCTAGTCGAACCAAATGACATAACAAGATATTCATAATGTACCTACCAAATCTTGAAATATATCCTTGATATGTGGCACTGCTGAACTCTAAGATGATGATAACCCTACCATAGATAAATCTTGTAAATACACTTTTCCCAGTTTAACTAATCAAAAAAAGCATACACATGGTTAATTGACACATGTTCTTAACTGTTACCCAGTTTAACTTCTGATAGTCCACACACAATTAGAGTAAACCATCTGCCTTCTTAGCAAAGAGCACTAGGGATACCCAAGGAAAAACACTAGGGTGAACAAAAACAATTTTCACCAGACTCATCCATCTAAACCATGATCTCTTTAAGATCTTATGGTTCTATATGTTAAGAAAGGATATATATTGGTTGCATCCCTGGTAATAGGTAAATAAAAAACTCTAACTCCCTCTCTGAAGAAGACCAATTGAATCATCTAATAAAATGTTAGGAAAAACCCAAAAAATGGCGGGATAGTCTATAATATAAGAAACCTCATAGGGAATAACTTCTACAACAAACAAAAAAAATCATGATATCTATGTGGGAAGGTCCTGCACAGCTAGACCATGAATCCCATTATCCCTAAAAGATCTATGAACTCCCATCAGCTGCATGAAATGAGACATGTTGATGCTAACAATCAACCACAGCATGATGAGGAACTATCCAATCCATCTAGATGATGATGTCAAATATATCTAGATCAATCACAAGAAAATCCTTAACCAACTCTACATCAACTACTGATAGTGCACAAGAAGGACACCGACACCCATCCTCTTTCCTCTTCCTTAGAGGTGTCACTAACTCCCTAAAAATGGAAATGATCTCTATTGGATGGTTAATAATAAAAAAAATGATAGAAATACATGACTATGGAAAATCAGTATGAAATAAATAAATAGCATGTGAGGGTAAAATAAATATGGTACCTATTACTATCGCTCGATCCACATTTACCTTTTATAGAAACTCTTCTACTTCATGAATATTATTCACTCTAGAGGCCTATGGCTAGATACCTGTACCCTTTAAATAATATGATTTTGTTATAGTATCCTTCGGAGCTAATGATCCTTGACCATATTGACATGTATACATAGACTAACTGAAACATTGTAGATTTCCATAACTTCCAAAAGAAATTCACATCTTTATAGGTGAAGGACAAGAATGTAATGTGTTTCTAGTATGTCAAAACCAATAAAACTTTAGAGGCATAAAACTAGCTATAAATAAAGGTTTTGAATATGAATTATACCGATAACCACCTCCACCACTCCAACAATGATCCTTACACTTACTATTTTTTCTTAGTGTTCCACTAAAGATTCCACTTAGTGGAAGAGATGGGGAGGAATGTCCATCCTTTCCTACTGTATTCATCTCTTAAATCATATCCATATCCACTATCTCTGCATAGGTCATAAATTTCAACATAAATACCAACAATATGATATTCAGTGAAAAACCCTGCAGGTACTTCTGAGCTTTCAGGTGGTCATTATTTACAGCCTCGGGTTAAAAATAAACTAGCTCAACAAACATTTTTTGTATGCTGACACCAAACTCTCTCTATAATAAAAAATAGGGAAACTCTAGATACATTTACATCATTAGAAACTTTGTAAAAATGGTTGGAACAATAGAGTCTTAAAACCATTCCAATACAAGCCCACATGTCAATATGCCTCTACCATAAAATCCCACAACCAATTATTGGGACCCACAAGTCTTAACACCACACACTTTACCTTGATACTCTTAGGTGTATTAATAAATTTGAAGATCTAATTGATCCTTTCTATACAATTATCCACCTACTAAGGTTCATTAATTCCTTTAAAGGATGGTGGATTCTCATGAATTAACTCCTATGATCGATCTCTTTTGCTTACAACTCCGGTATGTACCCCAACAACTACATTCTGAATTCATGGAACATTCCGATCAATAATAAGGGTTGATAGAAATTTTTTTATATGACTCTAATCCATAATGGGATCCCCTTGAGGATCATCATCTACACCCTCCCAAGGAACTAACGAAACATGTCTTGAAGGCATATTGATACACATCAAAGCAAAATAAATGATTAGACAGTAGAAAATACAATTTCAAACTAAAAAACCCATAATCCAAGACTAATATTAACATCAATAACTCAAAACAAGAGACACACATCCCAATAAACTATGGTAACTTGAGTCTCATCATAAATATATATGGAAAAAAACAAACTAAAATATACCTCTCAAGTCCAAACAATCCTATCTCTAGTATTCCAACCATCCCAAAACAAGGAATCTTGAGGACATACCACCTTCGATACCAAACCATGATAGACCTAACCCAGAAACCCTCTCAAACTGGTACCTAACCCGAGCCATCATGTACCTAAATGGTGTTCTTGATCCCCATAGACTGGAGACTAGAACCTGATCATCAAACAATAACTAGAGGGAAACATTTCTCCCAACCTGAAGTAACAATATTTCACAAATATATATAATAGAGACTATAATGGAGAATATAAATATATTCCATAACTGAAACCAAACATTTTAAATCAACAACATGAGAGTAAAAACAATTCTCCATGTACAATTCCAACCACAAAGTACAACCAAAACAATAAAAATAGCTACTCCTTGTGATAGTGTGGGAAAAGACCAACCATGTCACCACCAAATACCTTTCTAAGATGACAAAAAACCTCACCACCTCACTAAAACACCTTGAATTTATCTACATTGAAATAAATAACAATCTCTATGAACCTAAATATAGGTACATAGGTTATGAGATAATAATATCAATAGGCTGTCACAAAGGTGTTTTATATCAATTATCTAAAAAATGATCCACTAATTCCCAACTTTAAAGAAAACAAGGCATGATAATTGTTTAAAAATTATTATATCAAAAGAATGGAAAAATTGTTTAATTTTCCCTTTTCAACAACTGAAAATAAAGTAGGTAAATCAGTTTCAAATAATTCCATATCTATATATATCAACATATATATAAATAAAAACAAAAAATCATATATCATATATCATATCAAAACCATGGATGCACAATCAAAATAGTACAAACCAAAATAAACCAAATCAGGTAAAAAGAAGCGAAGGTAACATCATTCAAGGGATCACACTCTTTCAGGATAGCTAGAAAACTCGTACCTAGCATAGCCAGTCAAGTATTCAACAAACCACTCTATATTTTCATCAATTCTAGAGAGAATAAGAACACCCCAATAAGTTTCCCCCCCAATATCTCTAAGAATACTCTGGAATAATGGGAAAAGGGAGAAAAGATTCGACTCATGAGAAAATCCCCTGACAATGGAAGAGACCTATTGCTATACCTTCCACCTAAGTACCCAAGACTTCCCATATTCTCTATTTTACAAATCAATTCATCAACATATTTATATCAAATCATGATTTGAAAAACATTTCATAAATCATTTCACAATGGTTTAACCCCCCTATTTCATTTACTAAAACAAATGGAAACCATATTTTATAAAAAATACCATTTCCACACATAGAAAGAAAATAAATCATATCATTCCCTTTCATTTAGTAAAATAATTTATCAAAAATAGTGCAATGATGTTCACTAATATAAAAAGGAGATGGAACCACCTAGATCAAAATGTAGGTCTCACATGCACACAGTAGAATCCACCAATAAGGAGAAACCAACAACAAAAACAAATCCCATAGAATCAATCTACACAACTAATAATTGATTCAATTTATGAAAATGATTGGAAAAGAAGAGAAAAAAACACATACCTTAAAAATTCACACCCATCCCATCACAACTGTTGAAATAAATGGACAAAAAAGAAGAAGATCATATAGTAGATAAAGAATAAATATATAAGAAACATCACCACATGTCAAAAGATTTGATAGAGTAATGAAACAGTGAAATCGTGAACAAAGAAATGAAGAATCAGAAAGCCTCACTCACCTGGAGAGACAAAAAACAACTTCCAAGGTGATCCAACACCAAACGAGTCAACTTGGACCAAACATAGAATTCCAAAATCACCAAATAAGCCTTCTAGATTGATATACAAAGGAGTTGAATATGAATGAAATAAAATTTCAGTTGAGTGGAACCCTAAAAAACATGCTCCCAAAAATTACATGGAATGTTATCTCTTTAAAAAAAATTAATCCATGGGGTCACAAACATTGAAAAACCCATCATTGTTTTATTAAAAATTATGATTTTTAACATTACATGGTGTGTAATCTCTACATGGCATAAAATTACGTCATGTTGTGTACCATGTTCATGACATGTGTGTGCCAACAATTACACATCGAGTACTATGATTACATGGTGTGTAAATTTCTTATAAATAAGATAACTATATAATCTCACACTAAAAAACCAAACCACCTTGGCCATTATTTGATCATGGGGAGAATCCTACAAATCCATTAAAAATTTTACACCCAAAATCCATTAATTCTAAAAAATATGCATCCTCAAACATTAAGTCATTTTTCCCAAAAAAATGATTTCAATCTATAGGAGACCCAATACATACCCAATTAAAGAGGAAAACAATTAAATTTAAGGGAATTTCTTGAAATTGGGTATTGGGATGTTATAGTTATATAGAAAATTGATTCCATTAGTATGAGTTTGGTGGTTTCATATAAGGATCCAAGACAAAACAAGGGAGTGGTAAACTAAAATGAAGAACTTATGGCCAAATTTATTCCCCTAGGAAGATTATAAAATCTTATAAGGGATAAAAATTACTAATGGTGGGGTAGTTTTAAAACCTTGACAACTTTAGGTATGAAATTCCTTATAATGAAAGTATTTAAATTCTATTTTTTGTGTGTTTATTCATTTTAAAGGGTATTGGAGGGGTTTAGGAAGGAGTTAGGATGAAAATGAGAAGGGAGAGAGGTGAATAAGGTACTAAGTAACTAATTGTCTAATAATAGGTACTCATTGGGGCACTAGTGGTGTCGGTGGGTCAATTTAAACAACCATGTACCTCATGTCATTGTACTAGTACTCAATATAATCCTTGGAAAAAAACTTTAATAAAGGGAATTTTTTTATCTTTAAATACTAAATTTTTACACTAATTACCATACGGCTTAGAAACATTCCTAACTTTCTTATAGTAACCTCATTGAGATCTCAATCACCATACCCCTCTTCTACAATTTGACCACGTTCATAAATATTTTCTTGGAGTTACCCTATTTGGTTATGGATGTTCGATATGGGTTGGGTAAGGATATGAATTCCCTATAATCGCCTCTTTCTTCATGTCTCTCTATGGTAGCAGAGGAAATTCCCCTTTTATATATTATAGGGATTTTGATTCTTGAGTAATCTATTGAACCAAGTATAATATAATTTTTAGGGGTCCTAGACTAGTTGAACATAAGGTAATATCTTGATTTGTTTGTCTAGATTCACTCTTTTTTGTAATGTAAGGGATTATACCTTAATTTTTTATTCTTTTTAGTTGTTCTACCTAGACATGTGTGGCATATATACCTCTCTTGATTGTTCAAGAATTTCTTGAAATTTAATCTGATAGGTAAACCCCTATATTCCTCTTATACTGTTTGAGAGTTACCTTTCCAATTATTTGGGGATGATTGAATGCAATGATAATTAAGTGTTTTAGCTAATATATTTTTTCCAATTAATTGATAGATGAAATTATTTTATCAGGATGATTCTATTTATATTTTCCATCTTAGGATTCTATTCTATTTTTATATATTTGATATGATTTTTTATACATTGAATTAGAAATGTTGTTTCCTTATTCATTATTAATATAGTTTGGGAGGGGTATTCTTACTATATATATTGATTCCCACTATGATTTTTTATATTTTACTATAGGATTTTTTTGAGAAGCATGTTTAGTAGATCGTTCTTTGAAATCTTGGATGTATTTGAATGTTTTTATATGAATGTGTTGTTATATATGATCCTTGTATGGTATCCACATTTGGATGAATTGGTGGATGTCATGAGAGGATCTCACAATTCCCTGAATTAGTATACCATTTTCCCTATTTATAAATGGATTAATAATAAATCATTTGAATATGTATAACCAATTCCCTCTCACTAGGAGGGGTAATTGGGCCTCAAATTGGTATTGAAACATCTGTATATATATGTTTCTTATATATATACATGATTGTAATATTTATATATAAGTGAAGGGACTCCTTTTTAGGATGGAGACAATGCCATATCTTAGATACGGAGACAAGGATCATGGTTTTTATGTCATTTATATGCACTCTTAATTTCTTGTGTTTATCAATATTGTTGATATCAATGTTAAAGTACTTGTTTAAGAAAGTTCTAAACTACATATCTCATTATATTATTCGTACATTATTGTCATAGACACTCTTATTTATGAAAAATAGTTATGGGGGTGGTGACTACATACTGGTTATGATATAATAACACACTTCATGAGCCCTATGGTATTTTTAAATATTCTTATGTCTATGATCTAGATAAGGTAAAGGAACAATAGTAGGTAGAATAACCCATAAAGAGTCCAGACCTTGATTGGTGCCTTTTGGAGTTTTTAGTGAATGCTTGTATTAGTTGTGGTCAGGATATCCTAAGAGGTATGGCTGGAGAATTTACACATGAAACATTCCCTTTTGGGATACTTAGGCCATGTTTGGCCTATAATTTTTCCATATTTTGGTAATTATTGTCTAGAATCAGATGATTATAGTTTTACAGTAGTATCGAGTCTTGAATATCTATAATTCATCTTCATAGCTTATCATGTATTGTGCTTGACATCATTTCATGATTTATCTTCTTTCTTGGTATTACCTAATAGACTTATATAATATAAAACAATTGATGAAGATATCAAATTTTCATATAGTGACATTGTATATCTATAGAGAAAAATAACATCCCATATACTTGTTGTTCATCCAGAGGAATTTACACAAACCTTCGATGATCATGAGGTGTGCCTGAGGTATTGTGGTGGTGTGACCCTAATTCCCTAATGGTACATGGGACATAGTCATTACAAACATCACAAATGAGTTATAAATGGTTCATAATGACTTCCACCCATAGCTCATAATTGAAACCTCAAGGAGATTGGTTGGAATTACAGCCAACCTAGAAATCATAGATGGGTGGGTTAGCATTACACCCAAACTAGATACCAAAATAGGAATAGTTGGTACTACAACTAACATAAATTTCCTATGAAACAATTATTGGAATTACACCAAACCCAAACACAAAAATATAATCTTGGTACAATTATATTTAACTCAAATTTCAATAGGAGAATCACTTTCACTACGCCTAACATAGATACCAAAACACAAATGCTTAGTACTATATGTAATCTAAATAAGGAATATTTTTCACTATAACCTAACTAAATACTAAAAGATGAATAATGGGAACTACACCCATCTTAAATACCTAGGAAGGAATTATTTGCACCACAACCAACCTAAATACTAAGAGAGGAAATGTTAGACCTATATCTAAACAAAATAACCCATAAAATTATGGTTAGAATAACTCCCAACCTAATTCCATAGTTATAAGAGTTCTCATTACAATAAATTTCATACTCAATGTAACTTCCCTTTCCCAGGTCCCACCCTCATGGCCCAAACTATAGTTCTACATACCTCAGGAATGCCTCTCTTATACAAGAGTTTTTCAACTAGTAGCTAGGGTATAACAAAACCACATAGGGAGACTACACCCTCAGTATCATCTGGAGAAATAATAATAAATAATTATAATATATATAAATATATATTCATTAAAGATAGAATGATGGATTTACAATGAAATTATAACCATAATAGTATAATACCATACCATAGAAAATGGTATATATTCTAGCAGTCATGTACACATGAGGACATGATCACCTAATGGGATGATTATATATAAATACATAATAAAACTAAATAAATGAAAAGGTTAAACAACCAAAATATTTGGTATCACCTTTAATTTTAATTAAATTCTTATTGATCTACTCTAAATCACAAACTTTTACTAGGTCTATAACTCAGACCTATATGCCTACCATTATATATGCACACAATAAATCACACATACATGGTGGGAGTATAAAAATTAATATTGTAACACAAAAGTTTTTTCTAATAAAAACTAGTATACATGAGCATGAATGTACTAAATAAAAAGGAATCTATGAAAACATCACATGCATTCACCTGGAGTACCATAAGTACTCATGGGGCCACCCTAACAACCATTCCATAACTGCTTCGACTAGTTCCTTTTTATAGTCTATCAATAGTACTAACTCTATCTAGGCTGGTATACTATCTAATTAAATCATATCAAGATACTAGTGAAAGTATATCTAATAAGGTATGTGTTCTAATACTCATGGGATAAAATATCCTACCTGCACCTCCTCATCATATGAGGTATTAAATCATTTATAATCACTCTCACCACTTGGGTAAAATATCCCACCTATGAAAGATCATCACACAGGGAAGTAAAATACTTATAATCATACTCAAATGGGGTCGTACATCCCACAAAAACATATTATAAATAATATATATACTTCCCTTATAGTATACTAAATCATAAGGGGGAAAATGAACCACTTGTAAAACTCATCACATAGAGCAGTACATCCCTTATAACATTCTTAGCCACAATGGATCAAACATCCCACTATGATAACTCATTCCATATGGAAGTAAATAACATTATTATAATCCAACCAAATAAATGTTCCCACATTTTACCTTTCCTCAAAATAGCTTAGCACAAGCATCTCATCCCCATCTATGGAAGTATCAATAAGTGGTTATAATGTATCCTTACATGGTCAACATCACATAAAAGGGCGGATTAAAACTAGATACATGTACTATAACATTATAAGGCCTAGATTCCCTATACACAATAATAAACATGTTAGGAAAAATAATCCCAAGTCATGATCATCAACACAATAGGGGAAACCATACTTAGCCATGGGAATCAACCCATGAATGGGAAAATCATCCCTAGAAACAAACATTATGAAAAGTGGGTAAACCATCCCTAGTAACATGTGTCAACATAATAATGGGAATTTATTCCATAAACATAGGCATCAATATAAGACGGATAATAATCCTTATCCATGAGCATCATTGAAAACATATTTTTTTATTTTTTTAAGAAGACAAAAAAAGAAAGAGAGGAAAGTAATTATGATATTATTTTGAAAAAAAAACATTTGGAAACATATTTTTTAATTAAAAATAATTTACACTTAAACCTAATAAAAATCATGATAAATATCAACTATTTATTTAGATAAGTGTTAATCTATTAATCCCTTTATGTTGAATCACATCTTTTCACCTTGTAAACCTTTTCACCACTTCACCAGTGAAACACTTTCTTACGCATAAGTTAAGTGTGGTTCATTGACTTATAGTTCATTTATTTTTAGGTGGAATTATGTGAGTTATAGTAATTAATATAGGTGATAATCGTGGGTGTGCACCTTAGTGATATATTAATGGTCAAATAATGTTTAGTCCAAAAGATTTTTTTTACTTAGATGTTTTTCTAACAAAGATAGAGACTAGTGACATGCCAATGATATTTATTTGAACCATGATTAATACCAAGGGAAGTTAGAAACACTTTGAGATAATAAAGTTTATTATCATGAAGAAACAATGGGTTAGAAGACTTATATCTTAATGTAAAAACAAGAAGAAGTTTGTAGACTTACAAGGAGTCTTCAGAGTATAACAGGTTCCTTGAAGTTCACAAGATTATCACAAGGGAATGAATTTTCATTTCATTTTTTGAAATGATCCCATTAAATTTTTTAGTTTTTGTACCAAAATAGTATTCGTAAAAAATACATTTATTTTTTTTAAATATTTTTTATCTTTATTAATAATTTAATAAAAACTGTACAGTGGGTATGTTCTAGGAATACCTTGAGAATTACATGGTGACTCAAGATCACCCACCATAACATCATCCATCATGAATATTAACTCCTCCTATAATGACACCATACCATACCCTATAATTTATAAAAAAACATTCTATAACTATACGTAATCAATTAATGATGAAATCAAAATTTTCCCATTGAAATCTAAACTGAAACCATGCTAAAACCCACATACAATACAAAAATAATTATAAAAATTAAAAATTAGAGGAAATTACAGATTAAATAATTTTTAAAATTCCATAAATAAAGTCCCAAAATTAAGGAAAACCTATTAAATTCATTAAATAATTTATTTTTTCAAAAAATATTGAGTAATATATTAGAAATCACCCACTTTGGTCTGGTATAGTACAATAAAAATGGAGGTAAGGAGTTTTAGTGAATTTCACCATACCCTTTGTGAAATCCAAAATTAGAGAATCCATTTATAACAAATTATAAGAGAAGACTACAAGGGAGGAAGAAATTATTGGGTTAGATGGAATTTCCAAGACCTAATCATGAATATTTCCTCTTTAATTAACCTTATATCCATGGAAGAAGACAAAAGATTTATGAAACACAAGAGAATAGGATGGCTCACCATTTTTTAGTCTGGAGGAGAACGGGAAGAGTGATAGGGGTTAAAGTGGTTTAATAGAGAGAGATAAAATTTTAATACTTCCCATATTTTATTTTATTTTAAAAAAAATTACTAGGTATCCACTAAAGTTTAAATGGATGTCTTATGGCTACACAACCACTGGTTTTATACCATAATTCTTGTAGACTCCTACAAGAGTTATTATGGTTTCCAGACCACTGACCCCCTTTTCATTTCTTCCTCCAAAATATAATATTTTTATCCTAACATTTCATTATAATCAATTAATCTATAATAAAAAAACAAACAAAACATAAAAGTGTCACACGTAGCCTAATTCTCAACTCAAATGATCTTATACTTTAACCACCCAATATTTTTATGCAGGGCTCAATGTCACTATAGCCAAGACATAAGTCATTACAACTTCCTCACTATATTAATTTCCATACCTAATAATTTTTAGCAGGAACTAACCCATGATTAAATATTCTTAGGTCTCCAATACATAAACTGAGGCATCCAATACCTCATAATGAATAAAATGAAAATTCAACCCAAAAACCAACTATAAACATGTATCTAATATATATTTTGAAAAATCCATTAAATAAAATATATAAAAACCAAAAATCATTACAATCTACCATGGCTAACCAAATTTAGTTCCAAATTACCCAAAAAAATATCACATAACTAGTATGACCTATAATTAAACTAAAATCGTATCACAAATGGTCTATCCCATATATAATTCATAACTTCCAAAGCTGATCTAAATAATCAAAAAAACCAAATAACTCCCTATCTATAATTGTCAAGACCAATAAATTATGATAACTAAAATTTATTAATAATTTACACAATAACATATCATTAAATTCTCCATCATGCTTCTAATTTGTGGCTTATAAAACCAAATCATAACATTAATACACCATGAGATATCAATACTAAAGGATATAAAATCTTTCTATAGACCCTTAAAACAATATAAAATCGTCATAATGAAAACTAAGGAACTCCATACCATATAATTTTACTAGGGATATCTATGATTGACTTTACAAGAATTTATGTTTATCAAGGGGATAATTTTTTCAAAATGTTTACCAAAACCCAATATTCATTTAAAAAACCCCACAATAACTTGTTTCCAAAAATACAACATTTATAAAATGAACAAATTATAAAACTCATTTCCTTCAAAATTGAAATTGAATTACATTTCAAATTTATTTCCTTATTATATGTACAAGATTAACTTTCATTCAATTTGAAACATAAATAATAGAAAAACAACTTCCACAAAGCCCTTTTTTTGATAAACATGGAAAATAGTTTTTTAGAACCATAACCCCAATTTTTTATTCATATATCCTATAGTTTCATAAATTTTTCCATTATTGGAGAATAATAAAAGACACTTAGTATTATATCAACCTGTAGGGATCAAATAATTACGTGTCCAAGGAAACTAGTTCTACTTGGATATAATCAGGAAAAAAATTGATTGCATGTTCAACTGATTCGATTTAAAAAACATTTCAAGAAGAAAAAAATTACATGGGAAGAAAGAAATATTATATATAGTAGAATATTTAATATAAATAAAAATATATTCTTTATTGGAAAGAAAATATAGATAGAAAAAAATACATGCTCAATATATAGCTCTAAACAAGAAAAAATTATCATAATTGATAATTATAAATAAGAATTCATAAGATATGATCTATTTTCAAAACATAAATTGAAAAATGGAATTATTATATAAATAAAATTAAAAAAACAATGGAATTATTAATAATTAAATGTAAAATAAAGTTTATAGAATTCTCAACAATGGAACATAAAATAGAAAATACTTTCTGTCAATAAGAGTAATAAAAACTATATAAGTCAAGGAAAAAATTTATGATTCATATTAATGTAATCATCAAAAAAAAATATATATATATATAAGGACAATATATATATATATATATGGTTGATGTTTGGGTTAATACAACCCTGTTCGGTTCCAACTATAATATAATAAGAATAGGTAGGCATACACTATCGAATAACATCATATGAGTGCCTATATATCAACGCTTAACAAGTAATATGAACCCAAAATAGAGTTTGAATCCTAGTAAAGTCCTCAATACACATCATGAGTTCTATTCCATCATACTAGATATAGACAAAAACATTCTCTCTCAAACCAATAGTGCATACTAATTAACCATAAATACCATTTTAACTTGATCTTCCTCCATAAAGTTGTCTGTGATGTCTTTTTAAGGGTTACATATCATGTAACAACAGTCTTAGATCCTATATAAACCTCAAAATACAATATTATTGATAACCTCAAAATTACCACTCTGAAAACACTTTTTAATATCTATGACCTGAATACCCATACAAAACTCTAAACATGTGTGATACTACCCCATGAATGATCCCCAATCCCTAGGGGTTGGTGAATAGTTCTTTTAGTATTAATTTAAGTTTAGGGAATGATTTACCTACTTTATTATGATTAAAATTTATAACCTATTTCACCTTAATGTTTGAAAAGAGTTATTTATAAGTAAGATGCTCCAAAGAAAACTCTAAATCCTAATGGTTCACAAGAGACACAACAAGAATTGTAACCAAAATAAAATCTATAATGACCGTATAATTTTAACACATTATTAAATATTTAACGAACAATTACAATACAAGGATCATAAATTCTATTGTCTTTTGAAGATTAAGTACACAATTAAACATCTTAAATCCCAAAATAAAAAAAAATCTCTTTAATCCCTATAATTAGTTACTAAATTACATTGAGAATCTACATATACATAGGATAACATTGGAAATAAATGAACAAGGGGATGAGATAAAGATCCTAGTAAGAGATTAAGCATAAGAATAAAACATAGAACATGGGTTAGAAGGAATAACATGATGACATAAAATGAATGGAACATGAATAAACTTAAGGAATAATAACCGGTATAAAATGGAAAAATATATTCATGGAATCATAGGAAAGTGGAAATAACATATAATAAGACATAAACCTGAGTGAAGGATAACTTCCAAGACTATATAACATGGTGGAAAAAGTTCCATAAAGGAATATGGTTCACTCACTATCCCAACATGATGTATCATGAGACTAAATATTACACAATGCATTGGATCACTATCTAGGTTCACCCATCAAAATATGTTCATGAATATGTGTTCCACATGAAGAATAAAATAAGGGTTACCCATTGTTGACACTACATGAGAATGTAACCAAAAAGACTTTGATGAAAACTCCAGGTATTTCAGATCCCAAAGCAAGGTTCCATGAGTATAAAGGAAAATCAAAATATTCCCAAAGAGCTTCGTGATGGACTAGCTTTATAGAGATGTGCAACTGACATACGCGAAGGAGTTGGGCGACTGACCTACGCGGAAGAGATCTGCACCCAAAGAAGTTTTGTGCACCTACGTGGAATACCTACATGGTGGATCTGCGCGAAGGACCTGCGCGGACAAAATCTCTTCAACCAGGCTCTATCCATGCCTACAAATAGATCCCTTGGGCTCCCAATTTGAGGATTGAAAAAAAGTGATAGACACTCTGAAGCTCCCATTGCGTAGCTATTTTTCCTTGATCCCTCAAATTGCCTCAGGTATCTCTCTAGACCACTAGAGAAGAGATAATTAAATGGGATAAGCTTGTTTTGAAGGTCTTGACATTCTTCAGTCATCATTTATACATGCGTGGTATACCTGTGCGCCATACCTTCACGTTATACCTATGAGGTACCACAACATGGGGTACCTAGTTGGCATACTTGCGTGAGGTAGCTACGGGACTAACTCAAGTACCCTTTTTAAAAGCCATTCATTGTAGGGTATATCCTTACTTGGATCCCTTCTCTTAAAGGGAATAAGATTAAGACTCCACTAAAACCTCCTGACTTATCAATCCATTGGGAAAGACACATCATTGTGTCTTCTATTTGGGTTTTTATTTCCACTGTCAGAGGTTTCCCACATTTGTTACACAATGGGGTTAGGATTAATGAAATGTATGTGGGTTTTTATATCCACAGTCACATGGACTTTTCTCCCAGAAACAGTGTTGGGAAGTTCCCGATTTGGAGGAGTGTTGGTTCCTGGCCTCTCCTTTCTCAATGAGGTGACCCAGAACATCAGGTCTCTGGTACGTAAGGTATAGTTCACACTTACTTTTCCACACAAGAAAAGGAGAAGTCTCCTTTTCCTACAAGAAACAATTTCAGGGAAACCGTCCTGGTGTAATCCGCTCACATTCATCCCTTCCTCCTTACATTGGACCCTTTTCCAATGTAAATAGAATAGAGGTAAGGCTCGATGCCTCTCCCTCTTACATTGTTGACACAACCTCTTCCATCAGCGGAGGAGGAAAAGTGTGAAGTGTCATTGTCGAATCTATCACATACTCTTGTTTCCCACATGGAGAAGGACTCACATGGGATTAGAGGTATGTGATGGTTACAACATGTGCACAAACAATCCCCTAAAATATCTACAAGAACTCTGATTCCTATTCAAACCATGATACGTAGGAAGTCGTCTTAAGGCCTGAGCTCATTGGGCATCCTCCTTAGGAAATAATCCCCAAATTCAATCTTCAAATAATCAAGGCCTTCTTTTTAGGAAGTAATCCCACATTCATATTTCTTAGAGGACCATACTCTCCAATGAGATTTATTGAACTACGTGGGCTTTGATTCCCATTAATATGGGATATGTAGGAAGCCTCATTGAGGTTCAAACCCAATACTTCAAATCAACCCTGTTTTCCTTGGTCCATATTCTCAATAGGGTCTGATCATACTTGGAAACTCATATCCTTTCCAAGTTCCTTGGGCTGCTTCAGTGTAAGTCCCATACTAAGTTTGGACTAAGTACCTTTTGTTTAGAGGTCCTTATCACATGACCTTAAAAGGTATGATGTTTCCTATTAAGTGACACCGAACTATGAGGGTTCTGATTCCTTTCATAAGGATACATAGGGATCCCATTTTACGGGTACGATCATAAGATCAAAACAAACCATAATCTTCTTGGATGACAATAAATTCCATAGTGCCCCACTGAGTGGCTTAAAAACCAGTATCATAACAACGTTGATTAAAAAAATCTCTAATCAGTACATTAGACGATACCATTGATGGAAAACCTTGAATACATATAGATGTTTCCATTGATGAAGAACTTGAATGCATACTGATGATTCTAAATTTTACACATGTTAATAAGTGATTTTAAATTCCAAGGGATACTTATGATATAATTGGTGAATTAATAAGGATTCATGAAAATATATTAAATTTAAAAAGAGGGTCCCATAGTAGACAATAATTCCCCCCAAGAGGGTGTGATGAGTCCACCTCCCATCCTCTCGACCAATGCACGTTCTTAAGAATTGTAAAGTTCAAACTTAACAAACACCTTCCTTTGGAATGAAGGTCCCATTTGGATAAATAATTGTTTGTGGTTTGAATTTCCATAAATAAATACAATGGAAAATGTATAAAAATAGTGATTCTTAAAAATAGAACACATGTTTTAAGGAACTACGAAACAAAAATGGTGAACCTGACATGAATCCTTAAACAAGTTAATAATGTTACTGACATGTTAGGCCCCTATCAATTAATAAATGAAGACCAGAAAAATGAAATTAATCATGCATGTATCCATTTGGAAATATGTTTCTTTAATAATGTTTTTCATCATTCTCAGTTTTCCACAAAATTTCCTTTAATCCAAAGAATGGATTTCTCCAAGACAACATCTGTGAATTTCCTGACCACTGCTCAAGATGAATCTCCAACCACGGGAATGTTGTTATCACCAACCCAACATCTTCAACATTGGGTCTCTAATGTGATGGTAAAAAAATATCACCATCATGGTACAATCCCATATTTGGAGGCTACTCGATAGGCCCTCCAGGTCAACAACAACCCTCGATCATCTTGACAATGATGACCAATGATCATGAAGTAGATGGTGCCAACCACAGTCTCCAACCGTTTTGGATCCTTATCCCCAGAATGCAACAACCATTCCCTCCTGTACTATAGGGAGGTGGATCTAGAGGTCACTCGAGGCCTCAATTCAATAATTAAAGAGTCTTTCTTGAGGACTCCCATCATTAAACTCCGCTTGGAGAATCATGTGGTAATGAACCCCCAACATGATGGGGGTGTTGCCTCTGGACGTTTAGCCCAGGCCCCTCAGACTTGGGCATGCAAGACGAACCACTAGGGACAAAATCCGGTCAACAGGGAGCAGGTTCTTACCTCTACCCCTTCTGGAGAAGTCCATAGACTTAAATTGATGGCGAACAACAAGTGGGTACATACACCAATCCATCCTAATTTTGTTTCTCAATAGGCTCGTATGACATCAACTCACCAATCCCACCAAATAAACCCAGTAGAGTATCGTGAAAAGGAACATACACCTGCTCACAAGTTATCATCCAGTAAGCAGGCTCGTCTGACTGCATTTAATGAGGCCCTCCAGTATAATATGGTGGAAACTGGTAAACAGGAACATACAGTTGTTTACAATCACCAATTTTGTCAGCAGTCTCGTCTGCTAGTATTAATGGAATTCCATCAACCACGCTTGATGGAAAAGAGCCAGTAGTCACATACACCTACCAATGTTCATCAAGCCTACCAACAATATCGTTTGGTAGCACCCATAGAAGTTAGTCGGAAAGCTCCAACGATGAATTTGGGTCATACCCAACTCTTTTCCACCATCTGTGAGTACTGTCAATATCCATTGACAGGAAAAGGAGTACATGAGTAGAAAAATACCCCTACTTCAGATACATAATGGATGTATATTCTCGTTTTGACCATTGATGTCACCAAACACATCTTATCAATGGTGAAAGGGAAGACGCATATCCCTTCCCATATTCTGGAAGCATGCCATGATATTTTGACAACTACTTTAGCAATATCAGGAGAACAGACATATAAATTTGTCCCCAAAAATGGGATGACATATCGATATTCCATCCTAGAACAGATACACACCTCTGTTCCAGTCTAGGAGGGTCATGGGGCATATTCCCCCATATTATATGGACAACAGGATCGGGAACAAACACCCTTTCCAATTAGAGTTAATTGGTCCATTCTGATAACTACTCAAAGGCAGGAACATGCAATTTCCCATTATAACCACTTCTCCTAGCAGGTGGCCCCAACTTAGTATAAGAGAACATCCAAAAATAATTTTTTTTCCAAACACTGTTGGAAGATAAAGAGTCAAGATATGATTTAGCTCCTCTTAATGCAGGAGTTCTTGAATCCATCAGATATTTATCTGTTGCAGCTTAAGATCATACCCTCTCATTACTAAATTTTAGGATTGGTAGTTGTAATTATGAAGTTTCTCATCAGACACTTCATCATGAAGGCTTGATTCATAAAAATTCGGTCAATCCAGTGTTTCTATCTTCATATGAGAGCCATGGAAACCCTTCTTGTGGACATAAGACCAAGGAGAAATAAGATTTATCCCTTGCTGTAATCCATCATGGTGATCCTCCCCATGATGGCATTCACTGCGAAATTCCTCTCCGTAGTAGTATTTCACATTGTCAATACTATTCCATAATTAACAATGAAGCGATGAGGAAACCCTCCTATCTTGAGGCACTTGAAAACACAAGGCCAATCAAGTCTGATACCTTGTCATTGACGGGTGAAACACTTTATCAACCAGAAGATGTCTTAAGGTAATGATCATTCTCCGAACCTCCTTTAGGTCATTTATCTTCTAATACAGTGAATCCACTCTGGTCAGATCAAGTGGAGAAACCTCTTGTGAAAGATAAAGAAGATGTGTTAAACATGAGGAAACAATTAGCTAAAGGAGAAATACCAATCATGTCCTGGACATTTGAAAATTCTCAGTATGATATTCCAGAATTGATAACAGAAGATTGAATTTATGAAATTCATCTCAACTTATAGAAAACTCTTCATCATTTGAAATCCAAAGTATTACCATATGATGAATATCAAAATCAGGCAAAGGAAATATAAGGGTTTCATTGCCAAATTTACTTGGCATATCTTTCTATTTCCCTACATTCTAGGGTTGAAAAACAATAGATAACCCTTTAGCGTGCATGTCTCAATTCTATAAAGAGGATATTCCAATTAATTTATGATTCCTCATCTAGTTTTCACATTATAGAATGAGGTGCATATGGATCATTACATTTCACTGCTTTCCAATCTCAGCAAAGCCTGCCAAAAGTGGTCTCATGCAATGTTATTTCCCATGGTTAGCCACAATCACTAGGTTTTTTATGTAATCAAATGTACAATCAAGAACATGCCTCAATCAGTTTTCATCAGAATCAGGCCCCAAGAAAAGAAGTTGTTGAGTTGATTTTACATCAAGCCACTTAGAATCTTAATCAGGAGTCCCGTTTAGTGGATGTCAAGTGTCATAGGATGCAAATATCTGGAATAGCATAGTGATCTTATGAAATAGATGATTTGAGTGATTGTTAGATAATGCACCCAGCAAATGTTTGAACCAAAATCTGAAAAATAAGAAGAGTAGTTGCACGAATTCCAGCTATAATAGTTCAAGAATCACCCCAGCATGATATGTTGGGGGCTCATTTAATTTCAAATTCAAATTCATTAATCAATGTTCAATGATTTGAAGAAGAAGAATAGGATCAACCCCATCCTGTAAGGCTGGAGGATTTTTCACATCTACAATCCCCTCCTCAATAGAAGTCAGTTTTCTCCAGATTAGGGATGATCCATATGGAAAGCGTAAAACTAAACTATCCAATGATTACCTTCATGTTACTATCTACCAAAAAGTTCCAAGGAATTCTTCATATAGGAGAACAATGTCTTGTGAAAGACAAAAAGGGATATTATCTAGTAGAAACACTGATAGAATGCCATCAATGCATTATGCCTCAATGAATGTTATTAACACCATTACAGAAGATCCTCCAAAAAATAAGTCCAGTTCAGGGGAATTAGAAGATGAAGTTCTTGTCCATAATACGGTACACACTGAGTAAAATGAAGAAGGTGTTCGTACTCGAAATTAGAGTCTTACCCAGAATTTAGGTATGCCTTAAATAACCAACTCCCCCATCTCCAAAAGGCATCTTACAAGGGGAATGGAAATAGTCTGATTGCATCGCAATTTTCCACTAGAGAAGGTCAATCTATTTTAATTGAAGAGGGATTTTCATAGAAAGAAGAGGAAATGAAGGAGTTGAAATGAATCAATACAAAGTTACTTCAAAATAGCATTTCTACTAGACATACTCTCCGGTCAAGTCCTCAAATTGAAAATCCTGTAGGAGCTCCTCAACAAAGGGGATTTTTAGTAACTATAGATGCAGATAATGAATTCCCTCTATTGGGTTCACAATCAAGGCATGACTATATACATCCTGATAGACATGCTCTCATGGGTTATCCAAAGAAGATATCAACACCACCATCTGTGTTCTTATAGGTTGTTGCCCCAGCTCAAACTCTAGTTTCTATACCTGCACAAAATCCATCTCATCCGGATATTCCCCAAATTCTTATGAACACAATTGAGGCATTAACGAATCGATTGGAAGCTATGGTGGAATGATGTGCACCAGTTCAGCTGGAAAAAAGAGGTTACCCTGAATGGGTGGATGCAATTTCTCCCCCACCAAATTTTTTGAATACCACATTCTCAATATTTAATGGTTCGGGAGATCCGGAACAACACTTAATAAATTTTGTTTCTCGTCGTGATCCTATGATGATAACTTCTCAACAACAATAAGCAGTTAAGATTAGGTGTTTTGTGCAGTCATTACAAGGACCAGCTCTTGTATAGTATATAAGTTCTGCAATCTTGATCAATTATTGGGTGGGAAGATATCCGTTAGAAATTCCTTCTTCAATTTAGCTCCACATTACCAAATACTATAGTTTTTTATCTTACCAGTTTTAAAAAAAGGAAGAATGAAAGAATTTGAGATTTCATTTCTTGATGGAAGGGATTAAATTATTCCTTAAGTTTAGCACTCCCTCAAGAAGAGTTGATGCCAATCTGTGTGGAAAATCTACATGATGAATTACGCACACCATTGATCCCTGTGAAATACACAGGAGGGTTTCAAGACCTTACTTAAATCACTCCACAGATAGTAGAATCTATTATAGAAACTAAGGCTAAAACCCATGTAATTACATCAGCTCCAGGAAGGATGATAAGAAAGAAAGAAGCTACTACAATCACACTCAAACAGGCACCTGTACTAGCTTCTACTAAAAGACCTTCATCATACCGAAGGGCTCCGCTTCCATAGCATCAATAGTAATGACCAACTCATCAACATGATCAATGATATCAAAGGTGGAAATAGTTTGAGTAATTAAAGAACAAAGATTATTCTTTCAAGAATGAGAAAGTTCCTAGCTACTTCATCTCATCATTAGAAATAAATTTGGTTTAGTTTACAAGGATGAAGAAACCATATAAAGATGGGGATAAAGATCATCCAAATTATTATCCCTTTTATCATATGTTGGGACACCCCATTCAGGAGTGCTTTGTTTTCAAAGAACTTCTGTAAAAGATGGTAGACGCTGGACAAGTGAAATTGAAAAGTTCATCAGCTCAAGTAGAATGTGTTACTACTACCAATCCATAAGAAGAGGGAGAATGGAAGGAGGTTAAAATTAAAAGTGTGCAAAAATATGATGATTGGATGATCAGGAAAATGATCAACCAGACTCATGCTATTTTATGAACACAGTTGAAACAACCAATTGTGTCTTCTACCACTCTTTCCACAGCAAAATCGTCTTCATTAAAAGGCCATTCCTCAAAGAAGCAAGGTGATGACAATGACAAAGAGAATTTAGAAGAAGATGAACATGTTTCAATGTGATAGTTTTCTTTAAACCTGGTAGATTTTATGCCATCTATTTCAAAATCATGGCCACCTCCCCGCCAAATGGTACAGCCAGAACCAACCTGTCATGAAG
This sequence comes from Viscum album, assembly GCA_963277665.1. Taxonomy (NCBI): domain Eukaryota; kingdom Viridiplantae; phylum Streptophyta; class Magnoliopsida; order Santalales; family Viscaceae; genus Viscum; species Viscum album. The sequence goes on along the minus strand of OY728123.1, from coordinate 226,422,701 downwards.
AGTCTTCGTCAGATAAAGAATTAATCTTTGGTTCTGTTAATGTTATCCATTTAATGGATCCTTATGCCAATGGTGATTTTGAGTCTAGTGATCTAGAATTCCTTATGCCCAATTAGGGAACAGGAGGAAGGGGCCAAGGTCAAGGATACAGGGGAAGACATGGGAATTACAGAAACCACCATTTTTATTCTACATCTACTCAAACCATATATGTGGCAGAAACTCATGGAAGAGCCCTTTTGTGGGCTCAATAAGAATAAGGAATTTCTTCCATGTGAAACAAGTCTAATTCTAGCACAATTATTTTGGAGGACCGATTAGAAGTAATGCCATATTTCTCTCAGCAAGTGATTTGAACTAGTCAGTCTAATATTCCAAAGTCAGGAATATCTCCCAGTTCTACTTCAACACAGAATATGACTATATTAGATGCATCAACTTCTAAAGAACCTAAAAAACTGCATCTCCATGATGGGAAACATAGAACGTTGGACCAAAAATATTACAACTTGAAACAATTGGCCCAAGTACCAGAAATGTTGTAAATTTTGGATGCATTGAGTCTATCAAAAGATCTTTGAGAGGCACTCATTGAGGCTTTATCAAGTCCTCAAGGGTTTGAAACTGAATTTTCTCCTACTGAGGTTTACTGTATAGAGAATGATTTAGTAGAATGTCGTGCAGTCATATCTTTTATGGATGAAGATGAAGACCATGTGGTACATGGGAATATCAGAGCTTTGTATCGGCCTATCAAAGTCAATGACATAGATATCCGATGAGACATTATTGATAATGGCTCTAGGGTCAACCTCATTCCCATTCACACACTTCATCGATTGGGTCTAACTGAATCTGACTTATCTCATTCGACTTTAATGTTGCAAGGATATTAATAGAATCAACAAGAACCTCTAGGCAAAATTACACTCAGAACATAGTTTGTATATCTTGTGTCTAATTCAGATTTTATGGTTGTTCTTCAGGACACAACCTTCAATATTTTTCTTGGAAGGCCTTGGTTGCATCAACATGCAGCCATACCTTCATCATTCCATCAATGTCTGAAATACTATTTCAATGGTCAAATAGGGACATTGTATGGTGATAATTCTCTATTTAAAACATGTGAATCTCAATACATTGAGGTAGAGTTTTATCATACAAAAGGAATGAAGTCCATGATGAAGGAAATAACCAGACTTAATGCTCCAATTGGACTGGGAAAGATTCCATCAAATCCATTCATGCATTCGAGTAAAGATTAAGTGCTACCCATAAATAAAATTTAAAGGGTAAAACCAAATCCATGCATTTATCTAGTAATTTCCATAATGTCAATTGTGGAAATTGAGCCTGATGACGTGGGAGAAATTATTGATACACCAAGAATTGATGGAAGCCTGAATGATGGAACCCTGAAGGTGTCTCTACCACTGTGCATGAACTCAGAGAAATAAATCTGGGAATAGAAGAAGATCCACACCCCACTCTAATTAGTGCAGCCATGAACTCTGAAGAGAAAGAGGTGAATACTTCCTTTCTAAAGCAACATCAAGATATATTTTCTTGGAATTATATAGAAATTACAGGTCTTAATCCTGATGTATCCACCCATTATTTGGGTTTTCCATAAGAACATAGTGGATTCAAGTAAGCAGCAAGAAGGACACACCCAAATCATGCCTCTAAAATTGAATCTAATGTTGATAATATTATAAAGGATTACTTTTTCAGGGAAGTTCAGTATCCCAAATGGCTAGCCAATATTGTGCTAGTGAAAAAGAAGAATGGGAAAATTAGAGTCTGCATTGATTTCAGAGATCTTAACTGGAATTTTCCAAAAGATGATTTTCCAGTCCTGATTACAGAACCTCTAATTAATGCAACATCTACCTATGAATCTCTTTTTTTATGGATGGTTACTATAGGTATAAAAAAATTAGTATAGCCCTGGAGGTTGAAGAATCTAAAGCCTTTAGAGCCCCTCAAGGAATGTTTTTCTATCAGGTAGTTCCCTTTTGCTTAATTAATATAGGTGTAACATACCAATGTGTCGTGCACCATATCTTCAAACTCATCTAAGGTAAATTTGTTGAATGTTATGTGGATGATTTGGTCATCAAATCCAGACAACGTTCTAATCATTTGGCTGATTTGGAAACCATATTCAATAAACTTCGGCAACATTGTTTGAAGATGAACCCCTTGAAATGTGCTTTCGGGGTAACCTCAGGAAAATTCCTTGCCTTCATTGTATGCCATCATGTTATTGAAGTTGACCCTGAGAAAAAAAATCAATCATTAGTATGTCACCTCCTTAAAATTTAAAATAATTAAGAGGAATCCAAGGACACTTGGATTATATTTGGCGCTTTATCTCCAATTTGGTAGGAAAGAGATTACCCTTCACCAGATTAATCAAGAAGGGAGTCACTTACCAATGGACTGAAGATTCCCAAGAAGCATTTTATACCCTCAAGAAATATCTCTTGAGTTCACCAGTGTTGATGCATCCTGTTGAAGGAATCCCACTTATTCTCTATGTGACATCCTTAGATTGATCATTAGGTTCCTTTATCACCCAATAGAATGACGTTGTGAATGAAAATAGCCTTTACTATCTTAGTCAAACTATTCTTGATGTGGAAACATGGTATTCATGTATTGAGAAGTGCTGCCTGACATTAACTTTCACAGTTCAAAAATTGAGGCACTAACTACAACATCATGAGGTCTAATTAGCATCTTGCAATAACCCACTCAAATTTATCCTCAGTAACCCTATGCTTACAGGACTTCTAGCACAGTGGGAAGATATTTTGCAACAGTTTGATATCCAGTTTGTGCCTCAAAAGGTAGTAAAGGGCCAAGATCTGGATGATTTCCTTACTGAGCACTGATCTGCGGAAGATACATCGATTAATACTGAACATCAGGATGAAGAAGTCTTCTCTATTCAAGATAATTCCCAAACATGGGAAATTTATTTTGATGGTGCTTCTAGAATTCCAATAGGGAAGAGACTAGAAAATGCTATACATAACAAGGTTGGATTAGGAATTGTCTTTATTTCCCCAGAAAATGCAGTATTTCCTTATTCTTTCCTATTCTCAGAAGGTGGTACCAAAAATGAAGCAGAATACCAAGCTCTCATCGTAGGTTTGGACTTGGCTCTTCATGTTTAAATGGATCATTTGAAGGTAAAAGGTGATTCCAAATTGGTAATCAAACAAATCAATGGGGAATATTATATCAGAAAAGAAGAGTTAATCCCTTTGTGTGATTATGTCAGAGGGTTAATGGATAAATTTCCCTCAGAGCCGACATTGTCTTATATCCTGTGATCACAAAATGCTCAGGTAGATACACTTCCTAATGTAGCTACAGCCTTGTTAGATCCAAATCGGGATGAGACAATTATCAACAGAATCCATCGTCATGTGGTCTCACCTTTTTTTCAAACTAAAAGGGATGAAATTAATGAAATTATCACTATTTCTGAAACGTATGGTCATACCATAGGATGGAGAACATCCATCATGGAATATCTTCAAAATTGGATACTTTCACCAGAGAAGGCTGAGAAAGAACAGATCCAGTGACGGGAAGCTAATTTTACTCTTTATGATAGTCCAGACCACCAAAAGATTCATTACAAGCGAGGATTTGATGGAATTCTCTTCAGATGTATTGATGGAGAAGAGAAAAAGTTGTCATGAAAGAAGTACATTCAAGAGCTTGTGGTGCCCATCAATTTGGGAACAGGCTCTGTAATAAGATCTAAAGGATTGGATAGATTTTTCATTTAATGACACAGGATTGTACAGATTTCACTAAAAAATGTCATCCATTTCAAGTGCATGCCAACTTCATTCATCAACCCCTAGAGTTGCTACATATAGCAAAATACTCTTGACCATTTATCACATGGGGAACAGATATATTAGGGCCTTATCCTCCAGCCACGGCTAAGCAGGTCAAGTATATTCTCGCTGCTACTGACTTATTCTCTAAATGGGTTGAGTAAATACCATGGAAGGAAGTCGGAGCCAAATGCATTGTCAGTTCTGTCAAAACTAATATCATCACTAGATTTGGCTTCCCTCGTAATATTTTTACAGAAAATGGCATGAATTTTTGTTTCGATGAAGTTAAAAAGTTTCATTAGGAACATAGTATCAAGTCCAACCACTCATCTCGCTATCATGCGGAATCTAATGGATAGATAGAGGCTTTCAAAAAGACCCTATCAAATATACTCCAGAATATGGTGGATAAAGATAAGAAATCATGGCCTGATAAACTTTTTGACGCTTTATGGGATTATCAGACAACAACCCGTACTGCTACCCAATAAACTTCTTATTCGTTGGTATATAGAACTGAAGCAATTTTCCCAATTGAAATATAATTTCCTTCACTTGGAGTTTCAATTTGTGATCAATTTTCTATAAATGAGAGGTCACAAAAACAGTTCAATGATTTGGAAAGATTAGATGAGAAAAGACTGCATAATTTGCATCATTTAGAAGTCTATCAGAATAGAATAGTGTGAGCTTTTAATAAGAAAGTTCGCCTTAGTTCATTCCTTCTAGGATAATTGGTATTAGTCCTTAAGACTCCAATGATACCCGAAATGAAACCTCCAGAAATTGGACCAAATTGGTAAGGACCTTATTTTATACATATGGTCTATTTAAATGGAGCCTATGCTTTAATCTCAATGTATGGGGAGCTCATTACAACTCCAACCAATGAGAGATTCTTGAAGAAATACTTTGTGCAATTATAAATCATATTCCTCATTGTGAGACTTTAAACTACACAATACCATGTCCTAGTTTCAAGAAATTAAACTACATAAAAACCATAATCGTCCATGTTTCATGATGTTAATGTGTGTAGCATCTTCATCCTCATTGTGCGACGTTAAACCGCATGACATCATTTGTACAACTAACATTTTCTCTATAAGATGTTAGAAGTTTCCATAAGCAAATGTCATTGAAGTCATAAATACTCATTAGTTGTACATTATTCCCTCTCTTTCCTATATTAGAGTCAGATCTACATAGACACTATGTTTCAAGAACTACGTATGGCTTGATTCTCATTTTCAATGAGATATATAGAGACTCCTAAATCACCATTTTTTGGCCCAGACATAATCAAAAAATCTTCTTATTTTCTTTTCCCCTTTTTTATACGAATCAGACCTATACAGAGTGTTTTCTTAGGATATATGATTTGGTCCTTATACCATTTTATGTCTTAAAGATTTACCATTCTCTCATAATGTGTTAAAATCCTCCATAATTCATGTCAAACTTAGCGTGAGGAATGATTGTTTAAAGAACTGCATGTGACATAATTATCATTTATTTTGAGATATGTAGAGATGCCTAGATCTCTAATCTTGGGCCCAGCCATGATAAAAGACCCCTTTATTTCGTGTATAATAATCAAATCTGCATAGAAAATGTTTTAAGAATTATGTATGACTTGATCCTTTCCCCATTAAGACATATAGTGACACTTGGGTGTTATCCATTAACCTAGTTACAATATTTCTTTTCCTTCCACATAAGTTCATCTTCTTCCTTACCGAATGACATTAAACTGCATAGAAATATAACACCCCATTCTTCATCTATGTAACATTTGTATTATAAAAGAGACCCTTACTACTCCTTGTTTCTCACACCGATCATAGCTCAGGTGTGATTAAGAATTGGGAAAAAGGTTTCTTTATATAAGTAAGGTGTTTCAATTCCTTATGAGGGTGAAAATGTCCTCACTGCATGACTTAAAACTGTACAGTATAATTTATTCACTGTGTGATATAAAACTGCACAGTATAATGTCTTAATTTCTTGACTTAAAACTGCATATCATAATATTAATTCAGAGGAAACAAACAGAGTCTCCATTTTACATATGATTAAAATATATGTAAAGGAAATCAATCTCATGTTCAAATATTGTTTCAAATATTTCTCATATGCATTGGGCATAACCCCCTTCCATATTTCACACTCTTAATCTTGAATATTTCCAGATTCTCTTAATCTTTCTTATGGTTTTTTGGTGACATAGTTTCTGATACCTGAGAACTCTTTTTCCTGACTATGCAACACATTCCCTTAGGTGGCCTTGCATAATATTCCTACATAACAGGATTTTCAGTCAAAAGATGACACTATTTGGCTATGCAGAATATTCCCATGTTGGCTTTGCATAATACAACCCCCATAACAGGTTTTCCAAAATATGGTAACTTCATTCTTGGTTATAGTATCTTTTCCCCTTTAATCTTTAATAACAATTTTCAATAATCTATATTTTAAAATAGTCATTTAAGTATAATTTTCCCATTATCGTTCTCACAATCTGAAAGTCATCAAGACCATAGTTTATTCATTTTCCTCGTTATGTATTCAATGCACTATTAAATAACCTTTAAATCACATGGCCAGATGTGATATATTTTTTCTATTTTTGGTCTTAACTGTATTACCTAAAACTACAGACACCATACCTATTACATTTGGGTCAGACCATCATGAAATTCTTATTCCTCTAATCCTTTGGACACTCTTGGTTGGAAATACTCTTTCCATTTTCAGGTACCTTTCTCCATAAATCAAAATCTGTGCTCTAGATAATCTGAATCTTCATAAACATTATTTGGATTTTAGAAAAATAAAGTTAAACTTATAAGAGATCTTTTGTTTTACTATGCAGTACATTCCCTTAGGTGGCCTTACATAAGTTGCCTACATAACAGACCTATCAGTCAAAAGATGCAACTATTTGGCTATATAGTATATGCCCCAGTTGGCCCTGTATAATACAACCCCCATAACAAGTTTGTCAAATAATGGTAACTTCATTCTTGGAAGAGAATCCCCTTATATTGATAGAAGTTTTAAATTTTGTGGCCATAAAAATCATGTTTCAAAATTCCCCTTGGAAATTTATAAATAATATTTAAGCAATTCTTAGACACATAGTTTTGTTTAGGAACTAATTCCAAAATTTATGGTCAAAGCTATTTGAACCTAAATATTAGCCCCATATAGTCCAACATGCATGACTCTAAACTGAAAACAAAAAAAGACTTGGTACTCATTATATTGAGAACCTATGAAGGTAAATCTGAACAAAATTCGAGTCCTAACTCACTAAACATACATTTTTTGTATGATTTAGGTAATATTGAGCAATAAAAAAATAGGTCAAAAGATACAAAATTTGTGGGGTTATCCAGATAACCGTAGAAAAAATCAAATTATGCTCATTAGGTCCCTCAACTTAATAAGAAAAATTTTGAGCGCTTCATTCTTGTTATTATAATAATGATTGTTTAACATTAAGGAATCATTATCATCATTTAATTTTCATATTGAAGTCATGAAAAATAGGATTGAGGATTTATATGATTGAAAACAAAATGTATTTCATTCATATGAAAATATAGGGCCATCCACAAAATGGAGCCTCACTATCATGTTTTAGAATAAAATATCTACATGAATATCATTTGTTGGACTGCTTCATAAGCCCTATTAGCTACTGGTTGATGTTGAGATAGTTGATAAACTCCAACCTCCTCTATTTGACAAAGTGATTCCTTAGTAGCTGAAATGGTAGTTATCCCTTCTAATTGGGGTTCTCATAATGTCTGATTCAACTGCTCAAGCTTGTTATGAATATCATCCAGATGCAATTGAATATTTAACAACTCCTTCATGGTTTCTATGATTTTTTGTCTAATTTCGAGTGATTTATTGTTATGATTTTCCTCCACCTCAACTACTGTAGCTTGAAAGCCCTGAATATTGGTGAGTTGTTTAGCCTCTTCAAAATATTGTCAAAAATTATGCTCCTGCTCCCATCGGTGAATAGTCTCTTTCATGGCATCATAGACTGGTTGATAATTAAATCCACAAAATCTCAATAAGTAGAATAATGATGGGAGTTTTGAAAAATGGTACAATAATTAATATAAAATATTTTTAGCGATTATGCTCCAGATATGCCACCATGTCTTCTTATGTGCCATGTCAATAGCATATTGCATCTCTAAGTCTGAATTTGAGTCACTACCATGAGGTAAAATGTACTCTAAAAACAATTCACTTAAAGAGATACCTTGTTCAACTTCTCTTGGGTCAGTAGAAGCTTCACTTTCTGATCTAGGAGCTGATAAACCTAAATGATAAATCAAGGAAATTATTAGTTTCAAATGGAGGAAACAAATATGATTCAAATAGCTGATTATATATACCCAATAATAAGTCAGCTAGTTGATATGATTCATTCCCCATATTCTCAGCATAAATGTTTTGAGAAGATATTTCTTTATAAATGGAATTTCCTTGAATTTGATCAGTTATGACATTTGAAGGCTTTGGAACATCTCTTGATGAAGGATCCTCTGTAGGTATTTCTCCAGCCCCAGCGGAAGGATAAAGTGGAAAACCCTGTTCCTGATGATCCTTTGCAACATTTTATACAAATAAAGCTACATAAGGTAAACTTTGATGTAAAAAATCAAGTATAAGAACAAATTATTTATGGAAAATGCAAGAATAGGAACTTACGCCCTTGAAATTCTTCATGAAAATCTACAAACTACTTGATGGAACCTAGATTATCAATATTTGGATTAAGGGTGTCCACCATTTCAATGTATATAACCTGAAATGTTACAGCCTCTTTTCCATTTAAGGTATCCAAAAAATGTTGGTTGATGCCCAAATTGGCTCCGCTGACATTTTGTTCCATTTTTTCTTCAATTGGTATGACAACATCAGGTCTTTCCAAGTTTTGGTTAACATCAGTATTTGTCTTAGATTTCTCTAGATCTTCATTCCTTTCTTCTAAAGCAATAAGAATATCAATGATGATTATTTCAGGATCCTTTGACAAAATCATAGGAGTAATGTATATAATCTTACCATGTCTTTCCTCCCTCTCAGCAAATGTAGGAGCAGGTATAGCTGAATCTTTTGACGTTTTATCTAATAAAATTGTAGATTCATCAGCCTGAACCTGGGTTTCCCCTGGGGTTTCTTTTTCTGGTCTTGAAGAATATGATCTTAATACCTTGAGAGAGGAGAGATAAATATATACTACAAGAGGATAAAACATGGTCACTGGAGTATATTGAGTGAGTTATATGACCTAAGGACAGTATAAATACATACTCCTTCAGCGAACACTTCAGATCAATCTCATTGCTCTATTGCATTTTTTTTTCAAAAGCATGGGGAGAGATTGTAACACTCCTTTAGTGAGGGGAAACTTTAGGTAATGGTTGAGGATTATCTGTCACCATTACCCCAGTCATGATTCATGCTCCTAGAGAAAGTTCTGGCGACCTGGGAGGATCATTTAATGCGTCAATAGGAGAGCCTGCAAGACCATACTTCGGTGATTCAAGAATTGGTCTGAAGCTTTTTTCTCCACATTCAAGCTGCAAAAATACATTTTTCATCAAGATTAATGATGATAAATGGTAAATAAGAGTAGATAAAAAATTAAAACAGAAATACATTCTTAGTATTAATATAAATATCCCACTCCTCCTCAGAGTCGATAATTACTCCTTCACGGACTCCTAAATCCGGCATATGAGATACCTGTTTAGAGGATGGAATTAGTTCATCAGTTGCATATATAAAAGCCTCCATCTTCATAATATACTTCAATACATAAGCCAATTTATAGTCCGGATTTCAATCAGAAGGTTCCTTGATGTCACCAATATTCGGTATTCGAATAACGTGCTGGAGAAATGCCCATGCATCCCTAAGATCGAGAGTGACACCCTCACAATGATGAATGGATGAAGGTCCCTAATAATTCAATCTTGGTGTGGTTGACTATGGAGGATATTCAACACCTTTGAATTGGGTAACTTCTTCATACCTCATTTCTTCAGAAATTCCAATAGATGGAATAGGAATCTTTGTTTGAGGGCGGTGACTGGATCACCTTGGTGTTGGAGGAATTGCTTCTCTAGCCATGGTCTTCCTGGTATACCTCATGCGAAGACATTTTGAGGGCTTTAAAACCTCTAAAACTCTTATATCATATCTGGACTTAGACTTCTTACCATGATTTCCACGTGCAACAGTCATTGTAGCCGCCACTTGATATATTCCTTTCGTCAAAACCCCTTAAAGATATGAAGTGGCCCTTGCTTTGGCATACCCAACATCCAATCCAATTGATGCATCTGGTGGAGGTACCATAAATGACAATTTGGATACCTCTAAAGCCGTTAGGATCCATAATTTTCATGATACCATTTGGTGTTTCTCTTGTCTGACATGTGTAGGTGGAAAAGTGTTTGATTGTTGAAGGCATCTGAACTGATAAGCAAACCTATAAGGGACATAATCCTCATAGATAATTTCACCATCAATCATGATTGATAATATTCTATCCCTGAATTCCATCATATAAGATCTCAAATCCTAATTATTTTCTTTACCATCATCAATAAATTCTCTAACCAGTGGGTTACCAAAAGAAAAGAATTTGAATTATCCTAAGACATTCAATGCCTTTAGCACCACATCAGGTCTTAAGATTAGAGGATGAATACCAGAAAATTTCTGTAAAAATCGGATGAATCGACCATTGGGAACTCTAACTAAATTCAACACTGAGTATGAAGAAAAATGTGCTGCAATCTTTCCCCACAACACTTGGAATGTCCCTAAAATTCTAAATAGAGCCTTACCATTATATAAATGCAGTTGAAGATGGTAAATTATTTCCAATACAGGGGTTTCTAACCCAATATACTTCCCTTATACCAATTTAGCTTCAATGATAAAAGTCCCTGATCTTAAACCACCCTCGAATTCACGAACTGGAAGCAAATAAATGCTTAACCATATAGAAAGGATGGTAGTTAAGCGTACTTTTTCATATATATTGGGTTTCAATTTGTAGCCCCCGTGCTTATAGACACCAATTTCCATCGTTGTCCAATATGTTCCTAAACTACCCTGGTTATCTGCAGAAGGAAAAACAGTAGGACATCCACAAGTTGGACATTTCTCTATTGTTGGTTCTAAGAAGGATTCCATCCACACTTTGTCATGAATATCATTCTTGTATTTTGGTAAATTATGTGTTATCTTAAATAATTCATGGGCCAGCAGTGGTGTTCTAGTAGCACCACACCATATTGTAGTAGGCGGAATGAATTCATCATAAATTTCCCCAAGAATGGGAATCCCAGCTATTTGTAAAATATCCCAGAGAGTAATACCAACTTCACCATGCATCAAATGAAATGAATTAGTTTGTGGACTCCAATGGATCAGTCATTTAGTAATGAAATCATTTTCATAAATATATGTTTTCCCTTTCCAAACAGCTTCATAGATATGAATGTCTCATAACACTTTCCTTAATTATGCACATGTCTGGCATACCCAGAATTCCCATATCCACTCAAGTTTGATACCCCCTCTAGAATGAAGATCCTAATATTCCTTCCAACCATTAGATTGATCTGTTTAAGAAGCCCAAAAAATGGAATCATAGCAATGTGGTCTTGGCTCTACAACATGATCCTGCATATCGGGAGTGAAACCGCTGTGATGAAGGATCCAACAAATAGTGACAGTTCTTTCTTATACAGTAAACCCCTTGCACTAATATTCATACATTTACAGTTGGAATATTGAAGAAACCAATTCTTTGGAATGTAATTTTTAACGGATTGAACATGGGCATCTTAAAAAATCCCTTGACCATACAAGGGTAAATAAGGACTTTGTCTGTAGTCACGTTGGTATAGAATTAGACCCTCCCATAGCCCAGGAAGACTACTCTCAAAAATGTCATAATAGTCTGGTTTTATGATCTTTATAATTTCATTTCAGTGAGCCTTAGCTTCTTCAGTTTGAGTCAATAAATGAGTCATTCATTCCTACAAAATAATTACCAAACTTCTAGGTCAAAATTTTAAAGAGGAAATCAAAAATTGGGCAAAGGACACTGTTCGCATAGGTCCTTTGATGTGGCCTGTCACATAGGTCCTTCGATGAGGTTTGTCTTGTAGGACCTTCGCCAAGGGTCCTAGTGCCAATCCTTCGATGAAGTTGTTTGGCATAGATCCATCACTTAAAAAAAATTACATTGAAAAATTTTAAAGGAAATTACGTGAGAGCACAACGCAATAAGTGTTGGGTGAATGAGCTACGCAATGAGAGATAATTTTTTTGGAGAAAGAAAAAATGAAGAAACAATCGCAAAGGGTGAGACCTAATTATAGGATACTGAAGGCCTATGCATTCAGACTACACACAACCTCTTTGCCTCTTACCTCCACGAAGCACCTACGTGGTAAACCTGCATTGTGCACCAAATTTCTCCTCAAGACTTCACCCTCTTTGTTTGTTTCAGATCCAATCATGAGGGGGAGATTTTGTTGACAATACTATAGAAAGTAACCAAAAATAACATGAAGAAAACTCTAGGTATTTTAGATCCCAAAGCAAGGTTCGAAGAGTACAAAGGAAAATTGAAATATTCACAAAGAGCTTCAAAATGGACTAGCCTCCCAAAGCTGTGCAACTAACATACGTGACAGAGCTGTGCGACTGACCTACATGACCACAAGAGAAGAGATAATTAAATGGGATAATCATGTTTTGAAGGAAATCACATTATTCAGTCATCATTTATACCTGCGTGGTATACCTGCATGCCATACCTGCATGTTATACCTACACGGTACAATAACATGGGGAACCTAGGGGACATACTTCTGCGTGGTACCTACGCGACCAACTCAAGTACCTTTTTTAAAATCCATTCATGGAAGGGTATCTCCTTCCTTGGATCCCTTATATGAAAGGGACAAATTTGAAGCCCACCAAAACCTCCTGACTTATCTAACCTTTGGGAAAGGCACATCAGTGTGTCTCCTATTTGGGTTTGTATTTCCACAGTCAGAGGTTTCCCACATTTGTTTCACAATGGGGTTAGGATTCTTGAAATGTCTGTGGGTTTCTATATCTGCAGTCACATGGACCTTTCTCCTAGAAATAGTGTTGGGAAGTTCCCGTTTTGGAGGAGGGTTGGGTCATGGCCTCTCCTTTCCCAAAGAGGTGACCTGGAACCTCAAGTCTCTGGTAGGGAAGGTACACTTCACAATTACTGTTCCGCACAAGAAAAGAAGAATTCTCCCTTTCCTACCAGGATCAATTTTTGGGAAACCATCCTAGTGTAAGCCCCTCACCTTCATCCCTTCCTCTTTACATTACACCCTTGTGCAATGTAAATAGAGCAGAGGTAAGGCTCATTGCCTCGCCCTCTTCCATGGTCGACGCACCCTCTTCCATCAGCGGAGGAGGAAAAGTGTGAAGTGTCACTGTTTAATATTTCACATCCTCTTGTCCCTCACTTGGATCATGAACCACGTGGGATTAGAGATATGTGATGGTTAAAACATGTGCACAAACACTCCCCCAACGTAACTACAAGAAATCTGATTTATATTCAAACCAGGATACGTAGGAATCTGTCTCAAGGCCCGAGCTCACTGGCCATCCTCCTTATGAAATAATACCCAAATTGAATCTTCAAATCATTAGGTCATTCTTTTCAGGAAGTAAGACCATTATCATCTTTCTTAGAGGACCATACTCTCCTATGATATTTATCGAACTACATGGGATTTGATTCCCATTAATATGGGATACGTAGGATGCCTTCTTGGAATTCAAACCCTACACTTCAGATCAACCCTATTCTCCTTGGGACATATTCCCAATAGTTTCTAATCCTACTTAGAAACTCATATCCTTTAAAATTTCTTCAGGCTACTTCAGCGTACGTCCCACACTATGTTTTGACTAAGCACATTTCTCTTAGAGGTCTTTATCACATGACCTTATAAGGTATGATGTGTCCAATTAAGCAACACCAAACTATGAGGGTACTGATTACTTTCACTAGGATACGTAGGTAGCCCATTTTACAAGCACGATCCCAAGATCAAAACAAACATTCATCTCCCTGGATGACAATAAATTCCAGAGTGCCCCACTATGTGGCTTAAAAACTCGTATCATCACAACGATGATTAAAACAATCTCTAATCAGTACATTAGAGGATACCATTGATGGAAAACCTCGAATACATACAGATGTTTCCATTGATGAAGAACCTTGAATGCATGCTGATGATTATACATTTTATACATGTTAATAAGTGATTGTAAATTAAAGGGACACTTATGATATACTTGGTGAATTAATAAGGATTCAAGAAAATATCTTAAATTTTCAAAGAGAGCCCTGGAGTAGACAATAATTCCCCCCAAAAAGGGTGTGATGAGTATGAACTCCCATCTTATCGACCAATGCACATTCTTAAGTATCTTAAGGTTCAAACATAACGAATGCCTGCCTTTGGAAACCAGGTCCCCTTTGGATAAATAACTTTTGGGAGTTTCTGGTTCCATTAACAAATCCAATGGAAACCACCTAGAAATAGTGATTCTAAAAAATAGAACCCATGTTTTATGGAACTATGAAACTCCCATGAAAAGAAATGGGTATGATAATCATGTCACAGGGCAAAACAAATGATCATATCCTAAATGTTTCCATGAAAGAATTGATTCAAAAGATACATTGACATTTGTAAGGGAAAATAGGCACGGATCATGAGAATTTATGACCAATTTAAGTGGAAACATATAAAATGAGTGCTTAATAGAATTTATAAATGAAAAATTTTAGCATTGTTTAAGGAAAATATTAAAGAGAATTTAAAGCTGAAATAGAATATTAATTTTTATAAAACCAGAAATCGGAACATTCCCTTTAATTAGGATTTCTTATTCAGAAGAATTGAAAATGGAACCTTTCTAAAACATGTATTACCCCATCAAAGAGGAATAATATGTACTGGAAATATTATTTCAGAACATATAATCAGAATTTATAAGAATTATATAAAAATAAATAAGTATTATGTTGAGTTAAAGAGAGATAAAGATATACTTGATGTAAAAAATAGAGGTTCAGATGGAATTCCATACCTTATTATGAAACAGTTCTGCACTTGATCATATTTTCATGAATAATAAAATCAGATCTATTAATTAATAATTAAATAAAAATTTATATATTTAATTTATTTCTTATAATTTTATTAATTTCATTTATGGAATTTTTGATGAGTTATAGTGTTCAATCTCATCATTCGAGAGTGCTCGTTTTCTTAGTTTTTATGATAGGTTTTCTTGTATAAGTGTATGAAAGTTCATGTAAAATGGAAATAGAAATATAGAATTTAAAAAATAATTTATTAATGAAAATATATAAGGTTAAATAATAATATTATTATTTTCTATTATTTTGGGATAGGATGAATCATTAGATAAGATTTCAGTGACAATCGTTTGGATTATTTTGGTCGGTTTTTGCTCACAACTAACCAGTTTTGTTTAACTATTTAACATCACGAGTATATGATTATTCCAAAACATTAAATAGGCTATAATACATATATTATAATTTTTTTACCATAATAAGGGTTTTATGACTATCCTTGAAGGTGTTAATGGAAACTGAAAATTTAATGTCCTTGAAGTTGATAAATTAACACCTCATGAACAACATTTCCATTTTTAGAATAAAAGGGAGAGGAGTGGGGTTTAATGATGGATTATTCCATTATTCTAATAATATTATAGTATATTTAAGTTATTTGAGTTATCATACAATTTTTATTTGGGGAGGGGAGGAGATAATAAGAAAATAACATGAAAATAAATTAAACGAAAAAGAAAGAGGAATTTACCTCCTAAATATCTCCTCATTGAAACCCTCTTTAGGGAAAAGGTTTTGATATTTTGATGAGACCAAGATCTGGTAGATGTGGGGGAAGGGTTTGGGAAGATTAATTGGGATAATTTAGAGAAGTACCAATGATCTTAAGGTGTGAGTAGAAGAGGTGGCGATGGGGGTATTTATAGTGGAGGAGATGGGTGTTCTCTCATCATTTTAATCATTAGTTTATTATTTTGGCTCAAGACAAGAAATAGTATTTGTTATTATGAATAATTAAATTAAGTAGTGCATTTGAGTTCTAAATATTTTTTCTTACCTCATCCTTATATCAACAATGACTCAAAAATTCATGTATTTAGCATTTATCATAAATTATTGTATTTTACTATTCAAAAAAATTAAAATATTTTAGAAAAATCCCTAAAATTCACCCTAACTATTTTTTAACATGAAGAATTTAAAAATAAACTCCATTTTAAGAAAATAATTTTTTTAATATGATAAATTTATTTTTTAATTAAAATCATCATTTACTCAAAAAATAAAGATTTTAAAATTATAACTGATTTTATGACACTTTGAAAACTTAAATAAAGACTCATAAAATTATCTTGAAATTATAAGACACAAAAAATAATAACTTTTAAATAAATTTTATAAAAATAAATTTTCTTTTAAATCATTTTATTAATTATAAATTTGTAATTAAATAATTACAACTTATAAAAATACCAAAACTTACATAATAATTTTTAAAATATTTATTTACTTATAATATGATATAATTATATCATAGTTTCATTTATAGGATACCAAAACTTTATTTTTACATTCATGGGTGAGGTTACTATTATGTTGGTCGGTTTAATATTAATAAGGGTCACATTACTATTTCAAAGGTCGAGTTACTATTCCACTAGTAAAGGTTCCTTAACTTCTAAAAATACCACTTATTGTATTCATTATTCATTTATAATGTTTGAAATGTGTTCTTAGTGTGATTTTATGTGATTATACTTTATGAAATAATTATAAGAAGGAAATTTCCATTGATAAAAGTTTGTGTCATTACATTCTTCTCCCCTTACGAAATTTCACCCTCAAAATTTCATTTTACAAAATATGGGGAGAATAGGTGAGGTAGTTCTCATTCATAGATTTATCTAGTTCTAATGTTTCCCCTTTGTTCCTAAGGTTCCACCATAGTACTTTCACCAGGTGGGTGGTCTTGTTCTATAGAACATTATCTTTATAGTCCAATATCTTCACTGGTTTCTCCTCATAAGAGAAATCATTCTCCAATTGTACAACCTCTAAATTCAATACATGTAATGGATCCGATATGTAATTCCCCAAGAGGGATATGTGAAATAAATTTTTTACATGATACATGGTAGGTGGAAATGCCAGTCCATAGGCCACATCTCAGACACGGTTAAGGATTTTTAAGGGCCCAATGTACCTAAGACATATCTTTCATTTCATCCCAAATCTCATGATCCTCTTCTATGGAGATATGTGGGGGAATACCGTGTCACCAACCTTAAAATCAAGATCTCATCGGTGATTGTCTGCATAGTTATTTTTTCAACATTGTGCGGACTTGATGTGCTTCTGAATGGTTTTAACCTTTTCCACCAGTTCTTCAACCATTTCACCTCCTAGCATCTTACGTTCATTAAATTCATCATATCATGTCAGTGTTCTACATCTTTTCCCAAAAAGGGATTTAATTGGAGTTATTTGGATGCTTGAGTGGAAACTATTGTTGTTAGGTAACTCAACTAGAGGAAGATGTTGGTACCATCCTCCTTTGAATTCCATATAATATAATCTCTACATGTCTTCCATTATTTGAATAGTCCGCTCTGATTGGACATCAGTTTGAGGATGGTATGCCTTACTAAAGTTTAGCTTAGTTCTTAGAGAATGTTGGAGACTTTTCCGAAACATGGAGGTGAATCCAGGATCTCGATTAGATACAATAAATAGTGGTACTCCATAAAGCCTTAACACTTCATCGATGTATATATGTGCATGTTGATCCAGTGATAAGTCCTCTCATATTGTGATAAAGTGAGATTTCTTTGTAAGACAATCCATAAGAACCCATATATCATTGTTTCCTATGAATATCCATGAAATTAAAATGAAAAAGTCCATGGTAATGTTCTCCCACTTCAATTTTGGTATGGGTATTTGTTTCCTCATCCCACAAGACTTTTATCTTTCATCCTTCACTAGTTAATATACTAAGCACTTTGATTTATATTCAATGATCTCCTTTCTCATATTGTCCTTCTAACATCCCAGGTAAATAATGAATATAAAATTTTCATATTTATTAATATTTGTGAATTAAATATTGATTTTACATAAAGGGTATTCTATGTTTGATGACATACCCGACAAGCAACAACGGGTTTCTCTGAAATCTAGTGTTGCGCACAAGTCAAAGTCATACTGAAAAATAGTAATATTATATTATTATTTTAAATGGTAGTTAACACTTAGACATTGTATTGGTGGGAAAAAACAGAACTAACCATATTATGGTTAAACATGTTTATTAAATTTTTTTTACATTTATCCAATAAAAGTTGGAGGCTTAAAATGTGAATTAATCCAATTTTAAGCATAAATACTCTAATATTCTTTAAAAGGTCGATTTATCGCCTATTTATGAAGAACCATTTTTAAATATTATTTTTGTAACTTTTATATGTTATATTTTACAAAATGTAATTCTTCAGTAGAATTGGGGCATCAAAATTTAATTTGGGTAAATTTTTTGTATTTTTCCGATAATGTTCATTGTTTAATGAATAGTGAAAAATACTTTATTTTAATTCAAAACTATCATTTAATATAATTTATTTATATGGTTAGATTATTTTTTTAATTTTTTTTAAAGTGTAATTATATTATATTTTTACCATTTAATCTAATATTTTTAATAGTATGTAATTTAACTTTGAAATTGGACATAAACAGGTGTCAATATTTTGATAGTTATTATTTATTAAAAACGTGGTTTTTTGTTTTGACAAGGGAAATTAATTTTAAATTACTTTCTACAACTTCTGTGTTTTGAATTTGGAAAAATTGATTCCATATTTAGAATCATAATGTTCAAACTATGTAAATAGGTAACTTTTATTTTTAGACATTATGATTTGTATCTTCAGAAAATATTTTATTTACCATGGTTAAAGGGTAAATCTGGTAAATAAGGTTTAAAAATAATATTATAATAATATTTAATTACCCTAACACGTGTCCTAACCCTATTATATGAGATATGTCCAACCATGGTCATCCTTGGGTAGATTTTGGGACCCCATGGAGCCACTTATGTGTGAAAATGACATTTAATTACTTTTAATTTAAAGTTAAAGAAAATGTAACTTAAATATATATCTTTTAGTAAAAAAATTAGATTGCATTATATAAGTTATATTTTAGACTATAAATAGTAATTATAAAGATAATAAAATTTCCTAAATCATGGTATTTTATTTATAATTTTTAGGCATTAAATAAATTAACTTAATTAAGACACGATGGTTATGCTATAATTTCTCTATTAATAAAGGATTCAAATAAATGATATTATAAATATTAAAATAAATTTATTTTGGAACATTTCAATCCATAAAATAATTTTATTGATAAAAATGTATTTTCTTATTTTAATTAATGATCTTTTTTTTAATGAATAATGTTTTTACAGATTATTTAAAAGTCTTGATATGAATAGTTTATAAATTGACAAAAATGAGTTTTTAAAACAGTTTATATTTTATTAAATGATAAAATAATCCTAAAAATATAATATTCAGTAAACTTACATATTTGTTATTAAAAATACAATTAATGATCCATTTTTTATTATGTGTAATTTTATAGTAAATATATTAACCATATAGTATGAAAATATAAGAGGGCATGGTAAAAGTTAAATCAGTTAACAAAAGGTTAATGAAAAAAGATAAGGATTAAAAAATATCAAAAACCGGCCCAATTCTTACTGGATGATTTTATTTCTAATTATATGCACCTTAGGTTAAAATTAGATAAGTTTATGACCTTTTTAAATTGAAAATAAGTTTATAATAAAATAATATATTCAAAATTTCTTAATGAGTCTCTACTCTCTCTAATAAAAGGCCACAACCTCTAACCCATTAATCACACCTCTGAATCCCATTGGCTCATCCAAAATCTACTCCAATAACCTCCCAAAATATTTCTATTCCTCGTGGAATCCTTACTTTTTGTAGAAGGCTATTCAAGAAATCATTTTGGTTCAAACCAAAGGGAGTTTTCCGATTTAAAGATAACATCTTCTCTCAAGTTATTTTCTTTTATTTTCCTTCTACAACCCCCTAAACTCTATTTATTCAATTATTTTATAAAAACACCAGTATATAAAATATATTAGGATGCTTTTATGAGGATTATTTTAACTACACATCCATACACCTCCATCTAATTGATATGAACATATTGTTTCTGTGGATGACGAACTACTGTCTCACGAAATGATGATTGTTCAATTATCTCCTACTGCCTCTCATAGTGGCCATTATAATGGAACTATATTTATATGTGATATATATTATATTTATATTTTCTCTATTCTTCTGTATGTTTTATTTATAGAATTCTTTTATGGATCCCATAATGGTTAAATACGATAATTTCATTTGAGGAAGTGCTAACTACCACCCCCTCAAATTGATATAAATCATTCATTCCTTACATGGAACGTATAAAGAATATATTTAATGAAATTATATATGATAATATACTATAATTATAATATAACTATTTATAATTGTGTTTTCATTCCATTATATATGAAATAGAAATAAAATTAGTATTCATGTGTACGTACATTTTACCGTCTCCAAGAATGGTGAATTTCCTTTCTTGTCACCTAATATTATGTACTATTATAAATACATATATACTGTATAAATATGATATATATGATATCTAAATCATGAATATCATTTTTTAGATAATAGAATTTTGACCACATGGACAACTTGTAATTATAAGAAGTTTATTTTTGACTCAAGTACCAAATATCGACAAAATGATCGTTATTAACGTAAATGAATATGTAATGTTTATAACATGGTAATAAGTGTTATAAATGGAAGAATAAACATGAAAAAGTTTCTAAATCAATTATAACTTAACTTAAATTTATCATTCAGGAGATTAAAGAACGAATGAGTTAAGTCAGACACGAGGTAAGGGACTTCATCTTAATCTCCTTTCATTGGGGCATACTTTGATTTATACATGAATCTATTTTATACAGTGAATAAAACCGTTTCACTTTTCAATTCATTCAATGATAATCTTTTTTATACCTAGACTTTTACTAAACAACAAAGGAAATTTTCTTTTTAACCTACGTGGTGACAAAGACCTTTCCACCACCATGAGCATTATTTGATATTTGACTTCCGTAACAAGGCATAATGTTTTTAAAAGGGAAATAAATACCACATACCCTTTTTACATATTTTGGTATTGAAAATGGATTTGAGAAATCATTGGTAATTTCAATATCTTTAAATTATATATTGTGATTGAAATGTGGAAATTTTATCATTCTATTATGTTTGTTTTATGTGTTATGAATATGTTATGGTTCTTGGGAATTTTTTACATATATGGGTAGTTCCATGATAAACCTATGGTGGGTGAACCTGAGATAGAATTCCAATGTATTAGGTAACATGATAAAGGTAAACATTAATAGTTCTCCTAATAGATTTTGGGAATATAAATTGATGTGTATTACAAATATAACTCCCTATGTAGCTATGCAAGCTATAATATAAGTATGTTATGTATGAAACAAGTTACCTTTATGACTTATGATTTCTATTTATTATTCATAAATCTTATGATTTCATGAGGTGGGTTAAAGAGATTATGTTTTGTTTGTATTGATGTACTAGTGATATCTTTATTTATTTTATAACCCTTACTAAGTTTTTTATGCTCATCCCAAGTTTTATGGAATTTTTTTTCAAAGGGTATAAGGAAGGGTAAGTGAAAGGAATAATTCAAGAAGTTTTATATCAAGAAAAGAACAATTATTTTATTTAAGGAGTTTTATTATTGGGAAAAACTTTCTATAGAGTATAAATGTTTACTTTTTAATTTTTGGTATGTAATGTAATAGTTACGGCCTAATTCTCTAAAACTCTAAACCTAAAAAGATCTTCGATGTGAATTATTAACTTAATTCAAGATTATGTAACGTTTAAGGCTAGGGATTTATAGTTAGTATCATAGGTCGGTTTATATAACTTTAAGAGTTAGGATATTTTAAAATTAATATCCATAAAATAATTTATGGTAAGATTGAAATGATATAGAATTTACATATTACCATGTTGTTTCGCCTAAGATATTTCTATGTTCATAATGGTTTTCCGAAGAGGAAATAGGGAAGATATGATGGGATGACATCTGGAGGAATACAACCTTCCATATCAGCAACTTGAGATGGTCGGAATTAGAACTAAACATTTTGTTATAGTGATGGAATAGTTGACTCAGGATATAAATGGTGGAGGTATACATGCCCAAGATTATCCAGATCAACCACAGAGGAACATGTTAGCAGTGGAGCATTTCATGAGGCAACATCCCCATCATTCAGAGGATCATCTAACCCTATGCTATTTGAATGGTGGATTAAAGCACTAGAAAATATTTTTGATTTAATGGGGTGTTCAAAACATCAAAATTTTAGTCTTGATGTTTATTTTTTGATGGTGAAGCTGATTAGTGGTGGTTGATGGTTAAATATATTAGGGATAGTGAGGATATTTGTGATGAATCTCAGGGGATGTTTCTTGAGAAATATTCCCATAAGGTGGTTCATCTTAGGATGGAAAACAAGTTCCTGGATTTGAGGCAGAAGGATGACTCAGTAGCTTCTTATGATGAAAAATTCACTTGATTGTAAAGGTATGCTCCAAATTTCATATGAGATATTGATGGTAAAATTAATCAATTTTACTTAGGATTAAATACAATGTATTTAATAGATTTTGCTTATCGTGAGTTTAAAAGTTATGAAAAACATGTTCGATGTGCGGAGAAGGTGAAATGGAGTTTACTGATGATCGAGTGTTCTTTAAAAAACAACAGAATAAGTGGTTGAGGTGGAAGAAGAAAGGAAAATACTCTTCAAACAAAGTCTGATTGTAAGAATCTTAAGTTTAAAATTTGTGAAAATTGTGGTAAAAATCCTACTGGGGAATGTCTTTTGAATTCTGGTAAGTGATACCAATGTGGTAAAATGAGTCATAAGGCTCATAATTCCACTGAAAAAGATCAGGGTAATTGTAAGACAAAATATGATTTACAATCTGTAAAATGTTTTAATTGCAACGAAATGGGTCATTATAAAAATGAGTGTCCAACAAAGAAATCAACTGGGAGAAATCTGCCAGAATACAAGCAGAAATGGGTTGTGAAATAATTTTCAACTACTTTATTAGATGTGTGTCCATCAAATGAAGTAGTATTATGTATATTTTTTTGTTTATTCAGATTATTCCAATGTGTTGTTTGATTCAGGGTCTACACATTCCTTAATTTCTGAGAAGTTTTCTAGTAAATTGGGAATTCCATATCAAGATATAAATCCTGAACATATGGTAAAAATAGTAGGAGGAAATGTTAAGACAAAAATGAAATTATAATAACCTTCATGTCCTTGTGTGCCGAAATAATTTACCTGAAAATCTTATTTATTTTTGCCTCTAGTAGAGTTTGATGTTATTTTGGGTATATATTGGCTTTCCGTTTATCTTGTTAATATTGTCTGGAGAGATAAAGAGGTTTATTTCCATAAATAATTTCAATTTGTGTACAAGAATGGACCCTTAAATTTGATAACATATCAGGAAGATGAGAAACTAGTAATAGATGGAAATAAATGTTACCTTGCACATATTGTTGAAAACAAAGGAACTATTCAGGTTAATGATGTTTCGGTGGTAATGAGTATCTTGATGTTTTTCCTAATGAGTTTTCTCGTATAATACCTAATAAAGAATTTGAATTTACTGTTGACATAGTTATTGAGGAAAAGAAAATTTCAAAACCCCCTTATCTAATGGCACCAATTTAACTTTTAGAGTTAAATAAGAAATTACAGGAGTTATTAGATAAAGGTTTCATTCAGCCTAGCACGTCACCATTGGGTGCTCCATTCTTTTTTGTTAAAAATAAATATGGTTCAATGAGACTTTGCAATGATTATAGAGACTTTAATAATATCACTATTATGAAAAAGTATCATTTTCCTCATATTGATGATTTGTTTGATCAGCTCCATGGAGCTCATTATTTTTAGAAGATTGACTTGAGTTCGGGGTACCATCAGTTGAAAGTAATAGGAGAATACATTTTGAAGACCCCATTTCATACTATATATGGCCATTATGAATTTTTAGTTATGTATTTTGGGTTAACCAATGCACCTGTAGTATTCATGGATCTTATGAATATAATTTTTTGTGAGTTCTTGGATAAGTTTTAGGTTGTATTTATAGATGATATTTTGTTTTATTCCAAAAGTAAAGAGGAACATGAAAGTCATTTAAGGTTTGTCTTGCAAACATTAAAATAAAGGAACTTTTATGGTAAATTTAGCAAGTGTGAGTTTTGGTTACCAAAAATTTCATTCCTTGGTCACATTTTTTCAATAAATGGAATAATTGTTGATCCTAATAATACAAAAGTGGTTGAAGAATGACCAAGACCCACAAATATTACCAAGATCCATAGTTTTCTTGGTTTGGCTGGCTATTACTGAAGTTTTTTGAAAATTTTGCATGCATACCTTGCCCACTGACTATATTAACTCGAAAAGGTGTTATGTTCATCTAGAAAAAGAATGTGATTATTGTTTTTAGGAATTGAAATGAATATTGGTGAATGCTCTAGTTTTGGAACTGCCTTCCAGAAATGGTGAGTTTTGTTATCTACAGTGATTCATCGTTGAAAGGACTTGGTTGTTTCCTAATGTAGAATGATCAGGTAATTCCTTATTCATTACATCAATTGAAAAATCATGAGTTAAATTACCCTACACATGATTTGGAATTAGCTGATTTTGTTTTTTTCTTTGAAAATTTGGAGGCATCATCTGTATGGAGTAAAATGTGAAATATATACTAACCACAAAAGTTTGAATTATATATTCACTTAGAATGAATTGAACACAAGATATAGTAGATGGATATAATTAATCAAGAATTATGATTTCACAATCCATTACCATCCGATAAAGGAAAATAAAGTGGTTGATGCTTTGAGTCGAAAAATAAATGCAACATTAACCATGTTATATTTAGAGAAAAATACTTTGATTAAAAATTTGATAAAATTTGGAATAGAGGTTGTTGGTGTATGAGATTCATTTTTTTTGTTTCAGGTGTCATTAAAATAATCTCTATCAGAAAGAATTAAGAAAGCACATAAAGAAGAAAGTGAGTTGAAGAAAAAGGCAGAGTCAGTTCAGCAGTGTATGTTTCTTGATTTAAACATTGATAATGATTGTATTTTTAGATTTGGTAAGATATTATGTGTGCCTTGTGATTCACAGTTGAAAAATGAGTTGTTTTGTGAAGATCATAGTTCTCTATTTTTGGTTCATCCCAACAGTACTAAGACGTACAGAGATCTTTGGGAGTATTACTGGTGGGATGGAATGAAAAGAGATATTGATGACTTTACAGTGAAGTGTTTGAATTTTCAATAGGTTAAAGCATGGTAGAAGTTACCTAAAGGGATGCTTCAGCCTTTACCGATTCAAAAGTGGTAATAGGAAAATATATCTATGGACTTAATTGTGGGATTATTGTAGACATATCGAGGTAATAATGCAATTTGGTATATTGTTAAAAGATTGACTAAATCTTCTCATATTCTTCATATTTGAGATACTCTGTCTCTAGATCAACTTTCTCAGATGTATGTTAAAGAGATAGTCAGGTTACATGGAGTTCCCATATATATTATATTTGATTTTGATCCAAGGTTTACTTCTACCTTTTGTAAAGGCCTTCAGAAGTCATTGGGTATTGTATTAAATTTTAGTACAACTTTTCATCCTCAATCAGATGGGAAGTCAGAATGAAAAATTTATAGATTGGAAGATATGATACGTGCTTGCTCAATGGATTAATAGGGAAGTTGAGACAAACATCTTTCTTTGGTTGAATTTTATATTTACAACAGTTTTCATTCTTGTGTACAGATGGGACCATTTGAGGCATTATATGGGAAGTGGTGTCAAACTCTATCTTTTTTGGATGAAGTAGGTGAAAGGAAACTACTAGAACTAGGATTGGTAGAAGGAATGGAAGAAAAAGTTTAGTTGATTCATAAGCACATGAGAATAGCTCAAAGAAGGAAGAAAAGTTATATGGATAACCAAAGGAAGGATCTTCAATTTGAGGCAGGTTATCATTTCTTTTTCAATGTTTCTCTATGGAAAAGTGTGATGCGCTTCGGTAAGAAGGGAAAGTTGAGTCTGAAGTTCATTGGACCCCATGAAATCCAAGAGAAAGTTGGATCAATTTCCTATAGAGTGGATTTAACTCAATCTTTATACCAGGTACATAATGTTTTTCATGCTTCAATGTTGAGAATGTATATGGAAAATCCATATCATGTTTTCAGTGTAGAGGTATTTGAGTTGGAATAAAATCCTTCTTATGAGGAACAAAAGTCCAGATTCTTGACCACAGAGAGAGAGTGTTGTGGAATAAGGTAATCTATCGGGTAAATGTTTTGTGAAAAAACTATATGATTTAAGAGGCAACGTGGGAATCTGAGAATGCTATGAGGGATAAATACCCCCCATTTATTTGATAAGTGAATAAAATTGCGAGGATGCAATTTCTAAAAGAGGGGAAGGATGTAACATACCAGGTAAATAAAGAATATGAAATTTTCATATTTATTGATATTTGTGAATTAAATATAAATTTTACTTGAAGGGGATGTTATGTTCGATGGCGTACCATACATGAAACAATGAGTTTCTCCAAAATCTCGTGTTGCACACAAGGATGAGTCACACTGAAAAATAATAATATAATATAATTATTTTAAATGGTAGTTAGCCCCTAGTCATTGTATTGGGGAGAATGAACAGAACTGACCATATTATGGTTGAATGTGTTTTTAAATGTTTTTACATTCATACAATAAATGTTAGAGGGTTAAAATTTGAATGAATCTAATTTTAAGCATAAATACACTAATATTCTTTAAAAGGTCGATTTACTGCCTTTTGAAGGTGAACCCTTTTTAAATCTAGTTTTTTTCACTTTTATATGTTATATTTGACAAAATAATATTTTTATTTGGAATTAGGATATCAATATTTAATTTGGGTAAAATTTTGGTATTCTGCAGATAAAGTTCATTCTTTTAGTGAATAGTGAAAAATACTGCATTTTAATTCAAAACTACCTTTTAATCTAATTTATTTATATGGTTAGATTATCTTTTTAATTGGTTTTAAAGTGTAATTAAATTATATTTTTACCCTTTAATCCAATGTTTTTCATTGGATATAATTTAACATTGAAATTGGACATAGACAAGTGTCAATCTTTTGATAGTTATTATTTCTTAAAAACATGATTTTTTGTTTTAACAACGGGAATTAATTTTAAATTAATTTCTGAAAATTATATGTTTTGAATTTGGGGAAATGGTTCCATATTTGGAATTAAGAGGTCCAAATTTTGTAAATAGGTAACTTTTATTTCTAGAAATTATGAATAGTAACTTGAGTAAATATTTAATTTATAATTGTTTAAGGGTAAATCTGGTAAATATGGGTAAAATAATAATATTATAATAATATTAAATTTGACTAACACGTGTCCTAACCCTATTGGATGATATATTTTTCACCATGGACATCCATGGGTCGATTTTGGGACCCCATGGAGCCACTTGTGTGTGAAAAGGATATTTAATTACTTTTAATATAAAGATAAGGAAAATGTAACAGAAACATATATCTTTTAGTAAAAAAAAATTTATATGGGGTTATATAAGATATATTTTAGACTATAAATAGTCTTTATAAATTTAAAAATATTTCCTAAATAATGGTATTTTATTTATAATTTTTAGACATTAATTAAATAAACTTAGTTATGACAGAATGGTGATGCAGTAATTGCTTCATTAATAAAGGATTCAAATAAATGATATTATAAATATTAAAATAAATTTATTTTGAAACTTTTTATGCCATCCACTAATTTTACATATAATAATGACTTGTTATCTTTGAATTAATGTAGTTTTTTTAAATAATAAAGTTATATATTTTTTAAAAGTCTTGATATGAATAGTTTATAAGAGGACATGGTAAAAGTTAAATAAGTTAACAAAAGGTCTAATAAAAAAGATAATGATTAAAAAATATCCAAAACCTATACAATTCATATTGGAGGGTTTTATTTCAACTTATATGCACCTAATATTCAAATTAAATATGTTTCTGACCTTTTGAAACTGAAAATCATTTTATTATAAAATAATACATTCAAACTTTCCAAAAGATCCCCTCCCCCCTCTTATAAAAGGACACCTCCTCTAACACATTACTCACACCTCTAAATCCCATTGGTTCATCCAAAATCTACTCCAATAATCTCCCAACATCCCTTTATTCCACATAGAAGCCTTACTTTGGGCATAATACAATTCAAGAAAGCCTTTTGGTTCAAACCAAAAAGAGTTACCCGATTTAAAGGTAACGTCTTTTCTCAAGTTCTTTTCTTTTATTTTTCTTCTCCAACCCCTAAACACTCTTTATTAAATTATTTTATAAAAACAACTATATCATATATATACTATGTAACACCCCGAGATTTTATGATATATATTATTTTTAATTTCTTTGATGTCTTATATTGTATACTACACCAAGATTAGCTTGTACTATATGCAACACCGTATTAGCTTGCAGTATACACAACACTATTCTTGGCTCGTGTTACACAAAATTTCAAGTTTGTTTTGTAGAAATTATTCTACGCAACATTAAGAACATATTTTGTTTAATGTATAAATGAAATACGTTTTGATTATGTTATACGCAACACCAAAGGGAGCTTTCACTACACGCAACCCTGACTTGGCAAGCATTACACGCAATCGCGACCTTCCTTGATATCATGTGTAGTACGCAATACCGTGTTTCACTAAACAACGACATGTTATTAAAATATTATATAAACTAGACGTTATGAATAATAATACCCAATTCTTGAAATTTTATAAAATTTATATTTCAAAATGGACTTCATTTTTGGATTTGGAATATTGAAATTAGCCTCGGGTGAATTTTTGGTATTTTTCTGAAAACTTTCAATTCTTGATGAATAGTGAAAACACTTAGTTATTGGTTAAAACCAAATTTTTATTTAAATAATTATTTATTTTATTTAAATTTATTTTAGGTCAAAATAGATACATAATACCAATATATGTTCAGTGTAATTCATTTGAGTCATTTTATAATAATTTTAGATATATAAAAATTTTATTGAACTTTTTACCGTCCTTTACCCACCTCCTAGGAGAATTTGCAAATTTACATAAAACATAATTTTACCACTTCTGCGAGTGGAATTTAAAAAATCCAAGAGACACGGTTGATATCAGTAAGTAAAATGTGGTTCAATAAGATAAAAATAAATTTTGGTGAATAGTAACTTTTTACTTTTATTTACCACAGTTAAAAGTAAATAGGGTAATTATGGTTAAAAATGATATTATTATTACCCAAAAACATGTCCTAATTCTATTTGATAAGTGTAATTCGACCAGAAAAAACCTTAGGAATAAAATATTATCCTTTAGTTCCACTTGGATTAGATTAGGACATTTATTATTATTTTATTTAAAGAAGAGTTAAAATAGTTAAAATCAATGTTTAATAAATAAAACATTTTTAATAAAGGGTTATACATAAGATAAATTCGAC
Organism: Viscum album; assembly: GCA_963277665.1. Lineage (NCBI taxonomy): Eukaryota > Viridiplantae > Streptophyta > Magnoliopsida > Santalales > Viscaceae > Viscum > Viscum album. Next base: position 226,392,790 of record OY728123.1, on the reverse strand, counting down.
TATAAATTTTAATTATAACGCTAAAATGATTTCATACATAATGGTAATTTATTTATATTTTTTATACATTAAATAAGTTAATTTATTTTATGACAGAATGATGATGTAGTAATTACCATATTAATGATATATTAGCATACTTGATATTATAATTACCCAAATAAATGAAATTTGAGACTTTTTATTAATTAAAATAATTTTATAGGTTAATATAACATATTATGGTTGGTTAGATAAATATTTTATAAGTAATAATGCTATTATGATTTTATAAAAAACAAAATACCAAATAGTATCAAAATTGACATAAAAGAGTTTTAAAAAAAATATTATATTATTAATTGATATAATGGTCCTAAAAATCTAAGGTTTGGAAAAAAGACTTATATAATAATATATATGACATTAATGAACAAATTGGGGTTCTATTGGCATTTTAAAGTAAGTTTATTAACCATATAGTGTTAGAATACAAGAATACACGGTAAAAGATAAATTATTTAACATAGAGTTAAATCTAAATGATAAGGTTAAAATGGAAACCTAAACTTGTCTAAAACCTATTGGATGATAGGATTGAAACCCATACCCACCCTATCCTCAAAATAAGTCACTTTTGAGCCATTATAAACTGAATATGAATTTATTATAAAATAATATTTTAAGTTTTTTCTTAGCTGCCCCTCACCCGTCTTATAAAAGGTCACTCCCCCTTCTCTCTAATTCACACCTTAGAAACCCTTTATCTTGGCCAAAACCTGCCCAAATTCCCTCTAAACAGTCCTCCCTTCATCCTAGAGTCCTTACATTAGTCATAAATCCATCCTAAGGAGCCCTTTTGATCAAATCAATAGGAAGAACCCGAAGAAGCGGTAAATATCTCGAAAACTATTTCAAGTTACTTTCTTCTTCCAATTCCCCCTTCTTTGTTGTTTCCATTATAAAATAATTACTCCAGTATATTATATATACTGTGATGTTATTATAAAAATTGCACAACCATATTTGTTATTTTATCCATCCTATAAATGAAAAAGTCACCACACGTGCGTATGTACGACTTACGGTCTCCACGTCGTGGTGTAGTTTGTTATTCAAACATTTCATCATTCGGATGGGTATAATAATGAGTATAAATGATATAAATAGAAAATAGAAAATTATAATTATTCTTTATATATGATATACCATCAAATTTTATACAACTTTAATATCAAAAGAATGATATTATCGCTCGTGCTTACGTACGAACTACTGTCTCCACGAACGAGATGAGATTCATTTTCCATGATTAACCATTCAAGTATGATTATAAAGTATATATAATAAATATTCATGAAATATAATAAATAATAATGATACTATATTTATGTACTTATATGATTCATTTACTTAATTCCATTCAATTCAATAAGGAAATGAAAGCACTGTTCATGCGTACGTACAGCCTACCGTCTCCATGAACGGTGTATTTCATTCCATTTATCGATCTATCATATATATTTATATGCTGAATATATATAATATATAAATCATGTTTTACAATCTAGAATTATGTAAATCAGGATATAAGTAATAATATGAAGAAAAACAAGTCGAAAGACGTATGATAAATGAAACGATTTTACCCAAAATGCTGCATTAACATGGAATTTAGAAAAGAACGGGTAATATAAAGTCATAAGTGAATCATATATGATATCATAAATATTATTATGGTTATGTTACAAGTTAATATTATGTTTAAACCCACTATACCAGAGTTTCAAATATGTACGGAAGAAATTGGACCTAAGGTAAGGGATAATTTTGCAAATATCCTTTTTATTCAAGATTGCTTATATGTAAGTATTTACTGGGGTTATATTTTTCATCCATGTCCATAAAAATGTTTTTCATAAAGTGTTTAATATTATTACATGTATGTTTAAAGTCATTTTTACCCCTCTTTGAATTTTACAGTGTGTTATGGAAGGAATCTTTTTTTTGTTTATCATACGAGGAACTTTTTGACTTTTCTGACAAAAGTACGAGAAGAATGTTTTTTTAACTTATACGTCATGAATATATTTTTACAGTTTCATAATGAATTATTTCAATTAATATTCCTCTAAAATATTTCTTGATTACTTTCAACAAAATCATTTTCTTTTAAAATTTCATGGCATTTTGAGAAAAGAAAGTGACGATGAAGAAGAAAGGATATTTTCCTCAAGAATTCATTTCAAGTGTTTTATCAAAACTATTTTCCATCTAAGATGACATTATTTACTATGTTTATGTTTCAAGTATAATGTATTTATTATTTAAATTGTTTGATTTTTCTTATGAGGAAATGATATCCATTTGTTTTATATGGATTATGTTATGATGGGATGATGTTTATGAAACCCATATTATTATTTGGGTTATGATGAATGATTATGTTTATTTTATGGCACAAGAAAGAATGATTTCATTATGAGATGGGTGGGACCTATATATCCCTCCAATTCATTAGGTAAATATATATATCTCATGAGATAGACATGGCTGGAATGGAAAGTTAATCTGGTTCAGTGATACAGGACTGGAATGAGGGGTGAACTCGATTCAGTAAGGGACTTTGTCCACTATGATGGTCTTAGCAGCAATGCCTTGGCTATTATGGAAATCATATCATGTGCTTAATGGTTTTCCAAAATTAAATGTTTTATTCCCCATGATATTTTAGCATGATTGATGTTCCATTATGATATATGCCTTATGTACTGCCATGTTTTATGTCATTGCTCAAAATGTTGATGTTTAAACATTATGTCCATGTTTTTTTATTTCAAATGTATATGGTTTGTTTTATTTTCTCCATTATTACCCTTACTGATCATTTGAGATCACCCTTTTGATTTTTTTCCCTATGATATAAAGAAATGTTTTAGGTAACAAAACAAAAGGGGGAGATCATTATGGGAGATGTTGAAGATCTTTCACCATGATTAGAAGATTGTGTTCCGAGTTTCAAAAGACACTAAACTAATACAGACTTTGGGTATCTATTTTTTGTAATGTATTAAGTATTCCTAAAAAGTAATGTAATTTCTATGTATGTAAATTTTGGGTCTCTGCAGTTGGTATCAGAGAGAAGGTTTAGTTAACCTTTGGAAACTAGGATCCGAAAACTTTAGTGAGATCCCTAGAGATATTTCTAAGGTATGTCTAGGGATGTACCTAAGGTTTAGTATAACTATAGGTTACAGTCCTAGAATTATGTTGAAGATCATGAATAACCTAGGATTAAACCTATGATGTTAGAGATTGAAAGCACTCCCCTTTATTATGTTATTTTACTAACATGATTTTTGCCTCTCACACTATTATTTTTGGGTTTTAGACGATGACTGGAACCCAAAGGAACCATGTTGATCAATGTAATGGACAATGCAATGATTGTCCTCTTGAACAAATTAATGTTATGGGATATGGAGTGAAAAATATTATTACTATACTTACACAAGCTATGAATCATTCTGGACTTCCAAATGAGCAGTGAAGGGAACAATATTCTATTGAGTCCCTCATGAGGAAACGTTCACCTTCATTTAGTGGGTTTTCTGATCCAATTTTTGCTGAACAATTGATTAGTACAATTGAAAAGATATTTTCCATACTTCGCTATTCATAACATGAAAATTTCATTCTAACTATTTACAGTTTAGAAGGTGAATCAGACTAGTGGTGGACTCTAATTAAGAATACAAGGCCCCATGATGAAATTTAATCCATGGAATGGGATGATTTCAAGAACTTATTTTTCCATAACTACTTTCCTCGTATTCTTTGATCAAAGATGGAAAATGAGTTCCTTGAGCTTAAAAAAAGATGATGACTCTGTTGGTATATATGAAGTGATTTTTACAAGGCTTTCAAGGTATGCATCTGGCTTTATCATCCAACCTGAAAATAAAGTTGATCGATTCTTTAGTGGCATACAACCAAGTCTTCGAAGGGAATTTGTTATAAGATAATTTAGTATCTATGGAGAAATTGTGCATTTTTCTATCAAGGTAGAACTAGAACTTGGTGTAACATATCATCTCATGGTTCTGATAAGAAACGAAATATGGAGTTCAAGGAAAAATATCGAAACTATGGTGAAAAGAAGACGAATGTTTCTTTATTCTCAAAGTGTGGAAAGAAGCATGGTGGATATTGTCTTAAAGGGACTAGAAAATGTTTTAAGTGTGGAAAAGAAGGTCATCGAGCAGCTGAGTGCTGAAGTAATGGGAAAAAGGTAGCTAATGATGTGGATAGAGAAAAGACTATAGAAAACGCACCACCAACACTTCAATGATTCAAGTGAAAGGAAATGGGGCATTATGCTAACCAACACCCTAATCCAAGGGTTAATGACGATCGACATCAACAAACTCTCAAGGAAAAGGACAATGGGAAGTCAAATGCGATCACTATTGATGATACTGAATATGACAATGAAGTGGTGGAATGATTAAGTTTTTATGTAAAGAGATTCCAAAATAGTTGTGAGGAATGTCATTTTTAGTATCGCGGAATATTGGAATATCTATGTATTGGTCCATTGTGGTTTTCCATAATTATATGGTACCGGTAACCATGAAAAGTGATTGAAATATTTTTGGAAAGTAGATAATATGTGCATAATGAAGGGATAATAAGAAAATAATATGTTTGATATTATTCACGAGCTCATGATTGAGATAAGGACAAAGTGATATCATGGTTTGAGTATATAGAATTTTTGGGATTTTGGTATGTGGAAAGAGTTAACTTTTGATAGAATTCATGTTTTCACTAAGTTTCTATGGTAATACATGTTTCAAAATAATACATGATTAAGGTAATCACATGTTTGGAATGTGACCAACCAGATATATATTGTGATATATTAGGGATAAATGATGGTATTCATGTGCTTGTTATATAACCTTTTTAGTAATAGTTCTCTTTATAACATGAGTTTGGAAAGAAGTATTTGGGATAAGTATTAAGGTTATAATAGATTAAGTTCAACATCAGATAGTATTATTTAAGCCTAGAATTTTTTTTGATTTTATTTCTAGAATGTTATAATAGTGTAGTTTAAGAAAAGGGACAACCTGCAGAATGGGTGAAAACACATCGTGTCGAACAATAATGCGGGAATCAAAACCACAACAAAAGTGAGACAAACTTTTATCGCCTACCACTGGCCTACAAGAAGTCTCTGGTTAGTAGAAATTAGTTTTATTTTATTATGTGGTATGATAGTTGGAGCATAAGTCCATTTTTGGAATCATATACAATTTACCTCACCATAGATGGACTTATGTATATTTAATAACTTTTACTATCCTTTTGATTAAGACAGATGGAATGACCTATCATTCTATCGCATGATCTACTAACATTTCATGAAATAATAATTCAATCTCATTTCTTTAAACAATAGATGAAGTGTAAATTGTTCATGGAATGAACAACTATGATATTACACTAAAATCAAGTATGTATTTCTCCTTGTGAACAAATATATCAACTTTAGGAAAATGATCTTGAAAACCAAAAACATTATCCTAGTACCCTCATATTTGACGAATCAGATGGTACCTTAGATCATCACAAATTTATGGCTTTGTGATTGTTGGCTTTTTCATAGCCATGTTTTCTACCACTCTCCATCAGAACTTGATGGTTAGAATTCTCTTCCATGTCCATATTTTCACCTATGTTCTCCTATGTGGAATCCTAGTGATGAGTTAATTTGGGTAACCATCATGTTACATACTTCACTTTTTAAAATTTAGTTTTAGTATTCCTTTTTACGATGTGGGTTTCTATGAATGAAACTTTCAAGTAGTAAACTATTTATAACCCCGAAAAATTTTGAGGGCGAAATTCATTTTAAGGGGGGTAGAATGTAACTCCTCAAGATTTTATGAGATATATTATTTTTAGTTTCTTTCATGTCTTCTATTTTACACTACACCAAGATTATATTTTACTATACACAACACTGTATTAGATTGCAGTATACGCAACACTATTCTTGGCTCGTGTTACACACAATTTCAAGTTCGTTTTGTAGAAATTATTCTATGCAATATTAAGTACATATTTTTTTTAATGTATAAATGAAATAAGTTTTGATTATGTTTTAAGAAACACCAAAGGGAGATTTCACTACACGCAACCCTGGCTTGTCTTGCATTACACGCAATTGTGACCTTCCTCGATAGCGTGTGTAGTACGCAATACCGAGTTTCACTAAACATCGATATGTTATTAAAATATTATATAAACTAGCCATTATGAATAGTAATACCCAATTTTTGAAATTTTATAAATTTTACCTTTCAAAATGCACATCATTTTTGGATTCAGAATATCGAAATTAGCCTAGGGTAAATTTTTGGTATTTTTCTAAAAAAGTTCAATTTTTGATGAATAGTGAAAACACTGAGTTATTGGTTAAAACCGAATTTTTATATAAATAATTATTTATTTTATTTAAATTTATTTTAGGTCAAAATATATACATAATACCTATATAAGTTCAATGTAATTCAATGGATTCATTCTATAATAATTTTAGATATATAAAAATTTTATTGAACTTTTTACTATCTTTTACCCACCTCCTAGGAGAATTTGTAAATTTACATAAAACATAATTTTACTGCTTCTGTGAGTGGAATTTCAAAAATCCAAGAGACACGGTTGATATCAGTAAATAAAATATGGTTCAATAAGATAAAAATAATTTTTGGTGAATAACAACTTTTTACTTTTATTTAACACGGTTAAAAGTAAATAGGGTAATTAAGGGTAAAATAATATTATTATTACCCTAACACATGTCCTAATTCAATTGGATAAGTGTAATTCGACCAAAAAAAACCTTAGAAATAAAAAATTACCCTTTAGGTCCACTTGGATTAGATTAGGACATTTATTATTATTTTATTTAGAGAAGAGATAAAATAGTTACAATTACAGTTTAATAACTAAAACATTTTTAACATACGGTTGTACATAAGATAAATTTTAATATAAATATTCATTATAAATATAATAATATTTCCTAAATAATGGTAATTTATTTATATTTATTAAACATTAAATAATTTAATTTATTTATGACACAATGATGATTCATTAATTACCTTATTAATGATATATTAACATACTTGATATTATAAATACCCAAATTAATGTAATTGGAGACTTTTTATGAATTAAAATAATTTTCTAGGTGAATATAACATATTAGGGTTGGTTAGATTAATTTTTTGGAAGTAATAATGCTGTTATGAATTTAGAAAAAACGAAATAAAAAATTGTGTCAAAATTGACATAGAAGAGTTTTTAAAACAAATATTATATTATTAATTGATATAATGTTCATAAAAATATAAGGTTAGAAAAAAATAATTTTATAATAATATATATTACATTAAAGAATCAATTGGGGTTATATTGGAATTTTATAGTAAGTGTATTTACTATATAGTGTAAGAATACAAGAAGACAAGGTAAAAGTTAAATTATTTAACTTATAGTTAAATCTAAATGATAAGGTGAAAATGCTAACCTAAACTTGTATAAAACCTATTGGTTGAGAGGATTTAGACCCATACACACCCTATCCTAGAAATAGGTCACTTTGGAGCCATTATAAACCGAAAATAAATTTATTATAAAATAATAATTTATGTTTTTCCTAAGGTGCCCCTCACCCCTCTTATAAAAGGGAACTCCCCCTTCTCTCTAATTCACACCTCCAAAGCCATTTGGCTCGGCCAAAACCTACCCAAACACCCTATAAACTGTCCTCAATTCATCATACAGACCTTCATTTAGTCAGAAAGCCACCCTAAGGATCCCATTTGATCAAATCAAAAGGAAGAACCCGAAGAAGAGGTAAATATCACACAACCTATTTCAAGTTCCTTTCTTCTTCCACTTCCTCCTTTTTAGTTGTTTCGATTATAAAATAATAAATGCAATATATTCTATATACTGTGATGTTATTATAAAAATGTTACAACCATATTAGTTATTTTATCCATCCTATGAATGAAAAAGTCACCACACCTGTGTACGTACGGCTTTCTGTCTCCACGCCGTGGTGTAGTTTGTTATTCAAACATTTCATCATTTGGATGGGTATAATAATGAGTATAAATGATATAAATAATAAATATAATATTATTATGATTATGTATATGTGATATAACATCCAATTATATAAGATTTTAATATCAAAAGAATGATATTGTCGCTCGTGCGTACATACGGACTACCGTCTCCATGAACACGATGAGATTCATTTTCCATGATTAACCATTAAAGTATGATAATAAAGTATATATAATAAATAATCATGAAATATATTACATAATAATGATAATGGATAAATGTACATATAAGTTTCATTTACTTAATTCCATTCAATTCAATAAGGAAACGAAAATAGCGTTCATGCATATGTACGGCCTACCGTCTCCATGAATGGTGTATTTCATTCCATTTATTGATCTATCATATATATTTATATGATGAATATATATTATATATAAATCATTTTTTACATTCTGGAATTAATTAAATTAGGATATAAGTAATAATATCCAGAACAAGAAGTTGAAACACGTACGATAAATGAAACGATTTTACCCAAAACGCTGCTTTAACATGGAATTTACAAAAGTGTGGGTAATATAAAGAAATAAGTGAATCATATATGATATCATAAATATTATTATGGATATGTTACAAGTTAATAATATGTTTAAACCCACTATATAGGAGTTTCAGACATGTACGGACAAAATTGGACCTAAGTTAAGGGTGCAAATCTCATTTTTATCAGGGATTGCTTATATGTAAGTATTTACTGGGGATATATTTTTCATCCATGTTCATAAAAATGTTTTTCATAAAGTGTTTAATATTCATACATGTATGTTTAAAGTCATGTTACCCCTCTTTGAATTTTACATTATGTTATGGAAGAAATCTTTCTTTTGTTTACCATATGAGGAACTTTTTTAATTGTCCGGCAAAAGTACGAGAATAATGTTTTTTTAACTTATTCGACGTGAATGGATTTTTATGGTTTTATAACGAATTGTTTCAATGAAACTTACTATACAAAATTTCATGATTATTTTCAACAAAATCCTTTTCTTTTAATATTCCATGGCATTTTGAGAAAATAAAGTGATTTAGAAGAAGAAAGGATATTTTTTGCAAGAATTCATTTCAAGTGTTTTATCAAAACTATTTTCTATCTAAGATGACATCATTTAATATGTTTATGTTTCAAGTATAATGTATCTATTATTTACATGGTTTGATTTTTCTTATGATGAAACTATATCCATTTGTTTTATATGGATTATGTTATAATGGGATGATTTTTTATGTAACCAATATTATTCTTTGGGTTATGATGAATGATTATGTTTATTTTGTGGGACACAAAATAATGATTTCATTATGAGATGGTTGGTACCTATATATCCCTCTAATGAATTGGGTAATGTTTTATATCTAATTTTATAGATATGGATAGAACAAAAAGTTAATCTGGTTCAGTGATACTGGACTGGAATGAGGAGTGAACTCGATTCAGTAATGGACTTTTTCCACTGTGATGGTCTTGGCAGCAATGCCTTGGTTACTATGGAAAAAATATCATTTGATTAATAGTTTTCCACAATTACATGATTTATTAACCATGATATTTTATCAATATTGATGTTACATTATGATTTATTCCTTACGTACTTCCATGTTTTATTTCATTGCTCAAAATTTTGATGTTTAAACATTATGTCCATGTTTTTTAAATTCAAATGTATATGGTTTGTTTTATTTTCTCCATGATTACCCTTACTATTCATTTGAGCTCACCCTTTATATGTTTTCTTTTCCCCAGGATATAAAAAAGGTTTTAGGTAAGAAAAATATAGGGGAGATCTTTATGGGTGATGTTGAAGATCTTTCACCATGTTTAGAAGATTATGTTCTGAGTTTTCAAAGACACTAAACTAATACAGTCTTTTGGCGTCTGTTTTTGTAATGTATTAAGTATTATGAAAAATTAATGTAATGTATATGTATGTCATGTTTGGGTATCTACATAATTGGATGTTTTTATGGGGTTTATTTTAACTACACATCCATACACCTCCATCTAATGGATACATACAAACTATTTCTATGGTCAGTGAACTACTACCTCATTAAATGATTATTGTTAAATTATCTCCTACTTCCACTCATGGATGCCATTTTGATGACACTGTATTAATATGAGATATATATTATATTTATATGGTATCTATTCTTCTGTATTATTCATTTATAGCATACCTTTATGGTTTCCATAATGTGTAAATACGATAATTTCAATTGAGGAAGTGCAGACTACCGCCCCATCAAAGTGATATGACACGTTCATGGAATATGTGGAATGTATAAAGGATGGAGTTAATAAAATTATATATGTTATTATACTGTAATTATAATATACCTATGTATAATTATGTTTTCATTCCATTATATATGAATTAGAAATGAAAGTAGCATTCATGTGTACGTACGACTTACCATCTCCATGAATGGTGCATTTAATTTCTTATATCCAAATGTTATATACTATTATAAATACATATATATATTGGATATATATGAAATATATAATATATAGATCATGACTATAATTATGGAGATAATGGGATTTTGACCACATGGACAACATGTAATTATAAGAAGTTTATTTTTGACTCAAGTACCAAATATCAACAAAACGAGTGTTATTAACTTAAATGATTATGTGATGTTTATAACATGGTAATAAATGATATAAAAGTTATAAAAACATGAAAAAGGATCTGAAGAAAGTAGAAATTAACAGTATTATATCATTTGGGGAATTAATGAATGAACAAGTCAATTCAGACACAAAGTAAGGGACTTCATCTCAATCTTCTTTAATTTAGGAATTGCTTGATTTATACATGAATTTATTTTATACTGCGTATAAACCCCTTTAAATTTTCATTTCATTCAAAGGGAATAATTTTTCTATGTAGTGTTTTTCTAAACGATAAAGGGAATGTTTCTTTTTAATGTACGCAGCGACAACGACCTTTCCACCACCACGAGCATTATTTGATATTTGGATTCCTTAACAAGCTGTAATGTTTTTAAAAGGAAAATAAATACCATATAATATTTCTACATATTTTGGTATTGATAATGGTTTTGAGAAATCATTGTTTATTTCAATATTTCTAAAAGATATATTGTGATTTAAATGTGTAAATGTTATCTTTCCTTTATGTTTTTTATGTGTTATGAATATGTTACGGTTCTTGGGAATTTTTTACATATATGTGTGGTTCCATGATAAACCTAGGGCGGGTGAGCCCGAGATAGCTCTCCAATTCATTGGGTAAGGTGACAGAGGTTAACGTTAATGTTTCTCCTAAGATATTTAGGGAATATACTGTGATGGGTATTCCAAACGTAACACCCTATGTAGCTGTGAAAGATAAAATATAAGTATGTTATGTATTCCACAAGTTACCTTTATGATTTATGATTTCTATATATTATTCATCAATCTTATGATTTCATAAGGTGTGTTAAAGAGCTTAGGTTTTGTATGTATTGATGGACTAATTATTTCTTTCTTCATTTTATAACCCTTAATGAGCTTTTTATGCTCATCCCACGTTTTTTTTATTTTTTTTTCACAGGGTATAAGTAAGGGTGAGAGAGAGGAATTACTCAAGAAAATTTATATCAAGAAAAGAACTCTTGTTTTATTTAAGATGTTTTATTATTGTAATGAAATTGGATAGATTATAAGTGTCTACATTGTAATTTTTGAGATGTAATGTATTAGTTAAGACCTAATTCTCTAAAACTCTAAACCTAAAAAGATCCTCAATGTGAATTATTAACTTAATTAAACATTATGTAATGTTTAAGACTATGTCCTTATAGTACAACCAATTGTTCTCTCAAATATCTTGATACATCTTTGTGCCCCTTGGGTGAATAGTGAAGGTTGAGATATGTGTGTCATTTAGAATATCCTTCATTATCTCTGGATTGGATGGTACACATAATTATGACCTAAATATATTGAACCCTTCCAGATCCGTTTTGAACTCATATAATTTCCATTTTCTCATGGATTACAACTTCTTCTAAATTCCAACATCATTCATTTGAGCATCATTTATTTTCTACATAAGGGATGGTTGAGAAATCATTTGAGAAAGTATTGATGATGTTCTTTCCTTAATGATTCTCATATCCATCCTTTTAAAATCTAAAAAGATTGGATCCTTCTCAATTATCATCATTGATAAAGATGCAGGATCATTTCTAGTTAGATCATCCTCTACCTTATTTTACTTACCAGGATAGTAGTGGATTTATAATTCACAATCTGTGATGAGCTCTAACCATCATCACTGGTGCATATTAATCTCCTTCTATGTGAAAATATATTTTAGGATCTTATGTCCAGTATATATCTCACACTTATCCCCATAGAGATAATTCCTCCAGATTATCTATGCATAAATCAGAACTTCCAAATCCAGATCAGGTGTGAGATATTTTTTCCCAAAATATTTAAACACCCTTGAGGCATAGGCTATCATTTTATCATTTTTAATTTGTAAAAAACCTAATAAATTCTTTGAAGAATTGTTTTACACCAAAAAGAGTTCCCCAATTTTTGGAAGACTGAGTACTGGGGTACTGTTAAGCCTCTTCTTCAACTCTTTGAAGCAATATTCACATCCACTGGTCCAGAAAAATGTTACTTCTTTTTGAGTCATCTTGGTTATTGGGTTTTGAAAATAATGATAAGTTCTTCACAAATTGTGGGTAATACCCATCATGACCATGGAAAATATGGATCTTTATTGTAGATATTTTCTTATGACACTCATTGATTTGCCTTTATCTTTGAAGGGTCCACATATATCCCTTTTTTGGTGATAACATTACCGAAGAATGATACTTATTTTATCCAGAACTGAAATTTATTGTACTTTGTATAAAGTTTCTCCCTTAAGAGAGTCTTTAGAAGAATATTAAAATGATCCACTTATTCCTCCTTTCTCTTGGAGTATATCAGAATATATTCAATAAATACTACCACAAATTTTTGAGGTAATATATAAAGAATATATTCATTAAATCCATGAAAATTTCAAGAGCGTTAGTAAGTCAGAAGGAATCAATATGAACTCATAGTGTCCATATAATGTTCTAAAGGTTGTATTGGTAATATATTACTTACTTTCCTTTAATTAGTGATATTATGATCGAAGGTCCACTATACAAAAATAATTTCCCCCACATATTTGATCGACTAAAGAATTTATCTGTGGAAGGGGATACTTGTTCATTATCTTGATTTTATTGAGCTCTTGATAATCAATGAAGAGGTGAATTTATTCATCGTTATTCTTTACAAAGAGTATTGATGCACCCCATGGTGAATCACTCGGGCATATAAAAACCTTATCAAGATTCTCCTATAACTATTTCTTTAGTTATTCTAGCTCAACAGTGGAAACTCTATATGGTTTCTTTGATATAAGAAAAAATATGGTAATATGTTTAATTGAGAACTCAACCTCTCAATCAGGAGGAGGACTAAGAAACTCTTCAAGGAATACATCAGTGTAATCCCTCATTATGGGAATATCTTCGAGCATGATTCTCTTCTTTTTCTCAAACATTTGAGATTGATATTCTTGCTCATAAAAAAAATATCCGCAATTGAGACGATAATTCAGAAGAAGATTCATCCCCCCTTACACTTGTACAGAATTAGAGGATGTTTTTGGTAGTGAAGAGTGATCTCCCTTTCCCTACAGTTGATATTGGATTTATATAAAGATGGTTAATCTATTCCCAAAATAGCATCAAACTCTACCAAATGGGAGTATTATAATATTTTATAGGAGGTTTAGTCCACAAACATTAACTAGGGTGGAGTTATATACTTTGGATATAATAATTTTTCTATTTTATATTCTCACAGATAACTCAATAACTATATTTTTATGTGGTCATTGAATAGTTACACTAAAATTGCAATATATGAAATAATGTGTAAAACTAGAATAAAATAGTATGTTCACTATTCTGGAATGAATAACCAATGTACATATCACAACATCATTTTTGGGATCCACCTCAATATTAGTGATGTAGTATATGTCATTCCTTACTTCCTTGGAGGTTTTTGTTGTTGATTCCATCCAGTAAACCTTGGCTTAGGGAAATTTCTTTCATAATTCCCATATTCATTTCAAGTGAAACATTGTACTATAGATCAAGTATTGATTTGAACATTCTTTTTATTATTCTCATTAGTAGGATTATTCATATCTCTTTGGTATTTATTATCTATATAACAATCTCTTCCATATTTAAATCATCTCTTGGTTCTCTTTAAGAAGTTTCCAGGATATTTCTTCCCACACCTTTGACAAATGGGATATTGGGACTTCATTCCACAATGGGATTTATCACCAATATTAAACTTCATTTTCTGATTGTTGTCCTTAAACCCACGAGATCACTAAGAGTCTCCAATGTCCACTTCAAACTTAAGGAAAAAATGGACAATATCCTCATAACTATTGAATTATCAAATCATAAATTCTTTTCGTAGGCTGAGCATTAGTCCACTAAAGAATATATCCACCTTGCGTTCAGTGTTCATGACAATGCTTGGGTGTATTTTTCAAGCCTCGTTAACTTTTCTTCATACACCATGATAGAATCATCTTCCTTTTTATTCAATCTAAGGAACTCCATTTACATCTTTAGAAAGAGGGTTTGGGGAATATATTTATTGAAAAATATTTTATTCAAATCCTCCCATTCCATGGAATAGATTTCCTCCGTGGACTTTTTATTTTAAATCAAGGTCCACCACTGATCAACTTCCCTATAAAAATGGTAAACTACTAGGACTGTTTTCTCTTCTTATGAGAATTGGAGGATAGAGAATATTTTATCAATGGAGTTTATCCATTTTTCTATCAGGAGGGGATCGAAATATCCACTATACAGGAGAGGCCTTTGTTGCATAAATTATTCAACCAAAACTTGTTATTTCTTATGAGGAAAAGGGAGTTTCACGTGATTCAAGTTATTATTCATAATTTTAACCTGATGATAAAGTATTTACATGATGTTTGAGCTATCATGCGCATCATATTTGGCATCTCATTAGGGAAATCATCACATTTCCTATCACATTGATTGTTGGCATGAGTTCTTATATTTCTCTCCATTAAATAAGAAAATGAAATTATAATTAGGGGATTTCATATTGAGCTAATAATCCTAGAAATGAATATTTAAACATAAAAGTATAATCTGGAAAATGAAAAGTGTATCCTAACTTATGATTAACCTTGTTTCAATTTTGGTTATACAAGATCTATTTCAAAACATATATTCTTATGGGAATTTTTTTGTTCCCTTAATAATGGTTCATAATGAGAAAATGATTTTACCAAATAATGTCCACTGGGAGTGTCAAAACAAGATCACATTAAGGCCCATTTTCATGTACTAGGTTACCCAGATTCAGGTTTGGAACACCATTTCAGATTTGTTACTCATAGGTACATATGTTCTAGAACTATGTCCACTTGTAGTATCCAGACATGGATGTATTTTCTTGATAAACCACTTACTCTATATTATCCAAAATTTATGGATTTTTATCATAATTAGTCAAATCCCTAAGGTTTTTTATTATGTTTTATAATCTTAATCCCAAAAATAACTAGACTGTTCTTTGATACGATGATAGATACCCTATCCTTTTCACATATTATTACATAATTAACCAATAATTTAAATATAAGGAAGGTAAATTATGGTGTATTTATAAGATTAGGCATATAAATAAACATCATGAAACCCAAAATAAAAATAATTTTTATTTAATCTCCATAATGAGATCCTAAATTCTACTGAGCTCATACATATTCATAGGATAACAAGGGAAATACATGAACAAAGGGATGAGCTAAAGATCCCAGTAACAGTGTATGTATAGGAATAAAACATGTAACATGGGTTAGAAGGTATAACATGATGGAATAAAAACAATGGAACATGAATAAAAATAAAGAATAACCACATGTATAAAATAGGAACATATAATAATGGCATCATAGGAATGTGGAAACAACGTATAACATGACATAAACATGAGTCAAGGATAACTACTAAGACTATATAACATGGTGGACAAAGTCCCATAAAAGAATCATGTTCACTACCTAACCCAAAATGATGTATAATGAGACCAAAAATAACCAAATTCATTGGATAATTGTCCAGGATCACCCATCATAACATGTTCATGAATATGTGTTCTACATGAAGAATGAACTTAATGGTTACCCATGGAAATAAATCGGTATCATAATCAAGTCACAAGGCACAAAAAATGAGAATATCATAAATAATTCCATGAAATAATGGATTAGAAACATACATGGACATTTATAAGAGAAAATAGACATGTATAATGATAATTTATGACCAATTGAAGTGGAAACATGTAAAATGAATGTTTAAGAAACATTATAAATGAAACATTTTAGTGTGGTTTAAAGAAAATATTCAAGATAATTTAAAGAGTAAATGGAATTTTTGTTTTTATAAAACCAGAAATGAACCAATATATGTTTTAATGATAAAATGAGTGATGTTAAGAAAATAATGGTTTCTTAAAACATATTATTTTTTCACTTATAAGCGAATATTAAATTGGGTTGTTCCCCTGAATCGGGCTTTCTTATCTAGAAGAAATGAAACGGGAACCTTTCTAAAACACGTATTACCCCACAAAATAGTGATGATATGATATGTGAACATGAGTTTACAACATATAAGAATAATTTATAAGAATTTTATAAAAATAAATAAACATTACATTATGTTAAAAATATAAAAAGATTAACCCGAAGAAAAAAAATGGAGGGTTGGGTAGAATCCCTTACCTTATGTCTGAATAGGTTCTACATGTGATATTAATGTCCAAAATAATCGAATTAGATTCATTAATTAATAATTAAAAAATAATTTCTAAAAATAATTTGATTTATTATAAATTTATTGAGTTCATTTATGGTCTCTTTGATGAGCTATAGTGTTCAATTTCATCATTTGGGGGTGCCCATTTTCATAGTTTTTGTGATAGGTTTCCTTGTATAAGAGTATGGAAGTTCATATAAAATGGAAATAGAAATATAGAATTGAAGCTATAAGTTATTGATTAAAATACATAAGTTTTAATTATCATATAATTCATTTGGTTATTTAGGGTGAGGTTGAATCATTAGATAATATGTCAGTGATAATTATTTGGATTATTTTGGGTAGTTTTCGCTCACACTGAAGTTATTTTGTTTTATTATTTAAAATCATGAGTATATAATCATTCCAGAAAATTACATAGGATATAATAAATATATTATATTTTTTATGAATAATAATTGTTTTATGACCATCCTTGAAGGATTTAATGAATAATGAATATTTTCATCTTTGAAGGTGATAAATTAATGCCTCACAAATGACGTTTTCCTTTTTAGAAAAAAAAGGGAGAGTAGAGGGGTTTAGTGATGTGATATTCCATTAATATATTAAATTTCAGTATATTTGAAGTAATTTAGTCATCATAACATTTTTATCAGGGTAGGTGAGTATATAATAAGAAAATAACTTGAAAAGAAATTAAAAGAAAAAGGAAATAGGAATTTACCTCTTGAATTTCTCCTCATTGAAAACCTCCTTTGGGAAAAGGTTTTGGTATTTTGATGAGACCAAGATCTCCTTGAAATGAGGTATGTTCTTGGGAAGAGTTTTGGATAGAATTTATACAAGGATAAAATCTTATAAGGAGTGATGAGAATAGGTGGTGAGGTGTGGTATTTATATCGGAAGAGATGGGTGTTTTCTCATTATTTTAATCATTAGATTATTGTTTTAGATCAATACAAGAAATAATGTTGATTATTATGACAAAATAATGTAACTAGTGTATATGGGTTCGAAACAATGGCTCTTACCTCATCATTATATCACCAATGACTCAAAAAATCATGTAATTTTCATTTATCATAAATTATCATATTTTACTATTCACCAAAAATTAAATTATTTTAGAAAAATACCCAAAATTCACCATAAATATTTTTTGATGTGTATAATATAATAATAAAGTCAATTTTAGAAAAATAATTTTCTAAATATGATAAATTTAATTTTTTTATTAAAACCATCATTTATTCAAAAAATACAAATTTTAAAACTATAACAAATTTTAAAACACTTGAAAAACTTTAATATGGTCTTAAAAATTATCTTTAAATAATAAGACCAAAAAAATTAATTTATGAATACATTTTATGAAAATAAATTACCATTTAAATCATTATATTAAGTATAAATAGTAATTAAATATTTGTAACTTATAAAAATATCAACGCATAATTAATAATTTTTAAAACATTTATTTACTTATACAACGATATAATTATATCATAGTTTCATTTATAATATGACTAAATTTTATTTATTCTTTTATGGGTGAAGTTACAATTCTATTGGATGGTTTACTCTTTATTAGGGCCATATTATTATTCCAAAGGTCAGGTTACTATTCCACCAGCAAAGGTTCCTTAACTTCTAAAAATACCTATTATTTTATTCATTATTTATTTATAATTTTTGTGTTGTGTTCTTAGTGCGCTTTTATGTAATTATAATATATGAAATAATTATAATAATGGAATTTGCAATGACAAAATTTTGGGTCGTTATACAATCCACTCTATGTATTCATATAAGATAATAAAACTTGAAGTCTATCATATGTAAATTATTCTTCAGTGAAAGATCAATCCAAATGTTTATATGATACATACATCGAAAGAATAATAACAAATTATCTTTACAAGACCTTCAAATACCTCCAATATCTCTAAATATATTGTTGGAATCGATCATACATTCATGTCTAGAATGAGAAACTAGTCTAGGTGACTCACCAGATACCAATGTACCTATAAGCACCCAAAAATTGGTAAAAATAGGATTCAAACACACCATTGTGTCCATGTAGGTTTTGAGTATAAAATAATTAATAGGTTACCACTAATTGTGTCTCAATAAAATAGTGATATAGGGTTGTAAGCATAGAAACTTCAATAAATTTACATAACTATAAAAAAATATTTTTTAATATCATTAAACTAGTCATAAAAGAAAACCAACATTATGGTAATTTATAGATAAATACCAGCTACAACTAATAAATCCCTATACCAGGAGGATCTATACTACCTAAATGAAGACTTAACACAATATTTGAGATGATAATCCAAAGTCATATCCTATGGGAGGTAATTTCATTACCTATTAATAGCTCACACATGTACACATATGTACCCACACATATGGGTAGATGTGTAAAAAGAAGTCAGGGTCATAGTGAACCATCCAAAGTATAATATTTAAGCCCAACTTGTTAGGTTAATCTTATATTACATCCCAATGAATTGGTTAAAATGCCATGTGAGTCTGGGAAAACTTAAATCCCATCCCAGGTATAACAATTTAGGTCTTTGTGAGCCCATCCGGCACCGGGATTAGGTAAATCATACAACCTATTCCTACAGAAACATATACATCAATTTCATATGAACCTACTCAGACAATCTATAAAAACAATACATAGTATCTTAAAAATACATATTCTCACTAAAAATTAAACGAACATTATATATAATAAGTAATAAGCATGTTAAATATAATCCATTAGCAATGTTATTGAATTTATAAAACATCGATTATCCTAATACAATAAAATTATAACCTTTCTCAATATACCAAGATATTAAAAGAATATGGTATAACATGTATGTGAGGAAAAACATATAACAGTTAGATCAATGTAAACATATGGGTACGACATACTAAACTACTATAACACACAAGGAAGGTTCCACATATGGTGGGAGAAAATTAATTACATTCACTCTAAAAAGGTACGGATAAATAACTCGAATGTGATGGCAGGATAGGGCATAACAATGGTAGTGCCCAAAATCACATGGGCAAGGCGTTACCAATGTTGTAGGCCCATGTTTTCGGAAGATTATTTATTTCAATTGGATAGGTTCGAGGTTACAAATCAAAATACACCAAATTTTTAGTTTATATATCCATATTTTATTTTTTTGACAAATATTCAAAAGAGGGGATATGAGTATCATTAAAAACATTTTTTAGGAAAGTGTTTTTAATAATATGGTAATAAAGAAAGACAAGAAAATAATTATGAATGTACTTCAAAAATAAAAATTTTAAAAACATAGTTTTTCATAAAGCTTATCATACATTAAACCATTATAAAATCCATGCGAATTATTAAATTTCAATTTTGGTAAGTGTTAACATTTTTATCCTTTCAGGTTCAATAACATAATTCTACATTTAAACCCATCCATTATATCTCCATAGAAGTATTTTCTTAACCATAGGTTAAGTTTGTTTTGTTAACATATAGATTGTTCAAGTTTAAGTGTGGATACTTGATTCCTATTATATAACACAGGGAATACTTAATGGATTACACCTTAGTGATATATTTACAAGACAATAATGTTTAATCCAAGGGAAAATTATTTACTTAGAAGTTATAATCAAAATGTTTGAGACTAGAGACATTCTAAGGATCTCTATTTAATCCCATTATTTATACCAAGAGAACTTCCCAAAACATTGAGACAAAAATATTTGGTATCATGACTAATGAATGGGTTACCCAACATAAATATTGAGGGAAACACAACAAAAATGGTGAATATTACAAGGAGTGATCAAAGCATTACTAGTTCAATAAAGTTAATAAAATTATCAAAAGGGAATGAATTTACATTTAATTTTTTCAACCAATCCCCATTGAAACTAATTATCTACTTATACTAAAATATCATTTGTAAAACAACCATTTATATTTTTTAAAAATATAAGATGATATTTATTATTAATTTAATAAAACTAACGGTAAGAATGTAACTAGACTAGATTTAGAATCACTCGGTGAGTTGAGACCACATACCCTAAAATATACTATAAATAATCTTTACTAGAACTCTAAAAATACTAAATAATCCCTTAAAATCACTAAAGAAACATTTTATAACTATAAATAATCAATTACCTTTGACATAAAAACGTTCCTACTAAAATCCAAACTAAAACCATGTAAAAACCATGGTTGAATACCAAAATAATTATATTAATCACAAATAAAATAAAATATCCAATTATATCAGACGCATGATGAACTAAATAAAATCCCCAAATGAAGGATACTCCATTATTTTTATTATAATATAATTTTTTCAATTTAATGAGCAAGATATTAAAAATCTCCCACTTAGGACTTTTATAATCTAAATAATTTTGTCAAGAAGTTTAAATGTATTTCACTATGAGCCTAGTGAAATAACAAATTATAGAATCCATTTATAGTAATAAACTAGAGAAAAATAATATAAAGAAATAATGGAGAAGGTTATAGGGACTGAATAAGCTCTAAAAACGAAGATTTCCCATTTGATTCACCTTAGACAGATGAAGAATATTGAAGGTTTGTGAAATCCAATGGAGAACACAACTAGAAAAATAGGCTACTTCCACGGACCTATATCCATGGTTTTAAAACCATGGATATATGAGGCTAGGACCATGGTTCTAAAATAGTGGTTGTAGGTTAGTGTTTTGTGGGATATAGCCATAGTTTTCAAAACTATTGGTTTAGTCCATTTTGTTTTCAAGGGTTATAGTCACGGTTTCTCAAAACCATGGTTGTAGGTCTCCCCCTCTTCCCCATAAAAAAACATTTCCTACCCAAAAAATGGAGGGAAGATATATTACCATGGTTTTGAGTCAATTTCAAAGGTTTTTATTAATATATATATCATAATATAAATATATGTACTCAAAGTGCTCCGTAGTGTACTGGTGAGGTCATCGATATGGAAAGGGGGGTGCAGGGATAAAAACTTGTTGGTAACATATTTTTTTAGGTTATTTCCATGGTTTACTAAGGTTATAGCCATAATTTCCAACCATCTAAATATCACCTATAGCCACGGTTTGTCACTATGAAAATATCACATATAGCCACGGTTTAAACCATGGCTATAGGTCAACTTCCATAGTGAAACATTTCAAGGCCTATTGCCTTGATTTGAAAAAATGTGGCAATAGGTTAGAACTTACTGCCACAGAGACAACACCCATAGTTGGGGAACACCATGGTAGTGGGCTACAACCACAGTTTTCAGACCAATTTCGATAGTTTTAAACTGTGGCAATATCCCTTTTTTCTAGTTGTGGGAGGAGGGCTCACTGTGTGGACCCATAATTTATATTCCTAAATATTACATCATTTTAGGTAAATATTCTATAAATACCATAAAAATACACACTCCAGAACAATAAATGTTTAGTGTATTTGGAAACTTATATATATAAATAAATAATATATAAAAGATATGTAACATCTCTCACTAAGTTATTCACAACTAACACTATTCTTATCATAATTACAACCATTGTTTATATCCTAGGGAAAAGGGAACATAATAAAGGTTGATATATAATGAAAAGTAAGGGGAAAATGGGAGATAATAGTCAATGATCATGTGTAAGAATAAAATGATCATAAGGGTGTAATCACATGAGCATACAATTTTAGAAATTTCACCCAATAATTCGTAGATCATAATCATAGAATAAAACTTTTATAGTTCATAAGAAATGAATCATAAGAGAATTTAAGATCATGATTCATGAGAGAATGTAATAGGAATAAGAAAATTAAATAATAGAGTTACATAAAGGTACGACATAATCATAAAAATATAAATCATATGTCAAGGCTCACTATCAAGACCATCATTAAATAGTGGTCATAAACTCATAAAAAAAATCCTTCTTGGTGAATATCAACATTCTCTTAGGAGTAAAATCCACCAAGTTCACTCCATTAGAGTAACTCAATTCATTATAGGTATATAATGGAACCACCCATTATATTGTCATAATCAATTAATATATATTCCATAATATCATAAAAAAATTTATCATTCCATCATATCTTTACGAGTGGAAAATAAAATGTGTTTCATCAAATTTTTAACCATCAAAATAATAAACCATAAAAATAAAGAATAGTGATGGAATCATTTTATTATATCCCCCATTGAATTAAAGTAACATCAAAAGATGTTATCTTATATGAAATATTCTTTTAAAATATCACAGGAATATTTCTTGAGGAAAACAACATTTTCATTTGAAATCACAAATTTAAAATATAAATTTTTCCAAAATATTAAGGAAAACATTTTCTTTGAAAAACCCCTTTATAAAATATAATGTAATATTTATATTGAATATTATTCATGATAATGGGAAAATCTGTTCATGTGGTAAATGTTAAAATAAATAAACCTATCACATATCTAGTATAAAGTTAAAAGAAGGTCATTTGGAAATCAATGGGAATATTCCTCTTAAATATTTTCATATAAAGTCAAAAATTTGTATAAATAATTTAATATGTACTAAAAAATAGTAAAATCGTTATTGAAAACAATTTTACTGAAAAAATGGAAATAGAAGAGAAATATTCCCTATCAAAAGGGTAAATAAATATAATTTTCTTAAAAACATTTTCTTGATGATTTTATGCACTAAAGAGAGGAAAATTAGAGGAAATAATTTAAAATCTATAAATAACTTGAGGAGAAGAAAATAAATTATATTTATTAAAGATACATCATATAATTTCATCTCTGGAAATTTAATAATAAACCATCCAAGTAAAAAGTGATATTATAACATAAATATTTTTAGCTTTGGTAACTTCTGATTCGTAAGTACCATGAAAACAATAACTCAAATGAAATGCTAAATAAAATTTACATAATATTATTCATGTTATAATATATCAATGGGGTAATAGATACGCCTCATAAAATTATATATGTTTATAACAATACATAAGTCCAAATGAATACAATTTAAGATGGAAAACCCTTACCTCTTTGGTAATTTTTAAATAAAATCTCCTTAGATGAAATAATTTGAATTTTAACTTAAAATATAATTAATTAGGAACTATAAATTATATAAATTTAAAAAGGGAAGAATATTTATTGATGCTGAAAGAACACACATTACGGGAGAAGTTGAGTAGCGTACTAATAGTTCAAGGTGAATCCAGACCAAAGGAGGCTCAAAATTTACCCATGGAGTTGGATTCACAAAAGTTGAATCCTTCATGAAATAAAAATGTTTCATGATGGATGTCATATCAATTTGAAAGTTAATATTACATGAATAACTACATTTTTCCGTCATTCACAGTCCAAGGGTCTTATTTACCCTTCATTTAAGAGGACCATGACCATTGTACTTCTATTAAGAGATCTGATTTCACAAACCTCTATCTTTCACAATCCAAAGGTTAAATGAATATCTAAATATTTCCATCATTCATGAAAAAAATTACATGAATACCTTGGGAATATTAGACCATGGTAGAGCATACCTTCATGAAGGATTACACCCTTCGTGTTAGAGGCATTTTCTTCGCACCTCATTAGGTTATGTAATACCTCCATCCATCATGAATCCTACCCCATGGGAACCAAACACTACCCTTAGGTATGGAATCCATGTATTGATTAGTAACAAACTATTCCATCATGAAAATACATTCATTTATGAAACCAACCTCACATTCACCTATATGATGCCTCCTTTTAGCTGAAAAAGCTTCATGAAAGTTGAGTGATCAAAGACCTTATACCTATTCATGTCAGGTTTAATCATTTCTCAGTCATCCACATGACTGGTATCATCAAAAATTAAGTCGAAGGAATTTTATCAAAGAAAAATCTAGGAAATTTTGTAACCATTTTATCCAAAACATAGGCACTATAACCTGGAGATCCACACTAGTCTCTCTAACAATGGTGGCTTCATCAAGCGATGCTGCTTTCTTTTCCCTCTGAGGGAATATGGGATCCTTGTAAACCATACTTGGAAATGGGATCCCAATGTTTAATTCCCAACAATATATGATCTATAAGACTTTAAACTACATAGAACCCCCTTCCTTAGTCATGTGATGTTAAATTGCATGGCAACATCCTCATCACACAACATTAAATTATGTGATAACATCCTTAGTATATGATGTAAAATAGTTTCCTTACCCTATTTGAAAAATATTGGATGCCGATAATCATGAGATAATCCCACCATATTCTTGGAAGATACTACCCATAATCCCCACACCATACCCTATTGCCGCTCCTTCCATGACACAAAAATGATTAACACAAAACGTTGAACTTCATGGAACATCCCTACCACACAACCTTAAACTGTGCACTCAAAATACATGAGTTTTGATCCCTAACCACTAATAGGGTGTATATGATGCCTCTGTAAGGTTCAATCCTGACACAATCATAAATCCATCTATTTTTTCCCTCGAAGGAAATGACCCCAAAGTGTGATCACCCCCTACCCATGGGGGGTGTTATCTCTATTTCTACCATCCAAACATGAGATCCCCACTGGACCTTGATGTACCCATATGACACTAGTCCATATTCACTATTGTAGGAGATGAATTTATATGTGAATCATCCCCCAAAAAACCTTGAACTATTGAACTTATCCACACAAGACTTTGAACTTGTGACCATGTCACTACATGACATTAAACCCATGACCACATCCCCAACAAAATTTAAACCTGTGATCATGTATTCACAAGACCATAAAACTATGATCATGTCCCCGTAAGACTTCAATCATATGATAGTGTCCCAATAATAGCTTTAACCTATGACCATTCCTGATGAATCAGAATCCTTACCTCAGGTAACGATTATGAGTTATCATAAGCAATGATCCTATGGAGAATTATGTGATGAGAAGAAGTTCAATGGTGTGAAAAGTATTCAATTCATCACATAACATATAATAAACATGAGTCTCCCTTTCCTACTTGTACAAGATTCATGTTGAAAGAATCCTTGGATTCCATACACATCTTGTGCGTGTTTCCCTATGATGAACACATGATGCCATGGGTTGTAAACCTAAGATTCCTCATACATGAGATTCCCTCAATTTTTTAAGATGATGTATTTATAAATTTCCAACATTCCCAACATCCATAGATTTCTAGACATGTACAACGTCACTATCATCTTTAATGAAGGTTAGCTTCCCTATCATGATATCAAATAACATAATTAACTGATTTCCACTTCGATATGGAACTAGGAATAAAATTCATGAATATGTTTCCAATCTATGAGGGTGACCCAGAATAAGAAGTAAACTCCAAGGATGAATCCATGGAAGGAGGAGGAGTCATCCCATCATCCCATTTTGATCAAGGTTTCAAAATCATCAACCAAGGTGGTAGAGGTTTCCAGCCTTTATAAAATAAGAATGTGGGGAAACCACTATAGAGGGGGTATGTCTAGTCCAAGGATGTAGTTCATTCCAGCATTGGGGATATAAAAAAATCCTGATTTATGACCTGATTTAATCATTGAAAAAAATGGTGAAGTCAAAGTGAATTTATTTTCCTTCAATGGTTAGAATGTTAGTAAAATTGGACATCACCAGTCCTATAAATCATTATATCAAGGAATTTTTAGCATCATGATTAACTAAACACAATAGTGAAGTTGATGTGAAACTCTTCTTTGATAAATAGGGGAAATGATGAATGTTGGACATCCCTAATCTGGGAAAACATCGACATGGATACGTTCTATACTTTGAAGAGTAGAAATAATGTTGGTAATATTGGGATTCAAATTTATTATACATGTACTAATGGTTGGAATCATGTATCCTTTATAACATAGGATGTGAGAAACGTCTGATGACCCCCCACCAACAAGAATGGGGTCAATAGAACATATTTTGTAACAATACTGCACAACTACACTCTTTCTATAACATTCACTAATCTAATGTCTACTGGTCTCCCTTGTCCCATCTACCCCTCTAAGATCATCCAATATAGGGTTATCAATTCCTTAGTTCATTTTTATTAATATGAAGGGGTTATCCTGACCAGAAAAATCTTCTAAAAATACCTATAATTTATATTACCATACTGATGTCACCACCCAAAGTATCCACATAGGGGAAAATTCACCCCCTTATCACAACATTGAACCATTTCTTGGAGACTCTCCTTGGAATGTTCGAATAACTTTATCCCCGATGTTGAGGATGTAGGGGATGTACCAGTTTCACATATTGCAACCACTATCTGGGATCTCCCCAAGATTGATCACACTTGGCCATGTTGACATCAAAAAGCTCTATAACATAATGAACAATCCAATCTAATCCCCACATCATAATCCCTAGTCTATAATACTCAATGGTGATGATGGGGGAAGGTTAAAACCAATTCTTAATAGGAGTCATATTTAACAACTCTAATGACCCTTCCACTATTGGCACTCCTCCTCCTACCCTTGCAATCACTATGTGGGGGAACATATTTACCTAGGGATGAGACCTTATCCGCCTACTTGGAAGGTCGGTTTGACTATCCCCATTATAGAATCCACAAAACATTATCATGGGAAATCTTGTGATGAATAATTTCACTATGAAGTTCCTCCCTGTGACAATAACAACTTACACAAATGTCCTCCCCATGGTGAAGACTTCACTTTCCATGAAGATCCATCCTAAGGAAGCAGAATAGAAAACCATTGTGTGTACTCTACCCATTGTCCATGCCATAATTCACATGAAATAAATCATCATGAACCTTAGAGGCTCATTCATAGGGAAATCTAGAACTGTTATAGGTAGGAATGAGGAAAACATCATATCACTATCAACCTATCGATGTTTTAGGTGATGAATAACTCGACAGAAACACCACCACCATCACCACTAGAGCTAGGGATAGGTTATCAATAGTTAAACCTAAACATAATAGATTCAAAGATCTATATGGTCCCTAAATCCCTCATTATGTACCTATATATGTAGGATTTCCTAGCCTCTATCCAGGGACTCTCTGTGCAACTATCCTTACTTCCATTGACCTCTACCTTGGAAGTTGGGCAGACATAATAGTTTGGATAGATGTAATCAGATGATGGTGTGAATTATGCTGATAAATATAGGCATGGATACCTACATTATCATTATGATTTCATATACACTACATCCAATATAGATATGGTCATGTAGATGGCCCTGCATCTAAAAGAATATTTCTATTTGCATTGAATATTGGCCCATGTGACACCCCATCTACAAGAAAATAAATAATAGAGTAGGTATACATCACTTAAATCCATATTTTCTAGGAAATCAATAATTAGAGACTAGGTTTATTAGGAAAATAACTACCCTTCAAACAATTACCAAGAGGAGAGTTTGTAGGAGATCTCTCCCACTAACAAGTTATCAATCATGTTTTGGCCACCAGCTACCCCACACTTCACCATCTCATAGATCCTTGTAGAAGACCATGAAACCTTCTTTTGTGAACATATCTTTAAAACATTCAACCAAGAATAATATTTATATTCGAACTATCTATGAATCCTAGATAATCTGGAGGTCATCTATCAGTAATGTCAAAATCATGACATCACCGCACTCCCGGAAGCCCAGCACCCCAACTCATATGGGTACCTCCAGATCATTCTATAAACTTGCATCAAGAGTTGTACCATGATTCAATGGGATATTTAAGAGTCATCCTCCCAAGTGAATATCAAAGGCTAGGGTTAGTACACTACCCTCTATTTCAGTCCCCTTCCACAGTGGAAACAAGATCATCACGTTGATTCGACCGCTAATAGTGGAAGTTCTTCTCCTACCACCCTCACCGTGAATTTCATAAATATCAATCCCATGGAATATTAGAGAACCTCAGATTGTGACATGAGGTAATGATAGGTAGAATCTTCCCCAAGGGGGAAGAAAATACAATCCATATCTTTCTATTGTTTCCTACACTCATCAATATAGAAAGATGTTGGGCCTCATAAGTCCCACTAATGAGGCATTATTTCTTGATCATTGACATATTGAGAAGGGGAATGGAATTTCTATGCACATACACCCATCTAAATTCAGACCATAAATTGGGGCATATACTAGACTGGCCTCTTTATAGTAGTACCTTAAGGTCTACAAGAGGATCAGTATTAAACACCTCACCAAGAAACACCTAGAGTGAAAAAATGTCTAAGGGGACACTACCCCACCTTTATATGTGAGCACAATAATTATTTGATAAGAACATGGAGTTTAGGTGGGATTTACCATAAACCAAATAAAGACAGAGGATGGTGGGTCAAGTAAATAGATGAGATATGAACTTCCTACCCATCTTGAGTAGTGTAAATTCCCACTACTGGATCATGATCACTTCACCTCTTATGAAAACAAATATTTAAAGAATTATTGACTAAAAATCCTCACTAATATGACACTATAGATGCTATCACTAACTATATAGGGGATTTTGAGACCCAATAGAATATTATCCTACCATAAGTGAATCTTTATCTGGTATGGGTGAACCATATATGTCCACCCCCATAACTCAATGATTTGAGTTTCAACTCATTCAACCGGATATTCGATCAGTTATAACACATATCCCACATTTCCTCTTGATTTGACCAAATGCATAGAACTATAGATTATTAGGAGTTATTTAAGCTTATATGTTTCATCCAAACCTTGGAGGGACCCACTTTCTTCTAATATAATCAGTTATCCATAGGATCTATTGCAAGTTCAGAGGATCTCCACAGGAATTATCTCTACTGTTTTATCTCCACCTTACTCAATACCATCATTGCTAACCTCTATAAATTAAAGATTAGGGATGATGATAGATTTTATAACTTTATTACCTGATGGAAGTTTCTAACACACTCCATCGATGTGTATCATGCCCAGGAACAGCTGTTGGGGATGTGTGTAGAGAATATCCGAGATGAGTTAGTCCCTACCCTCATTTCCTTGAGATTTCCTAATGGATTATGGTAATTTTTAAAAAGGGGTAAATGTTAGTATGAATACTTATAGTGAAAAAATAATTGGTCTTTCCCATTACCACTTATGGTTCTCATGCATATGATTCTAAAAGAAGAAACAACCACCATTGTGAAAACACAAGCCCCATAGTCAGTCTTCCTTCAGGATCATCCGTAGTAGAAGCCTCTCCAAGAATAGCCTTTCCATGATAATGCTTCCAAAGACCCCCATTAGGTTAAGGCCCTAATAAGGAATTTCACACAATATAAGAGTAAGGTGTAATCCATTTATGATTCTTTGGTTATGGGTGTTTTATTTGTTCCATGGAGAATAAAATTATGAAGTTGACCAAATATAGGATGCCCCAAGAGGCTGGACTCAATGTTCATGCCAACCATTACCCATAACATAGGTAAATGGAAAAAACTTTATAGAGGTCTTCATGTTAAAATAATATTACTATGACTAGGTATAACACATCTTGGTTGACTATGGAGATGTCTCGGTATAGGTGGTGTATGTCTCTAGCACCCCTGATAGTGATGAAGATTACTCTAGTGAGACACAATAGTTTTAAAGAAGTAATACATTGAAGTATAATGAGTTCCCTTCTCATAAGGTTTTTTACAACCCCCATGAAATTATATGTTCTTGGTAAGGAATACTAGAGCCTCCCATAAATACCACATCCTCTTTGGCCATCACACCAGAATCACATCCTCCAACATCTTGGAAGAAAAGGTTTTGATGATGATTGAGAAACTACAATCCTTTGCCAATATCAAAACCATCTTTCACTCTCTATGGATTCATTCCCCATGGGTTATAAGAATCCATAATATTCCTTACCATACTGTAATATTCCCCTGATGAAGAACATGTGTCAGCCTCAATCAATGCTATTAGGCTAGTGGATCATTTTGTGGTACTTAGTGATGAGGAATTATATATCATTCTTCCAAGAAGCTGTAGTTGATTCCATTGATATAGGAGAAGACTCCATTCTATAAAGAAACATGTCTAAGATGGTGTTTCATAAAATACTATTAATACTTCAAAAACTGAATAGAAATACTCACTTAGGGCTCACCAGGAATGAACCTCTTAGGATAATCTATTGAGTATACATTCATAACCAACAATATTGGTAGATTTTTTAAATCATCCACAACATCCAATTTATCATCCATGGCTCACAAAGGACACATACTAGCCATTTAATACCCATACCAAGTCTCCCAACCAATAGAGGAACATTAAAATCACTATCCAAGCCCAATTATCTCATCCATTTGTTCCCACTATACTTCCTATTGAAGAGTTACCATTAGTGGGTTGAAACATACCCCTTGATCAAAAATATAATGTACTGAATAACCAAAAAAGTATACCAGTGAGGCCCTTAATCTTTGACACATTGTGCATATAAAAGGATATGAATGAGTCTCTCATAAAGGCCCTAAAAATCCCGATTCCATTCAATGTTATGGTATTCATTGTAGATATATATCACGTAGAGGAAGCTAGGAATGAGGAATTCCAAGACATCATTTCTTTCTCCAAACAATATGAGGGTGCCACTATTTAGGGGACCCCACTCCCATTGTAAGTTACAATATAGTTCAATGGTATAGATATTCATCATTTCCCAGTGGAAACTGGCTCTAAAATCAATCTCATCCCAACCTAAATACTCCACATGTTGGAATTCTTAGAGATAGATCTGACAATGTCCAACCTGATAATTCAAGGTCATGACAAGTGTGAGTAGAATCCATATGGTAGGATTTGGATAGAAACCCAATTAGTTGATGTGACGAACCAGGTCGGGTTGCTATCCAACCCAACACCTGACCTGGCCCACGGCATGGCACGAAGGGCGTTCCTAATCCCCACTGGCTGAAAAAAGTGCCCGGGTATCAAGAGTAACATGTGGGAATGATTTACCCAAAACAAGAGACAGAAAAAAACAAACAATCCAAATAAACTAAAACTCGAAACTGACAACCAAACACCCCTTTAGCTATAAAAAGGTTTATGTCTATAATTCAACTGAAAACCCAATGTGAACAAAAATAAATATTGATAACTAAAACTAAAATTCCAACCTCCAAGCAACATGAGAAGCTGCATCCACAAGCTACCATCACCAACCTACACACGAAGACCAATAAGATCCAGAACCACCATCACTAAGCATGATGTGCCAACCTGGAATACATAAAGGACAATATCTATATACACCCAATGGTGTATGTAGGGTGTGATCCAAAATCCCAGTAGGATACCATCCAATAAAAAGGTTCCATTCCACAACATCAAAAAGATAATTTTACATGCTTATTTAAAACCATACATTTAAAATGCTTTTTAAAGAAAACATTTGAAAACTGAAAGTGAAAAGAAAAGAGTACTGAAAGAAAAACCATTTCAAAAATACTAATTTAAAATGGAAGGAAAATTTTATAAAGAACATGCACATACCGAAGTGGTCCTCCGTATGCCAATGGAAGGAACCCCATCATGAAAAGTAGAGCACTGTGGGTAAATACCTTAAGGTTTATCTAGCTTGAGTGGGACCCTAGAACCTCGTGTCTCGATGAAACATGGATTAGAAACCACAACCCTTTATAAACACGACTTAGAAACCATGACCCTCAGTAATTCATATGTTCATTTAGTGTTTAAATCATCAATCCAGCTAAGTGAAATAGGGATGATACCACTCCGGATCACTAAGACACTAGTTCTAGTCCTCCCACCTAGATACCCATTGTTTCTCCTTGTGCTCAATCAAGTTTCACATTCACATCGTATATTTCTTTCACGTATTTTAAAACCAAAAAAGACATTTACAACAAAATTCACCACTTGCATACCCAAACACCATTTCAAAAACACACTCACACCAAAATACCTTTCCAAAACATATTTGTTGTTACTTTCTCATTTCACAAATCCCCATTTGGCAACACTCAAAGAAGAAAATAAAAAATTCACACAAATTAGAAATCATTATTTAAACAACAGAACAAGGGGCGACACAAAAAAAAACACCCAATTAAAAATAGAAGAGTCATTTCAAACCATTTTCTTAATAAATTTTCCTTAAAACTAGTTTGGCACCAATTACAAAACTAACTGAACCATTTTCACTACTTATAAATCACCACCAAGTGATGAAAAGTGGGATTACACCAAAAAAGTCTCTTTTTATATAAACATTATACTTTAAAATAAAGATTCAAATTCAACTTTTCTCAAATACTACTTTCGTGCCATCTCAAAAATTCAATATATCATTTAAACTATTTTCTAACTCATTTCAAGATAAACCAAGAAAACATTACACCAAAAACCACTTTATCTCACATAGAGACGTCACATTAAAACCAAATACTCAAGGAAACAATATCAAAACATGTTTTCCATTATTCAAATAGTTTAAAATTCAATTTCAAGTGTTCAAAACAAGGAAACACAACCAAAATGACTCATTTTACTTTGAAAATCCCCATTCAAATATACACACACCTCAAAGAACTTGAAAAAACATTTCACACCTACCAAACAACCCCAAAAACCTTCCAAACCATGTTTCACATCTCAAATTCCCCTTAAATAAACAATTGTTCAATTAATAAAACATCACACATGCATACCACAGGACCTCACTTTAAAACACACAAATTATAGATTCCAGAACCATATGAAAATTAATTGAACATCCCAAACCTTATAAAACCCCATTCACACCCCTATAACATACTCAAGGTTAATAATAAAAATCAGCATGTTAAAATAGTTTATATTCTTCAAAAAAATAAATTTAATCACACCCCCACCTCAAGTGTTCTTAAAAACACAATTTTCACACCATAAGAAATTAACTAAAACGAATCTAAAGATTTAAACAACACAATGTGCATGAAATAAATTGATATTTACTTGAAAAAAATTCAATTTTTTCAAATATTCATATGGAAGAATGTCCAAAATAAAATTCGCATCACACAATTTATCATTAGAAATCATTATAATTTAATTAAGCAATAATTTAAATCATCTAAAGATGATATGGCATGGTACCACCTACCTCATAGGAAGACATTACCGGAAAGTGGTAAAAACCTCATCTTCATCGCAATGGCCTCATGGACATATCCTAGCAAGGCCAGAAAATCCTAGAGGATGTCACTCGCGACTTGAATACAAAACCCATCAGGCCTCACAATATAAATTAATGGAAAAAATATATGTCCTTCTACCCAATACTGACCCTTGAAACTTAAAAAAAGATGCACAACATATCAAATATGCTTATGCTAAAGCGCATCGCAATCCATGGAATTATCAAAAATTCAACACAATACCAGAGGAAGTATAAGGCTTACTGGAAGGAAGGGTTCTCTGGACGGAGATCAGCCATGGGAATAATGGGTGGCGCATCAACTGGTCGGTGACAACAAGGAAGAGTGAGTTCGTGGACGGTTGTGAGGGTGAGGGCGGTGCCAGCTGAAGATCTGGCTGCTAGACATGGGGGGTGTGGCTGGCCATGGGCTGCGCATGAGGTAGGGGCACAACGCGAGGGAAGCAGAGAGGGGAGAGGGGGTGCAATGAGATAGAAAAGAAGAGGGAGGTGCTGAGCTGGGGTGCGAAGGCTGGCGAGGGGAGGGAAGGTCGTGCGATGGACAGGCATGGAGTAGGGTAGCACAACGTGGAGGACTCAAGGGGAAGGGGATGAGAAAGATGTTTCGACATGATTGTGGGGAAATAGCTTAAGGGAGGTCACACTTTGAGTTGGCTGAGAGGGAGGGAATGCACAAACTAAGGCCAAGGGAGGGTTGCAGTTTAAGCTAGGTAGAAGGGGGAGATGGTGGGTGCATGAAGAGGGGAGGTAGGGTTTAGGGGGGCTTGGGTAATGCGATGGACTAGTAGGATGGAGAGGAAGTGAGGGATAGAATTAATAAAAAAATGAAAAGGAAAAGAAAAATAGGGAAAAAAGAGAAAAACCATTAAAAAACTTAAACTAACCAAATGTTAATAAAAATAACCTACTTAAAATATTAATAATGAAAAGTTAATATTGTTTTAATTTAATATTAAAAACTAAACTAAATTAATAATAATGATGATGATAATAATAATAGTATCCTCAAATAATAATAATAATATTACTATTATCATTAATACTAAATTCATTATATTTTATCACACTTTTTCTTATTTTATTTTATTTTTATTTTACCACTCATTTAATTTTATTTCTATATTATTAATTCCTTTTATTTATTTAGCTTCACATAAGGCAGGCGTGTGGGGAACTGGGTGAGGCCTGCATTTCATATAAAAAGAATAATAATAATTAGAAGCAGATAAAATTATATGATAAAAAAAAACTGAAACATGATGCAGTGAAAAGTCTGGGTGTGAAAATTCTCCCCACCATAAAGCTTTCCTCCCCCAGAAATACATAACTAAGATTAAACCCCAAAGTAGTAAACAACGCCCCCTTGAGGTTCAAGAGGGTCCCTATGAAAACAAGAAGAGAGAGAGACAAATGCATCGTGCTTAGAGAAGGTGAATAAAATGACAAACTCAAGAAACTCGTAAAAAGTTTTTCTGATATGTGTTGCCCGCCCCAAAGAGCTATAAAACCTCCAGTTCATTGATCAAAGAAAGGAACATAACCAAAAGGCTATCATGGGGAAGCCCAAAGGGGATCTCTACCATTAAGAACCTACCAACGTCCAAGGAGAGACTGAAAAACCGACATGGGGAGGCCCAAGAAAACTCCCCACAATTATGAAGACGACCAACACTGATTCATTCCAGATACAGTTGAGTGAGACCTATCATGGGTCTCCCCACCATTAAAGGTAACATAAGATACAAAACCTTGAATATTTTTGGACAGTGACCAAGCACCCCACCACATGGGGTGGGTAGGGTCGGGCCTAACTATCGGGCATCAAGACCATGACCGGAGACAGGCCAACATCTCCAAATCTCTGGATGAGCATTATTCAAATTTGAGACTTATTTACCCAATAAAATCCCTTACAGACCACCAAAAGTAATTAAATTTGGTGGGATAGAACCCCCAAAACATTAAGGTAACAAGAAGACCACACCTCCTCGTACCCACGAGAGACCTCACACACCTAGATGGGATATTCGGTATGGGACAGCTACAGGAAACGATTTAATCTACCTTAAACTCCAACACTAATGAATGAAATAAAGTCGGGGTCTCATACACTCTCTAGGTTCCTGACCATGCGCTAGCTTCACTCTGATGCCTATGGATGGATCCCATATGTTTTAAGCATCTCATGCCTTGCAGTCAGGTAAAGAATACTCCCAAACAGAGATTCTCCCTTTGGTATTGAACGTAATCACACCGCAAATGAGAAAATTCCAACAACCACTACATACCCCGAAATTCAAATGATCCCTCGTGACACCATCCACAAAAACTGAGGATTAGACGATACACAAGAATCACCTCTTCACCATAACCAGGAAACATAAAATGGAAAGATGCACAACGAACACTCCCCTTCGAACAAAAAAATTAGAACTCCCAAAGAGGATGACACACTCCTATGAAAAGAGGGATTCTCGGAGGGTCCTATGAAATCCACCTTTTCTCTTAAAGATAACTCACAATGTCGGACGTCTCCAAACATGACCTCTATGGCTGATGGAAACTCTACAATCCTTTCAAGACATTGACCAACATAGATAATTTTGAACTGCCTTCACCCTTCGTCGCTGGAATTCCTTACACTGTTTCTGGGGGGAACCTTCCGATGCAACGGTGTTAAACATCATACCTGACGACTCAGACAACTAAAAGAGACTAGAAATCCTATCAATTTCTCATATGTCTGTCATCCCTCTACGATAGGATCTTCCTGACTGAAAATAAAAAGGAATAGACATATCATTATCACTCAAAAGTAATAGTGATTTCTTTAATCAATTACGGGGTCAGCCAATGACGAATTACCCACAATCTAACTTCAATCACATGTTAATGATTTGTGTAGGGCATGAACTAGTCTTGAAAGAAGACCATGGACCCAATAAAACTAGTCCAAGTGGCCAAGACATA
Organism: Viscum album; assembly: GCA_963277665.1. Lineage (NCBI taxonomy): Eukaryota > Viridiplantae > Streptophyta > Magnoliopsida > Santalales > Viscaceae > Viscum > Viscum album. Next base: position 226,355,445 of record OY728123.1, on the reverse strand, counting down.
CTGCAATCGAACACTAAAAGGGCAGGGAGAATCGCTGCAAGGGCTTCCCGAAGCACTTTTCAAAAGAAACCATTAACCACACACTTGCTCAACAACTTACAAATAAGAATTCATACTCAAGACACCAATCATTCAAAAAGAATCCCTGGCTCAAAATTCCTCACATCCTAAATTTCCAAACCACAAGGGCATACCACACAATCACTGGTTATTAACACACTAAATTTTAATTTTGTAAAACTTTTTGAAAATAAGAAAAGTTGGTGGGTTGCACAAACACCAATGGTGTCTCATGGCCCTCGCACATGCTAGCTCCAATGCCACATGAGCACCAACCTCATATCCATCCATGAAGTCATCCGCTCATTCCATTGACCATTTCTCTTTCCATATACACTCATGCATGTGGTTTCCCACGAGAACACCAAGGATCAAAACCAAACCTTTCCATTTTTAAAAACCAAAACATTCAACCCACACCTTTCAAACCTCAGACATCATTTCCTTTTTAAAGTTCTTCATTTTAATACATTTTTCAAGACCAAATCATTTTTTATTAAAAAAATAAATTTCCACAATTCCAAAACAATGAACCGTGGAACGAAGCAAGAGAAAACTAGTGTCAGTGGGTGACTGGGACATATGGTGGGCTTACATATGCCAATCACGCCACCGCCACATAGGGTATTCTAGGACAGCATCCACGGCTCAACATGGCTTTCCAGACCCTTCAAGCTCACTAGGACCACTGACCCTACTCCATTTTCATTTCCCCTAAACAAGATTAGCCACACGAACCAAATATTTAGAGAGACCTCAAATTACATTGATAACTTGAGTCATGCCACGAGGATTGCAGGCCAGGAACCTTGCTCATAGCTAGAATGTTGACTTATGAAAACCCTACCTATAGTCTACCATGACTCTATCCCAAAAGAACATGAACCAAGAGAGCAAACCACCATTGATACAATTTTTTCATGAACTAGGTCGGGTCGCCATCTGACCCGGCGCCTGACCCGGTCCACGACGTGGCCCGAGGGGCATTCCAGATCCCCACAGGCTGGAATAAGTGCTCTGGTATGAAGAGTAACACGTGGGAACAATTTATCCCAAACAAGAGACATATAAATAGCTAACTAGGAAAATACACTGAAACTGGAAACTGACAACCAAACACACCTTTAACTATAATCAAGTTTAAGTCTACAATTCAACTAAAACCCCAAACTGAAAAACAACAAAGATAGAGAACTAAATCTCCAATACAAACCTCTAAGAGACACGAGAAGCCGCATCCCCAAGTTGCCAATACCATCCGGCACGTGAAGACCAACATCATCCAAACCACCGTCACTATGCATGATTCCCAAACCTGGAATACAAAAAGGACAAGATCTACATAAACCCTAAGGTATATATAGGGTGTCAGCCAAAATCCCAGTAGGATACCACCCAATAAAAAGGTTCCATGCCAGAACCTCAAAAAGATACTTTATCATTCTTATTTAAAACCATACTTCTAAAATGTTTTTAAGGAAAAAATTTGAAAACATAAAGTGAAAAGAAAATATCACTGAAAGAAAAACCATTTCACATATACTACTTTAAAAGAGAAGGAAAATTTTATAAAGAACATGCACATACCCAAGTGGCACTACATATACCGACAGAAGGCACAACGTCATGAATAGTTAATCGCTTAGGGTAAATCAACTAAGGTTTATCTAGATTGAGTGGGACCCTCGAACCTCGTGTCTCAGTGAAACATGGCTTAGAAACCACGACCCTCTGTAAACGTGGCTTAGAAACCCTGAACCGTGGTAATTCATATGTTTAGTTATTGTTGAAATCGTCAATCCAGCTAAGTGAAACAGGGACGATACCACTCCGGATCACCGACACACTAGTTCTAGTCCTCCCACCAAGATACTCGGGGTTTCCCCTTGTGCTCAATCAAGTTTCACATTCACATCGTATATTTCATTCACATATCTCAAACCAAACAAGACATTGTCCACAAAAGTCACCACTTGCATATCCAAACACCATTTCATAAACACATGCACACCAAAATACCTTTCCAAAACACATTTGTCGTTACTTTATCATTTCGCAAATCACCATTTGGAAACACTAATAGAAGAACATATACAATTAACAAAACTTAGAAAGAATTATTTAAATAACACAATAAGGGCCGACACAAATAAACACACCCATTAAAAAATTGCAGAGTCATTTCAAAACACTTGCATAATAAATTTTCATTAAAACTAGTTTCTCACCAATTACACAATTAATTGAACCATTTTCACCACTTATAAAACACCACCAAGCGACACAAAGTGGGTTTACACAAAAAAAGTATCATTTTTTATAAACATGATAATTTAAAATACATCCACATATTCAACTTTTCCAAAGTACTACTTTCATGCCATATCAATAAATCAATAAATCTATTAAACTATTTTTTAAATCATTTCAAGATAAACCAAGAAAAATTTACACCAAAAACCACTTTATCTCACATAGAGACGTCACTTTAGAAACAAATACTCAAGGTAATAATATCGAAACATGTTTTCTATTTTTTCAATAGTTTACAATTTAATATCAAGTGTGCACCATAAGGAAACACACCCAAAATGACTCATTTTCCTTTGAAAACCCCAATTCAAATATACACACACCTCAAAGAACTTTAAAATACATTTTTCACCTACCAAACAACCCCAAAAACGTTCCCAACCATGATTCACATCTGAAACACCCCTTAAATAAACAATTTCACAATTAATAAAACATCACACATGCATACCACAATACCTCACTTTAAAACACACAAATTTTAGATGCCAGAACCATATGAAAATCAATTGCACATACCAACCCTTCTAAAACCCTATTTTCACCCCTAGAACATACTCAAGGTTCATAATAAAAATTAACACATCAAAATAGTTTATCTTATTAAAAAACAATTTAATCACACCTGCACCTCAAGCATTCTAGAAAACACAATTTTCACACCTTAAGAAATTAACTAAAACACGTCTAAATATTTCAAGAACACAATGTGCATGAAATACATTGACATTTACTTAAAAAATTCAAATTCATCAAATATGCATATGGAAGAACGTCCAAAATAAAATTCTCACCATGAAATTTATCATCCGAATACATTATAATTTAATTAAGAATCAATTAAAATCATCTAAAAATGATATGGCATGGAACCACCTACCTCACAAGAAGACATTTCCAAAAAGTTGTACAAAACCTTATCTTCACTGCAATCGCCTCATGAAAAAAATCCTAGCAAGGCCAGAAAATCCTAAAGGATGTCACTCGCGACTTGAATACAAATACCATCATTCCTCATAGTAGAAATTAATTGCTAAACACATATGTCCTTCTACCCAATACTAACCCGTGAAACATAATAAAAATATGCACAGTGAATCAGAGATGCTTCTTCTAAAGCACATCTTAATCCAGGGAATTAACAAAAATTAAACACACTACGAGAAGAGGTATTAGCCTTACTTGAAGGAAGGGTTCATTAGATGGAGACCAGCCATGGGTAGAAGGGGCGGCACATCAGCTGGTCAGGGACAACATGGAAGAGGGAGGTCATGGACGGTTGCGAGGGCGAGGGTAACACCGACTGAAGATCTGGCCACTAGACTTGGGGGGCGTGGTTGGCCATGGGATGCGCATGAGGTAGGGGAGCAGTACGAGGGAAGCAGAGGGGGGAGAGGGGGCATAGAAAGCTATAAAAAAAGATGGAGGTGCAAATCTGGGGTGAGGAGGCTGGAGAGAGTGAGGGAAGGCCGCGCGACGGACTGGCATGGAGAAGGGTAGAACAGTGTGGAGGAATCGAGGGGAAGAGGAAGAGGAAGAGGGCCGTATGGGATTGTGGGGTGACAGATTGAGGGAGGTCGCACTTCTTGCTGCCCGAGAGGGAGGGAATGCAAGAACTAAGGCCAAGGGAGGGACACACATCAAGCTTGGTAGAAGGGGGAGATATCAACTACACGAAGAGGGGAGGTAGGGTTTAGGGGGGCCTAGGTAATGCGATGAACCAGCGGGAGGGAGACGAAGTGAGGGAGAGAATGAATAAAAAAAAAGGAATAGAAAAAAGGGAAAAAAGATAAAAACCTTTAAAAAACTTAAAATAACTTAATGTTAATAAAAATAACCTAATTAAAATATTAATAATGAAAAGGTAATAATGTTATAATTTAATATTAAAAACTAAGTTAAAGTAGTAATAATAATAATAATGATAATAATAGTATCCTAAAATAATAGTATTATTATTACTATTATCATTAAAAATAAATTTATTATATTTTACCACACTTTTTATTATTTTTATTTATTTTTATTTTACCACTCAAATAATTTGATTTATATATTATTAATTTCTTTTATTTAATTAGCTTCACATCTGGCAGGCATGCGGGGAACCGGGTGAGGCACGAATTTCATATAAAAATAATAATAATAATTAAAACTAGATAAAATTATAAGATAAAAAAATTAGAAACGTGATGCGGCACAAAGTCTGGGTGTGACAGTTGACTTAGTATAAAACCATGAGTTTATAGTTTTCTCACATGACACTACATACAATGAAATATTTGGGACGTCCTGTCTCCATTTTCACATATAGGTCCCCTTCTCTTACCATCAATGCCTCAAATACTAACTTAATGGTAATGTAGAGTAACTCCATGGAAATGAATCCCCTTTAACTCATGTGTGGACCTTTACCTGGATGTTGGGTACTACAAAAGGGAGGGGGAAAACTATAGACCAATTTTGTTGAGCATATTAACACCCTCAATGACCTTAAATCCACCTCAATAAATCTTTTGCTAGATTTGAAAGACTGTCACATCACTACCACAAAACATGCATTTAATAGAGCTGGCATTTAGAAGTGCTAGAAAAATGCGCTGATAAAGTCCATATTTATGAGCACTAAAATAAGTGCTAAAAAATGGAGACCTTTATCAGTTATATAATAAAGTGCTCATAAAGGTGCACTTTTATCAGTGCTAAAAAACACAGAGATAAAGGGTACCCTTTATCAATTCTAAAAATGAAGCACTGATAAAGGTCCATAATAAAATGAAATAATTAAACAAATAAAAGTATTTTTTTTAATAATTTCATTAATTAAATAATTGTTGTTAAAAATGAATAAATTGAATATACATATATATAAATTTTAAAAATTAATAAATAGTATATATTAAATATATAATTATGTAAAATAAATAAAATGAAATAAATAAAAAATAAAAAATAAAAATAAGTAAATTAATAAAAATATTAAAAAATTTATTAATTAAATAATTATTGGTAAAAATGAATAAAAATAATATACATATATATTATAAATATTAATAAATATTACGTACTAAATATAGATATATAAATTGAATAAATTGTAATAATTAAACAAAGAAATTAAAATGAATAAATTATGAAATTATATAAAGAATTATTAATGAAACAATTATTAATAAAAATGAATAATTATAATATATATATATATATTAATTATAAATATTAATAAATAATATATATTAAAAATATATATATATATAATGAATAAAATGTTAATTAAAAACATATTAATGTCTTATTCATTTTTATTGTTGTTTGATGTTTAAATTTAACATATATCAAATGTCATGTGTCACATTGATTTCACGTGTATATATATATATGTAATTAATTCATTTTTTATACAAACACACAAACAAAAATATATTTACGCAATATATAGAAACACCTACACCTAATATTTATTTAATTTATTCAAATTTTTGTATATTTTGAATTTTCAATATAACATGATACATTCAATATATTATGTTTTTAATCAGTAAATTTTATTTATTTATTTTTATGCTGTTACAGTTAGTGTATTCATTGTTAATATTTTTTTCATTTTTTTTATTTTTGAATTTAATCATTTTTTATTATTTATTTACTATGTTTTAGTATTTTCAATTTATATATATATATGTCCATATTTTTTTAATAATTTATATTTAATTAATATTACTTATATTTTTTTTTTTAAATTTTTTAAAGTGTACTCATTTTAAATTATTCAATTTCACTCATTTTTTAAAATAAAGTATTTAAGATTATATATCAACTAATGATGTTAAAAATATATTTTTAAATAAATATTTATAAATAAATATATTTATAAAATATATATTTAATATATTTTTGAATTTATAATTTATTACTATTATAAATTAGTAATTATTATTTTTTAAATAAAAATTTCTATAATTATATATATATATATATATATTTAAATAATTATTAAATTATAATATATTTATTTAAAATTTTATAATTATAAATCCTTTATTAGTGCCATAATTTTTGTGATGATAAAAGAAATATTTATCGGTGCTAAAAAGGTGCCACTAAAAATTGTCCTTATTAGCACTAAAAAACTACAGATAAATATCCATTTTATCAGTGCTTATCAATTTAACATTAATAAAGGGGATATTTATCAAAAAGTTTCTGAAAGAATTGTTAAAATTGTCCCTACTCTATTTAAAGGAACCCTAATCGTGACTCAGTCACTGGTGATTCTCATGTTCTCATGGAAATCCTCTACGACCGGCATGACTCCTCTACATTCTCTCAGACGAATCAAGACTAGAATCCAATGTATGTTATTTTCTACTTTTCCTCTATCGTTGTTTGATTTTTTTGGGTTCCACATTTGGTGTTTTTGTATTGTTATTAACCATGAAGAACCCTAAATCTCATCTCCTCACCACTAAAATACAACAAGTGGTTCTATTTCATCTTTTCCTCTATAGACAATGGTTTTTAAAGAAATAGAAGGATGATTTCATATGTTAAGGTCATTCAACATATGTGTATGGGCCTATATGGATAAATAAAATTGATTTTTCACCACATGTTACTGAAAAGGTAATGTTATCTATGTACCATAGCATTGATACATGAATTTATTGATCAGGAAGTGTGTCTAAGATGATGTGTTAACCTGAATTGGGAACTATTTAGGTATACTAGGTCAAAAATGTTACAAAATGGAATCAGAGTGAAACTAAGGATATTAGTATTAGTTATATACAAAAGAAAAAACTTTCTATACCTATGAATTAATCCATAAATATGTCTGGATTTCATAATTATGTTGGATACTTGAGTTAACATATGATGTCTATGTTGTTGTTTTTTATTTTTTCCTTGACATATCTTATTGAGTCTCATGCCTCTTATTTAAGAGTTGATAGGTGGGAATAAGTATGAATATATGAAATTTCATATTCTTATGTGTCTTTGTTTACGTTTTTCTAACATAAATTATAAATTTATATTAATTTAAACATGGATAATAAATAAAAATCATATTCTTATTTAGTTATTATTGATGATTAATTTTATATAACTTATTAATTTATTGATTATATTTAGTAACCCACTTTATCGATACTATTAGTAATTTTTTTCATACTTATATTTAAAATTATGCTTCTAACGTCATTTAAATTATATTTAAAGCATGAAAAAAATTATTAAAAATGAAATTAATGGGAGATAGGGGAATGGGTTCACATTTAATATAGATTATTTTGTTTCTATTCCTGAATGATTATTGTTTTTGGAAGAGGAAAATCATGTAAATCTATACATTAATATTGAATATGTCAGTACTCCAACCCCTATATCTCCATAATAAGGAGTCAATGAGCATCCTCATTATGATAGAACTTATATTGATCCTTATTTCCTAGAGTTAATTGTAGATCTACTTCAAGATATGTGGTATAATATTCAAAGAATAAAACATATAATATCTATGGTTCCTCTAAGATTTTATGTTAATATATCATAATAAAAAATTTATGATTGCATTTAATATATTCATTTCATTCATATGAGTATAATAATTACAGATCAATACTAACCATATGTTGGAAAATTCACCCTTTAAAGGTATGTATGTTGTTGGATTTTTTCCTATGGTGGATTAAAAAAATATCCAAAATTGGAAGGTGATGGATCCTTGATTAGATAGAAATGATGTTGAATTTAGGTGGGCAGAGGTTCATTTCTTCCATACCATTAGAGTGGAGGTATTCCAATTCCTCTTCAATTGGGGAGACTTTTTGAGTGATTCAATCAGTGTAGGTTTCTAGGAATCTTTAATCATTACTTCCCCTTTTATGTGAATCATTTCTATAAATGTAGTTAGTTGAGGAACCTCTATTGGTCCTTTTGAGATATTCCATCTTGGAACGGTCCTTAGATATGATCGGTAGATTATTTACAGTTGAGTAGTCTATGGATGATACTACACAGGGTTCCTATATAGTGATAGGTACAATACTAGTATATTATACTCTTATTGATGGTCTTAGGGCACCTAATCTTTCTATTCATTTTTTATGAGTATGTTATATTTCATCTAGGATTAGATTAGAACATATTCATAATGTTATTAACATCATTATTCTCTATACGTAAACATATGGAAAAATATTAATCAGTGTCAATTTTATTTATTAGTATCTTATCTCTCTCTCTCTCCCTTACCTATACCTACACAATGCCACTCCAACTCTATAATCTAATTCATGCTTCATATGAGACGATGAAAAACTACATCTCCATCCACTATTGGGAAAGAAGCATACAAAACATAATATTCTTAAGCAATAAAAATAACCTTTCACAAAAAGGACATCAGGTTTCATAAATAAGGTTTTGTAAATAAGGATTCATTTTGGTAAGATAGATATATAATACAATACACTCCATACATAAATGTCAAAAATTGCATGCATCTTACATGAAAATTGTTACTATCTTGAATATATATAATACTACAATACTACAGTACAAATAAACTTCCCTGCCTTTATTGAATCCATCATGAGGATATTTATTTCCTTCCAACTGATTATGATGGATTATAATCCCTCTTTAAAACTATCATTCCTCCTATAATTGTTGTTCCAAATTTCCTAGAAGACATACCTCATGCTTAGATTGAATTCATTAATCTTCATCAAAGCGACTTCCATGGCTTTGAATACCACATCTCCAAAGTCATTCTTCAAATCATTAATCATTTCATCCCCCTCATTTACTACATCTGTGGAAAACAAAAAATGGCACTGAAAAATTAATCAAAACATAATGAATGAATTTTTTTGGTTTCTTAATATGAATTTTTTTATATGACTCACTCATCAAATTTTGACAACACTTCATCAATAATTAGATTTATTTTTAGTGTGGACACATTGGATCTAGTTATAAATCTATAGTTAGGCATACTAGGATGAGAATACCATTATGATTAGTCATTTAATTTGACTCTGGAAGATATTCCTCCCAAAATAAGCTGATCTCTCAAGGCATATTTTCATCTTTATCTTTAGGATACTTTCTCTTGTTATCTTGGAGAAATGCATAGTTTTCAAGCTCTCACATCCAACTCACATCAACACCACCACAAGTTTGTATCTCCTCTAAGACCTACTAAAAAATAAAACATTTCAGAGGAAGTGGAAAATAATAAGTGTTTGTGAGTGGAAGTAAAGTACTGTGATTGAAAGTCATGTGGGTTTGAATGTTCATTCCTTCCATTTTATAATGTAATATGTTAGAATCCTCAATTAAAATTTAATTTATGTTATCTTTCTAACCTTAGTGTAAAATAATATTTCATCTTTCAAATAGTTATTATTTCATTTTGTATCTTGAGACTCATCCCCCATCTATTATATGTTTCTTGAACTACTCTGAGTAGTAGTCAACCAAAATGATCATGAGATGACTTTTAGATAGAGTAGTTCATGCAACATTGGTGGATGTCCAGAAAATATGGAATATAAATATCAAATAGAAAAATACAATAATAACTATACAGTAGGTATGTCTTCAAGTAACTTTGGAACCATAATGATGGTAGGAAGGATAGTTTTAATTTGGGAGTACAATCCATCATCCAAAGATGGAAGACAATCAACATCTGATGATGGATTAAATAATGGGACCGAAATTTAGTTGTACTATAGTATTAAAGTATTATATCTCTATTAAATAAAGTAAATAATTTCATACAAGATGCATACACTTTCGAACTTTTATGCATGGAGTGTATTGTATTGTTATTATTCAATACAAACTAAATATTTAACTACTCATGAAGATAATGTATTCTCCACACGATGATGTTACCAATCCCGAGGAAGAACATACTGTTGATGATGAAACTTTGTAATTATTAGGGGATCAATAACATGTTGATTAAAAAAACCACAAATATGTAGTATCATAGTGGTGAATAAAATTATCAAGGCAATAAGTCATGGTATAAAATTTTAGGTTGTTTGTAATCAAAGTAACCAACCTATGAACCCCAAAAAGTAAATATTCAATAGTTCTATTTGGGTCACAACAAGGATGAATTTTCTGATTGATATCGATACATGGCTCCATGTCCAACCTGTAATGAAGTAAATACTTTTAAAATACATAACAGTAATGTTAAAATATACTTTCTATATTTTTATAAAAAATCATATAATGAAACATTGATTAATTTTTCATTATTCCATGAATAATTTATTTATTTTAAAAAAATTATGTAAGAAATTTTTCTTAATGGCCACTAGAAGATCCCATAGAGGATTTTAGAATCTTATTACAAAGTTAAATCTTAAGGATAATAAGGAGAAAATAATTCCCCACCCACCACTTAGTTATGAACACATTATAAATTAGGAAATATGGAATGATTTCATCCATCGTCACAACGAGAAATCATTTCAGTTGCATTGAAATCGATAATATATTATTCGAAATTATATATTTTGTCCAACATTATTCAAAATTATTAATTTATCAATAAACAAAGAGATATTAAAATAAATAATTTCCATCAAATCCAACGTACCCCTATCACAAAGAAAGGATGGGGTACACTTCATTAGAGAATAAATTAGAATTTATTTTAAATCAGTAGTAAAATTTTAAGTATTTGATATAAAAAAACAAATGTTTTTTTGTTTATATTCATAATAATGAATCCAAATATGAATCCACTTCCATCCCATGTCATGTGATATGGAAGGAGGCTTGTATAAATAAGGAGAGTAAATTTGTTGATGAAATCACAAAAAAAAGTATGGAAAGTATGTGTAAGTATGACATAATTGTAATTATTTTTTCTTTATAACCATATTAGATAAAAATATCTATTATAGTTGAAATTTTTTATATGGTTTAGACCCAAGAATGGGAAATGACCATACTAGAATAAAAGCTACTTTTAGTATCTTTGAAGTGACCTGAAGAATATGGTCTCATTTGAGGATTATGTTTTGAATTTTCTCCTTGAAGATATTTTGAGAAGATAAAACCACATTAAGATACATATAATATGGTGAGATGACTATAGTCCCATATAGAGTCACTGCAAGAAATTATTTTACAGTCTAGTTTGGCAGACTAATGTATAAGAAAGGATCAAAACAAACTAGTGGTGGAGCAATGATCTGCACATGAACCAAATAATCCCACTATATTTTATTCTAGGCATTCCCCCCAACCACATACCTTGCTCGTGGTAATCAATTTTTCATTAATATTTATCCTATATTTGAGTCAAACAACTTCTGATAACTTGATATTACTAAAATTTTGTAGGGTACAGTTGTATGTGATTTTATATGTCGACACCCACGTACCAACATGTTACAATTGGTAGAGTGTATCATATCCCAAGAGACCAGATACACAATCAAGACATCCTAATATATCACCTGAGGGTGGGGATTGAGTTATCTTATGATCTGACTACTGAGTTTCCCATTCCACTTGATGGTATGGATTTTACAAAAGTCGAAGATTATATTGTAACTTTCATAACATGACCATATAATCTTATAAACATACATGAGGTATGTCTTTAAAAAAATTATATGAAAAAATGTAGCAGTAGATGATAAAATAGTTTAAGTGATGTATGATATTACAGATGGATAATGCTATAGGGAAAAGGAAGGTCAAATCAAGAAAATATAGTGAATTGACTAAGAAAACAAAACTACCTTCTGAGAGTACCTTATCCCCGCCAGTTATAGAGATGCATTTATTATCATTAAAACTTCATAATGAGACCAAATTTAATGATAGAACTATTTATTACATTGAATATGAAGAAACAATATATGGATATTCCTTCAAAAACTTAATTGGTCTCGAGAGTATAACTAAGATTCTCAATCATGAATGGTTGGGAGTATCAGTTGTGAATACATACATAAGGCAAATTTTCATAATGCATATGTCTAATTAGTGAGAAAATAGGTTTATTAAAGTTATTAAATATTTATATTTTGTACAGGTGTTTATATCACAACTATATATAGGTACGATCATGTGAAGCATGATTTGGATTCATTAATCCCTATATCATTTCAACATCATAATTTTCTTTTAATGAGGAAACAACTAATAAGAAAAAATAATATTTAATCAAAACATTTAATAAAAAACATTATATGAAAGACTCTTTTTTATTCCTACAAGGAAAAGGTAAAACTCTATAATCTAATCACATAAAATAAATTTTTACTTTTTTCATTACATAATTGTTTTTTAGGACACATTGGATACTGATGGTATTCAATATGGTAACCCTGAATATTTATTTTTTAGATCCAATTCATGGATATGAAACCAACCGACCACACATGAAGTGTGTTGTGAATATGTAATACACTAAAATCAACATTTAATAGATAAAAATCAAATTATATGTCCAGTTTGTGTTTTAAAAATAATATTGTTATTATAGTGTGGTTTCTTAATACAAGATTGATCGTGGCATGAATTTGGTGACTCAAGGGATAAATCCTATGTAAAACAACAAATAGAAATAAATTTAAGTATATATAAAAATATTTAACTATCAAAACATTTCAAAATAATTTACTTATTTTGGTCAATATTTTCATATTGTCTGAAATAATATAATTACCTCAATTGTGGATATTATGTTTTCAAATTTATGAGAGAAACCATAAAACATGAAAATACCAGCATCCCCCTACAGGTAATTTCTCTAGGTAATTACAATTTCCTTAAATATATTAAATAATAATTTTTTTTCCTATATTTTCTCAGTACTATCAAGACAAACAACAACCGAGTTACTTAAAAGAAGAAATCAATTTGTTTAGAGATGAGTGGGATGCAAACGTTTTGTCAGAATGAATGTTAACAACAAATTTATGAGATTAGCTACTATGTTTTTTTATCTAGTATGAGTAAGGAACTTAAAAATATTTTTGGGTTGTGAATAATTATTGTTAGAATGCTTATATATTATTCTTGATATCTTCCTCAAGGAGAATTATAATTGATGAAATCAATTTTTTTATAAGCATTGACTTGCAAACAATAAAATTGTTGGAAAATCACAGTGGTGGAGGTGGAGGTGGAGGAAAGGGAAAATACAGAGGTATAGGTGAAGGTGGAGGTAGAGTCAGAGGTATTTTCATAGTCTTATACCAATGTGGAGTGGGAGGTAGAGGAGAAGTATGAGGTAGAGACCGAGGCAGATGAGGATAAGAAGTTTTGGATGGAAAATAATACACTTATTCTCCAACGAAGTAGAATGAGAATCATATTAGGATTTTGTTTGAGAATTTTTTTGAAAATTTCACACATCAATTGTCACTTAAGATAAGAGTAATTGTGCAATTGTTTTAGGTGGGTTTTTGAAATAATGACTTGCACCACTTGACTTGATAATTTTGGAAAATGATTAATAATTTATTTGTGATGTGTATGAATTGTTCTGAAGTCAAACCCACACATGATTCCACCTGTGTGGTCCAAAGTTCATTTTTCTAGTTTAAAATTACATTTTAGTAAAAATACATGTGGTATATTCAAAACTGAGGAAACACATTTCTATTGTTTTTATACTTTAGGGAAACGATCCATGAGTCATTTCGGATGTGTAGAAATCAGTTTCCCCAAAATATGATGCATGGTGTAATTGGAATGACTCCAAGTGAATCTTTTTATTCAAAATTGAAATTATTTTAAGTGAAAAAATAGATGGCATACTCAAAAACATGAAAATTCATTCGAATTGTTATAGAAATTTAGGAAGACAACCCATTTTGATGTGTCAGAATTAGATGCACTTCAATATGATGCATAGTGTGATTGTTATTACTCTAATTGTCCATTAACAGTTTAAAATTAACATTTTAATATAGAAAAGTGTCACTCACTTAAAATTTAGAAAATGTGCTCATATTGTCTTGATAATTTTGGAAAATAATTAATAATTCATTTTTGATGTGTATGAATCAGTTTCATGTCAAACCCATACACTATGCCACTTGTATGTCTCAAAGTGCATGTTTCTAGATTAAAATTACATTTTAGTAAAAAAACACAATTGGGATAAACTGAGGAAACACATTATAATTATTTTGATACATTAGTAAAATTATCCATGAGTCATTTAGGATGTGTATAAATTATTCAAAACACAATCTGACACATGGTGTGACTGATATGACTCTAAGTGCATCTTTTCATTCAAAATTGACATTAATTTTATTGAAAAAATAGACATATTCAAATATGGGAAAACACATTAAATATATTTTATTACTTTTGTAAAATTATTTATAAGTCATTTTTTACATATAGTAATCAGCCGCACCTCAATCAGATGCATGGTGTGACCGATATGACTCTAAGTGTCCATTTTCAGTTTAAAATTAACATTTTAATACAAAAAATCACTCACTGAAAACTAATAAAAAAATCTCAGATTGTCCTGATAATTTTTCATAATTATTAATTATTCATTTTTTATGTGTATAAATCAATCTCATGTAAAAATCACACATTATGCCACTTGTACTGCTCAAAGTGCGTGTTTCCAGTTTAAAATGACATTTTAGTAAAAAAAAAACAAGTGGTGTACCCAAAATTGTGGAAACACATTCTTATATTTCTGATACTTTAGAAAAATATCAATGAGTCATTTGGGAAATGTATAAATATGTCGCACCTCAATCTGACACACAGTGTGACTGGTATGACCCAAAGTGCATCTTTTTATTTAAAATTAAAATTAATTTCAGTGAAAAAAATAACAAACTCAAAACCAAGAAAATTCATTATTATTGTTTTGGTAATTTATAAATACAATACATAATTCATTTTTTCCACTTTGGATTCAGTAACACATAAATTTGATGCATGGTGTGATAGGTATGACTATAAGTGTCTGTTATCAGTTTAAAATTGACATTTTAATACAAAAAATGTCAAAAATAGAAAACCAGGAAACCATGCTTAAAATGTCTTGATATTTTGGTAAAAAAATTCATAATAAATTTGTGGCATGTATGAATCAATCTCATGTCAAACCCAGAAATGATGCCACCTTTACAGATCAAAGTGCGAATTTCCTGTTTAAAAAGACATTATAGTAAAAATACAAGTGGAATACACAAAAATGTGGAAATGCATTCTGATTATTTTGATACCTTATTAAAATAATACAGGAGTCATTTGGGATGTGTAGAAATTATACACACCACAATATAATTCTTTGTGTGACAGGTATGACTCCAATTGTGACTTTTTATACAAAATTGACATTAATTTTAGTAAAACAAACTAACATACTCAAAAATGAGAAAATAAATTCTGATTATTTTGGTACTTTATGAAAATAATCCACAAGTAATTTTTGATGTGTATGAATCATTTGTACCTCCATTCGATGAATGGTGTGATAGGTATGGTTAAAAGTGTCCGTTATCAGTTTAGAATTTACATTTTAATACAAGAAATTTGGCACACACTGAATCCCAAGAAAACACTCTCAAATTATGTTGATAATTTGGTAAAACGATTCAAAATTCATTTTTTATGTGTATAAATCAATCTCATATCAAACTCACACATGATTCCAATTGTATGGCTCAAAGTGAGTATTTCTAGTTTAAAATGATAATTTTGTAAAAATAATATTAGTGGTGTACTCAAAATTGAGAATTTTTTTTTATTATTTTGATACTTTTGTAAATTAATCCATGAGTCATTTGGGATGTGTATAAATTAGCTGAACCTCAATCTGACGCATGGTGTGACCAGAATGACTCTAAGGGCGTCTTTTTAATCAAAACTGACATTATTTTATAGTGAAAACAACAAGTGACATACTCAAAAATAATCAAAATCCTTCATATTATTTTGTTATATTTGGAAAATGATTCAGAAATCATTTATTAAATATAGTAATTATCTTCTCCCGAATTTGACACAGGGTGTGACTGATATGACTCCAAGTGTCCGTTATCAGTTCAAAATGACATTTTAATACAAAAAAAGTGTCACTCGTGGAAAGATATAAAAATGTGATGGAATTTTCCACATAATTTGTGAAAATGATCCATAATTAATTTTTGATGTGTATGAATCATTCTCATGTTGAAACCATAAATAATTCCACCTATATGGCTCAAAGTGTGTTTTTCCAGTTTTAAATGACATTTTAGTAAAAAGCACAAGTGGCATACTCAAAACCATGGAAACACATTCTGATTGTTTTTATACTTTAGAAAAATAATCCATAAGTCATTTGGGACATTTATAAATCATCCTCACCTCAATATGATGCATGGTGTTTTCGGTATGACTCCTAGTGTTTCTTTTTATTCAAAATTGACAATAATTTTAGTGGAAAAAAATTGAAATACTCACAAATTGATCAAACATATTTGGATTGTTTTGGTACTTTAGGAAAATTATCTATATGTCATTTGTGATATGTATGAATCACCCACACCTTAATCTGACACATAGTGTGACTGGTATGACTCTAAGTGTCCCTTGTCATTTTAAAATTGACATTTCAATACAAAAAAGTTTTACTCACTTAAAACTAAGAAAACATGATCTAGTTGTCTTTATCATTTGGGAAAAAAATTCCTAATTCATTTTTGATGTTTATGAATTAGTCGCACATCAAATCTATACATGATTCCACATTTATATCTCAAAGTGTGTGTTTCTAGTTTAAAATGACATTTTAGTAAAAAAAAGGGGCATACTCAAAATAGAGGAAACAAATTTTTATTTTTTTCATACATTAGGAAAATTATCCATGAGTCATTTGAGACATGTAGAAATCATCATTACCTCAATATGAATCACATTGTGATCAATATGACTCTAAGTGCATCTTTTTATTCAGAATTGACATTAATTTTAGTAAAAAAACAACTAACATACTCAAAATTGGGAAAAAAATATTCAAATTGTTTCTGTACTTTAGGAAAACGATCCATAAGTCATTTGTGATAGGTAGGAATTAGTCACACCTAAATCTAATGAAAAGTTTGGCCAGTATGACTCTAAGTGTCAATTATCACTTTAATATTGACATTTTAATACAAAAACTTTTCACTCACTTAAAACCAAGAAAACGCGCTCAGATTGTCTTAATAATTTGGTATAATGATTCATAATTTATTTTTAACATGTATGAATCAGTCTCATGTCAAACCCACAGACGATGCCACCTGTATGACTCAAAGTGCGTGTTTCTTGTTTAAAATTACATTTTAGTAAAAAAACAAAAGTGGCATACTCAATAATAAGCAAATTAATTCTTATTGTTTTGATAATTTAGGACAATGATTAATGAATCATTTAGGACATGTAAAAATCAGAATCCCCTCAATCCAATGAATAGTGTGACTAGTATGACTCGAGTGCATCTTTTTATTCAAAATTGAAAATAGTTTTAGTGAAAATAACAACTGACATACTCAAAACCAAGAAAATACATTCATATCATTTTGGTACTTTAAGAAAATGATTCATATGTCATTTTTGAAATTTAGGAATTATATGCACCTCAATCTGATGCACGGTGTGATTAATATTACTCAAAGTGCATCTTTTTATTCAAAACTAACATTAATTTTAATCAAAAAACAATTAACACACTCAAAACCAAGAAAATACATTCGGATTGTTTTATTACTTTAGGAAAATGATCCATAAGTCATTTTTGATGTGTAAAACCTAGTCACATCTCAATTCAACTCGCAATGTGACTAGTATGACTCTGAATGAACCATTATATTCAAAATTTACATTAATTTTATTGAGAAAAAAATTAACATACTCTATAATAGTTGTTTTCTTTTATTTGTCTAAGAAATTTTATTTCATTTAAATTTGGTATTTTTATGTTATTGGGGTAATTTTTATTTTTGTTTCTGGTGATGTAGTGTGTTATCGAAGCACACTACAGGTGTTTCTGGTGGCTGTAGTGTGTTGTAGCACCACACTATAATTTTCACCATTATTGGTGCTACTAAATGCAATGATAATGATATCCTTTATTAGAACCACTAAATGTGTTGATAAAAATATCCCGTATTAGTTCATATATAAGCACCGATGAAGGAATCCTTTATCTGTGCTTTCTAAAGTGCCGATAAAGGAATGTTTATCAATGATAAGCAAAATTTATGATGAAGTGTTGATAAATGGTGTATTTTATTGGTCATTTTAAAATAACTGATAAAATTATTATTTATTAGTGCTTTTATTTGGGCTGATAAAGATGCCCTTTATCATCTCTTTTCTAGCATTGATCAAAGCCTTGTCCATTTAACTACACAAAGGTAGGAAGCGCTTTTCTAGTGATAATAAATGCATATTATAGAGTTTTTAAAAGTATTTTTTTAGTAGTGTATCCTAAAAATCCACTGGTTGGAACCAAAAACCTTAGATATTGGGAGTTGATTCATATTCCCCTAGAAGAATGAATTTTCCCAGATATACAATTATTCCTACATAGTGTACTAATTATTGAAATCAGAAGTTCCAAAACTTATTGCACATTGGGAGGTTTATGACTTGGCCACTGAACCAGGAAAAAGCCATATGTTTTGAATATAAGGGCTGGATCAATGGAGGTTAACCTATCATCACTATATTGACATTAACAATTAACCCATTTTAAAAAAATATATGAGATTGGATCATCAGATTTTTTTCGTGGTCTCTATGGATCATGAATCCCTCATTAAGGATCCTTCCCCTACTGTATTAGAGAGTAGAACCACTTTGTTCTCTCTATCTATATGGTAATTTCATCCTTCCTCAAGTCCTAATAATTGGGATGATGAAAAACCTCTTGATGTTTCCACTCTATACATAGAAGAGGGTGTCTACATCACTACTTATGAGTTGACCAAGGTGAATCTCCTCACTAATGAAGATCCAAGTACAACACTAACTAGTACATTAATGTACCTATATGATAAGTAGTGATATATGGCTATCATAAATTATTAATGTGATATGTTCACCTGAAGCTACAAGGAAATACCATGGCTTAACCCCCATATTTTTTTCATCACCTTGGCTCGTAGTGGGCCACCATAGGTTCAAATAACCACCAGAAAAAAGAACCCTTCCCATGGTGCTATGGTTGAGTCAGAAGATGGAATTAGGAAAAACTTCATCAAAGATGTATAGTAGCCCAAATGAAAAACCAAAATTTTCCCACTTTTGATTTACAAGAATTGTCCTTCATGGATGGGTACTCCAAGTGTAATCAAATCTTGATGGATCCCAAGGATGATGAAGCCACTTCCTTCAAGGTGTCTCAAGTAACATTTAGTTATTAACCGATTCTATGTAGTTTTATGAAATATTGGTCTTCTTACCATCATACCATGAACTATATATTCAAGATGATTTCTAATACATTGGTGTAGTTCTATGTGGACTAATTGTTGTTAAAATCCTGATAATGCAAGGAATATCTCAAATATCTTAAGAAGGTGTTTTACTTCCTCAAATCTAGTAACTTGAAGATGAATCTTGAAATTTTTTTATTCGGGTTCACATATGGAAGTTTCTTCATCAAGTACAGATACATAGAATTTGGTCCAGAGAAGATTATGGTTATTTGCCAAATGCCTCCTCTGCATAACCTATGATAGTTGTGAGGTCCCCAAGGCCACCTGGCTTATATATGATGATTCATTGTGAATTTATTGAAAATTAGTAATCCATTTTCAAGGATCATGAAGAAAGGAACTACTTAACAATGGGATAAAGACTACCAGACTTTCATTGAGGTTATCAAGAAAACCCTATTACATCCTCTAGTCTTGATGCTACACATCCTAGGAAAGCCTCTATTCCTTTATGTGACTGCCTTGGAATGGTAACTTAGTGTCCTCTTGGATCAAAAGAATAAGCATGGTATAGATAGAAACCTATAGTACATTTAATGTATGACACATGATATAGAGACTTAATATTCTCTCATCAAGAAGTGTTACCTCACCCTGGTCTTTGTAGTTCAGATTTTTTAGTACTACCTATAACACCATGAGATATAGTTAGTATCCCATGATGATCCACTGAAATACAAACTCAATCACCTATGTTGACTAGGAAACTCAGGCATTGGGTAGTAATTTTTATCAATTCGACATCATGTTTTTCCTATAGAAGGTTTTAAAGGGAAAAGAACTAGTAGTTTTCCTAGTTTCTCATCTGAACCCGGATGAAATATCTCTATATGTTGAATTCCCATATGATTCCATCCTCTATATTTACTTGGCTATGCCATTCTATAAGATTCACTTTTATGGTTCTTTCTAGAACCCAAATGGGAGAAGGATCAACAACCCCAAACATAATATGGTTGTCCTTTGGATTGCATTCATCACTACCTCACATTCCATCTTTCCATACACATTCCTTTTGTTGGAATGATACACAAAAAAAGGCCAATTATTATACTCTTATCATTGGTATTGAGTTGGATCTCGATATAGAAGTCCCCGTATTTTATGTAAAGGGAGAATATAAGTTATTTTTCAAGAATATAAATGGTAATTATTTTATAAGGAAGTAATAAATCAACCCCTTACTAGATTGGAATCATGAATCGATGGCCTAGTTCCCTTCCTAGATAAAGGTGACTCATGTTCCTTGATAACAGAATGAATTAGCTAATTCCTTGGCATGTGGGACCACATTCATCCTGGACCCCAACCAACATGACTTGGTCATTCATATGGTGAATCAAAGAGTTAATTTCCCCTTAATTTACGATTAAGAGTCCCAAAAAGTAAATTAGTTAGCAGTTAACACTTCTATAGAAGGTCCCTCAAATTCCTTGGCAGAAAAAAATCACTTCATTAAATAACTCCCTTTGTTGAGTATCTCCAACAAAATACTCTCTCATTAGATTGATATGAGTGTGAATGAATCCTCTGAAGTGTAGTCAAATTCACCATTTGGGATAGTATCAACCTATAATGGAATATTTAGAAGCACAGATTTTATGGAATACTTCTCTATTTCATCCATGGAAAGGAAATTCCTTGGGTTTTTCAATAGGTCCATGTCAGGCCATGTGGGGCCCATCAAGTAGGATTGAATCGTTACCAATAGATCTAGAGAGTGGGTAACTTTTGGCCTACTATGTTTTAGGACTACATTGATTTCACCAATAAGTGGCATGCATTACATATACATGACAATATCATGAATCAACCACCAGATCATCTACATGCCATCAAGTACCCTTATCTATTCATTATATGAGTACTTGGCATTGTGGTTCCCTACCTAACAGAAACTACAAAATATTTAAATTTCATTTTTACTACTACATACGTCTTCATGAGGTGGGAAGAATCCATCTATATCATATAATTCAGTACCCAATTATTGATGGAGTATGTGGAGTCTCACATCATCCATCAATTCAAAATTCCTCATATCATTCTCATAGACAATGACACAAATTTTCAACCTTATATGTTGAAGAATTTGTATACCAAGTACAATATATGGTCCAAATAAACCTCACACAATCAAGAACTAGTAAATAGTAAGAATGAGATTTTTAAAAATACCCACTCAATCATCCTTCATAAGATAGACGATCGAAATAAGCATATATTTTCCCATAATTTATTCAATTACCTTTGGTCTGATCAAATGATGACTTGAAATTTCACAGAAGAAACCCCATACTCCCAAGTGTATGGGACATAAGTAGTTTTACTATATAGGTGCAATTTTTACTACTCCACACATATATTTATGATCAAATGTTTCTAGAAGAGAGGGATGAAGTCTATTTGGCGGAGTTGAAATCCCTTGAATAAAATAGTCTCTATGAACTGTATAACCTCAAAAGGAGATAAAATTGGGTGGTGTGCTCATTGAATAAAAAGTTTTTTATTTTCTCATTCCTTCAAGTGATATGGTATTGGCTAGAAGTATTCCTATGATACCTAGGAAGAAGGCCCTGAAATTGGGACCCAAATAGAAAGGACCTTACATCATTCATAAGGTCTACTATAGTGGTGCATACTCATTAGTCACTACAGATGGGTAGTGTATCATACCTCTCACCAATTCCAGTTCTACAAGTGATACTTCGCTTGACTTAACACTCATCCTAGTCACATGATATAAAAATATATGAAACTTTCTCAATCTCAGGATGTTAAACTATAGGATAACATCCTAGTCATGTAATGTCAAACTATATGACACCATGGTCCAAGAAATATGTCATTAAACTACTACAACCACTTTTGCAAGTAACATTCCACAAAATTGTATGAAAATGTCTCAGTTTCATGATGTTAAACTATAGGAAAACACTATGTTCATACAAAATTAAACTGTATAATTTTATGGTAAAATATATATGACCTTAAACTAAAGTAACCACTTATCCTAGTCTAGAAATGTTAAACTTCAAGACAATATAATTGCACCAATATGTACTATGGGAAGTTAAATTACTTGTTAAACATCTTAACACAAGTTTTAAAACTATCTGAACCATATCCGCATCGTATGACATGAAACTGGATGGTACTTTGGGCCCTCACTTGATTAGATACCCTCATTTTTTGTGTTGGTAATTTACCATGTCATATTATAGAATAATAAATGGATTGATGTCCATTTAAATTTAGATATTTAGGGATGTTTGAGTCTCAAATGAAAATACCATCTCACCCACTAACCTATATTAGAGCTATTTCCCCTTATGAAAATATTCAATTCTCACTCATCGATATGACCATTCAACATATTTGACTGCATGTGGAATAGTTCCTAGAATATTTAACTCTCTCATGAACATCCCAACATGTTCATTTCCAAACATCATGTATTCCTTAGTTTGAATTAGCATTATCATCATGGTCTGAAGAGGATCCCCTAATGGAAATGGTTCATGTCCAAACTGGCTCACCCCCATCCTAAGAACACTCATAGATGGTTATCTGGAGACATATGGTTTTTCCTATGTTTCAAACATTTTCAGCAGTCAATCCAACATTTTCTCTCCACATACTTGATTGAAGAAGTTTTAATACATTTACACATGATAATTAGTTATTCCATACCCATCAATCTCCCCCTTTTTTATCCAGATCTCTTAAGTCATCATTTACTTCCTTTCTACCTCACTTTTTCTGGTGGATTTTTAACACCCTTTGCATTACTTTTCAATGAAATATTGAATGTTGATTTATTCAAGAAAATTTCATTAGAGCCTTACCAATACTACTTATAGATCTCATATTATTATCTCCCTTGTGATAAAGGTAACTCCTCTCTACTCATTATTTCTCATACTGAGCATGGCTCGCGCGGGCTTACGAATCTTAGTGGGACCTTCCATAGTATGGTGGAGATGCACATAAGTTCCAAAAATAGAATATCACCCCCAATAAATCTAATGTACATTAATTTAATGTAGCATCCCGATATTTTTGAAAATAATCCCATATAATTAATTTTATTTTATTGATAGATTTTGTAACACACAACACCGATTTCCAAAGAATCAGGATATATTAATAAAATATTATTATGTGACCATTGTAACCTAATAATAAATTTGGAGGGTATGAATAAGATTAAATAAATTATGATAAATTTATAAAAAATATATTACTCAATAAAACTGAATTTATTAATTCTTAGTAAATAATTATTTAATTTTTAGTAAAGTTATATTGTTCTTAAAAAATAGATTTCCTTCAAAATAATTTTTATTTATTTTTTTGAGAAAATAGTTTATTTAATTTTAGAAAATTTTACACCTTATATTTCATAAAAATAACTTCATTTTTTAATCATAATATCAAATTTATCTTAGAGTGAATTTATGGGATTTTTTTGAAAAGTTAAATTGTTTTGTGAATAGTTAAAAATACTAGTTTTTATTGAAAAATTTATTTTTTTATCAAGCATGTAAAAAGTAAAATTTTGTTTTAAAAAAATAAAAAAAAATATAGTAAAATTTTAATAATCCAATTAAATTCATTGGAATCAATTTTATGTTTTAATTTGATGTAAAAACATTTTTATAAGTAAAAATACATTTTTCTGGAAAACTATTATTATACAGACAATGTGTTTTGGTCTCAATAAGTAAAATTAATCACTATTGGTGAAATATTTTAATGAAATTAATATGTTATATATTCCAAAAAAATTATCAATCATTTAATATATTTTTATTCATGGAATAAGAATAAATAATGTTTTATGATTAAAAAATTATTTCTTTTAAAAGTGGTGTTCGTCGCGTTTTGCACACTTATTTTTAAATAATATTTTTCCACTAATAAGTATTTAATTTGATAAAATTTATTACATATTTGAAATTATGAGGTTAAAATTTTGTAAATAAGACCTATTAATTTTTTACCAACATAAATAGTAACTCTAGTAATATTTATCACCTCAGAAAGTGGTAAATCAAACTAATCTAGTTTAAGACTATGTGCTAAGCCCATAATATATCATCTTAATAATTATTGGATTAAGTTAATTCAAACCATAAATACTTATTATAGAAATTTATTTTTTTAATAGAAACTTTTCCATAAGAATTACTCATATATTATTTAAATCAATAAAAGTTACAGAATGGAACTCTCTTAGTTTTAAAAATCCTTTACGTGTAATCTTAGAGAAAAAACTAGTTATGAATTAATTTTAATATTAATTTTTTATATAATGGTATTATATTCATGATGTAAATTTATTTATAATTTTTAGGTATTATATAATTACCCTAAATTCTAACAATAATAGAAAACAATATATATTAAATTAGTGGAAAAATAAAATATATGATTTTGAAAATATAAAAAGTGATATAATTTGAGTAAGTTATAATATTCAATTTATTTATATGATAAAATGAAATATTATGTTTTTGTTAAAATATTATATTTGTATTAAAACTTTGCCATTATTTCTTTTAAGTCAAATTAAATA
Source organism: Viscum album (assembly GCA_963277665.1). NCBI lineage: Eukaryota > Viridiplantae > Streptophyta > Magnoliopsida > Santalales > Viscaceae > Viscum > Viscum album. The sequence continues at coordinate 226,329,990 of OY728123.1, read as the reverse complement.
AATAATCTCAAAATTGAAAATAATGATATTTTGTCAAAATAATATTTTATTAAATTATTTAATAATCATAAAAAATATTAGAATAAGACAATGGGAATGTGATATTATAAAAAATTTCATAAATTGTCCATTTTTGGGACATGTTTCACCTTATAAGTAAAAAATTACAACCCTTTTATACTGAAAACGTTGTTTCCATAGTTAAAATTAAAATTTGTTAACTAATGGTTATTCAAAATTATATGGTTTAAAATGAAAAAAAAAACTTATATAAATTCTATTTTTATTTGGTATTAATATTCTATAATACCATATATTTTAATACCTATCCATTGGTAGTAATGTTTCATGAGAATTAATTTATTATAATATAATCTTTGGATAAATTCCTAAAGTGCCTCTCAGCTCAATTATAAAAGGGAACCACATACCTCACTTATTTACACAACATTGAGCATTCTAGATCGACCAAAATCTAAAAAATTATATTAATAACTCACTTATATATATTTTTGATGTTCTTGGTTTCCAAAAATACTATCCCTTGATCCCTTTAGAGTAGATCTAAAGGAGTCATTTAATAGAAGTGGTAATCGCCATAACTGATCGCACTCTTTTCAAATATTCTTTACCTCATATAAATAATTGTTATTTATATTAAAATAATAAATTAAGTATAGTAAAAATTATTAAATTTTATTATGATTATTAAAACACCCTTATACACCCTCTTTTCCATCAAATGAGAAGTGAATTTATCACCCATGTGTACATACGACTTTCCATCTCAACATAGAGATACAATTCAATTTTCATAATGATATTTTATAGATGGGAATTATGATTTGCTTAATATTTATATATGAAATTTATGAAATAATTTTACTTATGAAAATATAATATCATTTCCACTTTCATATCATAAATCTTTTAGGAAATGATAATGTCACTCGTACGTACGTGTGGACTACCACCTCCATAAAGAGATGTGATTTATTTTTCATTTATATTTTACATGGATGGTAATGAAGATGAATTTAATGAATATATATGATATATATGAAATAATAATTATATTTTAATTTTTTTTTAATATTTACCTTACTTTCATTCCATCCATTGAAAATTCACAATATTGTTCATGTGTACATAAAAATTACTGTCTCCATGAACGGTGTAATTCATTTTTAAATCCATAAAATTTATCGATGAATATAAATAAATATACTTTAAATAAATAAGATATTTATATCATGATTGAATTTTTTTGATAATATGTAACTATGATCAAATTACATGGATTGAAACTACCAATGAAAACTTACATGAAAAATGAAGCAATTATCACCGAGAATAGTGATTTTATAAAGAATTATTAATAAATGAGTGATAAATGTTTAAAATTAAATCATATATAGTTTTATATATGTTATTAAGGTTCTATAAAGTGATTTATAATAAACATATAGTTATTATACCGAGGTCTCATAAACATATGAAGGAAGTCGGACCTAAGGTAAGGAGTCTTATACTACAATCTCATTTTTTTATTGTGATTGTTTATAATCAAGTTAATATGATGAAATAATATGATATTAAAATCAATAAAATAATTAATTATTTTCTCCTATGGTAATTTATTTAAAATTAATGTTTTCAATGCATTTTCCTCACCATTATTTACTAATTATATTGAAAATATGTTTTAAGGGAAATCAACTTTATTTCTCTTTTTGGTAAAAAATAATCTCTGATATCCATATTTTCTAAAGATGTTTTAAAAAAGGTTTTTAATATTCTACTATTATTTTTTAAAACAATTTTAAAATATTTTTTAAATTTTAAAAAATGTTTTAAAGGGATATTTTTTTCTAGATAAGTCATTTTGTGACTTTTTCGACCAAATTATGGAAGGAATTTTTTTAACTTATAAGGAATAAAAAAAATTATTTATTGTCATCAATAATTATTTATTTGAATATTCCTTTAAAATTTTACATGGATCCTTCCAAAAATTTCTTTTATATTTGGGATTTATAAAATAATTTGTTTCAAAATTTAAAGGTTATTTTCCTCAAGAATATCTTAATATTATTTTAATGGTATTTAAATTTATTAAAGACAACAACCCTTAATTTCACTTATGATTTATTGGAGATATGATCCAAGGATTTTATACATGTTCTAAATGTTGATAGTTTTTCAATATTGTGACATAAGATTTAATAAACCTATTTCTTTTCCTTGGGTTATGCTATGATGAAGCGATAAAATGTTTATGAAACTCATTTCTTTTCCATGGGTTATGCTATAATGAAATGTTTAAGAAACTAGTTTTTTTCATGGGTTAAAATATAATGAATGATTTATTGATCTTATTCCACACATACTAATGATTTTCATTATGTGATAGGTGGGACCTATATCTCCCTCCAATTCATTGGTAAAATATTTATATCTCATGAGATAAACATGAATAGAATGGGAAGTGAACCCGGTTCAGTAAGGTACTTTGTACACTATAAAAATATTTTGAGTGAACCTTGAATTATATAATGGTTTGGGGATTGAACCCATTCCCCTATGATATCCTTGTAAATTATCCTTGACTAATAAGGAAATTATTTTCTATTCTTAAGTGTATTCCAGATATCAATGTCTTATTCCTATGTCAAGCTATCATGTTTCATATTCATTGATTGCTTTATAATTCATCTCTTATAACATATCAATATTTATTCTATGAATCAAGATTATGATTTATGATTTTCATGGTATATTTTCATATTTTAAGGTCATGTTCTTGTTCCCTTTCTCATGTTATACTTATATAATCATTGATATCTCCTTTGTTTACCCTTAGAGAACATCTGAGCACACCCTTTTCTTATTCTTCCACTCTCAAGGTTATGAAGAATGGTATTATATATGATATGTCTAATAAGGGAGCTAGTTATGTAGATGTAAGTGTTAGATGTTGTAGAACTATTATGAACAAGTATTTTATATTTCAATGTTTCCAAAGATACTCGACCTATACAATTATATATTGTAATTTTATGTTATATAAATAATATTCATCTATTTAGATGTAATGTCTATATATGAAAATTATGTGTTTCTATATTTAAACCAATATAAACCCTCTATGGTCCAAGAATCATGATGTTAAACAGTTTACACCTTGTCTCAATGATGTTTTGTGTGGTGAGATGTCTTGTTGTCCTCTTTTCACATTGGTTTTTTACTATTTCGCACTTCCTAAACACCCTTAGAATGAACACACCCCCATGGTCAAATCTATATGACCTTAAACTATAAAATACATTGTTCTGGTCACATTATGTTAAATTTCATGAAAACATCCTTTCCACAAGATGTTAAACTACATGACTCATTATACTAGACAAAGAACCTTAAATTATATAGCTAGTTTCCTCATATGAATTATTTTAAATTATAAAATCATATTCTCAACCTCACAAGAGATGATATCCCCCTCCACTTTCACAATTGTTCCCATATTATGAAGTTTTATAGTACAATGTGGGTCGTGATTCCCATTTCCATGAGATACATAGGGACTCCTAGACCACCTATCTTATGCCTAGACGCATGTCCATCCCCCATAAGATACAATATTCATCGACATTCATACCCTGATATCTCTATTTCAATTCTATTCATTATTTTTGGCTATAAAAATCATCTCACCCTCAACTTGGTCTTGTCGTCATAACTATAAAATATGTGCAACTTGTTCCAAAGACTTATTTTTAGCACAAGAACTCATCATCCCTAACATCATGTCAAATTTGAAATCTATTATGCCACATTATTCCTTCTGAAGAAAAATATTTTTGGTATGAGCTCCATGACCATAAACAGGTAGAAACCCATATAGTACAAGAATCATGACCTTAAACTATGTGAAAATAACATTGGAGATATTTTAGTAATATTGGCCTCCTTATCCCTCCTTTCACATTGGGTCTATACTCTATCATGACACCTAAATTTATTTAGAATACCCCATATGGGCCACACATTATGATCTTGAACTACGTGCTTATGGAATAGTGCGACCCTCAACCCACATTCGGTTTGTGTTTTTTGTGGTGTTTCGTAAACTAATTTACCTTTTTTCACATCCTCACATGAGAGGATTTCCCAACTTAGTGTTGGTATCCTATAACACAACCCCCACAAGCCACATGTTCCTTGATAAATAGTTTCACTTGGGAAATGTAGTGAAACCTAGATATCCAATCTTAGGCTTATCTTTAAACCTCCATATCAGTCACTCTATGTTTTTGTAACTCCTTGGTCTACTTTGATCATTGGTTCCTCTTGGAAAACCAAGGTGGTGTGACTCTTATATGGAAATGGTTTGTACACTATGACAATAAACTATGTAAAAACATGTGTGGTACTGACACTTCATAACCCTCTATTGATGATTTTTTTTTAGAACTTATATTCCACAAAATATCCTTCTAATTTTCCAAGATCTATAACCTTAAACTAGTATCCCTAGTCTAAGAAACATGACTTTAAAATGTTTTCAACATTTTTTAGAGACTATTTCATAGTGAAAGGCCTCCATGGACATATGTTCACATCAACATCATGCTCTCTCCCACATCTTAAAAACCTCTCTAATATACCCCCTTACTTGTGTCCTAGATAGACTCCCTTAAAATAGAAACCTTGGTATACGAATAATTACTTTAAATTGTGTGAAATAATCCATACATACAACCCTAAATGTGTGTGCACCTGTTCCAACTGTCATGTCACTAAAAACCCAAGGTATAAAGCAAAAATGATTGTTCGGTTGAAAACCTATGAATTTAAACATTTTAAAATGACATGATTTTTCGTTCCATGTATCACCTATGAATTAGGAAGACATTAGGTCTTGGATAGAAAAAGGTAGAAAGCAAGCGAGACTCGACACTAGGCCCTGATAGTAACCTATTTTTTCTTTCTGAACCCACTAGTTCTGGAAATAGTTAGAGTTGATACCTCATCCCTTTACCCCCTTCATGATCTCTTCCATGAGATACCACCCTTTGTGTTACCCTATCGTACATCCTAGTATATTGAATAGACTGAATCTATTCATGTTGATTCACATGTACTGGTCACATGAAACTAAAATATTCTATACACATCCTGGTCAAATGATGATTAAGTGTATGATTCATCTTTTTCACTATATGATGTTAAAGAATGAATTAAATATCCTTGACCCAAGACAGTAAACAATATTCTTGTTTTCATCATTTCCCAATGTCAAACTGAAGATTGTTTTTGGACCTTTCTTGAGAGGACCTCTTCTCTCCTTTGGTGTTTGTCTCCTACGACTCCACCCAAGTTCTTCAACCATCACATGAAAACTTAAATAATTCTCCCATTGGGATGTTGGTCTGATTCTTGATCAAAATGACACTCTTACTTATTGTGATGATATCCACATCAGTGCAATATCCAGATCCTTGAATGTAATTCAAACATTTCCTCAGTTATCCCCATGCTTCACAACTTCCTTGACTTGGATCTCCCCATCTTCAGCAGCAAAACATTATCCCCAAACAGTGATGGTTCTTGGAAAGACTAGCTCACCTTTCATCTTGGACACATACCACAATGTACTTCTGATAAGATATTGATGGCTCCCATGTTTTGAATATGGTCAATAATAGACCCTCTTTTATATTTCTCCACTCTTGGAGGTGTGATTGTGAAACCTGAAACTCATACATGGTTAATATTCATCCTCATTCAACATGTCACTTTTCTTTGTGTTCCATGTCCGGGATGTCTTGATTCACTTACTCTATTTTCTCCTTTTTTCAAGTATAATAAAATTCCCTCAGCTGCCTAGAGTGATTTAGTTCCTTCTGTGGTGTGATCATTTTGGGAAACCTCAAAATATTTAAACATTGTGTGGACTCTATCAGTGAGGATGTCGCAATACAAAATATAGAGACCATGAGAGTCCACACCGACAGTCCCTATAATCACTAACTAGGGATGGAGAGACACCATCCAGCTTATCAAGTTAGCATATGGGGTGCATGTGATGAAGTTAAGGATTCTCTTATATTCCTTATGTCAAACCACTACATTCTCCTATGAAATTTTGGATTAGAGTAATGAGGATCCTCAGGTGGATTAGGATCTTACTTTGGGAAGGTTGTAAGAACATTAATTGTGGGATCCACCTTGACCGTCCTCTCAAATGTGGTAGGTTCAATGTTAAGGTGATGATTAGCCTCACCTAACTATTCACCTATAATGGGAACCTTAACATCCTCTTATGGAACATCAAGGGTAGGTTTGATCATTAAAGCCTCCCCATCCACCCACATTGAGGCCACAACTTTGGTCATCACCATCTTAGCTATAGGAATTACCTACTCTAGAAACGTTATCACTAGCTAGGACCATAATTCAATAAGTCCTGCATTTGAGTTTCTAGGTTAGTGAGGCCCAACTTGATTTTGATAGAAAAATGATAAAATAGAGGGAACGAACATATATGCAGCATAATGGCCAACCATCAAATTAGATATTCTCACCAAAGTACCTCCTAATAATGGAGTCACTGTAGTAATAGTTTCCTCCAATTTTAAAGGCCGCTTCATAATAGGATGTGTGTTCTCTATTAAAAGAAACAAAAAATTTAGTACAATGTTTCAAAATAAGGACATCAGAATTTTATAGGAAAAGGAGTGGATGTAAACATGTATCCCCTGGTGTAGCAGAGCTACCACTTTTCCCCAGGATGCCTCTCAGTGGTGGATGACTTTCTATCTATCACCACAACATTAGAGGGATCTTTCATGCTTGTACCTTAGATGATTTAGACTTGATCACCCTCTCTAAAATATTAATATTGAATATTTACCTCCTATGAAACATCTCAACCCTACAAAATTCCAAAGGTATGATTTTTCAAGTCTAAATAGTTACAACTAACTCCAAACTATAAAAATATATAGACTTGTCTTTTTAGTAGTGAAATTTTTTTCCTTTAAGGGTCCTTGGAAAGAATCACACCCCATGAATCCTCCTCAATCAATCCATATTCTTGGGCCACATGTTCAGCTGATCGATCCCCCTAGAGGTCATTGGGAGAGGGTATGTCTAGTAACACATTGACCCAGACATTCATGGGATGTGCCACACCAAAAGAGATGACCCTATCTATTTTTTTTTTTTGATATTGTATAACCTCTCATCAGGGAGTGAGAAAGCCATCCCTAATGTGGCCCAACAAAGGAAGGAAAATAAATTCTCTATGGAGGTAGATCCATACCAGTCGAAAGTAGTTGAACTACCAAAACATCCCCTAATTCCTCCAAGTATCGGGGAATATTGCATCTTTGTGAACCTCCACATGGTGAAATAATTTACTAGGTACCACAAAGGATATTTGGGTAACCACCCCAAAAGTATCATGTTCTTCCCAAGTTTGTGAAAATTTATGGATTATCCCATAGGCGGTGTTTCTTGGTCGAAGATCCATTCAGCCTCAACTTCCCTCATATGAAAAAATGCACTATATCCACTGAAGGACCATTTCTTAGTCCTCTATATATAGTACAGTAAGGTTATTTAATGATATCCTTTGGAGATAGTGGAATTACTAAGAAAACTAATATGGGGTGTATGGCTTGAAAAGAATCCTAAAATCCACCCAAGAAACTAGTACCCCACTTTGGAAGTCCATGAGGCACTACAAAAAATAGGGATTTTAAAAGCGCTAAAAACCACCTTTAAAAGTTATAGAAAAGTGTTGTTAATTGCAGTGAAGATAAAAGGGGTCCCCTTTATCAGTTCTAAAAAGGCGTTGATAAAGGGTACCATTTATCCGTACTAAAAAAGGCGCTAATAAAGGCCAAGTTTCATGGAGAAAGGCAACACCTACATAGCACCTGCACACCTGAGACAACACTTGCCGACATAACACACACAACACAAAACAACACAAAACACAGAACAGTTGCTCAAAATAGTACCTCCACAAAAACAAATAATATAAGAACAAAGAATCATGCACAAGAGTTTCATAAATAATTCTATATACATTTAATTGAAATCATGAATACAAAAAAAACAAAATTCTATATACATTTCAAAAAATATTTTATATGGTTACAATTACAAGTATCCAACAAATAGTTAAAAACATTAATTCTTCATCCTTTTTGCATCTGTGATTCCCTCTCAAAAATTGTTGTCCATGGTATTAGTTACCGTAAAAAGCATCCGAACTCAGGAAAAAAATTCCACCTATATAAGAAAATAAATATTTTGTTAGTAGTACAATAATAAAATAAATTAAACATTAATAAGAAATAATACATTAATAAAGTGCCACTTTTTAATAAAAAAGACACATTTGGGTAGGTATGGGTAGGGGTGTCCATGGGTCAGGTTGGGTCGGGTCAAGGATGTTTCGGGACCTGACCAAAAAAGATCGGGTTGGGTTGTGTAGGGTTATATGCTTCATGAGAATCTAACATAACTCGGTGGACCTGGACCTAGCCCCTATACCTAGCCCCCCACCCACCTAGACCACCCCTCCCCCTCCCCCTACACCATCCCCTACCCCCTGGACTTTGCTCCCCCCACCAGCCCCACCACCCTCTGCACCAGCCCCCACCCCTACACCCTACACCAGCCTCTCCCCCCTGCACTGCACCCCCCAGCCCCTCCCCTCCCCCTGCCTTACTGCACTATCCCCCTGCCCTGCTCAAACCCTCCCCCTATCCCCTTCCACACCAGCCCCTCCCCCTCACCCTACCTTGTTGTACCAACCCCTACCATGCGCAACCCCTCCCCCTCCCCTACCCTTGCACCAACCCCTCCCCCAACCCCTACTGTACCACCCCTTCCCCGTTCCCTACTGCACCAACCCCCTTACCTTTTAAAACCCTCCCCATACCCCTACTACACAAACCCCTCCCCCTCCCCCTACCCTTACACCAGCCCCTCCCCTAAACCCATGATGCACCATCCCCTCCTCCGACCCTATTGCACCAGTCCCCCTACCCTTCACAACCCCTCCCTCTCCCCCTACTACACGAGCCCATCCCCTACCCCTACCCTTGCACTAGCTCATCCCCCAAGCCCTGCTATAGCCCCTCCCCTAAACCTATGCGACACCAACCCCTTCCCCTCCCCCTACTACATGAGCCCCTCCCCTACCCCTTACCCTTGCACTAGCTCCTCCCCAAAACCCCTTCTACAACCCCTCCCCCAAACCCCTACTATAGCAGCCCCTCCCCCTCCCCTCTGTTGCACTGACCCCCGCCCCCCAACAGCCCCCCCCCCCCCCCGATCCACCAGCCCCTCCCTCTTCACCCTGCCCAACACCAGCCCGTCCCCCTCCCCCATCTTCCCCTACCCCCTTCTATACCAACCCCACCACCATCCCCTACTCACCTTCTTCACCAACCCCTCCTCTTCCCTTATATTTCACCAAACCCTCCACCTCCCCCCTACACTACACCTAACCCTCCCCTACCCCCTAACATACACCATCTAGACCCTTCCCCTCCCCTTCCCATGAACCATCCCCTACCCCTCCCCCATTCCCATGAACCATCCATTCCCCCTCCCCCTTAATTTTACCACCACCAATCCCCTACCCCCTACTGCACCAGCCCCACCACCAGCCCTTACCCCACCCACTTTCCCTGCTACACCATCCCTTCCCCCTCCCCCCTACTGCACCAACCCCTCCCCCTCCCCCCTTCCCTTGCACCATCCCCTCTCCCTCCACCCTGCACTACACCAGGCCCTCACTCTATCCCCTGCCCTTCACAAACCAACCCTCCCCCACCCCCTTCCCTTACACCAGCCCCTCCTTCTACCCCCTTCCCCACACTTCATCAGCCCCTCCCCCTCTCCCCCTACTGTACCAGTCAGCCCCAATTTATTACCCTACCTACCAAGCCATTATCTACTACATTTTGATATAATAGATCAACTACAGAATTAATAAACTTCACCCTAAGAGTAAATTTCCCCTTACACATCCATAGCTAGACCATGTTCCTAACAATTTCCTTGGTAATGGAACTAAATTTCATTGTGTAAACGTGTTTTAGTGAACAAAACAATCCCCTATAAGTGCATAGAGTCACTAGACCAAATAATTTGGTGAGTAACTAGGTTAAACCATAGGGATAAGTTTGGATTACTGTTATTATTGGTTAAATGTTTAACAAATTTAGTATACATAAATGGATATGTGAAAATGTAAGATACGTGGACAAGATGGAAGAAAAGAAAATATCCTTCCTAGAGTTGATAACTACTAACTAGGAGGTTTACCTAAACTAGAGTTACAAAGAACTTATAGGGGAAATGTAAATAAAAAATCAACGAAGTATACCTACTTTTCAAACAACTAAAATGAGAAAATTTTACCACCTGCTTGAAATGTACACACATGCACTCCGATCTACCTCACATAGGTGCATGAAGAAATTACCTGAGGAAGATAATTTGAAGAAAATGATTAAAAAAAACTACTTACCACCAGTGCCACTAGAAAGAACACATGATAGGCTAGGGAGGAGTGAACTAGCAGGGGGATTTCTCCCAATATCTTGTGAGGGAATATATCTTTCTAGAGAGGAGGTGAGTGAGGAGAGGAGGAGGAATAGATTAGAGTGAGAGGAAGGAGTTCAGTCACTGGTGGTGAGGGAATTATGAAGGAAGGGGATAGGGTTTGGCCCCATGTGAGGGAAGGTCAGGGTCAGGGGGAGGAGGAGGAAATGAGGAGGAGAACCTGCATGGGGAGGGGAGGTGAGGGGAATTTGTGAACATTATCCACAATTTGTGAGCCACCATGGGATGCATTTATGAAAAAATGTGGGGAGGAGTGGAGAATTTCATCTAAATGAAATGAACTAGCTCCCAAAGTGGTATGATGCATACCACTCATAGAATATGTTTCAGTTAATCCAAGTGGTTAAAACACCCACACATATGGCTAAAATATAGAATTAAGATACAAGATCACCCTTTACATTACTGGAAATTTCACAGGTTGCTGCTCCGTATGGTATAAAAAACTAATCATACAGGTTCACTTTTCTCTTGATCTCCTAGTTCTTTAGTTTGATTAGCCATACACCACTGATACTTTATAGAAATTTCTTGAACTGGAAACATGGAATGTTGTGAGTAATATGTAACTCATATCCACCAATGTGGGCCCCCATAAAACCCCACCACGGTATGAAGGGGTTGAATATTCTGATCAAGGAATACCCCTATAGATGTGGTGAAGTTGGAAATATAACTTAGCTAACATGGGAACATACAAGATGATAACCGTACCACCTACAATCACTTCTACCATCATTAAAGTGGAGACCATAACTCCACCTTTTTTCTGCATTGTGAATAACTACATTCTTAGGTACATTGCTAAGAAGCTTACTAGATAAAGAAGTTCATGGTCCTGTGAGGTGACTGCCCATACCTAGTCATTGAATTGACAGTCTTTAAAGTTTTTAAAGTTATAACCCTCTTCCCTATAAGATTTTCATGATGGCCAAGACATAGGATTCTTATTCAGACACTCATGTCGAGTCTTATTGATGAATAAGTCATCCCACTTCTTGAAGGGGATGTCAACCTCTGTGTGAGTACACTAAACCAAGAAGGGGCAACCCCAGTTCATCCAAAAGCTTCCACCTAATTGAATAACCCAACCAAATGACCACCCAAACTTCTAATTTGATATAGAATTCTATATTTTTGATATGTAAATATGGGTTTTAAGCTCCAAATCATGTTAGAACCCTTTAAAATCAATCCACATAGGTTTCAAAATTACCCTTCAGAGATGTCTTCTTTAGAGATGAAGTTACCCACATATGAGCTGTTCTCCCTGAACATATTATTTGTCTTAAGGATGTAGGAGGGAGGCATGATCCCTTCATGAGGTGGAGATATCATAGAATCATTTCAAATAACAATCCCATATAAGGGAAACTAATTAGAAAATTGAAAATCCAATATATTGGTTCCCATCATGCTTTTAAGATGATCGTGAGTGGAATAAATCACTATACACTGGTCGACTTCCACACTACCTACCATTGTAGTACAATGAACTATAGCCTCCTCAGCTTCAATTCATGAATTCATTTGTATCATAAGAAAGAGGCATATGTGACACGATCACATGATTACACGACACTTGAAGCTTTATGCGATCATGTAAATAAGACAAGAATACACGAATCATGGTTCAAGTGAATTACTTTGATTATGTGATTTTTTATGTGATGTGATCATGTGATGAGATCACATGATCAGTTCACATGAAGCATTCATACAAAGGAGATTATGTGACACGATCACATGAGGAGGCTTATGTGAATTAGAGAAAAAATCTGATAGTTCTTGTAGTGCTATGAAATGTTGAGTCATTAGTGAAATAGATTTCCCATTACTCTTCTATCAATAGGAAATTTCATGGAATATCAAGAGTATCTTAGAATACTAAAAGAAAAATAGAATCCCAAGGGAATTAGTCAGGTATTCACTTCCTTATAACAAAGTCCTTTTTTCTTCTTCTAGAATTGTTATGTGAGGTGTGTAAGCATCTGGGCATTGATGTGATTCAGGTTCTATATGAGGTGCGAAGGAACCCAGATTTTGAAGGGCATGAAAATGTATTTATGATATGGGTTAATTTGAGAAATTATTGAGATAAGAACTCTATAGATATTGATTTTACTATGAAAACATCAAGATTACCTCTGTGATTGAGTAGACACAGTGTCATTGCTCTTCCTGCAAAGGCATGTCACATGGACATAAATATTCTAAAATAAACGAACCCTATAAGGAATAATGAAAATCAAATAAATGTTTTATCATATAATTTTTCACTAAAATAGAAATATTTTATCAGAACACTACCTTTAAATCATTCCAAATGTGTTCTTTGGTCCAAATATAAGATAATAAAAAAAATAAAGATTCATTGTGAACTTTACTACTGTTGGTTAACTACTGCTTAGCATAGAATCTAATATGAACTTCTGATCCAACGTTCCCATGATGCTCTCATTTTACACCATCTCTAAGATATCATTATTCAGTGTTCACTTTTCCTTCTCTTCTTACACCCATTAGATCAGATGTTATGCTAAGCGGTAGTTAACCAATAGTATTAAAGTGCATAAAGAATACTTAGTTTTGTAATTAAATTTGTGATTGGTGCACAACCAATATTCTACAAAAATACTACATCATTAGAAATAGTTTCATAAATGACCACAATATAGAATATAAATGATCTATTCCATAATAGTTTAGGTTTAATGCTTTTGGAAAGATGGAAACATAAATAACTAGTTCATAAGAGTCTCTCATTATGTTATGCTTTACTTGAAAGACAAATCATTTCTAAAATCATTCTTCATAACCTAAGGATATAAAACAGAAAAAAGGGTGATCATATATGCTCAATAAGTGTATGAAAGGGTGATATCAATGATCATATAAGGATAACATAAGTAGGAGGAATTCACCTCCATCCTATTTTTGTACAATATTCCATCAGGTATGTGGCCCATTCATTTCTAAACACATCTATATCATCTTGTGAATATAATTTTTTGTGACGGTAATGGTAATACTGAAAAAATATAAATACACAAAGGATTAATAAATATTTTAAATGAACTCATAATTATTTTAAAAAATACCTATTTAAGGATGCTAGTTCATTCTGAAATATGACCTCTTTCATAAATTTACAAACATAATAACCACATTCCGTTCCGTTTCTTCATTTTAGACACTGTGGAAACATAGAGAAAAATAAGTAATTTTTTATATGTGTTTGGATAGTGAAATATTATTATATATACTAAGATACTTTTCTAGTTCTAGATCTTGTAGGAATTCTTGTCCTTAGGCCCTAGATTAATTCTATGAAGTAGATGATATTGATGCACCACCCTATCATAACAAAATCCTCATTAAAAGATAATATAAACTATATAACTAGATGTTTAGTTCTAAAAAGTTGGATCTATTGTATTACAAATTGAAAAAGGACATCATGGGTGGTTGGTTTGTTGAATATACATGCATTAAATCTAGAAAATAAATCTTTGGAGTATCCAAATTGACCGCAATCTGTATCCAATGGTGCCTAAAAACACAAAAAGGAATAAGTAATGAAAGAAAAGAAAATATAGTTTATATGACTAAATTGTAGACTTTTACCCATGAATCATTGTTATTAAAAAGAGTGTGTCATCCATAATTTTTTTTCAAATTATTTGAGAAGGGATGACATTATTTCATCCTTTTTTACCATCATTTATTTCTTCTTCTGAAGAGGTGATGTGAGGTCTAACGATTCCAAATTTTTGTTCATGGGGAAATCCCTTTAATTGTTTTTCATATATATGCATGAGAAAAATATGAAATATATTTAGTCATAATTATCATAGTATATCAGCTTTTGTAAAATCAAATCATGAAAACATAACTCATGTATACTTTAAAATAGAGGTGCCTAGTCATTCATACATGAGGATTTCATTTACATTTTCCGCACTAATGGAGTCTGATTTTTCCTCTCCATACATATTTTTTTCAAAATCAATTGTGTGAGAATTTTAAACTATCTAATTTGTATCCACATGAGCCTAAAATGATATTAAATGTGGATATAGAATGGGAGGGGTGAAGTTTCTCTCAGTATATCATTTCAATTAGTCGGTTGATCCTTGAGATAGTTTTGAGCGGATATTTCGTTTCACCCCTTCTCTTTGTAATTCTTTAATAACATTCATTGGTTTAGACCTTTCTTCATTAAATGTTAAAGTTTTATCTTGAAAAATAAATTGGAAATGGATACCTTCTTATCGAAATGTTTTTTTAAAAGAATTGATGGCTAAGCGATGAATGTTCCAACAGCTTGTTCGACTGTATGAATGTCATCATCATCATTTAAAATAGGTATCTTGGCACTCGGCTCATTAACTATATTAATCGACACTCTAACATGATCTGTTGGAATTTTTCTGTTTGTAGCATGTCATTCTGCATATTGAACACCGTATCCCTCACTACAAGGTGATAGGTATGAGTTGATGGAAATAAATCACAGTCAGTTTCACCCTATATAATATTATTATAGAAAAGGTATTAGTGTCTATGTTATTCACATTTCATAGAAACAATTATTATAACATTTATTACCTCAACGAAGTCAGGTTGTTTTGGGGAATGGCTTACCTCAAAGCTGGTGGGGGTGGGGTGGGATCTTCATGCATAGGTTTTCATTGAGTTGTTTCTTCTATTTTCCTCCCCCATCAAACTTGCTATCATCTATCTCTGGTATTGTAATTCTTCTTGAAACATAGCTATTATTTCTCTCATCTTTTTCATTTCCTCAGTTTGATCATCTACTTTTTTTCTTTCTGAAAATATTTTTGGGGTGTCACCCCAAAACCCGCACCTCTGACGCGGCCAAACTATTATGGATACTTCAATATAGTTGAATGTATCTCTGCATCTGGTGCAAGTTTTGTTGATTCCTGTGATAATTTAAGATAGAAAATATAGGAAAATAATTAGTCATTTTTATGTAATAGTGATTTAAAGAAAATAAAATTTATATTATGTCATACTTACACTTGTTTCCCACACTTTTTTTGTGCTTACATCTATCAGTATCCACTCTTTATTTACAAAAGCCTTCTTCCATATCACATGGCATGGGATGGTAGTGGATTTTGATTTCTATTCATCATCCATCATATAAATAGAGGAACGTAGTTATGGTGTCGTTTTATGTCACATAAAAGTATTACGATAGATTTAAAATACGTACCAATTTTTTCTCAAGTGAAGCATACCCCATACTTACTTTACAGTAGGGGTATGATGGTTCTATTGCCTGTTCTTTATTTTCAGCACTCATTTGTTGTCTCATATATAAAAAACTATCAATCAAAGTGATGAATACAAGCAACATCAAACAACGTATTACCAGACACATTGTACCTGAAACATCTGCTCCCCACAACAATTTCTAAATGCATCCCATGCTCCTTGGGATATCAAGTGTGCATAAAGAGGAGGTGGGTATGGATTTATTTTCCCTTCAGTGTCTTTAAGATGATAATTCATTAAAATTGTGTGGAATCCTCTATGAATCCTTCCTTAAACTCTTAATACATATTCCTTGGGCGAGACATCTACTATAAATGCACTCTGTAGTGGATGATGATGAGTACGTCAATGTTTTAGTATTTTATTTTATTTTAATGAATTAAATAAATGATATCATAATGTTACAGTAATCTCCTCCTACATTAGTGTCTTAAGCCCGGTGACAACATAGTGCCATGACTTTACATCCATCGGCACACATTGCTGAGTGACGATTCCATTGTAGCTACTAAAGATGTATTTATTGGGGTTAACATGTTGGACACACTTATTCTCTCCCACCAAAAATTTGATGCCTTTTACTTTTTCTTTATGGATTATGGCTAACACTGTCAAACTATAGTGCTCTTTATTTTTTTGCAATGTCAGGGTTTCATTTCCTACAATTTCCTCATAATCATCATCATTATGTTCCTCTAGAGCGCTATCATCGACACTAGGACCAGTAGTAATAGGTTGAGAAACCTATTGTACCTTAGCACTCGGACTAGTTACAATAGGTTGAGAAACCTATTTTACCTCAACACTAGGACCAGCATCAAGAGGTTGAGAAACCTTTTGTTTTTCTACACTAGGAGCAGCATCAGCAGGTTGAGAGACCTGTTGTGCCTCAGGATTGGGCGTATCAGCAGGTGCAGAAGTCATTATCTGTAGAAGTGGTTTAACATTTAATTTAGATTACATAAAAGCAGCTACAAATAAATAATAACATAACGTAACACAATGTATATTATAATAAAAAAATAACCTGATTATTGAACTATTTTTTTAAGGCTAAAGAGATTTGACCCCTCTATCGACTATGTAAATCCCTTCATTATGGTCTCCTTTGACATAAAAAAACACCGTCTATATTGGGACTGCTATGAAATGATTTTGAATTCCCAATAAAAGGGTCATCCTCCATTGAAATTTTGTCTAACACTTCAGTTGTTTTGGTCGATAAAAGAACAATTGAATAATTTTGGTTTGTGGGATCTGGAACATAAAATACTTGTACTTCCTATGATTCCATTATATATGGTTCACCTTTTTCCCCTTCCTTACTAAAATCAACTTTCACGAATCCCAATTCATCTATTTTAACAGCACTCCTATTATCAACCCACTTGCATTGAAAAATTGGCACTTGGAATTTCGTATAATCTGACTCCCATATTTGTTTGTGATGCCAAAGTATGACATATTCACATAAATTGGATTTTTGTCCTTAGCACCGAAAATATGCATCGCTTCATCCACAAGTGTAACCCCACTATTCTTCATGGTACTATCTTCATCATGTTCATTAGTATATAATGTATAACCATTAATTTCATAATCATTGTAAGATAATACATACACACTTGCTCCTTCAGCTAGCCATCGAAGTCATTCTGTATTCCAGCCCATATATTCATCTTTTTTCATAAAAATAGGGTCCTGAAACCATCCTGTAAACTGTCGATTCTGTGTATATGATATTTATTTTTCAGCCGAAGATGGATTCAAATGAATAAGAATTTCCTTGTGGGTTTGAACATATGGTTCAACGTCGAAATTGTTATACAAAACGTAGAGGTGGGCCTGCTCTCGATCTGTAATATTGATTATGACAACCTATATTCCATAAATGTTTTCACCATCAAGCTACCTAGTGTGACGATATTTAGGTAGGCCAATTATTTCCACACTAGATAGTTATTCTGTGTAGAATTCAATGGATTCCTCAATAGTATATTCCTCTACAATACAACCCTCTGACCAACTTTGATTTTTTACATACCCTTTCAAAATCATCATATACCATTCAATTGGGTACATCCATCTATAATGTAAAGGACCACATAGTCGAATATCTCTCACCAAATGAACCATCAAATAAACCCTCATATCAAAAAATGTCAACAGGAAGAACATTTTCAATTCACATAATATAATGGAAATTTCTCTTTCCATAGTTGTAAATTTTGTTGGGTCTATAACTTTTCTTCATATTCCATTGAAGAAGAAACGTAGCTTCATAAATTTATGTTGTACATTCTTGGGAAAAATATAACGCAAAGCTATAAGAATTAGATCTTTCAGCAAAACATGGCAGCCCTGTGATTTCGTACCATTTAAATTTAAATCGCTCATCAACATGATGTTCTTGATATTTGATGAATACCCCTTTGGAACCTTTACATCATTCAATATGTTGCAAAACTGATATGTCTCCTGCTTTGAAAGAGTGTAAGCACTAGGAGGAAGAAATGTTCATTTTTCACCCTTCGCCGGTGCCAACTCTTTTCATATTCTCATATCAACCATGTCCAATTTAGCCTTAATCATGTCCTTTGTTTTTTCCAGTGCATTTAGCAACATGTCGATGACACTATCACATACATTTTTTTCAACAGGAATAACATCAAGAAAATTTTAGACATGCAGACAATTCCAGTATGGTAATTAAAAAACCGATCTCTTTTTTCAACCGGATTTCATATGGTTTTTCGAAAATACTTTACCAAAAGTAGTGTCCACATATTTTACTTTCTAAAACAATTGATCACTTGTTAGTGGATATGGTGTTTTATGTTCTTATGAACTTCCATCAAATGATGTCTTCCAAGATCGGTAGTTATGTTTTTGGGGTATAAATCTGTGATGTCCTAGAAACACAGTTTTTGATTAATATTTCATCCTAATTGTATGTGTACCTTGTTCGTAAATGGGATGCCCTTGAGTTCCTTTAATGGTATATCCTGAAAAATTTCCATAAGTAGGAAAGTCGTTTATCATCCCAAACAATATGGATCTCTAAGTGAAATCTTCATTTCGGTAACCATCATACAATGTAACACCTAAATCCCACAATAATTTCAAATCCTTGATCAATGGAGACAAATAAAGATCAATATCATTACCCAGTTTTTTTTGGTATTGATATAAGCATAGATAACATTATGTATTTTCTTTTTAGGCATAACTATAATGGTAAGATATAATTTACTAACATAACTATCCATGTACTTTAACTGCTGCTTTGAAAACCAAAAGGATTCACTTCATTTGTAGATAATGCAAGATGAAGGTTTCTTGGATTGTTTACAAATTTAGTATACTCATGGTCAATTTTCTTCCACTATGGAGGGTCTATTGGGTGACCTAGTTTCCCATCTTTAATTCTTGTATTTGTAGTCCATGTCAATTGTCTTACAGTCTCCTAACTTTCATATAGGTGCCTAATCCTTTTAATGATTGGAAAGTACCATAAAACTTTTTTAGTACTGGATTCATCATTCTTGTATCAAGAAGCACCAAACATTGGTAATTCTTTAAGTGATTTGTGGTCATTTAGAAACAATATACAGTTATTCAGACTGGCATGTATTCTTTCAAAGATCATACCCATCGAGTGTAACATTCATTTGGCATTGTATGTTCAGTTTGGAAGCACATTATCTTTTGGGAGCATGTCATTCAGGAGATAAAGTAGTTTCATAAAACTGGCGTCCCTAAACCCGTTGCCTTCTTTCAAATTATATAGCTTCAGTACGGCTAATAATGCTGTATATTTAGTGCAACCAACATAAAATGGCATCTTTGCACAACTCTTTAACTTCTAAAACAATTTTGGGTAATCAATAAGTTCATTTTAAACTGTCCTTGTCATTTCCTCAATATGATCTTCATCATCATTCACATTTTTAATCACATACTCTATACAATTGTATTCATTTTTTACATTTTTAATCATATCAGATGATCCATAAAACGCAATGTTATCCCAGCCACTACCTGTATTTATTTTTTCCCTATGTTTATTCCAACATTTATAACTTTTATCTATTATTTGAAATATCAGGTGTTCTTCTAACTCCTCTAGACTAATTTTTCTTCAATAAAAAAAGCATAAACACGGACAAAGGATTTGAGAAGGGTTGTATGCATGATCTTTCTCAAACTTGATAAACACTTTCATGACATCTTCATACTCTTTTGTCAGCCGATTGGCATTCATCCATTCTTTATTCATATTCATCATATTTGATATAGTAATATTAATATTTAACAAACTAATTACAAAAAAGATGTTCAACTAGGGCCATCATCTAACTATAATCAATGGAACTAGCTATGGTAAAAAATACCCTTACCTCTCCATGCATTACTCAGGACCAAAGTAGATCACACCCAGCTTCCCAAGAATTTGATCAATGGAACTATCTATGAGAAGATCTTTCACTAGAATGTTTTTGTATCCCACATGTGATCTATATTTATTGTTGTAAACCATTTTATTAGTGTTTTTCTAGAAACATAATGTCTCTAATGAAGAACTATGGTACTAAAACTAATATATGGTATGATTTTTAATAGATTTGTTGCAGGTGGGAGGATTCATTACATGTGTTGTTATGGTTATTTGACTAGGGTGTCCAGAATGTGTCTCATAGAGTCACTTAGTGAAGTGGTTTTCAATGATTTAGTGGAATTGCACTAGTAACAAAGTGGTGGTTCCATTAAAATGGGTAACGTTTGGATTGATATTCAATGGTGAAAGAACTACAACATGTAAAATAAATGGCATACCAATCATTACATCAACCACAACACCATACAAACACACAATCATGCTCACAATCACAACACCATACAAACCAAACAATCACATATTCATATTTTACAAAGCATCCTTTATTCAATATAGTTTATTAATTCAGGGGTTATCACTGAAGTTTTATCATCCACAAGCATTCATTCATTAGTCAAGTTTACATAAAAAACCAATTTTTATATTCAAATGTTCAACAGGAACAAACTAAGGTTATTCCATCACTAGTACCCACCATGGCATCCCCCCAATCGAATGGTCGAGGGATAAATACCTTAGGAGAACAAAAATACCATGGGACGTAATATTATATCTCCTTACCTTCCATGATCTAATGATAACTCTCTAATATATTATCTCATTCAGTCCAGTGCGCCACCCTCCAAATATAATAGACATCCTATAAAATGGTTTTCAAATATCCATATCAATACCAAGTCTCCTAAGAGTATTTAGACATCAAACAAGGTGGCTAGAAATCAATAAATTCAATTAATCAAGAATCATCCAAATTTAATACATTTATAAATAAATGATCACCCAATATCTAATTCCATAGAAAGAAACATCACATTTCTCAATCATAAGAACACCACATGTATAGAGAACCACCCATTAGTGTGAACAAAACAAAAATGGGAATAATTTGATCATAAGGATTTTATAAAAAAACCATTTATTATAATGTCCCAAATGAACAAAAACATTTTTAGGATGTGAATCCAAATAAAATTATTTAAAATATAATCCAAATCAACTCTTAAGACCAATATTATGAATATAATTTCATAAAACCACATGGGATCCAAAAAGCAAAAATAATGACATTTTTAATTGTGAAATTATGTCACAATGTTTACAATATAACTCTTATGGGCTAAAACACCCTGGTATAATCTAAAAACCCCTTTAGGACACTTCAAGAACATTACCCATCCTAAAAACATTATTTTGAAATCAATAGGTGTTAAACTTCCATTTAAAATCCTTTATATAGTAATGAATTTGAATTTTTAAATTATTTTCATGCTTTGAAGGCCACTTGGGAATGTTTCTATACAATTGGTACTTAACCTATTCAATAATAAGGCTTAAACACCTCCTAGAAATCAACATTATTCTATCATACGACACATACATATAAATAAGATAGATGATTCTTGTTTCAATGAAAACTAGTAAACCAAGCCACAATATGTCCTTATAATCCATTACTAAATAAAACTCCCCTGATGTTCTACCAGTGATGAACAACCTAATATAGACCATAATGAACTAAATATTCATATTTATAAGGGTTACCAAGTATAAGGGATCGCGGAGGAGGAGGAATCGTGGCGGAGACAGTGGTGGTGGAGGCAATGGTAGTAGAGCCAGCAGTGGAGCAGGATGAGGAGGATAGTTACGATGGAGGATGAGGAATAGGTAGCGGTGGCAGACGAGGTAGAGGAGGAGGAGGAGGGGTTGCGGTGGAGGAGGGGTCATAAGCGCAGGGTTCAGCGTCCACGAAGGCTTGAACGGGTGCGAGGGAGGAGGGGGTTGTTAGGGTTCTTTTATAAAAAGCACTGGAACCTTTATCAGCGCTAGTTAAAAGCGCTGATAATGGTATGTTTTATCATTAGTAGTTAAAAGTGCTAATAAAGGTATGATTTATCATTGCAAAAATAAAAGCGCTGATAAAGAAATTACTTTATCAGCACTAAAAAAGTGTTGATAAAGTACCTATTTATCAGCACTAAAATTATAGTGCTGAAAAATAATTAATTATTTATTTATATTCTTATTTATTTATATAAATTAATACTAAAAACTTTTATCACTGCTTAAAAAAGTGCTGATAAAGGGTACACATTTATCAACACTTGTTTTAGCACTGATAAAGTGTGCATTTATTAGCACATTCAGCTAGAGATGAAAATGACCCACTCCTTTATCAGCGCTTTCTGCTTAGAACTAATAAATTGGAGTGCTTCCCCTGCCCTGTTTTGTGCTAGTGAGGTGCGATTACTACTCCACAGATCTTTTTTTAGGTTCCGGGCGCATCGGATGTGCAGTACGGGTGTGTACTGAACTTTGAAATTTCTATAACCTATGATTAATATGAAATCAATATGGCGATGAATGCCTATATCCACTGAATTGAATTAAATATAAAAAGGAGATAACCTTGAACCAAGAAAAAAGGATCGACATATTTTGTTTATAATTACTTAATTAAATTATAGAATTACCTCCAAGGTGATTATTTCTTCATTGATGCATCTGACCATGGGTCTGAGGTAAGTTTTGTTGTGATGTAGAATCCAAGGATATGAATCCTCTAGTGGTGATCCAAACATGCTCTATGTTTCTCAGGATGTCACTGAAGGAGTCTTCAGGTGATAGCATGGAAGATCCTTTATCTTGCGATGCTCGCCTTGGATCGCCTTGAGAATCGCTTCCAAATCATTCACCTTGATCTAGTGGATGAGGATCTCTCTTTTTTTAGAGTATTAATGGAGAGGGAAGAGTTCTCTAGGCTTGAGATATTTTCTCCAAGAATATTTTTCACACAACTATTGGTCAGATGATGGAATGGCCCCTTGGCTTATATAGAGAATAATAACATAATGGGGAATTTAATTCACTGGGTAATAATAAATAATTAGCACAACTGTCATTACATAATTTATTATTCCATGTGAAAACCCCATGTCAAATAATAATTGAAATTCTATTATTTCCATGACATGTGATTAACAAATTTAATTCACCAGGTAATAATAAATAATTATCACAGGTGTCGTTACTTAATTTATTATCCCATGGGAAAACCCCATGTCAAATAATAATGTCAATGATATTATTTCCATGACATGTTCTTAACATGTACTTTATATTTAAATATTATTTGAATAAATAATATTTAATATTATTTCTCATCAGACCCATAACATGGTCCACCAAACGTCCCCAATATTTACCAGGCCTTGAATAATGACAATTTATTTATTAAATAAACCTAAATTCATTATTCACTGATAAATAAATATTATGTATGTAATATATTCTCTCTAATAACTAAAAATAAAATAGATGGGATTAGGCATAATTTAATAATTCTTAAACCACAATCAGGAATAATATTTATTCAACTTGTTAAACGAATAAATTTTTAACTGATATACTGGCTACACTTAGTGTGTGACCTTTTAGGCCTCTTTCTCATTGGCATTAGGTGGGCTTGCTTAAAGTCCAAGATTACTTTCAATAAATGGGTAAAGGCACCCAAGATAAATAAATTTATGTCACAACGACATTTCACCTCATACAAATGCTTACCATGTAATATAATCCCTTTGTCCCAATATCTCCAATCAAGAAGGTTGCATGCAAGTTCCATAAACCCATGTGCTCGATTTCTAATTCTTTGACTTCCTTGAACTGAACTTTCCTAGAGAACTCCATGTCCCTGGATTTAGTTAGGCTATATAATTTCTGTCAATGGGCCTGAGATATCTTCATCTATAGAAGTGACAAATCCTTTCTTGCATTATTCATTAATGTAGTATTACTCATGATACACCCAACATATCCTACCTCTATGTGAACATATATCATCACAGTTTTCATCAATACATCTAAGTATGTGATTCATAATACCCATTAATAATAATCTTAATGTCTAAGGATCAATACACACGTCCATAGATAGTAAAATCCAATGAAACTTATGAATGTGGATTTATTATTGGCGTGTCTTGTTCTCATAATAACCACATGGATATTACCAAGGGAACACACCATGAAAAGGTGCCTCAAAGTTTCATGAGACTCTACCCTTGATATCTTATACCATTTGTGTCCCTTAAAATGATATAATCCGGCCATAGAACATATATTTAAGAATAGTTTCATGGAACTTTCGAGTTCTCATCATAGTAGTGATCCTCTATGACCATTTAGTGTGACATCTATTCTTAGGAAATTATCACATAATATGCCATGAAGAAGAATAATCATGATGTGAAAAACAGTTTACTTATTATTCCTCCAATGAATAAAGGTTTATAATAAAGTATAAAAAATATGGCTTTTAGGGAGCCAACTCCAATAGACTCCCACTTTCACTAGATCCAACTGTTAAAAACCATCAGTTCTCTAGCTCCCACGTGATATTCATGCTTTTTCTGAGATAGGAATTTAGTCAAGGGGTCTACTACATTATCTTACATGGACACTCTACTCACTTAAACTTCACTCCTTTGATATAAATCCCTCAAGAGGTTAAAATTTTGGAGTATGTTCTTTGGTCGTTGATGTGACCTTGGAACTTTTTCAAGAGTCACCACTGTAGTATTATCACAATACAATGTAATGGGATATTTACTACTAAGAACCACATAAAACTCCTAAAAAATGTTTTGAATCTAGAAGGATTCCTGGACCACATCATAATCTATTATATATTCAGACTCCACTGTAGAATCAACAACAACTGGCTTTTTTGAACTCTTCCAACACACAACTCCTTCGTTGAGACAGAAAACATATCCTGGTTGAGACTTTATATCATTTTGATCATTCTGAAAACTAGTATCAACATACCCTCTGATGGAAATCTCCTCATCTCCTCTATACACTAGGAACACATCCTTAGTTCTTCTCATATACTTAAGTATAGTCTTGACATCAGTCCAATGTTGTTCTCCTAGATCTGCTTGATATCTTCATCCATGCACAGTGCATAGGCAACATCATGTCTGGTATATAACATGGAATACATCATAGATCCTATCACTAAAGCATATGGAATCTTACTCATCCTATCTTTCAAATGTTGTGTCTGGGGACACATTTTCTTTTCAAGTTGTTTACCATGATAAAATAGAACCAATACCCTCTTGGATTGTTCCATACTAAATCTTTTTAGTATCTAGTCAATGTATGTATTTTGACTCAGTCCAAGCAGCCTCTTGGATCTATCACAAATGATCTTGATCCCTATAATGTAGGATGATTCACCTAAGTCCTTCAGAGAGAAGAACTTTTTTAACCAATCCTTGATTGACTGAAATACTGGTGTTTCCTTTGCAATAAGAAATATGTCGTCAACATACACTACTATGATAACAACAAAATTCCAATTAAACTGCTTGTAAACATGGCTCACATTCATTCTTAATGAACCCAAATTATCTTATGAATTCATCAAATCAAATGTTCCATGATCTGGATGCTTGATTTAAGCCATAAATCTATCTCTGTAACATTCAAACCCTTTTAGAATCACCTGGTGTCAAAAACAGTTCAGGTTGTGGCATATAGACATTATCCTTAAGGTTCTCATTAAAGAATACAATTTTGACATCCATATGCCAAATCTCATAGTCAGGGATAGATATTATGGAATGTATGAATATTATGGATTTAAACCAGGAAATTGGTGAAAATGTTTCATCATAGTCAATTCCTTGATGCTATTTAAAACCTTTAACCACTAGCCATGTTTTATAGGTACTAACTTGACCTTCCATGTTCAGTTTCTTTTTTAACACCCATTTACACCCAACAGGATTTAAATTAAATAGAAGTTAAACTAGAACCCTGAAAATGTTCTGATACATGGAATCCATCTCATAATTCATAGATTATAGCCATCTTGCAGCTTCAGAGAACTCTACTTCTTCCTTGTAAGAGAGAGTTTCTTCATTTTCCAACAATAATGAGTCACCTTCCTCAGTGACAAGGAATCCATATCTCTCTGGTTCCCTTACCTCTCTTGTGATTCTGTATAGTACATGTGTTTCAGGAACTACCTCTTCCATGGGGACCTGTGGAACTTGTTCCTGTACCAACTAATATGTATCTTTAGCATCAACTTCATCGAAGTCCATCTTTATCCCACTATCGTTTTTGAGGATGTTCTCCCTCTTAATAAAGATAGTATATCTGGCCTGAATGGCCCGAAGGCCTTCATTTTTATTGATTTTTTATAACCCCCCTTTCAAGAGATGAGGGGGAACCCTTACAAGGCTCTTAGGTTTAGAGATTACATGGTTCATAGGCTTAGGAGACTACATGACCCGAAGGTCTTAGGGAATTAAACCAAACTATCTAAAAGGAACTGACCCTCCCCATCATCATCATTGTGATAGTAGCTCTCCACTTTCACATGGTCTTCCAGCTCAGCTTCTCGTGCAAGAACAGTCTGGTCCTGATGGCATAGCCATTCCCTCTCATTCTGAAAAATCCATTTGTTTCTCTACTTTGGTGAGGGAACCTACTATGAATCCTCTTCTGGGGATGCTCCTTTTTTATAGAGTCTGTCTGGGGAAACAACATGTGGCCCGAAGGCCTTGAGGTGGCCCAAAGACCTTAAAAGTGGATCAAAATACTTACTGACCCGAAGGCTTGGGTGGCCCGAAATCCTTAAGGACTCCAAGCCCAAACTAGTGGCCCAAGGTGAATAGTACCAGCTGTTACAGTACCGAACAATACCTGATACAGTACCCACATAGTGTACAGTTCTTCTATAGTACCTGCATAGTGTACAATCCGCTACAACACCTGCACAGTGTATAGTTCTGCTACAGTACTGCTACAGTACTCGGAAATATGCCTCTACTTGGTTTGAACCTGGGTCTCATGGATGCACTTAAGGATACCTAACCAACTGGGCTGAGGCTCATGTGCATAGTATATCTAGAAATAGTTACTTTCTTGTCTTAGGTGTTGTATATGTAGTATTTTTTTCCTTGGGATACCCTATAAAGATCCACTTCATGACCCAAGGTGCTAGTTTGTAACCTGAGAAAGCCTTAACAAATTCCTCACATTCCCACACATGTGTATGCGTCAAAGTGCATTTATTTCCTCTCCATAGCTTTAAGGGAATCCCATTTTCCACCTTAGTTGGTACTTGGTTTAATGTGTATGTCATTGTTTTCAATGCATATCCCCAAAAGGATAATTTAAGATCTCAATGACACATCATTGACCTTACCAGGTCCAACAAGGTACAGTTCCTCCTTTCTCAAACATCATTCCACTGGGGTGTATAAGGTAGAGTAAGTTGAGATAGAATCCCAGATTTCTATAAATACTCTATGAACTCTTGGTTAAGATTTTATCCTCCTTGATATGATTGAATCTTATTTATATTATTACCAATATGATTCTCTACCTCATTCTTTGACTCCTTGAATTTCTAAAATGACTCACAATTATACCTCATTAAGTTGACATATCCATATCTACTCAGTTAATCCGTAAAAGTAATGATGTAAGAATATCTACCTCTAGATTATTCTAAAAATGGTCCACACACATTAGTATTTACCAATCCTGGAAGCTTCGTGGCCCTTTTATGTTATCCACCAAATGGTGGTTTGGTTATTTTCCCATGTAAAAAATCATGACATCTATCAAGTGGTTTTAGCTTTGAAGAGTCCAAATAACTATCTTGACAAAACATTGCCAGGAACTTCTTGTTTATAAGACCAAGGTGGTGATTACACAATTGGGTGTTGTATGAGTCATGTGAACATGTTTCTTTATCAATTTCCAACACTTTTTACTCATAATTTAATACATACATACCATTATTTAAATGTGACATACCATAACATTTATTCTCCTTAGAAAAGTGAAAACATTTATTTATAAAAAAGAAAATAAATCCTTCTGTATCTATACTCAGTACATAAATTTTGTTCTTGGTAGGTACATAATAACATCCATGTAAAACAAAAATCATTCCCATCAGAAATGTGAGGTGGTAGTCACCAATGGAAAGAGAAGCAAGCCTTGCACTGTTGGAAGCCCATACATCCACCTCTCCTGTGGAATGTTTTTAGAATCTACTTGGTTCCTACATTTAAAAATAGATATGAGCCCCACGAGCTATATCTAATACCTAATGTGTATAAATGGAATGATTTTACTCGATAACAAATGTACCTTTGTTTCCCCCTTGTCTATGGGTGCAGTTTCTCTTCTAGTGACCTAACATACTACATGTGAAGCATACTGCCTCCTTTTTCTTGCCCTGCCACTAAATCTTATTCTTCTTTGTTAGACAGTTCTTGTAGGATTTAGATTTTTTATAAATCATAGTCCCCTTTTCCCTTTCCTTACTCTTCTTATTCACTATAAGGAATGAGGGTTCTTCACACCCCATGTCCTTATCCACTTGGCGAATCCGGGTAATAATATCTAATTTAATATTCTCATTATTACTCATATTATAATTCACAATAAAACTAGAGAAGCTCTTAGGAAGTGATGAAATCTATATGCAACTCATCTGGGAATTTAATCCCTAAGATGTCCAGATTCACAATGTATCAAATAAGCATTACTACATGTGGTCCAGCTAGCACAGACTCTCCAAGCATAGTAGTGAACAAGGTGTTGGAGATTTCATACCTCTACTATCTTGTCTTCTATTGATAGATATCCTGAAGGTGACACATCATGCTATAAGCATCCATTTCCTCATCTTGATTCAAGAGATTATTGGTCTTGAATGATATCATGAGTCACTAAATATTCTTACTGTCATTCAAATTTTTCTCGTACACAAAGACTTCCTCATCACTCACCTCATTTCTAGGCGCAACTAGTATAGGATCATCCAACACATAAAGTTTCTAATCATGGAGAAAGATAACCCAAAGGTGCCTTTTCCACTCTTGGAAATTACTTTTGGTGAGAAGGTTTTCCTTTTCGAGTATGGATCACAATGATATGGTTGATGTCATTTTGATTTCTGTTTCTAAAAATTAATATGAACAAATTTTTAGTACTTTATCTTGATAAATATAGGAAAATAGATAAATTAATATCTAATATACTTCCACTATTTTGTCGAAACGCAATATCAGTCACCAATGGATTTGAAATATCCCATTGATTGGACATTCTAGTGGAAGAGATCCATATTTCCCTTCGAATTACCCCAACTCGAGTTGGTCAAGAAACTTGAAAGGTTTTAAAAAGGAATTAAAAATACCAATTGCATAAAATCACAACTCCTTGATATGTTGAGTGGACTCCCCAAACCTAAAATACTTAATTTTGGCTTTCCTCAACCTTTGGCTCTCATTTACACCAAGTCCTGCTAGGGAAGTCAACCCTTGATGTAAACTAATTTAAATCAACCCAAAACTTCAAATTAGAATTCCCTGATAATTTAAAGCACCTCAACTAGGGTTGGTCAAGCACCTTGAACTATGGTTCGATTATAATTGATGTAATGGAAGGATATAGCTAATTAATATTTAATTGAGGGATTTCACCCTTTATGCATAAATTTCCACTTATTATCTTTTCACGTGTTTTTTAATGTTTTGTGGGATATACATAAGTGATTAACCATGAATAGATAATAATTACATAGAAGCCATTTTTTATTTTAGTTCCAACTTATTTTTTTGTTAGTTCACAGATTATTTGATCGTGTCAAGCAACCATAATGAATAACTATTAAACTAACATATATAAAATAAAAGGGTATGATTATGAGATTTACTATTGATTAGTTTGTATATTGGTTGATAAACTAACCCTGACCTAGGGGAGAAA
Source organism: Viscum album (assembly GCA_963277665.1). Classification (NCBI taxonomy): domain Eukaryota; kingdom Viridiplantae; phylum Streptophyta; class Magnoliopsida; order Santalales; family Viscaceae; genus Viscum; species Viscum album. The sequence goes on along the minus strand of OY728123.1, from coordinate 226,299,605 downwards.
CACCTTAAACCATTTAAGGTTCATTTTATATATTTCCACCAATCCACCTTAGTATTTCCATGGATTGTTTTCATCTCGGATCCTAACTTGAACCGCCTCTACTAGCTTGGGTGATCCATCCATTACAGATGCTTTTAACTAACACATAAGTGAGGGGTAAAAGGGGGTTTACATAAAAGAATATATGGGCATGAAATCCCTACATATTAATAAGGAGAAGGCACACATGCTAAAATTTTAAATTTAATAAATATATTAAAAGTGAACCAATAACATACAAAGGTCTGGTCTAGCTCATGATCATCCACATACATGAAATAAATTACACATTTAATAAAACTAGCATTCAATTTTTTAATCATTCTTATTAAGATAAATTATGCTCCAATCGATTAATCATTATCATTAATTAATCAATCCTTTTATCTTAATCATTTTCTAAATTTCCGTGAGATTATCTTCCATAACCATGTACATAACTTGTACCATTGAAGAAACCTAGTGAATACCTGTCTAAAACTACACATAATTTATTTATACATGTATACACTTTATTATTTGTGACATGTAGCATGCACATATAATTATAATTGAAATAAAACTCATACATGAAGTGCAGATCTTCAAACATTAATAAGATGTTAATTTTATATATATATATATATATATATATATTTTTTAAACCCCTATCACATGTTGTGTCCCAGATTTACGCCCACATGAAGGTACATGTCTCAAGGGTTTTATAATATAATAATAAATGATTAAATTTGCATAATCTGGAAACATTACATGGTGTGTTGATCCAACTACATGGTATTCACCCTCCTAACTATCCATTCGAAGTAAACACTAGGGGAAATGACATGCGTGGTGTACATTAGAAATATTTAGTGTACACGGCATGTCCAGTGGTCCACACACTATGTAGACTCTGCATTACATGATCACTAGCCAGGAAATCCATGTATGGGATACACGACTTGAACCTAACCTGAAGGGACTGCATGTCATGTCTAGTGAGTCACACATCGTGTAGTCCAGTTGACTGTGTTCCAGTCTATCCTAGTAAACATGTAGTGTAAGAATTAGCTACACCGCATGTCATTAATGCACACGGCTTGAGTAATTTACAAATTACTCTAGATGCATTGAACAAAAATACACAGTGTGTTGATCTGACTACACAACATGTATTCTTGCATTATTTGGAAAGAATCATTGGTTTCTATAAATGAGATACTTGATTTAATGTTAATAATAAAATTATTTGTTCCTATTAGATCCACGAGAAATGAGAAGGGGAAAAAAGATCTCAAAATTAATATCACAAGAATGATTAAACATGAATTGAAAAACTAAATTATTAAAGTTTAAGTCATCAAAAAATTATTTAAATAATTATAAATGAAAATATGACCCCTATGATACCACTTGTAGGTTCTGGGTGTAGTGAAAGCACAATATGGGTGTGTACCAAACATTGTAAATTGTCATAATCCATGATTAATTTAGGATCCATATGACGATGGTAACCAGTATAAATGGAATTGAATCAAAGATAAAAGAAAAAGGAGAGAACCTAGAATTGATAAGAGAGGATTGACATATTTTGTATATAATTAATTTCATTTAATTATAAAATTACCTCCATGGTGATTCTTTCTTCATTGATGCATCTGACCACGGGTTATAGGTGTTGATTTGTTTTGATGTAGAATCCAAGGATATGAATCTTCAAGAGGTGATCCACACGTGCTCTACATATCCCTAGACATCGTCAAAGGATTCTATGGGTTCTAGCACAGATGATCCTTGTGCTTGAGATGTCCACCTTATATCACCTTTAGAATCACTTCCAAAGAATTATCTTTTATCTGGTGGAGGATGATCTCTCTCATTCTTGAGAGTGTTCTTGGAGAGGGAAGAGTTCTCTAGGATCAAGATAATTTCTCTAAGGATTTTGTGCACATAATGATTATTTATCTGGTGTAATTACCCCTTGTATTATATAGATAATAACAACATCATGAGGAATTTAATTCAATGGGTAATAATAAATAATTATCATAGGTTTCGTAACATAATTTATTATTCTATGTGAATGCCCAAAGTCAAATAATAATAGAAATGTTATTATTTCCATGAAATGTGATTAACAAATTTAATTCACCAACTAATAATAAATAATTAGCACAGGTTCCATTACATAATTTATTATTCCATTTGAAAACCCAAAGTCAAATAATAATAGCAATTTTATTATTTCCTTGACACATGGTTAACTTGCACATTATATTTAAATATTATTTAACTAAATAATATTTAATATTATTTTTCACTGGACCCATAACTTGGTTCACCAATCCTCCTCAATATTTAGTGGGCCTTCAATAATGAATATTTATTTATTAAATAAATATAACTGCATTATTTACTAATAAATAAATATTCTGTCTAAAACATATTCTCTCAAATAACTAGTGATGAAATAAATGCGATTAGTCATAATTAAATAATTATTAAACCAAAACTTGGAATAATATTTATTCAACTTGTTAAATAAATAAATTATTTAACTGAGATGCTCGCTACACTTAGTGTGTGACCCTCTAGGCCTATTTCTCTTTGGAATTAATAGGGCTTGCCTAAATTCCAAGATTACTATCTAGCAACGGGTCAAGGAACCCAAGAGAAATAAGTTGATGTCATAATGAATTGTCACCTCATACGAAAGCTTACCATGTAATATTATCCCTTTATCTTGATATCTCTAATCAAGCTGGTTTCATGCCAGTGCCATTAACCCATATTCTCTATTTCTCATTATTTGAGTTCCCCAAATTGAACTTTCCTAGAGATCACCATGGACCTGTATTTAGTTAGGTTATATCATTTCCATCAAAGGGAATGAGATATAAACTTCCATAGAAGTGACAAATCCTTTCTTGCATTATTCATTATTATAGTATTACTCATGATGCACCCACAATATCCTACCTCATTGAAAACATCTGTCATCACAATTGTCTTCAATACATATAAGTACATGAGTCAAAATACCCATTAATAATAATCATAATGTATAAAGAAAAATACACACATCTGAAGATAGGAACATCCAAGGACACTTATGAATGTAGATTTCCTACTGGTGGGTATTGTCTCATAATATTTTTTTGGATATTCTTAAGGGGGCACACCATGAGAAGGTAACTTAATATTTCATGAGTCCCCAACCCTGATAGCCTATTTCATTTGTGTTCCTTCAAATGACATCATCCGGACATAGAAAATATATTCAAAAATATTGTCATGGTAGTTCCAAGTTCTCATTATAGTAGGGATCCGCTAGGATATTTTTGTGCAACATCTATTGTTTGGAAATTATCACATACTATGTCATGCATAATAATAAACATGTTGGGATACATAGTTGTTTTTTAATATTCATCCTTTTAATAAAGTTTTATCATAAATTGTAAATATGTTGGCTTCTAGGGAAGTAACTGCAGCACCTTTTGGGGTGAGAATAGGAGGAAAAAAGAATATATTCCACAACCCCACCCTTGGAAGGACTCAGAACCATTCTAGTGGAAGAAGTTGGCATCCAAAAATATTCAACATGGATGGAAAGAAGTTCATACTTGGAGAGAAGTTCATGTTATCATACTAGTACCCCCAAATGTGTGTGGCCACCAATTAGCACACAAAATGAAATAACTGAAATACATATAAGGGGGAATTCATTGTGATAAATATTCTCAACACCTTATAAAACTTCATTAGTAGTATGACATAGATTTTGATGCACTTATCCAAAAATAGTATCATATCAATCAAAAATGTGTTCAGGTGTGATTTCATTTGTTCATCACTAACCTGAAGCATCCATCTATAAAGAGGTGTTTTGATGAACCCAACCAGCTAGACCTCAAGGGAATGGGCCTTCAAACTTTACCCCATCAGTAGAACTAGGAAACCTCCAAGAGAACAAAATATGAGTCCTCCTTCCCTTAATGTAATTCCATAGAGCATTGATGGGGTCTCCCTATTAGAATCCTCTAAAGATTATTCAGAAAAAAAACCACTACTTGAATGAAACGTCCTTTATCCTGGGCTTGTCCCACCACCCCAACATGTTCAAAAAAGCGTTTTATATGATAGATAGCTTCTATCAGTCACCCCATACATTCTTCATGGGGATAAATTCATCATATATCTCCCAAAAGATAAGGATACCACCGATGTAGAATAGGACCTATAGGCTGGTGTCAACCTCACCATCATACAAACAGAATGTATGGGTCCCCAAAGACCACCTTCTTAGAAATTTAGACATGATTTCTAAATAGTGGAAAATGTGGAATTAGGTGGTCTATGTCACCTCATACAACCCAACCCTTTTCAACTCCCTTTGAACTCAATTAATGTTTAGACTACCTAGTATGTCCAAGAAGAAATTTTCATGACGTTTTTTACTTCACATAGGTCCCACTCCTCAGTCCATACCTAGAGGTAGTATGTCATGCCCACCTTGCAGATTATTTCATATTGTGATGGGGATATTTATGTAGATAGATCCTTATAGTTGGTTATATTCATGAGGTTATAGAGAGAATAAGTAGTGATCAACATAAGGTATTTTCACTAATGAGCATTTGGATCCATTTTTCTACTATACAATTCTATATATCTTCTGAACTAGTAAATAGGGTCATCCCGATTAGCACTTGGGATCACCCCATCACCCTCTTTTTGAACCCGTATAGTGGAAGCCTTTGGCATATTGGTTAATCCTTTGGGTCCTTATTCAGAAACTCATAGAGTGTGTCATGATCTGACATGGTTTGAAATCTCCCTCTGATTATAATGTTCCTGACCATGTCCCCCATTTGCATAGTGGAAACTTCATCAACCTCAAGATCTATCTCAGTTAATTTGAAAATTATTGATTCTTGGTTCATGAAAGAGGGGTCGTGAAACAGAGACTTCCTGAAAGTTTTTGATTCATGAATAATTTTCTTAATTGAAGTATTTATAGATGATTTTTTTATGGAAATGGAAACTGTGACACCCAAGTTTCAATTATAGTAAGCTTTTCTTTATAAAGTAACAATAGAACAATACACATCGTTTTATTCAATAATTTGATTAAAAATTAAAAATTAAAATTTTATATTTTTAATTTAAATAAATTATTTTCCTTTTTGATGTCCACATATCAAAATTAAATTTAGTTGAAATTTTCAAATTTTTCTCAAATGATTGATTTTTCTGAGAAAAGTATGGAAATATTAATTTTTCAAAAACTATAATTTATTTTCATTAGACTCAAAATTAAAATTAAGTTTTGGATTTGGTCTTAAAATGATAAAATAATCCATTTTATTTTGAATAGTATAATTATTTCTATCAATTTTCAATATTTTGATATAAATTTAGTTCTTATGCTTAAAAATGCATTTTTATAAAACTATCTTTTTTGTATTTTATGAATCTATATTAAAATTAATTTCTAAAATTATATAAATTTAATCCTAAAAAATGGATACTAAATTTGGAATTAGGGGGTTCAAATCTGGTAGATATTCACTTTTTATTTTTCTTCATTATGAATTGTAACCGTGGTAAATACTTATCACCACGATGAGGATAAAATTTCTAAAATAGGGTTAAAACAATAAAATAATGTCCCAAAATCAAACCAAAACATATATATTAATTTTATCAGATTGAATAAATTCATCTATATAAATCAATATATATATAGAATTTTTTAATTTTCCATTGATAATGATATTTTTATTATTTTAATTAAATAAATTCCCAAATTTTTCCTATCTTGATTTTAATAAATAGAAAATTTATTACACAGTTCTAAATAATGTACAAGTTATATTATAAATATTTATTTCAAATATGAAATAATTATTTTTATCATAATAATTTATTTTTAATTTTTAGTAATGAAATAATTACATTAAATGTTTACACAACATTGACTAAATGCTTGTAAAATCAGTAGAAAAATCATATAATTAATTTTAAAAACTTAATTAGTAATATTTTTTGGGTGATTTATAATGAACCAAAAAAATTATAGAAAAATATAACATATTAGTATTTTTTTAATTTTTTATTTTCGAATTCAACTTCTATATTTATGTCTTTAAGTTTAAATTAAATTAATACTTTCATAAATGACATTACTGATATTTCCTGAAAAAAAAAATATTTTATTAAATTATTTAAAAATCCTAAAAATATTTAAATAGGACAAGAAGGGTTTTAAATTTTAAAAACAATCATTAATTTTCCATTTATGTGATAATTTTTACCTTCTATGTAAAATTATAAACCCTTAATATTCAAAAATTGGTTACCACAATTAAGGTAAAAATTGGTTACTAGAGGGTTATTTTAAAATGATGAGGGTTAAAATGACATAAACACAGTTTTAAAGCACAATGGTTGGTTTTATTTTTAGTTAAATCTTATCAAATTAAAATTTGATCTGTTTTAGATTAATTTTACAAATAAATTACTTAATAATATTTTAAAACTTTGAAAAAATACAGGTGTTCCACTCACCTCAAATATAAAAGGTCCCATCCTCTCCACACTTATTCACATCTCTTGAGTAATATTTCTCCACTAGAAACTGAAAAAATACCACCCCAACATATTTTTGAACATTATAGAGGTTTTTTATTCCCAAAAAACCAAACCTAGGGTCTTTAATAAGACATCCAAATGAGGGTTCTCTAACAAAAGGTAATACTTTTTACAACTCCTCAAAATGTATTCCTTCTTATAGTTCCTATAAATATTTTTTAACCCTAATAAAATAAAAAACAAATTATCATAAATATACAGAAACTTTATTATGATTATGGGAAAACTATTTTACATCTCTTTCATATCTTATGTAAAGCAAAAAATATCACATATTCATACTTACTACTTATCGTCATCACAAAGCGGTGTAATTCATTTTTCATCACCACATAACTTAGATTATTAAAAAGATAGAATAAATGAATATATATTTTATTTATGGAATTATTATTATTAAATTACAATATCATATATAACTTATTTCCTTCCAATCTATTGGAAAATGATAATGTCGCTTGTGCGTATGTGTGGTCCACCACCTCCATAAAGTAATGTGATTCAATTTTTATTTCAACTTTTCATAGTTGGTAATAAGGAAAGATTTAATAAATATATATGATATATATGATATATATGATATAATAATTATTCTATAAATGAGAATTATTATTTAATTTTATTTCTTATCATCCTTCCTCAAGTCATAACAACGTTCATTTAGATGTATTTCCTACCATCTCTATTAACGGTATAATTAATTTTCCTATATGTACCTTTCAAGGATGACTCAAATTATGTAAATAATAAATATATATGGTATTTATAAAATTATTAACATCTTATATTTTATGTAACCATGATCAATATGTAGATAATGAAATTACTGAACCAAAAGTAATATGTAAAATGAAATAGTCAACACTCAAAAACAACAATTTTAATAAAAAAATATTAATAAATAAAAATTGAAATTATAAAAGTGGATAATATAAAATATTATAAGTATTTATATGGTTATGGTAATAAAATTATAATAAATTTTAATTTATTATATGGGTGAAAATTTACTTTCAAAGTAATTCATAGTTGAGGTAAGTATTTATTTTACAATCTCCTCATTATTTGGGAATTTTTTTGTTTAAGTCACTACTGGGAAAATTATTTGATCTATATTTATTAAAACCATTTTTTCCTCAACTATGGATATTTATAAAAATAATATGTATTCCTTTAATTTTACTCTCTTTCAGTACTGAAGATATTGAAATAATGTTTTAAAGGAAAACTAACCTTGTTTTTCTACTCAATCAGAAATATTTTTCTCTAATGTCTATGTTTTCATTAAAAAAAATTAATTAATGTTGTTACTATTCTACCATGATTTATTAAATATATTTTTACCCATATTTTATTTTTTACAAAATGGTTTACAAGAAATTATTTTTTTCCTTTTCTAAATGATTTTCTTTTTGAATTTTTTTACAAAAGTGCAAAATGAATGTCTTATTTTAAATTTTATGGATTTAATGGAATTTTATGACATCATGAATGATCAATGATTTGAAACATTATTTAAAATTTTCAATTTTTCTTTTCAAATAAAATATTTTCCATAATATTTGAGAAATTTTTAGACTTTGTAATAGTGATTTAAAAATGATAAGTTTATTTTCCTCATGAAATATTCTAATAATTGTTTTATAGTATTTTTATCTATTTAAACATTCTTAGGGGAATATTTTTCTTTATATGGATTTAATATTTTAATTCCATTCACCATATTACACTGGCTGGTTTATGATTACGTCTTTTTATTAAAGAAATTATTGACATTTCATATGCTAGTTTTTCAATATGAATATTTCTGTAGATTACATTCCAACCCCTTCATGTGATTAATTTATTAGACATAGTAAGTAATGATAGGGGCCTTATATAACCCCTTGATTCATTATTAGGTCTCATGAGAAAAACTATCTTGATTATTTTCTATTTTAATTACCTTTTTACATTTTTTTTTCTTAGAATTAGGCCTTAATTGTAATATTATAATGTTTGGAATAATGAATTTTATCATTATAAAATTATTTATTGTTAACCATGTAATTATTTATGTAGTTATGTTATCCATGGATTTAGTCACCATTTATGGTATTATTTATATGGAATATTTGATTATTGTTTATCTCTGCAATATTATTCATATTTCATTTACATTATGATAGAATTTATTGTAAACATTCCCCTACTAAGCATATGAGATCAACCATTGTTGTGATATACTTTATCTTGGATACGAAGAAGGGATCAATTAATTTAATCATAGATTTAATTTAAAAAATAATAATTTTATCATAATAATAATTATATAATATTTTATATTTTTAGATGCAATTTTTGAAAAATGTATGTTTCTATTATTCCAAATCTATTAAACTATTCAGTCATCTGGGGTGTGATACCTTGTACTTGTTATAGTGTAGTAAAATAACCAATGGCTTTGGGACACTAGAGTCAGGGTGTTCTTGTTGGCATTAGAGTAAGTTTAATAGAAGCACTAAGAACTAGATTTATTAAAACAAATATTAGAGATCATATCCCAAAAACTCTAAAGATATTTCTAATTATATGATAACATCATAAATTTTTTATTAAGGTAAATATTATGTGGTTTTCATAGACATAAATTCCCATCCAGATACTATAAGTGGACGTTGTTTTCAAACAGATTTATATAGGGGCAATAACTCCAAAAAGAGTTGGTCGATTATATGATGGCCATCATTCTGGTTCATGGTGAGTGTGACCTTACTACACACCTACTCTAAAACTCTAAGGGGATATTATTGGGTTAATTAATTTTTTAATTTCAATAGATTATGAAATAATTTAAAATATTGAGAATATTCCCAGTGATACTGATATTATAATTACATGATTTGCAATGAATAAATTTTAAATTTATGTCATGCGATTCACCAGTTTTAAAATTATATATTATGAATTTGTAATTTTATAATCTGATATAGCGCATACCATTATTTAGAAATGGAACCTAGTGGAAGGAATGAAAACCATATCAATCCCTAAAATTTATATAGGTATTTAACTCCATGTTAAGATAATGAAACTAGAGCTGGAATTGGAAATAAAAGAATTATGACTATATTGGGACAACTGACTTAGGTTATGAACAATTACCTATTAGTATTGCGCATCCTATTGATTTTCAATATGGTTAAACAATATTATAAAATTTCATGCATTGGTATCCTCTATCATTCAATAGGGATAATAATCCATATTTGGATAAGAAACGGATAAGTTCCTCAAATAAGATATTTCTTTATTTGGGATGTAATGAATGCGAGAAGGTCATCCTGGAATTATATCATATCATGGGAGGTACCTATAAATATTTCTTGTTAATTTAAAACACTAAGGAATAGGATAAAATGGAAAAAAGTTAGGGTAATTATATTAAGGTATTGTTATTAGAAAAATATTTTCCTCGTGAGCAATAAGATGCTATGGAGTAAAAATTATGTAGTCTATAAAAAAGGGAAGATGAAAGTGTTTATAAGTATGAATCCATATTTACAAGGTTATCAAGATATATTGTGGATTACATACATAATAAAAATATGAATATTGACTATTTCTTTGATGGTACAAAGTCATTCTTTTAAATGGAAGTCGTATCCTAAACCTTCTCATCATACTAGGAGATAGTCTCATGTTCTATCAAGACCGAGAAAGAATTATCCATGTATTATGACTCTAAAGGAAATAAAGATAAGAAGAGGGTGTCTAAGATCTATGTAAGTGGAAATAAGTAAAATGGAAAAAAGGTAAGGGTGGAATCTAAAAAGTATAACAAATGTAGAAAAACACTATTGAATATTCTTGTTTGGATTGGGAGTTTGTTTCAAGTGTGGGGAGAAAGGCCATCTGTCCAATGATTTGATGGGAAATAAAGAAACTTAAAATGTTAAATTCCTCAAATATAATGATATGGGAAACTATTAGAAATATTTTACAAATCCTAGATGTAATTTTCCTTATAAAAGTATGAGAGACAAATAAAAAGTTTATACGAACACTACAATTGAGATTGAAGTTCATAAAGATAGGGTGTTAAGGAATCTAATCATAGCCTAAAATTTACCTAATTATTTATTTAATTATGACCTTCACACTATTTTATATCTTCCATGTATTCCATGAAAATTAGATATTTCCATAGAACCTTAAAAATCGAGTTGTCAATCAAGACTCCTAATGGAAATCTCACAACAATAAGGATGTTTCAATCAGTTCCCATTATAACACATAAACATACCCTATTTTCATAATTTATTATTACAACTATGGTTTATTTTAATATAATCCTTGGTATATATTGTTTTTCAAAATATAATTCAAAAATTTATTTCCAAGAGAAATAAATTATGATTCATGATGAGGATGTATAATTATTTATATTTATAGGGGTGGATTTATCCAACAATTCATATCTAGATCTACCCCCAGTATCTCTTCTAAATGATATTATTTAGGAAGAATAATAGACATAATCTATGGATGGAAATGTTAATATTAAAAATTAGTATGTTCTTATTGTGTAGAAATAAATTAATGTATTTTCTTATGAATTGCCTGGAAATCGACTAGAACGTAAAGTTGTATTTTCTATTGATTTAATCTCTACTACAATACATATATAAAATAATCCCTATATAATTAACACAGTGGAATTAGTGGAGTATAAGAAACAACTATATGATTTTTATAAATATGGATTTATATTACCTAGTGTTTTACCTTTGGAATCCCTTGTTATTTTCATTAAAAAGAAATATGAATCAATGAGTTTGTGCATTTATTATATAGAAATATATGTTATTATAATAAATAACAAGTATCCCCTTAATCATATCAATGAATTGTACAATTTACTTTATGGAGATAAAAATTTATCCATGATTGACCTATGTTCTGGTTATCATCTAATATGAGTAATGAAAGATGATATTCTAAATACCACATATCTTATGAGGTAATTACATTATTAATTTACAATAACTCCATTTGGATTGACAAATTCACTATAAGAACATCACCTTAAACATAAAATAATCTTGAGTTTTAACTCAATAATTCATTCTATGCATTTGAGGATCTTATAAGGTTTAGAGGTTTATATAATTAGATTATAACTCATATATAACAAGAACATATTGTATAAATTGGAAACTTTTATCAGTATATGTTTTTTCTATGATAGAAAACTTTTAAGATAAAAAATTATTTTTTTCATGAAAAATATTTAAAGAATTAAACTTTACTTATTATTTTTCTTTAACCATCCTTAAATACTATTAAAAGCATCTTAAAATTTTGGGTGAGCATAAAATTTCCCAAAAAGTTATTTTAAAAAGAAATTAAATTCTTAGTCCATGAAAAAAATAAAAAAACATGAAATATTTACCTTTATCTTAATGTTATTTTATAGAATTAATTAAATTATTTCCAAATAAAAAACAAAAACACAGTTTTTCCTCAAATAAAAACCTTAATACCCCTAGAAATAAAATAAAAACCCTTTTTTGGAAACTTAGAGCACAACATTCATAACCCATTTTAAACACATATCAAATATAACTTTAGCCTAGTTAAATCCATTGGAGAAACCATCTAGAAACTCTCAAATTATTCCCCATTAAAAAAAGGAAAATTAAATAATTCGTAATATCTCTATATAGGGACACCCATTGTATAAGCTATATCAGGCTCACCTGGTTCCATCTGGGCACACCCATCATATAAGCTATATCGAGATCACCCTGCACTACCTGATCAAATCCATCATATCAGTTGTATCAGGATGATTAATTTATCATATAATTATGAAGTTCCATATTGTTAATAAAAAACTATGCTTTCACTTTTCCATCATAAATCATTTGAAAAACTCTTTTATAATTTTATGAAAATCACTTTTGGATATTAAAATACCTTTTTCTTTTAAAACCCCATTTTCAATACCAAAATCAAAGTTTCTTTTAAAAATCCATTTTGAATACCAAAATACCCATAAAAAGATAAAGGGGTTTTTTATTTGAAGAAAACATGAAATATTGTAAAGGAATATAAGTATCAAATAATAGTTATAGCAACAGGAAAAGTCGTTGTCTCTTTATGAATTAAAATAAAACATTCCTTTTTCATTTGTAAAAAAAATTATACATTCTGTAAAAAGATCTTTTTTTGAGAAACTTTTAAATAAAGACAATAATTTAATTTATAAAACTCTTATGTCCATATAATTACCTTCATAAAATCATTTTAAAAACATGGGAATGGAATATAATGATGGTTAGAAGGAAAATTTTAAAAGAGGGTTTTCTAAAAAGGAAAGTCCCTTACCACCTTGGAATCATTTGAAACATAATTCACATTAAATAATAACATTAAAAAAATTAAATATCATTATAATATATAAATTCATGATATAACTTATCAAAGGGGTCATATGTATACCTCATAAAATAATATAGGTTCATAGAATCAAAATAGTCCCTAATGAAAGGAAATTGAGACGAAGTCCCTTATCTTGAGTTCAACTTATCATGTACATTATTTATCTTCAAGAATAATAAATTTGTGTCAATTATTTACTTTATTAAAAACCATTTTCATGTTTATTATTACTTCTATTTCACTTATTACCATGTTATATACAATTTCATAATCAATTAAGTTTGTGTTGGATGTTTTGAGGATATTTGGATTACATGTCCAAAATGAATTTGGTAGGTTGAAGATGGTAAAAGATAACATTTTTAAAATTATCTATAATAATAATCATGAAATAATTATAATTTTTATATATCAATTATACTTTTAAAACCATTCGTGAATTATGGTTATGAAAAATGAACTATGTTACAATCTTGAAGATGGTAAGATGTATGTATGCATGAGTAAGGTTTCAATTTTTTAAACACCATTGTGGAAAGAATGTAAGAAATATTTTATATTGAAAAAATTTAATAATATCATAAATAACATATTATTTCATTAAATATATTTATTTATATAATAAAGTTGATGCGGTGATGAAAAAATAATCACATCACTTTGTAGAGGCAGTAGTCCACAAGTAAAGAGGAACGACGTTATCATTTTTCAAAGAGTGGGAGGTTAGGAAATAAAACGATATACTATATTTTAAGAAATAAAAATATGACACTAATATAATAATTATATAATATATAATCATTAACTTTATCCTCATTACCACTCATGAAAATCATTAGAGAAAAATAAATCATATCGCTTTATGTGGTGGTAGTCCGTCGTACACATGAGAGACATTATCATATCCCTCAAAGGATGGAAAGTAAAAAATGGAATATGTGATATAATATTTTTATAATTATAAATAGTTTAAACATATCATATATTTACTTTTAATCCTTAATTATAACATTTCATGAGATCCAATAATGAAAAATAAATGACATCGGTTTGCGAGGTGGTAGTCTTCCATACACACAAATAATGAATTTGTTTCCCATTTAATGGAAGAGGATATGGATTTAAGTTATGAAATTAATATAATAAAATATTAGTAGATTTAATATACTTATTTTATTATATTATAGTAATTGGAAAAAAATTCAAGATGGTGGAAGAAGAAATATAATGAAGACGCTAATTTAAGCATGGTACCTTTTCTTCGAACAACCTCCTAAGGTTTACTCCAAAATCCATATTAGATTGGATTTATGATCAAAAAAAATTATTTTAGGATGTGTTTAGTGAATTTTAGAAGGAATTTGTGTATGTATTATCTAATATAAATGTATTTTATTGTGTGAAAATGAGAGGATAGGGGGTGGCCTTTTATAAGTGAGGTTAGTGGAATATTTGTAATTTTTGTAACGAAAATGGTGTAACCACAATTTTCACATGACAAAATCCTCCAAAATGGACCATTATCTATAATGTGACATTATAAGGTCTAAATATGGAAAAAAATAGATTTTATACATGTTTGTTATCATTTTAACCCTTATATTTTTAGTTTAACCCTCACTAAAGCTTTTTTTACATTAAGTACAGCAATTAATATTTACTACATTCACTATTTATTATAGTAAAAATTAAATTAAACATATTATATAATATAAATTTTTTTGATTTAAAATATTTAATACATTTTAAAAAAATAAATTCAAAGACATGGAAAATTCAATTTCAAATTAAATTCGTACACACAATGAAAAAGATAGTTTTCAAGAACTGTATTTTTCAAGAAAAATATGATATTATATTAACTACATGACTAGTATCCACCATTTTATTAAGTTAAATTAATATTTATTATTATATAATCTATAATTTTTATTTAAATTATTATTCATTATTTGTTTTTTTAATTAATTAAAAGGAGAAACAGTAATCACTTTAAAACAGTTTGTAGAAAAGTACCGTTTTAAAACCCAAAAATAAACTTATACTAAAATCCAATATAAAGAAGATTTAAAATTAATTAATTAGAATAATTATAAATAATTAGTACTTTTTTTACCTATAATTATACTAAATACTTCATGGTTCTTTTAAATTAATTAATTTATTGAAAATAAATGACATTTTTACCAAAATTGTTATTTTTCACTATTCACCAATAAATAAATATTTTTCTAAAAATCTCAAAATTTCACCCGAATTTAATTTTAATATAATGAATTGAAAAATGATATTAATTTTATAAATTAAAATGTTAAAATTTATAGTTTAAACTTTTCAATAAAACATTATAATAAAAGGGTTTAATTGAAAATATTTCATTTTTTTATTCAAACAATTGCTTAATATTTTTATAATGAATATAAATATATAATTAAAATTAATAAACATGAAAATGATTTATTATTTAATTAAATAGGTTTTTAAATTCTTACTTCCCTTTTGAAATTTCATCCCTATAATTTTATTCATTTATTAAACAAGTAATGATGACCTTCCCTCATAACATTTTTAGATTTTCATGTTTCCTCTTCAACCATATAGTCTTTCCATAAAACTATAACAAGGTGAATCACCATATTCCACAAAAAATATCTATATGTCAAAGAATAAGAACATATTTTTCCTCATAATAATTATTCTATTCCAACTAAACTGATTCGGGTGCAAAACATGACATAAATCTTGTACATACTTTATTAACATTTAAAAATTAAACATGTTGAGTACCTATGATAAGCTTGAATTCAAGGCCACTTGATAGGAAACTAATCCATATTTATCCAAGATTTCATATGGTATAATGAAATTCATTCTCACCTTACCCTTTTTACTAAATTTCATAACACTTCCATAGAGATACTTTGAGAAAGACTTGATCACCTAGCTCCAAACAAAGATCTTTCCCCCTCTTATCAACATAAAATTTCTCCCACTCGGAGCCAGCCCCATTTTTTACTGATCCAATTGAACATTGTCATCCATTTTCTATACCAACTATATCCCATAAACTTATTTTATACAATTTCATCCAAAAAATATGGATTTTTACATCGATTTCAATAAAAATCCTCAAAAGGTTCCATCTATATACTAGAATTAAACAAAATTATAATAGGAAAACTAAACCAAAGAAATATGGTTATCCTAACTTCCCTAGTAATCCATTAAACAAGAATGAAGAATATATTACATGGTTTGAATTGTTCTATCAAAATTTCCATCAGATTGATTATAAAAGGTTTTACTGAAATTAAATTCAGTACTCAATGACTTCTGAAGTCCATTAAAACAATTAGATGTGAACTTAGGATCACGGTATGATACAATAGAGATAAGAACTATATACAACCTAATTATCTCCTTGATGTAATGTCAAGAAAGATGATTCAAATACATACTATATTTAATTGGAAGGAAATGTTTATATTTAGTTAATCAATCAATAATAACCCAAAATAACATTATAACCTTGATATGTCCTTGGAAATCTAACTAGAAGATCGATTGATATATTTTCCCATTTCCACTCTGGTATGGGAAAATGTTGTAGCATTCCCTTTAGTAATTTGTTTTTCAACTTTAACCTACTAAAAAGTCAGATATTTCATGATAATGTTAGTAATATATATTTTTATACCATCTCACCAATAATACCCCGAATGGTTTCAGTAAAACATAGTATTTCCTAGATGAAAGGATAATAGAGAACTATGATCTTCACTCAAAAATTATCCCTTTAACTAGGAATCACATGAAACACACAATCAATTTCCAAATTGGATTACACCTTATTCATAAATATTAAACTTAGGAAACTTACTATTATAAATATATTCTACCTTTTCTAGAAAATAATGTTCCTCTTTTTTAGTTTGCTTAATTATTTTTGACAAAGTTGATTGCATTGAAACCTGAAACAAAATAGTGTTTATCCCTGAATCTACAACTCCTAGGACAAAATTTATCAAATCATTAACCAATGTTCCATGATCCAAATGTGACATGGTCAAGGTAGCATTATTTCTCTCACTTGGAGAATCAACCAATTTTTTTTATTTTACATAATGTTAATGAATTGTGAAATCATAATCATTTATCAGTTCCATCCATCTTCCTTACCTCATGTTTAACTATTTATAAGTAAAAATATAATTCAATTTTTTTTATTAGTATACATTTCACACTTTAATCCATAAAAATGATGTCTCCAATTTTTTAAAACAAAAAACATTAAAGCTAACTACAGATCATGTGTTCTGTAATTTAACTCATGAGTTTTTAGCTATTGTGAAGCACAAGATATAACCTGGTCATTCTGTATTGTGACCCAACCAACTCCCTTCAATTAAGAATCATTGTAGATGAAATTTTTTCCATTTTTCGAAAGATAGGTCTAAAACTAGATCATTCACAAATATTATTTTTAGTTATTGAAAAGAATCATTACATTATTTCATCCAGATGAATTTAAGTTAACATATTCAATGGGATAGACAATTAAGCAATGTTTTAAAAAAAACACTAATAGAAACCCTCTAATCCAAGAATACTATAAATATACATGATAGTTCTGGGTATTTTCCATTCTTTGGCATCTTTTTTTAGTATGGACAATAGCTATTCCTTTTTTATAAACAATGTTTCCAAGGAAAGATATTTGTTGCGACCAATATTCACACTTACTAAATTTACCATATAGTTTTATTTATTTCAGTGTGCGAAAAAAATCCTTAGGTTTCTTTCACGTTCCTCTTAAATTTCATAATATACCAAAATATCATCAAAATAGACAACCAAAAACTTATCTAGGAACTCCTAGAAAACACTATTCATGAGGTCTATAAATATAGTAGGTTCTTTGGACAACCTAAGGAGCATAACAACAAACTCATAATGCCTGTATCTATTCTAAGATGTCATATTTGTAATGTAATCCTCATTGAATTTCAGAAGATGGTTTAAAAATCATATATCAAACTTGGAAAACTACTAATCTCCATGAAGATGATCAAACAAATAATCGATATAAAAAAAATGATACTTGGTCTTAATAGTGATGTTTTTAAGGATCTATAATCAAAGAAAGGTATCATTTAACCATATATATTTTTAAAAAATAAAACATGATCACCCCATGTTGAATTGCTTGTATGCATGAAACATTTATCTAACAACTCCTGCAATTTCATTTTCAATTCTAAAAGTTCCACTTGAGTTATTCAATAAGGGGGTTTTGAAATAGTATTAACATCAAGAACTAATTCAACAGTATAATCAACCTCTTATTCCTAAATAAAACCTATAAAATCATTAGGAAATAAATCCATTTATTTTTTCACTACTATCACATAACTAATTTGTAAATTTTTTTCTTTTAAATAATATAACCTAGGTAACTATCAATATCGTCTCTAATAAATTTATATGCTTCTTGGAAAGTCAAAAAAAGGTATGAAATCATTGAATAAAAATTTATTAGATCTAAAATATTTCATATCATGATAAATAAAAATCTAATCCATGCCTAAAATGATATCAAACTCTATTGTAGGTAGTTAAATAGGATTTTTAGAAAAGACTATCTCACTGATTACAATATGGATATTTCTATACATCATGGTAGTTTTAATATTTTTACTAGAATTTTTCACTATAAGTTCTATATTCTTTTATAGTGGTGATATTCTTATTTTACATGAAAAGTTCTCATAAATGAAATAATGTGAAGATCCCGAGTCAAATAGGGTATTTTCATAATTCAAATCTACAAGTATCATACCTATCACCACTTCATTAGATGGTCCAACATCAACTGTAGTAGTAAAAAATGACTTTCCTACACCTTTCTTTTTCTTATCAGGATGATTCACGTCCTATAAAGAAAAATTAGAACACAATTTAGCATAATAACCAAAATCGTTTCAACTAAAACATACAACTATTGAATGGATATCGATTTCCCCATTCTTTGGTTATGCAATACTCTTTTCATTACAATCATGAGCCATATGACCATTATCACCACAACATAAACGCTTTCCAAGTCCTATAAAATATTCCGTGAAATTTCATTAACCAAAATCAAAACACTTCAAGGGCTTACCTCCATAATTCTTAGTTGGTTGATTATCCATTTCCTACCACCTTAAACTTTTACTACATGCTCTCATCTCGAGAAACATAAGTTTTGGATAACTCCATATCAAATTTCTCAGCATAATGAACCACTTTCTCATAACTTTTGAATTATCATACGGCCAAAACTCTTTATAAACTTGGTCACAAATATGATTAAAACCTATTAATTTTACTATCAGTGTTTTGAATTAAATCTGTCACAAACATAAAAATTATTTTAAATTTTTATTTATACACATCCATAAAATCTTCATCCCTTTATCCCATTCCAAAAAAAAATCTCTATCCTTAGCCAAACAATAATAGGGAAATATTTCCCAATAAAAAACATAAATATATCTCATTCCATGGTATCAAGATCCTCCTTCTCTATGGTATTATTAACTAATAACCCCCATAAATCAAATTAACATTTAAAATGATAAATGTAAAGGGTTTCCTTTTAATGTTTATAACATCCCATGAATTTAAATATCTTATCCGAGGAATTGATCCATCCTTCGGATACCACAAGGTTATATGATCCACAAAATGATTGGGTATGTTGTCTCATGAGATGATCCTCTATAAACATGTTACTCTACGGTAGATATGGATTCTCCCGATCATAGATACCACCATGATTTATTTATTTTTTCAACTAAACCATCGTAACAACAAGATACTTAGTTCCAATTCCAACCATCCCAAGATGATAATTTGAAGGATATTTTCCTCTCAATGCATTCCAACTATAGTTTCCCAATTTTCTCTATGGAAAACCATTCTGAACAAAAATAGTTTATATGAAGAAACATGGTAATCTTTAAATGATATATTATTTCAACATAACCATAATGTAAAATATTTCATAGTTATGTGATTAATATTATCCTAAACAATAAATTTATCTAAAACATTCCTTTGATACCAACTATAAGGACTCAAACTTAAACATTACAAAATATTGAGTTCTATGTTATGATTTATTTTTATCATTTATTGATCTCTTCAGATTTAGATTTTTTAAGAATTAGGTTATGAGTCATACATAAAAAATCATATGAGAAAAAGTAAACACTTTCGATTAGTATCCATTCTCCCCATGATATATAACTTTTAAGATAAAACATGATTTATTTTCATTAAATATCATCAAAAAATTTAACTTGAATTCTTAATTTCACTTACCCAAACTTAATTCATATAAAACACATTTTGAAAAATAGGTTGAGCATAAAATTACCCAGTAAGGGGTTTTAAAAAGAAATAAAATCAATCGTCTAGTTAAAAACCTAAAAACTAATGAAATTTTATCTTTATCTCAATGTTATTTGAGTGAATGAATAAAATAATATCCACATGAAAAATGCACTCACTTTTTTCTCAAATAAAATAATTAAAACCCATAAAAAGATAATAAAACCTTTATTTAAAACATAGAGCATCACATTCATAACCCGTTTTAAACATGTGTCTGAAATAACATAAATCTAGTTAAATCCACAAAATAAATACTATAGTAACTACCTCCTTCAACCCTATTAAGATAATGAATTTTAACCAATTAATTGGAGTGCTATCTGGTTTCACCCATCTTATATGTTATATCAGGCACACCCATCACTATCTGGGCACACCCATTGTATAAGATATATAAGGCTCAGTCGGTGCAATCTAGGAACACCCATCATAAAATCTATATTAGGATCATACATTTATCATATAATGATAAAGTACAGTATCATGAATAAAAAATTTATTCTTTCAATTTTTCATCAAAAAACATTTTAAAAACTCTTTTAAACTCCTATGGAAATCACTTTTAGAAATTAAAATACCATTTTATTTTAAAACCCCATTTTATTTTAAAACCCCATTTTTAATACCATAAAACCATTTTATTTTAAATCCCAATTATCAATAAAAAATACATAGAAAAAATAATTTTTTTTATTTGATTAAAACTTGAAAACTTGTAAATGAATCCAAACATCATATAATGATTATGGTGAATAGAAATTTCATTGTCATCTTATATGTTAAAATAGAACATTGGTTTTGTCATTTTTAAAGAAAGTGAAATATTATATTAAAAGAATAATTTAATAAAACATTAAAATGATGAAAAAATTCCATTTATAAAACTATGTTGTCCATATAATTAAATTTATAAAATCATTTTAAAAACATGGACATGGAAGAAAAATGGATTCATAAAGAAAACTCTAAAAAGGATTTTTTTAAAAAGTTACATACCACATTGGAAAAATTTTAAATATAATACCCATAAAAGAATAAAATTTAAAAATAATTAATATCATGAAAATATAAAAATTAAGGATATAAATTATTATAGGGGATGTGTATACATCTTATAAAAAAGTGCATAACATCAAAATATGCCTCAACAAAAGGAAGTTGTGACGAAGTCTCTTACCTTGAGTCTGACTCATCACATAGGTTATTTATATTCTTGAAAATTAAAATTATGTTAATTACTTACTTTCTTAAGACTCATTTTCATGTTTATTTTTACTTTTATTTCACTTATTACCATGTTATATAGAATTTATTAATCAACTAATCTTACGTCAGATGTTTTGATAATATTTAGTTTATGTCAAAAATGACTATAGTGGGTTGACTATGGCTAATGATGTTATTTTTAAACATCTGTAGAATAAAAATAATGAAATATTTATTATTTTCTTATATCCATTGTACTTTTTAAACCAATAATAAATGATAGTTATGAAAAAATAACTATATTACTATCTTGGAGATGGTAGGTCATACTGATGCATGAGTAACATTTCAATTTTTCAATGATAATTATGGAAATAAGTTAAGTAATATTTTATCTTACTAGAATAATAATAAAATAAAAAATACCATATTATTTCTTTAAATATACTTTTTTATATCATCCATGTGATATGGTGATAAAAAAATAATCACATCGCTTCGTAGAGGTGGTAGTCTGCACGTACGCATGAAACGATGTTATCAATTTTAATGAGTGGAAGGTTAAGAAATAAAATGATATACTATATTTTTAGAATGATAAATATTTCATGAATATCAATATTATTTCATATATATTCATTAAATTAATACCTATTACTTTCCATTAAAATCATTAGTGAAAAATGAATCACATCGTTTCTCAAGGTGCGAGTCCACCGTACACATGAGACATTATCATACCCCCCCAAAGAATGGAAATTAAAAAATATATATGTGATACCATATTTATATAAGTATAAAATATTTATAAATATCATATATATACTTTAAATCCATTATTATAACAATCCATGAGAGGTAATGATGAAATATGAATAACATCAGTTCGTGAGGTGGTTGTTAACTGTACACACAAATGATGATTTCATATCCCATTTGATGTAATAGGAGTTGAATTTAGGTTATTCCATTAATATAATAACATATTAGTATAGATTATATAAGGGTTTTATTATATAATCATAATTTAATAATATTTTAAGGAGGTTTTTCGAAAATTAAAATAAAGACGCTCGGTTAAGCACAACACATCTTCTTTGGAAAAAATCCTTAGGTTAGCACAAAATGTGACATCCAAAACCTCATTCTATAAATAATAACTAAACCTGATAGGGAACATTACCTCAATCATGCTTCCCTATATTCTAGAGGCTTCCAAATATCATCTAAGGGACATGGTTGAATAGTGGGGAGACTATGACCTCATGATTGAAGTGGATCACAATAGTATAAAATATAAATCAATAGCTGATGTGTATAAAGATTTATTATTAGTAGAAAAATAAAAAATCCACCATATAATAACTTGGTAAAAACATCCATCAATTTCATATACAAAATGAAGATCATGGCATGTTATACATAGGATATGTAATACATGGCATCAGGCATCCAGTATAATTTGTGTATCAAAAGTAATAAAAGAACTAAAAGAAACTATCCATAGATAGCATCAGTAACTATAGACTAGTTCTATTCTCCCCATATCCTATGATAGAATCAATCAAGCATCAGAAAGTGGGAGTTTTTCCCTGTACCTACCTGCATCCAGGAAGTCTTTCTAGGTACCACAAAGGTGGCTCAAGCAGGGTGTTAGATAAACTTAATTGGACACCCCCAATGGTGTATATTCAATCGATTTTGCGAATACATAATAAACAGTGTGTAGGTAATAAATAAATTATAAATGGATTGTGTCCTAAATAACCCACATAGGGTTGGATTCCCATTGAACACCTCTCCTATTCTACCTACTTCAGCCTAAGTGAGACTATCTTTGAGTAATCATGAAATCATGATTTAATTAATATTAAAGGTAAAAATAGGACCTATCTCATAGCTCAATCATCCCTCATGTATCACATACAACAGTATGTGTATAATAATGCCATCCGTAAATGTAAATATTAGACCAGATCCATGATTTTTCATTATCTTGGTAGACACATCATATAATCCTTTAATTACTATTCAATTTAAAAGTAACCTAAGTCCATCATTGACATTCCTAATTTGGAACCTAGGTATCGATAAAGGTATAATGAACCCATCACCTTACAAGGCCATCCATTATGCACCTCATCGGAACCCGGGTGATGCACTTGGGGTTGTATAACATCAAAACCCTTTGATATTTTCCATTGAGATCCACTAAGGGAACCCAAGTGTCACTCCTATCATATAAAATGATTTGACCTCTGATTCCATCCTTAATAGTTTAAAAGGGAGTCCAAGTATCACTTGTGGAATAATAACAATCATCCCTCTAAGTTCATCTTTTGTAGTCCATAAAGGATTCCAAGTATCACTGGACATAAATGAGCTAGCTTCCAAATTATTTTGTCCACGGAGTTTTCCAAAGAACCTATATATCACCCATGGAACATAATAATCATTCATTTATAATTATTTAATTATCCAATATTTAAGATTCTATCTATTGTGAGCCTAAATTTCAACTCACCTCTCACTATTCACACGTTAATAAGAATGGTCATGGGCAAGAAGACTAACCATACCATATAAGCCCAAGTTTTAATCCATTTTCAGAACCATTAGAATTATTTAACTCACCTCGGAATGTGGATTAAATAAGGTAATAGTATTGGAAGTCCTAGAATCAGATGAATACTTCCAGTCATTTTAATTATCCATTTCAATTATGAAATATGTCTCAATTATAAGAAATCAAGATTAGAGGCCAAAGGCCTACTGACATGGTCTTATATTCCCTAATGCCTTTATTAAATTCAAATTAAAATTTAAAAAATTAATTTAGCATCCCTGAGGCTATGGGAAAAAGGACACACCTTAAAAGGTGAATCAATTATAAAGGAAACCTTTGGTCTTTTAATCTAATTTAATAACTCACCCAAGGGGTGGTTCGAATTCAAGGTCTGAACCTTTAATTACACCACAAACGGTCTAAAAGTTTATTCCCATCAATTTAGTTTAATTACAATTTCTTATAATAAGCATCACTCGGTAAAAATCAGTTCATAGAACAAAACCATTATATAAACCACTAAGACATTAATGTAAAAGAAAAATACCACCAAAAATATCTTGGTATAAGAACACCCATCCAGTCTCGAAATCTATTTTGATCCAGATCAAAAGAAAATAGAAGAACAAATGACCACTATAAAAATAGGGCGTAATATCCCACACCAAAATAACTTCTTCAAGAGGAGGAAAAATGAAACGAGGTTCAATATGAATATAAAAATAACCGGTATACATCCAACGATACCTACAATGATTGATTCAAAGTTTTGGTTGGAGAGTGATGGAAAATCCAAGGGTAGGATTCCATAGGGGCTCTTAAAAAAGGAATAAGTTTTATGTTGGATAAGAAATAAGAAAAGAGATATAGGAGTTAAACATTTTAGGTATTAAGGTAAAAATAGTCATTTCTACTCTAAAAACTGGGTTGTAAGGTGTACCCACACATTTTTCCAAACTTTGTTCCAAATGTTGATCCCTCTCTGCCTCAATTCCACCCTTTAATAGTAATATAATATGGTTAGACAAACCGTGTGTTGATCATGTGTTTTACCTCTATCAAAAACTATGAAACATTATTACACGTGTGCATCCTAGGTCTCATTGTTAGGGAAAACCATGTATCCTCTATTGTTCTATGAAATGCCTTGTATGGTTTACTCAAACCATGTGTTCTAGGATGCATGGTTTTTACTAACCATGCGGCCTAGATTCCACCTCCATAATCCCAGGCTCCAAGCTCCGAACAATCCCTAGACACCCCTATTTCCTATGTAACCCAACTAGGAACTCCCTAATGGAAAAAATTAATAATTAAAATAAAATAAAAAGGTTTCTTACCTCTTAGAGGAAGTTAGGTTCCTACAATATTCCCCCTTAATGTAATTTGTCCATGAATTTTTCTTCCATGGTTGGTCAAGCATAGTCTAAGAATAACTCTGACCACATGGGATGTATATCAACCTCCCACTCCCAAGTCTCATCCTATACATGGTTATTGTACCATAGAACCCATGTTATAGGAACTAACTAACATCAGAGAAACTTTGTGACTCAATCAACAATCTGAATAGGATACTCCTCAATGGACACATATACCACCAAATGAACCTCATTAGGCTAAAGAATATGATATAGATTATAATGATACTAGTGAGTCTAAGATATGTGGAAGACATCGTGCATGGTATGGTATGTATAAGGTAACTACAACCGATATGATTCCAGCTTGACTCTCTATAAAATATCGAAGGGACCAAAATAATGATGAAATATATTCCCTTAATTCTGAATATATCAACGCGCTATTCTAGGTGAAACTCACGAGGAAACCCAACTCCCTGCCTTTAACTATAGTGGTTGATAGTGGATAACGACATATGATTTATGTCTAGACTAAACTATAAATACATTCTTCCAAATAAGCTAAACCTACTCCAAAGTCTCCTAAAAGGGATGAGGACCCAGTAGCACTGCTTCTCCTACCTATAACAAGCACAAGGGTGAATGTCATGGCCTACTATATAGGGCCTCATAAGGATCCATCTATATGGTTTCCAAGAAGATGTTATTATAAGAACACTAAATGAGAGGTAAGTTTTTCTCCCATGACCATTCAAAATCAAGGTCGTATGCTTGAAGAATGTTCTATAAAACATATATAGTATGCTCAGACTCATGTTCATTCTATAAACGATAGGTTTTTCTCATCATTACCTATGAACCAAGTGCCCTCTGTAACCCCTTTCAGAACCATGATGTGAAATGATCATCTGTTCTTGATATAATAGAATGTGGAACTACTTGGAGGCGTATGATATCAAAAATGAGGATCCTCCCAAGATCAACCTTTGATAAAGTCTCCCAAATAGAAATAAAATGGGAGACCTTTATCAACTCATCTATGATCACACATATTATGTCACTCCCCCAAGGTGATCTAGGTAGTCTTGTCACAAAATCCATGGCCACATCATCCCATTTCCACTTCGGAATAGGTAATAGTTGTAAAATCATTGCTGGTTCCTGGTGTTATGCCTTCACTTGAAGATAGGTCGAACACTGAGTAATGAACCTATCTATCTTCTACTTCATCCCCGACCACAAATATTGATGATGAAAGTCTCAATACATCTAGGTAATACCAGGATGCATAGTCCAAATTGAGGCATGTGACTCTTACATCAACTCTTATTAAGAATCTATAGGAACCCAAACATGTCTGTGGAATTCAAATATCTCATCCTCCTCTATAATCTAACTAGGAGGTGGTTTATCACCTACAATTCTCTCCCTTAGGACCAAACCCTCATAATTTGATAACTGCCTCTTATTCACTCTCTATAGAAGAGAATAGATCACTGTTAATGATTCATGTATAGGACATCCATGATAGTCTTGAACCTCCATGTGTATATTAGAAATTAGTTCTATAAGAAACCACTCGATACTAGAATCAACAAATGTATGTATCTGATTCCTCCTGCATAGTGAATCGGCAACTATATTTTTCTTTACATGTTTATTGGAAATCTTGAAGTCAAAGTATTGAAGGTATTCGACCCAACCTCATTTCTTGATATTCAATCCATGCTATGTAAATATTTAATTGAGTATTTTGTGGTTTTTATACACTATATAATGCTCACTTACTATGAAATGCATCAAAAATCAGTATTTATCTACAAAATTAGCTAACTCAGGATCATGTTTTGGGTAGTTAATATCATGTGACATCCATTAATGAGAACCGTATTCCACAAATCACTCCTCCTAAATCCAAACTACTCTTATCCTGACACCTGATGCATAAAAATATATTATATAGGTTCTTCCCAAATATGAAAGAATTAGGATCAGAACTAAATAAAATATTCATTTCAACTCTAGAAAGTATATCTTGCAAGTTTCTAACCATATAAACTTCACACCATTCTTATTCAATTCTATAATAGGTACTAATAATCATGATAATTCATGTATTAATTTCATTTAATAACCATCTTGATCAAAGAAACTACTTATATAAAATATGTTTTTTGGATACTCCAAGGAAACTATGGATCTTATTTCTCTAGCTCAACCAATACTGTTGTCTATGAGATAAGAATATCCAAAAAAAGATTCGTATGCATCAAAAAAGTGTCACTTTGTGAGATTTTCATATTATCAATGCTCTTTCATTGAATTAGATATGAACTCAAGATGTTTGGAATGGCCGTTTCAAGTCGGATAATACTCCAAGATATCATCTGTAAATACCACCACAAAAGAATCTAGATATGGATAGAAAATAAAGTTCACCAATTCCATGAAAAATGTTGTTGTGTATATGAGACCAAATGACATGACCCAATACTCATAAATTCCATATCTACTTTGGAATGTTGTTCATGGTATATCAGATGGTATAACACACACATGATGATAACCTGATCTTAGATCAATATTTGATAAGACTTGAGCTCCCCAGATTTGGTTGAATAGATCATCTATATGAGGCAGTGGATACCGATTCTTAACTATAAGTAGGTTTAACTTACATTGCTCCATGAAAATCATGAGGTAATTTTACACATTCTAGGAAGAAAAACTAGTGAACCCACAAGAAAGAGTTGGGTTTTATAAACCCCTTTGACTATAATCCATATAGATACCTCTTGAGCTCTTATAATTCATTAATAACCATATTATAAGTAGAAATGGATAGCAATGAATCTCTTGGAACTAGATCAATAGAAATATCTACCTCTATATTAGGAATTGATCCTAAAAATTCATCTAGGAAAACATCACTTGAATGATAAACCATTGGAGGGAAATCTACCTGAGTCATTCCCTAATCATCTAGATGTAAGCTATCATTCTTGGTTATCATCCCTCTAAGCCCAAAATGATCTAGTCCAAATCGACTTGCCTGGGCATCTCATTCAGACTTGTGATTAAAAACTCTTCCCTATGGTGATGTAAAGGTCACCCTTAGGTGATATAAGTAATCAAAATACTGATAGGAAACTATTAATTCCATCCAAAGAATGATATCAATCCCTGTCATCTCAAGGAAAAATTGGTCACATACGAAGCGACACTAACCTATCTCAAAGGGGAACTCCCAGCATTGGAGTATACTCTTTGATCATATCGCAAAAGGGGTATATTGTTTCGTAATACCACCAAAAAAATAAAGTAAAGGCTACTATAATATGAAAAAAATGAGAAGCACCTATATCAAATAGAGAAGATACTAAAGTAAAGGCTACTAGAATAGTTCCTCTCGCAATAGAAGGTTCTGAAATCTTCTCCTCTAGTATCGATTACACTACATATATCTTCCCTAATCCATATCCCTATAATATATGAAATTCATAGTGAATTTAATTATTTTTCATTCATTTTTTGGGAAAAGAAATCAGTATGTGTTGAGGTTTTTAATTGGGTTGATTGTAGAGCTATTCCTAAGTTAAAAGATATGTGTCCATTGTTATTAATAATGACACATTGACCTCAATAAGAATGAAATGAATAATTTGTTAGAAGGAAGTTAGGATTTTTAATTTATATGAAATATGGATAAGTGTTTGTCTTTTAATGGTTTGGATATTAAAAAAATTTCTTGTGAACTAGCAATCCATGGGATCTTGGTGCACCACTACTAAGGTGGGAACTAGGATTGACCAAGGAATATCTGACCAACTTAGTGGCTAAGGTCATGCATGGAACACCTAAAATGAGGTGCAAGGGAGCATGGTTGGAGATAATAAGATGTAAGGTGGCATGGTGGAGGAGTAAGGTTCCATCATGTGGTTGTGCTCGTGAGTAATGGGAGTAGACTGATAACCAATTTTGGACCGTGATTGGTGCACCTTGTACTATAAGGAAGTGCATAATGAAATGGGGAATTAATGTGATATTATCAGTTATGAATTAATGTATCTCTACCTTTAAAGATACAAATATAAGTTGCACCATCCAATCAGATCAACTCAGATGGTTCAATCAACTATGTGTGTCATCTTCTACCTCGAGCTCCTATGAGAGTTCTATTCATCGAGCTTCTTCATGTAGTGATGATGAGAATGATCCATCCTACTCATTAGAAAAGTTTTTTTTATCATTTTAATGATTGAAAAATTATCTAATGGTCATGAAACTTTATTTTCTTGATTTAATGAATATCAAACCATAGAAAAATGAAATGAAGCTAATCTAATTTTCTATATTTGGTTTTTTCTTGCGAAGCATAACCTAAGGAAGTGAACTAATGAAATCAATGGTTTTTAACTTTTTCAGATCACATTGAAGGTAGAATATTTTTCTATAAATAGCTACACATAGATCTTTTATTATGTATAACTTATCACACATTTTAGGGAGATTTTTTGAGAGAGAAATAGAGATGAGTAAGAAAT
Source organism: Viscum album (assembly GCA_963277665.1). Taxonomy (NCBI): domain Eukaryota; kingdom Viridiplantae; phylum Streptophyta; class Magnoliopsida; order Santalales; family Viscaceae; genus Viscum; species Viscum album. The sequence continues at coordinate 226,269,381 of OY728123.1, read as the reverse complement.
ATGATTTTGCAAGGAAGGTACCACACGATCGAGTTGTGTCTCTGAATTTGTGATTTCATAATGATTTCTTGATTTTTATGGGCATATTTCTATGAAATATTTATTCTAATTTGTTATGTAAAGAAGAAATGTTTGACATGATTCATCCCATGTATACTATTATATAAAGATTTTATAAATCATGCATGAAATGATATTTATTCATACTATGAATTTCGTGTGAGTGAGGATGATTAAAACAATACCTAAGCTTGAGTTCTTGCGAGGGAATGTATTTTGAAGGACAAATTGTGTGTTCTTACATATATAAGGTCATGCACATGAGATTATATAATCACATGAAGAAATAATAAGATTGTAAATTATGTATGTTCTTAGGAACTATTGATTTAATATAGTTATAAAGATGGAATTTTGTGGAAGTGTATGCGTTCATGAATTATATAATGTTTACATGCACATTAAATAGAAATTTTGTAAGGAAAATTTTTTACAAGACCAATTATTATTTTATACATGCATGATTATGGGGAATGAACATGCAATATACATTTCATGTATACAGTGAGAAGTGATTTTTGGGACTGATGTTGGGAAAAAAATTCCATCATTGTTTTAGAATAAATTAATATCTTATTTATTTTGTATTCAGTGAGGCTGGGTCTTTAGCAGAAGAAATAATTCTTTCGCGAGCGTTGATTCAATAATGTTGGTGATTATATGTTGTGATCAAATATTTTTTTAGCATGAACAACCTCAGTGAAAAGTTACTCGAAGTTGTACATGAGTGAGTGTGATCCAGTAATTTTATGGAATAGGATCATCTAAAGTGGATCGAGATATATTAAGAAGAAGGTTGTAGGTGGGGTGTCTAACTAGTTACTGTAAGATTTTGTTTGGGGGATCCAACTGATCACAGTGAAGAAGGTGAATTTGTGGGATCTAACCAACTATTTAAGTCTAATTAGAACCGGAAAGTATAACTAGTTTTTAATTAGGGGGTATAACTAGTTATGGTTGTCATAATCTTTTTTATAGTGAATAATTCATTTTAAGGGGTCTAACCAGTAAAGTAAGATTAGGTCTGTGTATATAACCTTGTAAATATATATTTGTTTTCCTTTATATATTTTTACTACTAGGGTGAGGTGATATTGAAGATGAAGGTTTAAGACTTTAATCAGTCACATAGGTTGAATCAGAATTAAAATACTATGTAAAAATAGAATACCATAGATTCACCCCTAGTGGTAACTAACAAATACTTGGACACAATAATTGGTTTCAAATCATAAGGCCCCCTCTATAGATCTGAAAAAACATTCTAAAAAAGTGATTATTTGAATTTAGTAAATATTTGAGGAATTTATAAATTTTATGGAATGAAATACCACAACTGGATGAATAGGATGATTCATTACCTTCTATCTCTTTTCCTGGAAGTGAGAGATGTATTGATAATGGGATTAAAACATATTAATGAGGATTTTTATATGAATAAATCTCACAAGAGAAATATTTGGGTTAATCAGAATACTTATAATTAAATCTTGATGGATTTGTTAGAAATGTTTTACACTAAAGTGATGGGTCTCCAAACATCCATGGAGATCTAGGATAAAATATGAAGTAGTTATGAAGGAAAACATAAAGTCAAAGAAAGAAATTTGACAATATCATGAAGAATGTTTGAATATATTCAAATGGATGATTATGAAACTATTTATGACTACTTTATAATATTCAATGATGTTTTCATTAATATCAAGGTTTTTGGTGAGAAGCTAGATGATTCTTTTATTGTGAATAAGATTGTGAGAAATTTCCCATAGAGAATTAAGTCAAGGATTTCAACTCTAGAAGAGAGATAATATCTATCATTGGAAAAACTTCATAATACTCTCATATAATATGAACTGATAAATTTGTCAACATTTAATAAAAAGTCAAGAGATGATATAGCCTTTGAATCTATGATAAAAGGTAAAACTAGAATCAAAGAAGAACCAGAATGAAGTGATTTTGAGGATTAGGAAGTTGAATAGGAATTTATTCAAATGATATCCTTTTTTAAAAAAATGCTGAAAAGTTAAAGATGGAAAGAAAATATAAAACAACCACCAAAGTGAAGTAATTTTCACAATAGTTGTCATTTTACGGGTAAATTTCCAAATTAAAAGGATAACCACACTGACTAGGATGAAGAGGATAAAAATTCTTAGAAAGGGATGTGGAAGAATCAAAAGAAGAATTTTAATCCCAATTAGATAAATGTTATGAGTAGATGAATGAATGAATATTCATCATCAATTTGTGAGTCATAATATAGAAGACAGTTTAAGAATCATATGTTCTTTATGGGAAAGTTAAAAAATTTAGATACTCATTTGAAGGTTAGGAAGGTGATGATATAATTGAATTATATTATATTTCAAAATATAATATTTAGTCTACTCTTGTAGAAAATATGAAACTCAAGAAAGAAAATAAGAAACAAAATAAATAAATAGAAAAGATTTACTTTGAGAATAAATAATGTGTCCAGAAAGAGGAGATTCATCTTAATGAAATAAGGGAAAATAATATGAAGTTATCTGAGCTACAAGGAAAGTAGTTAACTATTGTAAACAAAGATCTTGATAAGGAAGAATCATTGCTTGTTAAATAGAATAATCAAAACCAATTGTAATTAGCTAAATTTGAGAATATTGTGGACGATATTGAATAAATACTTATTGATAAAGAGGAATAATTTTCAGAGACATAATATATGTTCCTTGTAGCTTTAAATGAATTGAATAATATTAAAAAATAATTTACCAGTGTTGTTAAGATTAAGGGTGAATCTTTTAAAGAAACTGAGAAGAATGGTCCAAAAAAAGTTGCTTTTAGACAAAATGGATATCAATGTACATTTCATATTTATAACAATTTATTTTTGAAAGACAAGAATGGATCCAACTATGTCAAAATAAAAAATGAAAAATATCTTCCACAAAGGAAAAGTGTACTAATTCAGCCAAAATGTTTCCTCCTAAGAAGATATATCCATAATTGTTGGAAATCAATAAATAAAATCATTATAGAGGAACTATTATTAGTCTGGAAGATCATGGTTTAGATGCTACTACTAGTGTTGTGGAGTGTTTGGACATAAATTTTATTAATACCGGTATAACATGTCATTGCGAAGAGAAATGAAGGAATTAAGGGGGTTAAATGATGAGAATATGAGATCAGATTATCAGGAATAGAATCATATGACCACTACATCATCTAAACAATAAATGAAAAACTAATATGAATTCATGAATGAAGTTTGGGGTAGATGTGTTCGAGAAGTTCAAAAAGCTGAGAATTGCAGAGTTTTTTTATCAAGTGAGATTCCTCGCAATGAAAATGATATTAGAATTTAGAGAGTGAAGGAAGATACAGTCACTAGTGAATTATGTAAGAAAATTATACAATTTAAATATATTATAATCTTGTTAAAGAAAAAGAAAATCAAGTGGTGACAATTTAAGAATTTAATGATTATGAGGAGTTATCTACAAATAATGACTTGAACATTATTAATTGTGAAAGGTGTGAAATTTTTTGGAATGGAACAACCAAATATATGAAGGATAACCCTTTAATATATGATTTTAAAAGGAATAATGTAAAATAAAGGTTGAGAGGAAACACTTAGCCTGAGTAATATTTATAAGGAAAAAAACAGGCCCCTCTTTATTACCTTATATGATTTTTTTAATTACATAATTGGAATCAAAGAATATAGATGTATCCCTTGAAAGGTTTCATAGGTGATTTAAAGCTTTCAGAAATTCACAATTTTTTGAAAATTATTATCAGTCTCAAATTATTTATCTAAATATTCTTGAAAAACAAATGTCACAATATATTTTATATATAGTTATAAAACTATATGTTTTTTCACTTGAAATTTATTATATGTTTGTTGATATGTGTGAAAGAAATCTCTTAACAATATTTCTTGAATACCCCCTCTTATGAATCTATTGAAACAAGTTTGAGGATGTTATCAAATTACCGAATTGTAATGGCCTTGATGCTTAGATGAAATCACTCTTTTTTTCTACACCAGCTGTTCCCATGTAGACTTAGATCTTATTAACTAAAAGAAAATTTCTTTGTTTTAGTTTAGTTTCATTCTTGAGAAAATAATGAAGTGAAGGATAATTTTGTTGTAATAATAACTCCAAAATAATCCTTTTTACTTATTTCCAATATGTGGGAGAAATAAAAGAAAACATATTAACATGTACGTATTGATAAAAAATTGAAAGGGGGAGATTTAAGTCCCTAGTGAATTTCATTTTTAATCAACAAGTGTTTGGGAGAAGGTATCAATATATTTTGATGTTTTTAGTTATGACGTTTGTAGAGCTGGTATTGAGTTTGAAGATATGTATCAATTGTTATTGATAATGAAACATTGATATCAACAAGAAATAAATAAATAATGTGTGAGAAAGAAGTGGGGATTTTGAATTTATATAAAATATGGTAAAGTGTTTGTTTTTAATGGTTTGGATATTAAAAAATCTTCATTTCAACAAATAAGCCTTGGGTTCCGAGTGCACCACTGATAAGGTGAGAACTAGGATTGAACAAGTCATAGATAGCTAGACTAGTGGATGAGTGAATTCATGGTGCATATATACTAAGGTTAAATGGAGCATAAGTAGAGCCATGACTATGTAGGGTGGAATGGAAGAGGAGTAGGGAGTTGGCATGGAGTGATTCTAGCATTTAATGGGAGTGGATCAGTAAACAATTATAAACCATTGTTTGTGGGCCTTGTATTAGAATCGGCACACAGAATGAAATGATTAATCAATGTGGGATTTCTATTTGTTCGTTATTTTAGCTCCACCATTAAAGATATGGATATAATCTGCATCATCCAATTAGATCAACTTAGATCATTCGATCATTGCTGAACATTGGCTCCTATATCAATCTTTGTTAAGACTTCTATTCATCATGCTTCTTCATGTAACGATGATCAAAATGATCCAACATATGCATCCAAGATTGTTTTTATATTTATGATTCAAAAATGATTGAAATATAATTAATCTTTATTTTCTTAATATAATGAAGATCAAATCATATGAAAACTGAAATGAAGCTTATCTGATTATCTAAAGATGGTATTTTATTATGAAGTGTAACCTAAGGTAGTGAACTGATGAAATGACAGGGTTTCCATATTTTTTTGGAGAAATTATTAGGTTTAATTTATGTCTATAAATACTTTTGTGTATATAATTTGTTGTGTAGAACTTATCGTACATCTGAGAGAGATTTTGAGAGAGAAATAGAGAAAAGGAAGAGCTCTGATTTCGAAATAAGGTACCACATGATCAAGTTGTGCCTCTAAATTTTTGATAACATGATGATTTCTTGAGTTACACATGCCATTGGCTGTAAAATATTCACTTGAAGTTGTTACATCAAGAAGAAAGTAGTTATCAAGATTCACCCCACATATAGTATTATGTGAATAGTATAAGAACCACACATGAAATGATATTCATGAATACTAGGAGTTTAGTGTGAATGGTGATGAGTGAAACTTTACATAATCTTGAGTTCTTGAGAAGAATTATATTGCATAGGAAATAGTGTTCATGCATACATATGTATTCTCATACACATGTGATTATATAATAACTTTAATAAATAAGAAGATATTAAATTGTGTATGTTCTTAGGCAGTATTCATTTAATTCAGTAGTGAAGAAAGAGTTTTTAGGCAGTTTATATGTTCATGCATTATAAAACATTTTCAAGATCAAGAGATAAACCTTCCATAAGAAGAAATGTTGAGAATACCTTGAATTTTTTTCACACAAATGATGATTTATAATTCACATAAAATATACATTTCATGTATATATTGAGTAGTGATTTTTGAGACTGAATCTAGGAGATAATTCCCATTAGTGTCTTAGAATAAATTCATATCCTAGTTTTCAGTATTTAGTGAGGTCGGTTATTTAGAATAAGAAAGAATTATTTCCTAATCGGTATTACAATAAGGTAGATGATTATATAATTTGTTCAGATATTTTTTGATAAATACTGGAATCAGTATAATGGTACTTGAAGTTGTAAGATATATAATTTGATTCAGTATTCTTGTGGAGGAGGATTATCTATATATGTTTCTATAGTGAATCGATACATCTGATGTATAAGGCTAGAGTTGTGGGGGTCTAAGTGTTTTCTTGAAGATTGTGATTTGGGGGGGGGAGTTAATCAATCATAATTAAAAAATTTCAGTTGGGGGGATAACCAAATGTTAAAGGCTAATTGGAACTGGGTGGGTATAACCAGTTTGTGATTGGGGGTTCTAATTAGTTACTATTATAATCACATTATGTTATAGTGAAGAATCTGTTTCGGGGATGTAACCAACATGAAAATAAGTAGGGCTTTTTGTATAACCTTATAAATCCATGTGTGTTGTGATTTCTTTGTTATTACTGCTTGTATGGTAAGGTCAAGTATTAAAAAAGAGGGATCAATACTTTAATCATTCATAGAGGTTGAATCAAAAGTAAAATAATATGTATAAATAGTGTACCACTGATTCAACCCCCCACTCAAAAATACATTACCAATCCTTGGACTCTACAATATCCTGGATACATTGTGCAGTAGTAACCTTGACCATGACCACCTCCTCAACCTGATCGGCTAGTGATACTACATCTACCTTCTTGATGATAAGATTCTCACCCTACTCCTGAATGTGGAGTTATTTCAAACCCTCTTTCACTAGATACTATAAGAAACGATCTTTGGTAGCACTTTATATAGACCATATTTCCATATGATCAACACTCGATTGGGTCTGGTGTACACTATGGTGTCATATGTCTTAGTCCACTATACAGATGGAACCTCACCTGACTACATGAGTATGTGCTCTGGATACTAAGATCACCATGTGGAAGATCCAGATAACACATCCTACTATTGGTGTATGTAGTTCTAAATCTAGATGAAAACCCTCCCTAGATCACTCCACTATCCTCTATCAAGTTCCTCTCCATAGCACTTGATTCACTATTCCAGAAATGGTAGCGAGCAAAAAGACATTCACCTATGATCAAATATCATACCTGAGACCATCCTCAAATATCCTAGGTTTAGATAAATTTAATCCTAAAAAAATCTATATGAAACACTATATCTCTATAAAATGGTTTAAAGAGTCCATGACTTATAAGTATCCCTTCTTCAAGTTCATAAAAGCTGGGGCTTTATCATCCCTCAACGTCTTGAGATAGAAATAATCACAGAAGGCCATATAAAAATATCCTCTAAGACATATCCCACTGAAGATTTGTCTATGTAATCATGCCTCGCCATCTCTTAGTAGAATCCATAATCATATAAGTAGTTAGATTCACTCTCTTATTAGGGGGTGTCTTGATATGAATGAAAATTTGAAGCATGGGTACAAACCATGACTCCGTAGATTTTGGCCCACCATCCTTCAAAAATGTTTGTGGATTCTACTTATAGAACTCATGTGTCAAACCATCCATAGTTGTGGAAGGTCATAGTTCTCCATGAATGGTCTCTATAAGGAATAAGAACCCATATCAAAACTGAGCATCATCACTCATATCAGGTATAACTAGTGGTGATGCATGAAGCACTACTAAAGGTTCTACTGGTGACCACTCCCACTATTTATGTAGTGTAGTCTTCACCATCCTCCTATTGCATGAATCAAGGATGTCATAGTGTAAGGTCTCTAAAATTCACTACACATTCCCCAAAACAATATTTAACAATTTCTAATAATCATAGATATATTAATAGGTTAGGTACAAGCCTTTCTATATAACATTCACACCCCTCTAACTACTCTAAAATCTCATTCTAGGTAACATAAAGATCATAATAAAAGCCTGATATAATACCTACTACCAAACAGTTGTTGGATTTGGTGGCCTAGAACTAACTACTTTGTACTTTATTCATTAAATAAAATTTTATCACATCTTGATTGTTCTTCTACGTGACAATGCATGTGATAATGTCCTAAGGATAGTTGTTGCATTAAAGGGTCATAGCGGATCCCTGCTGTGATGAGAACCTAGAAATTTCATAACACTATTCTTGAATATATTTTCTATGGTTTGATGATTTAATTTTAGGGACACAAATAATATAGGCCATTAGGGGTGAGGACTCATAAAACTTTGAGGCACCTTCTCATGGTGTGCGCCCTTGGTTATATCTAGGAGGATATAATGAGAACGAGACCCGCCAGTAGGAAATCCACATTTCATAGTGTCATTGGATGTTCTTATCTGCAAACGTGTGTATTGGTCCTGAGACATTAATATTATTTTTAATGGGTATTACAACTCACGTACATAGATGTTTTGAAGAAAACTGTGATTACTCACTGTTCGTAGTGAGGTAAGATACGTTGGGTGCGTCACAAGTGATACTACATTAATAGATAATGCGAGAAAGGATTTTTCCCTTCTGTTCCATAATGGAATTAGAAATATTAGGCCCTTTTATGGAATTTATATAGCCTAAATAAATTCATGGCTATGGTGAGGAATGAGAAAGTTCAATTCCAGTAATTCAAAGAAATAATAATTGAGCACATGGGTTGATGGCACTAGCATGCAGGCCACTTGATTAGAGATATTGAGACAGAGTGGTTAAATTAAATGGTTAGCATTCGTATGAGTTGAAATTTCAATGCGGCGTCAACTTCTTTCTCTTGGGTTCCTTGACCCGTTTCTAGATAGTAATATTGGACTTTAGGCAAGCCCGCCTAATGAAAATGAGAAAGAGGCCTAGAGGGTCACACACTTAGTGTATCCAAGTATCTCAAGTAGAATATAGATTATTTTTGTAGGTGGATTAGTAATTATTTAAGGAAGCCTAAATTTTTTTTTTGGAAGAAGAATAAAATGAAAAACAAGATATATACACCGTTTACATTGAATGTACCCGCCTTGTAGTTTTTCATTTTGGAAATGAAATGAAAAACGAGTACACGCCGTGTATTAATGACTACACTCCATGTTGTTTTTCTAGTAGATATTTTGAGAAAATAATATTGTTTTATTAAACGATATTTATTAAAATCAGCATGGGCGCTTGTCAAGGAATTAATGAATTGACATGGGGGTTTTCAATAAGAGTCAATTAAATAAATAAAATGCGTAATGCATTTATTTATTTTCATAACTATATAACCTCAAACCCGATTATAAATATCCTCACAACCCCAACACTTCTCCCTAATCATTGGGCACAATAATTTTGGAGAATTATCTCAAGGCTGAAAGAACTCCTTCCTCCAAGAATTCTCTCAAGACCGAGAGAGATCCTCCTCCATCGGATCAAGGTGATCTAAGGCAGACAACGCAAGAAAAGGCTTCTCCACGATAGGACCTGGAGATTCCTTTGGTGACATCCAGGGATACATGGATCGCGTGTGGATCACCACTGGAGGAATCCTGTACTTGGATTCTATGACGCAACGAAGAATCACATTGGATCATGACTGGAGACCTCAATGGAGAAAGAATTCCATCTACATAATTCTTGTCAATTAATTAAATTAATTATAACCAACATATCATGATCCTCCTTTGTGGTTTCGGGACTATTCTTCTTGGTCTATTGCTGTGATTCTATCTGTGCAGTCTGGCATTTATCATCGTATTGATCCGGGATCGATCATTGCTAATGAAAAAAAGTCAAGTGGGCACATCCACCCACGAACTTCTGCTGTTCTTGGAACCTACAAGTGGTATAATAGGGGGTCATATCATTGATTATAATTATTTAGTCTTTTGTTGGTGATTTACGCATTTAATAATATAGTAGTTTTAATTCATTTTAATTATTATTTAAATCTGAATCTTGAGATTGGTTCCTCCTATATCGTTTTTCGTTTACCTTACTAAAACGAATTTTTATTTTAACTTTGATTAAAATAAAATAGAGGATCTCATCTGGGGGTGCCAAACGTTCCTAACTGTACAACACCGGAATACATGGTGTGTATTCAAATGTACATGTCATGTATTCCAGTTTCAAAAAAATTGTACTGATCCACCAAATCAGGTCATGTAAATGAATCCTACCTAAGTCATAAATGACACTGTGTGTTGACGAGGAGCAGGTGGCACACGGTTTCAGGATTACACGATGTGTGGTCTACTAAACACGGCGTGTAGTCCCTTCGGGTTAGGTTTGGACTGTGTACCATGTACATGGATTTCCCGGTAGGAAACCCTGTAACACGGACACTACATGGATAGTGTCCACTGAATATGCTGTGTACTCTGAAAATTTCTGAAATACAAAAACTCACCATGTCCTCGGGCGTGTTCTTCATATGGACAATTAAAAAAAGTACACACCATGTAGTCCGAACTACACGTCGTGTACTCATCAAAATTACACAGATTTATTAAAATTTATTATTATATTATAAAAACCCTTGAGACGTTTACCATAGTGTAGGCGTAAATCTAAGGCACAACATGTGATAGGTGTTTTATATATATGTGTTTAATTTAATATCTGCGGAAATGGGAGTTCACGAGGTTGCCTCCAAGGTACAAGTTACATATAAAGATAATTTTAAATAAATCTATTTGTTCAAAATTATGATGGATGAGAATCTCAAGGAAATTTAGAAAAGGGATTTAAGATAAAAGGATTGATTAATTAAAGATAATTAATTGATTCAAGCATGATTTATCTAAAACAAGAACGAATAAAGAATTTAATTCTAGTTTTATTTATGCGTAAATATCATTGCATGTATGGATGATCATGAGCTAGACTAAGAACTTTTTATGTGAATGGTTTCTTTTAATTTATTTATTTAAATTAAATTTTTTGGCCCATAAGACTTCTCCTCATTAATATGTAGGGCCTGCGAGCCCAATGTTTCTTTTATGTAAACACCCCTTTTACCCCTCACCTGCGTGTGAGATAAATGCATATGTAATCGACAGAGCTCCAAATATAGTGGAGGTGGCTCAAGTCATGCGTCAAGTTGAAACCAATCCAAGGATATTCAAAGGTGGACAGGTGGAAAGCTGTAAACATGAACCTGAAAGGTTCAAGGTGTTTCTCCCCTAGGTCTTGGGTTATTTTATCAACCGCTAGATAAACTGACCAATATAACAAGCACATGGTCATACCATTTATTTTATTTCTATCAGTATCATGGTTTATTTATTATGGGTGTGTTGTCATGATCACACAATTAATGAATTAAACAATCATGCAAGATGAAACTAAAATAAGACTGGCTTATGCGTAAAATATTAACTTATACATGGTTAATCACTTAAGTATATCCCAATTAATATTAACAAAAATGTAATCAAAGATAATAAAATGTAAATTTATGTATAAGGATAATAACCCTCAAATAAATATTAAGTCGGTATAGCCTTCCATAATCTTGTTAGAATAGAACCACAGTTCAAAGTGCTTGACCAACCATAGTTGGGGTGCTTTCAATTATCGGGTAATTATAATTCAAGGTGTTGGGTTAAAATAACTTGGTTCTCATCAAGGGTTGAATGTCACAGTGGGACTTGGTGTGACCAAGAGGCAAAGGTTTAGGAAATCCAAAATAAAAGGATTTCAGGATTGGGGAGTCTACTCAACGGATCAAGGAGTTGCGAGATAATGCAGTTGGCATTCAGAATGCCTACCTTAAATCCTTCAAGTTGCTTGAACAACCCCATTTGGGGTAATGCAAAGGGTAATATGGATCCTTTCCACAAAAATATTCAGGAAACATAATATTCTGAAGTCAATGATGAGGGCAGTTGTATTTCGATAAAATAGTGGGAGAATAATATGAATTAATTTATTTATTTTTCTCATTTTTATCATAACAGAGTACTAAAACTTTTCTCATCTTAATTTTTAGAAACAGAAATAAAATTAATTCAAACATATCATTTTTAACCATACTCGATAAGGAAAATATTCTCACCGGAACCAATTTCCAAGAGTGGCAGAGGCGTTTACGAGTCATCCTTTTCCACTAGAGGAAATTATATGTGTTGGAAGAGCTTGTTCCAGTTGCACCTGGGAAAGAAGCCAGTGATGAGGAATTATCTCTCTATATGAAGCACATGGATGATGCCACAAATGTCCAGTGTTTCATGCTATCATCCATTTATAATAAGATCTTGAAGCAACATGAAAACATGGACGTGTATAGCATGATGTCTCACCTTAAGGATCTCTACTAAGAGAAGGTGAGACAGGAGAGATATGAGATCTCCAAAACATTTTTTATAACTAAGATTAGAGATTCCTGCACCATTTCAGACTCATGTGGTCAAGATTATTGGATACATTTAATGCTTGGAAATCTTAGGGATTAAGTTATCAGATGAGTTGCATATAGATCACATCCTATCATCACTACCCAAGAACTTCTCTAGATTTATTTTCAACTAGAACATAAGAAACAGTGAGAAGAGTCTATCGGAACTTCTGACCTTAATTCTCCAGGTAGATAAGGACATGGGGCATGACAAACCTGTAGTCTTTATACTAAATAAGAAAAGGAAGGATAAGGAAAAGAGGCCAAAGACTTATAAACGGTCTGAAGCCCCCGAGCACCATCCCTCTAGGAAGGGGAAGATCCAGAGTCAGGGAAAGGAACGGGAGGTGGTATGTTTTGAATGTGGAAAGCAAGGCCACTAGAAGAGGGAATGCACCCAGAAGTGTGGGGACACTAAAGGTGCATTCGTTATCGAGTGTAATATTTTCATTTCTATACATTGAGTATTAGATACAGCTTGTGGGGCTCATATATTTATTCAAATGTAGGAACCAAGTAGATTTAGAAATATTGTCAGAGGAGAGGTGGATCTTCGAGCTTCCAATGGTGAAAGGATGGCTGCGTTAGCCATTCACAATTACCACCTCTCATTTCTGACTATGATGATTTTGGTTTTACATAACTGTTATTATGTTCCTAGTGTTACAAAGAACATAATTTCTATATCTTGTTTGGATATGGATGGATTTATTTTCATGTTTTGAAATAAGTCTTGTCTCTGTTATAATAACAATGTATGTTATGGTATGGCACATTTAAATAATGGTTTGTATGTATTAAATTACAAAAACCAAGTGTTGGCAGTCGACAACGAAACAGACTCACATGTCTCATACATCACCTAGTTGTGGCATCCCCATCTAGGTCATGTAAATGATAAGTTCTTGACAAAGCTCTACCAAGATTGCTATTTAGACTCTATTGCGCTAAAACCACTCGATATAGGTCATGCTTGTTTACAAGGAAAAATGACAAAGCTGACTTTCGGTGGACAAGGTGAAATGGCCACCGAGTTTTGAGGATTGGTGCACACGAATGTCTGTGGACCATTTCTAGTAGAATCTAGAGGTGGATATTCTTACTTCATATCTATTACTGATGATTTGAGTATATATGGTTATGTCTACTTAATGAGGTATAAGTTAGAAGCCTTAGGGAAATATAAGGAATTCAAGAATCAAGTAGAGAGTCAACTTGGTAAGATGATAAAGAAGCTTCGATTAGATCGAGGTGGAGAATATCTGAACCAAGAGTTCATCGATCTTCTATGAAAGTTCGGGATTCTATCTTAGCTCACTCCTCCTTATACACCATAGTGGAATGGTGTTAGTGAAAGGAGGAACCACACCATGTTGGACATGGTGAGGTCGATGATGAGTCATGAAGATCTTACATTATCCTTTTGGGGATATTCATTACAAATTGCAGCATACACATTAAACTGAGTGCTAATTAAGGAGGCAAATGGAATTCCCTCCAAGTTGTGGAATAGAAAGAAACCAATTTTGTCGCACACACGTGTATGGGGAAGTGAGGCATTTATTATGGCCTTCTCAGGAAACAAACTAGCTCACTGGGGAATGAGGTGTATCTTTATAGGATATCCGAAGGAAAGGAAATGATATTACCTATATAACCCTTCAAACAAGAAAGTTAATGTCACCAGACAAGCCATCTTTCATGAAAGAGATAACATCCTCAAAAAGGATAGTGGGAGAATTATTGAATTTTATGATTTTAATGCTCAAGATACACCAGATTTGGTATAGGAACAAGTTCCACAGGTCCCTGTGGAAGAGATTCTAGAAACCCAAGTACTGTGTAGGAGATAAAGAGTGGTAAGGGAACCAGAGATATTTGGCTTCCTAGTCACCGAGGATGGTGAATCATTATTTTTGGACAATGATGAACCTCTCTTCTATAAGGAATAATTAGAAAGCTTAGAAGATTCAAGATGTCTAGAAGCAATGAATTATGAGATGGATTCCATGTATCAGAACCATGTCTAGGTTCTGGTCGATGAGCCAGTTAATGTAAAGCCTATTGGATGAAAATGTGTATTCACGAGAAAATTGGATATGGAATGTCATTTTAGTACCTATAAAGAAAGGATAGTGGCTAAAGGATTCAGACAGAATCAAGGAATTCACTATGAGGAAACCTTCTCACCAGTTTCCATGTTTAAATCCATAAGAATCATACTTCCCATAGTAGCTTACCAGGACTATGAGATTTGGAAAATGGATATCAAAATAGCATTCCTTAATGGGAACCTTCTGGAAGATGTCTATATGATAGAACTAGAAGGATTTGTGACACCAGGTGAAGCCAAATGGGTTTTCAAGTTGCTGAAATCCATTTATGGATTAAATCAAGCATTCAGGTCGTGGAACATACAATTTGATGAAGCTATAAAGTAATTTGGTTTCATTAATAAAAAATGTGAGCCTTGTGTTTATAAATGGTTTAATGGGAATGTGGTCATTATCCTAGTAGTATATGTTGATGACATATTGCTTATTTTAAATGATGTACTAGTCTTACAGTCAGTCAAGGACTGGTTGAAAAAGTGTTTCTCCATGAAGGACTTGGGTGAAGCAGCCTACATTCTAGGGATCAACATCATTCGTGATAGATCCAAGAGGCTGCTTGGACTAATTCAGGGTACATACATTGACCAGATACTTAAGAGATTTAGTATGGAACAATCCATGTGAGGATTGGTTCTAGTGTCACATTTCCTATATCTTTCTAAGAAAATTTGTCTTCAGACACAATAAGAGAAAGATATAATGAGTAAGATCCCATACACTTAGGATATAAGATCCATCATGTATGTCATGTTATGTACCAGGCTTGATGTTGCTTATGCACTGAGCATGATAGGTATATATCAAGAAGATCTAGGAGAACAGAATTGGACTGTTGTTAATACTATCCTTAAGTATCTGAGAAGAACTAAGGATATGTTCCTGGTGTATGGAGGAGATGAGGATCTTGTCATCAGAGGGTATGATGATGCTGGATTTTAGACAGATCAGAACGATATGAAGTCACAATCTGGATATGTTTTCTATCTCAATGGAGGATCTTTGAGTTGTAAGAGTTCAATGAAGCCAGTTGTCGCCTATTATACAACAGAGTACGAATATATAGCGGCTTCTGATGCAGCCAAGGAAGCCGTCTAGATTTGGAACATTGTCCAGGAGCTTTATGTGGTGCCTAGTAGAAAAGAACCTATCACGTTGTATTGTGATAATACTACAACAGTGGCTCTTGCAAAAAAAACCAAGGTCACATCAACGGACAAAGCATATACTCCAGAAGTATCACCTCTTGAAGGATTTATATCAAAGGGGTGAAGTTGTTGTGAGCCGAGTGTCCATGTAAGAGAACGCGGTGGACCCCATGACTAAAGTCCTATCACAGTAGAAGCATGAATATCATGTGAGATCTAGCAGGTTAAATGTTGTTAGCATTTGTCTCTAGTTCAAGTGGGAGTCTGTTGGAGTTGGTCGAATAAGACTAACTAATTTATAATTTATTAATTAAAGAAAACTTTATCACATCTTGATTTTTCATCTGAGTGACAATGCATGTGATAATGTCCTAAGGATAGATGTTTCATTAAAGGGTTATAGAGTATCCCTACTTTGATGAGAACCCGGAACTGTCATAACATTGTTCTTGAATATATGTTCTATGGTCGGATGATGTTATTTGAGGGACACAAATAATATAGACTATTAGGGGTGAGGACTCATGAAACTTTGTGGAACATTCTCATGGTGTGCACCCTTGGTATTATCCAAGAGGATATTATGAGAATGAGACCCGCCAATAGGAAATCTACATTTTATAGTGTCATTGGATGTTCTTATCTACGGACATGTGTATTGGTCCTTAGACTTTAAGATTATTATTAATGGGTATTAAAACTTGCACACTTATATGTATTGATGAAAACTGTGATGACACACTGTTCACAATGAGGTAGGATACGTTGGGTGCGCCACAAGAGATACTACATTAATTGATAATGTGTGAAAGGATTTGTCCCTTCTATTCCATAACAGAATTATATATCCCAGTCCCTTTGATGGAATTGATATAGCCTAAATAAATCCATGACCATGGTGAGGAATGGGCAAGTTCAATTTCGAAAAGTCAAAGAAGGAATAATCGAGCACATGGGTTGATGGCACTAGCATGCAACCCACTTGATTCGAGATATTGAGATAAAGGGATTAAATTACTTGGTAAGCATTCGAATGAGGTTACATGTCAATGTGGCATCAACTTATTTCTCTTGGGTTCCTTGATCCATTGTAAGATATTAATCTTTGACTTTAGGCAATCCCACCTAATGCCAATGAGAAAGAGGCCTATAGGGTCACACACTAAGTGTATCCAAGTATCTCAAGTAGAATAAAGATTATTGTCGTATGTTGTTTAATAATTATTCAATGAATCCTAAATCAGTTTAATGTGGGAGGAAGAATAAAATTAAAAACAATATATGTAACACCCCGACCTCAGTTACCCAGAGTCGGTGCATTATTTTAATACATTGGCATGATTACAAGGAATCAAGTCCTGAAGGACCGATCGGTTTAGCAGTCTTGGAAAATAGATTACATACCTGAATGTTACATTACACTTTATAACATACAAAACAACATAAATAATCCTCTATGAACGCCATTATTCCCTTGGCTTAACCCTGCATATCAATCATGATACACTTCTTGGAATCCTGGGAAAATAAAACATATAAAGGGGTGAGCACAAACGCTCAGTAAGGGTAAGAAATATAGCGAAAAATTTCAAAAATAAGCATAAACATTTAAGGATATTAATAACTAAAATAAAATCCTTTTAAAACTTGAACTTCATAATGATATGGAAAAGATAAAATGAAATAATTTCATTTACTTATTCACATGGATATTCTACTAGTCGAATAATCACATGCAATATCAATTACCAATTTCCTAATGATGGAATGCATAATGTCAGGTTATCATAACCACATATTCAAGGCCTCGTGACAAGACTACCAATAAGATTTTGTCAAGGCCTTTTTATAATACACTAGTTTGTATTATGAGACCTACCGATGCATTTTTTTAGAAGATACTTATGTTTAAAATTGCTCAAATATACTCTAGTGTTTTTTTGAGATCATTATGAAAGATTCTAAAAACAAAATAACTAATTCTGAGACTGCTCGACTAATTATAGGCCTTGATGGTTCCACACCCAATCCCTTCCTGTCTACCACACTCAAGAGTCGGGTTTTATGAAAACATTTTTAAGCTTGCGTTAAATACGTATACATTTGGACTGGATTTTCATATATTTGAGAGAAATATCTCCTCTTTTTTTGTAATTATTTAAAAATCACATAATTATAAAATAAAACCTTTATTTTAAAAATATCCTTATAAGAATGTATGGGAAGCTTAAAAGTTGTAATAACTTCGGAGAATAACCGCACCTTCTATATAAGTTAAAAAACACTCTTACATTAGTTTTTTTGAAAAGGTTAAAAAGTAACTTGATTGGAAAATGACAGAAATATTCCTTTATAAACTTCTTATAAAAAGTAAAACAAGGGTATAAATCACTTTAACCAATAGTTTTTAAAATAGTAAGATTGATTTGAAATACATTTTTAAGAAACATGGATGTGGATGATGAAGATGTCCCAAGAGAAAATTACGTATAAACAACCTCGGATAATGAAGAGATTGTGAAATAAACCCTTACCAATTTGGTAACATACGAAACATACACCCCATGAAAGAGGTATGATACAATGAATATGTAAATACACATAAATTAAAGTGTATTACAGAATGAATACAATTATGGTCAGTACATACACCACACAAAAGGCAATAGTGGCAACATGGCATGAATCTCTTGGGAATAAGGAGTGAGATGAAAACCCCTTACCTAGCACTTTCCTTTAGTCGGGTGTACGTTTAGCCTCCTGTATGAAGACTATAGTATGTTATTAAATTATAAAAGAACCATATTAATATTTATGATATCATACATTATTCATTTATGACTTTATACTACCCATTTAATAATAATTTCCATGTTATATTAATATTTCGGGTAATAATCGCTTTCTTTATCGTACGTATTTTAACTTGTTACTCTTGATTGTATCACTTGGATCATGATTTAAATACTTCCAGAATATAAAACATGATTTATTTATCATATATATTAAAATATAAAAATTTATAATAGACTTATATATGAAATGGAAAACACCGTTTATGGAGACGGTAGTCCGTACGTACGCATAAATGTTGTTTCTGTTTTCATATAGTATTGAACGGAAGTAAGTGAACAAGATATATGTAAGTACATAAATACTTATATATATAAATATATATATATATCCAGTAGAATTATTATTTCATATATTACTTACTTATTAGTAATATTTTTTTATAATCGTTGATGAATGGTGAACTTGGAAATGAATCTCATCGTGTCGTGGAGACGGTAATCCGTACGTACACACGAGTGAAAATATCATTCTTTTTATATTAATATGATAAATAATTGGATGGTATATAATATATACATAATCCTTATCATGTTATATTTATTATTTACATCAAATACACATCAATATTATACCCATCCAAATAATAATGTACTGGATAACAATTACACCACGACGTGGAGACAGTAAGTCGTACGTACGCCTGTATGGTGACATGTCATTCAAAGGGTGGATAGAATAATGAATTTGGTTGTACCATAATTATAATAACATAAAAGTATATATAATATACTGGATTTATTATTTTATATTAGAAACAACAAAGAAAAAGGAAGTGGAAGAAGAAAGGAACATGAAAGAGGGTGGTGAAATCATTACCTCTTCTTCAGGTTCTTCCTTTTGATTTGATCAAAAGGGCTCCTTAGGTTGTCTTTATGATCAAACTAAGGACTCTAGGATGAAGGGAGGATATTTTAGAGGGTATTTGGGCAGGGGTTGGCCGAGCCAAATGGCTTAGAAGGTGTGAATTAGAGAGAAGGGGGAGTGCCCTTTTATAAGAGGGGTGAGGGGCACCTAAGGAAAAACTTAAAATATTATTTTATAATAAATTCATATTCAGTTTATAATGGATAAAAAGTTGATTATGTAAAGTCTAAGGTGGGTATAGGTCGAAAAAAACTCAACCAATAGGTTTTAGAAAAGTTTAGATTACCATTTTAACCTTATCATTTAGATTTATCTCTAAGTTAAATAATTTAACTTTTACCGTGTCTTCTTGTATTCTTACACTATATGGTTAATAAACATACTATATACTACCAATGGAACCCCCATTGGTTCATTAATGTCATATATATTATTATATAAGTATTTTGGCCGAACCTTAGATTTTTAGGACCATTATATCAATTAATAATATAATATTTGTTTTAACAACTATTTTATGTCAATTTTTACACTATTTGGTATTTGTTTTTTTAAAATAATAAAAACATGATTACATCAGAAAAAATAAATTTAATCAATCCTAACATGTAATATTCACCTAGAAAATTCGTTTATGTCATAAAAAACTTTGAAATTATATTTATTTTAATATTTATAATACCATTTATTTGATTCTTTTAAGAATAAGTTAATTACTGCATCATCATTGTGTCATAAATTAATTTATTTATTTAATGTCTAAAAATTTTAAATAAACTACCATGATGTAGGAAATATTTTTAGCTTTCTAAGGAATATTCATAATCGAATTTATCTTATGTAAAAACCAATATTAAAAATGTTTTAGTTATTAAACTTTGATTTTAACTCTTTTAACTCTTCTTTGAATTAAATAATAATTAATGTCCTAATCTAATCCAAGTGGTCCTAAATGATAATATTTTATTCCTAAGTTTTTTTTTGGTTGAGTTAAACTTTTCGAATAGAATTAGTACATGTGTAAGGGCAATATTAATATCATTTTTACCATTAATTACCCTATTTACTTTTAACCGTGGTAAATAAAAGTAAAAAGTTACTATTAACCAAAAATTATTTTCATCTCATTGAACCACATTTTACGCCTTCATATTAACAATGTCTCTCGGATTTTTGAAATTCATCTCATAGAAGCGGTAAAATTATGTTTTATGTGAATTTGCAAAAGCTCCTAGGAGGTGGGTAAAAGATGGTGAAAAGATCGATGAAATTTTTATATATCTAAAATTATTATAAACAGACTCCAATGAATTAAATTGAATTTATATAGGTATTATGTATCTATTTTGACATTAAATAATTTAAATAAAATAAATAATTATTTAAATAAAAATCTTGTTTTAAACTATAACTCAGTGTTTTTCACTATTCATTAAAATTTACAAGTTTTCAGAAAAATACCAAAAATTCACCCTAAGATAATTTCGATATTCCAAATCCAAAAATGAATTCCATTTTGAAAGATAAAATGTATGAAATTTCAAAAAGTGGGTATTACTATTCATAACGGCTAGTTTGATTGGTTGTGGTGTGTGTTAGAACTCGAAGTTGCGTACAACACAGGCTACTGTATTATTCAAAGAGAAGTGTATCATGGATTCTTGGGGTGTTACATTCTCCCCTCCTTCAATAAATCACGTCCTCGCAATTTATGCTCAGTATTGGAAACTTGGGGTTGACATTTCAAAATATCTTAGTTGAAATCCCACATCGAAAAATGGATTAATGAGGCCTCTATTTAAAATAAACAGTGGTCAGTATGAAGGTTACCGAAAATAACACATATTAGGGACCCATGTCGGAAAATATGGATATGGAAGAGAAATTTAATTATCAATATCTGATGGAGAGTGGTAGAAAACATGGCTATGAAAAGGCCAACAATCACAAAGCCATAAATTTGTGATGATCTAAGGTACCATCTAGGACAACATTTTTGTTCTAAGTTCCTTTTCTCAATGTTTAGGAATTTATTTATGAGATTGGATAAGATCATAAGGATATATACTTACTTTATAATTAAATTTTTATCCATTAATAAATTTCTACCACAAACTAATCTTTCGCCCCAAAACATAATACAACTCAAAAATACTCTATTTATCCTAATCATATAGGGTTCCAAATATAATGAATTTATAATTCACAAATCAGACCCTTTAAAAAAAGAAACTACATTATACCATCCAGGAACTTCACGTAGTCCGGTGGTAGGTGATAAATCCCAATCGCACTATGGTTGTGGTTTCGATTCCCACATCTTTGTCCGACGCGACGGGTTGTCACATGGTCTATGTGTTGTCCTTTTATAAAAATCCAAAAATAACCTTTCAAACTTAATCCATTCCAACATTTAGACTTATCCGAAATACTACTATCCAAACTCACAGTCCAAAATTTATAAGGAAGTTAAACACAATGAATATCCTTTTTTCCATGTAATAACATGTGAACACCTTGACCATGTAATATTTTAAAACATGGTAACATCCTGAATTACCATAAAAACTTATTGATTACATTCATGCTCCCTAATTATTTATAGAATACTTGATATATTCCTTCTATCAAAAAATGTTGCAAACTCCAACGATGAAAAATCATTAATCAGTTTCATGGTAGTCATGAATATCCAATATAATTTATCCAAATCGATCTTATATTATTCCAAAATCACTACCTCAGTATCAGAACCATATTATGGTTTATCTTTCTCTCATCCAAATATTTTCCAAAAATATAACCTTCTATTGAGTCACTTTTCTTGGTTCCACACAATCTCAAGTCCTTAATAAAATAGTACTGCAGTATAATACTTATATACTCAGTAATTATTATAATCAGTACATTGTTGATACAACACTCAAATGAAATAATCCTATAATAACATCATAAGAACACTGGTCATTCTTCTTCATCTGAGGTAGTATCATAACTTGATTATTATCCAATAGCATCATTCGGGGCATTCTCTGATTGGTTCGCATAGTGTCCCAACTCCTTGCAGATGAAGCATTGTACATTTGAAACCTCTTTCTTACACTTGCAGTCACGTACATGGTGTCCTTTTTCTCCACACTTATAACATACTCCCATTCCCTTTAAGCATTTTCCAAGGTGATTCTTTCCACAGTTATCACATTTTGGAAAATCCTTCTTTACCTTCTTCCCTTTATCTATCCTTCTCTCTACCATCATTTTCTTCTCTGGCTTCCCTTCAACACCATAGGACTCCAATAATTCTTTACTTATCTTATCATCACATGATACTATTTCTTCATATGATGATAATATGTGGGAGACTATTTCCCTTCTAAATTATGGCTTAGGACTATGAAAGATATGATCCTTCATACTCTTTGGATCATGTGTATTGCTGGAGTTCTCATTCCTTCTACTGGGCACCATTTCAAAACAATGGCATACACTAGATTAGTTTATGACTAGAAATACCTAATCTTGAACTTTTAAAACACATAACATAAATTAAACATTTTAGGGATATAATCCATAATAATAAAAATGTTTTATTTGATTAAGTATATACTCATAAGCCCTTCATAATGGTTTTTAATGAAAATGAGAATTATCCTAAGAATATCCCCTGGGAGTGTCGTAGCCAAGAGTGCAGTAAGGCCCATTGTCGTGCACCAGTTCCCGTTCGATTCTAACTCAAAGCGGTGTTTTTGGTTTTTACCCCTAGGTACATCTGTGCCAGAGCCGCCTCTACCTACTCGTATCCAGACAGGGATGTATTTCATGGAAAACTCACAAAATCTCTACAATACCAAAATTTTAGGAAGTTCTTCTATACTAATCCTCAAATTATATCTTAGGGTGATGTGTTCTAATCATAGTTTATCTAAATCTAGTTTCCAAGGTTATTTCTAAACTTCCTCTGAAACCAAATGTAACACCCCGACCCCAGTTACCTAGATTCGGTGCATTATTTTAATACATTGGCATGATTACCAGGAATCAAGTCCTGAAGGACCGATCAGTTTAGCAGTCTTGGAAAAAATATTACATACATGAATGTTACATTACACTTTATAACATACAAAACAACATAAAACATCCTTTATGAATTCCATTATTCCCTCAGCTTAACCCTACATATCAATCACGATACACTTCTGGGAATACTGGAAAAATAAAACATAGAAAGGGGTGAGCTCAAATGCTCAGTAAGGGTAAGCAATACAGTGGAAACGTTCAAAAATAAGCATAAACATTTAAGGAAATGTATAACTAAAACAAAATCCTTTTAAAACAAGAACTTCAGAATAATATGGAAAATATGAAATGAAATAATGATATTTACTTATTCACATGGATATTCTACTTGTCTAATAATCACATGCAATATCAATAACCACTTTCATAATGATAGAATGCATAATTACAGGCTATCATAACCACATAGTCAAGGCCTCGTTCCAAGACTACAAAAAAGATTTTATCAAGGCCTTGTACCAAGACACTAGATTGTCTCATGAGACCTACCGATTAAATTTTTTTAGAAGATACTTACGTTTAAAATTGCTCAAATATACTCCAGTGTTTTTCTGAAAACATTATGCAAGCTTCTGAAAAAAAAATAACTAATTCTGAGACTGCTTGACTAATTACAGGCCATGATGGGTCCATGCCCAATACCTTCCTGTCTGCCACACTTGAGAGTCGAGTTTTCTGAAAACCTTTTTAAGATTGCGTTAAATACGTATACATTTGCAGTGGATTTTCATATATTTGAGCGAAATATCTCTCTTTTTTTGAAATCATTTAAAAATCACATAATTTTAAAAGAAAACCTTTATTTTGAAAATATCCTTATAAGAATGTAGGGGAAGCTTCAAAGGTGTAATAACTGTGGAGAATAACCTCACCTTCTTTATATGTTCAAAAAACACTCTTACCTTAGTTTTGTCGAAAAGGTCAAAATGTAACTTGTTTGGAAAACGACAGAAAGATTCCTTTATAAACTTCTTATAAAAAATTAAATAAGGGTATAAATGTCTTTAACCCATAGTATATTAAATATTAAGTATGATTTGAAATACATTTTTAAGAAACATGGATGTGGATGATAAAGAGGTCCGAGAAGTTAATTACATATAAACAACCTCAGATAATGAGGAGATTGTGAAACAAACTCTTACCAATTTGGTAACTTACAAAATATAAACCCCATGAAAGAGGTATCATAAAATGAATATGTAAATACACATAAATTAAAGTGTATTACACAAAGAATACAATTATGGTCAGTATATACCCCACACAAAAGGTAATAGTGGCAACATGGCATGAATCTCACGGGAATTAGGAGTGATATGAAAACCCCTTACCTTGCACTTTCCTTTAGTCGGGGGTATTTTTAGCCTCCTGTATGAATACTATGGTATGTTATTAACTTATACCAGAACAATATTAATATTTATGATATCATACATTATTAATTTATGACTTTATACTACCCATTTAATAATAATTTCCATGTTATATTAATATTTCGGGTAACAATCGCTTTCTTTATCGTACGTGTTTTAACTTTTTACTCTTGATTGTATCACTTAGATCATGATTTAAATACTTCCAGAATGTAAAACATGATTTATTTATCATATATATTAAAATATATAAATTTATAATAGATGTATATATGACATGGAAAACACCGTTTATGGAGACGGTAGTCCGTACGTACGCATAAACGCTGTTTCCGTTTTCATATAGTATTGAACGGATGTAAGTGAATAAGATATATGTAAGTGCATAAATACTTATATATATAAATATATATATATATATATATATCTCCAATAGAATTATTATTTAATATATTACATACCTATTAGTAATATATATTTTTATAATCGTCGATGAATGGTGAACTTGGAAATGAATCTCATCGCATCGTGGAGACGGTAATCCGTACGTACGCACGAGTGAAAATATCATTCTTTTGATATTAATATGATATATAATTGGATGGTATAGAATATATAAAGAATCCTTATCATGTTATATTTATTATTTACATCAAATACACATCATTATTATACCCATTCAAATAATAATGTACTGAATAATAATTACACAAGGACGTGGAGACGGTAAGTCGTACGTACACACGTATGGTGACATGTCATTCAAAGGGAGGATAGAATAATGAATTTGGTTGTACCATAATTATAATGACATCCCATTATATATAATATACTAGAGTTATTTTTTTATAATAGAATCAACAAAGAAAAAGGAAGTGGAAGAAGAAAGGAACATGAAAGAGGGTGGTGAAATCATTACCTCTTCTTCTGGTTCATCCTTTTGATTTGATCAAAAGGTATCATTAGGATGGCTTTCTGATCAAAATAAGTCATGTAGGTTGAAGAGATGATATTTTATATGGTATTTGGGTAGGGTTTGGCCAATCCAAATGGCTTAGAAGGTGTGAATTATAGAGAAGGGGGAGTGCCCTTTTATAAGAGGGGTGAGGGGCACCTTAGGATAAACTTAAAATATTATTTTAAAATAAATTCATATTCGATTTATAGTGGCTAAAAAGTTGATTATTTAAATTATAAGGTGGGTATAGGTCGAACAAAACTCAACAAATAGGTTTTATACAAGTTTAGGTTACCATTTTAACCTTATCATTTAAATTTAACTCTAAGTTAAATAATTTAACTTTTACCGTATCTTTTTGTATTCTTACACTATATGGTTAATAAACTTACTATATAATGCCAATAGAACCCCAATTGGTTAATTATTGTCATATATATTATTATATAAGTCTTTTGGCCGAACCTTAGATTTTTAGGACCATTATATCAATTAATAATACAATATTTGTTTTAAAATCTATTTTATGTCAATTTTGACACTAATTGGTATTTGTTTTTTGTTAAAATAATAACAACATGATTACTTCAAAAAAAAATACATTGAATCAATCCTAACATGTAATATTCACCTAGAAAATTTGTGGATGTCATAAAAACTTTGAAATTATATTTATTTTATTATTTATAATACCATTTATTTGATTCCTTCATTAATAAGGTAATTACTGCATCATCATTGTGTCATAAATAAATTTATTTATTTAATGTAAAAAAATTATAAATAAACTTCAACTATGTAGGAAATATTTTTATATCTCTAATGAATATTTATAATCGAATTTATTTTATGTAAAACCAATATTAAAAATATTTTAGTTATTAAACTTTGATTTTAACCCTTTTAAATCTTCTTTTTATTAAATAATAATAAATGTCCTAATATATTCCATGTGGACGTAAATGATAATATTTTATTCCTAAGTTTGTTTTTGGTCAAGATAAACTTGTCCAATAGAATTAGGACATGTGTGAGGGTAATATTAATATCATTTTTACCCTTAATTACCCTATTTACTTTTAACCGTGGTAAATAAAAGTAAAAAGTTATTATTCACAAAAAAATTCTTTTAATCTCATTGGACCAAATTTTACTCCTTGATATTAACTGTGTCTCTCAGATTTTCAAAATTCAGCTCACAAAAGCGGTAAAATTCAGTTTTATGTGAATTTGCAAAAGCTCCTAGGAGGTGGGTAAAAGACGGTGAAAAGTTCAATGAAATTTTTATATATATGAAATTATTATAAAACGACTCCAATGAATTAAATTGAACTTATATAGGTATTATTTATCTATTTTTACATTAAAAAATTTAAATAAAATAAATAATTATTTAAAAAAATATGGTTTTAAACTATAACTCAGTGTTTTTCACTATTCATCAAAAATTAAAAAATTTCAGAAAAATACCAAAACTTCACCCTAAGATAATTTCGATATTCCGAATCCAAAACTATAGTAAATTTTGAATGATAAAATGTATAAAATTTCAAAAATTGGGTATTACTATTCATAACGGCTAGTTTAATTGGTTGTGGTGTGTGTTAGAACTCGAAGTTGCGTACAACACACGCTACTATATTATTCAAAGAGAAACGTACCGTGGAATATTGGGGTGTTATATTATCCCCTGATTTAATAAATTGCATCCTCATAATTTATGTTCAGTATTGGAAACTTGGGGTTGACATTTTAAAATATCTTAGTTGAAATCCCACATCGAAAAATGGATTAATGAGGCCTATATTTAAAATAAAGAGTGGTAAGTATGAAGGTTACCGAAAATAACACATACTAGGGTTCCATGTAGGAAAATATGGATATGAAAGATAAATTTAACCATCAGTATCTAATGGAGAGTGGTAGAGAACATGGCTATGAAAAGGCCAACAATCACAAAGCCATATATTTGTGATGATCTAAGGTACTATCTAGGACAACTTTTTTGTTCTAAGTTCCTTTTCCTAATGGTGTGGAATTTATTTATGAGATTGGCTAAGATCATAAGGAGATATACTTACTTTATAATTAGATTTTTATCCATTAATAAATTTCTATCACAAACTCATCTTTCACCCCAAAACATAATACAACTCAAAAATACTCTATTTAACCTAATCGTATAGGGTTCCAAATATAATGAATTTATAATTCACAAATCAGACCCTTTAAAAAAGAAACTACATTATAACATCTAGGAACTTCACGTATTCTAGTGGTAGGTGATAAATCTCAATCGCACTATGGTTGTGGGTTTGATTCCCGCAGCTTTGTCTGACGCAACGGGTTGTCACACGGTCTGCGTGTTGTCCTTTTATAAAAATCCAAAAATAACCTTTCAAACTTAATCCATTCCAACCTTTAGACTTATCCAAAATACTATTATCCAAACTCATAGTCCAAAATTTATAAGGAAGTTAAACACAATGAAGATCCTTTTTTCCATGTATTAACATGTGAAAACCTTGACCATGTATTATTTTAAAACATGTTAACATCCTGAATTACCATAAAACCTTGTTGATTACATTAATGCTCCATTATTCTTTATAGAATACTGGATATATTCCTTCTATCCAAAAATGTTTCAAACTCCAACAATGAAAAATCATTAATCATTTTCAAGGTAATCATGAATATCCAATATAATTTATCCAAATCAATCTTATATTATTCCAAAATCACTACCTCGGTATCAAAACCATATTATGGTTTATCTTTCTCTTAGCCATATATTTTCTAAAAATTTAAACTGCTATTGAGTCACTTTTGTTTGTTCCACACAATCTCAAGTCCTTAATAAAATAGTAACGTAGTACAGTCCTTATATACTGAATAATTATTATAACCAGTACATTTTTGATACAACACTCAAATGAAATAATCCTATAATAACAACATAAGAACACTAGTCGTTATTTTTCATCTGAGGTAGTATCATAACTTGATTATTATCCAATAGCATCATTTGGTCATTCTATGATTGGTTCGCGTAGTGTCCCAACTCCATGCAGATGAAGCATTATACATTTGAAACTTTTTTCTTACACTTTCAGTCACGTACTTGGTGTCCTTTTTCTCTACACTTATAACATACTCCCATTCCCTTCAAGCATTTTCCAAAGTGATTATTTCCACAGTTATCAAATATGGGAAAATCCTTCTTTACCTTCTTCCCTTTATCTATCCTTCTCTCTACCATCCCTTTCTTCTCTAGATTCCCTTCAAATTCATAGGACTCTAAGAATTCTTTACTTATCTTAACAACGCATAATACTATTTATTCATATGATGATAATATGTGGGAGACTATTTCCCTTCTATATTATGGCTTAAGACTATAAAAGATATGATCCTTCTTACCCTTTGGATCATTTTTATTACTGGAGTTCTCATTCCTTCTACTGGGAACCATTTCTAAACAATGGCATACACTAGATTAGTTTATGAATAGAAATATCTAATCTCGAACTTTTAAAACACTTAACATAAATTAAATAGTTTATAGATATAATCCATAATCATAAAAATGTTTTCATTGAGTAAGTATATACTCATAATACCTTCATAATGGTTTTTAAATAAAATGAGAATTATCCTAATCATATCCCCTGGGAGTGTCGTAACTAAGAGTGTAGCAAGGCCTGTTGTCATGCACCAGTTCCCGTTTGAGTCTAGCTCAAAGCGGTGTTTTCAGGTTTTACCCCTAGGTACATCTATGCCAAAGCCGCTCTAATCAGAGTTTTTCTAAATCTAGTTTCCAAGGTTATTGCTAAAATTCCTCTGATACCAACTATAACACCCCGACCCCAGTTACCCAGAGTCGATGCATTATTTTAATACATTGTCATGATTATAATAAATCATGTCCTGAAGGACCGATCCATTTAGCAGTCTTGGAAAATATATTACATACATGAATGCTACATTACACTTTATAACATACAAAACAACATAAATAATCCTTTATGAACGCCATTATTCCCTTGGGTTAACCCTGCATATCAATCACGATACACATCTTGGAATCCTGGGAAAATAAAACATAGAAAGGGGTGAGCTCAAACGCTCAGTAAGCGTAACCAATACTACAGAAACTTTCAAAAATAAGCATAAACACTTAAGGAAATGTATAACTAAAAAAAATACTTTTAAAACTTGAATTTCAGAACATTATGGAAAAGATAAAATGAAATAATTCCATTTACTTATTCACATGGATATTCTACTAGTCGAATAATCACATGCAATATCAATAACCACTTTCATAATGATGGAATGCATAATTCCAGACTATCATAACCACATAATCAAGGCCTCGTTCCAAGACTACAAATAAGATTTTTTCAAGGCCTTGTTCCAAGACACTAGTTTGTCTCAAGAGACCTAGAGATGCAATTTTTTTAGAAGATACTTACATTTAAAATTGCTCAAATATACTCCAGTGTTTTTCTGAAAACATTATGCAAGCTTCTGAAAACAAAATAACTAATTCTGAGACTTCTTGACTAATTACAGGCCATGATGGGTCCATTCCCAATCCCTTCTTTTCTACCACACTCGAGAGTCGGGTTTTCTGAAAACATTTTTATTCTTGCGTTAAATACGTATACATTTGCACTAGATTTTCATATATTTGAGAGAAATATCTCTCTCTTTTTTTTTAAATCAATTAAAAATCACATAATTATAAAAGAAAACCTTTATTTTGAAAATATCCTTATAATCATGTAAGGTAATCTTCAAAGGTGTAATAATTGTAGAGAATAACCTCACCTTCCGTATAAGTTAAAAAAACACTCTTACCTTAGTTTTTTCGAAAAGGTCAAAAAGTAACTTGTTTGGAAAACGACCGAAATATTCCTTTATAAACTTCTTATAAAAAGTAAAACAAATGTATAAATAACTTTTAACCATAGTTTGTATAATATTAAGAATGATTTGAAATACATTTTTATGAAACATGGATGTGGATGATAAAGAGGTCCTAGAAGATAATTACATATAAACAACCTCGGATAATGAAGAGATTGTGAAATAAACCCTTACCAATTTGGTAACTTATGAAACATACAACCCATGAAAGAGGCATCATACAATGAATATGTAAATACACATAAATTAAAGCGTATTACACAAAGAATACAATTATGGGCAGTAAATACACCACACAAAAGGTAATAGTTGCAACATGGCATGAATCTCACGGGAATAAGGAGTGAGATGAAAACCTCTTAACTTGCACTTTCCTTTAGTCGGGGGAACATTTATCCTCCTTTATGAAGACTATAGTATGTTATTAAATTATAGAAGAACCATATTAATATTTATGATATCTAACATTATTCATTTATGACTTTATACTACCCATTTAATAATAATTTCCATGTTATATTAATATTTCAGGTAATAATCGCTTTCTTTATCGTATGTGTTTTAACTTGTTACTCTTGATTGTATCACTTAGATCATGATTTAAATACTTCCAGAATATAAAAAATGATTTATTTATCATCTATATTAAAATATAAAAATTTATAATAGACATATATATTAAATCGAAAACACCGTTTATGGAGACGGTAGTCCATACGTACGCATAAACGTTGTTTCTGTTTTCATATAGTATTGAATGGAAGTAAGTGAATAAGATATATTTAAGTAAAAAAATAATTATATATATAAATATATATATCTCCAATTGCATTATTATGTCATATATTACATACCTATTAGTAATATATATTTTTATAATCGTCGATGAATGGTGAACTTGGAAATGAATCTAATCGCGTTGTGGAGACGGTAATCCGTACGTACGCACGAGCGAAAATATAATTCTTTTGATATTAATATGAAATATAATTGGATGGTATATAATATATACAGAACACTTATCATGTTATATTTATTATTTACATCAAATACACATCATTATTATACCCATCCAAATAATAATGTATTGAATAATAATTACACCACGACGTGGAGACGGTAAGTTGTACGTACGCACGTATGGTGACAAGTCATTCAAAGGGTGGATAAAATAATGAATTTTGTTTTACCATAATTATAATACCATAACAGTATATATAATATAATGGATTTATTATTTTATAAGAGAAACAACAAAGAAAAAGTATGTGGAAGAAGAAAGGAACTTGAAAGAGGGTGGTGAAATCATTACCTCTTCTTCGGGTTCTTCCTTTTGATTTGATCAAAAGGGCTCCTTAGGTTGGATTTATGATCAAAATAAGGCCTCTACGATTAAGGTAGGATATTTGAGAGGGTATTTGGGAAGGGTTTGGCTGAGAAAAATTTATTAGAAGGTGTGAATTATAGAAAAGGTGGAGTTCCCTTTTATAAGAGGGGTGAGGGGAACCTTAGGAAAAACTTAAAATATTATTTTATAAATAATTCATATTCAGTTTCTAATGGCTCAAAAGTTGATTATTTAAAGTATAAGGTGGGGATAGGTCGATAAAAACTCAACCAATAGGTTTTAGACAAGTTTAGGTTTCCATTTTAACCTTATCATTTAGATTTAACTCTAAGTTAAATAATTTAACTTTTACTCTGTCTTCTTGTATTCTTACACTATATGGTTAATAAACATACTATATACTACTAATCTAACCCCAATTGGTTCATTAATGTCATATATATTATTATATAAGTCTTTTGACAGATCCTTATATTTTTATGACCATTATATCAATTAATAATAAAATATTTGTTTTAAAAACTATTTTATGTCAATTTTGACACTATTTGGTATTGGTTTTTTGTTAAAATAATAAAAACACGATTACTTCAAAACCAATACATTGAATCAATCCTAACATGTCGTATTCACCTATAAAATTCGTAGATTTCATAAAAACATTGAAATTATATTTATTTTAATATTTATAATACCATTTATTTGATTATTTAATAAATAAGGTAATTACTGCATCATAATTGTGTCATAAATAATTTCATTTATTTAATTTATAAAAATTATAAATAAACTACCATGATGTAGGAAATCTTTTTATATTTTTAAGGAATATTTATAATCAAATTTATCTTATGTAAAACACTATATTAAAAATGTTTTAGTTATTAAACTTTGATTTTAACTCTTCATTGAATTAAATAATAATAAATGTCCTAATCTAATCCAAGTGGACCTAAATGATAATCTTTTATTCCTAAGTTTGTTTTTGGTCGAGATAAACATGTCCAATAGAATTAGGATATGTGTGAGGGTAATATTAATATCATTTTTACCCTTAATTATCCAATTTACTTTTAACCGTGGTAAATAAAAGTAAAACGTTACTATTCACCAAAAATTATTTTCTTCTCATTGAACCACATTTTACTCCTTGATATTAACCGTGTCTCTCGGATTTTCGAAATTCAGCTCACAAAAGCGGTAAAATTATGTTTTATGTGAATTTTCAAAAGCTCCTAGGAGGTGGGTAAAAGACGGCGAAAAGTTCAATGAAATTTTTATATATCTAATATTATTATAAAATGACTCCAATGAATTACATTGAACTTATATAGGTATTATGTATCTATTTTTACATTAAATAATTTAATTAAAATAAATAATTCTTTAAATAAAAATCTTGTTTTAAACTATAACTCAGTGTTTTTCACTATTCATCAAAAATTAAAAGTTTTCAGAAAAATACCAAAAATTCACCCTAATCTAATTTCGATATTCCAAATCCAAAAATGAAGTCCATTTTTAAAGATAAAATGTATAAACTTTAAAAAAGTTGGTATTACTATTCATAACAGCTAGTTTTATTGGTTGTGGTGTGTGTTAGAACTCGAAGTTGCGTACAACACATGCTACTATATTATTCAAAGAGAAGCATACCGTAGAAGCATGGGGTGTTACAAGATATACATGGTGGGTACATTGAATGTACACACCGTGTAGTTTTTCATTTTGGAAAGGAAATGAAAAACGAGTACACGCCATGTATTAATGATTACACACCATGTAGTTCTTTTAGTTGGGTTTTTGAGGAAGTAATATTGTTTTATTAAATGATATTGATTATAATCAGCATGGGAGCATGTCAAGGAATTAATGAATTGACATGGGGGTTTTCAATAAGAGTTAATTAATTAAATAAAACATGTAATGCATTTAATTATTGTCATAACTATATAACATCCAACCCAATTATAAATATCCTCCCAACCCCAACACTTTTCCTTAATCGTGGTGCACAACAATTCTGGAGAATTCTCTCAAGGCCAAAATAACTCCTTCCTCCAAGAATTCTCTCAAGACTAAGAGAGATCCTCCTCCATCGGATCAAGGTGATCTAAGGCGGACAACGCAAGCAAAGGCTTCTTCATGATATCACTCGTAGATTCCTTTGGCGACATCCAGAGATACATGGAGCATGTGTGGATCACTGCTAGAGGAATCCTACACATGCATTCTATGACGCAATGACGGATTACATCAGATCGTGACCAGAGGCATCAATGGAGACATAATTCCATCAAGGTAATTCTTATCAATTAATTAAATTAATTATAACCGACATATGATGATCCTCCTTTGTGGTTTTGGGACTATTCTTCTTTGTCTATTTCTGTTATTTGATCTGTGGAGTCTGGCGTTTATTATAGTATTGATCTCGGATTGATCATTTCTGATGACAAAAAATCAAGTGGGCACATCCACCCACGAGCTTTCGCTGCACTCGGAACCTGCACTAGTGAGGTTGGGTTAGGGTTAATTTCTCTACTATAAGTCAATGTCCATCGTATACAGAGGGTCAATTTACAATCATCACCAAAAAAATTTATGTTAAAATTGGAATCCCTATTTGTTAATGACCATTTCATTTTAAAATTCAATTTCTTTTAATTTCATTCTGATTAATATAGAAATTTTCTTAAAAATTTTGAACTATATGGATCACCACATCCAATTTATAAGGTCCCATACACCTTATAAATTGAAGTGTGGCATCTATTTAATTCCAACAAGTGATTAATCAAGTCCCTTCATGAATTGTTAGCACAATTTCATTGACATATCAACAAAAAACCAAAACATACTATAAGAATTGCATGTATTAAGTAAACATGGAATGGAATAATGCATGGCATATAAATCCTGAAGTGACTATCATGATGCATGATGTAATACATCATTTACATTTAGGGAAAGGTTAAAAATCATTAGTCATAAGGAACAATACACATCATGTACATCATTCAAAGGTGAAACAAGGAAAATATAATTAGCGGAATTTAGAATAACATTCCCTATCCCAAGGAATTGTTCCTTTCATTGTACATGGGTTAGATACTCCCAAGAATAGGCTCATGAACAAATTATATTACATCCTAGACTCCTATAAAATACTAAAAATTTAATACAAATGGAAAAATAAATCTCTAATTCCACTTTGTGATGTCCTGGACCCAGTTCACCCAATAGTAACCAAACCTAGTTGGCCACAAAACCTCATGCGTTCCTCCCTTTGCACCAGAGGCTTCTGACCAGAAACGAGGGTCCATGGTGGAAAAGTAGGGAGACTATACCATCATGATTAGATATTAGAATAGTGGTATTAAATATAAATTAATAGAAGAATCATATAAATATAGCTGGATAGTAGATAAAGAAGACAGCCATATTATAATAACCAAGTAAATTCATCCATCAATGTCGTATACAAAATTATGATTATGGAATGATATACATAAGATATGTAATACATGGAATCAAGAATCCAATATGATACATGTTTCAAAAGTAAAAACAAATCCAATAATAAACTATACCAGATAACATCACAAGCTATAGCTTAGTTTTATTCTTCATAGGTACTATGAAAGAATAAATCAATCATCGGAAAGTGGGGTCTTTCCCCTATACCTAGCTATATTCAAGAAGTCTGTTTGGGTACCATAAAGGTAGGCTGAGCATGGTGTGAGATAAACTCAGTAGGACACCACCAATAGTGTCTATTCCATCCAATATATAAATACATAATAAATATTTTTCATATTATAAAAAGTTTAAATAATTTGAGGTAATAAATAACCCACAAAGTTATGGGTTCTCATGGAATACCCATACTTCTATAACTACTTCAACCTATGTTGGGATATCTATGAGTAATCATTCAATCATAATTTACTTAATAATGAAGTTTTGGTACATGACACATATCCCAACCATCCCCCATTTATCATATCCAATATGATTTGTATAATAAGTTCATCAATAAATATAAGGCTTCGACCAAATCCATTCTCGTACTTTGTCTTGGAATATTTTTCATATAATCCTTTAATTTTTATTCAATTTAAATTTCACCTGATCCCATCCTTGTCCTTCTTAATTTTGAACCCAGGTATTTATCCATGTATAATGAACCCGTAACATTACAATCTCATTCATAGCGATCCTCATAGGAACCCGGGTGTCTCTCTTAGTCTGGTATAATTTCCCCAAACTCTAAGTCTGTCCTTGGTGATCCACTAATGGAATTCAAGTGTCACTCCTCGTGTACACAGTGATCTTCCCACTGATTCCATCCTTGAAATTCCATAAGAGAGTGAAATTATCACCAATGTCACAATAACAAACATCCCTCTAAGTCTGTCCTTCATAGTCCAAATAGGATTCCAAGTATCACTCAGGAATAAATGAGCTAGCTACAAAATGATTAAGTCCATGGTGTTCACTAAAGAACCCATTTATTAGTCAATGCATATAATAATCATTCATTTATAATAATTTAATTAATCTATACATAAGATTTCATCTATGGAGATCCTAAATTGGAAACCACCTCTCACTCTTGTCATGTTAATAAGAATAGTCATGGCCCTGTAGTCTAACCATACCATATAATCACACATTTTAATCCATTTTTTCATCACCATTATATTATGTTAACTCACATCAGATTGTTTGTTAAATATGTTCATAGTATTAGAAGTCCTAGAATCACATGAATTTTTATATTTCTTTTAATTATATATTTCAATTATAAAATACATGTCAGGAATAAGAAAGAAATAGAAATGGAAAATGTACTTGGGACATGGAAGTCCATTTCCTATTTCATTTATTTAATTCAAATTATAATTTTACAAATTCATTTAATATCCCTAAGTAAATGGTGAAAAGTCCACACACTAGTAGGTGAATCAAATACAAAGGCCACCCACAGTAGTTTAATCTAATTTCACATCTCAACTAACGGGTGGTTCGAATTCTATGTCCTAAACCTTTCATTACACCTCAAAGGGTCTCAAGGTTTATTACCATCCATTTAATTTAATTATATTTTCATTTAATAAGCATGACCTGATAAAAAAGGCATGTGACATAATGACATTATATGAACCACCATGAAATTAAGGGAATATCATGAGATCACCTACCTTAGATTGGTATAAAAACACTCTTCTAGTCTCTACCACTGATTCGGTCCAAATAAGAAGAAAACAAGAAGAACTGAAAAATGACCTGAAAATATTGTGTATTATCATGCACAAAACGAACACAATTAAGAGGAATAAAAATTAATAAAGGCACAATATGAATAGATATCTCATCGCTACACATCCAACAAGATAGATGATGGTGAGTAATTCGAAGTCTGGATTAAAGATTTTTGGAAAATCCTAGGCTAGGATTCCATGGGAGATCAAAAAAAGGATGAACCTACCCATTGTATAAGAAATAAGAAAAGGGATAAACGGGTTAAAATTTTAATGCATAAAGTTAAACATGGTCATTTAACTTCTAAAAATATGGTCGCATGGTTGGCCAAACTGTTCACCAACCATGCCCCCCTCTCTACATCAATACCTCCCTTGCATGATTATGTAACAGGGTTAGAAAAACCATTCACCAACCATGATTTTTTACATTGTTAAAAACTCTATATCAATAACATGAGTGTGCGTCTTGGGTCACATGGTAAATGTGCCCTCTATTGTACTCTAAAATTCCCCACACGATTTCCTCAAATTGTGCATCCTAGGATTCAAAGTTTTTGTTAACTGTGTGGAAAAACTTACACATCAAAAATATTAGAATTTGTGCTCTGAAAAACCCAATACAACTCATTTTTCTTCATAAACCCACTAGAAACTTCCATACAGTTAACATTATGACTTTAAATGGAAATAAAAATGTTTTCATACCTCACAGAAAAATATGGGTGCTTACACCAAAATTCATAAAATAATTCCTTTATTATAAAACCAATGCATCTAGGATGTGAGGATGGAATTAGGGAAGGAAATTTGGTAGGTATCGACAAATCCAAATGGATTTAAAGGTGTAAATATTTTATTATATGGGGTGTCCTATTATAAGTGGGCTGAATGGTACACTTGTAATTTTTGAAAAGAAAAAGTGTACCCATGTTTTTCAAATTTTAAAAGTATCCAAAATGGACCATTATCAAAACTTTGAAATTAAAAGGTCAAAATATTCCTATAAAATATATTTTAGATAAGTTTTTAAGTCATTTTAACACTTTTTATTATAATTTAACCCTTGGTAAATTCATTTTTACCATAATAACTGTAATTTGTTTTTCTGTTTTTCACTCCTCATTATAGTAAAAAAAACTATTCTGATCTTATTAGATAATTTAAATTTATATAATTCAAAATATAGAATATATTTTACCAAATTAAATTCACAGGAGTGGAAAAATTCAATTTAAAATTAATCTTACATATGTGATGAAAAAGCAGGTTTTCATGAAGTATATTTTTCAAGAAAAAGAATATTATATATTATCTCTATGATTATTAATCATCATTATATGAATTTAAATAAATATTTATTGATATATATTCTATATATTTCATTAAAATCATTCCTCATTATGGGTTTTTAAATTAATTATAAAGGAGAAACATTTGGTATTTTGAAACAATATTTTAGAAAAGTCATGTTTTGAAACCCAAAAAAAACTTATACTAAATTCCAATATAAAGATGATAGAAATTAATTAATTGGATTCAGAATAAATGAAGAATATTTATGTTAACTGAAATAATATTTGAAACATAATGGTAATTTTAAATTATATAATTTATTGAAAATAAATGACATTTTTATGAAAAATGGTACTTTTTTCTAATCAATAAAAAATCAATATTATATAAAAATCCAAAAATTTCACCCAAAGTTAATTCTGATATTATGATTTTAAAAATGATATTAATTTTTTAAAATTCAAATTCTAAAATTTCTAAATTTATCTTTTAAATAAAACCTTATAATAAGAGAGTTTAATTGAAAAAATTTAATCTTTTAATTGTATGATTACTTAATATTTTTATAATGAATATAAATATATAATTCATATTAATAAAAATGAAAATGATTTAATATTTCATTAATTATATGTTTACATGAACACACTATTTTTATGGATTTAATTATTAGAGTACTCAAGGAATATATTTATAATTGTATTGAGATATTTATTGATGATATCTTGGAGTACTCAAAAAACTATGAAGACTATGAGAATAACTTTCAGATCATTATCAAAACATTTAGAAAAAATGAGTTATATGGAAAATTTACTAAGTGTGAATTATGGATTCAAAAATATTCTTTTCTTGGTCATATTGTCTCTAAGGATAAATCCCTAGTTGATCCTACAATAACAATGGTAATTAAGGAATGGCCTATAACAATGAGCATAACTGGGGTACATAGTTTTATTATATTGGTAAGTTACTATCAGCGATTTGTTCAATAAAGTTCCCAATTATGTAACTCATTAACAAATGTTACTTATAAATGGGTTATGTTTATATGGAAAAAGTAATGTGATGAATGTTTCGAAGAGTTGAAGAGGATATTGGTGAATTCTCGAATTTTGAATACACCTTCAGGAAATGATGGATTTTTTATATGTAGTCAACCATTAAAAAATGACTTGGTTCTTCCATTATAAAGAATGATAAACTTGTTGATTATACATCAAGGTAGTTAAATACTCATGAATAAAACTATCCAACCTATGGTCTTGAGTTGACAGTCGTAATATTTTCCTTGAATATATGGAGATATTATCTTTGTGGTGAAAAAATGTGAGATATATACAAATCAAAAGATATTAAAATAAATATTTTCATAAATATATATCAACATAAGGTAAAGTATATGGATCTATATACACAAATACTATTATCTATCGATAAACTACCACTCAAGGATAGAAAATAAGGTACTGGATTCATTGAGCTAGAAAGATCCTGGAGTCTTGACCAAAATTAGGATTAAAAGGGATCCCATGTTCATGTATTTAGTAGAGATGTTTATGGGAATTAGTAATGAGGGGAAACAAAAATCCTTTTTCAAATTATTTAAAAACCATATTTATTGTAAAATAGAAAAAATTATCTGCCTGATGATGAGAATATTCAAAATAAAATTGAAGTTTTGAATGCTAAGAAATTAGAAAACTTCATATATGAAGACAACATTATGACATTTGGAAGGAGGCTATGTTTTCCATTTATATATAAACTAAAAATTTAATTATTATATGTTACTAATAGATAAAATTTTTATATATACCATGGTAGTACCAAGATGTTTAAATATCTGAAGGAACAATTTTTGTGGGAAAATATGAAGTAGAAAATTATTGATTATGTGTCAAAATGTTTTGTTTGTCAATAAGCGAAGGTTGAGATACAACATCCTATAGGATTCCTAAAACATATTATTGTTCTTATACTGAAATGGGATAACATTACATTAACACCCAAATATTTAATAATATATTTCTATGTAAATAAATTGATAGCTTTCATTACAAGAAACACCAAGTTTAAACGAACCACAACTTACTATTAAAATATTATTATTTAAACCTGTCCATTATAACCTATCTTTTAAAAATATAAGTATAAATAGTAATATATAATTATTTTTTAAAAAAATGTTTTTATATGATGAAATTATATTTCTAGTAAAGTCATTATATACTTTAAAAATACATTTTACCTCAAAATAATATTTATTTATTTATTTGAATAAATAATACAATTAATTACAGAACCTTTTAGAAATTTTATTTTATAAAATGAACATAATTTTTGAAATCATCATATCAAAACTTACCTATGGAGAAATTTTGGGATTTTTCTCAAATGATTGATTTTTCAGTGAATAGTGAAAACAACTGATTTTTTAAATATTATAATTTATTTTTATTAAATAAAGTAATTTAAAAGGATCATTATATTTTTTATTTTTTATTAAACTGAAATTTGAAACATTTTATTTTATAATTATATTATTAATTTTATTTTAATCATAAATGTTTCAGGATTTTGGTATAAGTTTATTTTTATGCTTAAAAATATAGTATTTTGAGAACTATTTTTATGTTTATAAAGTTTATCCATTTTACTTGAATAAAATAACCCATAATAAAGAAATATTTTAATTAAATTTAAATATTATAAATCTATTTATATTAATTTTATTTCATATAAAGATGATTTCTAGTCATAGAGTAAATATAAGATAATCCATAGCTTGAAAAATGAATTTTCATGAAAAAATCACTTTACATCATGCATTTCAGGATTATTATAAAATTAATTATATCACTTATAGAGATTTAATTTTTTTAAATGTTTTATATATTTTTAATCACCATAACTAGTATTATTTAATACTCTCAACATATTTTTTGTTCATAATGAATAGTAAAAGCAATTAAAATTTCCACCAAGATAAATGATATGCCCAAAAATTTGAATCTTAAACTATAAAGGATAAATATATATCTACCATTATCACAATAGTCTCAATATTAATTTTTTATGGGAATATTTTCCATGAAAGAGAACTATATGATGTTTTAATTATAGAAAAAGACAAAATGTCACTACCTTGCTTTTAAATTTCTCTTATATGATCACATTGGGATAAAAATAAGTTATTAATGAATATTAAAGATTATTTTTAGCATTAATAAATAATTTTCATAATGTTTGTTTATTTAATATTTTACATGATTATATAATTACATTAAATGCTTATGTAATACAGACACCGTATTAATTCAATTAATAAAAAAATAAAGTAAATGATTTTTAAAATATTAAAAATAATATAGTTTAAAATAATTACTTTCTTTCAGTAATTTCTTAGATAAATATAACATTTTATAGAGTTGTCAATGGAATATATTATAATTCATTTACTGTCATGTTGTTCTCAATGTCAAATAAAATGAATAGTTACAAAAATGAAATTAATGTTATTTTAAAATAAATAATATTTTATTAAGTGAATTAAAATTAATAAAAATATATTTTATATAAAATTTATTAGGATATGGTTTCAAATATCTTCTATGGTCCATTTATTTGTTAATTTTTCTTTTATAGTAACTATAATGACCACTAAATATTAAAAACTTTGTTGTCATGATAATTGTCAAAAAGGGTCAATGTGGGTTAAAATAAAGAGATAAGGATAAAAAACCAATCAATACATATCCAATTTTTTTGGTATATATGATTTCATCCCATCATCATTCGTTCCTTTAATTATTTCATTTTAAATCCTCTTTTACATTACAATTAATTTATATTAATTTATTATTTTAATAATTTCCAAAAGTTCCCCTTCCCTCCCTTATAAAAGGGCACCTTCTCTCCTCTTTCCTTCACACAAAGAAATCCTTTTCGAAATATTGATGTATCACCACCACTATTATATTTTATTAAAATGTCATTTTGTGAATATACAAAAAAAATTAGATGACATGTCATTTTAGAACAAAATGTCTCACTTGATCCTAAGAAGGTGAATATTGTCTTATCATAAGATGATCCATGGAATGTCTTTGAGATTCAAAGATTATTAAGTTTAATAGGATATTCTCACTGTTTTGTTAAATAATTCTCTAATCTTACATCTTCATTGAAGGAACTTACCATGAATGGGGTAAAATTCATATAGGATTATAAGTTTGAGACTTCCATTCATGAATTAAATCAATGTATTAAATCAACACATATTTTGATTCTATCAAAAGTAGAAAAGGGATGTGTGGTGTTTTTTTATTCATCAATCTCTGGATTGGATTTTGTTTTTATAAAATTTTATTATGTAGTGGTTTAAATATCACATTAACTTCATCTATATGAGATGATTTATCTCACCCATTATTAAGAACTTGCAGTAGTAATGCATGATATCAAGATTTGGAGGAATTACTTCTTTAGTGAAAGGTTCACAACCTATTAGAACCATAATTTTTTTAGTCATATATTTTCTCAAATGTAACTGAACCTTAATAATATGTTATGGGTGGAGAGTATTTAGTCATTCAACATTGAAATTTATTATACCCTGGGAAATGTAAATGTCATTGTGAAAACATGGAGTATAATGTTGTCTTCTCAAGAAGTTGGCGAATTAAAAGATGAATTGAATCTGATTGGACTCTTCTCTAAAATTTACCTAGATGTGATGGAGGAAGAGACAATTATTTTTTGGCTATTTCTTTTTTTCTTTCATCTCTTCTCAAGTTAATTTTTTAGAAATAATGGGATAATGAGTTCAAGAGTTTCAAGGAATATTTATATGATGGGGAGAAAATTGGAGAGTGTTATCACACCTTTTAAGGATTTCTTTATTACAGATACTATTTTTTCATTCCTTCATATAGAAGGAAGGATGTAATTGAAATCTTTCATCAATCTCAATATGGTTTTCATAATGTTATAATGAATATTTATTATAATGTCAAGTGTCATTTTTGGTGGCCATTTTTTGAAACACGCTATAACTTATTTTATGTCTCAATTATATACCTAAAAGCTGATTAAATCCAAACACCAAAGGCCCTCATAATTACATTAGCCTCTCATAGTGATTTTTTGAAAATTGTAATAGATATATATGGATTTCATAATTCAGATACAATTGACCCCCTAAGGAAGAATTTTATATGGGTGGTGATTGATTGACTAACAATTTCATCTGATTTAATTCTGATTCGATAAATCAGAAGGGTTATGGATTAGAGTAATATTTACCTTCATTAGATCATGAGGTTTCATGAGGTTCCTTATATTATTATTTTGGATATGGATCCCTATTATACCTTTATATTTTGGAAAGGACCCTAGGAGAAAATGGGTTATCATATTAATATGAGCATGGCTTACCATCCTCAGATGGGTGGACAAATGTGGTGAGTATTCAATATTTTGTAGAATAAGCTCTATGCTTTTTTTGTGGACTTTAGAGGATCTTAAGATATTTAATTGGGCCTTTTATTATATTAATGGGAATTATTGAATGATTTTCATTTGTTGGGTCCTCATATTCTTAGAAAATGAAGGAATTTAGTTGTGAGATATATATAACTATTTTAAATCACATGGATGATTGGAAAAGTGTCTTATCAAATTTATTTTCCATCCCAATTGACTTTTATCCTTGAGGTTCTAAATTTTTCTCATCTTAAGATGTATCACTATGATCTCTCTCTTTTTCTAAACTATGAAGTTCTCAATTTGAAACCATATATCTATGTTGCTGAATGAATTGGTCAAGTCATTGATTCTCAACAAATAATTCTATGTGGTAATTCTATTATGATAGCCTAAGTGTTATGGAATCAATGAATGGAATCACATAAGACATGGGAATGAGTATCAATGATAACGGAGTATTTGACTCGTCTTTTATTTGATTTGTATTCTTATGCTTCAATTTTAAGGGGATGGTATGTGATATTATGGGAGTAATTATCAAATCCTGATAACACATTCATTTACATAAATTATTTTTTGACCATATTTTTTTGAACCATTATTGGATTTTTTGGGATATTTTTGGGAGTTTTTGTGGGATTATGGGAA
This sequence comes from Viscum album, assembly GCA_963277665.1. NCBI lineage: Eukaryota > Viridiplantae > Streptophyta > Magnoliopsida > Santalales > Viscaceae > Viscum > Viscum album. The sequence continues at coordinate 226,224,619 of OY728123.1, read as the reverse complement.
TGTTCATGGTTAGCGTATAGTTAGGCCAAACTAGGGGAAATTATAAGGAAATCATGTGAGTAATTTTCATTTGGGATATTAGTGATTCCCATGATTGAAACATTATTAGAAAAACCATGTGGCTAAACCATGTATCTATTTAAATTGTTTATAAATGGATGCATTATTTGGAAACTATTTTTTAAATTGTGCGGGTAAAAGATGCAACTTTAGTTAAATAATATAAAAATTATTTTTGAATCCAAAAAATCTCTATTTGGTCTCATTATTCATCCTACATCCTTGGATCTCAAATATTGGGGTTCTATATGGAGATTTTTGTGACCCTAACAAATATGAGGAGTGATTATGATGGATCTTAGGGAGTTGAACCAAGAAACTCATTGTAATAGCACATTATTTATGTTTCATCATTTTTCTTATAGATCTCATATCCTTTTCAAGGAAGGAACTATAAAAATAAAATGTAACAAATGGATATATGGGTTTTTTCATGATAAAATGGGTTTTCATATAGATCCATTCTGATAGAGTGTGGTAGGGAAAAAATCAACCAAGTTCTTTATGCTACTCTTCTAGATTTTGTTTCTAAGTAGTTTCTCTTATCTCTATTGATCTAGAGATTTTTTAACCCTAGTTGCATGAGTGTGTTGTTTTTAGGTATTTTATTTTCTTATTAGGATCCTTAATTCCACTTGGAATGTGGAACCCATCCATTTGTTGGAAACACCTTGTGTTTGAGGTGGCTGGTTTTTCAAAAATCATTTATTTATAAACCATTATTACTTTCTTGTTTTTAATTTTATTTCCAAAAATGTTTAATGGAATGATTACTTATTTGTGAAATGCGATGGTTTGGGTTTATTTTTTAACATTTATTTACATTTTTATAGTTAAAATGGATTCCAAATCATCTTTTATTATGAATTTTGGATGTTTAATTATTAGTATGAGATATTCACATGAAAATATGTTAACTATGATAGTAAGAGCCTTGATATGTGGCCTATTTGTAAAATTTTAATCTTCTCAATGTGAGTAATGGAACATGGGTGTGTAGGGTTCTTTTGAGGGAGATATATTGTGAAAATCATGCTATGATAGTTTATACCTATATAAAATGGTTTTATGTTATAAATTTATCCAAACGTTTTAATGATAGGGGAGTTCCCTTATCACAGTTTTCTCCCATCCCTAGGCCTATGTCTTAGGGATATGTGCACTATTAGTTATTTTATCACTGATGTGTGATAATCCTAGCTAAACTAGAGTAAAACTATCATTGGATAAGTTTCCATGGTTCCCCTTTTTGAATGGTTATTTATAAATTATTTAAGAAATGGTTGATTGGTATATGTTATGAAAATGATATGTTTATGAATTATTTATAAACCATTATATAGGGGAGGATTTTTCTAATTTATTAGAAACTATGTAATGACGTATTCCATTAATTTTTTTCATTAATTGAGAATAAATTATTTGATTTTGAATAACGACTTGTGAAACACATGGAGGGATTTTTTGGGGATTGTTTTGATCACACCCTACTCATAAATATGTGTGTTTGTGTGTGTGTAGATCCTTTTATATCTAATATCGATAAAGTAAATTAACTACATGGTGGTGGTGGGTATCCATGTTATAAGGGTGTGGGATTTTGGTGGTGACATTATGGGATATTTTCCATTATATCACATGGATATGGGTTATTGTTTGTCTCAAATAATTTGGTTTAAATATTCTGGTTAGGTACTTGTATTTACTTTGTATTCTTTGAAATCCATTATCTGAATTTTTATTGGAATGTTATCCTTCTTTTGTGTATACCAAATATTGTTTTGTTTGGTTTCTTATATGATTAATCATCACAAAAGGTAGTCATTGTTTCCTAGCCACTTATTTACAACCCATGAGTATTGATAATTCCCTTCAGGACTTTTCACGGGTTGACTCAAATGTTCAGTTCAGAGATAACCTTGGTTGGATCGTGATGATAAATAAAATTAGTCTACTAATATTAAGACTCTTTATACATTGGATAAGGTAATTTTGTTTCTAGATTACCTTTGTAAGAAGTCTCATACTTATAAGGTCTTGGTGGTAGATGAGGGATGGTGAATGAGGTCATTTATGGTAGATATTCAATAAGTTTTTATTAAGTATCAATAAGATATATATTTATCCCATTTTATTGATAAGAAATTAATAGGAGAAAATGAGTTTTGATTCCACATGGATAAATTTATAACATGTGAAAACATAACACTAGTTACATGTTGGTGAATTATAACCACTCCCACTACAAGTATAGAAATGGAGGTAGATCAAAACATATTTGATGAAAATATTGACATGATAATTGAAATTATCTAATGTTATTTGGATTATTTTAGACACTTTTAATAAGTCACCTTACTATTTATGCATCAAAAAATATTTTTGGGTAATTAAACTGGGTAAATAATATGTTGAGGAGATAGTGACTCATTATGGGGTTTCAAAAGATTTTTTTGAAGATCGAAGGTTTACTTATAGGTTTTTCAAAATGGTGATAGTTGTCTCTAGGTACTCAAGTAAATTGATTAAAACTTATTCCTATTAGTTTAATGGATTGTTGAAAAAAACCATTTATAAGATAGAATGTGTGTTAAAAGTTTGTATTCATTAATATGGTGGATCCTAAGAGTATTATAAATAACTATAAGAGTTTTAATTTCAATAATTTAGATAATTTATCAATTTAGATTGATCCCATATAAACACTATGAATTATACCATGTGTGGTATATTGGATATAGATTGGTGTGTCATCCTTGATCTGTTACACCATAATTTCAGAAATATTTGAGTAGGTATAGTTGATTAAGTAATGATTTGACAATATATATTAAAGTTATAACTCATGTGATTATTGTATACACCAATAATTAGAATTAAAGGTTAGTGGTCTTGAATTTTTTCAACTTCCATCATGATATGATTAGTGATGGATTAAAAAACATGGGAAAATGACTTCTTAGTTTACTAGATAATTTGAGATACTGTTTTATAATAGATAAATGACATTATTTTCAGTATTAAATCCTCATTTTAGTTCAATAAATAACATGTTTCACTTACCATAAATGGATAAGAATGTACCTGATATTTCTTACAATATTTTTCCCAGTGATATAAAACTAAAACTTTATAGTGGTTATATAAGGAAATCTATTTGCATCATAGATAATAGTAAGAAGGTTTTATGGATTAAATTCAATCTTTTAGTGAAGCTATATTGCAAGTGTGGAATATATTATAATGAAACATGGGATCATGACGTTAAGGATAAATAACATTGTTCTTGTTTTTTTCCACTTGAGGGATGTAGATGATTCTTAAGGATTAAAAGCCTAACATGTGGGATTTTATAAGAGATGATATCATTTTATGTTAGTTTTTATTTTAATTAAAAACTTATTATATATAAAACTAATATAATTTTTTTAATGAGGTTTGGAGAAAAATTGTGGTATGTGAGGTGGTAAGGACAATTGGTGTTAGTGTGGAAGTTGAATTAGATATTTAGTGGTAGGGTATTGAGTCTTCTAAAACAACTAGGTTAGTTTTATATACTTTTAAATTTATAAATTGGTATAAGGTTGCCTTGTATCTTGTAATTGGTAATATATTGAATGTTTTTTTAATGATAGAAAAATATTCATCTCTAAATCATCTAATTTCGGAACACATCTTTGAAAATTATAATTTAGGATACTTATTATTTTCCTCTATATCTATATTACCATTTACTAATACAAATAAATCCCAATGATCCTTTATTATATGTTTATGTAATAATTTATGTGAATTAAAATTATATTGATTAAACTTATTTATTTAGTTTAATCAAGATATTTTCTAGCTAACCCCTCCTCTACCAAATGTTTTAGCTCTATATGTGTTTTTAACAGTATGAGGAATAGTGGAAAAACCCCAAAATGATTTTTTCCCAAAATAAATGTTTTTGTTAGATTTATTTAAACATAATTATGATTTGATAGATATGTTTATTTCAATGCTACAGGTATTCCTTGACTATTTTCCTTCCTATTAGTTATATATTATATGGTGTAATGTGTTGATATACTTAATATTGGTTATTTCTATTTTGTTACATATAATATTATTTTCTAATAATTATTAATATATAAGTATATTGTAATGATTGAGAAAACTTTCTTGCAAGAATATTTTGTTCTGATGATAGAGCCTAGGGATATACTTATGGATGTGCCCAACATAAATGATATTTTTATATATTAATCTCTCATCACTAAATACTTTTACCCTCAGGTAGGGAGTATATAGCTCAATTCCCATGAACTATTTTCAACAATCTGTATGATGTAATTGAATATATGATTTAACTTTTAGTTTAACTAATAGTATATTTCATATCAATTTTATTCAAGGATATACATAAAGTAGCTATGATGAACCACTATTCTAGCACATTTTACATTTTATAACAACACCCATGGAAAATTATTTTATTTAGTTCCAATACTTAGATGAGGTAACCCAAACATAACATATATACTAATTACATGATTTCAGATGAATATAGAAAATTTTCAACAATAATACATGTCGGAGAACCGTAAGGTTTTATTGTATTTGAATACAAGATACATAATCAACTTATTTCAGTAATGATCATTAACATCTCCAAAAAAGTACTTATAAAATAGTGCACTTCATGAAACATCCTATATAAAACATTTCATCATAACATAGAGAAATAGACATATAATAATGAGTGAGATAAGATTATTAGTAAGGATAAACATGGAAGATATCATTAAAAGATAAAAAAATTGATCATAATATGGGAATAAGAATATGATAATGCAATAAAGTACATAACATAAGAGAATAATATCCCGAAGAACATAACTCACAAATTAAGATTTATGGAATAATATTATTCATAACATGAATCATGGATGTCAAATCAAAACCATTTTCATGTTCCTTGAAAAAAAAACATAACCCTTGGAAAAAACATAAGAATTTGGCATAAACATAAGCATAATAAATCTCAAAATTGTGGATCATGCATCACTACCATAATCACATTACATAATGAATTTGGAATAATAACCAATTTCCCATATCATAATGGATTATATAGTATCACTAAAATAACTTAGTTTAATTTATCAAGAATTGTTACAAAAATCCCAAAGAATATTTAATCAGACATTATTACCAGCATCCCTTATTATATTGCATTGGGAATTTTTACCAGCATCACTTACTAATATCATTATATATAACACTATTATCCAATGAATTAGAGATGTTTAATAGTCATACAAATTATTGAATGATATACCATACATATTTATTCCTGAATAATATAACATTTATGATTCCATCATCATATAAATAACCCATGGAAATAAATATGTTTCATAAAATAATCATTAAAAAATCATCATCCTTAGTCATTGAGAGAAAGTGAGTCCTAATGAAAATATTTGAAATAAATCCATTAAATCATTTATACGGAAAATAAAATGGAGTATAAAATAACTCTAAGAAATTAAATATATGTAAAACTTTTATTGAAAAGTTTTATGAACATAAACAATGGAATAAAAAATTCTTGATATAAAATGAGAAATAAATTCATTTTTTCTCAAAAACATTAATTAAGTCTTTTAAAGTAATAGAGAGGAAAATTAGTAAAAATACATAAAATATCCATAGATAAACAGAGTAGAAATAAATAGATGTGGTTTAATATATACATATATATATATATATCATAAAATTTAACTTATTAAAATTTAAACATGAATAATCCTAATTAAAAATGGGATTGCAACATAAATCCATAACTAAACCATCAGCTTACATTATATGCACTCTAACCTCACACATAATAAATTTAGATTTAATATAAATCTATGATACCAATATATTGAAACTTATATTACTGTATAACATCACGCTAAAATTTTTGATTACCTATTGATTAATAATTCTTTTTTAAAATAATTATTTGATGTGTTAAATGTTCTTTTTCCCATGAAAGTTTCAGTTCAATGATTCTAATTCATGGTACTTGGTCATGGTTTCATCATATCTATAATATTATTTATTTCGTAAGTATATTATTTGTTCATTCTATACACTTTTTTAACTATCCAAATAATTTAGTGATTGAAAATGGATTACATCACTTCATAGAGGCAACAGCCTGCATGTACTCATAGGTGATGGTTTCATTTTCCAATATATGGAATGAATGGAATGTAAATACTAATTTATCATTCCATAATAAAAATTATATTATATATATCATAATTATTCACTAAATCTATCAATATAACTATCCATGAGTAGTGTTGATGAAAAATAAAATACATCCCTTCATGGAGAGGGTAGTTTGTATATACACATGAGAGATGTTGTTATTTTCTATTAGATGGAAATAAAATAGAAAATAGTTGCATAGTTACCATAAAAAAATTAATTTATATTAATTTTAATTATTTCATTACTTTATTATGGTTATATAATATTTTGAGGATGTTTAAGGATAAATAAACTTGAAATATACCAATTAAAAAAAATCCATATTCCTGAAGTATGTTTCTTTGGTTTTCACATTAAGCCTTCTTGGATTGGTCATTTGGTGATACCATGAATTCTAGAAGATAAGGTGGAGTGTTGGGAAGGGATTATTTAAATAACATGGTAATGATAAAATGATTAACGTGTGTGTATAATTGAGGATAGGATGATCTCTTTTATAATTGAGGGGACTGGTATCCTTGTAAATATTAAGAACATTTAAATATAATAAATGTTATTCTAAAATAAATGTGGATCCAAAATGACAAAATTTTAATTCTATGTTGAAGGGTGGAAAAAATATTCAAAATAAATTAGATAAAAATATGGTTTCTATGATATTAGATGCCTTATACCTTAGTTAAACCCCTTTATCCCTTTATAATCATTACTGTGATAACATAATTTTTACCATAGAAACTATTCATTTTTACTAAAAATAAAATTGTATATATATAAAAAATTAAATGAAGATTTTAAATTTATAATACCAATCATTATATTAAAATTTTAAATTTAGTGAGAATTAATTCTAATATCTGCTCACAAAATGTGTAAAAACCATTTTGAAAAAAAATATCTGAAAATGATTTTATTCACATTACCTTTCTAATAAAAACCATTAAATTAATTTTAATAGAATTAATTAAATATTTTATTTGAAAATTTTAGTAAAATTATTCATAAATAGAGATTAATTCAATTTATTATGATAAAATATATTGCACATCACTAATAGTTTTCTGAAAAATATCTTCTTTATCTTCATATTATTTTATCTTAATTTGTAACCAATTAAAAATAAATGTATAAATGATTAATAATTTTATAATAAAATTTATAAATATATTTAATCATTTATTTTTAGTGTTTAATATAATTTTTTTTATAAAAATATATAAAATTTAGAAAATAAAATTCTTGAAAAGTTTTGTCTTATATCAATTTATTCTTTGAGTTATTTATTCCTAATCCATAATAAATACTTTTTTATTAAGGAAAACACTCATTAAAACAATTTTTTGTTTTGTTACTCCAATTTATACACTCAAATTTTATTTCTAGGTTCTAAGTATCACTTTAATTAATCATGTATTGTAGGGACTCATTGTTGTATTTAAAGAGATCTATGAGATACTTAAAATTTGTTTTAGTGGGAAATATATACCAAAATATGGGTTGTTACATTATAACACTGATTCTCCATAGAATGAGGATAATATTAATTATTAATATATATAACATCCATGTGCTTTATTATTCATAAACACCATTTTAGTGAATTTTACACTTTGAGCATCATTTCAAATTATGATTGTAATTCTTTCTTAAAATGCACTATTATATGGTACATTTTTTTAACATAATTTAAAGATCTTGATTTAATTTTCATATTTAATTTTCAGGTTTCTAATTATATTGGGTAAAATTAATACTTGTGGAGTGTTGGAAGATTCAAATTAGAAGACAACCAAAATGGGATTTAAGGCAAACAATTCTGAAGAAGGTAGATTGGACACTAGCCCACTGAAGAGAATTTGGGGAGAAAAATATAGGCCCAATAAAGCCCAAATTTCATGGGATGATAGAAGACAAATAAAAGAACATATAATTATTAAATATTCCATTCTAATTCTTCTTTTTACAGACATATTTTTTCAAATTATTGTTTTCACATAGAAGTAATTTTGTTTATTTCATCGAAAGTAATTTTTTATTTCATCTCCTCCCAACTTAAAATAACATTGTCCCCAGTGTTTGAAGAAAAAAAAGAATGTGTAGATTAAGATAATGGGGGTGTGATTATATAATAAAAACACATATTTTAATTAAATTTTAATGGTATTAAATGTTCATTTCTGATCTTATGGGCCTGAGTTAGTGGATTTTAATTTTGAACATTCATTCTAATCATTTGTGCACTTCATGCCTAATATAAACCTATTTAGGACCAACGATTCATCTAATTTTAAAGAATGTAATTATCCCTATTTTAATTTGATATGTTGGTAAATGTATCTACACATCAATATGAACATTTTTTATTAAGGGATCAATGGAGGATTCATAAAGGATTATCGTGATATTTGGTGATAAAAGGAAACAATTCTAGAAAGGGCATATTGGACACCAGCCCATTGATGACAATGTGGGCCCCCCAATACAATCTCAATGAAGCTGAAATTTCGTGGGATGATAGAAGACATATATAGTAACATATACATCTTCAGGATCCAACATTAATTCTGCCTCCATTGAGGCTATTCAGGCGCTCAAATTTACAGATAAAATTCTGGGCCAGATTCTATAGCCCATAAAAACAGTCCAATAATTTAATCATATCTCTATCATAACAACTAAATTGGGGATTATATTTTACATAGAGCTAGGATAAATCCGGAAATTCACTTTTTTCTTCTATTAACCACTCTAATTCATCCATCTAGAAGGCCTTCTAGGCTCGTCTGTTCGGTGGATGTAAACCGGATGCCACTTTGAGTCAAGGATAAGGAAGTCCACTCTTCCTTACTTTCCACCACCCTAGGCCTACCATAATCAAGTGGTATGCTTTGTACTATTGGATTCTCGACCCAAGTCTCCCAAAATACCTATTTAATATAGTGGTGGTGGATGATTTTATCATCTTTTGAGCTTCCTTTCATTGTAATGTTACACTGCAATTTTGTGGTCACAAGTTCATCTTTCACATGTACGTTGTTCAATTCACTTTATTTTAATAATAAAAGTTATTCTTCTCCTATTATTATTTTTTTCTTAATATCACTTTGATACCATTGATTGATGGTTTGAACTTGGTCGCACTAACCCTTTTGAGATTATCACACAATGGTGGAGTGATCGTTATTTCATTTTTTTGCTTCTACAATTCCTCCCTTGTGAGTCTACTTCCTGCTTCCATTGAAACTATATGATCAATGGAGGGATAACTCACTTATAATTTGATCCAAGGGAGTATAAAAGTCATGGATTGGATGTTATCTTTCACTCCATTAATGTTTAATCACTTCTTTTAAATGATATTTTTATTTGATGATTTTAAAACCTCTTCATCCTTATTGAATTTAAGGTCACACACTTCAAGTGCTAATATGAAACCTTACCTTAGAGTGCTCAAAACATTGATCCTTCAAGTTTATAGGTGATTATTATTAGGGTGTGTATGAATTAAACCATTAAGTGATTATTATTTTATCTCCTTAAATGAACCAATATCAAATAAAAGAAAATAAAATATTTTAAAAGAAAAAGAATGCATCTAATCCACCCATTGTTATAACATAGGATCAACTCTTCTCAAAATTTGAATTTACTTAATACTTTTAGTGTTCACTTAAACCCATCTAAAATCAACCCATATTAGGCCACTTAATAGCCAAAAATAGTCAATAGAATGTATGTGTCTGTAGGTTACTTCTTAGGTCTCTACGGAATCGACAACCCAAGCTAAACTACGAGCGACCGATTAACCCTAAGAACTTGGGTAAATTTAGGCGAGACCAAATTTTGGAACTGTTTTCGGGGACCTAAGTATGTTATCTTAGACAATATCTTCTTTTTATCACCCCACTTCTCTAATCTCATCCCCAATTTCATTTCTATGGAAAATCCTTTTGAAAAAATCTAAACATGGGGAACCTCTCCTTACTTTGATCACTCCACACCAAGTGTGACATACAATGACCATACTAGTTTCTTCTGGTGGGAGAATCAACAACCGATTGAGATACAATGTTTTAACTGTTATTCTCCAAAAAACATTCCAATCTATTATGAGTTACAGTCCCAACAAGGACAATCTGAACATCCTCTTATGGAATTCAAACAACATAGTTATCCTCTTTGAATATACCATATGTCTCAACCCCTTATCCATCATAATCCACATCCATTACTTGAAAAACTATGTCAACAAATGGAGAAAATGAATTTTGAGGTTTCATCTTTGATATTATAACTACAGAGAATTAAAATTTATGAGGAACACATGCCTACACCAACTGCCCCTTTCATAACCTTATGTGAAGTGTCTAGTTTCCCACAAACTACTCATGAATTTAATGAAGATACAACCTTTAGTTTTGGGATATATGAAGAGGATAAAGGAATTGTTTATGGGTGTTTAAATCAAGAGGAAACTGATTTTTTATATTCACAAGAGGGAGATTTGACATCATGGATTGAGTCTCATGAATATAACTCCATTGATGATTTTACAAAAACACAAATCGCTGAACCATTAAAGGAAGTCACAAAATTTTATTCCATACCAATTCCTAAAATTTATCTTACCAATTTAGTGATTGAATCTTCTATTCAAAAGGAACCTATTTTGTTGAGAAATTTGGAAAATGAAACTGAGTTGGATTCAAAATATCAACTTGTGTCTAAATGTCCTATCCAACCCGAGCTCAAAATTATTTCCCTTCCCTCCCCGATAAAGAATCCCTTTATAAGGTATAATCATGACCTTTAAATTGGAATTCATTATTCTCTGGAAACCAAAAAATATGTAGTGATCATTAATGTCTTAGGAAAGACTACAGAGGAAACTGGATCAACCATTTCTGATATTCCTTTGATTTTACCACTCATTTTAGAGCATAGGTTTTTTTATGAAAAAAAATCTAAAAATATAATGAATATCAACCTAGTATAAGTGTTGAAACATGTGGTCCTTAAAATTTTAAAAGTTGGTATTGGATAAGTTGGGGGGTTCAAGTCGAGCTAACGACGTTAAACAAATCACTGCATGGGAGGAAACCCATGGTTTTCAAGTTTCCAATCATTTTGTTGTTTTAATCAACATTATATTTTAAATAGGACTAAATAATCCATTTGATATTTAAAAAGCTGAAAAAATATACTATAGACCTATTCTTCTATTATGAATTTGGATGGGTATGAAAGGGGAGTGCCATATTCATCAGTGTCACGTGGTGTGATCCTTGAGTAATACCTTAACCAAAAATCTAAAAAGAAGACAATTTATAATCATTTAATTCTATTTTTTTGTGTTTCTAGGTTAAAATAAAAAATATATATATAATAATAATATAATTAAAAGGCCACATCATTGGTCGTGGGGAAAACCCTGTCACAACCAGCGAAGCCGCGGGGACTCGAACTCGAGACCGAAGGGAGACAGGGGCATGCACTAACCACTAACCTACGGATTATAGTGTTCCCTTATTCTATAATTTTTGTATATATACTTATATTTTACTTTCTTTAATATATATATATATATAGTTTTGTTTTTTTCCCTTTTTCCACTAGGTAATTCTCAGAGTGACATGGAGATCATGGGATTAAAAAGAAGCCACAAGAATTTCAACTTCAACAACCAGGTGACATAATTCCATGATCCTCATTTTTAATTTTCTTTTTGAACTCCCCTTATCTGCCTCTACCCCTTTTAAATTTTATTTTCATATAACACTGGGGAAATTTTTATTTTATGTTGGTGGAGATGAAATAAAAAATTTCTTTCGATGAAATAAAAAAATTTCTTTTGTGTGAAAAAAATGATTTGAAAAAAAATGTGTGTAAAAGGAAGAAAAAATTCCTTTACCTTGAACATGATAATAGAAATTATATGATTTAAAACTAAATATCAAATAATATAGCATATCCTGATTCTGATTTTAATCCATGTATATTTCATGAGCATCTATTTTGGAAAGTGTGGTTGTCTAATGTGATATTTCATTGTTTATATTTTCATCCAATTTAAAAAAAGAATCACAACGCACATCCTTGGGATAGTGGGGTATTAGTTTGAGTTCATGGGGTCCCCCAGATAAATATTATAGGTATGGGGATCATTTTAGTTTTAATATGATTATTCAATAAAAAAAATAAAAAAAACAATAAAAATTTGTGTGTAGAGAAATAGATTGATAAAATACGAGGCTTTCGGCACTTGGGGATCGTGACTACTGAGTTATCTAGCCCTTATTTTTCCACTTTATATTTATTTATGGTAATATGACATTGTTTTAATCAAGTTAACTCAAGACGATGCCTGAGTATATGAGCTTCACTTTCTTCCCTAAGGACTTTGAGTCTGGGAGTCATCAGTAAAGTCTTGCTACATGGTTTAATTTGATAAACTATAATCTTAATTACTATGAAAACATTGCAAAAAAATAAAAAAATAAAAAAAAATAATGATTAATAATAATATTAGGATTAAATTTTATTCCACCTAGTGCTTCCATGATTTCCCCTTGAATGAAAATGAACCCCCAAATATATTGTGATTCACAGCCCATCATTTCACCTAATTGATATTGGATAAAATATGGGGATGAATTTGAACAAAGGAATGGGCTTGGGATTGGGATTTTATTATGAAACTATATTGTTTTAAATTATTTTTAGGGGTTTCATAGTTTTTTGATATAAAGGTTTTTGGTGATCATTATTTATTAAAATTTTCTTGGGAAAGGGAATTTGAATTTCACATTTTTTTTATATATTTTTCTCGGGACTAGAAAAAACAAGTAGGGGGTGTGATTAGCCAATGAATTAGGCTAATATTAATTGTTAATTTATAAACTATTTATGTGCTTTATTATTCATAAACACCATTTTAGTGCATTTTACACTTTGAGCATCATTTTACATTATGATTGTAATTCTTTCTTAAAATGCACTATTTTATACTGTATTTTTTAAACATTATTTAAAGTACCCAATGATCTGGATTTTATTTTAATATATAATATTCCAGTTTATAATTATATTGGTAACAATTCATACTTGTGTAGTGTTGGAATATTCAAATTGGAAGACCACAAAAATGGGATTTCATGCAAACAATTCTGAAGAAGACAGATTGGACACCATCCCACTGATGAGAATGTGGGGCCCAAAAATACAGGCCCAATTAAGACCAACATTCATTCTTTGATATAATACATATAGAGAAACATATAATTCTTCAAGATCCAGTGCTAATTCGGCCTCTATTGTGGTTATTTATGCAGCCCAAGTTAGAGATAAAATTCTGATCCAGATTTAGAGGCCCAGAAAAACAGTCAACTAATTTAATCATATCTCAAAAACCACATAATAATTTGGGCTGAAAGTTTACATAGATATAGGGGAAGTCAGGAGATTGACTTTTTTTTTGCTATGTCCCTCTCTAATTAGGCCATCAAGAAGGCAATCTAGGTGCGTCTGTTCGGTGGATTCAAGTTGGATTCCACTTCAAGTCAGGGATAAAGAAGTCCACTCTCCCTTACTTTCCACAAACATAGGCCTACCATAATCAAGTGGGATGCTTTTTACTATTGGAGACTCGACCCAAGGCTCACAAAATTATTATTTAAGACTGTGGTGGTGGAGGAGTTTATCATATTTTGATCTTCCTTTCATTGTAATGTTATGCAGTAATTTTGTTGTCTCAGGTTTGTCTTTCACATGTAAGTTGTTCAATTCACTTTAGTTTATTAATAAAAGTATTTTCTCTCCTCTTATTATGTTGTTCGTCATATCACTTTGATACCGTTGATTCCGGGTATGAAATTTTTCAAACCAAACCTTGTGAGATTATCACACAACAGTGGAGTGATCATTATTTCATTTTTTTTACTTCTCCAATTCCTCCCACATGAGTCTACTTCCCTCTTCCATTAAAACCATAGGATCAATTGAGGGATAACCCACTTATGGGTTGATCCTAAGGAGTATAAAGGGGCTGGATTGGATGTTATTTCTTACTCCATTAACGTCTATTCACTTAATTTAAATGAGATTTTTATTTGATTATTTTAAAACCTCTTCAACCTTATTAAATTTAAGGTCATGCACTTCAAGTTCTAATATGAACCTTTACCTGGGAGTGCTCAAAAATGTGATCCTTCAAGTGTATAAGTGATTAGTATTAGGGTGTGTGGGAATTAAACCAGAAAGTGATTATTTTTTTATCTCCTTAAATGAACCAATCTCAAATAAACAAAATTGAAATATTTTAAAAGAAAAAGAATGCATCCAATCCACCCCTTGTTATAACCTAGGATCAACCCTTCTCATAATTTGAATTCACTGAAGGATTTTAGTGTTCAATTAAACCCATCTAAAATCAACCCATATTTGGCCACTTAATAGCCAAAAACATTCCATATAATTTACGTGTCTGTAGGTTACTTCTTAGGTCTCTGAGGAATCAACAACCCAAGCTAAACTACAAGAGACCGATTAACCCTTAGAAATTTGGAAAATTTGGGCAAGACCAACCACCCATAAAATGAAATTATCCCTAAAAATTAAATTACATCCATTAAAAAATTTAGTATACATTTTCCTCATTAAAGCCTCAGATTCTAATGTAGCTTACTCAAACTTATGGTTTCTATAGAAAACACTGAGTAGGTGAGTGGACTTTTTCCACAATTATTTATCACAACAATCTAAAATATCCACAATTTGTTCCTCATTGTAAATATAATGTTCTAACTTTAAAACTTCTGGTTTTATTACATGTGAGGGTCTAAGTATGAATTCTCTAAAATGTAATATATGGAATGCATCATACACCTAATATTGATTTGGTGTAACTATTAAGATATAACCTACAATTATGATATCATCAAGGGTCTTAAAAGGACTAAAATATCAAGGTCTCAAAATTTTCATTTTCTAAAATTTCATAACATTCATCCAAGGATTTATTCACAAGAATATATTTTCAACATCTTCAAAATGAATATTATATCAATGATTGTCTTCAAAAAATTTCTATCAACTCTGAGATTCCCTTATCTTCTACTTAATGGATCTAACATTATCTTTAATTTATTCAGATTGTTTATGATCCAATTTATTTTTTGGTCCATATTCATCCTAGCATGTTGGATTTCATCATTTCATACAACAAAATGTCTCATAAGAATCCATCTGAATGATTGAGTGAAAGTTTTTGTTATAAGAAAATTCAACTAGATTAAGTTATTTATCCCAACCTTCATTGAAATATATAGAAAGGGATATCAATATATCCTCCAAGGGTTTAATTTTTCTCTCATATTAAAAATCTATCTGAGGATGATATGAAATTATAATTTCCAACTCTGTATTCAATAGTTGCAGATGAATTTTCCAAAATTTCAAAGTAAAACATATATCATGATCGGTTATAATTGGAAGTGGCACTCCATATGGCTTTTAAACTTATTTAATTTATATCATTGAAAGTTAATAAAGTGAGAAATAATTTCAAAAATAAATGATTTGAGTTTAATTTCAAATTCCATCAATGATAATCTAAATGACACTATGAACTTTATATTTCTTGGGGATTCTGAGGGTGAAATAAAAAGTGATTTTTTCCCATTTCCATTCTATTATTGGTAAGAGTGTTGATATCCCTTTACACTTTATCAATATTCCATAATATACAAACATACAATGAAATGAGATACATATATAATAATATCCCTTTTAATTTTGTCCCACCAAATATTCTTACTCAGATCTATAGATATCATCATGCTTCTAAGATGAATAGTAACTGATGAGCTATATGATATATTCAATAGATCCTTCTTCAATTTTGGTATTGATAGTAAACAAGCCATGTTTCTGAATCTTATCATTCTAGTATGGTTATGGTTGACCTCTAGAACAATCCTTACATTCTTTTATAGTTCCAAATCCACCTTTTGTGCCTCATTAAACTTCACGTAGAAGGATAATTGAACATTCATCTTATAAATATTGGATGATTCACCTTTTCTTATGATTTAAATGTACATATTATTAGAATTCATAATTATTGGATCTATTACAATCTTTATTATTAAAAAATTGTAATGTTCCTTATGACTTAATGCATAAACCACCTGGTTCACCGTCCTTGGGTGGTAATGTACTGAGCATTCATAATCTTTAATACACCCCAAAAATCTCATTTAGAATATATGAAACTCATTACTGGTGAATATATAATTAAGCATCCAATTATTAGTATATATATCACATCTTTTACAATATATATGATTCCTATATATTATTAATATAAAAATTAAAATTTCTAGTTCCAAATAATGAGTTGGGTAAATTTTATCATGGATCATCAGTTAACATGAGGCATACACTACTACCAAGTCATTCTACATAAAAATACATCTCATTCCCCCATATTATGGATCAATATATATCAAAAACCCTTCCCCACTACAAGTTAGTGTAATAACTAGTAGAATGACCAACCTTATCTTGAGAACCTTGAAATTTGATTCACATTATTCTATATAATGGAACTTGAATCCCTTTTTAGTCGAATAGGTTAATGTATTTGATATATATGATAAATTTAATATAAAACACCAATAATAAAAATATTATGAAAGAAAATGCTAGATCTCAATCACAGTGGTTAGTATAATTCATTGCTTAATGACTTCCAAAATATAAGGATCTACCGATATACCATCGCTTGTAATTACATGACCCATGAATGATGCATTCTATAGCTAGAAATTCACATTTTATAAATTTGGCATAAATTTTTGTCATACCTCTAGGACATCAACACAATCCACAAATGAACTTCATAAAATTCATTTCTCTTGGAATATAAAATAAAATCATCTATAAAGACTATAAAAATCAATAAAGGTAATCTATAAAGACATAATTCATTATATTTATGAATATAGCATGGGTAATTTTTATTATTTATGTCATCAATGTAAATTCATAGTTTCCATACCTTATACTGAATGTATTATTTAGTGTTTCCTCTATTTTAACCCTCAATAAATGATATCTATAATGAAGTTCAACTTTTGAAAAGTTTTTATATCCATGTATTTGATCAAAAAATAATCATTATGGGGTAGAGGATACTAATTATTGATTGTAATCTTCTTATGTTATAGAAAATTAATAAATAGATCCATTGAACTATCTTTCTACTTAATAAAAAGAACTAGTCCAATCCATGGTGAAGTAATAGGCTTTTGGAATCCCCTACCATGATTCTCCTAGAGTTTTTTATTTAATTCATACAACTCAATCACGGATGTTCAACAATGATTCATTGAAATTATTATATCACTTGGTATGATTTATATAGAAAACTAAATATCATGATTAGGGGAAAACCTATGAAAATCTTTAATAAATACATCATCATATTCCCAAAAATAGTTATATTTTCAATGTTGAGTTTCTCCTCAATCATTTGAGATGAAAATCCCTTCTTTATTGGTATTAAGACCCATATAATGGAATTAATATTCAATGGAATTCCATATTCATCCTCACATTGAAAAAAATACCACAAGTTGATTCATAATATCAAATTTGACTTCACTTCCTTGAAAATTTATATAGAATCTGTATAAAGAGAGATAATGCATGCCCAAAATCACATAAAATTTTATAATAGTGAGAATAATATTATTAGTTGGAAGAACATTCCTACAAACATCTATCGAAGAGAAGTTATAGACTTAAGATATAATAATTGTATGATTAAAAGTTTTCACTAATTAGTAGATATATAATAATTGAGGTGGTGATGTAATACCCTAAATAAATTATTCATATATAAAGGAGTGGGTAGAACCATATTAATTCAAATCAGAAATTTGTAGTTCTAGAGTGGATGATAAGTATAACTTTCATCATATCATTTTATTCATTCACTTTTCTAGATGTAATTTCCAAGTATTTCCCTTTATCCTTTTTCATAGAAGGTTACTGAGGTTTATTATCCTCATTATCCCTTATATTAAGGCATTGATTTGTATAATGACAAAACTTCTTACAACTAAAAATTAATATCAAAAGATAAAACCTTATTCTACTTAGTTTTGTTGTGGATTTTTATTATTTCTTTACCAATAAAATGATCAATAGTAAGATCTCTTACATGTAAAGCATCAACCTGACCTTTTTGATAATTTTACTAAAGTACTTATATCAATAATTGTAGCATGTAGGTAGTTGGGTTTTCATTCCTTCATGTGGTCTATTGTTTAAGTTCCCTTAAAAATCCATCTTCCTTTTATTATCAATAAACTCATGAGAATATTGACATTTTATATCTACCATTTATTCCTTGGGAGTACATCAAATTATTTCTTCATTCCTACTAAAGTATCTTATTGATAATTCAATTTATATACTTGGTTTTAATCCACTAAATTACAAATACATTTATATTTCAGGCTCAATTATAAAATAATAATAATTCCTTTAAAAAATTAATATTTTCTTCATAGGTATTGATGAATTCATTATCATTTTAAATCATCTCTAGAGTGTATCTCTCCATTTTAGTATGATTAGTTTGAGAAAGTTATTAATTGATAATTATACTCTTAAACAGCCCCAATTCCATGGAGTGTGTTTTTTCCTATGGACTCATATTTTGGATGATATTTTATCATTTATTAGCCTTAACCTCCAAGACATAGACAAATAAAACGAACTTCTTCTGGACTGAGAACTAGATAATGAAAAATATATTTTTCATTACACTGATCCATTATTCAAAAATTAGTTGATCAACGTACATTTGAAAAGAAGGTGTATTTTGGTGTATAAAACACTCAATGTCATGTTACTCCTTCCTTGGTGATCTCATAAGATCAACATGGTTCATGATATTATTCATTACTTGATATTGTTTTTAAAATATTTACAATTTTTTTATTCCATATCCCATTCCATTTGGTTTCTCATGAGGCCATTCATTGAATTTACCTTAAAATTAATTATGAACATGATTCCTACATATTCCATCCATTGACTAAAACTAAAAAAATTAATGTATATACTTGATAAAAAATAATTATAGTGAGAAATCATATAATATAAAAATAAAGAACATTCTAAATTAAATTTCTATTCTAAATTAATATATTTACATTGAGTAATTTAGTATAATATAGTACACATGAACCATATAATGTAAATCAATAACATTTTGTTACTGTTATAAAATAAATGCATAAGATAATTTTTAGGCATTATGAGCATCGATCATTAAAACCTTTTATAATATAGCTATTATAAAGTGTCCTTTATGATTAGTATATATCATAGGGAATAATAAAATTTCATTTATGTATAAGGAAGAAGAGATAAAATCAACCACTGTAATCATCTCTTATAAAGCTGATTTATAAGAGCTTCAAAGGGAGATGAAATCACTATGGTTTTCTCTTGACCTAACCCAAGATGAGATGAGATTCAATAACTAAGGATTTAGTGAAAGAATATATGATATAATTTCAAGATAATAGAAGTCACCGTCCAATAAATGTTATTTGAACCACCCCATGAATATACTATAATCAAAAACATTACACATAGGTTGTATGCTAGTATAATAAGAGATTATGTTTATAAACCATAAAATTATAAATGGTATATATGTTCCTGTTTGAAATAAAATAGTGGTTACATCAATATAATTTTTATTATAATTAAAAATTCACATGAATATAAGAAAAATATGGAATATGGATTTTTAGATACAAAGAAAACAAAATTATACTTTTATAAAATATACGATTACATCTAAAAGACAATGCTATGATAAATTCATGAATTTTAAATAATATTTATTTGTTGAAATGATCTTATGAAACACTATTAATATGAATATAAATGATAATGTAACTTTATGTATCCTTAAGTAATTTTTATAAGGTTCATAAAGTGGATTATTTAATAAATACAAGTAATATTTAATAAAAAAATACATATTTTAAAATTAAATTTATCATATTTAAAAAAATATATTCTGATAAAATAAATTTCATTTTTGAAATAATCTTATTAAAATTATCCAATTTTTTTCCTCATAATATTTCATGACAATAGAATTTTTGAGAAAAAATAAACACAGTATAAAAATATTGGAAGTATTATGGAATCATAATAACATAAAATTGATGTAATAAATATTAAAAGGGACTTATCAAAAAAATATTATTATTCATTAAAATATGGTATTTTAATGTGTTAAGATTCATTATCCAAAACTATAATTAATCTTAAATAACCTAAAGTATATTTAAAAAATTTTAAAAATGATTTTTTATGAAATGGAATATCTTACAGCTCCAAAATATTAATAATTAAATTATTTTATTCCTTAAGAAATTAAAATATTAAAAACCACTCACCACTGGAAAATACCTTGTAGGAAATCCATTGGAGACCAATATTTTTGTACTTTTTTATTAACTAGATTTCCAAGACCTATGTTTGGAAATTAATATAGAACTCCCCCTCTAGGTAAAAAAACCCATCCAGTCTCCCATTTTTCTTAACTCCAAATACTTTGATCTCTAATTTTATTTTATTTTCTATCTAAATAGAACTACCATAGAGATTATAAGTTTATTATTAGTTACTTTAAATCTTTAGAAAGAAACCTATCAAGGTAAGGGATTATCTCTCTCAATAATTCCATTCAATCAGATCCTCTATTATAAGACTTTTGATTTCTAAATGATTATGGTTCCATATTTCCATAGTCATTATATTATACCCAAATGAATTTATATTAATTATATATTATCTTAACCTATATTTATTCACAATAATGAATTTTAATTTAGATTTTTTATTATTACAAAATCAACCCTTGAATTTCTATATCATAGATTTATGTTATGAATACCCACCTTATTTTCATTCAATGGTAGTAACCTAGATATAAATATCCTTAAATGGTTGGGTATTTTCATATTTAAAAACCATATTCCATAATCATGATATTTAAATGATGAAATAAATTTTTATGTTCTATGATCGATGTGGAAAATGTAATGTTAGACATATGAAATTTTCTCCTTGATAGCTCTCTAATACAATGGGTATTTATTTCATCTAAGATACCATGTATGGTGGATGGGTAGTTTTCCTAAGAACACTATGTTATGATGTATTAGAGGGTTGACTCAACTTATGTTTATGATGTCACATTTTATGTTTTTTCCACATTGTTATTATTCCATGATCTTATGATGTCATGTTTTATATTCCATGTTTACATGGTATTACTCTCTTTTATGTCATGATGATATTCCTTTTGTCTCATATTTTCCATTATTAACCTAATTTATTCCTTAAAATAATTTTTATGTCACCCCTTTTGTGTTTTCCCTATGTTTTCCTATGATGTATTAGGTGTTCAAGGGAAACTATGATCACACTATTGAGATTTAGAATAATGATGTTATTTTTATTTTTATGTTGATGGTATATTTTTCGAATTTCCTAAAGACGCTAGGCTTATTGATTTTATGTTATTGAATAGTATGTATATTTATGGTAAAAATATTAATAAAAATGTTTTAGAAAATTAGTTCATTATAGTTATTATCATATATAGGTCTAGTTATTTTTGGGTATTGGGGGTAGTGAAAAATTCTGAAAATCCTAGTTATCTGTCTAAATATAGGAACATATACTAAATTTTTGGAAATGTATTAATTTTTTAGTTTCCTATAAATTACATCCCTATCTGTATATTTGAATTTTGATGCTATTATTGTATATAGTCCATGACATGTATTCACCAATACGAAGTTTGGATGAGTATCAAATTGATCTTCACTCAGTGTATATTGAGTGGGTCTAAGATAGTAATACTTGTATAGACACTCTTAGGGGATATTCTTCATAAAATTCATATGTTTTTTAAAATTAATTATTAAGGATTTTAATAAAATATTAGGTTAGATAATATAATAGTAAATAGACCATGGGTAACAAATATTGTAATATATAGATGCATAAGTTAGGGTATTTATGTGATTCTTTATAAGTTAAGTAGTTTCCCTTTCTATATTCCTATTCAATCGTGTGTATACATCCATAACATTAATTTATTTTATAAAATGGATATAAATATATGGAATCATGTCACTGACATATGCGGTGTGAAATTTGATGGTTTCCCTAATAAAATACTTAATATGATGGGTGAAATAGTTATGAACTGCATAGAAGTATGAGCAAAAAAATCTCATGGTATGATTAATCATAAGAATCATGTCAAACCCACTCCTTATCCTTAGATATAAAATTCTATAGTTGAATAATTTATGTTTTGATGGCCTCCAACAGTATGTTGATATTCTAGTCCCCTAATTTTAGATAAAATGGTCAACTCCATTAAGAAAATAATTTATTATATCAAATTATATAAGTAGTAGGAATCCACTTTACCCATATATAAACTATATGGAGATCTAATTAGTGGTGGAAACAGATTAATAATATCACGCCTAGGGAATAAATTGAATAAATTGAGTGGTAAGGTCTCAATAAAATATTTTTAAATAAATATTTTCCTCTCACTATTTATCATATAATGAAGAGGTAGTTACTTGGAATCACGTGAAAGGATGAAGAATCAATTAGGTCATACAAATACAACATCATGAGGATTGAAAATTAATCCTAAAAACATTTCATCAACCCCCAAAGTAAATTTGATCACCTATTTAGTGTAAAAATCCCTAGTCTAAATTGTTTTTGGGATTCTATACATTGATAGATATGAGGAAATTGTATGATGTGACCTAAAAGTTTGGATGGATATTGGTGATTCTTAGTTTTCCCATGGGACTAGAGATAAGAGTAGCGTAATGATTTTATATATGGTGGATGATTTGATAATTCTTTTTGTGGAAAAAAGGATCTAAGAAGCAAAATCCATAATGTGGAAAGAATCATGGGAATTATCTCAAGGGTACAAGGATGTGTTTTAATTGTTTAAGGGAAGTAAATAAAGATAATGAATGTTGAATGGAGATGATGAATCCAACAATGTGATGATAGAAAATAAGGTTCTAAAAATAATAAGCATGTGCTCAAATGTTTCAACTAAAACAAACATGAAAACTATAAATACATATGATATAGGCCATGGGGTTTTTATGACAGTTTGAGTTATTTGTAAAAATAGAAAATGGTGAAATTATTTCATATAAAGTATACATATCCTATATTATCAATAAATGTGGGTTAAATCACTTATAAAATTTTTTCATACTCCCTTTGTTATAATTTTATATTATACTAAGAATGTGTTGTATATCCTTATATAGAGAAAAGATCAATTTTTGTGAGCATATTAGCACCATTCATATCCTGAATTATCCTAAGATTATAAAAAAGTGAAATTTGTAGGATCAATCTCCTTTGAAAATTTCTTCTAAATCATAGACATTATTTCCTTATGGAAAATCATATCTACCTAAAATTATTAATAAAATGTAGAGGATACATCTTAATGACATTCCCAGTGTGTGATAATTTTTTGATGTATCCCCTAAAGAGTTTTTTGGTTATCCTCATAACTAAGAGTTTTATTTCTCAATCTATAATATACCTAGATATATTCCAATATGTGAGACTCAAAATAGAATTTCAACTAGTTAACTAGAATAACTAAAGAAACATCTACATAGGAATATGGAAAAAAATCTTCATATTCCCATGTGCTTCATCTTGGGGATAACTAGTCTTCTTTTTCTAGAATATGGATGGGTAATTGCATATTTATATTTATTATCATGCTCTCAACATGGTTATGATTAATAAAAAGTATCCCCTTACATGGATTGATAACATATATGATCTACTATATAAAGCCTAGTATTTCCCAAAATTGGACCTTTGGGTAGGGTATCATAAAATAAATTTTGGGAAGTAAGATATTCTAAAATTAACTGCAGTAAAATATATAAACCCAATTAGTTTATATTAATAAACTTTAAACTCACCATTGATACAACATTATTAATGAATATAACTTTTATATATAGCATTGAAAATTTAACATAGTCTTTATAGATGATATTCTCATATACTCTCAATGAAATGTGGAATATGAGAAGCATTTAGGTACTATATTATGCACTCTGATAAGGTACATTTTATAAGAAAAGAATAGTAAATGTGATTTTGGGATGGAGGAACTATCATTTTTAGGTAATTTTATTACAAGCGAGGGGATATCCATTGATTCTTTAATGAAAATGGTAGTTGAGGAATAACCAAAGCCAAAATCTATATTGTAAATATTTAGTTTCCTTGGATTATATGGTAACTATTATAGATTTTTAAGAAATTTATAATGATTCTAAAACCCACTAACCAAGATAACATGGAAAGGGTGAAATTTTACTTGACTACTAAATGTGAAGAGAGCATCAAAGAGTTAATGAAGGGGTTATTCACTTCCCCTATACTCACACAACCCACTATAATTTAAGGATTTATGATCCAAAGTGTTGAATTTAAGAATATATTGGATAATTTGATCATGAGAAATGATAAATAAATAGATTATTCCTCTCTATAGATGATGGTTAATGTGTAGAAGTATTAGATGCATGATCCAATATTTGTTGCAGTAATATTTGAATTGATGTTTTGGAAGAATTGTATCTATGGGGAGAAGTTATATATATATATATATATATATATATATTCATAGAAAAGGATCTCAACATTTTCCATTGGAGGTGGTTAGAGATGAAAAATTCTTATCACAGTTCAATACATTACCATTCTAGGAAGATAAATAAATGGAACATGCTCGACGTAGAGTATCTTGTAAACATATCCACAATGAGGATTGAGAGTGATCCAATATTTTTATACATCAAATGAATGGACATGGGAATCCTGAAGGATGGATAATTATCATTCTTATCTCAAATGACTACTCAACCATCCATCCATGTAAAGATCAAAGTGATAATGAGTGATTATATGGAGCTATAGGGAAAGGTAGTGAATATTCTAGAGTTCAACATTGATAATGATAAAGATATAATGAGTAGAACCTAGATTTGTGTCCTATAAAAACAAAAACCAATTATGTATATTTTCAATGATGTACATAGCTCATTATTCTCTATTGATATACAGAGAAAGATGTTGTATAGTGATCTAATGCAAATATTCTGGTGGGATAATATAAATAGAGAAATTGTTTAATCTTTATATTAATGCATAATATGAAAAAAAAAAAAGTTAAGGTGTAATGATAGAATTTTATGGTAACTGCGAAACTATTACTTATACTAGTTTTTAAATTTGAAAAAACCACCGTGGATTTTTTATTATAGGAATCCCCATGTCCTCTAAAGTCCATAAAAATATTTTGGTTGCAGTTGATCATATTACTATGTCAGAAAATTTCATTTCCATATACAATGATTTATTTCTTATCCAAATCACTTGTATATACATAGGGTATGTAGAAAGGTTGCATGAATTACCACTCTCAATCATATTAAATGGAGATCAGAGTTTTACATTGTTGTTATATAAAATTATTTTGAAATAATTAGATATAGAGTTGAGTTTTAGAATTTTTTATAACCCTCAAATAGATGGACAACATAAAAGAAACATTAAAACTCTAAAGGATATGTTGAGATCATAATCAATGTATTTATAAGGATGTTTGGATAAACATGTTTCACTAGTAGAGTTATCATTTTAAAACAGTCTCTACTGTATCATTCAAATAGAACCTTATGAATCATTGTATTAGAAGGGGTGTAGGACACTAACAAGATGAGATGAGGTTGGAGAGAAGAAGTTAATAGGACTTTAACTGTTCTAAGAGATAATAGAGAAGGTTTAAACCATTAACATAATATTTAATCCACACAAATTATAAAATAAAAATATATTTAATAGAAGTAATGCGATCTAGATTTTGATTTTAGAGATAAGTTGTGAATAGACAATTCAGGATCTTTGTGATCACTAAGTTATATAGGGGTAAATCAATAAAATTTTCTTTTTATGGTTTCTTCATTAGAAACAATCATTTCCTATAATTAGTGATAATTGAATCTACTGGAAAAAAAAAATCATGCACACCCACAAGAACACATATATTTACAAGGTAAACTACTCAGTAAGAGTATCTAGTCTGTGACATGGTTTAGAAATAATTAAATACCACACAAACTATAAATAATAATCCTTTTGTTGGTTAAAACATTTAAGTAATATATATCACTTGTATAGAAATATAATACTTAAACATTACATGTGCTTTTCACACAGATAATATGATATAATAATTTTTTCAACAATAAAACAACATCCACAAAAAAAAACATTAAATTTTTTACTTTACAACTTGACAATTATTCACACATACCTATCTTCTACTTTTTCCTCTCTGACTTTACATTCTTACAAAAAATTGAGCAAGAACTTAAGTATCAAATTATTCATTTTGACCTATCCATATGATTCTCACTTTCTAGTATCCTTATTCAATTATCTTTAGTCTGATACACTCTATATTATACCTTATTTGATTGATACCAATTGATACCCTATTCATCTATTTGTATCTTCACCTTATTAATTTTATACCAAATGGTGGGATGACTATATTTAGTTTCTTTGCATCTGGTGTTATAGATTCAAATTCTATGTCACATGATCTATTCCTTAATCACATTAAAACTTCATCACTTCACCCAACAATGAAAATACAAATGACTTTTTCTTCACACACATGACCCTATTTATATAGGAAACATTTCTGTCAAAAATAATAGAGGAAATTGAAATAAAAATTCAAATATAATACTCAAACTTTAATATCCTTCTCAATTATTTTTTCCTTTTACTTCCTTCAAACCTCTTCAAAAATATGATTTAATAGTATTTGTAAGTACTTGGTAATATCTTGTCATTAAAAATATTCAAACCGTCCATAAATCATAGATATAATCACTAACATTAATTCATAATTGTTGAATCCTTCAATTTCCAAATTATAATCATCATATTTATGACTTTATAAAACATTATAATGATTCAAAAAACTTCATCCTATATTTCTTCATAGAAACTCTTTTCTCTAGTAATGATTCATTTGGTAAAATCGTAAGGTTATACCTTTTCTATTCACCGGTTGTCTGGTACCATCTTTCTAATAGTCTCATAATAATTATTTTATTTGATGAATTTATACTAGATTGATTAAATTTCATTCATACTCATCCTCTATCTAACGATTTCCGAGATTATTATATGTTTAACTTCATTTGATAAACCCTCATAGATCTGTTTTTCTTTCTCTATCTGATGAATTCATTAAACTCCATCTGTTGATATTTATCGAAGACTTATGAACAATTTATGTCACTTGGTGAACTCTATCTAATGAAATGGATCAAAATAATCCATATAATCATTCAAAAACTTCTTTCATATATATTTCATCTAATTAACTCATCTTTTTCATCTGAAAAACTATATACTTATTCTTTTTTCCTTCACAACTTCAACCAAAACTTCCACAAAACTTCATATCTTGATATTTGTATGATTTCATCTAGTATAATTTATATGTCTCCTAGTCTATTTCATCATTTTCTATAATCATGTATAGCTTAGTATAATTATGATGTTTGTGTACTTTGAAAATCAAAAATTCATCACATGATTTCTACTTATCAAGAAACTGTAACGACCCAAGATTTTAAAAGATATATTCGTTTTAATTTCTTTCATATCTTCTGTTGTACAATGCACCAAGATTATCTTGTGCTATACGCAATACCGTATTAGCTTGCAGTATACGCAACACTATTCTTAGATTGTGTTACACACAATTTCAAGCTCATTTGATAATAGTCATTCTATGCAACATTGAGTATATATATATATATATATTCAATGTATAAATGAAAAATGGTTGGATTCTGTTATAAAGAAACAACAAAGTAGTCTTTCACAACACGCAACCCTGACTTGGCTTGCATTACACACAATCGTGACCTTCCTCGATAGCGTGTGTTGTACGCGATACTAGGTTTTACTAAACAATGATATAGTATTAAAGTATTATTAGAACTAGCCGTTACGAATAGTAATACCCACTTTTTGAAATTTTGTAAATTTTATTTTTCAAAATGGACTTCATTTTTGGATTTGGAATATCAAAATTAGCCTAGGGTGAAATTTCGGTATTTTTCTGAAAACTTTTAATTTTTGATGAATAGTGAAAACACTGGGTCACTATTTAAAAACCGACTTTTTATTTAATTAATTATTTATTTTATTTTATTTTATTTTAGGTCAAAACTGATACATAATACCTATATAAGTTCAAATTAATTCATTGGAGTCACTTTATAATAATTTTAGATATATAAAGATATTATTGAACTTTTCACCGTCTTTTACCCACCTCCTAGGAGAATTTTCAAATTTACATAAAACGTAATTTTACCGCTTCTGTGAATGGAATTTCAAAAATCCGAGAGACATGGTTGATGTTAGTATGTAAAATTTGGTTCAATGAGATGAAAATAATTTTTGGTGAATGGTAACTTTTTACTTTTTTTTACCACGGTTAAAAGTAAATAGGGTAATTAAGGGTAAAAATGATATTATTATTACCCTAACACATGTCCTAATTCTGTTGGATAAGTTTAATTCGACCAAAAACAACCTTAGTAATAAAATATGACCATTTAGTCCCACTTGTATTAGATTAGGACATTTATTATTAATTTATTTAAAGAAGGGTTAAAATAGTTAAAATCCAAGTTTAATAACTAAATAATTTTCAATATAGGGTTATACATAAGATAAATTTGACTATAAATATTAATTAGAAATATAAAGAGATTTCCTACATAATGATATTTTATTTGTAATTTTTAGACATTAAATAATATAATTTATTTATGACATAATGATGATGCAGTAATTATCTTATTAATGAAATATTGACATAATTGATGTTATAAATACCCAAATAAATGTAATTTGAGACTTTTTATGTATTACACTAATTTTATAGGTTATTATGGAATGTTATTATTGATTTTATTAACTTTTTTGGAACTAATATTTCTTTTATGATTTTCACAAAAATCAATTACCAAATAGTGTCAAAATTGACATAAAATAGTTTTTAAAACAAATATTATATTATTAATTGTTATTTTATTCTTGAAAATCTAAGGTTCGGCCAAAGAACTTAGATAAGGTTATATATATTAATAATAAACAACTTGGGGTTTTTTTGTCTTGTTATAGTGATTTTATTAACCTTATAGTGTAAGAAAACAAGAAGACACGGTAAAAGTTAAATTATCTAACTTAAAGTTAAATCTAAATGATAAGGTTGAAATAGATACCTAAACTTGTCTAAATTCTATTTGATGAGAGGATTTCGACCCATCCCCACCTTATATTCGAAATAAATCAATTTTGATCTATTAAAAACTGAATATGACTTTATAATAAAATAATATTTTTAGTTTTTCCAAAGGTGTCCCTCTCCTCCCTTATAAAAGGGCACCTCCTCCCTCTCTTCCTCACACCACTTTGATCCTTCAATCTCGGCCAAACCCTTCCAATTCTCTTCTCCACTTCCCTAGAAACATACTAGAGGTCTTGTTCTTCTTAAAAGACCAATTTTAATGCCCTAAGAGGAGGTCTCAAAGAGGCGCTTCGAAGAAGAGGTAATGTCCGTTACCGATTCTTTCAACTTTATTTCTTCTTCCACTTCTTATTCTTTAGTTGTTTCATTATGAAGTAATAAAATCAGTATCACTAATATGCGGATATGTTATTATAAGTACGAAAAAACCCTCATTTCACCTTCTATCCATCCTACAGAAAACTAAATCACTGCGCGTGCGTATGTACGGAATACCATCTCCACGCCATGGTGTAATCTGTTTTTCCAACACCACCTTACTTGGATGGGTATAATGGTGTAAAGAATAACTATACATAGTTATTTTAACATCATACTGATTCTGATATATTATATCATCCACTCCAATTCAATTCAATAATTATGGAAACGATAGCATCGCTCGTGCGTATGTACGGACTACCGTCTCCACAACGCGATGAGATTCATTCTCCATGTTAACCATTAAAGAATGATTATAAAGTATATATAAGAAATAATAATGAAATATATGACATTATAAAGATATTTCATTTATGTATATATATATGTATTTCATCTACCTAATTCCATTCAACTCAATAAGGTAATGAAAACAGCGGTCATGCGTACGTACGGCCTACCGTCTTTATGAATGGTGTAATTCTTTCCATTTATCGATCTATTATATATATGTATATTCTGAATATATATTATATATCAATCATGTTTTATATTCTGGAATTAATTAATCATGATCTAAGTAATCATATGAATAATTACAAGTCAAATCACAGACCATAAATTAAACAATTTTACCCAAAACGCTACATTAGCATGAATTTACAAAAGAACGGGAAATATAAAGCCATAAATGAACCATATATGATATCATAACAATGAAGATGATTATTTAATAATTCAATGACATTATTTAAATCATTATTATCCGATATTGTTTACTCGTAAGTATTTATTGGGGGTTATGTTTATTATCCATGTCCATATGCTCTCAAAATGTTTTCATAAAATGTTTACTTTACATCCATGTATGTTTAAGACATTTTTATTCTTTTTTTACTTTTACCACATCGTATGGAAGGAATCTTTCTTTTGTTTACCATATGAGGTACTTTTTGACTTTTCTGACAAAAGTACGAGGAAATTTTTATTTTTTAACTTATACGACGTGAAAGGATTTTTATAGTTTTATAAAGCCTTTTTTCATGAAGCTTACTCTAGAATATTTCATGACTATTTTCAACAAAATCTCTTTCTTTTAAAATTTCATGACGTTTTGTGAAAAGAAATTGATTTTGAAGAAGGAAGGATATTTTCCTCAAGAATTCATTTCAAATGTTTTATCAAAACCATTTTTCCATCTAATATATCATTACTTTATATGTGTATGTTTCAAGTATAATGACTCTATGGTTTACATGGTTTCACTTTTCTTATTATGAAATGATATCCATTTATTTTATATGGATTATGTGATTATGTAATGATGTTTTTGAAACCCATTTCATTTGTTGGGTTATTATGAATGATGTATGTTTATTTTGTGGCACAAGTAAGAATGATTTCATTATGAGATGGGTGGGACCTATATCTCCCTCCAATGCATTGGGTAAAGATTTATATCTCATGAGATAGAAATGGCTAGAACGCAAGTTAAACCGGTTCCGTAATACAAGACTGGAACGCGGAGTGAACTCGATTCAGAATGGGACTTTGACCACTAAGATGGTCTTGGCATCAATGCCTTGGTTACTATGGAAATCATAACATGTGCTGAATTTCTTCCATAATTACATGTTTTATTCCCATTATATTTTATCATGTTTGATGTTCCATTATGATATATGCCTTACGTACTTCCAAGATTTATGTGTTTGCTCAAGATTTCGATGTTTAAATTTCATGTTCAAGTTTTTTCTTTCAAATGTTTATGGATTGTTTTATGTTCTCTATGTTTTCCCTTACTGATCATTTGAGCTCACCCTTTTTATATTTTATTTTCCCTAGGAAATACAGAAGGGTTTTAGGTAAGGAAAAAAATGGGAAGATCGTTATGGGAGTTGTTGAAGATCTTTCAACATGATTAGAAGTTTATATTCCAAGTTTCCAAAGACACTAAACTATTACAATCCTTGTGTGTCTGTTTTTGTTATGTATTAAGTATTCTGAAAAAGTAATGTAATGTCTATATATGTCAAGATTCGGGTCTTTACAGTTGGTATCTGGGGAAAGGTTTAGTTAACCTTTGGAAACTAGGATGTGAAAACTTCAGTGAGATCCCTAGAGATATTCATAAGGTATGTCTAGAGATGTCCCTAAGGTTAAGTATACGTATAGGTTATAGTCCTAGAATTGAGCTAACAATCTTTGAATTAAACCTAAGATGTTAGATATTGAAGGTACTCCCCCTTTATTATGTTGTTTTCCCTAGAATGGTATTTTCCTCTCACACTATTATTTTTGGGTTTTAGACGATGGCTGGAACCCGAAGGAACCGTGTTGATCAATGTAATGGACAATGCAATGATTGTCCTCATGACCAAACCAATGTCATGGAATATGGAGTTCCCAATATTATTTCTATACTTACACAAGCTATGAATCATTCTGGACTTCAAAATGAGAATAGAAAGGAGAAACATTCTATTGAATCCTTCATGACGAAGCATCCACCTTCATTCAGCGGGTCTTCTGATCCCTTAGTGGTTGAACAATGGATCAATACTACTGAAAAGATATTTTAAGTTCTACAATGTTCTGAGCATGATAAATTCATCTTAGCAGTATATCGTTTGGAAGGTGATGCTGATCAATGGTGGAATCTTATCAAGAATATGAGGCAAAGAGATGAAATTGAGTCCATGGAATAGGACGAGTTCAAGAACATGTTTTTTAGTAAGTAATTCCCTCGTATTCTTAGAAAACAGATGGAAAAGGTGTTTCTTGAGCATAAGTAGAAGGATGATGAATCTATTGGTATATACGAAGAGAATTTTACAAGACTTGCAAGGTATGCATCTGGAATTATCATCGAACCTGAAAGTAAAGTAGATCGATTTTTCAGTGGCTTAAAACCAAGTCTTCTAAGGGCATTAGCTATAAGAGACTTCAGTAGATATGAAGAAATTGTGCATTGTGCTATCAAGGTAGAACTTGAAGTTGGTGTAACATATCCATCTCATGGTTTTGACATGAAACGAAAGATGGAGTTCATGGAGAAATCTCAGAATAATGGTGAAAAGAAGATGAATATTTCCTTATGCTCCAAGTGTGGAAAGAAGCATGGTGGAGATTGTCTTAAAGGGACTAGAAAACGTTTTAAGTGTGGGAAATAATTTCATCGAGCAACTGAGTGTCGAAGTAATGGAAAAAGGGTTGCTAATGATGTGAATAAAGAAAAGACTGCAGAGAACGCACCACCAACACTTTAATGCTTCAAGTGCAAGGAAATAGGTCATTATGCTAATAAATTACCTAATCCACGGGTTAATGATGATCAACGTGAGCAACCTCTTAAGGAAAAGGATAAAGGGAGGTCTCATGTGATCACTATTTGTGATGTTGAGTATGAAAATGATGCTGTGTAATGATTAAGTGTTTATGTAATGGGATTTCAAAATAGTATCATGGAATATCATTTATGGTATTGTGGAATTTTGGAATATCTATGTATTGGTTTTCAATAATTATATTGTACTGGTAACCATGAAAAAGTGATTGAAATATTTTTGGAAAGAAGATGAAATACGCATAATGAAGGGATAAGGAGAAAATAATATGATAGTAATCATGAGCTCATGACTGATATAAGGACTAAGTGATATTATGGTTTGAGAATATAGAATTTTTGGGATTTTGGTATATGGAAAGTGTTAAAATTTAATAACATACATGTTTTCACTAAGGTGCAATGGGTATTCATTCTTCAAGAGAATACATGATTAAGGTATTCACATGTTTGTAATTTGACCAACAAGATATATCTTATGATATATGGGTGATAAATGATGGAAATCACGTGATTGTTATGTGACATTTCAAGTAATCATTTTCATTGTACTATGAGCTTGGACCAAAGTATTTTAGATAAGCATAATGATTGGAATGTATTATGTTGGACATAAGTTAGTATTGTTTAAGGATAGAACATTTTTTGATATTATTGATGGGATGTTATAGTAATGTAGTTTTCGAAAAAGGATAACCTGCAGGACGGGCGACAGCCCATCGCGTCGGACAAGGCTGTGGGAATCGAACACACAACTAAAGTGTGACAGGCCTTTATCGCCTACCACTGGCCTACAAGAAGTACCTAGTTAGTATAAACTAGTTTTATTTTATTAAGTGGTATAATAGATGAAATATAAGTCCATTTTTGGAACGATATACAATAGATGGACTTATGTATATAACTATTGCTAACCTTTTGATTAAGACAGATGGAATGACCCATCATTCTATCACATGATCTACTAACACTCCACGAATGACAAATTCAACTTCATTTCTTTAAGAGACGAAGTGGAAATTGTTCAAGGCACGAACAATGGTGAGATTATATCAAAATAAAGTAATTATTTCTTCTAATTAAAATTCTTAGAGAAATGATCTTGAAAACCAAAAATGTTGTCCTAGTGCCCTTATATCTGATTAATCAGATGCTACCTTAGATCATCACAAATTTATGGCTTTGTGATTTTTGGTGTTTTCATATCCATGTTCTCTACCACTCTCCATCAGAACTAGATGGTTAGATTTCTCTTCCATATCCATATTTTAACCTATGTTCTCCTACGTGGAAACCCAGTGATGAGTTAATTTGGGTAACCGTTACGTTTCATACTTTAGTTTTTAACGTTAAGTTTTGGTATTTCATTTTATGATGTGGGTTTCTATGAATAGTAAACGATTTATAACCGCGACGAATTTCGAGGGAGAAATTCATTTTAAAGGGGGTAGAATGTAACAACCTGAGATTTTATAAGATATATTTGTTTTAATTTCTTTCATATCTTCTGTTGTACGATACACCAAGATTATCTTGTGCTATACGCAACACCGTATTATCTTGCAGTATACACAACACTATTCTTAGATTGTGTTACACACAATTTCAAGTTCATTTGATAATGGTCATTCTACGCAACATTGAGTATATATATATATTCAATGTATAAATGAAAAATGGTTGGATTCTATTATAAAGAAACAACAAAGGAGTCTTGAACAACACGTAACCCTGACTTGGCTTTCATTACATGCAATCGCGAGCTTCCTCGATAGCGTGTGTTTTACACAATATCGGGTTTTACTAAACAACGATATAGTATTAAAATATTATTAGAACTAGCCGTTATGAATAGTAATACCCACTTTTTGAAATTTTGTAAATTTTATTTTTCAAAATGGACATCATTTTTGGATTTGGAATATCAAAATTATCCTAGGGTGAAATTTTGGTATTTTTCTAAAAACTTTCAATTTTTGATGAATAGTGAAAGCACTCGGTTACTATTTAAAAACCGAATTTTTATTTAAATAATTATTTATTTTATTTTATTTATTTTAGGTCAAAATTGATACATAATACCTATATAAGTTTAAAGTAATTCATTGGAGCCATTTTATAATAATTTTAGATATATAAAAATTTTATTGAACTTTTCACCGTCTTTTACCCACCTCCTAGGAGAATTTGCAAATTAACATAAAACGTAATTTTACCGCTTCTGTGAAGGGAATTTCAAAAATCTGAGAGACACTGTTGATGTTAGTAAGTAAAATGTGGTTCAATGAGATGAAAATAATTTTTGGTGAATAGTAACTTTTTACTTTTTTACCACGGTTAAAAGTAAATAGGGTAATTAAGGGTAAAATGATATTATTATTACCCTAACACATGTCCTAATTCTATTGGTTAAGTGTAATTCGACCAAAAATAACCTTATGAATAAAATATGACCATTTAGGCCCACTTGGATTAGATTAGGACATTTATTATTAATTTATTTAAAGAAGGGTTAAAATTGTTAAAATCAAATTTTAATAACTAAATCATTTTCCATATAGGTTATACATAAGATAAATTCGACTATAAATATTCATTATAAAAATAAAGAGATTTCCTACATAATGATATTTTATTTGTAATTTTTAGACATTAAATAATATAATTTATTTTTTACACAATGATGATGCAGTAATTATCTTATTAATGAAATATTGACATAATTGATGTTATAAATACCCAAATAAATGTAATTTGAGACTTTTTATGTATTACACAAATTTTCTAGGTTATTATGACATGTTAGTATTGATTTTATTAACTTTTTTATAACTAATCTTTCTGTTATGCTTTTCACAAAAAATCAATTACCAAATAGTGTCAAAATTGACATAAAATAGTTTTTAAAACAAATATTATATTATTAATTGTTATTTTATTCCTAAAAATATAAGGTTCAGATAAAGAACTTTGATAAGGTTATATATATTAATAAAAAATAACTTGGGTTTCTTTTGGCTTGTTATAGTAAGTTTATTAACCTTATAGTGTAAGAAAACAAGAAGACACGGTAAAAGTTAAATTGTCTAACTTAAAGTAAAATCTAAATGATAAGGTTAAAATAGATACCTTAACTTGTCTAAATTCTATTGGATGATAGGATTTCGACCCATCCCCACCTTAAATTTGAAATAAATCAATTTGGAGTTATTAAAAACCGAATATGACTTCATAATAAAATAATATTTTTAGTTTTTCCAAAGGTTCCCCTCTCCTCCATTATAAAAGGGCACCTCCTCCCTCTCTTACTCACACCACTTTTAGCCTTCAAGCTCGGCCAACCCCTGAAAAATTATATTCTCTACTTCCCTAGAAACATCCTTGAGGTCCTGGTCTTCTTCAAAGACCAGTTTTAATTCCCTAAGAGGAGGTCTCAAAGAGACGATTTGAAGAAGAGGTAATGTCCGTTACCGATTCGTTCAACTTTATTTCTTCTTCCACTTATTCTTCTTTAGTTGTTTCATTATGAAGTAATAAAATAATTATCACTAATATAAGGATATGTTATTATAAGTATTAAACAAACCCATTTCACCTTCTATCCATCCTACGGAAAACTAAATCACTGCGCGTGCGTACGTACGGAATATCGTCTCCACGTCGTGGTGTAATCTGTTTTTCCAACACCACCTTACTTGGATGGGAATAATGGTGTAAATAATAACTATACATAGTTATTATAACATCATACTGATTCTGATATATTGTATCATCCACTCCAATTCAATTCAATAATTATGGAAACAATATCATCGCTCGTGCGTACGTACGGACTACCGTCTCCACGACGTGATGAGATTCACTCTCCATGTTAACCATTAAAGAATGATTATAAATTATATATAAGAAATAATAATGAAATATATGAAATTATAAAGACACTAGATTTATGTGTGTATATATATGTATGTCATCTACTTAATTCCATTCAACTCAATAAGGAAACGAAAACAGTGTTCATGCGTTCGTACGGCCTACCGTCTCCATGAACGGTGTATTTCGTTCCATTTATCGATCTATTATATATATGTATATTATGAATATATATTATATATAAAACATGTTTTATATTCTGGAATTAAGTAATCATGATCTAAGTAATCATATGAATAATTACTAGTCAAATCACGGACCATAAATGAAACGATTTTACCCAAAACGCTACATTAGCATGAATTTACAAAAGAACGGGTAATATAAAGCCATAAATGAACCATATATGATATCATAACAATGAAGATGATTATGTAATAATTCAATGACATTATTTAAATCATTATACAGGAGGTTCGGATATGTACGAAGCATATTGGACCTAAGGTAAGGGATAATTATTCCAATCTCATTCTTATCCGAGATTGTTTACTCGTAAGTATTTATTGGGGGTTATGTTTATTATCCATGTCCATATGCTCTCAAAATGTTTTCATAAAATGTTTACTTTACATCCATGTATGTTTAAGACATTTTTACCCTTTTCTTACTTTTACCACATCGTATGGAAGGAATCTTTCTTTTGTTTACCATACGAGGTACTTTTTGACTTTTCCGACAAAAGTACAGGGAAATTGTTATTTTTTAACTTATACGGCGTGAACGGATTTTTACGGTTTTATGAAGCAGTATTTTCATGAATCTTCCTCCAAAATATTTCATGACTATTTTCAACAAAATCTCTTTCAATTAAAATTTCATGACGTTTTGTGAAAAGAAATTGATTTTGTAGAAGAAAGGATATTTTCCTCAAGAATTGATTTCAAGTGTTTTATCAAAACCATTTTTCCATCTAAGATGAAATTATTTTATATGTGTAATATTCAAGTATAATGTCTCTATTATTTACATGTTTTGACTTTTCTTATTATGAAATGATATCCATTTATTTTATATGGATTATGTGATGATGGGATGATGTTTTTGAAACTCATTTCATTCGTTGGGTTATTATGAATGATGTATGTTTATTTTGTGGAACAAGTATGAATGATTTAATTATGAGATGGGTGGGACCTATATCTCCCTCTAATAAATTGGGTAAAGATTCATATCTCATGAGATAGACATGGCTGGAAATGCAAGTTAAACCGGTTCAGTAACATAGGACTGGAACGAGGAGTGAACTCAATTCAGAAAGGGACTTTGTCCACTAAGATGGTCTTGGTAGCAATGCCTTGGATACTATGGAAATCATAACATGTGCTAGAAGGTTTTCACAATTACATGTTTTATTCCCATTATATTTTATCATGGTTGATGTTCAATTATGATATATTCCTTACGTACTTCAAAGATTTAGGTCTTTTCTCAAGATTTTGATGTTTAAATTTCATGTTCAAGTTTTTGCTTTCAAATGTTTATGGATTGTTTTATGTTCTCTATATTTTCCCTTACTGAGCATTTGAGCTCACCCTTTTTATGTTTTATTTCCCCCAGGAAATAAAGAAAGGTTTTAGGTAAGGAAAAAAATGGGAAGATCGTTATGGGAGTTTTTGAAGATCTTTCAACATGATTAGTAGTTTATATTCCAAGTTTCCAAAGACACTAAACTATTATGATCCTTGTGTGTCTGTTTTTGTTATGTATTAAGTATTCCGCAAAAGTAATTTAATGTCCATGTACGTCAAGCTTCGAGTCATTACATAAACTCTATCTTATAGAACTATGAATATAATTTGATAATCTTTTATCACCACACTCCATCAGATCACTTCAATATGTTGGACTTCATCCTTTGTACTCGATCAATTCACCTCAATCCATCGAACACAAAACCACTCTTTCAAAAACATCATAAATAAATATCTATATTTTAAAGTTATTTATATATAACAACAAAAGGAAAAACATTAGATATTCTTGGATCTTCTAAAATAGATTCTTCTTAACAAAAAAATAACTCAAAATCTCTTTCTCTAAAAAATATATCCCTTCAGATTTTATTTTCAAACAAGGAACATAAATCACTAAAATTTTGAAACTTATGAAATGGATCTCTTATCCAATAATTATAATCCTATGTGAGAGAACTCATTGTGGGAAAAAATAATTGAACAATAATACCAAGTTGTATTTAAAACATTGATTATGAATCTTTTAAAATATATTAATATACTCAAAACATCATCATCAGAAAAACTTCTTCATGTATAGAAGGACTTTCTACATCCACTTCATCAGACTATTAAAATAATACACACATTATAAAATCATTTTTAACCCCTTCAACTCCCCCAATATATTCTCTTTAATGAAAGGTAAATCATATACCAATGTAAATATTTATGTTCAATATTTTATCCACCTTTTAAAATATTATCCAAAGAAAATATGAGATAGGGTATGGAAATCATTTATCGTAGCCTTAAATAGAGTCAGGTTATACACCCATAATAAACCTTAGTTTCTGAAATATTTCCTTCAATGATTTAGTGAAGATATCATCAGCTATCTCCATTATTGGAAGAAACTCTGTCTTTAGTTCATTACTTTTGGAATAATACTTGATGGGGTAATATTTAAAAGAATTTTTTTTAGATCAACAATTTTTCATTGGATTATCATTAATATTAATAGCAATTTGATATTCACAACCCAAGAAAAGGTGTATCTTCACATCAACTACCAAATTTTCATGTGTTGTATTCATTAACATTAAAAATGTTGTAGATTTAGTGGAAAATACATACTTATATTCTATAGTATTGAGAGTTACTTAAATTTTCTTCTTTTTATTCTGACTTAGAAATAATTCCCTTAATTAGAAAACCCCACTAGATTTGGACATTTTTTCATTAACACCCCATGCCCAATTCGTATCTATGTAACCAAACATATCAATATTTTCTGTGTTTTAATATTTTATTCTGAAATCAATTATTCCTATAATATACCTAGGAATTATTTTTCTACCCATATGATGATTCTCCTTTCAATAAATTTGAAACATGGAATAATGTGTGACAACATACACAAGATCTAGCCTTGAAGTTATTTGATATAACTGGATTCTAATAACTTTTAAAATTATTTCGGATCTATATCCTTTCCTTTTACATCATTTAATAATATTTTTTCCACCAAAATGTGTGTGTAAATATACTTTAAATCATCCATATAAAATATTATTATAATTTACTTAGAATAAAACTCTTTAGATCTGAAATTTTACCTTTTATTTTGAGAAATTTGTAATCCAAAAAAATATTACGTTTATCATATTGTGGAAATCTCAAATAACTCCTTCATATAATTAGTAAACATTTCATAAATTTATTCATTTTTTCCTATAAATAATATGTCATGGCATAAAAAATTACATTAAGGTAAACCACTTGATTACCATTTATGTAGAGTTTCTTGCCAAATTTTCCTTTTCTAAAATTTAACGTTTAAAAAAAGCATCCTTCCTAGAATTCCAAGATCTTAGAGCTTGTTTCAACCCATAAAAATCCTTCTTCAAATTGAAAACATATCTTTCAAATTTACCAAGAAAAAAGACACATGTTTGTTTTATATACAATTCTTTATCAGGATCTCTATTCAAAAAATAAGACATGAAATTTATCAAGAATATATTATATCTTCATTGTGCAGTGATAGAAAGAAATATTCTGATGGTTTCAAGACTTTATATTGGGGAAAATTTCTCATCAAAAGAAATTCCTTTAATCTTGGATTAGACTTTATAAATATTTCATGCCTTTTTTCTTATCTATTCACCTTTTTCAATCAAATTTTTTCATAAAAAATATTTTGATCTAATTAATTTCTTATTTTATGGTTTGGGTATAAGATCAATTGTTTCATTCTTCATAGTATGATCAAATTATTCTTTTTTTCATCAATAAACTCTTTATTCTCAAAATATTCTTCATCATCTCTTAGATCAACTTATGAATAAAGAAAGTTATGTTAAACTATCCTCAATATTTATCTGGTATGGAACTATTGTCCTTGATCACCAATGATATTTTAGACCTCCATTGTCTTTCTCATCCTTGGAATAGATGAACACAATTATACCTCATCACGTAAAATAATTGTGTATGATTGTTTATCTTATTCAACTTATATATTATTACATATATTAATAAAATTTTCATGTTTTTTAACTGCAATGACTTCATCATAACTTCCTCTCATATATGTAGTTAACTATGAAACATTTCTATCAAAATGTTCTACCACTTTAGCTTGTGTATATTCAACAATATTTCATGTTTCTTTAAAAGTAATGTTTATTCTCGTCCATTATGATTGTAACTAATAAAGATACCTTCAGCACCACTTTGATCAAACATATTAAGATTTTCACCATTGAATTTGTTAATGAACAGACTTCCAAACACACAGAGGAAATTTAATTTCGTTTTCTTTGTAATACATCTCATATGGAGTCATATAAGAGTTTGTACTATAAAAACAAATATTCTTAATGTGAACTCCTTCTATAATGTATTTTCTTTAAATAAATCAGTAAGTGTCATGTTCTATCATTATAGTTTGATCCATCTCAACCAAAATTATATTTACTATTTCAGTGATTTCATTATGCTGTGGTCTCTATGTTGAAATATATTCATGATGAAATCCATTATTTTCATGATAGAAATTAAAATTACAATTTTTATATTCTGAACCATTATCTATTTGAATCTTCTTCATGAAATATCCACATTACTTTTCAGTACTTCTACAAAAACTCTTAAATAATCTGGGAGCCTTAGATATATATTTAAAAAACATAATTATATAATCAAAGTAAAAAAATTGATAAAGGGATTAAATTACTTATATACATATATATGAATTTATTTCCCATTAGGATTTATATGTATGAATCTCTAAGATTTAAGGGATGAGTTGAATGTATCTCAATGTAATTATGTATTGATATTGTAATCATCCCTTTCTTGTATATCAAAAAAACTATTACCTTCTTTTTATCATGTAGGGAATATCAGGAATAATTTATCTTTTCTTAGATTCATCATATTTATTTGGAACATATGTCCAAGAATATTGTTCCATAACAGATTTTTTTACATCATTCTCAAAAGGCATTATCCCTGTACACGTCCAACCAAAAAAATATTTCCAATGTTTCACTATATATGCATTACAACATTCCCATCATTAATCCTTTTAACAAAAAAATCATCTCTTCTAAACAACACCTCATTTATATCACCACAATTATTTTAAACACTAAAAAAATTATTTCATCCCATAAATAAATAAGGAACTTCATGATTTTAGTTTTTCTTTCCTATAATTGAATATCTAATACCTTTTCTTCTAGGGGACTCATAATTTAAAAAATTAACATTCTCTTATATGTAATATTTTACATTATTTAACAAATTCAAATCTATGTTCATATGTAAAGAAGACCCAATATCCAATAACAAAGTTCATTCTTCTTTTGTATCCATGGGATAAGTTTCAATAACTGATGCCATACAAACAGCATTCGGTGAGGTCTGGGGTTTGATTCCTGGGAGCCTTCTCTTGGGGGAATATCCACCTCCCATGTACCACTCGTCTTTCTGGGTCACCCAGTGTCTCACCAGGTGGGAAGAAAGGGTGCCCTTCACCTGGCTGATGTATTTTTGTGTCGAACCATTGCTGATCAAGGTTTAACCCTGTGGGGATGCTCTTTAATCTCGGCTAACAACGACTCCTCCCTGGCTGCAGCTTCACCATATGACCTCTTCATGGGTAGGGGGGTTCCTTGGTGTGGAGGGTTCAGGCCACTCGTGAGAATTCCCTTTTAAAAAAATATAATAATAACTAAGGCCTTTTCTTTTCCTTTTTATTCCTTCAAAAAGGCTTTTGAGATATTTCATTTAAAATTTTTTGAGAAGGTATAAGGAAAATGATTCCTTTAGATATGTCTAGGATGATTTCCTATATCCAAAATAGTTTCCAAAGGTTGAAATCTATTTTCAATTTTAAAATTGGATATTTCAGGTTGCATTATTTGAGTGTCTTAATACCCCATAAACTCTACCTAAAGTTCCTCCTAGATAAATTTTAGTGATGATGATTAAACCATAAAATTTTCTTTATATACCTGAATCCTTTATAGTAAAAATTGTACCCATCAAAAAAATATTTTCCTCTAAAAATTTCATATTATTTAGAACTGCATGCCTATTTTTTATCATCTTTAAAAATACCAACCTTGGTACCTTATTCTAAACCAAAGTTTTGGTATCCTCCTGTAATATTTTTCCTTATCTTTGGATTATTATCAAGATTAATAGAGTCTTTATAAAAATATATTTTTGGTTAAGATGTTAATTCCATGGAAATTTCAGATATTTAGAATCTTTTTTTCCAACATATTAGGTATTATTTATTTTATTCTTCTTATAAAGATCATCAACATTGTTTTTAACCTCAAAAGATGATCATTTATCATACTTATGTGGGTTATTGTTTTTAGAACATTCCCAAACTTCATAAACTATTTTTTGGGAATTTTTTTTCTTTCTTATGTTCAACAAGTATATATTAAACATATTTAAATTCTTGTTATATCACCTTAATCTTTGATTCATTATTGATTTTGATGTTTTTCATATTCATATATTCAAAATCATTTAGAAACATGTATTTTTATTTAAGAGCATATTCATGGTTGTTTACTAAAATATATTTTTTATTAAACTTCTTGTTCTCTATTTCAGGTTTAACAATCATTCATAGAAATTATTTTAACTCTCTTTTAAAAATAAACTCTATCTGAGTCTCATATTCTTCTTCTTCTTCATA
Source organism: Viscum album (assembly GCA_963277665.1). NCBI lineage: Eukaryota > Viridiplantae > Streptophyta > Magnoliopsida > Santalales > Viscaceae > Viscum > Viscum album. Next base: position 226,180,157 of record OY728123.1, on the reverse strand, counting down.
GTTTCTTCTTTCATCAATTTTTAAATTATCATCATTTAATTTTTTAACAAGATATTATTTAGAAACATAATCAATATAGTTTTTAGTATCCACTTCACTATCATCTTCTTCCTCATATTTGGACAAAAAGTTTATCTTTTTTATATTTTGAAAACATATTATCCATTCCTTTTCAAAATAACTTTGATTTTTCTATATATCTTTTCAAATATCTTATTGAATTTATATATTATAAATAACTATTTATAAAAACCCACACTTTTCATGAATATATATCACATATTAATAAATTAATATTTGTTACATAAGATAATGATCCCTGGTAGAATCGTATTGGTATAGTTCCTTGGGAAACAAGGAAACCTAAACATCTGGTTCATAGGGGAACTACATCATCTCCCACTATATTCTTCATAACTAGAATACTTCGTAGACATATCATACATAATACCTTTCTTCATAACATGTGGAATAGAAACATAAGAAAGTATAAACTAATATGTTTAGTAAGGGAAAATAAAGGATATATCAATATATAATGATCTTAAGATTATAATAACTTGATAATAAAATTTGAAAAACCATACCCTTCATGTAATAAATGATAAACACGAGTCATGGAACAAATATCAAAAGTTCATAAGAAATGAATAATAAAGTAATCAAAGAACATAATACATGAGAGAATAACTTTGGCATATTAAATAGATTTATAATAGACATATAATCATAGAAAATAATTTAATTAGTATTCAAGGATCTTTTCGAGGATATTATAGTGGATTGGGTTCACTCCCCAAACCATTATAGCAGTCAAGGTTCACTACCAATACTATCATAGTAGATAGATTCCTTTAACAAACTAGGTTAACTAGCCATTCCAGTCCTTATCACATGAGATATTTTCACACCCAGACTTCACATCAAGGTATGTTTTCTTTAATTTTTATTTTTATCGCATAATTTTATTTTCCATTTTAATAATTTTTTGTTGGAGTGTGGGTCGAGCCCAACATGAGTCGTGTGATTTTTCCCTGATAAATGAAGTCGATCTCGACACTTGTGGTGCACTTTTGCACTGGTAAATGATCATTGGCTTGACAATGCCTGACACACATGAAGGGTATGGGAAAAGCCGTATGACCTGCCCAGCGCGCGGGAGGACCTTTTTATTATTAGTGTTTTACCAAAATAATTTTTTACACCATTAGTATAATTATTAATATGTATCCCTTTATTAAATTTATATTATTTAATCCATATGTAATTTTTATTATATATTGGTTTAGTTTTTTTAGGTTCCTTTTTCCACCCTTTTTTCTTTTTATTTTTATTTTCATTCTTTTTCTTTTCTCTTTTTTTATCCCTTAATTTATATTTATTTAATTATTTATTTTACCTACCTCATTTTCTCTCCCCATGCGGCATAGTTCATCCTTCCTTCATCCTGGTCCGTGTGGCCTCCAGGAACACTAGCAGTCACCTTTTTCTCTTGCACCCAGTCATGCACCATCCTCTCCTCCTACTACCTCCCGCTCACCCTAGGTTGCGCCCTATCTTCCTAAAACCTCCCACTTGCCCTAGCCCATACTCTATCCTCTTGCTACTTCCCACTCATCCTAGCCCGACCAGTCCTACTACCTTTTGGCAATGCGACCTTCTGCCCCTCCTGACCTCATACTTTGCATAACTGCACCACCCTACTTCCCTGATGCCTCCCCGCAACAGTCCCCCCCTGCTACCTCCATCATCTGCAAAACACCTCCCTCTACCCTCCCACTTTTCCCAGTTGTACCCTACCACACAACCTCCTCCCTTAGCTTTATTTTTTTTCTTTCTAACGGATCTCTCATTGTCTTTCTGGCACCGCGTAATCACGAACATCCCTCATCGACCTTCGACTGACCTCCCAGACTCCTACCATAGATGTGGAGTCCCTTATTATTCATACTTTTATTTTTGGTGATGTTTAGGTCAGTGTTTAGTTGTTTTTGGATTATGTTTGATGTGTTTGTGTGTTGCTTTATTTTTTTAGGGTGTATATGGTATTTTTTCAACTGTGTTGGCGTGTGGTGGATTTTGTGCACCATTTTTTGCAAAGCTTGAGACACATCGGTAAGTGATTCCACATAAAATTATTATCTGATGATCATTTTCATGTTTTTTAATTAATTCGGCACATTTTTAATTAGTTTCCATGATGAAAAATTAATTTTGATTGTGTTTTAATTGTGCATTAAATTTTTTGGAAGTGTGTCTAAGTGATTTAGTCCATTTTTATTTTGAAAACCCACTTTGATTTGTTTTTCATTGTTTTGTAAATTATGCCAGGAGTATGTTAATAAGTGAATATAATGCGGTTTATGTTTTTCTGTGGTGTTAGAATATGTTTTATTTTGGAAAAGGTTTTGAGTGATATTTTTCCCTTATAAATTTTGCGACATGTTTGGAAATTGTTTAATAATTATTCTTAGTGGTTTCCCTAATTATAAAAAGTATTTTGATAAAACTATGTTTCAAGTTTAATTTAATGTGAAAGAAGTTCATGTTAAGTTTTAAAATGTTTTTGGTGTGCTTATGGTTTTAAAAGTGGGTGTTAGTAGGCGAATGATGTGTTTTTGTGTGCAAGAACCTTGTTCGGATCTTAAGTGTTAATGTTACATTTGGTGTGAACTTATATTTTAGATGAGCACAAAAAGGGAAGCCTGGGGTATTAGTTGGGGGGACTAGGACTAGTGAGCTAGTGTTCGGAAGATGGCTAGGCCTGGTTTCACTGGCAGGATTGTCGATTGGAAAACTAATTTAACATATGATGATTAAGGGTTGTGGTCTTCTAAGCCACATTTTATATGGTTTGTGTTCTTCTAATCCACGTTTTCTAAGGGTCTTGGTTTCTAAGACATGTTTCACCGAAACATGAAGTTCTAAGGTCCCACTCATTACTTGTACCCACAGGGCTTCTCCCATCTTTTGGTGTTCCTCATTACTTTGTGCACACCAACAATACATGATATGTCACTTGAGTTACTACATAAATATGTGTTTACTTTAAACTATTTTTCTTTACGGTTGTTTCATGAAAATGGTTTTCATTAATGTTATTAATCATTTCTTACTTTCCTTTATTTACTGTTGCAAATGTAATTATCTTTTAATGATTGTGTGGAATATTTTCTTTTTGGACTCCTGATGGGCGATTGCTCATACCCTACTTACACCTTTGTGTGTAGGTATATTTGTTTATGTATGATACAGTTAAGGTTCCATCATTTGGGAGTGTTGGTTTAGGTTGTTAGCAGACCTCTTGACGTGGCATTGTGGTGATGGATTAAGGGTGGTGTCCTCTCATCAGGTGATATAATTGCATTGGTTTTTGGTCACCATACTTTTAGTGTTGTCTGGTTTTTGGTTTTACATGGGAATAAAAAGCTGTTTTTGGTTACAGGCTTGTTTGGCTGCGACTTTTACTTTTGGTTGAGTTTATTTTGTTAGCTGCTATATATTTTTTTATTTGGTTAAATGATTCCCAAGGTTTATTTTAATACCAGGGAACTTGTTCCAGCTTTTAGGGATTGGTAACACCCTTCGGCCCTTACTACGGGCTGGGTCGGGCATCGGTTCAGGGTTGTGGTCTTCTAAGCTACATTTTCTGAGGGTCGTGCTCTTCTAAGCCATGTTTTCTAAGTTTTGTGGTTTCTAATCCATGTTTCATAGAGACTTGAAGTTCTAGGGTCCCACTCATTACTAATACCCACAGGACCTCTCCCATCTATTGGTGCTCCCGCTTACTTTCCACACACCAATGAAACATGGTATGTCACTTGAGTTACTAAATAAACATGAGTTTTCTTTGAATGTTTTTTCTTTAAGGTTGTTTCTTGAAAAAAAATTTCATTAACGTTGTTAAGAATTTCTTACTTTACTTTATTTATCATTTCACGTGTAATTTCCTTTTAATTCCAGTGCCTGTAATATTTTCTTGGTGGCCTCCTGTTGGGCGATTTCTCACACCCTACATACACCTTTGGGTGTAAGTAGATTTTTTTATGTCTAATAAAGGTAAGGGTCCATCGTTTGGGATTGGTGGTTCAGGTTGTTAGCAGACCTCTTGACGTGGATTTGTGGTGATGGCTTGAGGGTGGTTTCCTCTCATCGGGTGATAGTTTTTGGGTTTTTTTTGTCACCATACTTTTAGTGTTGCTTTTGTTTTGGTTTTACATGTGACACAAAATCTGGTTTTGGTTAAAGGCTTTTTTGGTAGGTGACTTTTACTTTTTTTGGGTTTATTTTATTGGCTGGTTTATATTTTTTTCATTCTGGTAAATCATTCCCAAGGTTTATTTTAATACCCGGGCACTTTTTCCAGTCTGTGTGGATCGAAAACGCCCTTCAAGCCTTGTTGTGGGCCAGGTTGGGTGCTGATTCAGATGGCGACCCAACTTGGTTCCTGAAAAAATGGTATCAGAGGCAAGGTTTTGTTGTCTGAGTTATTTTTTGGGGATGATTATGGTTAGACAAGAGATAGGATTGTTGGGGATCATCGGTTTGGTTGCGAGTAGGGTGCTTGGCCACCACACCTCGTGACAGACCCTGAGTCACCATGGGATGTCAGGATGCCTGATTGACTTCTCTTCTAGGTGGGACGTGCAGGCTGAAGACTATGCATGGACATCGGGCGGGGAAGAAGATTTTGGACATGATTTTACCTTTTCATTTTTGGTTTATTGATGATTAATTATCTTGTTGAAAATTAAATTTTTCTTCAGATATGATGTATTGATGGTGTTCTTTTATGATTTTTTCTATTTGTAGGAAGATTCCTCCCCGAAGAACATACACGAACCCATGGGAGGAATCCAGAGAGTGTTCTCCCTCGCCACTTGATCAATGATGGGTAGAAGTTGTGGTTCGAGCTGTTCTAGCTTTAGGACATGGAGAAACTTCTACCCTCGCCCCTATTCAAGCTGTAGGAGATGATTCTGTCTCCAATAAGGATAAATCTTAGGAGTTTCTGAAGAATAAACCTCTTTCATTACAAGGTAGTTTAGAACCTCAAGAGGCAGAGGAATGGCTTGAAAAGATAGAGCGTATGTTCAAGTTTCTTGACATGCCAGAGGAGGTTAGGGTAAAGTGTGTCATCTTCCAGCTTGAGGGTTCAAATCGTAAGTGGTGGGAATCCTTGATTCAGGCAGGGAAGCATGAGAAGATGAGTTGGAAGGATTTCAAAGCTATCTTTAATGAGTAGCATTATCTTGAGTTCCTGGCCTATGCCGGATCCTGGGAGTTTATGGATCATTCACCAGGGGATCAGACAGTGATGGAGTATGCAAACCTCTTTTCTGAGCTAGTGTGGTATGCGCTTGAGATTGTTTCAAGTGAATATTTTAAAGCCTAGAAGTTCGAGAAGGTCCTTCGACCAGAAATACACTCTCAGTTTTTATTGTTCAAGCTGGAAACTTATGCCGAGGTGGTCGATCGTTCATGCATGGTCGAGATTGACCAGAGAGGAAAGTCGGGGGTTTTTGGATCAGTGTCATGGTTTGAAAGTGGTATTTCATCCAAAAAGAATAGGAAGTCTGATGAGCATGGGAAGAAGTTGGGTGGCATCTCGGGCCATCCTTTTAGGCAGAACTCATCTGTTCCTTCTGATATGAGGCTTGTTGTGTGCCATCAGGGTGGAAGGGTAGGGAACATCCGGCCTGCATGTCCATACCCTCCCAAACCTTTCCATGGGTGTAGAGTTTCGGGACATCTACAGTGCTTCTGCAGGACTATACGCCCTTACCAGAGTGGGACTGGATCCGTGGCATCCAGAGGAGTATCATTAAAGTCCGAGCCAACCCGGACGATGGGATCTCAGTTTGGTAGCCATGGTGGTAGGACCAGATCATATTTGGGGTAAATAAAGACCAAGGTGGAGCCTCAGGTGAGCAGTTGTTTTCAGGTAGGGACCAGGCATCCGCATGCTATGGATCAAGCACAAGCTGGATCTGATGCAGGACCTTCGACTGTTCAAGGTACCATTCTGATTTCATCTTCTCTATATTTAGTTTTATTTGATACTGGTGCTTTATTTTGCTTTATATCTTCTTGTCTTGTGAATCTGCTGAACCTACCAACCGAATTGTTATCTTTTTCCATGGAGTTAGTAACACCATTGGGGAAAAAGATGGAGCAAGGCCTTAGGTGTCAGTCGTGTGCACTCTATGTGTCTGGAGTTGAGATAGAGTGGGGTTTCTTGGTCATTGATATGGACCTGTTTGATGTGATCCTCAGCATGGACTGGATGGTGCTCTTTCATGCACATATTGACTATTATAGTCACTTAGTTAGCTTTATGTAACCTAATGGAAGTCTTCAGTTATTTCATGTAGAACGGGATCCTCAGTTGGGTCACGCGGGACCTCAACTCCCTGAGTAGGGGAATATTGCTTATTAGTTGTCATCGCTCACACTGGAGGGTGGTGGTGGTGTTTATCAGTTTGGGTTACCTCGTGTAGTGGATGAGGTCCCAGGGGTATTCATAGATGATTTTTTAGGCTTACCCTTGGAGAAGGATATCGAGTTTTCGATTAAGTTGGCACCAGGAACACAGGATATATCTCTTCCCTCATATTGCATGACCCCCGCTGAATTGAGGGAATTAAATATACAACTGTATGATTTGGAATCTAAAGGATTATTTGACCCGAGCGTCTCTCCTTGGGGCACCCCAGTTTTATTCGCGAAGAAGGATGATGGAACCCTCCAGTTGTGCATTGATTACCAGAAATTGAATAAGGTGACCATTAATAATAAATAACATTTTCCCTAGATTGAATATTTTTTTGACCTACTAAAGGGTGAAAAGTGGTTCTCTAATATCGAATTGCATTGGAGATACCACCAGCTCAGGGTGAGAGAAGTATACATCTTGAAGATGACTTTCCAGAGGAGGTACATTCACTTTGAGTACTTGGTCATGCCTTTCAAATTGATGAATTCACTAGTTGTTTTCATGGAACTCATGAATAGTGTGTTCCAACAATATCTCGACTCATTTTTTGTGGTATTTTTGGAAGAAATCCTAGTTTTTTCTAGATCTAAGGAGGATCATGAGCATCACCTACGGATTATTTTGGTAACTTTTCAGGACCATCCCCTGTATTCCAAACTCTCAAAGTGCACATTTTGGATCAAGGATGTGATGTTTCTGGGGCATGTCATCTCAGAACAAGGGTTTTTAGTGGATACTGATAAGATCATCATAGTTATGTCATGGGAAAAGCCAAGGAATGTGTTTGAGATCTAGAGTTTTCTTGGCCTTGTAGGTTATTACAGGCATTTTGTTCCGGATTTCTCACGTCTTGCCTCCTCCATGACCACACTCACCTAGAAAGGGGTGAAGTTTGAATGGAGACCTAGGTGTCAGGAATCCTTTGAGGAGTTGAATTAACAGTTGAACACCACACCTATCTTGATCTTACCAGAGTCTGGGAAGGGATATGTAGTTTATTGTGATGCTTCAGGTACGGGCCTTGGGTGTGTACTCAGGTAGGATAATCACGTGGTGGCATGTGGTTCTCGCCAACTCTGGTTGCACGAGGAGAATTACATGACCCATGGCTTGGAGTTTTTAGTGGCGATGCAAGTCCTGAAGACTTGGTGAAACTACCTCTTTGAGGAGAAATTAGTGGTCTATTCTGAACATAAGATCTTAGCCAACAATTTCTCTCAGATGGATCTCAATCTGTGGTAGCGCCGTTGGATCGAGTATCTATAGGGTTTTGACTTTGACATTGTCTATACCCCAGGCAAGGCTAATGTGGTGGTCGGTTCTTTGAGTAGGAAATTACCAGTGTGTTCATTGAGGAAGTCTAGAGATGAGTAGACTTTGATGGGGGCACTTCACCTAGATGCACTTGGATAGAAGGGAGCATAACGGAGGTACATTCTTGGCTAGCATTTAGTTGAATCCCTCTCTTCTGGAGTTGATTCAGTGGGAGCAGCCCGATGATGATCTGTGTCAGCGATCTATGCAGTTTCTACATGGTGGAGAGACTCCTTCTGATTGGTCTTTGTCTCCTAAGAGAATCCTATGCTTCAAGGGTCATGCAGTGGGGTTGTTGTCTTTACGGAAGGTGGTGATGTAGGATATCCACCAGTTTCAGAGGGTTGTCCATCCTACTACTACCAAGATGTATTATGATGTTAATCGCCAATTTTTGTTGCCAGATATGATATGGGACATATTCGACTTTGTATCGAGATACTACACTTATCAGCAGGTGAAATCAGAGCATCAAAGACCATCTGACCTGCTTCAACCATTACCTATTCCTACTTGGAAGTGGGACGATGTTTCTATAGAATTCATTGTTGGCTTTCCTCAAACACCTCGGGGAAGGAATGCTATTTGGGTAGTGATTGATCATTTTACCAAGTCATCTCACTTTATATTGATCAGAGATACAGTGAAGGGGGATGAGCTGGACCGTTTGTATGTTCAGGAGGTGGTCAGACTTCAGGGTGTGCCTTCAACGGTTGTTTCTGACAGGGACCCCTACTTTACATCTCGGTTTTGGGAAGGCCTCCGAAGATAACTGGGGTCACATATCAAAATGGGCACGACATACCATCCTCAGACGGATGACCAGACAGAGTGGGAGAATCAGATTCTGGAGGACATGCTTCACGCATGTGTGTTGGATTTCGGAGGATCGTGGGATAGCCATTTGGGATTGGTCAAGTTTTCTTATAATAACAGTTACCAATACTCTATTATAATGGCACCCTTTGAGGCACTATAATTTCATCCTTTTCGGTATCATTTGTGTTGGGATGAGGTAGGTGAGACCTCACTCTTGGGACTGAGCCTTGTTTTGGAGACGTCTGAGAAGGTCAAGTTGATTAGACAATGGTTGTTGACAACTCAGAGTCACCACAAATATTATGCATATCAAAGGCATTGAGATCTTGAATATTTGGTGGGAGGAAAAGTTTTCTTGAAGGTGGCCCCTCACTTGGGTCACCGCCACTTGGGTAAGTAGGGTAAGCTGACACCGAGGTATGTTGGGCCTTTCGATATTACTGAGCAGATTGGCTAGGTGTCATACAGGTTTTCTTTGAATTCTCAGTTGACATCGATTCACAATTTATTCCAAGTATCTCAAAAAAAAAGTAAAATCTCGATCCGTCACATTGTTGAATTGGGAGAGTTGGAGATAGAGCCTGACTTATAAGTGTTTGAGTGGCCAGTGCAGATAGTGGATTCTAAAGAAAAGGTGCTTTGTAGAAATTATATTCCCTTGGTTCGCATTCTTTGGCAGTATGGGAATGACGAACAAGAGACTTGGGAGCGGAATTCTTGGGTTCAGCAGGAGTACCCATTTCTATTCCATAATCGGGCTTCAAATAGACTTTCTGAGGGTGGAAAGTTTCCATGGTGGGGAGAATTGTCACACCTGAATTTGCATCAAGGTATGTTTTTCTTAATTTTTATCCAATGATTTTATTTTCTATTTTAATAATTTCTTTCTTGGAATGTGTGTTGAGCCCAAAATGAGTCGTGTGTTTCTACACTAATAAATAAAGTCAATTTCAACACTTGAGGTGCACTTTTTCACTGGTAAAAGATCTTCGACTTGACAATGGCCGACGCACGGGTACGGAATGGGTGAAGCCGTATGGCCTGCTTGGTGCACGGGTGAACCTTTTTATTATTATATTTTTAAGAAAATAAGTTTTTTACACCATTAGTACTATTATTATTATTTATCCATTTGTTAAATTTATTTTATTAAATCCATATGTCATTTTTATTTTATATTGGTTTAGTTTTTTTAGGTTCCTTTTTCCACCCTTCTTCTTTTTATTTTTCTTTATATTATTTTTCTTTTCTCCTTTTTTACCCATTCCTTTATATTTATTTATTTATTTATTTTACTTACCTCATTTTCTCTCCCCATGTGTCACTGTTCATCGTTCCTTCCACCTGGTATGCGCGTCCTCTAGGAACCCTATCAACCGCCATTTCATCTTGCACCCAGCCGCGTAGTGCCCTCTCCTCCTGCTACCCCCCCCCCCCCACTCACCCTAGGTGGCACCCTCTTCTCCTAATACCTCTCGCTCGCCCCAGGCCATGCCCTCTCCTCATGCTACCTCCTTATTACCCCAGCCTAGTTGGCCCTACTACCTCCCAACGTTGTGCCCTCCTGCCCCTCCGGCTCTCCTACATTACACAACTGCACCACCCTCCTTCCTTGCTACCTCCCCATGATATTCCCTCCCTATTACCTCCATCATCCATAAAAAACCTCCCTCGACCCTCCCACTTTTCCCAGTCATACCCTGCCACACAGCCTCCTCCCTTGGCTTCATTTTTTCTTTTTGAAGGCTCTCTCTTTGTCTTTCTGGCACCGCGCAAGCCCGAAAAGCCCCTATCGGCCATTGGACGACCTCCCAGACTCCTCTCTGTAGGTTCGGAGTACCATATTGTTCATACATTTATTTTTTGTGATGTTGAGGTTAGGGTTTAGTTGTGTTTGGATTATTTTTGATGTGTTTGTGTGTTGCCTTATTTTTTAGGGTTATTTGGGTTTGTTTGAACTGCTTTGGCATGTAGTGGATTTTGTGAGCCATTTTTTCCGAAGAATGTGACACATTAGTAGGTGATTCTGCACACAATTATTATCTAATAATAATTTACATGTTTTTTTAATTAATTCAGAACATTTTTAATTAGTTTCCGTGATGAAAAATTATTTTTGATTACATTTTAATTATTCATTTAATTTGTTGGAAGTGTGTCTAAGGGATTTAGTCCATTTTTATTTTAAAGCCCCACTTTGATATGTTTGTTATTTTTTTGTAAACTATTCAGTGTGTGTGTTAGGAAGTGCAGATAATGCGGTTTATGTTTTTCTGTGGTGTTAGAATATGTTTTATATTGGAAATGGTTTTGAGTGACTTTTTTCCATTAAAACTTTTATTACATGTTCGGAAATTTTTTAATAATTCTTCTTAGTGGTTTTCCTAATTATAAAAAGTGTTTTTTTAAAACAATTAAGTAGGTTTAATTTAATGTGCAAGCAGCACAGGTTATGTTCTAAAACATTTTTAGTGCGTGTATGGTTTTAACAAAGGGTGTTAGTGTGCGAATGATGTTTTTTTTGTGAAAGAACCTTGTTTGGATCTTATGTGTTAATTTGACTTGTGATGTGAACTTATATTTTAGATGATCACAGAGTGTGAAGCCTGGGGTATTAGGTGGGGGACTAGGACTAGTGAGATAGTGTTCTTAAAATGGCTTGGCCCGATTTAACTGGCAGGATTGTCAATTACAACAATATTTAATATATGATGACGGAGGGTTGTGGTATTCTATGCCACATTTTCTGAGGGTCTTGGTCTTCTGAGCCACATTTTCTAAGGGTCGTAGTTTCTAATCCACGTTTTACCAAGACATGAAGTTCTAGGGTCCCACTCATTTCTAGTACCCACAGGGCCTCTCCCATATTTCAGTGATTTCGGTTACTTTACACACACCAATGATAAATGATATGTCACTTGAGTTACAACATAAACATGTGTTTGTTATAAACTATTTTTCTTTAAGGTTGTTTCATAAAAAACTATTTTCATTAACGTTGTTAAGAATTTCTTATTTCTATTTATTTATTATTTCAAATGTAATTGTCTTTTAATGCTTGTGCGTGGAATGTTTTCTTGGTGGCCTCCTACTGGGTGATTTCTCACACCATACTTACACCATTGGGTGTAATTAGATTTGTTTATGTCTGATACAGGTAAGGGTCCGGCATTTTGGAGTGGTGGTTTAGGTTTTTAGCCAAACTCTTGACGTGGCGTTGTGGTGATGGCTTGAGGGTGGTGTCCTCTCGTCAGGTGACAGTTTTTTGGTTGGTTTTTTGTCATAATACTTTTAGCATTATCTGGGTTCTGGTTTTACATGTGACTCAAAATCGGGTTTTGGTTAAAAGATTGTTTGGTCGCAACTTTTACTTTTGGTTGGGTTTATTTTTTTGGATGCTTTATATTTGTTTGTTCATGTAAATCATTCACAAAGTTTATTTTAATACCTGGGAACTTGTGTCAGCCTGTGTAGATTGGGAACGCCCTTTGGGCCTTGCTGTGGGTTGGGTCAGGCACTGGTTCGTATGGTGACCCGACTTGGTTCGTGATTGATATTAATCTTTACCTAATGAATTGGAGGTAGATATAGGTACCACCCATCAAATTATGAAAATCAAACATATTTCTTCTACAATATCATAAAAAATAAATCATATCAAAACCCATTAATAGAAATGGTATTAATAAATATTTCTTCACATAATAACCTATGGAAACGATACACTTTTCATCAAAATTTCATCTTTTCATCAGTTCATAACACATGGAAAAGAAACGGGCTTCATAAATATTTCATCATTTCATAATAGCATAACATGTGGAAAAGTAACATGTTTTATAAAAATCTTTTCATCGTAAACATAAATAATCAAAAGAAACAATAAGGATTGAATCATTGTATCATATCCACATTAAAAATTAATTAACATCAATGGATGTTATCTAAGACAGAAAATTATTTTGAAATATCACTTGGATCATTTCTTGAGAAAAATATCCTTTCAACTTTGCAAACACTTAATTAAAATTTAAAAAAATTATAAATAAAAAAGTTGAAATTTTCTTTCAAAAAACCTTATAAATTTGTAAAGTATAATTTAAATCATTGATTTGTCAAGATTATGGAAAATACTTTTCATGTTGTATGCATTAAAGTAAATATTCCTCAGGTTTTTTTGTAAAAATTCAAATCTCTTCATCTGAAAAATGAAAAGAAGATTCATTTTAGAACATTTTTTAAAAAATTAAAACATGGGTCAATTTGACTTTTAAAAATATTTGTAGAATTTTTAATGTAATAAATTTATAAATAACATGGAAATGGAAGAAAAAATATTTGAAACCAAAGAGAGAAATAAAGAGGGTTCTCTTTAGAAACATTATTTTGTTCTCTTGAGTATTTAAAGAGAGAAAAATTAAATTAAAACATTTATTTTCATTAAATAAAAATAGTATAATAACATTAATAAGTATAATAAGATAAAAATCATAATATTTCATTTTTGTAAACATAATCATAAACAACAACGATAAACAGTGTGAGTGTAACATAAAACCCTTACCACTTTGGTATCTTTTGAGTAATATGCCTCATGAAATAAATAACCTTAGATAGATATTTATATCTGATAATTTTCATCATAATAATCATAAAATACATTCATGTATATTATATATAGCACAAAAAATAAAAATTTGGTTTATAAGGTATGTGTCCCATAAAATTAAAAGTGAGATAAAGATATGTTTCCAATATTAGTAGCTTTTGAATCATATGAAACATGAAATAAAAACATTAAATGAATATATAAATTACATTAGAATAAATAAATTCATGATATTACATATAAATTGGGATTTATAAACACCTTATAAAATGAAATAGGTGCATAACATAACGTATGTCCCAAAGAAGACAATTTTAGATGAAATTTCCTAATCTCATGTCTCAACTTTATTTATACGCATTCAAAATTACTATATGATTAATATAGGTTTATTATAAATATATTAAATAAAATTAATCATATATATAATACCACATATTATTTACTTATACCTATTATCACTCATTCATTAACAATTATTGGTTAAAATTCAGTATTTCAAGTAATAAATACTTTGTTTTTCATATATGTTTTGGTTCTATAGTATTGGTACTTGTACATTGATTATAGTTATATAATATAAATAATTATAATCATGATATAAACATAATATATACTCATTATATAAAATTTTATATTCATTCAATAAAATTAGATATATGAAAATAAATTACATCATTCATGTAGACGGTAGGTCACACGTACACATGAACAATGTTTCTTTTTTCTCAATGGATGGAACAAAAGAAAGGTAAATATTAATTAACCCTAATATAAAACATTTTATATCACGTATATATTCATTAAATATATCCTTAATACTATCCGTTTCAAAATAAAATGAATAGTGTATCACATCACATTGTAGTGGTAGTAGACCACATGTACGCACGAGCGACGTTATCATTTTTCAATGGATTGAAAGGTAAGAAGGTTGATGTGTTATTATAAGTAAATAAGTATAGGTATGTCATAAATATCATATATATAGTTCATATACATCATTATATCAATCTGTGATGGTCGATGATGGAAAATGATTTACATTGGTTCATGAGGAGGTAGTTTGTCATACACATGATCGACATTTTTATTTCTCATTTGATGGAAGAGGAGATGTATGTGGATAATGAAATTTACATAGTATCATATAGTTATATGATATATACTTATGTTATTATATAATCATGGATGAAAAATATTTTTATGAGTTAGAAAAATAAATAAAATAAAAATGTGTGGATTAAGACAATACCTCTTCTTCAAAGAGCCCCTATAGGTTTACACCTAAAGCTTTATTTAAAGGGTTTAATAATAATAATAATAATAATAATAATAATAAATAATATAATACAAGGTGATGGAATTAAATAATGTATTTATTCATGTGTTTTCCAAAACAAAATTCTTTGGAAGTCTAAAGTGAAGATGATAGGGGGTGTCATTTTACTAGTGGGGGAGAGGACACATTTGGAATTTTTTAAAAGAATATGGTATACCCACATTTTAAACATGAAACAAGGCATGAAAATTTATAATTATTTAAAATAATATGATATAATTTCTAAATATGTCCATATAATAGGATTGGAAAAAAATAGGTCATTTTATCCCTTAACATTTTAGCTTAACCTCTTGGTATACTCGTTTTAACCCTAACCTTGACAATTAATTTTTAGTATTTTAGTATTCATTTTGACAAAAAATTAAGTTTAAATTATTATTTATTATTATTTATTATTATTCAAAATATGGAATTCATTTTCCAAAATATAATTCACAGAAGTGGTCAAATTTAATTTAAAATTAAACCTCCAAACACGATGAAAACTCATTTTTCCAAAGATAAATTTTCTATAAGTGTAAAGGGGTTTAATATAAAAATTAAATTTTAAATTTTTCATAATAATATAAATTAAATTAGTTATAAAATAATTGAATTAATTTTACATTTAAAATTTTTAAAACAAAATATAACGTAGAAAAGGATTTAAACAAAAAGGTAGTTTTCATTAAAAACCTATATTTTTCCACTAATCATTAAAATATTAAAATTTTCATAAAAATCCCAAAAATTCCCCCTAAGATAATTTTTACATGGTGATTTCATAAAAATGTTATTTTTTTAAGATATATTTTCTATAATTTTGAAAAATAATATTTATATTCAGTCATAAAAAGAAATAAAAATTATTTTTTGAGAAAATGAATTTTTGAAGCATATAAAGAATACAAAAAATTAATTAATTATTTATCAATATATTTTATTTATCTAAAAACATCATAAATAATTTTAAAAAAATTTATTTATATTAATACTTGAAAAATTAATATCAAGGTTATAATTGTCATGTTTAATTAATAATTTTTTTAATAGTATATTCCAGTTTGTTAAAACTCGGTGTTGTGTGTCATACAAGTTACCTAAAAATTATATTTATTTGATAAAATATATTTCATAAAATCCAGTGTTATTATATTCTAACCCCCTTAAATGAATTTTTCGTTCAAAATTAATTCACTCTAATATATCCAGCTGATGATACTTCTTCCTCATCATATCCTCGGGTTCCTATGTAGCTTCCCCAAGTTGGCAGTTTCACCATAAAACATTGTCCAGGTGAGTGGTCTAGTTTCATAGAACTTTCTATCTATAGTACAAAATCTCAAATGGTTATTCATCATATCAAAGATCATGATCCAATATTATGGACTCTGAGTTAGGTACATGTGAAGGATTAGGTATATAATTTCTTTAGGAGAGATACACGGAACACATCTTTGACTTGAGATAGGTTTAGTCGAAGCAACAAATGATAAAAAACTATCCCTACTAAATAAATAATCTTAAAGGGTCCAATATACCTAGGGTTTAGGCTTCCATTCTAACTAAATCTCATAAACTTATTCCATGGATAAATTCATAGAAAAATCTTCTCTCCAACTTCAAACATCAGATCATGCTAGTGATTTTCAAGATAAATTTTTTTTCAACTTTGTGTTTCACTTATGTGTTTCTAAATAGTTATAACCTTCTCTTACTATTATATATCTATCTCTAGTACCAATATATTTTTTCACAATATTTATCCAAATATTTTTGAGTTCTACCCTTCATTCTATAAAGGGATTAATAATGATCCATATAAATGCTTGAGTGAAATCAATTGTTGTAAAAAAAAACTCAACTAGAAGATGGTGTTTATCCCAAAAAACTTTTAAATCTATATAATAAGATCCCAACATATCCTCTAGGGTTTTAATTTTTATCTTATACTGCCTATCTATCATAGGATTATATGCAGTGGTGAAACTAAATTATGTGTCAAGATCATGGTGAAGGTTTTTCTTGAACTTCAATGTAATCCTTGGATCCCGATCAGATATAATATAATGTGGTAATACATTAAACCTTACCACTTCATTATGTTATGTTCTATAAAGTTTATCCAAAAATAAATATTCTTGGATAGTAATTAATTGTGAAGACTTCGTAAGGTGATCAACTACAAACCATATAGCCTAATGTGTTTTAGATGTTTTAGGGAGTCTGATGACAATATCCATGGTGAAGTTTTTCCATTTCCATTTTGGTATGTATAATGGATGTAATAAACCCTTATATTCTTTCTCTTAGCATTAACTTTTTGACATACTAAGAACCAAGATACAATCTCTACAATATCTCCTTTCATTCCATCTAACCAGAAATAATATTTCAAATCTCTATACATCTTTGTACTTATAAGATGAATAGAGAAATAATAAATATTATATTTTTATAATAGATCCTTATTAAAATATAGTATTAATGGGACACATACACAGTTCCTGAACCTTATAATTTTATCATAATTGAGGTTAATTTAAGGAAAATTTCTGGACTTCTTCAATAGATCTATATCTTCCTTATATTCCTCTTTAATATTCAATTGGATATGTGGCTGAATACTTATTTGAGAAATATAGGGTTTATTACCTTCCATCAATATTTATAAATCTATCCTTAGAAAATCCACAAATATTCTATCTTTTGCAGACCATGTCATGGATAAGCTAGGATGATCTTTTTGACTAAATTCATCAACCACCTTGTTTTCTTTCTCAAGGTTTTAATTTATTGAGAAATAATAATATTTAATTTGTTATGAACATATTATCTGGAACATATTAAAATCAATACATTTGAATATCTATTTTAAACTTTTATCCTCAGTATATATATGTCACACCTTTTTATATAAAGATAATGTCTCTATATCTTTAATGGAAAAAATTATCACAGCTAACTCCAAATCCTGAGATAGGATATTTTTATAATAAAATATCAATTATTTTGTATTATAAGATATCACCATATCATTATTCATGAGTATTAACCATTCCCCCTTGTTCGATGCATCACTATAAATTAAAAACCCTTCTCCACTATAGGGTAGTGTAGGCACAGGTCCATTATCTTGTATTATCTTTATTTCCATGAAATTTTCCTCACATTCATCCGTCTAGAGGAAATTGGATCCCTTTAGAGTAAACATGGTGAGTGGACTAGATATTAATGAGAAACTATCCTAAAACCATTGATAATATCCATCCAAACTAGTAAAATTATATCTCATTCATAGTGGTTGGTTTGTTCCACTGTTCAATAACATTTGTCTTTGATGTATCCACTGATATACCATCTCTTGAGATTATATGATCCAAAAAATGAAACCTTTTGTAGAAAATTTCATATTATATAAATTTTTCATACAATTTCCCCTTCTTTAAGGTCTTTGATACAATACTCAAGTAATGTTCTTACTCCAGCTTTCTATTTTCTTATATAATAATATCTTCTATAAAGACTACCAAAAAACTAATTAAGGTTATATATAAAGACTATATTCATTAACCCCATGAATATTGTGGGGGAATTAGTAATAAAAATGGAATCATTATATACTCATAGTGTCTATACCTTGAACATAATTTTATATTGGGTTATATCCTCATTCTTAACCCTCAATTTATGATATCTAGAATGAATATAAATTTTGGAAAAGTATTGAGCTCAACATAGTTTATCAAACAAGTAATAAACATGGGTTAGAGGGTTCTTGTTCTTGATTTTGATCTTATATAGTTCTAGAAAATCAATGTAGAGTAACATAGATCCATTTTTTCTTAATAAAAATATTAGTTGCGACACTTGGTGATACACTTGGACAAATAAATCCCTTATCTTGATTATACTATATTTTCTTCTTCAATTCCTATAACTCAATAAAATCCATTTTATAGGGAGTCTTGGAAATATGTGTGTCCCCATGTTTGAGTTATATTTGGAAATTAACCACATGTTTCAGTGTAATAAAGGGAAACTCCATTAGATATTCATCAAAAATATACTTCACAGTAGGAATATCATTAATGTTGAGTTTCTCTCCAAATATATGACATAAATACCCCTTTTAAAAAGGAATTAGGACCCATAAAATGGATGGTATCTACATATAATGTTTATATGTATTGCCACCCTATTATATGATAATCAGTTGGTTTGGAATATCAAACATGACTTCTCTTCCTCATAAATTAAAGTCTGAATTATGTATAGAATTCCAATTCATGCCTAAGATAACATCAAATTCAACCAAAGAGAGAATACATGATTTATAGGAATCACATTCCCACAAAATTTACCTGTAGATGAATCATATACTTGAGATTAGATCATCATACCAATAGGGGTTTTTACAATAATTTAACATATAATTATTGGGGATAAGAATTTACATTACTAAATACTTTTCATGATATAATAGAATTTATAAAACTATACTCAAATTATCTAATTCAATATTTGAGCATACCTATCCCCACCCCAGCTACATTCTTCTATCTTAAAACCCTTCGAAAAAAACAAAGTGGTTAGCATGACCATCCATCTCATTTGATCAAAGTTATCAATTAGTCATATGATATCAAAATCATGACACCTTATTTACAATATATGACACCTTAGGATTAATATAGTATATTCATGATCATAATCTATTCAAATCCTTCAAAATTATGCATTGAGTGTTTTTTGTATTTTCAAAGCATGTCCCCTAGGATTGTCAAACCAGGTGTGTCGTAATACTCATTTTCATATACCTGATGATGATCAAGTCAAATCCCAATATGCCCTTTCTAGATTTATTACCCCTAGATACAAATGTGTCACATCCACATCAACTTTTAGTATCTAGACAAAGATGAAATTTCTTGGAAACCACACTCTATATTTTTCACCAAAATTCCAAGACATTTTACTATAGTTTAAAATATCTTTATACCTATACTTACATATCTGTAGATATACCCCTATGGATCTCACTAGAGTTTTCATATATTTTTTTAAAGGTTCACCAAACCTATCTTTGATACTAACTATAACCACATAGTATTTTATATATAGATATCACATATTAATATATGAATATTCATTAAATAACATAATGATCCACACCAGAATTATATAGGTTTAGGGCCTTTGTAAACATTGATACATAAATATCTTACTTATAAGTGAACTACATTATCTCCCATTATGTTCTTTATAGCTAAAACTCCTCTTAGATATATCATATATAATACATTTCCTCATAAACTGTGAATGTAAACTTAAGAAAGGGTGGTATCATATTCTCATTAAGGGTATACAAGGGAGATATCTACATAACATTAGATTAAGGGAATGATAATGTGAGAATAACATTTGAAAACCCATATCCTACATATCATAGATCATAAAATTAAGTCATGGAATAAATCTTGGTATGTAATAATACATGAATCATAATGGAATAAATGAAAATAATCTATTAGGTAATAACATTGGAAAAATACATAGACTTGAAGCATACAAGCAAGCATAAAAAAATAATTTCCTTTGTATTAAAGGATCATTAACAAGGATATCATAGTGGATTGTATTCACTCCATAAACCATTATGGTAGTTGACGTCCACTCCCAAGATTATCATAGTGGAAAAAGTTCTTTATTGAATTGGTTTTACACCCCATTCAAGCCCTATTTATTACATGAGATGTCAATATTCACCCAATTCATTGGAGGGAGATATAGGTCCCACCTATCAAATAATGGAAATAATACATATATATCCATTGAGATCATAAAAAAATAATTATATCATGACCCATGAAAAGAAATGGGTTTCATAAACATTTCATAATGCAATAACCCATTTAAATTAAATAGGTTTTGTAAACATTTCATCTTTTAATCATAAAAACCATTAGAAAAGTAATAGGTTTAATAAACATTTCATCTTTTTATCCTAGTGTAACCCATGGAAAAGGAATATGTTTCATAAGTATCATGTCATCATAAAAATAAACCATATAATGAAAGAACATGGATGGAATCATTGGATAATATCCCCAATAAAGATTAATTAACATCAACAGATTTCATCATATATGGAAAATGGTTTTGAAAGATCCCATGGAACATTTCTTGAGGAAAATATCCTTTACACTTTGTAAAAAATTACTTAAAATCTAAAAAATAATAAAATAAAAAATAAAAAATGTATTTAAAATAACATTGAAAAATTTTAAAGCAAAATTTAAATCATTATGTGGTCATTATAGTGGAAAGTAATATTCATGTCATATATGTCAAAATAAATATTCCTTCCTTATATTCAGTAAAAAGTCAAAAGTTACTCGTTCAAAAACTGACAAGAATATTCCTTTTAAATAATTTTGTAAATACTAAAACATGACTAAAATTTTATTAAAAAAATATTTGGATAATAGTAAAAACTTTCTATAAAATGTTTTTCGAAAACATGGTCATAAAAGAAAAAGTATTATCAATTTAAGTGTGAAATAAAGTCTGATTTTCTTTAAAACAATCTTTTAGAATATTGAGTGAATAAATAGATTAAAATGAACGGAAATCATTTATTTTCATGAAATAACTATAGGATAAAAAATATCATGAGTTTCTTGAGATATGGATCATAATATTTCGTCCATATAAACTTAATGATAAATAACACTGATAAATAATGAGACTATTACCTAAAGCACTTAAAACATTGGTATCTTTTGAATCATAAGGCCCATGAAAGAATGAACCTTAGATGGATACTTATATCTAATAATTATAATGAGAATAATAATAAAATAAATTCATGGGTAGTATATACATCACAAAAAAGAAATAAGTGGTGTATAAGGTATGTGTCCCACAAAAATAAAAGTGAGACTAAAGTCCCTTACCTACTTTGGTAACTTTTAAATCATAAGACCCAAGAAAGAATAAAATTAAATAGAACTTTAAATATAATGAAAATAAATAAATTCATGATATAACATTTCAAATGGTATGTATATACACCTTATAAAAGAATATAGTTTCATAACATAACATATGTTACAAAGAACACAATTTGAGATGAAATTTTCTTACCTCAAGTCTCAAATTTCTTCACACACATTCAGACCTCATGTATAATAAATAAAGGTTTATTATAAATCTCTTAAAGAAACATAATAATATATATCATACCATATATGATTTATTTATACCCTTTTTTCTCCCTTTTATTAGCAATTTTTTGTTATAATCTCTATTTTGGGTAATAAATGCTTTGTATTTCAAGTATGTTTTGGTTCGGTAGTTTTGGTCATTGTAAATAGATTATGGTTAAATAAAATAAATTGTTTTCATAATTATATGAATATTATATATACTCATTATATACAAGTTTATATTCATCCATAAAAGTTAGAGATAGAAAAATTAATTACACCGTTCATGGAGATGTTAGGTCATATGTACGCATGGACGCTATTTCTATTTTCTTAACATATGTAAAAAAGAAATATTAATATTAATTTACCTTTTATATAATATATGTGATATATATAATAATTAAATATATATTTATTATCATCCATGTCAAAATAAAATGAAAAAGGTATCACATCCCTTCTTTGAGGTAGTATCCACATGTATGCACGATCAATGTTACTATTTTTCTATAGATTGAAAAGTAAGAAGGTAGATGTGATATTATAATTATAGAAGTATAATTATGACATAAATATCATATATATATAATTTAAATCAATCATTATATCCATCCATGAGAGGCGGTGATGGAAAACTAATTACATAGGTTCGTGAGGTGGTAGTCCACCATACACACGATCAACTCTTTTGTT
Organism: Viscum album; assembly: GCA_963277665.1. Lineage (NCBI taxonomy): Eukaryota > Viridiplantae > Streptophyta > Magnoliopsida > Santalales > Viscaceae > Viscum > Viscum album. Next base: position 226,157,688 of record OY728123.1, on the reverse strand, counting down.
TCACATTTGATGGAAAAAGAGATGTTTGTGGGTTAGGAAAATAATAATAAAATATATGAATATTTTATATAGTTATTTTATTATATCATCATGGTTGAATAATATTTCGAGGAGTTAGAATAATAAATAAATGAAAATGTATAGTTAGGGGCTATAACTTTTCTTCAAAGATCCCATTTAGGTTTACACCTAAATCCTTCTTAGGAGGGTTTCATAATAAAAATAAGGACTCCAAAAAGTGGTTATGGAATTAAAGAACTAGTATAGGAAATTATTTTATAAACCAAAAAAGTATTTTTAAGTGTAAATAGTATAATAGTGGGGGTGCCCTTTTATAAGTGGGGGAGAGGTCACACCTAAAAGTTTAAAAAAAAGGTCTAACCACATTTTAAACATTCCAATAAGATCCAAAAAGGATCATTATACAACATTATAAGATATATGGTTAAAATATGGATATAAAATAGTATTTTGATGAGTTTTTTGTGTCATTTTAATCCTTATGTCTTTAGTTTAACCCCTGGTAAACCTATTTTAATCATAACCATGGTAGTTAATTTTTACTATTTTAACTATTCATTTTGAAAAAAATAAAGTTGAACTTATTATATAATATTAATTATTATGATTCAAAATATGGAATAAATTTTTAAAAATTAAATTCACAAAATTGGCATAATTGAATTTAAAATTAAACTCACATATGCGATGAAAAAGTGGTTTTATAAAAGGGTACTTTTTATATAAGTATAAAACATTTTATTCTTAAAATTTAATATAAATTTTATTTTAATGGAATAAATTGTATTAATTATAAAATTATTTTACTAATGTTACATTTAATAAAATTTAAAATAGAATATAAATTTTTAAATTATTTAACCAAAAAATTTGTTTTCAATAAAAACCATTATTTTTCATAATTTATTAAAAAATTAAAATTTTCTGAAAAATACAAAAACATCACCCCAAAATAATTTTTTCATGTTGATTCCAAAAATTATTTTAATTTTTTAAAATAAAATTTCTAAAAGATGAAATATTGATTATATTATTTGTTGAAAAACTCCAATAAGACTCATATTTTACGAAACATGTATTTTTAAAGAATATAAAGTATTTACTAAAAATTAAGTACATATTTATAAATATATTTTATTTTTATAAAACCATCATACATAATTTTAAAAATTATTTTATTCTTAATCATACCACCAAATTTAATATCTTAGTTATAACAGTCATGTTTAATTATGAATATTTTTAATAATATATCACGGTTCGTTAAAACTCGGGGTTGTGTGTAATAAAAGATATCAAATAAATTAATTTTATTTAAAAAAATATTAAATAAAATCTTAGTGTGTTACACTATCTTCATCTTCATTTAGTCTTGGAAAATTTGTAGTGAAATTTCCTACGAATATATGGATAAGGAATTTTGGAGGTAACATTACATTACACTTTACTATGAATATTTTCAACTTTTTTGAAAAAAAGATAAAAATTTATATAATTATGAATATGCCTCATCTTAAATTTCAAATTCAATGACTTATTACTTGAAAATTTCAGAATTTTTTCCTTAATTATAAGCATTGAATGAAATTTACTTATCATACTTTTCTTTGTGATTTACATCCTTTTCTCTTCTCATTTCATATGTGATGGGAATATTGTGAATATCATCCAAAGAGAGAGTTTCAAGATCATTAACTTTTAAAGATGATACCTTGAAATTGAATTTTTTTAGAATAATTACTATAATCTTTTCAACAATATACAAATCTTTCAATATCTTTCCAAAACATCTATGGTGTTTAAAATGAACTTAATCTATGAAAAGAAGCCACGAAAAGATCCATCATTACCCATTTTAAGAACTGTGTATATTAGTCTCTAGATCATTAACTTTAATTTATTTAATTTTTTATTTCCTTCATAAATTTTCTTTAATTTAACCTAGATTCCTTTAACAATTCCAATACCTTTAACCCTCATAAATTATGTTTTTTTGAGTGATAAAAGTTCAACATTTTTTTATCACCCATCATTCTTAAAATTATTTACCTTAGTATAACCAAAGGGAGACCATCATTATAAGAAGTGGAACCATCTATAATAGCTTTAAGAACATCATGGACAACGGATATATAAATGGTAATATTCTCACCTTCCAGAAATGATAGTTCTTTCCATAAAATACAAAAATACCATAATTTTTCACCAAGTTGTTAATATCCATAGTATCATTTCTTTTCTTAAAACATAACACAATAATGAATTAATGAATTAACTTATCTCTAATAATAATTAAAAGTACCAATCAAGATATTTGTGATTACTAAGTGGGGTAATGGGTGAACTAGTTATATTTTATTTTTATTTTATATTATTTTGAAACAACCTCATCCCCCATTTAGTGATAATTGACTCTATTAGAGAACAAAAATAAAGAACACCCACTAAAATGTAATTTTTTAAAAATTAAACTACTTAATAAGATTAGATAGTCATTACAATGGTTTGTAAGTAATTCAAGGCATTAAAACCACTAGAAAATAATATTTTTTCTAGTTACATTATGCCGGAAATATCGATCACATTTATTTAACAATAGTCTTTAAACATTCCCTGTTTTCCACACATAGATAATATGATAAAAAAAATTCAATAAAAAATAACTTTCACAAAAATGGTTCAAATTTTTCATAGTTTTAATAAGAATTTCTTCAAAAATCATTCTCTATAAGTTTAATTTATTCCTCCTCACTTTCTTACATAGAAGGGAGTAAGAAATTGAGTATCAGGTTCTATATCCCAAACTATTGATCCAATAATCTATATCTAGTATAATCGATCAGTTTTCCTTAATCTGATACCCAATGTATGGTACATCATATCATTGATTATAATTTATTACATGTTTATCTGATCATCTCATCACCCTATTCATCTGATACCAAATAATATGATGATTCTTCCCAATATCACTTTGTCTGGTTCTACTTTGTCTGATGCTATTACAAAATATCTCTTCCATTGGCACCTCATATCTTAATCAATTTTTCAAATAATAAAAATTAATATAATGTCATTTTGTCTCACCTTATCATATTTATATTGGTTTTTTCTTTAGAAAATAAGGGAGGAGTAGAAACTCCAAATTCAAAGTTCCCACTCAAACAATGAATGTCATGATTGACTCTTTTTCTTTTTACCAACTTCACATATCCAAATAAAAATATTCAATGGTTTTCATAAAGTCTTCCTTATTTATCATCATCAAGATTCTTCAAAAAATCCTGAAATCTCAGCTAGAATATTGAATTTTACTTTTTGATGATTGAAGAACTGAATGTTTAGCACAACATTATCAAATTTAATGACTTTTTAAAATGTTGTATAATTTCAAAAAAAATGGATAGTTTATCATAGAAACTCCCCTATAGATAATGTTTTTTATAATGACCTCATAAGAAACTTATTTGTATGTTATAACTTTATCTGGTACATTGTGTTTATTTTTCTCACAATAATTCTTCCGTTAGATAAATGTATATGAGTTCGATCAACTTTTCATCATATGTTTCCTCTATCTAATGGATTTTAATATGTTTTTAGTTTCTCTTAATCCTATGTACCCTCAAAGATCTTTTATGATTCTTTTATCTAGTAACTCCATAGAACTCCATTTTTTACATCTCTCGGAGACTCTTATACAGTGTACATCATTTGAAGACCTCAGTCTAGTGACTTTTATCAAAATAATCTCTCTAATAATTCAAAAACTTTTGTCTGATAGAGTCTTCCTGATAGACTCACCAATTTCATGGGACATACTTCATACTTATTTTAATCCATCATAAATTCATACACAACTTCCATAACACTTTTCATCACTATGTATGTAATATTCCATCCCGTAGACTTCATAAATATATTCTTATAACACAACATAATGTTTAATCAAGAATACCTTCATATAAATATGTTGTTTTAGTACTTTAAAGATAAGAAAATAAACCCTTTATTTTTTTACTGATCATCTCTATCAAATATAACTATGAATTCAATCCAATAAAATTTTAGTTCCACAGTATGTCTGATCACTTTTTCCTTTTAAACACTTTCTGTTCTACTTGGTCTTTTTAACTTTCTCCAAAATGGAATTAAAAATCTCTATCCAAAACATGATAAGGAAATATCGATATTTTATATTTATTTATGTATGAAAAAAGACAATAATTAAAAAATCCTTCATTATTCTCATCCATATTCTTCTTAACAAAACAACACCTTAAAACCCCTTGGTCTCAAAAAGGTGTTAATTCACATATCAACAAAAATAGAAGTAATGTGGTTTGGGAGAGGTAAAATCTAATTCATAGATACACTAACCCTACTCAGATTCTTGATTTCATTAGTGGTGTAACCTATCAACTAACACTCCCATATAACCTATCTAAAGTAGATGATGTGTTCCAGATATCTCTCTTAAGGAATTACATGCCATATCCATCACATGTACTAAATACATAGGTGGTACCATTAAAGAATGACATTTCTTATGAGGATTATCTAGTGAAGATCTTAGATTGCAACAAGGAAATTCACCTAATCATAGTATTAAAGAGGAACCGTAAGTATAAAGAGCAATATGAGAACCTGAAGAAGCAATAAAATATAAATACCATCATCTATTTTAGGGGATGAATGATATTTCATGGGTGAAGTTTCAGAATGGTGGAAGAATGTAATGATCTAGATTTTGTAAATAAAATTTCACTTTTGAATGAATATATGTAGATTTAGTAATATAGTATAATATAGAACACATACATCAAATAATGAAAATGAACAACACGTTTTTATTAAAATAAAATAAATATGACCATTGCACATTATAATTGTTGATCATTATAACCTTTTTAACATAACCATTATAAAAAGGCCTTTAGGATTAGTATATAGTAAGGTAAATAATAAATTATAATTTATATTTAAGGAATAAGTGATGACCTCAACCAATAGGATCATCTATTATGAATCTCATTTATTAGATATTCCAAAAAATGAAATCACCATGGATCACCCATTCTCATACCAAAAATGATATTTTATAATTAATAAATTAGTAGAATCAATTATGGGAGATTTTGAATGTTATAGAATTCACCACCCAATCTATGTTTTATAAATCACTCCATGAATTTACTACCACTACAAAACTTACCCTTGGGGTGTATAATTGTGTAAAAATTGGTGATATACCTATACCTCTATAGTATAAAAGGTGTAAATTTTATTCTTAGAAATGAAATAGTTGTTTATTTAATACCATTTTTATTGTTATTTAAATACACATTGATATAAAAAAAATATGACAGATAGTTTTTTAGATATAGATAAAAAAAATTAGAAAACATATTATTAAAGTTAAAATAAAGTTTTATGATAAATTCTATAATTTTAAATAAAATTCATTTCCTTGAAATGGTATTATAAAAAATAATAATTTTTAATATATATGATTATATAATTTGATACAGTCCTAAGTAAATTTTTAGGGGTTGAAAAGGTATATATTTCATCAAATTAGTATTTACCAATAAAAGATAATTTTCATTTAAAAATAAAATTTATTATATTTATAAAAAAATTGATAAAGTAAATCTCATTTTTGATACCATTATGTTAAAATTACCCAATAATTTTTTTCATTATTTTCCATGAGTGTCAAATTTTTCTGTATAAAAATTACTGTGTAAATATTCAGTAATAATCATGATATCATAATGACATAAAATTTATTTAATAAATATTATAAAGTTATTTTTCAACCAAAAATATTATTATTCTTTAAAATAAGGTATTTTAAATTGATATTATGAATTTTTAAAAACTATAATGAATCATCATAACCCTAAGGTATCTTATAATGGTTTTAAAAATAATTTTTTAGGAGAATGAATCCATTACACTTCTAAACTATTACTAATTAACTATTTTTGACCCATAATCTATTAAAATATAAAAAACCACTCCTAATTGTAAATTACCATGGGAAAAACTATGAGAAGGAAAATGGTTAAGTATTTTTTATTAACTTGATGTTCAAGTCCCAATTTTGTAAGTTAATAAATAATTTCCCATTTTATAAAAAACACATATTCTCCCATTCCACATCAATATAAATACTTTTAGCGTGAAGTTATTCTAATTTTATCTCTAAATATTAATCCTAATGTGTTTTTATAGATCTAAAGATATACTCCCAATATCTAAGTAGAAGTATCTCAAAGTAAGGGATTCTCTTCCCCCTCTTTTCAATTCAAGAACTCCCTTTGTTAAAAGCCTTTTGATTACCAGAATATTATGGTTCCAAATGTTTATAGTAATCCATTTATACAAAAACTATGTCCTATTAATGAGATAATATCTCTATTAATCATTAATTCATTACATTAAATTTTATATACATGCGATATGCTGCCTAAATTATCCCATGATTTTCTATTCAATAATATTGTGTTTGAATACCCTACCCAATTTTAATTCAAGGGTATTCACCTGGACTAAAATATTATTCATTTATTGGGGATATTCATTTATAAGACCCACATTCCAAAATTGTTTAATTGAAATTGTAAAATACATTCTTATTTATATGATTGATGCGGAACACATAAAGAGATACATGTGTAGGGTGGTCCCTAATAACGGTCCAATGCACTAGGTAATGTTTTCATCTCTTGGGATTCCTTGTATGGCGCACATGTAGTTATCCTAAGAACACTATGTTATTATTTATTGGTGGTTATCCACGAATTATTCTTATGATTCCATATTTTACGTGGTTGACATGTTCCTTTAATTCCATGATCTTATGATAAAATCTTTTACATTCTATTCTTCCATGATATTATTCTCTTTTATGTTATCATGATATGACTTTAGTCTCATATGAATTATTATTACATTGATGGATCCCTTTATTTTATTTATTACTCTCACATTTCTTATATTTTCCCTAGGTTATTGTATGTTGTATTAGGTGTTCACATGAATCTAAGAGCACATTGTGATGATTTGAAATAATGATCTATTTTGTATTTTTAAAACGATTCTATATGTATCTAATTTCCCCAAGACACTTGGCCTATCAATTTTCTATGGTTTTATTATATGGATATTTATTTTAAAACTCATGAAGTAAAATGTTTTAGAAAAATATGTCGTTATATGTAATAATAAAATAAATAATGATATGTCTTATATTGTGAAGCCTTCACATTGACCTATAACACTTTAAGATTATCCTATTACACTTTGGGTTCATTATAGGTTGTTATAGGTTATATCATTCTATAATTCATATAGAAATACCTAAATAAACATAACCCTACTCTAATACCAACTAAGGTAACCCGATCATAGCATAAATTCTTATTAAATAATTTTAGAAGAATATTAATTAATTATAAAATTAATACACACTCAATAACTATAAAGAATTAAAATATTTAGATAATAGAAGCATAATATAATTATTTCATGAAGGATCCTAAATATCTCCCACAAAATTATTCTCATATAATACCCTTATTAGACATATCATAATGAAAAAATTTATTCCTATCCTAGGGAAATGGAAACATAAGAATGGGTGAAATCAAATTCTCATTAAGGGTAGATATGGAAGATAACAATAAAATATAATAAATGAGAATAATATGGGAATAAAAGTATGAAAATGTATTCAAGATCATAATTAAATGGAATCATACTGAGAAGAACATAGATCACAACATAATTATCATAGAATAAACCTATACATAACATGAATCAAGGGTATATAAAAACATTGTTATAATACATGAATTACATGACATATCTATATGGAATTACATATAAACGTGGTATAAAAATAAATACAAGAAATTATAACATTGTGGTCCAGGAAAAACTATTATAATCCAATAAATTAATTGATTAAGAATCATCACCAGTATACCCTATCATAATGTATTGTGTACCATAAATATAAAACCATTTTATAATGGATCGTGAATTATTACTATCATCCCTTAGTATATTCGATCGTTCCTTATTTACACCATCCCATAGTATATTGGATGATGCAGTATAACCACAATACATTAGTAATCTCATGATATATGAAACCATTATCCAATTAATGTTAGTTATATAATAGACCCACCCATCATAGAATTATAAACCATGCATATTGTATCATAAGAAAATAATATTCAAGATTCCATTATCAGATAATAAAATTTTTAAAGAAACTTTTTTAATAAAAACATCATCAAAATAATATCATCATAAGATATATAAAGAAAATAAGTAGATGGTATTATATGATCATATCCCTAGTGAAGAACAAAAATCTTTAAATGATGTTAACATAGATAAAATACAATTTTATTAATTTATTAGAAATATTCTTGAAAAAAAGATAATGTCCTTTTTTTTTGTTAACATTTCAAAACTAAAAAATTCCTGAAAATGGGAATATTATTTTATTCTAAATATCAAGGAAACCTATAATGTATTCTATTATGAAATTACATGGTTCTTAGGAAATATATTCAAGTCATATATATAAAAAATGATTCCTTTCTCACTTTTATCTAAATTCAAAAGAGATTCGTATAGAAAACATTTTAAAATATTCCATTTAATAATTTGTAAAAAAAGTCAATGGTTATATAAAATTCATTTATCAAACATTTATGTGTATATAAATTCTTCCATTAATAAATTTTAATATCATATATAATGGGGGAAGAGGATTCCAGACCTAAAAGTAGAAATTAGGTTATTTTTTCTTAAAATCGTTATTTAATAATTTTTTAGTACCAAAGAGAGAGAAAATGGATCTAATAATTTAATACATAATAAAAAAATATAAGATAAAAAATATTTTTTATAATAGAGATAGATCATAATATTTCCCCAAAGTAAATTTAAATATGAAGAATCCCAATTAAAAATAAGATTTCATCATAAAACCTTACCTCATGTCTTAATATACTTAATACGCAGTCTATCCTCCTATATTATAAATATAGATTTATTAGACATATATAACATAATTATAATCATACTTATATTACTATATATCATTACCTTATAATTTAAAATCACATATTCATTAAATTTTATTTATTAAAATCATCATTTTAGATCTAAAGTGTTATGTTCCCCATGCATGTTTCAGTTAATGGATTGTTATTCTTAAACATCACCCATGTTTTAATCTTATATATAATCATAATCATGTAATAAATATCATATTTATTCATTATATAAATTTTTTATATCAATCTATATAAAGTGGTGATGTAAAATTAATTATATAACTTCTTGAAGATGGTTGTTTTTGTATACGTATGAGTGTTATTTTGGTTCCTATATTCTTGAAAATAAATGAAGGAAAATAATAATTTATCTTTAAAAATCATAATTATTTCACATATATCATTTATATTCATTGAATCAATCTATATAACCATTCATGATAGGTGGTGATAAAAAAATAATATACATCGCTTCATGGTGATAGTAGTTCATACCTACGCTTGAGTGATCATTTCGTTTTCATAGATGGAAATGAGATATAAAATGGTTATACCATTATCATAACAAAATTTAAGAATAGTAAATATAATAATGTAATAATTTTAATTTATAATATAATATTTTGATGATTTGGAAGAATAAATATATGTGTAAGAGCTCGGTTAAAATGATTACCACTTCCTCGGGTATCTTCCTTTGCATACACATTAAGCCTTCTTGGGTTTCTCTTATAGTGAGAGAAAAACTTCTAGAATATGGGGAGGAAAGTTGGGAAGTGATTTCTGGAAGACCATGGTCAATATAAGATACTCAATGTGTTTATAAAAGTGAGGATAGGAGGTTCCATTTTAAAATTGTGGGGAGTGTCACACAGGTAAATATTAAGAACATTTAAATACAATAAATGAAGTTATTAAGGGAAAGTTGTACCAAAATGGAAAAATATAGAATATAAGTTGAGTAAAGGTAAAAATAAACTCAAATAATCAGACAAATATAAGGGTTTTGGGATATATATTCTTTATTCCTTATTTTAATTCCTTTTAACCAATTTTTACCATTATTGTGATGACTTAATTTTTATCATAGTGACTATTAATTATGACTAAAAATTAAAAGATTTTACAAATTTGGACATTAAAATTATAAATATATATTATATTTTATCATATTTAATTTATAAATTTGGAATAAATAAATTTTAATACCATCACATCGAAAACATAAAAACCATTTTTAGAAAATGTATATTTTTGTGCATAAAAAATATTTTATTCCCATTAAGATCCAAGTAAAAACCATTAGATTAAATTTAATATATTTTATTGATGTATTATCCAAAAAAGAATTAAATTAATTGAATAAAAATTATCAATTCAATTTATTATAATAAAATTTATTGCGCATAATAAAAATTATTTTCTAGAAAATAGATTTTTTACCTTCAAATGTCTTTATCTTCGTTTTTTACCAATTAATAATAAATTTATAAAAGATTATTAATTTTTTAAATAAAATAATCCATTTATTTATTTATTTATTATTTTGGATCAATATATTTTTTTAGTTAAAAATACATAATATGTTGAAAATACAATTTGTGAAAAACTATGTCTTATATGATTTTAGTCAATGAGTAATTATTTTTTAATAATTAATCAGTATATTCTTATTAAGGAAAACAATCATACAAAAGTTTTTTGATGTCATTACTCCTATTAATACATACCAATTTAATAGATATGTTATAATAGTTAAATTTAAATACATATAATTTATTAAAATATAATTTTATTCAGGTAAAATAAGAATCCAATAATATAAAAGATTATTCCATCAGTTTAAATACATTAAATTTCAATAATGTATTACATATTAATGAATTATGCTTTTTTTTAAAGTTCATAAGGATCCATTTTACTTATAAATAAAGGTAAAAAATTTCTTATATCATTTTACCATATAATATGGAATTTATGAAAACTTTTGGTGATTAGGAATCAATCTTATTGTCATGATTCTTTTTAGACTATGTCTATTTATGATTAGGTTTAAAATTGTTTCAATAGACATCATCCATTAATAATGATGTATAATGTCCCTAAATAATTATATAAAAATTATCAGGTTCACTTTTTATCATGAGATATTGGAATGGTGTATTGGTGGGTGGATCAAGTCATTTATATTATCAGTACTCATTTACCATTCAATTTTTCTAACTTTTCACCATGGTTATCCTTATTATAAAGATATAATGGGCCTATAATATATTTATTTATAGACCCTTTTCTCAACAAAATTTATAAGTGGACAAATCATCATAGTAATTTCTTGATCTACCCATGTTTTATCCTTCAATATCCAAAATAAGAATTTAAAATTATCTTTCACTTGGAACATTCAATAGAATCCATTTTCATATAAAACATTGTAACTGTCAGCTAATAGAAAATTTGAATAGATTAGATCTATTTTTAGGATTTCTTATTCGTATTTAATAATGTTTAAATTAATCAAGAGGAATAAAGTCAATATGATGGAGACATTTCTTAGAATTTTTTTGGTAGGATCTATTACCTACCCTTAGTTTATCTTGTTCTTGGAAAAACTAGTCAATATATTGAATATATAGTCATAGATGAATAATGAGTGTAATATGACATATTATCCCATATATATATATATAATTTGTTGGGTTTTTATATCATCTGTGTCTTCCTCTCAGGTATAAAATATTCACAGAATCATGGGATTCTTCAGTGATGGAGAGTGATTTAGTGGTAACAGACATCCCAATAGATCTGGGAAGGTTTATAGATCGATTTAGTAAGTGCATCACATTTTTAATGCATTAAAATTTTATACCCGTGTTACTATCATGATAAACTTAATAGAGTAATTTTATTGTCATTAGATAAATTGCCATGATGATTGGTTTTTTTAATAGGGAGGACCTTAGTGATAGTTTATTACTAAATAACCTTTGGTAGGACCTCAAAAAAAATTATTGTATCATTTTTTAGAGGACATTAATGGTGGTGGTTTTCATCAACATAATGTGTACATTCATAATAAATTATTTTTAGTATGTTATACGAGTGCCCACATGGATGGTTAATTGTTGTATTTCCCTCAGGATGATCTCTATAGTGTCTTATTTATTAGAGACAAGAACGAAATTTGTGGTATAATTTTTGTTAATTATAAAGAAGAATATCATGGTAGACTGTGGTATTATCCAAAGGAAATAGTTTCCTATATTTTGATTCCCTATTAGGATACAAGTTAGTTTGTGGGGTTACAGTATCATTTATGAAGGGAATTTAGGTCTTATATCCCAATGTGATAATTATATCTAAATTTTCAGCAGTTTAAATATTTTTATGAGTTTTATAAGATTCAAAAACATTTTTGGAAAAGTATCTCTCTTGATAAAAGTATCATAATTTATATAAGGGGTTATTTTTCTAGGCTCCTGCATCAATTTAGTTGAGGAATGATCTTCTATTGGAGGCTCGTCGATGACTTTGACAGCATTGTAGTGAAAAATACTATCATCAGTAAGATTCCTTATAAGTGAACCATGATTAAGAACATGATAGAAAATATTATTCTTTTTATAAATTATTTTTGTGGGGAATGTTTTTATTTTATGGGATAAAGAATCCCGAAATTATTTTAGATATATATGGGGGATTATAGGATCTTTGTTTTCTTTGGTGTGAATCTTGCCTCCATATACATGGAATGTCTATGATATCTTATTCTATGGTACACACTGATAAATATTTTTCCCTATAAAACAATATTATCATGGAATTAAAAATCTCACATCAGAGAGCACGTGTTGTTGATAGAGGAAATACCATACCCTAACTATTTCTCTATTGATTTTCAAGTCTAATTAACTTGATTTTTAAAAATTTAAATTTATAGTTATAGGTGGATGGTTAGAAAATGGTTAGTTTTAACCATGTGACTAACCATAAGAAAACTAAAATTCCTTATTATTGGTTATTTACATGGTTAGATCATAGTTTCTATTACCATTCAAGAAAACCATGCATCATATTAGGTGTGTTCGGTTGGGGGAACATGGTTTGTGCCTGGTTAGGTAAATTGTGTGGGAACACCATGAAACCTAACCAAGTTTTAAATAATTTTAATTTCTTATTCTACCCCACTCAAAATTAAATCCTCCTAATCACCATCTCCTATTCACTCAAATGTACCAGTTGAGAATAGTTCCTTATGGATTCTCCCTCCCTTATTCAATGTATCCCATATGTTTTCCTATGATTCCAAGTATATTTTGTAGGGTTTAATTCTTCTTTATCATATCTTTCTATTATTATTAATTTTTTATATCTTTTTCTTTCATCTTCCCCTTTTATAAGGACATGTTATCCAAATCCAAGATGAGGGTTTGTTTAAATATATTGCGGTTCCTGATGTTATCATGTTCAAATTGTTATTTGGGTTATCTTATTCATATATTTTAGGGGATCATATCATACGCACCTAATTTAAGGTTGGTTATCTCCATGAATAACTCTATACACTTAGAACCATGATTTAATGGGTTATATAAAAAAAAAAATTTATTATAACCCTTAGTATAAATTTTTAGTTTTTTTCTATGAAATAATTTGTTTTTATTTGTATTAAATTTAATTACAAGAAGTGTTTATTTTTTATTTTTTATTAAAATATTTTTTTAAAGGATCTTTCATGTTTATGTTTCGATTTAATGTTTGATGATCACTTTATAATTTTTTTAAAAACCCACTAAGGGTGTTTTAGTTTTTAAACTATTAGAAATGCCTACTTTTTTAATCAGTGGATGGTTTTGGATTTATTAAATAATTTTTTTTGATTTTTGAGTTACTTGATGTACTTCTTTTTTTTTATGTGATTTAGTTCTGAAATTAGAGTTTTAACATTGGTTTTAAACAATTTTTTTTTTCAAGTGTGTAAAACTTTTACATGATGGGATTGACATCCAATTTCATTTAAATGTAACATTTCAATTCATTAACCCACATTTCATTTTGGATAAGAATTTCTTGATTTGGTTCTCTCAAAGAGGTATCAATGGTCAGTGGGAACATTATAAAGGGGACATCCTGGGAAGGTGTTAATGATATGTTTAAATGTTTTATAATTTAATTTTATTTAATACATTTTTTATTTCTTCACATCCAGTTAGATAATCATGGGAACCTGATAACATGGTTAGGAAAATGTATAAAAATATGAGTCCCTTTCCAATAGTTTAGTGTGTCAATAAAACAAGTGATGTAATATATGTAGAAACACCACTATCCTAGTGAAGTTAATATAATTATCCTAAAAATTAAGGTTATTTCCTGCACTTTTAAAGTCATCTTACTAGGTAATCAAAGAATTCATTTCCATAGTAAAACCACCATGTAATTAACTATATTAAGTTCTTCCTTTTGTATTGTGTACTGTTTTTGTTGATTAGTTATCCACTCCCATGATGTTTCTATGTATGTTTAATTTAATTTCCTTTTTATTATCTATTACTAATATTTTATATTCATTTTCTCCCTTATTGATTTGGGATTCTATTATAGGATATTCAATTCTAGTGTATTAATATCATTACTTTTAATAATGTTTGGAAAACTTTTTAAGTAACATTTTGAAATATTATTAGTATAAAGAGGCCTTTAAATCAAGTTTCTCACCTTATCTAGTATTCAAATGAATTTATGTGTTTTCTTTTAAAAAATTACTTTATTAGAACATTCTGATAAATTTTTGGTCTTTTTGAAGTAAAGATATCGAATTTGAAAAAAATGGAAACTAAAAAAAATATCAATGTGATTTGATTCATAAAAATGAAAAAAGGGGGTTATATTTTTATAAAATGTATTAAAAACTAGGATGAAATGGGTTTTTCATTTGAAGTGTATACATAGATTATAAATTGGATACCTATTGGTAATTATGTTTCCATGTATATATATAAATTTCCGGATCATATTTATATAATAATTCAAACTAAATGATTCTGGATTGAGTATGGTATTGTGGTTTGATTGTGACCATGGGTAAAATATAGATTGTCATTTAGTGATTAGTTTTCCTTTTTTTTATCTGGTATCATATATGTATTGGACTTTCCAGCATTCTAGTATCTCGAGAACTACTTTTGGATTTTATATCACTTTTATATCATTGTCATTGATTGGATATGTAACTCCTATTATACCTTGTTTTGGTATTTTTTTATTTTAGTATATGCTTATTTATTTTTCACAAACTTCCAACTTATGGTCAAGTAAGGAAATATTATTGAAATGTTTCCACCACATATTTTAATATGTTTGTTTGAAAAAATGGTTCACGTGTTCTTATATTTGAATCCTCAGTTATTATCATCATCTTATGGCTATCATGAAAGAGCCTCAGGTTATATTATATACAGGCTTGTGTGATTAGATTACAGGTGGCCTAGAATGGTTCATGAAATATGTCATCATAGTTCCATATAATATTTGGGAGATACATGTATTCTAGAGATAGGTACACAAACAATTTGGAGGAAGATTTGTGGAGAGTCTATATAACATTAAAACCCTAAATAGTGGCTTAAAAATATCCAAGGTTCCACTAACCTTAGGTTACATCCTCAAGAAACCAAAGGATGGAAATTAATTTCAAGGTATTACCTTGACATTATGAAACAATTTTCACTTTTTAAACAAAAATACTTATTTGGATATAATAAAAACCACCAGCCTAATTATATGATGTGAGATGTACAAAAAACACAACTCAAATGAATAAGCTACAAAAAATAATATCATAGAAGAAATTAAATGGTATAATAAGGTGACTCATGAACAAAAATGATGTATTCATGCATCAACACTAATGTGGAATCACTCCAACCACACCATGAGAAAAATCCATGATCAAAAATCCTTTCCAAGGAAGTAACAACATGATGCTCCACTAAATAAATAATAAACATTTCCTTTACCCATGTCATGAAGAATAATGTTTTCATACAAACCAAATTGCATATAAATTGGGAGAATAATCATAACAAGTAGGATTTCCCAAAGTGATATCCCAAATAAAGCCAAAAGGGCTATAACACATTAGATCACTACTTCAAATATAATTTATAACACAAAGAGGAGCATCAAAATAGCTAACTAATTTAAAAGTATTTAAATTAAAATCTGAATAATGTATCCATTAGTAACACATGGTATATCAAACCCACATACATTCAATCACACCCACATATATACCAAATGAAAATACCAATACAAACGATTAATTATCATCCCTTAACCAAGACATCACTTGGTGATATACCTTCATGCTTTCAGACTGGCACAAAGTGTCAAGTATGCACCAACAGGGCCATGAAAAATGAAAATATTAACACACAACACCCATGAATCCCAATTATTCCACTAATAAATTACACATAATTTCATTCATTATTTTAAAAAATAAAATTTAACCTCTTTTTTTATCAAACCAAAAATATAATTTAAACCATAATTCAAAGGGATTTTCCAAAAAACTATTTTAATAACCAATATTTAGAATAAAAAACTAGAAGTGTTTCCCTAATTAAATCATCTACTATTTCATTTTAAAATATAATCAAAACATTTAATAAAGTTAAGCATTAAAGTTCTAGAATAAACAGAGAAGATAAGAAAGTCACCTACCTCTCAACCGGTGTTGAAAATGAACAACACCACAAAAAAAAACTCTAGATCAAGGATCTAGAATCCATTGCATTAATAGATCCAAAAAATATCTCATAAAAACACATAAAATACCATAAAAATATAAATAATATAGTATATCTAACATTTTTTTAGATATTAGATGACAATATATAGAGATAAAGAGAGATAAAAAAGACTTACCATTAATTATGGTGATCCAACACAATTAGATAAATAAAAAAGTCTTATGGATCAAATGGAACCACCAATAATGCATAAGAGAGAAGTGGAGTTTGATATCCTTAGAGGAGATGTGAAAAAACAAGTGTTTTGTGGGTTATATCTGAGTTAAAATCTAATTTTAGGATCATTAAATGCACATCAGATGACTTGGGAAACTATTTGTTGAACATGTTCTTAACAGTTTTTCAAAACCCCCTTCCTGCATGGATGGTTTTCATGGTTTTATAAACCATGAACCAAATATGTTTTCCTGTTTGTCTTTGTTTCCATGGTATCTCCTAGAACCCACTCTATTTAGTAAAACCATTCTAAAACTGTGTGACTAAAAAATTCCATACATGATTTACTAGAGATGTTGTATGGTTTCCCTTAATCACGATCAAACGATACACCCTTAAGTATACTTACAAAGAACACCAAAACCATCCAAAATATCTTGAAACGCATACAATTTATTATATAACATCAAAATTAATAATAAAATTAAAAAAAATTATAAACTAGGGGTGTTACATTCTCTCCACCATTAATCTTTCCTTCACCAGAATGTTGTATATTTATGATTCTTTGGAAATGTTTGTTCCATTGTTCTAGAATTCCTTTATCACAATCCAAAGATTACTATTTTATCTCACCATGTTTACATAAGAATTGAATTAATGGAATATTTTTTCCATGTATTACATTATCTTATCAGTCAAATATATGAATCAGTGCTTGAATAAAATTATCAACTTGTTCAAAATCAATAGGGCCCCATTGAATTACATGGATAGAATCGGGTTGATATTTCCATAGTTGAGAAACATGGAAATCATTATGAACCATGATAAAATGTGTAGGTAAATCAAATCCAAAGGCAATATCCCCAATTCATTCAAGTATATCAAAATGGATACTATATCAAGATCCAACATCCCCTGTATACCCAAACACCAATAACCTAGCCTTTGAGGGATATTAAAAATCTCATGATCTCCCACATAAAATGATAGAAACCAATGAGGACTATCCATATAATATTTATAAAAACTTCAATCCGTCACCATAATTTTCCTGATCATCTGAAGTTTCTTATACATTACCTAAACAATACTAGGTCCCAAAAACAATGATTCCCCAATCAAACCCATTATAGTGGAGTTCAACATGGAAAATCATACAATTATTCAAAAGGAGCCATATGTATTGAGGCATTATAACTATCATTGTATGAATGGTTTACTAATGGTATATTATCCTCACATGATTCTCAAAAACCCATAATAAATATTGGAGAATGTTTTCAAATGTATGTGTTGGTCGGACTGGATACTCAAGAGGGGGGTGAATTGAGTTCCAAAAATAATCTGTTAAAAATATTTCTATTAAATTCCCCCAAATTAAATAAAAAGCTAAATTGTAATTAATTTTTAATATAGTAAATGGTCAATGAGGTTCTCAAGATATTGATTAGTTCTCAGTTAATCTAAGCTGAAGATTAATTAACTTTTGAAACTAACCTAATGCTTTACAAAAAATACAAACACATAAAATTTTAACTATCAGAGTAACTTTGAAATAGATTTGAATTTAAAGTACTTAGCAGCGGAATATTCAATATAGTTTAAAACAAAATAAATAAGCACATCAGTTTTAACCAAGAGGTTCAGTCTCAAGCTGCGACTTAGTCCTCTCAAACAGTTTATATAAACTTGATCCACACTCTGGATCGGGGTAAAAAGTAGTACAAAAACTGTCCAGGTCCTATGACCTCTACCACAGTTCTACGTGGGGAAACAAAATAATAGCACACTGGTTATCCAGGTCACACTTTACCTCTACCACTATCTACAGTGGGATACAAGAGAGTTATAGAAGTTTTGTGAGAGGATTTAGAAATCCTCCAGTTTATCACAGGAGTCAGTGTATGTATGGAATATACAGAGTACACACACTGCTCAAAATCTAAATAAATGAAATAGAGTAGAGCTAAAAAATTAGAGATGAGTTTATAAGGATTTATGTGTTGTGAGTGAAGCTCTGGAATCCTTGGATTGATGCAGATGAGGTTTTGAGTCCTTCGCTATTTTTGTCAAGAAAACAGAGTGTCATTTTTTTCCTTTACTTCCTGTGTAGGTGTTCTACTCGAGTCAGAGAGTGTTCTTTGTAACACTTGATCTTATTCTTTGAAAACTTCAGCTTGATGTGTATGAATGTTCTTTAATTTCTTCTCGTGTTCTTATTTATGATTCTCACTTCAGGTGTCACACACTTGCATGTGTATTCATTTGTATTTCATCATTAGCATGATCTTCTTTATATACCTTGAGCTCCAGTAATGGGAATTATTACCTTTTTACAGATACGAGGTATGGTTCCCTGACATTCCAACCACTATAATTAATTAATAACAGGTGAATTAAATTAACAAAATATGACCATTAGTATAATTTAAATAAAGCATAAAAGTTCAAGCAGCAGAATGCTTGTAATGGTCGACTTGTATCGGTAGATGTTTGTCTCTATAACGGTAGCTCCTTGTACTGGTCTCTTTATGTACCGGTAGGTCTCTTTATAGCGGTGAGATTCTGTTGGTAGTTCTTTGTTCTTGTACCGGTATCTCCTTGTATCGGTAGACTTGAGTAGCGGTGACTTCCTTATACCGGTGGACTTCATAACGGTAGACTTATGTAGTTGTAGTCGTCACTCTGTATTGATAGCATTCTTTCTTACCGGTAGACTTACTCTAACGGTAGCTCTAGTGTAACGGTAGCACTTTTTGTACCAGTGACCTTTCTGTAATGGTAGACTTGCATACCAGTAGACCTATACATACTGGTATACTTATTCTAATGGTAACCTTTCAGTGTACCGGTAGACTTACATACTGGTAGACTTATACATACTGGTATCTCTGTTCTATACCAGTGACTAAGTGTCTGTTTATTCATTATATTGACAGAATGAGTTATGTTAGAATACAATGAAGCATATACACATTTAATTAACCAAATGAATTAAATATATCACAAGAGATTTATCATTAGGACATATTTGAAAGTATTTATATTTTGAGGTTTAAAGAAATTAAACATTAACTAAAAAATAATGTAATATTTAAATAATAAACATCATTTGGGATTATCAAAGCATATGGAAACATAATTGAGATTATCAAAATAGGTGAGGTCAACAATATCCCCCTTTTTGATAATCACAACTTATGATATCATAATTCCAAAATAGGTTGTAATGTATAAGAGTAAAATAAAATGGATTTTATTTCTCAGTGTGAGTAATGACATTTTCAAATGTGAGATTTTAAATGTATCAGAGGATAAATAGTATTAAATGAAATTGTATCAGAGGTAATAATAAAAAAATGTAATAGAATTATAAAACAAATTTATCAGAGGTGATCAAATATATCAGAGATAAAATAAATTATGTTTACCTCCTTATTAATGATATCTCCCAATGATATCTCCCACTTTGTTAATTTCTCTTTTCTCTGTGATTCAAGAAATTCTCACCCTTTGTTAATAAAGGATGTTAATAATTTCTCCCCCTTTGTGATTAGCCAAAAGAAGGGTGAAAAGAATGTATCAGAGAAAATGGGTAATGGTAAAAAGAGAAATAAAGGAAGTATACAGGAAAACCAAGAAGTGATATACAGTAATGAATCGAGAGTACAAGATACAAAACCAGTACAATAAATACATAAGATTCCTATCAAACACAGCTAGACCCACTCAATCCACTTCTTGAATGTCCACATTGGATTTTCCTTTAGGATATGAGGTTGAATTAGGCTCAGAAGGTTGAGAAGAAGACTATGGAACTTCTGTAAGGATTACAGGTGAAGCAGCAACAGATACACGATCAGATATGTAAGGAATGTGTCTCTAAGGAATCATAGGTGTTAGACTTCAAATAGCTTGAGTTGGAGTCATTTAAAAAGAAGAAGATGAAGATGGAGATCCAGAAGCCGATGCAGGCAGAGCAGGAGGCACTATTATAGGCTAATCATCAACATGTAAGAAAGGAAACAACAAATTCTTGCATTCCATGATAATTCCTCCTCCCCTCTCCATAGTAGAGAAAAATTCATCCTTGTTTTATAAAAAAACTTATCCAAAGCTGGAGTTAGCTCCCTGATCTTGCTTACTTGTTCTCTAAAGGGTTGATTTATATGAGGTAATTTCAGATTTTCCAAAAGTAGTTTGAAATGGTTGGTCAATTGATGCATGGTATATACTTTCTAAAAATAAGAATTAACTTTATCCTTTACCGCGTTCTGAGAAGCAGAATCCTCTCTCATAAAATTCTGAACAATTTGCCTTATATCCCTAGTGGTAGTCACCACTTGAGTTAGGGAATATGAGTCAACAAAGCCACTTGTTGATGTTGAACCAAGCTCCTCTTTCATCAAATCAAGAATTTGATCCAACTCCACTAAAGGTCTGGAAGCAAGAGAACCAAGAGAAAAAGACAATGTTTCCTTGAAACTTTTTGTTAGCCCACTGATAAGATTTTTCACAAGAGAGTCTTGGGTACTGACATGTTGTTCCACTGAAGTCTTAGATTCCCCAAAAATTGAAACCATCTAGCCAACTACACTCTTTATAAAGGCCAAGTCTTTGTCTTCTTGAGATTTAGAGCTCATGTAAGACTCTATAAAGACAAGTGGCTTCTTTATAGATTCAACATTCTCTTCCAAGCTTGAAATTTGATTCTGAAAGTTCTTGACTTCATTCACCATCTCTGCCACAGTGGTTGACACAACACATCCAAGAGAGAGTTCAAAATATTTTTCCATTTTGCTCAGCTGTTCAACAAGATAGCTCTTTAAGTCTACAGTAGATGCAGTTCAGGTCTCCATCAACTCATCCTTTAAAGATTCAAGATCAGCCATAGCAACTATATTTTCAGGCACAACTGCTGGTTCTCTTTTAGATACAAGACTAGCCACAGAGCCATTCATAATAGATGGAATGGATGATATCAATGAGTTTTCCATTCTTCTTATCTCTTCCAAAAAACTGATCTTAAGCTTAGACTTTAACTCCTCTAAGTCATGTTTTCTCACAAGATCTTCAGGTAAGGTCTTATAGAGGATATTATAATCGTATTGAGGTCTTATGACAGGTGTCTCATCCTCAGAGTCAGAGTAATCTATGCCAAGCTCAACAAAACTTGGGTCTTCTATTTGGTCCTCAATCCCATGAGCTACTGAAAATGAACAAAGACTAAAGGGATGCTCCCCCTCAACTCGAGCTTACTCCTAAATAGAATTATCCGGTCGGTCTTCCTCATCAGAATCATCAACAACCATATCAATCTCAGCAACAGGATGCTCAACAGGTTCAAGTATAGGATCTGCTGGTTCAACTAGATCAGCCTCTACAGGCATAATAGAAAATCCAATCTCTGGACTCAATCTAAGAGAAGATCTATAATATGTGCTCTTGGATACAGATCTTTCATCAACGGGTCTTTCTTCCTCTTCAACATCACCCTCATCCAAAATAGGTTCCCTTCTGGGAAAAGCAGCTAGAGGACTATCATTCCCATAATAAATACTATGGGGTGTAGGGCTAGGAGGAATTTCAGGATCCCCTCCTTCTTCAATAGAGGTCTAATCTTCTTCAGAATCACTATAGGATGGGATTTCCTCATCAGGTCTTTGACCTGGATCCCTCTCATACTTTGGCCTAGAAGGATGGTCCACAGAACTGTATTTTTCATTAACCTTTCCTTCATCATTCACCCACTACTTATTTCATAGATTCCAGTTCACATTCATAAACTTTCATATTTTTCGAGTAATGGAAAAATTATCCTTCACCACCATTGTATCATCCTGAGACTCAACCACTTTCTTTTCATTTATCATGACAAATAGTAACTTTTCAAAAAACAAATCATTGGTCTTGGATTTTGGTCTGGTCATGTCCTCTATTTGAATCATCAACAGTCTGCATAGGTTGACCTTCACTCTATGCCTCAAAAGATACATCAGGTATATTTCTTGAAACTTTAGGGTGGAAAATTCCCCTCTCCTGGGATTAATCACATGTTGGATAAACTTGAAAAAAAATCTATTCTCACCTTCCATCTCTGGTACAATCACTTTCCTTGGAGTTCCATTTCCAGTTAGCTCAAGTAGTGCAGCTTTATATCCAAAATAATCACCGGTTGCCGGTATGGACTTAGAAAAAAATCCATACTCTCCTTCATGAGGTACTCCAACGTTTTCAGCCCATTCACTAGATGAGAAAGATATCACTTTACCATTCACAAACAAAATCATCATATTCTTCTCTTTTGACATCACAAAATGGACATGCACATAAAATTATTTCACCAAAACTGGGAAGTACGGCCCATTTCAATTGGCAAAACACTCAATCCAACCCTGCTCCTCCAATATCTTTAAGATTAACAATTTTCTAGATAACAACCATTAAGTACAGAGCTCTTTTTCAATCAATATCTCCCTCTTCGTCAGATGTGGGTTCACGGTATCTCTTCTTTCCTTAACAGTGCCACTACTACTGGTTCCTGAATTGAATTTTTTCTTCTTATCACTTGGCGCATCTCCTTCCCTGATCATCGATCTCTTTACACGATCCATTTCCACAACCAGAGACTTAGGGTTTACAAGAAGTCTAAAGGTTTGGGTTTCCAAGATGTTGAGAATCTGAATGGGTAGAGTTCATAGTGGATTGAGTGAGGTTTAGAATTGATTTAATATCATTTAAGAATAAAAAAACTAAATCAAAAAAATGCTTCAGCTTAAAAAAATGTGATATGTTATACCGGTGAGAATTTTAAGGGTAATCCCTATAGGTGAGAATGGTAATGGTGAGGTATTCCTAACAGTTAGGTTGTCTAACGGTGAGGTTGTCTAACAGTGATGTTGTCTAATGGTGAGGTATTCCTAATGGTGAGGTTGTCTAACATTGAGGTTGTCTAACGGTGAGGTATTCCTAACGGTGAGGTTTTCTATTGGTGAGGTATTTCTAATGGTGAGGTTGTCTAACGGTGAGGTATTCCTAACATACAAAGTCTATCATTCCTAAATCATGTCTAATGTAACTTAACCTATCCGAACTCAAAGTCTTGGTGAATATGTCAGCTAATTTATGTTCAGTACCTATAAATTCAAGAGTAATATCAATTTTTTGGTAATGATCTCTCAAAACGTGGTGCCTTACATCAATGTGTTTAGTCCTAGAGTGAGATATAGTGTTCTTTGAGATGTTAATTGCACTAGTGTTATCACAATTTATTGAAACATGTTTAAAATCATATCCATAGTCCAACAAAGTGTGTTTCATCCACAAAATTTGTGTACAGCAACTACCAGCAGTGATATACTCTGCATCAGCAGTAGACAATGCAACTGAATTCTGTTTCTTACTACACCAAGATACTAAGGATTTTCCCAATAAATGACACATTCCAAATGTTCTTTTTCTATCCAACTTACAATTAGAAAAATCAGCATCTGAATAACTTATTAAATCAAAAGATTGTCCTTTTGGATAAAAAAACCTAAATTTGTAGTATGTTTATGATATTTGAAAATTATTTTAATAGCAAGAAAATAGGATTCTTTAGTATTATCTTGAAATCTTGCACACATACAAACACTAAACATAATGTCTGGTCTACTAGCAGTAAGGTAAAGCAGACTCCCTATCATACCTCTTTAGTTGGTTTGATCCACTGGTTTTCCAGTTTAATCAGCATCCAACACACAAATAGTACTCATAGGTGTATCACTTTCCTTAATACTATCTAAACCAAAACGTTTTAGAAGATCCTTTGTATATTTACTTTGATTTAAGATAATACTATCTTTATTTTGAAAATTTTAAAAACACATAAAATATTTGAGTTCTCCCATAAAAATAATTTTAAATTAATTTTTCATACTCTTTAAAAAATCGATAAACAAAGTATTTTTAGAGGATCCAAAAATAATATCATCAAAATATATTTTCACTATCAAAAAATATTTGTAAATTCTTTTAATAAAGAGAGTTGGATAAGAAATTCCTTTAGAAAAAACATTTGAAATAAGAAAACTACTAAGTCTATCATACCAAGGTTTTGGAGCTTGTTTTAAACCATATAAAGCTTTATAATGTTTAAAAACTTTATTTGGAAAATGAGGATTAGTAAATCCAGGTGCTTGTTCAACAAAAACATCTTCAATTATAAAATCATTTAGAAAATCAATTTTAACATCCATTTTATATAACATGAAATTCAGATGAGCAACATAGGCAAGTAGAATCCTAATAGCTTATAATCTAGCTACAGGTGAAAAGGTTTTCTCATGGTATATTTCTTCCTCTTGACTATACCCTTGTGCAACTAGCCTTGCTTTGTTTCTAATGATATTCCTGATTTATCAACTTTGTTTTTAAAAACCCGTTTAGTTCCTATGGTCAAAGTTCCCTTAGTTCTGTCAACTAATTCCCAGAAATTTTTTCTTTCAAATTGATTTAATTTTTCTTTTATAGCCATTACCCAAAATTAATCATTCACTGCATCATTGATATTTTTAGGTTCTAACTATGAAAGAAAGTCTTAATGTTCAACCTAATTCCTTAGAGAATTTCTAGTCTATGTCCCTCTATCAATATTACCAACAACAGTATCTAAATGATGATTCTTTAGAATCCTAGTCGATCTAGTAAAGGTAGTACTATAAATTTAAGGTTCTTATATAGGTTCAGGTTCATTAGGATCATATTCTGGAATATTTCCAGAACTTGTTGTCTTTACAACAGGTTCATTGATTTTATCATTAAGGTCCCGAACAGACAGATCTTCTTCATGATTTTCAAGAAAAGACTTAGGTTCATGCGGATCAGTTTCATCAAATTTGATGTGAAAAGATTCCTCCACATATTTGGTTCTTTTATTAAATAATCTATATGATTTACTAGTTATAGAGTAACCTAGAAATATTCCCTCGTCACATTTAGAAGAAAACTTTTCAATATTATCCTTAGTATTGATGATAAATAATTTTTAACCAAAAACTCTAAATTAACTAACTTTAGGCTTCCTATTATTCCACAGTTCATAAGGGGTCTTCTTAAGAACAGGTCTAATCAAGACACTATTTATAATATAACAGGCTTTATTCACAGATTCAGCCCAGAAGTAAACAGGTAGTTCATATTTATTGAGCATATTTCTTGCAATTTCCTAAAGGGTTATATTCTTTCTTTCAACTACACCATTCTGTTGAGGTGTCCTGGGGGCAGAAAAGTTGTGACTATAGCCATTGAGTGAGCAGTAAGATTCAAACTCATGATTTTCAAACTCACAGTCATGAACACTTCTCAGGGTCTTAATCTTATGTCCTCTAAGGTTCTCTATAGACATGGAATATTTAATGAAATAGGATCAAGATTCACTTTTGTGAGGAAGAAAGTATACCCAAGTACATCTATAAAATTCATCTACTAAGACATAGAAATAGTGCTTCCCATTTAAACTATAAACTCTAGAAGTTCCAAACAAGTCCATGTGAACCCACTCAAGAAGTTGAGAAGTTGAAATTTCTTTCTTTTATTTAAAAGAAACTTTATGTTGATTTCCCTTTTGATAGGGAGTATAAACTTTGTTTGATGGAAATTTTTGTTGAGGTAGGTCTCTACCTAAATTTTTCAAAGTAATTTTTCTAAGTGAATGAATGTTTCAATGTCCTAATCTTCTATTCCACAACCAAGACTCTTTATGAAAAGAATTTAATCAAGTAATGTTTTGTTTAGCTAATGAATTAAAATCAACTGTATAAACATTTTCATTTATCAAAGCAGAAAATACTAAAATATTTTTAGAGTTAAAAACAATGAAAGAATCATTTTAAAATTTAACATTGAAACCATCATCACACAACTGATAAATACTTAAAAAATTATATTTAAGTCCATCAGTAAATAAAACTTTATAAATTAAAATTGAATTAGTGTTACCAATCTGGCCTAAGCTGATAATATTTTGTTTTGAGTTATCACCAAAGGTGACATGTACTCCATCAACCTTGATTAAAATATTGAAACATGAGTAATATACAGTCATATGCCTTGAACATCCACTTTCCAAGTACCATATCTTCTTATGGGAACTCTTCAATCAAGTCTCCTACAAGATAGGTTTAAACAGAAAATGATTTTGGTACCCAGATTTTCTTGGGTCTAGAAAAGTTAGCAAGAAAAACTTTTGGTACCCAAATTTGTCTAATGGGTATCATACAATCAATATATTCAAAATATTTTGAAAGATAAACTTTGTTTGATCTATAACCATGTGAATAACTAGTTGAAGCATATGAATTTTCATAACTAGAATTAACAGCATTATGTCCAGATTTATGAATAAATCAATTCTTAGTAATCTATCTTTGTCTAGGATGATAGCCTATTCTAGTGGAATATTTTAGTGATACTTTTTTACCTAACATTTGTGTAACTGTATCTTTTCCATTTGTGAATTTCTCTAAGTCCTTCCTTAATTTCTCATTAAAAAATTTCAGTTCAGTATTTTCCTTAAGTAATTGAGCATTCATTTCCCTATCTACATCAACTGTAGATTTAACAGAGCTGGTCAAAGCATGCTATTTCTTCAAGGCCTTATACTTGTCATTCAATTCATTACAAGTTTCTTCTATCATATTAAAATTTTCAAATAATTCTTCACTAGACATATTTTAATATTTAGAATCAGAATCAACTCCAGAATAATATGAATTTAAAGTAGGAGTATCCAATGTTACCTTAGATGTGTTTTTGATAAAACACATGTTATATTTTTGATATTTTTCATCCTTAGTAGAATCAGAATCACTTGAAATGCCTTCTGAAGAACTCTAAGTTGCTTTTATATCTTTCTTTTACTTTTATTCAAATTTTTTCTTGAATTTTATCTTTGGACAGTCTACTTTTACAAGTCCTTTCCTTTTGAATTCATAGCAAACAATTTCATCACTCCTATCAGACATTTTCCAATCATTCTTCCAATGAACTTTGTTGTCATATTTTCCTTTGTAGTTTTATTTTTTGAAGAATTTGATCTTCCTATAAAATTTATTGAATCTCCTGGCTATTTGATCCATCTATGCATCACTGTGAGATGCACTCTCATCATAGCTTGAACTATCACTTGGAGTTTGAATTTTCTCTTTTTCCTTACTCTTTGAAGCTGATGTCTTGAAGGATACTAACTTCTTCCTTGGTTCATCATATTCTTCCTTGTTCACTTTATGTTCTTATTCATACATCATTAACATACCAATCATCTCTTTAACATGCAGTTAACTTATATCACACGATTCTCTTATTGAAACTGATGTGTCTCTCCATCTCTCTAGAAGACATCTTAGTATCCTCTTGATTTTCTCTTTTGCTGGAATAGCCTTTCCCAGTGAGCTCATTGTATTAACTATATCATTGAAACTAATATACATGTCAGAAATAGGTTCATCGGGCTTCATTTTAACATTATCATACTTAATAGTTTAGGTATTCAATCTCATTTCTTTAACATTAGTTGTTCCCTCATTGGAAATAGCCAAAGTATCCCAGATTTCATAAGTAGTTTTACAAGAAGATATTTGATTAAATTCTTTATCTCCTAAAGAAAAATATGGAACATTCCTTGCTTTCTAATTATTATTGTAAGTTGTTTTAGTAGATTCATCCAAAGTAGTTCTTTCAGTTTCTGAAATCTTATATTGGGTCTCTATAGCAGTCCAGATATCAAATCCCATACTTTCTAAATGAATTTTCATTTTCAGTTTTCATTGGGCATAATTAACACCATTAAAGAAAGGTGTCTTGTTGATATAATCACCTCCTAGTCTATTATCTATAATTATATTTTAGCAAGTATATTTAAAGAGATAAAATTTAGAACTAACAGAAATTTGAGATCGTTAAGATACAACTAAAATCACAGTTGAAAAACATAGTATATGGAAATCTTTTATTAATAAAAAACCTATGATATCAAAGGTTGGTCTGAGTGGATACTCAAGAGGGGATGAATTGAGTTCCAAAAAAAATTCTGTTAAAAGAATTTCAATTAAAATCCCCCAAATTAAATAACAAGCTAAACTGTAGTGAATTTGTAATACAGTAAAGGGTCAGTGAGGTTCTAAAGAGATTGATTAGTTCTTAGTTAATATAATCTGATGATTAATTATCTTTTGAAACTAACCTAATGCTTTACAATAAATACAAACACTTGCAAGTTTAACTATCAGAGTAACTTTGAAATAGATTTTAAATTAAAGTACTTAGTAGAAGAATATTCAATATAATATAAAACAAAATAAATAAGCACATCAGTTTTAACCAAGAGTTTCAGTCTCAAGCTGAGACTTAGTCCTCTCAAACAGTTTATATAAACTTGATCCACACTCTGGATCGGGGTAAACAATAGTACAAAGACTATCCAGGTCATATGACCTCTACCAAAGTTCTATGTGGGAAAACAAAACAATAGCTGACAAGTTATTCGGGTCACACTTATCCTCTACCACTATCCATAGCGGGATACAAGAGAGTTATATATTTTTTGTGAGAGGATTTAGAAATCCTATAGTTTAGCATAAGAGTAAGTTTGAGTATGGAATATACAGAGTACACACACTGATAAAAATGTAAATAAATAAAACATAGTAGAGATAAACATGTAGAGATGAGTTTAGAAGGCTCTATGTTTTGTGATTGAAGCTCTGGACTCCTTGTATTTATGCAGATGAGGTTTTGATTCCTTCTCTGGTTTTTGTCAAGAAAACATAGTGTCGCTTTTGTTCCTTTACTTCCAATGTAGGTATTCTGCTCGAGTTAGAGAGTGTTCTTTGTAACACTTGAGCTTCTTCTTTGAAAACTTTTTCTTGAGGTGTATGAATGTTCTTTGAGTTCTTCTCATGTTCTTATTTATGATTCTCACTTCAGGTGTCACACACTTGCACCTGTATTCCTTTGTATTTCATCATTATCTTGATATTCATTATATACCTTGAGCTCTGGAAACGGGAATGATTACCTTTTTACAGGTATGAGGGATGGTTCCCTGAAATTCCAACCACTATCGTTAAATAATATCAGTTGCAATAAATTAACCAAATATGACCGTTAGTATAATTTAAATAAAGCATAAAAGTTCAGGCTGTATAATTCTTGTAACTGTCGACATGTATCGGTAGTTGTTTGTCTCTATAACGGTATCTCCTTGTACCAGTCGCTTTATGTAGCGGTAGGTCTCTGTGTAGTGGTGATCTTCTATCAGTAGCTCTTTGTTCTTGTACCGGTAGCTCCTTGTATCGATATAATTGAGTAGCGGTGACTTCCTTATACCGGTGGACTTCATAACGGTAGACTTATGTAGCTGTATCCATCACTCTGTATTAATAGCATTCTTTCTTAATGGTAGACTTACTCTAACGGTATCTCTAGTGTAACGGTAGATCTTTGTGTACCAGTGACCTTTCTATAACGGTAGACTTTCATACCGGTAGACCTATATATACCGGTAGACTTATTCTAACATTAACCTTTCGGTGTACCAATAGACTTACATACCATTAGACTTATACATACTGGTAGCTCTCTTCTGTACCAGTGACTAAGTGTCTGTTTATTCATTCTATTCACAGAATGAGTTAAGTTAGAATACAATGAATCATATACACATGTAATTAATGTAAGGACATAAATATATCACAAGATATTTATCATTAGGACATATATCAAAGTATTTATATTTTGAGGTTTAAAGAACTTAAACATTAACTAAAAAATAATGCAATGTTTAAATAATAAACATCATTTGGGATTATCAAAGCATATGGAAGCATAATTAAGATTATCAAAACAATTGAGGTCAACATTATGAATCATTCACTCAAATTTCCCATCCATTTGAGGATGATGAATTATTCTCATGGTTAACTGGTTAACTAAAGCATTTTGTAATGATCACTAAATTTGATTAGTATAATAAGTATCTCTCTCATAGATGGTAAAAATTTATATTCTATGAAACATTACAAAATCATAAATATATATTTTCTAATCACTGTATTGGATTCACAACTTGGAATGAAGTGAGCTATCTTTATAACCTAATCCGCAGTCACCCATATGGAATCATGTTTTAGAACCATTCCTAGTATACTTATAAAACATTATATAGTTATATACTACCATTTATATATGGTTATAGTTAAATATTGAAACATACAATTTATTCATTGGATCCCAACCTTGACTTGAAGACAAGTGAGGTATCTCAAGACATACTCTTCCACTTTTATTTTATTGTTATCCCAAAAAAATGATTTTGAAACACCATATAATTATTTAGAACAATAGGTTAAATAGGATATTTGGAGTGGTGGAATACTAAAATAAGTTTTTATAGATATTATTATGGAATAATTATTTAATATTGAAAAATAAACATGGAATCCCTATCTTGTTTCCATCCATAAATGGCCTTTAAACCATTGTGTTCTGATATACTATTAAGGAAATATAGATCCAACAATTGAGAATAATTAACTTTATCAATCAAGTTAGGAATATTAGTTTTAAGATAGAGAATCATGACTTCATTTAGCTAGGGTTAATAAAAACTAATATCAAAAATCACAGTTATCTATTTCCATTGATCATGAGCTTATCTAGCCAATTTATTATACAACATTCCTCTTAAAGCATCATATATAGAATTTCCTTTTCTCAATGTATAAACCAATTCAAAGTCAAACATCTAGAGATATTCCATCCATCATCTTTATCAATATTTTAAATTACTTAGTGAAAAGATCTATTTTAAGATTTTTTGGTTAGTGAACATTGGGAATTTCTCACAAAATAGATAATTAAGACATGTTTTCAAATAATAAACCACCATAGCCAATTCCAAGTCAAGGTATAGATAATTATATTTATTAATTCATAACTATTTTGATCCAAATGATATGATATAATCTCCAGGAATTATAACATATATGAGTTTAGTTATAAATGTGTTATAATAAACTACATAACCCTTACCAAGTTATGGTAAAATAAGAACTGGTGTAGAAGTGAGCTTCACCTTAAGATCCAAAACAGATTGTTTTCAATCCTCCCTCTAATGTAATTGAGTTTCATTTCTCATGAGTGGTTTTATAGAATATATGTAACATATAAATTCATGAATTTTGTGATGATAGAAACCTGGTGTGCCCATAATGATACATATTTCCAAAGCATTATTTAGAGATTTCTAAGAGAAGAAAACCATTATATTTTCAGGATCTACCAATATTCATTTCTTTAAAATGGTGTGTATTAGGAAACAAACATCTTATACCTAAAAATAATATTTAGATAATTTTTATTATAACTAGTGTTCCCACAAAATGCTCAACATAATCTCATAATGTTCTTCTTGTTATTTTTTGAGTTTGAGAATTAAATAAAACATCTTAAATAAATAATAAAATGAATGTATCTAGGTACCGATGAAAGACATAATTAATTAATTCTATATAAACCTCTTATGCATTGATAATATAAAGGGCCTAAAACCATATTTATAATTAATTTAACTACTCCTAGAAGCTATTTTCATAATATCCTCTTTCCAAAATCAAATTTTGTGATATCTAGATCATATATGAATTTTCTATAACCATTGGGATCCATTAAATTTATCAAGAATATCATCAATATTTTGTAGTTAGTACGTATTCTTTATCATAACCTAATTCATTTTATGAAAAATTACACAGAGTCATAACAAACCATATGCCTTCTTAATAAAAATATTTAGAGAAGCCTAGGGTAACTTAATCAGTCATATGAATCCTTTACATTATAATTATTTGAATTGTTTTTCATAATCCTTTAATTAAATTGGAACCATTATATATTATGTAAGTGAAATTTTTCCCTAGAATGAGATGAATAAACAATTACACTTATTTTTAGGTGGAAATAAGTGAATTTTTTAAGAAACATGTGAGGATAGTGATCCAAAATGGTAGGTACATACCTAATCTCAGTCATTTCATTAGTTCCCAAATGTAACACTAATAATTGATAAAAAATAGTTTCATCAATTGGAACTAAAGGTCTTAATTTTTCTGTATTCTCATCCCATCCTTCTTTAAAGATATGAATCATCCCATCAAGACATGTAAACTTTAATTGTCTCAATAAAAAATAAAAATGGTATTTTAAACAAACTAACCAATACATTCTCATGATCAATCCAAATGAATATATTCCCAAAAATGAAAAGTACCAAATAATTTGGACTCCATCTATTGTTAAAGAACAAGATACACATTAAAATTCCCGACACTCTTGCTACCCGAGAGGTGTATGGATACTCATCATGTATAGAATAATTTTGATATGTTTCCACATTTGATAAAAAATGAATTAATACAATATTAGGATGCACAATTATTAATCTAGACATTTATAAGGGTTGAGTTAAGTGCAATGGTACCTAATATAGTCGATGGACCAGATTGTTCTTATATGGTCTTCTTCTAAACACCACACAAAATATTACTCACAGCCCCTTGTTCCTTGCATCCATATTGAGGTTTCACCATCTAATGAGTTGTTTTATTCCTATAATCACCCTATTATACTTGGATCTAAGAAATAGAGCTATTGTAATAAGACTGTTGAGTCAAATAATATGATTTTTGAGACACATGAGATGTATTTACAATAATTTAATTTTCAATGTCATGGAAATAACACTTAAGATATCCCATATTATTATATTTTGGACATTTTATAGGTGGTTTCATACAGTTTCTCTTCTTATACTCTAATGAACCACACTGGAAACATACGTACTTACTACTGGTTTATACATGAAAGTTAACCAATCCACTAGTTTTGTTTTGAGATGCTCTTCCACCTTTATAGTAAGTGTCCTTTTTCTACTTGTTATTAAAATTATAGTTCCCTTGTGGACTAAAATTATTCAATTATATGGATTCCTAGTAATATCCCTTCCTACCATTGTTTCTCTATTAATCATCTCTGTATAATCTATAATGCATAGGACTGATATCTTAGAATGTATTTCTTACTGCAATCTAGATTCAAAGATGTGTTCTGTCAAGCAAGAACTAGTATCTATTTCTAGAGTAAAATGAATTATGTTCATAAGTATAGATAAATATTCTATAACTGATATATGTTCTTTCTTAAGACTAAATAAATCCATTTTTTCTATCTAGATGGTGTGTGGGTAAAATTTCCTTGTTAAACAATTCCTCAAATCCCTCTCACATAAGACTTTCTTCAAATTTATCTTCAAAAGCTAAATCCCAGTATCTACATATATGATCCTCTAGTATAAACATATACCTTTGAAATTAGATTAGATGGTGTACCAAGGAAATTAATGATTTATTTAATTCTCCAAATTCATGCCTCTTCCTTTTCAAGTTAAAAATCCTCTTGAAATATTACTGGATTCTATTTCTCATATTACAAATAATTATTTTCTAGTCATTGTTGTTCATTACAATTTCCCTTATAAAATACTTGAAAATATTTAATAACACTATGAATAATTTTTTGGTTCACATGTGGATCTAGTGAAACCATGTTTTCTATGGATTATTTTGTGGGTTTCTATATTGTCTAATCAGTTCCAATTATTAATAGTCGGCAGAAAACACCAGTCAGTGATCACTCATTATGAATTGAAGACTTAGAATATTAAAAATAATAAAAATAAAAAATAATTATAACCATTATCTATAAATAATCAGTCATAATTTGATCAATTTAGTCCCAGTGGGATATTTGAGTACTAATCCATGATATGATACACTTATCGACTAAACCTGTGATAATGAGATAAAAACACACCTTGAAATAATTTAGAACACTTTTTATATAAAAAAAAAACACCCTGGTAACTTGAAGATAAACATAAATAGACGAACTATTTATTCTTATTCTATACATTTCATTTTATGACATGTCTTATCCCCTTGCTACCATCACAAGTTCACAGACCAACCAAGAATGACACTATTTGTAACATCCTGACCTTAACCATTTTCTTGGAATGAGATGATGTGACAATGACCTTAGGGGACATACCCAAGAAAAGAAAGGATAGAAATAAATTTTAAAGGATTACCTAAACTGAAGTGACTCATACATTTCATACATAAATATGAAATTTTAATAGATGAATTTTAGTTACATAATATTAAAACCCTTGCCATAAACAATAATGTTTAGTGTATTTAGAGACTAAATACATAAAAATATTGTTTTTTATATTCTTAATCATCTCTAATAATGTTTTTCCCACATTTTACCTTTATTTTCATATCCAACTTAAAAATATTCATCATGACTTAATTAAAGGAAATATAAGAAAGGGTTATCTTTTCTCAGTAATTGTAAACATGGGAGATATCAATGATCACTTAAACATGACATGAGCATAAGGGTATGAGGTAATTAGATTAAAATTTTAAAAAATATATCCAACATATCATAGATCATAATCTTAAATAATGTAATAAATCATGGTAGTTAATAAGATATGAATCATAAAAAGAGATCAATCAACATGATCCATGAGAGAATAATATTGGTAAAATACATATGTTTTTGGAATAAAAATAAACATATAAACTAATTTCCTTAGTCAAGTATCACTACCAATATTATTATAGTGTATTGGGTTCACTCCCCATTACATCATATCCTTAGTCAAGGTCCACTCATAAGGTTATTATAGTGTAAATAATCTCTTAGTGAACTGGGTTAACTCCCCCTTTCAATCCCTATTATCTCATGAGATATCCATCTTTACCCAATAAATTAATGGAATATGTAATTTCAGATCTACCAATCACATAAATAAAATCGTACATTTTTGTTTCATAAGATCATAAAACATTCATAATAGCATACCTCATGAAAAAAATGAGTTTCATAAACATTTCATTATTTCAACATAGCATAACTCGTGGAAATGAAATGGCTTTCATAAACATATCATCATTATAATAAAAAAATATAAAAAGAAATAATAAGGATGTAATCATTGGATCATATACCAAGTAAATAATAGATAACATTAAAGGATGTCATCTTAGATGAGAATTATTTTAAATTAAAATTTGGAATATTTCCTCATGAAAATACTCTTTAAATTTAAAAATCACTTATTTATAATCTCTAAATCTACCAAATAATAAGGAAAATAGTTTATTTAAAAATAACACAATTATTTTTTAAAATAAACTTTAAATAATTTAGTGGTCATTACGATGGAAAATTCTATTTATTCCATGTATGTTAAAACAATAATTCCTTTCACATTTTGCGTAAAAAGTAAAAGTACCACATTCTGAAAACTATAAGAAGATCCATTTTAATTTTTTTTAAACAGAATATGGGTAGAAATTTATTCAAAAATCTATTTTATATTTCAAAAAACATTCTTCAAAAATATTTTAGAAAATATTTATATGGAAGAAAAAGTATTTCTAATTAAAGGTGGAAATAAAGTAAGTTTTCCATAAAAAAGTTATTTTGGTATATTGAGTTCATAAAGGGAGAAAAATGAAACTAGAACATGAAATTCATATAAATAATTATAGGATTATAATTTTCATCAGTTTATTAAGATTTATCTCTTGAAATGTCATCATTACAAATATAATAATAAATTATTATGATAAACAATGTCATTGAAAAATAAATCACTTACCGCTTAGGTAGCTATGAAATAAAAACCCAATGAAAGAGATTACATTATTTTGATATGTAAATACACATAATATTCATGTGAATAATCATAAAATACATTCATTGGAATGTTATACCTCATATAAAAGAAACAATATTTGAATATGGCATGTGTCTCACTGAAATAAAATTGAGATGAGAATATCTTACCTCAAGTTTAACTTGCTTTGAAATCACTTTATACTCCATCATAATATATTTAAATTTATTATAATTATGTACCAGAATGATTTATATACTTATAATATCAAATATTATCATCATATAACATTTTAACACCCATTTATTAGTAATTACTTATTAAAATCGCCATTTCTTGGTGTTGACAATTTCATTTTCAAGAGAATTTGATTTGGTAGTTCTGGTACTTGTAGTTTGATCATGGTTCCATCATCCATATAATTTTAATCATGATATAAATATCATATATATTAATTATATTTATATATATATTCATCCATAAAATTTATACATATAAAAATTAAATTCACTGTTCATGGAGATAGTTTGTCATACATATGAAAGAACATTGTTTTCACTTTTTAACTAATAGAAAAAAATAATTCACCTATATAGAATAATTTTTATATTATTTATTATTGGTTGGAGTGGATACTCAAGAGGGGGGTGAATTGAGTTCTAATTAAAATTTCTGTTAAAAATCATTGTATGAAATCTCCCCGAATTAAATAAAAATTAAACTATAGTGAATTTATAATGCTTGAATAGTTTCAATTAGTTTCTCAATGATTGATTATTTCTCAGTTAACTTAATCTGAATATTGAGTTATCTTTTGAAACTAACTTACTAACTAACAAAAATTACAAAAACTTGCTAGTTTAACTATCAGAGTTATTTTAAAATAGATTTGAAATTCAAAGTAATTAGTAGTAGAATATAAGATAGTTTAAAATGAAATAAGATGCACAGTAGGTTTAACCAAGAGGTTTAGTCTCATGATGAGACTTATTCGTCTCAAATAGTTTATATAAAACTTTGATCTACACCCTGGATCGAGGTTTACAAAAATACTCATACTATCCAGGTCCTCATACCTCTACCACAGTTCTACATGGGAAAACAAAAATAACAACAGCTCACAGGCTTTCCAGGTTACACTTGACCTATACCACTTTCCACAGTGGGATACAAGTGTGTAAGGGAAATATTGAGTGAGGATTTAAAAATCCTCCAGTTCGGCACAAGTGACAGGGTGTGTTTAATGTACAGAACACACGCTGCTCAAAATGTAAATAAATGAAAATGAAATAGAGCTAAACAAATAGATATGAGTTTAGAATGCTCTATCTATTTTGAGTGAAGCTCTGGACTCCTTGGATTTATGCAGATGAATCTTTGAGTCCCTATCTAGTTTTAGTTAAGAAAAATAGAGTGTCGTTTTTGTATTTGACTTCCAGGTCCAGGTTGATCAGTCTGATCAGCTTGAGTGTAGGGGAAATCATTGAATCTCTTTACTCCTTGAATGTTCTGGTTCTACAGATTCAGTATGTATTCTTCCTTATTAATCTATGAATGTAATTCCTTATGTATCTCCAGAATATTGTCTTGTATATGCATGGAAATACTGACTGATTCGTCTTTAGTAGTTCGAGGTTCCCTTATATACCTTCAGCTCCAGAAGTGGGAATTATTTCCTTTTTACAGATACGAGGTACGGTCTCCTGACATTCAACAGACATTAATTAATTAGTAGCAGCTACATTAAAAGCACTAAATATGACTGTTGTTAATAAATAAACATAAATAGGGTTTAGAGATATAGTGAATGATTTACATCGGTAGCTCCTAGTATCAGTGATCTTGTATCGGTGGACTTGAGTTAGTAGGTATGTAACGG
Organism: Viscum album; assembly: GCA_963277665.1. Classification (NCBI taxonomy): domain Eukaryota; kingdom Viridiplantae; phylum Streptophyta; class Magnoliopsida; order Santalales; family Viscaceae; genus Viscum; species Viscum album. The sequence goes on along the minus strand of OY728123.1, from coordinate 226,118,928 downwards.
TAGCTGTTACTCTTTATAATGGTAGAATATGTATCATTGATAGTGACTCTATATCGGTAGCTCCTCTTATCGGTGGCTCTTCTATAAAGGTAGCATTCTTGTATTGGTGGCTTTCTTCATCGGTACCTCGCCGATATTGGTAGCTTCTTATATTTGTGGCTCTCTCTGTATTGGTAACTTTCCTATATCGGTAGCTGCTTGTATCGGTGGATCTCTCTATATTGGTAGACATCATATCGGTAGCAGTCTATTTGTCTATATAGGTAGACTTTATATCGGTGGCTGTCTGTTTGAATCGGTAGACTATGTATCAGTAGGTCTATAATAGTGACTGAAAAACTGAATACTTATCTGTTCTATTCAAATGATATCCTGAGTGAGTTAGTATTATTTCAAAACATGTATAAACATAGATAAACATTTATTAACATATTCTAATGATTATTTTGATATATTTTTCAACTCAATAGAATGATTACATAATTTAATATATAGATAGAATTATAAAAACATATTAAAACTTAATTTAGATTATCAAAACAGGTGAGGTCAACATTTATATCATATATATTCATTAAATAAGTCCTTATTACCATCCATATAAATCAGAAAATAAAAAAAATCACATCCCTTCACAGATTTGATAGCCCAGACATACGCATGAGTGACGTTATAGCTTTCCAACAACTTGGAAGGTAAAAAGGTAGATATGATATAATAATTTTAGAATTTTAATTATGACATAAATATAAAATATATAAACTTTAAACCCAACATAATTACCAACATAAACTATAGTGATGGAAAATGAATTTTATCACTGCTTGGAGACGGTAGTCCACACGTACGCATGAGCGATACTTTCACTTCCCTTTTGATGGAGAAGATGATGAATAATAGTGGTTCAATAATCATAATAACATTTAAGTATATTTATTATAATAAGTTTTTTATTTTATTAAAAATAAAAATTATTTGTAGTAGGTATAAGAATAAATAAATTGAAAGATGGGGGGTATCATGATTACCTATTCATCTATAGGCCTCCTTTAGATCCCTTATTAAGGACCGTGGGAATGGTATTTTAAGAATCCAAAACTACTAAATAATTTATATGGAATTTTATAATATAATTGGTAATGGTACGGTTGATAAAGAGGGCTCAATATGGTTAAAAAGAGATAATGGTGGTGTTCCTTTTTATAAGGGAGGTAATAGACACACTAGGAATTACTTAAAATATTTAAATATAATTCATGTCTTTATCAAGTATAATTCTTAAAAATAAACATAATTTAATAAAAATATTATGGTCAAAAAATAATCATCTAATATAATTTATACTAGTTTTGTGTCATTTTAAACCTTATCTTTTGGTTTAACCCCTTCGTTAACCAATTCTTACCTTAACTGCGATAACATATTTTACAATCTTAAAGGGTTGTAATTTTACTTATAAGGTAAAAATTGGGTTATAAATGTCTAAGGAATGAAATATTTGACCATTTATTATCATAATTGTTCTATTTCAATATTATTATGATTTTTAAATAATTTAAAAAATATTATTTTTTATAAAATATTGTTAAAGCCATTTTTGACAATATTATATTAAATTAGCATTAAATACAAAAATATAGTAATTTAATTAAAATATAAACATTTAAAACATCCCTAATATGTTATATTAATATATAAGATTTGTGAGTAACTATAAATCTCTAAAAAAATATTACTTATAGAATTTTTTAAATCATTTACCAGTTTTTTCTACAACTTGCACAAGCACTGTGTTCGCATTGAGCAAGCATTTAATGAAATTTTTTCATAAATAGAAATTAAAAATATATCTCCATGATAAAAAAAATTAATTATTATATAAAATAATCAATTATAATCAAACATATGTAGTTTTTATCCTTATGTAAAAAATTTAGAGATGTTATAGTAAAGAATATTTTGGAATTGTTTTTACTTAAAATAATATAAATGTCATTGTCAAAAAAATAGAACCAAAATTCCAAATATTAGATTTTGGGATGGATAAGGTCGAATTTCCATCATCCAAAAAAATTAAGATAGGTTTTGGGTTGATTTTGAGACTATATCTCTTGATTTTGACATTGTTTTGCCCATTTAACCATTACCAAAATGACAGAGACTTAACATAGTTACTATTTATTATGACATAAAATAAAAGGTACCTATTTAATAAATGTTAACCACATTATTCCAAATATAGAATCCATTTTTTAGGACTTAATTTCTATAAGTAGGGGAAATTAATTTATGTCAAAAACAAAAAACACAACAAAAAACATTATTTCCAACAAATGTCTTTTTAAGTATAAAACATTTTTATACCAAATTAAATAATAAAATTGATTAAAATAAACTTAATTGGATTTTTTATAATATAATATAACTATTATTACTTATAAAAAATTTCAAAAAAAGTAACTTTGAAAATTCTTGAAACAAAAATATAGTTTTCAATAAAAATCATAATTTTTCACTTTTCATTAGTTAATCAAAATTTTCAGAAAACTATAAAAAAAATTCACCCTTTTATAATTTTGATAATATGGTTTCAAAAAATATATTTTTTTATAAAATTAAATTTCTAAAATTTTTATAAAATATTAATAATATTCATTCATAAAAATTAATAAAAATATTTTTTTGAAGAAAACATATTTTATAGAATAAGAAGAATTTACTTAAAATTGAGTACCTTTTTACTAAGAATTTATCAGAACATTTTTTTATTATAAAAATTATATATATTTCATAATTTGGTTACTTATATTCATTCCTACAAATATAGCATCTACGTCACAACTATCATAATTTTATGGTTTGTTTATGCTTAGTGTTATGTGTTGTATTGGTTATCAAGCATAGTGTTCGTTTTAAATCATAGAGTGTTACATTCTACCCACTTTAATAAATTGCATACCCTCTATTTGAACTTTTTCTAAGTATCTAAGTTTTTTATATTTGAAAAATCTTGTGTTGAAAAACCACATAGTAAAAAGTGCTGACAAAAATTACTCTTGAAAAGAGGTAAAGTTAAATACATATATCATATATAATAAAAAATAACAAGATTTTCAAATAGAAGAACAGTTGTAAGAAAAAAAATAATGACATGGAGGAAAAAATTAATTTCCAAATAATGATGGATAGTAACAAAAAAATGATCAAAATAATGTTAATTATCATGGGAATGTTATTGAGAACGAAACCATAAATAAATGAGGTGCGAAATGACAATTAATTCATCATAAATAAAAGTAACAGGATAACATTTTTTTTTTCTAGATCCTTTTAATATAGCTTAGGAATTCCATTACCATCTAGACTATGAATATATGGAAATATACATACCTGAACAGTAGAATTTTATTCATTAATAAATTTACACCAAAATATCATCTTTGTCTCCAAATAATGAGTATTTAAAATGAATCTTTCATTCTTGAGGAACTAAAATAAACTTAATTATCCACAAAAATATATCAATATATTCTTCCTATATTTAAATATTAACCAATATTTAATGGTTAATACATGGTAATATGATATCCAAAATTTATATACATTCATATGTTGAAATAATACATTTAACCCCAAAATTTGCACAATAACAAAAAAAAGTTCCACTTAAATCATTTAATAAATAACCCTACATCCTAAATAACCTCATTTTTAATGCCCTGACCCCAGTTACCCAGATTCGGTGCATTATTACATAACTTTGGCATGATCACAAAAGATCAAGTCTCGAAATACCGACTAGTTTAGAAGCCTTGGAATCACTAGATACATTCATAAAGTTTACATTACATCATAAAGTGAAAAAATATAACAACATATTGTCTCCATAGACCACACTCATATCCCCTCATACTATCCCTATAGGTCATTCATAAAATACTTCTTCACATCCTGGGAAAAATAAAACATAGAAAGGGGTTAACTCAGATTCCCATAAGGATAACAATATAGCAGAAACTTTCATAAATAAGCATAAACATTTAAGGCAATGTATAAATAAAAAAAATCCTTTTAAACTTGAAATTAAGCATAATATGGCAGAAATAAAATGAAATAATGGAATTTACTTATTCACATGGATATTCTACTAATCTAATAATCACATGCAATATCAATAACCACTTTCATAATGATGGAATGTATAATGCTAGACTATCATAACCACATAGTCAAGGCCTTATGCCAATACGACAAATACGATTTTGTCAAGGCCTTGGGATAAGACGTGAGTTTTCCTCAGGAGACCTACCGATGCATCGAGGAGCTATATCAGGCTCCACCCGTCACTTACTAAGTCCAATTAATTCCTCATATGAAAAGGTTTAAACATAACATAAACATTCGTATTAAAACTAGCATACGAAATGTAAATACTTTATCCATAAACCATGAATGGTTTAAAAATAGCACATATACCATAAAAAATATCACAAAAACTTCAATACAGTATGGAAGTTTTTTATCATAATAAATTAACTTTAAATAAGCTTAAAATCCATCAAAGGATGTTGACATTGATGAAATCAAAACTATTTGAGAGAAATATCACTTTTTTTAAAATAATTTAAAAGTCACATAATTATAAAATAAAATATTTACTTTGAAAATATTATTATAATATTTTAATGGAAGCTTTGTCAATTTTATAATGGTGGAAAATATCCACACCCGCCGTATAAGTTAAAAAAAGACATTCTTGCCTTAATTCTGTCGAAAAGGTTAAAAAGGACCTTGTTTGGAAAACGATGAAAAGATTCCATTATAAACTTCTTATAAAAAGTAAAACAATGGTATAAATGACTTTAATCCATAGTCTATAAAATAGTAATAATGTTTTGAAATATATTTTTAAGAAACTTGGATGTGGATGATAAAGAGGTCCCAGTAGATAATTACGTATAAACAACCTCATATAATGAAGAGATTGTGAAATAAACCCTTACCTTGTATTTTTCCTTGGTCAAGGGTAGTTTAAAATCTTTTATATTGGTGATATAATTGTTATTAAATTATAAAATAATCATATACATAAATATGATATCATATATGATCTTTTAATATTACTTCATTAATAATATTTTAGTATTATCGTCGTTCCGGGTGTTCACTTACTCGTTTTCTTTTATATGTTTTGATAAATAAGATGTGATTTTTATCCATAGGTTGTATGTTATTAATATCCAAAATGATATCAAGTGCTTAAAAATTATTTTTAATCATCAAATGAAAATTATTTTGAATTGATATGATGGGGAATGAATCTCATCGCGTTCGTGGAGACAGTAATTCGTACGTACGCACGAGCGACAATATCATTCTTTTGATATTAAAATAATATATAATTGGATGGTATATCATATATACAGAATAATTATAATGTTATATTTATTATTTACATGAATTAAATATCATTATTATACCCATACAAATAATAATGTATTGAATAACAATTACACCACGACGTGGAGATGGTAAGTCGTATGTTCGCACATATAGTGACATGTCATTCAAAGGATGGATAGAATACTGAATATGGTTGTACCATATTTATCATAACATCACATAATATAGAAGATACTGGAGTTATTATTTTAGAATGGAAATAACAAAGAAAGAAGAAGTGGAAGAAGAAAGGAACTTGAAAGAGGTTGGTGAAAGTATTACCTCTTCTTCGGGTTCTTCTTTTTGAATTGATCAAAAGAGATCTTCAGGTTGGCTTTATGATCAAACTAAGGCCACTATATTGAAGTGATGGAAGTTGGGAGGATATTTGGGTAGATTTTGTGCGATCCAAATGTCTTTGAATGTGTGAATTAGTGAGAAGGTGGAGTGCCCTTTTATAAGAGGGGTGAGGGCACCTTAGGACAAGATAGAAATATTATTTTATAATAAATTCATATTCCGTTTCTAATGGCTCAAACCTGATTTATTTCGATTCTATGGTGGGTATGGGTCTAAAACAACACAAACAATAGGTTTTATACATGTTTTGGTCATTTTAATAACCTTATATTTTAGTTTTAACTCTTAGTTAATTAGTTTGTCATTTACCATGTCTCATTGTATTTTTATATTATATGGTTAATAAACTTACTATAAACTTCAAAGAGACCCTCAAGTGGTTCATTAATGATACACCTATCATTTTATAAGTCCTTTTGCAGACCCTTATATTTTTAGGAATATTATATCAATTTATAATATAATATTTGTTTTAAAAACTCTTTTATGTCAATTTTGACACTATTTAATAATTGATTTTTGTTAAAGTACTAAAAACTTTATTAATTCGAAAAAAATCATTTAAGAAACCCTAACATGTCATATTAAATAATAAAAATCTTGGATGTCATCAAAACTTTAAAATTATTTTTATTTTAACATTTATACTACAAATTATTTGATTCTTTCATTAATAAGGAAAATACTGCATCATTATTGTGTCATAAATAAATTTAATTATTCAATGTCTAAAAATTATAAATAAAATAAAATTATGTACTAAATCGTTTTATCTTTCTAAAAAGTATTTATACCGTAAAATATAACATATATAACCCTATTTAAAAAAAATTCTAGAAGATATATGTTTATGTCATTTTTGTATTTACTTTAACTTAATTAATATAAATTGTCATTATCACTTACAAGTGGATCCATGGGGTCCCAAAATTGACCTAAATATTCCCATGGTCGGAAATGTATCAACAAATAGGGTTAGGACACGTTTTAGGTTAATTTAATATTATTATAATATTATTTTTTCTACCCTTATTTACCGGATTTACCCTTTGACCACGGTAAATAAAATATTTACCGAATTAATTATTCAAAATTTCTAAAAATAAAATTTATCAATTTAAACAATTTGGACCTCATAATTATAAATATAAAATCCATTTTTCTAAATTAAAAACACATAAATGGCAGAAATTAATTTAAAATTAATTCCCATTGTCAAAACAAAAAGCGTGTTTTTAAGAAATAATAACCATCAAAAGATTGGTACTTGATTATGTCCAGTTTAAATGTGAAATTATGTCCAATGACCAACATTAGATTAAATGTTAAAAATATAATCTAATTATACTTTAAAATCACTCAAATTCATAATTTATCACTATTAATTGTTTCGATTAAAAAAGTTGTTTTTAAATGAAATTTATTAATTTTCACTATTCATCAAAATATAAAAGTCATCAAAAAAACATCAAAAATTCATCGAAACTAAATTTTTACGTATTGATTCTAAAGAAGAAGTTTATTTAGTCAAATTTAATATATAAAAGTTTCAAATATTTAATTTAAGAAGGGTTCACCATTAAAAGGCGGTAAAAGTGCATTTTTTTTAAAAATACTTCTTTTATCGGAAAAAAATGAATTATTTATTACATTATGTCTAAAAAATTCATAATATGGGTTCTAAAATTATAAGGATTATATAAAGTTCAAAATTCATTTAACACTATTTATAACCTCTTTTGAACGACTAGTTTGGTAAGTCGTGATGTGCTTGAACTCAGTATTGCTTGTAGTGAAAGTTATTGAATTACTTTGAAAAAATAATGTACTATGAAATCTTGGGGTGTTACATTCTTCTCTCCTTCAATAAATTGCGTCCTCACAATTTGAAATTGTTCTTCTAAAATAAAAGGTTGAAAATAGAAAATACCTTTGGGAAAACCCACATCGGAAATTAGGTTAATAAAATTTAGTCTTAATAAGAGGAAAAGGAAAATGAAAGGGTAACCACCAAATTATGATCTCTATTAGGAGAACATTGGTGTAAATTAGAGACATATAATTGGAGGAAAAATGTAAATGTTTATAGGTATTGATTCAGGTCTTCAATCACAAACAAGTGTAAAATTGAGGTCCTTAAATTCATCAATCTATGATGATTTAAAATACCATCAGTTCAACAAAACATAAGGAATTAGGATAACACATTTTTGGTTTTAAGATCCCTTCACTAAAATTTAAGAATTAATTTCTTCATATAATAAGAGATGAAGAAAAATATATACTTGACAAGTAGAGTTCCATCCTTTAACTAATTTCTACCACAAACTCATCTTTCACTCTAAAAGATAATAGAACTTAAAAAAATTCTATTTATCATATTCGTATAGGGTTCCAAAAATAATAATTTATAATTCATATACCATACCTTTTTTAAAAAAACTACATTATTCAATCCAGGACATCACATGGGCCAGTGGTAGGTGATACTCCCTTGTCACCCTTCAGTTGTGGGATCAAGTCTTGTGGCCTTGCTAGACGTGACGGGTTGTCGCCTGACCTACGGGTTATCCTTTTTATGGCAATCCAAAAATAATCTCAAAGTAGACTTATCCAAAATACTTCTGTTCAAACTCACAGTCCAAAATTTATAAGGTAGGTAAACACAATAAAGATCCTTTTTTCCATGTAATAACATGTGAACACCTTCATCATGTGTTCTTTTAAAACACTACAACATTTTGAATTACCATAAAACCATATTGATTACATTCATGCTCCCTTATTCCTTATAGAATACTGGATATATTCCTTCTATCCAAAAATTTTGTAAACTCCAACAATGATAGAATACACAAATCATTAATCAGTTTCAAGGTAGTCAATAATATCCAATATAATTTATCCAAATCAATCAAGTATTATTCCAAAATCACTACCTCGGTATCAGAACCATATTATGGTTTATCATTATCTCAACCATATATTTTCCAAAAATTTAACCAGCTATTGAGTCACTTTTCTTGGTTCCTCACAATCTCAAGTCCTCAATGAAATATTACTATAGTACAATCCTCATATACTCCATAATTATTATAACCAGTACGTCATTGATACAATACTCAAATGTCATATTTCTTTAATAACAACATAACAACTCTAATAATTCCTCCTCATCTGTGGTAGTATCATAACATGATTATTATCCAATAGCATCATTTGAGGCATACTATGATGATTTGGACATTGGTTTGTGTAGTATCTCAACTCCTTATAGATGTGGCATTGTACATTTGAAACTTTTTTCTTACCCTTGCAGTCACGTACTTGTGTCCTTTTTCTCCAAACTTGTAACAAACTTCCATTACATTCAGGAAAGTTCCAGGGTGTTTCTTCCCACAGTTATCACATATGGGAAAATTCTTCTTTTCCCTCATCCCTTTATCTATCTTTCTCTCTTCCGTCCTTTTCTTCTCTTGCTTCCCTTCAAAGCCATAGGACTCAGGGAATTCTTTACTTATCTTATTAACACATGTACTATTTCTTCATATATTGAGAATACATGGGAGACTATTTCTTTTCTAAATGTTGGCTTAATACCATGAAAGATATGATCCTTCTTACTCTTTGGATCATACGTATTGTTGTAGTTCATATTTCTTCTATTGGGCACCATTTCTATACAATGGCATAAACTAGGTCAGTTTATGAATTGAAATGAATAATCCAAAACTTGTAAAATACCTAACGTAAATTGAACGGTTTATGGATATAATCCATAATCTTAAAGATGTTTTCATTGAGGAAGTATATACTCATAAACCCTTCATAATTATTGGTAAAGAAAATGATAATTATCCTAAGCATATCCCCCGGGAGTGTCATAACCAAGAATGCAGCAAGGCCCGTTGTCGTGCACCAGTTCCCATTTGAGTCTAGTTCAAAGCGGTGTTTTTGGGTTTTACCCCTAGGTACATCTGTGCTAGATCCGCCTCTACCTTCTCATATCCAAACAAGGATTTATTGCTCAGAAAACTCACAAAATCTCTAAGATGCCAAAATTCAAGGAATTTCTTCTATACTAATCCTCAAAGTTCATCTTAGGTCTATGTGCTCTAATCAGATTTTATCTAAATCTAGCTTCTAAGGTTTGAACTAAACTTCCTATGATACCAAATGTAATGCCATGACCCCAGTTACCCAAATTCAGTTCATTATTACATAACATTGGCATGATCACAAAATATCAAGTCTTGAAAGACCGATTATTTTAGTAGCCTTGGAATCACTAGATACATTCCTAAAGTTTACATTACATCGTAAAGTGAAAAACTACAGAAAAATCTTGTCTCCATAGACCACACTCATATCCCCTCATACTATCCCTGCAGGTCTTTCATAAAATACTTCTCCACATCCTGGGAAAAATAAAACATAGAAAGGGGTGAGCTCAGATGCTCAGTAAGGATAACAATATAGTGGAAACTTTCATAAATAAGCATAAACATTTAAGGAAATGTATAACTAAAACAAAAGCCTTTTAAACATGAAATTCAGCATAATATGGAAGAAATAAAATGAAATAATGTCATTTACTTATTCACATGGATATTCTACTAATCCAATAATCACATACAATATCAATAACCACTTTCATAATGATGGAATGCATAATGTCATATTATCATAACCACATAGTTAAGGAATTGTTCCAAGACTACAAATAAGATTTTGTTAAGGCCTTGTGCCAAGAAACTAGTTTGCCTCATGAGACCTACCAATGCATCGAGGAGCTATAGCGGGCTCCACCTGTCACTTAATAAATCCAATGCATTCCTCATATGAAAATGTTTAAACATAACATAAACATTCGTATTAAAAATAGCATAAGAAATGTCAATACTTTATCCATAAACCATGAATGGTGTAAAAATAACACATACACAGTCAAAAATATCACAAAACCTTCAATACAATATGGAATTTTTTTATCATAATAAATCTACTTCAAATAAGCTTAACATCCATCAATGGATGTTGACATAGATGAAATCAAAACTCTTTAAGAGAAATATCCCTTTTTTTAAATCATTTAAAAGTCACATAATTATAAAAGAAAACATTTACATTGAAAATATTCTTATAATCTTGTAAGGGATGCTTCGACAATTTTATAATGGCAGAAAATAGTTGCACCTGCCGTATAAGTTAAAAAAGAAATTCTTACCTTAATTCTGTCGAAAAGGATAAAAAGGGCCTTATTTTGAAAATAACAGAAAGATTCCTTTATAAACGTCTTATAAAAAGTCAAAAAAGGGTATAAATGACTTTAATACATAGTCTATAAAATAGTAATAATGTTTTGAAATACATTTTTAAGAAACATGGATGTGGATGATAAAGAGGTCCCAGAAGATAATTACTTATAAACAACCTCAGATAATGAAGAGATTGTGAAATAAACCCTTACCTTATACTTTTCCTTGGTTGAGGGTATTTTAACCTCCTATATAATGTTGAAATAACTGTTATTTAATTATATAAGAATCATATACATAAATATGATATCATATATGATCTTTTAATATTGTTTTGTTAATAATATTTTAGTATTATCGTCGTTTCGGGTGTTCACTTACTCATTTTCTTTTATATGTTTTGTAAAATAATATGTGATATTTATCCATAGTTTGTATCTTATTCATATCCAGAATGATATAAATTCCTTAAACATTATTTTTAATCATCAAATGAAAATTATCCTTGAATTGATATGATGGGGAATGAATCTCATCGCGTTTGTGGAGACGTTAATCTGTACATACGTACGAGCGACCGTATCATTCTTTTGATATTAAAATAATATATAATTGGATGTTTTATCATATATACAGAATAATTATCATGTTATATTTATTATTTACATGAATTAAACATCATTATTATACTCATCCAAATAATAATGTATTGGATAACAATTACACCACGACGTGGAGACGGTAAGTTGTACGAACGCACATATGGTGACATGTCATTCAAAGGATGGATTTAATACTGAATATGGTGGTACCATATTTATCATATCATCACATTATTTATAAGATACTGGAGTTATTATTTTATAATGGAAAAAACAAAGAAAAAATAAGTGAAAGAAGAAAGGAACTTGAAAGAGGGTGGTGAAATTATTACCTCTTCTTGAGGTTCTTCCTTTTGATTTGATCAAAAGGGCTCCTTAGGTTGGCTTTATGATCAAACTAAGGCCTCTAGGTTGAATTAAGGAAATTTTGGAGGATATTTGGGAAGATTTTGTCTGAGAAAAATGGCTTTGAAGGTGTGAATTTGTGATAAGGGGGGGGTGCCCTTTTATAAGAGGGGTGAGGGCACCTTAGGAAAAGATAGAAATATTATTTTATAATAAATTCATATTCTGTTTCTAATGGTTCCAACCTGATTTATTTCGAGTCTAAGGTGGGGATGGATCTAAAACTACTCAACCAATAGGTTTTAGACAGGTTTGGGTCACTGTATTAACCTTATCTTTTAGTTTTAACTCTTAGTTAATTAGTTTGACATTTACCATGTCTCTTTGTATTTTTATATTATATGGTTAATAAACTTACTATAAACTTCCAAGAGACCCCCAAGTGGTTTATTAATGGTACACCTATCATTATATAAGTTATTTGGCCGAACCTTAGATTTTTAGGAATATTATATCAATTTATAATATAATATTTGTTTTAATAACTCCTTTATGTCAATTTTGACACTATTTAATAATTGATTTATGTTAAAGTCTTAAAAACTTTATTAATTCTAACCAAATTCATTTAAGAAACCCTAACATGTAATATTATCCAATAAAATTCTTGGATGTCATGAAAACTTTCAAATTATATTTATTTTAACATTTATAATACCAATTATTTGTTTCTTTCATTAATAAGGAAAATACTACATCATTATTGTGTCATAAATAAATTTAACTATTAAATGTCTAAAAATTATAAATAAAATAACATTATGTAGGAAACTTTTTATATTTTTAATTAATATTTAGAGTCTAAAAAATATCATATATAATCCTATGTAAAAAAATTGTTTCTAGAAGATATATGCTTATGTCATTTTTTTATTTACTTTAACTTAATTAATATAAAGTGTCATTATCACTTACAAGTGGCTCCATGGGGTCCCAAAATTGACCCAAAGATTACCATGGTCGGAAATGTATCAACCAATAGGTTTAGTACACTTTTTAGGGTAATTTAATATTATTATAATATTATTATTTTTTACCCTTATTTACCGGATTTACCCTTTAACCATGGTAAATAAAATATTTACTGAAGTAATTATTCAAAATGTCTAAAATAAAGTTATCTATTTACAAAATTTGTACCTCCTTATTCTAAATATGGAATCAATTTTTCTAAATTCAAAACACAGAAGTGGCAGAAATTAATTTAAAATTAATTTTCATTGTCAAAACAAAAAGCGTGTTTTTAAGAAATAATAACTATTAAAAGATTGTCACTTGCTTATGTACAGTTTAAATGTGAAATTATGTCCAATGACCTACATTGGATTAAATGGTAAAAATATAATATAATTATACTTTAAAATAACTCAAATTCATAATTTATCACTATTAATTATTTTGATTAAAAAAGTTGTTTTTAAATAAAATTTAGTAATTTTCACTATTCATCGAAATATGAAAGTTATCAGAAAAACATAAAAAATTCATCGAAACTAAATTTTTATTTTCTGATTCTAAAGAACAAGTTTATTTTTTCAAATTAAATATATAAAAGTTTAAAATATTGAATTTAAGAATGGTTCTCCATTAAAAGGCGGTAAAAGTGCATTTTTTGAAAAATACTTCTTTTATCTGAAAAAATGAATTAGTTCTTATATTAGGTATAAGAAACTCATAATATGGATTCTAAAATTATAAGGATTATATAAAGTTCAAAATTCAGTTAACACTATTCATAACCACTTTTAAACGACTAGTTCGGTAAGTCGTGATGTGCTTAAACTCGGTGTTGTGTGTAGTACAAGTTATTGAATTACTTTGAAAAAATAATGTACTATGAAGTCTTGGATTCTTACATCAATAATATAAAAAAATAAATTATTTTTTAACTTTAAAGGAGATATTATAATTTTTAGGTTATATCCTAAAAAATTTAGTTGCATTCTTCCCAAATATTATACCTGTTAAATCACATGCTAAACCTAAAGGTTACATATACCTCAAACCACTGAAGAATCTCTAAAAAAACTCATTAATCACCATGATAAATCAATATATAATATTATAATGTATTGAAATTCACTAAAATATCATGAATTATATTTAGATATAAATCTGAAAGGTAATACTTACATTAACTAAAATATATCTGAAAATATCTCCTTGTCAATGAATCACTTTTGAGCCATCATGATTATCCATATGCAATTATCTAATAGAAAATAATTAACATACCATAAAATCATATAATAACCCATAGGTTTATTTAAACTTCAATGGTGTATTTTTCCTAAAACCCAAAAAAAGTTTCCAATCACCTCAAAATCTTATCACTTAAAACATCAAAAGGGGTATTTATTCTTTTAAACTTATTATCAACCTCTAACTTATAAACCTATGTTGTTATATATAACTCTTAAGTTAACCTCACATGAAAATGTATATACTTCCAAAAATTAACAAAATATTTATTCATAAAATAAAATCACATCATGTTCAATATATTCAATGATTCTTAAAAAGTGATAAACTTTATCAAAGATGACCTATATCACTTTTCCATAAAATCATTAAACAATTTCACGTCACCAACACTATCCAATTTAATTTATTAAAATCAATAATCTCTTTATCCCAACTAACATTATCACCTTAAAAATAAATCACTTTTCTTTATTATCTGAACTAGTTAACATATGTTTTCAAAACCTTAATAAAAATAATATTGAGGAATAATACGTAGATGTTTTATTATTTTTATAACCATAAAATCATTGATATAGCACTTCTAAAACATAATTATTGATTCCAAATACATAAGAAAATTAATCCTTTTATTTAATGATTTGAATAGCATAGTTCCTTCTTTGTTCTAGGTGTTAACTCTTGAATTAGAGAATCAACTCAAATAATTCTGTAGTCCCCCACACATAAGACATTAAACTATTAATGGTACATTAGGATGATATCCATTACCATATATCAAACTCTTTTTTATCCTTTAAAATTAATTGATTTATTCCCTTATATTCCACAAAAAATGACTTCTCATTCCTTAGATACATTTCACTAAGTGGTTCTTTCTACATACATTACATGTAGGAAGCTTAATCTTATTCCCTATATAGTCTCACCAAAACTGCATTTTTCACTGATTAGGTGTTCTAGGAAACTCATCCATGTTGAGATTTTTAATCTTATAATAGGATGGATTATTAGGAATAATCACAAGGTTTCATATTCTAGCTCTAGTTTTATTTGTTTCTCATAAGTACCAACATTACATTTTCCACATAATTCATTGTTAACATGAATCCTCTTGGTTTCACCCATTGACTTAAATTAAAATGTATAGCATGATCAAAAATTCATAGTGAGGAATCATATAATAATGAAAAATCATTCATAGAATGTCAAAATCATGACACCTTATTTTCAAACTATGTCACCTTAGGTTTAAATGAGTACATATTTAGTAATCATCAACTGAAATACATTATAATGGATTAAAAGGAAAATTTAAGTTAACCCATACATGTAGTAAGAGTGTCAAACCAGGTTCCTAGTAAGGAAACGCTCACCATGAACCAAAAATATGGTTGAGATATACTTCAACCAAAACTTTTAGGGAATATTACTGTTATATGTATCTATTCCAAAACCATATCCAATTGTATTTTCCATACAGGGATTCATTACTTGGAAAACCACATAATCTATATATTAATAAAACATTAGGATGTTATCATAGGAATAGTATTATACCTAGGGTTCTCAATAAAATCTTATCATCCTATTTTTCAAAGAATAAATAAACCCATCTCTAATACCATCTATAACGACTCATACTATTCATACATAGATATTAAATCTTAATTGATGAATATTCATTACATAATATTACAATACATTCAAGAAACTTAATGTTTTAGTGTATTTGGAGAATTAATATAGAAACATATTATTTGGGTACATTCTTCATTATCTCACATAAATATATTCTCACTTTGTAACTTTATTGACATACCCTACTTGAAAAATTTCTTCATAACCTTGGGAAAGGAGACATAAGAAAGTGTGATATCAGATTCTCAATAAGGGTAAACAAGGGAGGTTTAAATGATAACCTAAACATAACATGAGTGTAGTAGTATGAGTAAATGATATTCAAATTTTAAAATATATACCCTATATATCATAGATCATACATGAATCATGGCATAAAGAATGGTATTTTATAAAACATCAATCATAAAGAACTCAAAGAACATGAGACATGAGAGAATAAAATTAGAAAAATAAATAATTTTACAGAATATAAATAAGCATATGAATCATTTATTTAGTAAAGTGTCACTACCAAGACTATCACAGTGGATAGAGTTCCCAGCCCATTCCAACATATCCTTAGTCAAGGTCCACTCCCAAGACATTCATGGTGGATAAAGTCACTTACTTAATTGGGTTTAATCCCCATTCTAGTTCATATTATCTGATGAGATGTTAATCATTACCCAATTAATTAGAGGGATATATAATTCCAAGAACTCAAATTATATAATGAAAATAATACATTTCTATTCCACAAGATCATAAATAATTCATCATAAAATAACTCATTGAAAGGAATCAAGTTTAATAAATATTTTATTATTTCATCATATCATAAACCATATAAAAAACGTGTTTCATAAACATTTTCTCCTCGTAATAAAATACTGATAGATAAATAATAAGGATGGAATCACTAGACCATATCCCCGATAAATAATAATTTACATCAATGGATTTCATCTTTGATGAAAATTATAATAAGATATTACTTGGAATATTTTTTGAGGAAAATTACCTTTTAATTTTTAAATCACCTATTTAAAATAAAAAACTTCCCTAATATTATGGAAAATATGTTAATAAAAAATAACCTTAAAAATTTTAAATTAATATTCATATCATTGATCAGTCATGATAGTGTAAAATTCTATTCATGTCATGTATGTTAAAATAAATATTCCATTAACATTTTTTGTAAAAAGTAAAAAGTACCTAATTCAAAAAATGAAAACAGGATTCCATTTAAAACATTTTAAAAAAATTATATAATGGTTATAAATGTCACGACCCGCCCTCGGGGTCCGTGCCGTGACTACCCCAAGCCCGCCTTCCATAGGCCAGGGGCTGGCGACTAGCACCAAGGCGTAAATCCCAACAAAAAGGGAAGGCATTGCCTTTGAAAAGTAAACAAGCACCACAGAGTAAGCAAGCGGAAAGTAAACACTAAGTAAAAACAGAGTACAACTGAAAGTGCGGAAAAGTAAATGGGCCAGTATACAAACCCAAACTGAAAGTAAAGTACAACTCGAAAGGGAAAACATCAACTGTAAGTAAAAGCCGCTACGCTGAGCTGTCCACTGGAGATCCCACCTGAAGGATGGGTACAGATAGCTCCACTGCTCCACGGGTCCCACCGTCCTCTCCGAGCACGTCCCGCCCAGTGGTCCACCTCCAGGTACCGTCCTGCTCTGCAAGCCTCAGCTAAGATCAACGCTGTCCGTCTTCTGCAACCAACACAACGTAGTGCGGGCAAAGCCCGTGCAGGGGTGAGTATAAGCTACTCAGTAGGGACCCCGAGACCCCTGAAGGTCTCTCAAAATCCACAAAGGATAAACCACGAAGAAAGGTACAATAACGAAGTAACAACCGACACTGGTTAGGTATATGCCCATACATATACCTAAGTCATCAATTTCAAATACGCTCCAACCTCCGAGCCCAAGTACAAACTCAGTCCACACAGGAAAGTAAATGTATTCCACACAGAAAAGCAAAACGTAATCCACACAGGATAGCACAACACAATCCACACAGGAAAGCAACAGGATTCAGCTCACACAGGTATACTTCTTCAAAGGATGATAAAGATGATCTCTGATCCTTCTAAGTCGTCGGACCCACGAAGGATCTATAGGTAACTAACCCCCGCAAAGACCCACACAAGATCGGGCCCACATAGGACCTGTAGGCGCTGGTTCACACAGGACCGCTGAGCGCAAGGACCCACACAGGATCGGACCCACACAGGATCGGGCCCACACAGGACCTGTAGCACTTATCCACGTAGGATCACTGAGTGCTGTAGTCGTCGTCGTCGAATCCACACAGGATCTCTGTACTGTCGTCGTCGCAGTCACAGTAGCAGTAGTAGCAGTAGTAGTCACAGTCGCAGCCAGCACTAGGGTTTCCGCACACAGCAAGCTCGTTCGGAGGGTCCGCCCCACGAGCCGAGAGGCTGATACATCAACTGTCACAAAGTCCAGAGTTGATGTATCCAAAAGTTCCGTATCGTCAACAGGAACTCAACGCAACAGTCGGCGCGTCGATCGGACGCCCGGTCTGAGAGTTATTGGCATTTTCGTCCCCGGGGCCCGGTTGGTTTTTAAGGCAAAACCAACCCGACCGTACTCCACCTGCGTCCAAACCTCGGACGGAGTATTCCAAAAGATTCGTCTCACTAAGAGGAACACAACAAAGATGACGGGACGTCAATCGGACGTCCGTAGCTCAAGATATGAGTGTTTCCGCTCCGAAGGCCCGGTTGGTTTCGTGTACGAATCAACCCGGCCGAACTCAAAGTGTTCCGAAACCCTGAGTGTAATATACCAAAACGACCGACTCGATCCAAGGATCGCGTTGCCACATACGGTTCATCAATCGGAAGTCCGTGGCTCAAGTTATGGCCAAAAGACCGAAATCGTCTCGAAAACGGGGGGTCCGGGTCCGGGCCGACCCGGCCCGACCCCCCCCCCCCCCCTGGGTCGGCCCGAACCGGTTCGACCCGACCCGGGTCCAACCCGGCCCGGCCGGCGGCGGTCCGGCGCGGCGGTGCGGACCAGCGCGGCGGCGCGGTCCGGCGCGGCGGCGCGGCCTGCCGCCGTTTGTCGCCACGCGCGGGGGGCAAGCCCCCGCTTCATTTTTTGGCGGCGCTGCTTTTAGCCGCGCCTTTTGCCAATCAACGGCCCCCCTCATGGGGGCCTGCTTTGAGGAGAAACCGGGGGGCCGCCTGCCCCCCTCAAAGAAACTCCCCCCCCCCCCTTCGTGGGGGGTCTGCTTGTGGGAAACGGGGGGCCGCCTGCCCCCCTTAACGAAACCTCCCCCCCGACATAAATGGGGGGGTTTAGTGATGGTCGGGGGAATTAAATTCCCCCGGCCTTTGACCTTCCGGCCGGCCACCTGGCCGGCTGGTTTTTCTCTAACGGGACCGGCAAACCGGTCCCCTTTCCGGCTTCCGACGCCGGCGGCCCGGCCGCCGGTCTTCTCGTCCCGCCGCTGTCCTGAACCGGCTGCGGTGTTCGTCGTCCGGCACGGTGTGACGGCACCGCGCCCCTCCGCCGCGCCTTTGATTCCCTTCGACGCGGCGTGACGGCGTCGCGTTCTTGATGATCCTTCCACGGGGCGGCGCGACGGCTCCGCGTAAAATAATCGTGCGAATATCCGCGTGGTGCGACGGCACCACGCCATCTTGTTTCAACCGCAAGATAAATCATCAAGAACAAAGGAGGGGGTTCGGCCGTTTTCATGCGGTCCGGCCCCCTCACGTTAAACGATAACACATATTTAAATATCCTCACGTTTGTCATGCTAGAACCAGCAACGAGAATAAATAAATAAACAAATAATCAACAACAACCCCTACCTTGGGTTCAAGTTTGAAGATCGTCAACGACCTGCGGAAGACAACGTCGCGGAGGTCGGGCGTCGCGGTAGTCGTTCGTCAAATCCGATGACGAAGAGGTACGTCCGAAGAGGTACGTAGTTGGAGAATCTTCGTATGGCGACGAAGGAAGTCCGAGGAGGAAGTGGTGTTCCCTTTCGTTGACACGGAAGACGTCGTCGATCTTCGGGAACAACGGGCTACGAAGATGAGAGGAGTGGCGTTCTTCGTTGGAGCTTGAGCGTTCTCCGTCAAAGCTTGAGCGTTCTTCGTCAAAGTTGGAAGAAGAAGGAGAAGAACCCAAAATGATCTCAAGAAGGCTAGAGAAATATAACCAAATAAAATAAGTTAGAGACTTATTTTATTCACACACTTAACCAAATTGAATTTCAAAAGTTTGAAATTCAAATAAGATAACTCCAAATTAATTAACAAGTTGTCATGTCAATTAAAGGGGGGTTAAAGGAGTTTTGAGAGGAGATGAAAAGTTTAGGGTTCGTGTGGGCCCCACCACACTTAATCCTCTCAAGGGAGGTTAAGTGGGTGTGGGTCCCACCCCTAACTTCCTTTGAGAGAAGTTAACCAACAAGTTTAAATAAAAATTTGTAATCCACAATTTTTATTTAACTTGTTCTAAACTCCCAAAAACTAACTCTCAACCCGAAATAAACGCAGCCTCGGAAAAGGTCTCCTTAAGCGAATATCGGCGCTGCGAGTTCATCGGTGTCCTCGGATTTCAATTCCAAGCACCAGATCAAAAGTTAGAATTTCCCGCTCGTTCGTTCACTAAACGTACCCGAGCCAAACTTCGAAAATTGATTCCGGGCACTCCGGGCCTCGGAATCAGGTGCTGTCAGAAACCGCGCTCTTGTAAAAATCCAAAGAAAATTAAGAAAAAATTTCCCTTGAATTTTACGGGTCTTTACATTACTCCCACCTCAGGGCTTTACGTCCCCGTAAAGATACATCAAAAACTAGGGAAACAAATGAGGGTACTGAGCACGCATCTGAGCCTCCCGCTCCCATGTGCTCTCCTGGAGATTCTCGTGTTGACATCTGATGCGCACAAGAGGAATCGATCGCCCACATAGGACCCACTCCTGTCGATCCTCTATCTCCACCGGGACCTCCGTAAAACTCGCCCCATCGTCAACGTCAAGCTCCCCATGGTCAATGATGTGCGTCGGGTCGTGCACGTATCTCCTCAGCTGAGATACGTGGAAGACGTCGTGCACCCGGTGCAACTGAGGTGGCAGAGCCAGGCGATAAGCCACCTCGCCAACCCTACTGAGGACCTGGAAGGGTCCGATGAAGCACGGAGATAACTTGCCGCCTCGGCCAAATCTCCGAATACCACGTCGAGGTGAGACCCGCAAGAAGACGTGGTCTCCATCCTCGAACTCTAGTGGCCTCCGCCTCCTGTCAGCGTATGACTTCTGCCGGCTCTGAGCTGTCCTCATCTGCTCCTGGATGACCTGGACCTTCTCTGTCGTGGCCTGGACCATCTCCGGTCCCAAAAGTGCTGACTCCCCAGGGTCTGTCCAGCACAAAGGAGATCTAGAAGGTCGGCCGTACAATGCCTCGTACGGTGCCATCCCGATGGTGGAGTGGTAGCTGTTGTTGTACGCAAACTCCACCAAGGGTAGGTGGTCCTCCCAGCTACGGCCAAAGTCGAGGACACATGCGCGGAGCATGTCCTCGAGAGTCTGAATGGTCCTCTCCGTCTGACCATCCGTCTTAGGGTGAAAGGTCGTGCTCATACATAGCTGCGTCCCGAACGCCTCCTGTAACCCCTTCCAAAGACGGGAAATAAAGTGAGCATCTCGATCGGAGATGATAGATGAAGGCACACCGTGGAGCCGCACAATCTCCTGAACGTAGAGACGTCCCAAGCTCTCCACTGAGCCCTGCTCTCTAATGGGTAAGAAGTGTGCCGACTTGGTGAGTCGGTCAACAATCACCCAGATGGAGTCGTGACCTCTGGAAGTGCGTGGAAGTCCAGTCACGAAGTCCATAGATATGTCGTCCCACTTCCACTCCGGAACCTCCAAGGGCTGTACCAAGCCTGCTGGTACCTGATGCTCTGCCTTCACCTACTGGCAGGTGAGGCATCGAGAAACGAACTTTGCTACTGCCTTCTTCATGCCCGGCCACCAGTGCTGTCGTCTGAGGTCCTAGTACATCTTCGCCACTCCAGGATGTACCTCCAAGGGAGAAGTGTGAAACTCTCTCAGTACTTCCTCTCGCAAAGCGACTGGTACCATGGTACGTCCTCTGAAAAGGATTTCGTGCTCTGCTCCAAGGGAGAAACCATCAGGTGCCTTTCCCGAGGATATCTGTGCATGTCGTGTCTCACAGTCAGCGTCCTCACGTTGTGCCTCTTTGACCCGCTGCAGTAGTGGAGGGGTGACTGTGAGAGACTGGAGGAAGGCTGCTCCATATCTATCCACGAAGGATATCTGCAAAGAGGCTAGCTGCTCTGTCGCCTCCTCAAGTAGCTGAATGCCTGTCCTCCTGCTGAGGGCATCGGCTACTATGTTCCCCTTCCCAGGAGTATAGACTATCTCAAAGTCATAGTCCTGGAGGAACTCGAGCCATCGCCGCTGTCTCAGGTTTAGGTCCTTCTGCGAGAAGATATACCTGAGACTCTGATGATCGGAAAAGACTGTAAAGCGCTCGCCCATCAGATAGTGTCGCCATGTCTTCAGGGCGAAGACCACTGCTCCTAACTCCAGGTCATGGGTAGCGTAGTTCTGCTCATGCAGCCTCAACTGACGTGATCCATAAGCGATCACTGCCCGCTCCTGCATCAGAACACATCCGAGTCCGGTCCCTGATGCATCGTAGTAAACTACGTACCCTACTCCCTCCTCAGGCAACCTCAAGATAGGTGTGCTAGTCAATCTCTGTCTCAGCTCCTGGAAGCTCTACTGACATCTGTCTGACCACATGAAGGGTTTCCCCTTCTTCGTCAAATCAGTTAGTGGTGCCGCAACTCTAGAGAAGTCCGGCACGAATCTCCGATAGTATCCAGCTAGTCCCAAGAAACTCCGAACCTCAGTCACGCTCCTGGGTGGCTCCCATGCTAACACAGCCTCGATGTTCGCAGGATCCACTGAAACTCCCGCCTCAAAGATAACGTGTCCCAAGAAGTGGACCTCACGTATCCAGAACTGGCACTTCGAGAGATTACCATAAAGCTGGTGCTCTCGGAGTGTGTCTAGTATAACTCACAAGTGATAGGCGTGCTCCTCCTCAGTCGTAGAGTAAATCAGAATGTCGTCGATGAAGACCACGACAAACCGATCGAGGTATGGCTGAAAGATCCTGTTCATGAGAGCCATGAACATTGCTGGAGCATTGGTTACACCGAAAGGCATAACCAAGAACTCATAGTGGCCATACCGACATCTGAAGGCCGTCTTCTGCACATCCTCGTCTCTGACTCTGAGCTGATGATAGCCTGACCTGAGGTCTATCTTTGAGAACCACCGTGCTCCCTTGAGCTGATCAAAGAGGTCATCAATCCTCGGTGGCGGATACTTGTTCCTCACTGTCACTTGGTTCAGGCGACGATAGTCAACACAAAGTTACAAGCTTCCGTCCGCCTTCTTGGCGAACAATATCGGGGAAGCCCAGGGTGAAACACTGGGTCGGATGAACCCCTTGCCCTGCAAGTCCTCCAACTGTACCCGTAGCTCTCGAAGCTCGGTGGGGGCCATCCGATATGATGGAGTGGATATCGGGGCTATCCCGGGGTACAAGTCAATATAAAATTCTACCTCTCTACAAGGAGGTAGCCCTGGAACGTCGTCGGGAAAAACGTCCGCAAACTGATCCACCACTGCAGGAAAACCAGGACTCCGCACGTCAACTGCTCCAAGGATGAGGTTCGCTAACTGATGAGTAATGGGCTGTCCTCTCCTCCGCGGAAATCCATCTTGTGCTTCTAAGGCTCCCTTCTCTCTGGTGAAGGTGAACCTGCTCCCGTCGGTGCGTACACAACGCACCTTGCGCCTAAAACAGTCAATCTGCGCATGGACCGTAGATAGCCAATCCATGGCCAAGATGACGTCGTAAGGCCTCGACGCTGCTACAAGAAGATCCCAGCCGAAGCTCTCGCCTCCTAGAATAAGCTCACACTACCGGAACCAGTGCGTAATCGTCGAGTCTACTCCCGTAGGAGTCTCTAGCCGTAAGGATCGAGCCAACGGCTCTGTCGGAATCTCCGAGCTCCGAACAAGGGCAGCGGCTATGAAAGAGTGACTCGCTCCTGTGTCTATAAGAACTGAAGCAAGGGTGGAATAGACACAGATAGTACCTTGAATCATCTCGGGTGCGCCGTGGTCATAGGCCTCTGCTACCTAGAGCTGTGTCTGTCTCTACCCGCCAGCTCCCTGTGGTCGGGGTGGACTTCCTGGGGGTGGTGGTGGCAGAGCCTCAAAGCGTCGCCCACCACCTGCTGCTCGACCAGCTCCTCTACCTCATCCGCCTCCTCCCTGTGGACCGCCACGGTCGACCCTCTGCCTCTGCCTCGGTGGTCCCTCAACTGACTGCTGCTCCTCGGCACGGCGGGTCGGGCAGTCACGAGCCATGTGGCCCTGCCCGCCGCACGAGTAGCACTGTCTGCCTCTCGAAAGACTGGCTCCGCGTTGTGTGCCCCGCACTGCTGAGCCAGTGCCCTGAGGTCGTCTGCCAGAAGGTCTGGTCTGTCTGGACCCCTGAGTCATCCGTCGACTGCCTGCTGCAGATGACTCTGCCACGTGCCGCCCTGCGGTGGGTCTCGGTGCTGGTGTAGACTCAGCAAGGAAGCTCTCGATCAAAAGGGCCCGCTCCAGTACTCCAGTCTGAGTCGGTATGCTGAGGGAGATCAGCGATGCCCTGATCTCGTGTCTCAAACCCTACTCGAAGGTCCGGGCCCGGAAGAATGGGTCCCGTACCATGTCGGTCGAGTAGCGTGATAGATCGGTAAATCTCGCCGAGTACTGAGCGACCGTCATGTTGTCCTGCCGCAGCTGAAGAAGCTCCTGGATACGCACCGCACGAAGGGTGGCTGGGAGGAACTCCGAGCGGAAGAGGCTCTCAAAGTCCGTCCAAAGTAGAGATGCCTCATCGTGCACTTGGAGCATCAAGCTCCACCATCGTCCTGCTGCTGCGTGTAGTAATCTCGCAGCGAGGATCACCATGAGGTCTGCTGGTGTCCTCACTAGTCTAAACACACGTACCACTGCCTCCAGCCAGTCCTCGGCTGCCTGGGGATCCGTCTCCCTGTGAAACCTGGGCGGTCGCTGGCGCTGAAACTCATGCAGTGCGCTGAGGCGACGTACATCGTCAGCGGCTGGCGCTGGAAGCATCGGGGGCTCGGCAGGTAGTGCTACCGCCGGTGCCACTGCTGACAAAGGGCCCTGCACCGAGGCCTCATCGCTCGGTGGGCTGTCGTCACGCTCGACTCTCGGAACTCTAGCTGGCTGTCGTCGTGGGGCCATCCTGAAAAGGAAATAGGTGCGCCACGGTCAGAACAGTATACCTGGTGAGCTGATATAAGTAATCACAAAGAAAACTTGAAACACACATGCAATCAATGTTTTCGTGCATTAAGTCGGAAATCAGAAGTCAGGGTCCTGGTGTACGGATACGTCGGCCGCCGCACCAACACTGGACTCCCTGGACTGATAACCACACTCAATACGCTAAACATTATTTCTTCACATATAAAAGATCAGAGTTCGCGGTAGAACCAAACTCCTCTGATACCAATTTGTCACGACCCGCCCTCGGGGTCCGTGCCGTGACTACCCCAAGCCCGCCTTCCGTAGGCCAGGGGTTGGCGACTAGCACCAAGGCGTAAATCCCAACAAAAAGGGAAGGCATTGCCTTTGAAAAGTAAACAAGCACCACAGAGTAAGAAAGCGGAAAGTAAACACTAAGTAAAAACAGAGTACAACTGAAAGTGCGGAAAAGTAAATGGGTCAGTATACAAACCCAAACTGAAAGTAAAGTACAACTCGAAAGGGAAAACAGCAACTATAAGTAAAAGCCGCTATGCCGAGCTGTCCACTGGAGATCCCACCTGAAGGATGGGTACAGATAGATCCACTGCTCCACGGGTCCCGCCGTCCGCTCCGAGCATGTCCCGCCCAGTGGTCCACCTCCAGGTACCGTCCTGCTCTGCAAGCCTCAGCTAAGATCAACGCTGTCCGTCGTCTGCAACCAACACAACGTAGTGCGGGCAAAGCCCGTGCAGGGGTGAGTATAAGCTACTCAGTAGGGACCCCGAGACCCCTGAAGGTCTCTCAAAATCCACAAAGGATAAACCACGAATAAAGGTAAAATCACGAAGTAACAACCGACACTTCTTAGGTATATGCCCATACATATACCTAAGTCATCAATTTCAAATACGCTCCAACCTCCGAGCCCAAGTACAAACTCAGTCCACACAGGAAAGTAAACGTATTCCACACAGGAAAGAAAAACGTAATCCACACAGGATAGCACAACACAATCCACACAGGAAAGCAACAGGATTCAGCTCACACAGGTATACTTCTTCAAAGGACGATAAAGATGATCTCTGATCCATCTAAGTCGTCGGACCCACGAAGGATCTATAGGTAACTACCCCCCGCAAAGACCCACACAGGATCGGGCCCACATAGGACCTGTAGGCGCTGGTTCACACAGGACCGCTAAGCGCAAGGACCCACACAGGATCGGACCCACACAGGATCGGGCCCACACAGGACCTATAGCACTGATCCACGTAGGATCGCTGAGTGCTGTAGTCGTCGTCGTCGAATCCACACAGGATCTCTGTACTGTCGTCGTCGCAGTCATAGTAGCAGTAGTAGCAGTAGTAGTCACAGTCGCAGCCAGCACTAGGGTTTCCGCACACAGCAAGCTCGTTCGGAGGGTCCGCTCCACAAGCCGAGAGGCTGATACATCAACTGTCACAAAGTCCAGAGTTGATGTATCCAAAAGTTCCGTATCGTCAACAGGAACTCAACGCAACAGTCGGCGCGTCGATCGGACGCCCGGTCTGAGAGTTATTGGCATTTTCGTCCCCAGGGCCCGGTTGGTTTTTAAGAAAAAACCAACCCGACCGTACTCCACCTGCGTCCAAACCTCGGGCGGAGTATGCCAAAAGATCTGTATCACTAAGAGGAACACAACAAAGCTAACGGGACGTCAATCGGATGTCCGTAGCTAAAGATATGAGTGTTTCCGCTCCGAAGGCCCGGTTGATTTCATGTACGAATCAACCCGGACGAACTCAAAGTGTTCCGAAACCCTGATTGTAATATACCGAAACGACCGAATCGATCCAAGGATCGTGTTGCCACAGACGGTTCGTCAATCGGAGGTCCGCGGCTCAAGTTATGGCCAAAAGACCGAAATCGTCTCGAAAACGGGGGGTCCGGGTCCGGGCCGACCCGGCCCGACCCCCCCTGGGTCGGCCCGAACCGGGTTGACCCGACCCGGGTCCAACCCGGCCCGGCTGGCGGCGGTCCGGCGCGGCGACGCGGACCGGCGCGGCCTGCTGCCGTTTGTCGCCACGCGCGGGGGGCAAGCCCCCGCTTCATTTTTTTGCGGCGCGGCTTTTAGCCGCGCCTTTTGCCAATCAACGGCCCCCCTCCTGGGGGCCTGCTTTGAGGAGAAACCGGGGGGCCTCCTGCCCCCCTCAAAGAAACCGCCCCCCCCTTCGTGGGGGGTCTGCTTGTGGGAAACAGGGGGCCGCCTGCCCCCCTTAACGAAACCCCCCCCCCCTCATAAATGGGGGGGTTTAGTGATGGCCGGGGGAATTAAATTCCTCCGGCCTTTGACCTTCCGGCCGGCCACCTGGCCGGCCGGTTTTTCTCCAACGGGACCGGCAAACCGGTCCCCTTTCCGGCTTCCGACGCTGGCTGCCCGGCCGCCGGTCTTCTCGTCCCGCCGTGGCTTTGAACCGGCCGCGGTGTTCGTCGTCCGGCACGGTGCGACGGCACCGTGCCCCTCTGACGCGCCTTTGATTCCCTTCGACGCGGCGCGACGGCGTCGCGTTCTTGATGATCCTTCCACGGGGCGGCGCGACGGCGCCGCGTAAAATAATCGTGCGAATATCCGCGTGGTGCGACGGCACCACGTCATCTTGTTTCAACCGCAAGATAAATCATCAAGAACAAAGGAGGGGGTTCGGCCGTGTTCATGCGGTCCAGCCCCCTCACGTTAAACGATAACACATATTTAAATATCCTCACGTTTGTCATGCTAGAACCACCAACGAGAATAAATAAATAAACAAATAATCAACAACAACCCCTACCTTGGGTTCAAGTTCGAAGATCGTCAACGACCTGCGGAAGACAACGTCGCGGATGTCGGGCGTCGCGGTAGTCGTTCGTCAAATCCGATGACGAAGAGGTACGTCCGAAGAGGTACGTCTTTGGAGAATCTTCGTATGGCGACGAAGGAAGTCCAAGGAGGAAGCGGCGTTCCCTTTCGTTGACACGGAAGACGTCGTCGATCTTCAGGAACAACGGGCTACGAAGATGAGAGGAGCGGCGTTCTTCGTTGGAGCTTGAGCGTTCTCCGTCAAAGCTTGAGCGTTCTTCGTCAAAGTTTGAAGAAGAAGGAGAAGAACCCAAAATTCTCTCCAGAAGGCTAGAGAAATATAACCAAATAAAATAAGTTAGAGAATTATTTTATTCACACACTTAACCAAATTGAATTTCAAAAGTTTGAAATTCAAATAAGATAACTCCAAATTAATTAACAAGTTGTCATGTCAATTAAAGGGGGGTTAAAGGAGTTTTGAGAGGAGATGAAAAGTTTAGGGTTCGTGTGGGACCCACCACACTTAATCCTCTCAAGGGAGGTTAAGTGGGTGTGGGTCCCACCCCTAACTTCCTTTGAGAGAAGTTAACCAACAAGTTTAAATAAAAATTTGTAATCCACAATTTTTATTTAACTTGTTCTAAACTCCCAAAAACTAACTCTCAACCCGAAATAAACGCAACCTCGGAAAAGGTCTCCTTAAGCGAATATCGGCGCTGCGAGTTCATCGGTGTCCTCGGATTTCAATTCCAAGCACCAGATCAAAAGTTAGAATTTCCCGCTCGTTCGTTCACTAAACGTACCCGAGCCAAACTTCGGAAATTGATTCCGGGCACTCCGGGCCTCGGAATCAGGTGCTGTCAGAAACCGCGCTCTTGTAAAAATCCAAATAAAATTAAGAAAACATTTCCCTTGAATTTTACGGGTCTTTACAATAAATGACTTAAAAATAATTATATGTTACTGAAAACATTCTTGAAATCATTTTATAAAACATAGATACGGAAGAAAAAGGATTTTTGACTGAATTGAAAAATATAGTGAGTTTCCCTTAAAAACATTTTTTAGTATATGAAATTATTATTGGAAAAAAATGAAAAAAACATATAATATCATTATATAACCTGATTAGAATAAAATTAATGAGTTTATTGAGATTTAAGTCATAAAAAATCATTATCCGAAATTTAATCATGAATAATACCAATAAAGAATGAGCTTGTGACATAAATCCCTTACCACTTAGGTAACTTTCAAATCAAATCAAATATGAAAGAGATAAACTTTTATGGATATATAAATTACATAAAAATCATGATATGAATCATAAAATATATTTATGATAATTCTGTACACCACAAAAAATAATCAAGTGGTGAATATGTCGTGCGTCTCACTAAAATAAATTGAGATGAAAATATCTTACATCAGGTTCAACTTTATTCAAAAGTGATCTAAAATAATATTAAATAAATTTAAATATATTATAATTATATACCATAATCATGTAAATACTTATAATATCAAATATGATGCTCTTATAATATTTTAACATCCATTTATTAATAATTTTTTATTATTTTCATAGCTTTTTTATGTTAACTATTTCATTTTCATGTGAATTTCAGTTTGGTAGTTTTAGTACTTGTACATTGATCATGGATCAATAACCTACATAATTTTTATAATGATAAAAATATAATATATATTTTTATTTAGATTAATCATTAAAAGGAAAACATAAAATAATTAATTTAACCATTAATGGGGATGGTAGGTCGTACACACACAAGAATGTTGTTTTCACTTTTAAATGAATAGATTGAAAGGAAGATAAATAATATTTCAACTATCCAAAATAATTAATATATCATATATATTCATTAAATATATCCTTCTTATAATCCATGTAAAGTGGAAATGAAAAATTATCACATTTCATTATGGAGGTGGAATTTCACATGTACGCACAAGAAAAAGTATCGTTTTGCAAGGGATTTAATGGTAAGAAGTTAGATATGATATTATAATTAAATAAGAATATTAATTTCATTAATATCATATATAAACTTTAAACCAATCATATTATCTATCCTTGAAATATTGTGAGGGAAAATGAATTGTATCTCTACGTAGAGGCAGTAGTCCACACATTCGCACAAGTGATACATTCACTTCTCATTTGATGAAAAAGACAATGAATAATGGTGTTTACAGAATAATAATAACATATTATAATATTTAAGATAATTATGTAATTATTTTAGGATAAATACCATGAATTTGTAAGAGGTATAAGGAGAAATAAATTGAAAGTGTTTCGGGTTGGACAATTACTTCTTCTTCATCAAGCCTCCTTTAGATCGCTTATCAATGACCATTGTAATGGTATTTTAAAAATAAAAATAAACAATAAAACATGTATATAGAAGTTTATAAGAGATTTGGTATTGTATGGATGAACTAGATGGCTCAATGTGGTGTAAATAAGAGAAAGTAGTGGTGTCCTTTTATAAGGGATGGAAAGGACATAGTTGGAATTACATAAAAATTTAAATAAAATCATTGTACTTATCCAGGATAATTTTTAAAAATATCCATTAATTCTAAGAAAATGAGTCGATAGTTGAAATACCATCATAAAATGAAATTTATATTGGTTTTTGGGTCATTTTAAACATTATCTATTGGTTTAATCTAACCAATTCTATCATTAACTGTGGTAATAAATTTTTTATAATTTTACATATATGGTAACAATTGACACATAAATGAAAGAGGGATAAAATTTTCATCCATTTATCATAATACATGTCCTCTTTCAATAAATTTTATTATTTTTAAATAATTTAAGAAAATTTTATTTTTCATAAAAATATCATTAATGTCATTTTTACACTATTCAATTAATTTGATTTTAAACAAATCAAGATAGAAATTTAATTAGAATATAAACCATTCACACATCCATAAAATGATTTATTCCCTAATAAAAATTATTGGTATCTATAAATCACCCCAAAAATATTACTTTTATATTTTTTTAATATCATTTACTTGATTTTTTATAGCTTGCACATGCCATGTGTTGGCGTTGTGTAAGAATTTAACTTAACTATTCCATCGAAAAAAATTTAAAAAAAATATCATCAGAAAAAAAAAGTAATTCATATTTCAAATGAATATTTTAAACTGAAGTTTTCCTCTTTTTATCTATATAGAAAAAAAAATTATAGATTTATAGTAATGAGAGTTATATTTTTCAATTTTCATTACTTAAGACAATATAAATGTCATTATCCATGGAAAATGTCACCAAAAAATTATATATTACAATTTAAAATGGATATGGTCGAATTTATCCAATAATAAATAAATAAAAGTGTTTGGTTGATTTTAAGACCTTATATCATTATTTTAACCTTTTTTTACCCATTTTACCCTTACTAGGGTGAAAAATATCAACCAAGGTTACTATTAATAATGACCAAAACTAAAAGGGAAATATTGATTAAATTTTAACATTTTTATTTAAAATATAGAATTAATTTTTCATTATTAAATTTCTAGAAGTGTTAGAAATTAATTTTAGGTAAAAATGAAAAATACAATGAAAAATAGGTTTTTAGATAATTTCTTTTTTTAGTATAATTTTTTTTCAAAATTCAATTATAAAATTGATTCCAATTAATTTAATTGTATTATTAATAATATAATATAAATAATATTACTTTTAAATTATTCTACAAAATATAACTCTATAAATGCATGAATGAAAAATAAAGTTTTT
Organism: Viscum album; assembly: GCA_963277665.1. Taxonomy (NCBI): domain Eukaryota; kingdom Viridiplantae; phylum Streptophyta; class Magnoliopsida; order Santalales; family Viscaceae; genus Viscum; species Viscum album. The sequence goes on along the minus strand of OY728123.1, from coordinate 226,087,047 downwards.
AATAAAAATCAATATTTTTCACTATTCACTAGAAAATCAATCTTTCCAAAAAAAATAACCTTAAGATAATTTTGATATATTAATTAAAAAAAATTATATTCTTTTATTAAATAATATTTCTAAAGTTTCCATAAATTAATTATAATATTCCATCACAAAAAATGATTTTTGAGGAATGTTTTTTGAAGAATAAATAAAATTTACTCAAAATTGAGTGGTTTTTTCATCAAAATTTATCAATGGTCTTTTATTGATTATGAACATTATATATATTTCATAATTTAGTTACTTATATTCATAAAATCCAATTCAATGGCTATGTTACAAAATTCATAATATTACTTTGGGATTCGTTTAATATTTAGGGTGTGTGTTGTATATGTTATTGAACATAATGTTATTTTAAAATACCAAGGTGTTACATAAACATTAAGGAAAAATTTTATATTTTTAAACCAAAAAAACTTCCATGAAGGAATAAAATTAACCAAGCCAACTATTTGATGCAAGAGGTATAAACAACACAAATCAAATGAAAAACCAGTAAAAAAATAATATCATATTAAAAATGAAATGGTATGACAACGAGAATCAAGAAAAAAAAGATGTCTAGATGTATCATGATCTATGTGGAATAACTCTAAATACTCTATGAGAGTACAACAATATCTAAACACTATTACGAGGAAGTAACATCATGATGCTCCATTAGATACATAAGATACCTTTCCCTTACTTGTACTTAGGAAGAACCACATTTGTATACACACCAAAGTGTATATGGAGGGGGAGAGTAATCATGCCTTGTAATATTTCCCCAAGGGACTTCCAAAATATTTCCAGTAAGATAAGAACATATTAACTCATTGTTAAAAATATAATTTATATTTAAGAGTGTAACATTAAAATAGTTTACCGATTTAAGAATATTTTAAATTAAAAGAAGAACAATTTATCCATTAATACCACTTTGCATACCCAAACAAAATCTATCCACTCACACACACATGCATGATTAATTGTAATACAATTACTAAAAGAGTTGATCTTTCCTTTACCATGAAATCACATTAGGATATACCCTTGTGCCTCAAGTATTTCACCAAGCGCTATATCCATACCAGAAGGACCCACACAATGTAAATATGAACACACACCAACCACATATGAAAATTTATCACACCAATGAATTCAAATTAAATTAAAAATTTCATTTAAAACAAAAATATATATATCTTTCTTGCATCAAATGAAAACCATAATTCAAAGGGATATTCCAAAAATTATTTAAATATCCATGATTTTCAAACCATAAACCAATAAGGTATTCCTTTATTAAATCATCCAAAATTTCCTTTTAAAATACAAGAAATACATTTAATAAAGATAAGCCTCCATGTTCTATAACAAGTGGATAAGATAGAGAATCCACCTACCTTTTAAGGTGTGATGAAAATAAATAATGACATAATGAAATATATAAACCAGGGATTAAGAATCCTTTAACTCAATATATCCAAACAATATCTCATCGAAATACATAAAATATCATAATCTATCCTTAACATATTAGATCTAATGTTTTATGTTAGAGGAGATCAAAATATCTATAGAGAAAGAGATAAAACACATACTTATCAATTATTCCAGAGGCTTCCGACTAGCAGTGAGGGACTTGGGTATGATAGTGAGGAAACTATTCCATCATTAAAATAGTAACACAACATATTAAAAAAATACAACAGTAGAAATAGTGATACCATAAAATAAGAAAATAGTGGAATACTGAAAGTAAATAAACAACTGGAGCACATATATAAATGATGCATGTCACATATGTCTAGGAAAGTATCCAAACAAGTCAAAATGTTGGAATACAATACTAAACCAAGGTAAATGAAAAAAAATAAACTTCAGCAGCATCACAATACTCAGCTTGGTCTCATGCTCTCCATATCCATAGTAATCAAATACCCTAGTAGAAGGTCACTTGCCCTTATCTATAACTGTAACAATATAATCTGTTTGGGCCCAAAAGCATGACCCAAACAGGGTGTGAGATGAATACCAGTAGGAAACCACCCAAAGAACTATGCTAATTGTGAGTAAATATATATGATAGGAAAATGTGAAAATGACTTAATAATCAAGGAATTACTCGAAAGTAAACAGTCATACAGTTTCAACTACATTCATTTACATTTATTAATTATTAAACCAATAATTCACAAGTAACCCTCTCGGAAATTTCTCACAGATTAACCCCTCTGGTTAAACATATCATTTAACAATAAATATATAATGACCCCTTGATATATATCACACAGTCTAACCCCTTTGGTCTCATGCAAAAAAATGATTTCTGAGGAAGCACTCACCGTCAATTCCCCCAATAGTCTTTTAACGATAAAATACTAACTCTCTGAGGAAGCACTCAACATGAATTCCCTTTATTGTTTCATTACAATAACTATAGACACTCTGAGGTAGCACTCAATGTCAATCCTCCCTATGGTCTCGTAGCTTGAAAAGTACAACAGACACTTTGGGTAATCCCTCAACGTCAATTCCCCCTATGGTCTCACTAAACCAGGTTCCCACAACACTATGTAAAGAAATCATGCACAAATGATATTTAGCAGTCAGGTAAATCACAAATACTACTTGGATAAAAGTATACAAATCATAACACAATCATATCAGATAATATCACTCCATCCTAACATCAGTAGGCATGGAAAACAGAGTAGCCTAACAGGAAATTCTAGATCCAATGGCCAATATTAGATAAAACATGGGAAACCCATACATAGAAAGGTAAATAACACTATTTACAATCAAAAACCCATACTCACACAAATAAGGCATGACATGCATTAACAGGGATAAATTCTCTAAACTCGTAATACCCTAAACTAGGGTATTGGGCACTTTTTGCACATATAATTCAAATTCAATATATGGAACGGCACAAACGACCTACCTCGACATTTTATGGTTGATATAGCTGAACCTCAGCCTTTGAATTGGCCTAGAATGTAGTATATCTTCAAAAACATCAAAAACCTTCAACCAAGGATATCTCACAAAAGAGGATAAATTAAGATAAGAGGCTCTAGAAGAAGAAAGAACTCACCAAGGGGTTTCCAATGAAATTGACGGTGTTTAATTCAGAGCACAGATGGTAGATATAGGGCTCGTAGAATAATTGGTGATATCTATCACTCCTAGACGAGACAACGCTATAAGAAGATGGTTCTATTGATTATACATGACCCCAGTTCGATATAAAAATTAAAAATAAATATACATGGCATGTTCTTTAAGGATACACGGTGTGTATATGCCTTTATTGGGCCCTGTTTTAGGTGGTCTCTAGGTCACCCCACACGGCTATGTACTCAGTCATTACATGTCCAGTACACGGCTACCCATGATAACAGGGTACACGGCGTGTACTCCTAAGTGCACGGCGTGTACTCCTAAGTGCACGGCGTGTACTCCTAAGTACACGGCGTGTACTGCTAAGTACACGGCATGTACTCCTAAAATTTATAGAAAATCATCTCTTTCTCAAAAACACCAGAAATCAAGATCCATGTCTGAAAATAAGATCTGGGTTCTTACAAACTCCCCCCCCCCAAAGAAATTTTTACCTGAATTTCCCAAAAAGGAGGCGAAGAAGATTGAGAATCCTCAAACATCTCCAACCACTATGATCGTACATCGGTCTCCCTCTCCCAAATCTCATCCTATACTTGCCTATGCTGCCATAGCACCCATACTAGAGAAACGGACTAACCACAGAGAACCTTCACACTACAATCAGCAACCTAGATAGGATGCTCCTTGAACGATGTGTCCACCTCCTAATCAACCTCTTCAGGTTGAAATAAATGAGATGGGTATGATAAGTATCTTCATAGCTAAGAAACATGGAAGACGTCATGTATATCCCGATACCTCTAAGGTAACTGCAATCGATAAGCAACCATACTGACTCTCTCCAAAACCTCAAATGGCCCGACGTATCTTATTGAAATCTTACCCTGTATCATAATCCTCTTGTGTCCCAACCTCAGTGTGACACATAATAAAACCTGATCTTCGACCTCGAACTCCAAAGTTCGTCTCCATATGTCAACATAAGACTTATTTCATGACTGTTCAGTATCCATCCTCTTCCAAATCAACTCTACCTACTCCGTAGTCTCCTGGACAAGACAAGGTCCCAGCATAGCTGCCTCTCCTACCTCTAGCCAACATAAAGGTTATCAGAATGTCCAACCCTAAAAATCCTCATAAGGTGGCATCTAATTAGTTGCTTGAAAACTATTATTATAGGAAAACTATACCAGAGGTATTTTATTCTCCAAAGAACCTCCAAAATCTAGGACGCATGCTCAAAGCATGTCCTCCAACACCTGAATTGTATGCTCGGACTGGCCATCTATCTAGGGAAGGTAATATGTACTCAGAAGTACCTGTGTACCCAAATCACTCTGTAGTCCCTACCAGATGTGAGAAGTAAAACATGCTTCCTTGTCTGAAATGATAGAGTATGGAAACCCATGTAAACGTATAATCTCTTGGATGTACAACCTTACCAACTTATCAATACTGAAGGTCTCCTTGATCGGTAAGAAGTGTGAAACCTTTTGTGAGTCTGTTAATGAAAATCCAAATTGCATAATTACCTTGAGGAAATCTTAGAAACCCTATCACAAAATCCATCATGACATCATTCGACTTCCAATCGGGAATAGTTAACTGGTGAAAAATCTCAGCTGGTCACTAATGCTCCATGATTCTCGCTCAAATTTACCCAAGAGAAGAAGGTAGGATGGTCCTTGTAGTTTAGCTTGGGTTATCAAATCCTCAGAGACCTAAGAAGTAACCTATAGACACGTACATTCTATGGACTGTTTTTGGATATGAAGTGGCCAACTTGGGTTGATTTTAGATGGGTTTAAAGTAACTCTAAGAGACTTAAGTGAATTCAATTTAAAATAATGAGTTGATCCTAGGTTATCGCTCGGGGTGTATTGGACGTATTTCCTTTTTAATGATTTCAATTTCTTATATTTGAGATGGGTTCATTTAAGGAGATAAAACAACATCATCACTTACTGGTTTAATTCCTACAACCTTTAATACTAATCACCTATACACTTTAAGGATCAAATTTTTGAGAACTTCAAGGTAAAGGTTTGTATTAGCACTTGAAGCGTGTGGCCTTAAATTCAACAAGGACGATGGAGTTTAAAAATCATCAAATAAAAATCTCAATTAAAGAAGTGATTATAAATTAATGGGGTGATAAATAACATCCAATCTATCCCCTTGCTACTCCCTTGGATCAACCCATAAGTGGGTTATCCCTCCATTGATCCCATGGTTTCAATGGAAGCGGAAAGTAGACTCATGAGGGAGGAAATGGAGAAGTAAAGAGAACAACAAAAATAAAATGATCACTCCACTGTTGTGTGAATAATTCCACAAGGTTTGGTGTGAATAAATTCACACCTTGATCCAACAGTATCAAAGTGATATGAAGAACAACATAATAAGAGTAGAATAACAAATTTTATTAAGAAACTTCAGTGAATTGAACAACTTACATGTGAAAGACAAATTTGAGACAACAAAATTGCAGCATAACATTACAATTGAACAAATCACCAAAAAATTATTTAATCCTCCAAAAACACTTCCTTAAATAGGAATTTGTGAGCCCTTGGGTAGATCCTCCAACAGTCCAAGTCTCCTCAATTAATTTTGGTAGGCCATAGGTGGGTGGAAAGTAAGGGAGAGAAGACTTTCCACTCTTGACCCGAAAAGGAATCCATCTTGCATCCACCGAAACGAGGCGCATGAAAAACCTTCTAGATGGCCGAATTTGGGTGGTCCATATAAGACTTAAATTAAGTTAAAGATGTCCCCTAACACCCTGTAAAACCCCAGCCACAAATATGTTATGGTTTTAGATATATGGTTTAATTGGTGGGTTGTTTTTCTGGGCCGCAGAATCTGTCCCAGAATTTTATCTCTAAATTGGGCCGCCTAAATGGACACCATGGAAGCAGAATTATAATTGGATCCTTAATAGTTATTTGTTCCTATACATGTATTATATAATCCCATGAAATTTGGGATTAATTGGGCCTGTAGGTTGGGCCCTACAGTCTTATCAGTGGGATGGCGTCCAATCTGCCTTTTCTAGAATTCCTTCCTTTCAACAAAAAAATATCTCCATCTTCTTTCATGAATTATACATTGATCCCTGAATGAAACATGTTCATATTGGAGTTTAGATAAATTTCCAAAAATATAAAATTAAAATATGTATAATCAGATTAATCATTGGGTACTTCAAATGATGTTCAAAAATGTACCACATAATAGTGCATTTTAAGAAGGTATTATAATCATAATGTGAAATGATGTTCAAAGTGTAAAATGCAATAAAATGGTGTTTATGAATAATAAAGAAAATGAATATTATGTATATTAACAATTAATATTATCCTCATTTAGTGGCTAATCACACCCCCCCCCCCAACTTGAGTTTTGCTAGTCCCGAGCAAAATATATCTCAACAATGTGAAATTTGAATTCCCTTTTCCAAAAACATTTTAATACACAATGATCACCAGAAACCCTTATACCAAACAATAATGAAACCCATCAAAATATTTTAATACAAGATAGTTTCATAAGAAGATCCCAATCCCAAGACCATTCCTTTTTTCAAATTCATTTCCATATTTCATCCAATATTAATTAAGTATTAGGATGTGTTATGCATCACAATATACATGGGGGTTCATCTTTATTCAAGGGGGAAATGATGGAAGCACTAGGTGGAATCACATTTCAATATTAAGATGAGTATTCAATTTTTTTTTGTATCATATTTTTTTTTGTTTTTTTTTGTTTTGTTTTTTTTTTGCAATTTTGCCATGGTAATTGAAGTTGCACTCAAGAGAGTCAACCCCTGTAGCGAGACTTTACCAATGACTCCCAGGATCAAAGACCTTAGGGAACCAAGTGAATCCCACATACTCGGGTATCATCTCGAGTTAACTCAGTCAAAAACAAATTCAAATTACCAAAAATAGAGATAAAAATACTAACTCTGGGCCAGACAACTATGGAGTCACGATCCCCAAGTGCTGAAAGCCACACATTAGGTCATTTCATTTCTCTACGCGCAATTTTTTTTAATAATTTTTTTATTTTGAATACTCATATTAAAATAAAATGATCACCAAACCTATGCTATTTATTTAGGGGACCCCATGAACTTAAACTAATACCCCACTATCCAAAGGACGTGCATTGTGATTTTTTTTGGATGAAAATATAAACGATGAAATATCACATTGGACAGCCACACTTTCCAAAATCTATGCTCATGAAATTATACAAGGATTAAAATCAGAATCAAGGTATGGTAAATTTTTTGATATTCAGTTTCAAAGTGTGCAATGTGTATTACCATGTTCAAAGTTAAAGGAATTTTTCCTTCCATTTACACATTTTCTTTTCAAATCATTCATTTTTTTGACCCAAAAGCATTTTTTTTATTTTATCTCCCCCCCCCCCTAAATTAAAACAACAATGTCCCCAGTGTTTGAAGAAATGAAAATTTAGAAGGACTAGAGGCAGATAATGGAAGTTCAAAAAGGAAATTGAAAATGAGGATCATGGAATGAAGTCACCTGGTGGTTGAAGTTGAAAATCTTGTTGCTCCCTTTTAATCCTTTGATATCCATGTCACTTGCAGAGTTCCCTAGTAGAGAAAGGAAAAACAAAACGAACAAAACAAAACAATATATATATATATATATATTTATTTATTTATTTATTTATATAATAAAGAAAGTAAAATATAAGTATATATATAAAAATTATAGGATAAGGAAGCACAAAAATCCATAGGTCAGTGGTAAGTGTGCGCCCCTGTCTCCCTTCGGTCCTGGGTTTGAATCCCCGTGGATTCACCAGCAGTGACGGGGTTTTCCCCATGACCTACAATGTGGACTTTTTTTTATTATTATTATATTTTTTTTTTATTTTTTTTAACCTACAAAAACATTAAAATAAAACAAACTGATGATACATTGTCTTCTTTTTAAATTTATGGTTAAGGCATTACTCAAGTATCACACCACGTGACACGGATGAATATGGTGCTCCCCTTTTATACCCATCCATACTCATAATAGAAGAACAGGTCAACAATCTATTTTTTTTAAATATAAAAATGATTAATTAAAATATAAATTTTATTAAAACAATAAAATTATAAAAAACTTGAAAACCATGGGTTGCCTCCCATACAGCGCTTTGTTTAACGTCGTTATCCCGACATAGATCCTAAATCTATCAATTTTTTCCTGGTTCATAGGTTGGCTCAGTTAACTCAACCTCTATTTCCTATTTATTGAATGACTCAATGAATGGTTTTAACCTTTTACCATTGACCTTGAAAATGTAACCACTTGTGGGATCTTGAATCTCTATTGCCCCATGGGTATACACATAATGCACTATGAAAGGTCCTGACCATCTAGACCTTAACTTTCGCGGGTGTAAATGAAGTTTTGAACTATACAAGAGCACAAGTTTTCCTGTTTCAAAATTTTTGACCTTGATATTCCTAGATTGGTAGGCTTGAACTATAGATTTATTGATCCTTGAATTTTCATAAGCCTCTATCCTTAGTTCCTCCAGTTCATTGAGATCTAATTTCCATTTTGTTCCGGCCAATGAGAGGTCATATTCCATTTTCTTAATTTCCCAAAAGACCTTATGCTCAATTTCAACAGGTAAATGGAATGATTTTCCATAAACCAACCTATATGGTGACATTCCTAGGATGGTTTTGAATGCTGTACGATATGCCCAAAGAGCATCTAAGAGTTTCTCAGACCAATCTTTCCTATAAGGATTGACAGTTTTCTCAAGAATTTGTTTAATCTCCCTATTCGCTAACTCAACTTGACCATTGGTTTGAGGATGGTATGAAGTGGACACTTTATGAGAAATACCATACTTAGACATGAGTGAAGAGAATGGGCGGTTGTAGAAATGGGTTCCTCGATCACTGATTATAGCCCTAGGAATTCCAAATCAATAAAATATGTTCTCTTTAAGAAATCTAATCACAACTTTATGATCATTGGATTTGTGGGAATGGCCTCAACCCATTTTGAGACATAATCAACGTCTAAGAGTATATAGAGGTATCCCCTAGAGTTTGGGAAGGGACCCATGAAATCAATTCCCAAATAGTCAAATATTTCAACCACTAAGATGGGAGTGAGTGGCATTTGATTCCTTTTTGTGATGGACCCTACTTGTTGACACCTAGGAAAGCTTTGACAAAATGTGTAGGAGTCCCTTGATAGGATGGGCCATAAAAGACCACATTGAATAATCTTAGAAGATGTTTTCTTAGAGGAAAAGTGACCTACACATGCCTCACTGTGACAAAATTTAAGGATGGACACTTGTTCAGATTCTGGAACACACCTCCTAATCACTTGGTCAGGGAAGAACTTATAGAGGTATGGATCATCAAACACATAGTGTCTAACATCAGAAAGAAATTTCCTTCGAGCTTGAGTCCCTAATAATTTTGGAATGAATCCTGTAACTAAGAAATTGGCTATGTCGGCATACCAAGGGCAGTCACTCGCAGAGTATAGGTGTTCATCAGGAAATGAAACAGACACAGAAAGGTGATTTGAGTTGTCTTTGAATTCCATCGTAGAGAGGTGATCAGCTACAACATTTTCAACGCCCTTTTTATCCTTGTTTGTGAGGTCAAATTCTTGTAATAGAATAACCCACCTAATCAGTCTAGCCTTAGAATCTTGTTTTTGGAAGACGTATTTTAGTGTAGAATGGTCAGTGAACACAGTGATGGGGGATCCTAAGAGGTAGGACCTAAACTTCTCTAAGGCAAACACAATATCAAGAAACTCTTTCTCATTAGTGGTGTAGTTTATTTGGGAATCATTTAAGGATTTTCTTGCATAAGCAATTACATAAGGAGTTTTATCACAGCGTTTTCCTAACACATCTCTAACTGCAAAGTCACTGGCATCACACATAAGTTCAAAAGGAAGGTTCCAAATTGGAGATTTCATAATGGGAGGAGAGGTGAGAGAGGATTTGAGGGTTGAGAATGAACCCTCATATCTTTATGTCTAAACAAATGGAGAATCCTTTACTAGGAGAGCACAAAGGGGACGGGAGATTGAACTAAATTCCTTGATGAATCTTCTATAGAAACCAGAATGTCCTAAGAAATACCTCACTTCCTTGACAGTTTTGGGTGATGGAAGGTGACGAATGATGTCAACCATGGCTTTATCAACTTCAATCCCCCTACCTGAGACCAGATGGCCTAGAACTAGTCCCTCTTTAACCATGAAATGGCATTTCTCGCAGTTTAGGACCAGATTTTTTTCTTCACATCTTGAAAAGACTCTCTCTACATTCCGTAGACATCCCTCAAAATTATCCCCAAACACAGAGAAGTCATCCATGAATACCTCAAGAAAATACCCTACCATGTCTGAGAAGATTCCCATCATGCGCCACTGGAAGGTTCCAGGAGCATTTCATAAACCAAAGGGAATGTGTTTGAAGGCAAAGGTACCGAATGGACATGTGAATGTAGTCTTCCCTTGATTCTCTAAGGAGACTTCAATTTGATTATACCCCGAGTACCCATCTGAGAAACAGTAGAACGCATGACCTGCCACTCTCTCAAGGACTTGGTCAATGAATGGTAAGGGGAAATGGTCCTTCTTGGTGAATGAGTTTAACTTCCTATAGTCAATTCAGACCCTCCATCCACTACTCACCCTTGTTGGAAGAATCTCTCCATCCTCATTGGTTATCACTGTGATTCCAGCCTTTTTTGGAACCACTTGGATTGGGCTCACCCATTCACTCTCAGCTATGGGATATATGATACCAGCTATTAAAAATTTCAAAAGTTCTTTCCTTACTACCTCCATGAGATTAGGATTGAGTCGCCGTTGAGGTTGACGACATGGCTTTGAATTAGATTCCAAAACAATCCTATGAGTCCCGATAAGTGGGCTAATCCCAGGAATATCATAAAGGGTCCAACCAATGGATTTCTTATGCTTCCTAAGGACATCTAGAAGCATCCTTTCATGATTTGCTTCAAGAGAAGAAGAAATGAAAATAGGATGTCTTTGATTGTCCCCTAGGAAAGAATACTTGAGTGTAGCGGGAAGTTCCTTCAATCCAAGATCAGGTTGGTTCGGAATTTCAACAGAATATTGGGACATTGGATCAAGTTCAATTTCTTTTTTTAGAGTTTTAGATAGGATTGATTCCCCACATGTAGAAGTTTCAGCTACTAGATTGTATTGATCAAATTTAGGGAAGGAAATTGGAGTGGTCTTCATAAAAGTGGTTTCTTGAAAGGTTTCACTGATTGTTGGACCTAAGACTTCATCATAAGAGTAATTTGAAAATGATTCAAGCCAAGGAGATAAACTTCCTTCATATGAATAAAGGAAATCAATCTCATCCTGAATTAAACATTAATCAAATATTCCTTGATGTTCTATGGATTCATTATCAATGCTTCCTATCATGTTTACTTCATGAATGTCCTCGTCATCCCCTATTTGTGAGCTTTCATTATATATGTTCAAGTCTAGACTCATGTTCCCAAAGGTGATGGTCATGTTCTCATTTCGAACTCGGATAACAGATTTGATTGTTGCAAGGAAAGGATGACCAAGGATGATTGGGGTTTGTTCCTTATTTCCTAAGTTTGGATGGTTGTCAAGGACAATAAAGTAAGAAGGGTAGATGAAGTTTTCAACCTTTACCAGAACGTCCTTTAAAATCCCCTTTATACCCCTAATTCTACGATCAGCAAGCTGAAGTGTGACAGATGTGGGTTGGAGCTCTTCTAGGCCTAACTGGCAGTACACAGCATATGGGATGAGATTGACACTAGAACCTAGGTCACACAAGGCCTTTACAACTTTTCTTTCTCCTAGTTCAACATTGATGTAAGGGAAACCTGTGTCTTTCAACTTAGGAGGAATGGTCCCTTGAATGGTGGTACTCACATTAGCAGCCAAAAGGACTTGGTTTTTATGTGAAAATTTTATTTTAAAAGTGCAAAAGTCCTTAAGTTAATTTGAGTAGGTATGTATGGTTTGTATGGAATCGAGAAGGGGAATGTTCATCTTGACTTGTGAGAAGATTTCCCTCAATGTTTCATTCAGTTCAGGCTTGGTTTTCCCCCTCATGCATTGAGGAAATGGTGCAGGTTGTGGGGTTGTTTGTTGAAGAGTTGTTTCTTTCACATTGTTATCAGTTTCCTCAGTTTGATCTTGTGATTCATTTGAATTTTCATCCAAGTTTGAATATTTAGTTGAGTTCTGAATTAGTTGTTCAGGCTTCTCAATTGATTTCCCACTTCTTAAAACAGTCACAGCCTTTATTTGTTCATGAGTTGTTTGAGCACAACTTGACTCTCCCCTTTAAGTTGAGGATGGCACCGCCTGAGTAGGCTTGGGTGCCTTTCCAGTTTTGATGGTTTTAAGTTCTTGTTTTAGGGAAGAGACTTCTGAGTTCATCCTCTCCATTTGTTTGTATAGTTGTTCTAGTAGGCTTTGTGGAACAGTTTTGGTTGGTGCTTGAGAAGATTGGTTTGTCCTGGGGGGATATTTTGGAGGTGGGATGGTTTGTTGAAAATGGACTGGTGGATGTTGGTATTGGATCGGTTGGGTTTGGAACTGGTTATGGGATTAGTAGTTCTGATGGGGGTAAGGATTTTGTCCCTATGGTTGGCTAGGTTGTTGGTTATCTTTCCAGTGGAAGCCTGGGTGGTCGTTATACCTTGGGTTGAAGTTGTTTTGGTATTGAGGATTTTGAAAGTTCAAAGAATTTACTTCCGCTGGGGGTCCTCCTAAAAGAACATCCTTTATGGATGGAATGGTTGGTCAATTGTCTGTATTATGGTCATGTTTGTCACAAATTGTGCAAACAGGGTCAACAGTTTTGATTTCATGGACTTTCCTAAGGTCTATTTCTTCAACCTTCCTATAGAGTGCTGCGAGTTTAGCCCTAGGGCTTTCCTCTTCTCTAAGTGTATGAATTCCAGTAGTTCTTTGTTTCTTTTCAGAATAAGCTGAAGTTCCCCATGTTTGGTTTTGTTCAGAAAGGATTTCTAGATACTCGTAAGCATCATTTGGGGCTTTGTTTTTAGAGGTTCCATTACACATCATGTCAATGAATTGTTTGTTCCCCGGATCCAACCCTTCATATAAAATTATCACTTTTTCAGTAATATAAAAACCATGGTGTTGAACCATGTTTAGAGTGTCTTTGAACCTCTCCCATGTTTCATAGAATGATTGTCCCTCTTTTTCAAAAAAAAAATTGGATACTCTTTTTAAGTGAAATTGTTTTGTGGTGCGGAAAGTATTTTTTGTAGAATTCTCTTTGTAGTTAGTCCTAAGAGTTTATGAATTATGGTCTCAAATTTTTTAGCCAATTTTTAGCTCGATCCTTTAAAGAAAAAGGAAATAGCCTCATCTTAGCTGATTCTAGTTGATGTGGGGGACACATGGTTTCTATAATGTCATTAAACTCCTTAATGTGAAGGTAGGGAATCTCGGACTCCATTCCATGGAATGTGGGAAGATGGTTTAGGACATGAGGTTTAAATATGTAGTTAGAATATCCTAGGGAATTGTGTCTAATGAATGAGGGAGAATTGGTCCAAGAAGGTGTGAGGTAGTCATTTATGGTTTGATCGACCGCATTCCCTATGTTTGGGGCTTCCTCATTTGGGTTTCCATTTTGGTTCCCACCCGGGTTTATGAGTTGGTTTCTTTGAAGACCTTCCATTGAAATGGGCTCAATTTTTGACTCGGGGGTGTTAGGAAGATTAGGATATAATGGAAATAGTTCCCTTTGTGTACTTTACTCTGCAACCCCAGGACTATCCACCCTAACAAGATGGTTTTATTGATCGCGGGTGTATGCGGACATGCGCCAAAAGAAAAAAAAATGAGAAAGGGAAAAGATAAGAGAATTTGGATGAGAAAAGAAGAAATTTGGGAGAATAGAATAGATGTTTAGATGAATTACTTGGGTCCTCATAAACGGCACCAGAATTTGATTCTCGCTCAAATTTACCCAAGAGAAGAAGGTAGGATGGTCCTTGTAGTTTAGCTTGGGTTGTCGAATCCTCAGAGACCTAAGAAGTAACCTATAGACACGTACATTCTATGGACTGTTTTTGGCTATGAAGTGGACAACTTGAGTTGATTTTAGATGGGTTTAAAGGAACTCTAAGAGACTAAAGTGAATTCAATTTAAAATAATGATTTGATCCTAGGTTATCGCTCGGGGTGGATTGGACGTATTTCCTTTTTAATGATTTCAATTTATTATATTTGAGATGGGTTCATTTAAGGAGATAAAACAACATCATCACTGACTGGTTTAATTCCTACACCCTTTAATACTAATCACCTATAAACATTAAGGATCAATGTTTTGAGCACTTCAAGGTAAAGGTTCGTATTATCACTTGAAGCGTGTGGCCTTAAATTCAACAAGGACGATGGAGTTTAAAAATCATCAAATAAAAATCTCAATTAAAGAAGTGATTATACATTAATGGGGTGATAAATAACATCCAATATAGAACCTTTCTACTCCCTTGGATTAACCCATAAGTGGGTTATCCCTCCATTGATCCCATGGTTTCAATGGAAGCGGAAAGTAGACTCATGAGGGAGGAAATGGAGATGTAAAGAGAACAACAAAAATAAAATGATCACTCCACCGTTGTGTGAATAATTTCACAAGGTTTGGTGTGAATAAATTCACACCTTGATCCAACGGTATCAAAGTGATATGAAGAACAATATAATAATAGTAGAAGAAGAACTTTTATTAAGAAACTAAAGTGAATTGAACAACTTACATGTGAAAGACAAATTTGAGACAACCAAATTGCAGCATAACATTAAAATTGAACAAAGCACCAAAAAAATCTTTAATCCTCCAACACCACTACCTCAAATAAAACTTTTTTAGCCCTTGGTTTGAGAACAGTCCAAGTCTACTCAATTAATTTTGGTAGACCATAGGTGGGTGGAAAGTAAGGGAGAGAAGACATTCCACCCTTGACCCGAAAAGGCATCCAGCTTGCATCCACCAAACAGAGACGCATGAAAACCCTTCTAGATGGCAGAATTTGGGTGGTCCATAGAAGACTTAAATTAATATCCGGATGTCCCCTAACAGCCTATAAAATATCAGCCCAAAAGGAGTTTTGTTTTTCTAGATATGGTTTAATTGGTGGGCTGTTTTTTTAAGCCACAGAATCTAGCCTAGAATTTTATCTCTAACTTGGGCCGCCTAAATTAACACCATTAAGGCCGAATTAGAATTGGATCATGAAGAGTTATTTGTTACTATACATGTATTCTAGAAACCCACTAAATTTGGGATTCATTGGGCCTGTATGTTGGGCCCCACAGTCTTATCAGTGGGATGGTGTCCAATCTACCTTCTCTAGAATTGCTTCCTTTCATCAAAAAAAATATCTCCATCTTCTTCCATGAATTCTCCATTGATCCCTGAATGAAACATGTCCATATTGGAGTTTAGATAAATTTCCAAAAATATCAAATTAAAATATGTATAATCAGATTAATCATTGGGTACTTCAAATGATGTTCAAAAATGTACCACATAATAGTGCATTTTAAGAAGGTATTATAATCATAATGTGAAATGATGTTCAAAGTGTAAAATGCACTAAAATGGTGTTTATTAATAATAAAGAACATGAATATTATGTATATTAACAATGAATATTAGCCTCATTTAGTGGATAATCACTCCACATTCAGTTATTGGCTGGTGGAACATCTCATGAAAAAACCTGCAACATCTCTCTTCATGCCTAGCCACTAATACTGATCGTGTAGATCTTGATACATCTTGGTGACACTAGGATGAACTTCAAAAATTGAATAATGAAAACCCCACATCAACTCCTTGCGTATGTATGTTGATACCCATACACTACCATGAAAACACAAGATCTCATCCTCACCTACTGTCCATACAGGAATGGGGTCCTATCCTGACATGCTCTCCTGTAGAACTAGGATTTCAGAATCGGATATCTACCTCATTCACACTTGCTAATTTAGAGTAGAGGTAATAGATACATTAAAAAGAAATATCTACCCCAGTCTTTCATGAACCTCCAAATGAATCTCAGAGAATAGTTCCATAATTTATCACTCATTATTGGCATCTTGAACTACCTATAACTAAATCATCCTATTCAACTCATCAGCCACTGCATTTCCTTTCTCAGGCGTGTAAGAAATCTCAAAGTCAAAGGAATAAAGGTACTCAACCCACCTTCAGTGTATCAAGTTTAGTTCATGCTTAGTAAAGATATATTTGAGGCTTTTGTGATCATTTTATACCACAAAATGATCTCCCAGAAGGTAATCTATCCAACAATGTAAAGCATAAACAATTATATCTAACTCGAGATCATGTGTCGGGTAATTCCTCTAATGTGGCCTCAACTGTTGAGACCCGTACGAAACAACTCCTTCCCCCTGCATAAGCACTTATCCCAACCCAATACCTGATGTATCATAGTATAAAAATATAAATCTCGCCTAGCTTTGGGAAAACTAGTATCAGTGCTAAAGTCATCCTTCATTTCATCTCTTGGAAGGCTGAATCGTAGGAATCTATCCATAGGCACTTCACACCCTTTGTATTCAAGCCCTTCAGTGGAACTGCAAAGCGTGAAATGTCCTGTATAAATCTATTGTAGTAACTATCCATCCCTATTAAACCTCATACCTCAAATATGTTCTTTGGATACTCCCAGGAATCTAATGCTCTCACTTTCTCTTGGTCTATTGATACTCATGTCTCTAACATAACATGACCCAAGAAGTGAATTAGATACATCCAAAAGTGGCAATTTGAGAGCTTATCATATAACTGATGCTCTCTTAGTGTACTCAAAATGATATCAAGATGGGTAGCATGGCTGTGTTGATTGTGAGAGTACACCAAGATATCGTCAACAAAAAACACCACAAAATAGTCCAAGTATGAATGGAATACTTGGTTCATCAGTTCCATGACAATTGCAGGCACATTAATGAGACTGAATGGCATAAACACATACTTTTATTGAACATAACTACTCTGAAATGTTGTAATAGGTATATCTAATGGACTAACATACAACTGATGATAACCAGATCACAATTCAATCTTTGAGAACACCCAAGCTCCTTGAAGTTGACTAAAGATATCATAAATCATTGGAAAGGGATATCAGTTCTTGACTGTCAACCAGTTTAGCTTCAGATAATCTACTAAAATTCTAAGGGTATCATCCGCTTTCTTTGCAAACAGGACAGAAGAACCCTAAGGAAAAGTACTGGGTCAAATGAAACTCTTTTCTTATAACTCCTCTAACTTCTTCTTGAGCTTCTATAACTCTATTTTTCCACTCTATTAGGAGGAATGGACACCAGTGCCACACCTAGAACAAGTTAAATAGAAAATTCTACCTCTCGCTCTGGAGGAAAACCTAAAATGTCCTCTTGAAAAGAATCCCTGGAATGATCCATCGCAATAGGAAAGTCTATCTGTGAAGTTCCCTGGTCATCTAGATATAGACTAGAAATTTGGTCTATAACTCCTCCCAACCCATGATGATCGAATCCCACTCCGCATTCCTGGACTTCCCATTCGCCCATATGTAGAAACAAACCACCCTCTAGTGATGTGAAGCTCACCCTACGATGATATAAGTTGACAACAGCCTAGTAGGGAAACAACCAGCCCATTCTAAGAATGATATTGTAACCTATCATATCTAAGACATAGAGGTCCCATGAGAAGAGACACCCACCAACCTCAACAGGGAACTCCTTGCATTGTCATACACTAGAAGTTCTAGTCCCCAACGGTGTGTCCAGTGTCAAGATATTAGTAGAAGTAAAGACACATAGCCCAAAGATCTCCACAATAGCAATATATATGAAACTATGGGAAGCCCCTATATCCAAAATTGCAAAATCTAAAATCAAGGCAACTCAAATCATACCTCTAACTGTAGAGGGTCTAGGATCCTACTCCTTCTGGATCTGCTCCACTACAAAAGTCTGACCTATATCGTGGCCATGCGACCCAACCTGACCACCCTGAGCTGATCCACCCTATTTTCATTGAAATCCCAGTGACTGACTACTACGACCATGACCTCCACCTCGGCCTGAATAGCCGAACGAACTATAGTTCCCAGACTAATGAGAAACTGGTGGTCCTACTACTGAAAGAGGAGTCATAGAAGAACCTATGTAACCAGCTACTTGTGAGAAAAACTGACATAAACGATAAAGATGACCCATATTTCCACAAGATCAGCACTCAACTGGGTCTCTCAGTCAATGTGGCCATGTATGCTTAACCTTCTATCATTGGTTTCATACCACCTAGCTACATGAAGGTGTATCCCGCCTACTAGGATCTCCATATGTGGACTCCTTATAGTGCTTCTTACAATCATTCGGATAAGCACCAACTCTAGATATTGAAATGCCCTATCCCACAGCTTCATAATCCCTCAGGTTATGCTCTATTATTAGCACCTGGTTGACTATAGAAGATATAGTTATTAACCTAAAGCTGTTCACCTGAGATCAGGTGTCATGTCTGAGACTATCCTCAAACTTCCTCGCTAGAAATAACTCACCACCCCCTAGAATGGGTGTGAAGAGAGAAAAATAATCCATGACCAAGAGAGTACCCTACTCCAAACTCATAAAATCTTGGGCTTGATCATCCCTCAAAGTATCCAGGTAGAATTAGTCATAGAAGGTATGTTGGAACTCATCCCAAGCCATAACTTGCTGGCGTCCCACATGTAATATCAAATCCCAACATCTCTTAGCGGAATCCCGAAGCATGTACGTAGAGAGCTTCACCCTCCTCTCTGGAGGCATCTATAGGTGCTCAAAGATAGAAATCATGGCTTCTAACCATGAATTTATATCCTGAGGTCCTCCATCCCCTGAGAAAGTTAGAGGATGCTACTGCTGAAAACCCCTCTTCAACTCTGCCATAGACGGGGCAGGATAGGTTTCTCCCTAGAATGTTTGCATCACCATAATGAATCCTTCTCAGAACTATGCATCAGAACTTGTATCTAGAATAATGGATTGTTCCAAGATAGGCATGATGGGAGGATATGCTAATAGTTCTGATTCTGCCATGTCTGGTGTCTAATAGTTTCCCCGTATCTGCAGAACAACCAGAGGACATCTTGGTGGCATGACTCTGCAAGGTCATGCGCACACCTCAATTTAATGTTATCAAGAACTAAAACTTAGAATCATAGGAAAGGAATAGGAGAAATAAAACATTCAAGTTTTTTAAAACAGGGGTACACAACATGTATAACCAGTACAGAGTGTGTTTTCTTAATCCCTTACATGGGTTTGTACTTCTGCCAAAACTAGTCGTGTAACACCCCATACACACAACATATTCCTCCTAAGGACACAACATGTACTTGAATCATTTCCCCATGCCCGAGTTCCTCTACAAGGCTAAACCGCACGGTTATCTCATGGATTACACTACATGGAATATTCACCCTACACAGGGTGTGTACCACTTAAGTTTTAGCCACCCATGTTGTTAGTCACATGGTCAGAGACACGGTCGACTATACATGGCATGTAAGTAAGGGAAAATACATGTGAAACCTAAGCTTTCATTCACTCGTGTCATTGGTCACATGGTTGGATACACTGATCACCATAACACGGTGTGTATGCCTAGTACATGGTGTATTTAAGAAAGGATTTCCCAACCCATGTCTCCACCCACATGGTTGGTCACACGGTATAGGACTACAAGGAATGTACATAAAGTACATGGCATGTACTTAAGAAAAACATTTTCTCCCTAAACAGAAGGATACATGGAATGTATGCATCATCACACGCCGTGTATTCTGGGTTTTTCTGGACATTAAGGCTTAGAAACAACTCTGGAACCCCATAAAAACATTGAAACTAACATTAAAGTGCCATATTCTGATCTGTGGGGGCCCATACTCCCCACAAATCAAAGCTTTTCATCTTATTCGTTCATATTACAAAGAATAAAAGTGAAATTAATCACATGATATGCCAAATTTGGATCCATGAGGGCCCATAATACCTCATGGACCAAATTTTGGCCTTCATCCAAAATAAACTTCACATATTAGCAATACCCTATCAAATAGCAGGTATTCTATCAAGGAATATATAACAACAACATACATATCTAGCACAACATCTATCACAACAACATGCAATCTGGAATGCACCCTAAATGGCATGATAACAATGCATGACATGTGATCTCTTGCTGGTTCTTATATGATGCATGAGATGGAATAACCTCATCTCATCGGGATGAAATAGAAATAGAACCTAAATAATATCAATGATAACAACACAAATCATGTGAATCACCCAACGGTGAAATCAAATCGAATGTAATAATTACAAAACCAATAAAATTTCAATAATTGAGGTAAATTGGCTTTTCCTGATACACAGGTTAGCTACTCCCAGACACATCTTATTACCAAGTACATATTCCTTCCTATCCCTATCTATATTCTCTAAATAGTAAGTCAAGAAGAAATGAATTCCTTTGATACCACTTTGTAACATCTCGGTTCCAGGTGCCACCCAAAGGTACCCCATACCCAGTTGGTCACATGGCCTCAAGCGCATTTCTTCAAACACCAAAGACTGCCAACTAGCAGTGATCACCTTGGGTGTGGTAGTGGAGAAACTATGCCCTCATTGGTACAGTAACACAGAGGATTAATAATAAAATACAACATTGGAAATAGTGATACCATACAATAAGAAAAAAATGGAAGACTGAAAGTAAATAAACAACTATATCACATATAAAATTGATTCATGTCACATATGTCTATGAAAGTGTCCAAAAAATTCGTAATGATGGAATAAAATACTAAAACAAGGTACATGAAAACAAATAAACTACAAAAGCATCACAAGCCTCATCTCGGTCCCATGATCTCCAACTCCACATCAATCAAGTACTAAAAGTAGAAGGGAACTTTCCCTTATCTATACCTACAACAATATGATCTGTTTGGGATAAAAATCATGACCCAAACAGGGTGTGAGATGAATACCAGTAGGAAAACACCCAAATATATGTTCTTAACTGTCTGTGAATATATATAACATGTAAATATGAAAAATAAAGTAATAAATAAGGAAGTACTCAAATGTAAACAGTCCTATAATTTCAACTACATTCATTTACATTTATTAATTATTCAACTAATCATTCACAATAAACCCTCTAGGAAATTTCTCATAGCCTAAATCCTCTGGTTCAACTTATAATTTAACAATATAGATATAATGTTCCCCTGGGATAGCTCACATAGTCTAACCCCTTTGGTCTCATGAAAACAAAGACTCTCTGGGGAAGTACTCACCATCAATTCCATCTATAGTTTTTTAACAATAAACTACAGACTCTATGAGGAGGAACTCAACGTCAATTCCCCCTATAGTCTTGTAAAAATAAATACAGAAACTCTGAGGGAGCACTCAATGTCAATTCCCCCTATGGTCTCGCAGCGTGAAAAGTACAATAGACACTCTGGGGAAGCCCTCAAAATCAATCCCCCCTATGTTCTCACTACCACAGGTTCTCATAGCCATATGTAAAGAAAATGTTCACAAACAATATTTATAATCCAATTAAATCACAAATACTACTTGGATAAATGGATAAAAATCATAACACAAGCATGTTAGATAATATCACTCCATCTTAACAACACTAGGCATGGAAAATAGAGCAGCCTAATAGGCAATTCTAGACCCAGTGGCCAATATCATATCAGACATGGGAAAAAATCCATAGTAATTTAAACAAACCTATTTACAATCAAAAACCCATACTCAAGAAAACAAATAATGGCAGGCATTAATAGGTTTAAATTCCATAAACACGCAATACCCAAAACTGGGGTATTAGGAACTTTTTGCACATATAATTCAAACACAATCTATGGAAAGGCACAAACCACCTACCTCAACATTGTAAGATTGATATAGTTGAACTTAGACCTTTGAATCAACCTATAACATAGTGTGTCTACATCAACGTCAAAAACTTTCAACCAAGGATATCTCACAAAAGAGGATAAATAAAGAGAAGAGGCTCTAGAAGAATAAAGAACTCACCAAGGTGATTCCAACAAAATCAAAGGTGTTTGATTTAGAACACAAATGCTCGATTGGGGAATTGGAGAATAATCAACAATATTTGTCGCTCCTAGACAAGACGAATCTAGAAGAAGACGGTTTTATCAATTAGGCATGACCCTGGTCCTATATGAAAAATAAAAATAAAAATACATGGCATGTTCTTTAAAGACACGCGACGTGTATATGCCTTTATTGGGCCCTACATTAGGTGGTCTCTAGATCACCCCACACAGCCATGTACTTAGCCATTACATGGCTAGTACACAGCTACCCGTGGTAACTAGGTACACGGCGTGTACTCATAAGTACACAGTGTGTACTCCATAAATTTCCATAAACTCCTCTTTTTCTCAAAAACACCAGAAATCAAGATCCATACATGAAAATAAGATCTGAGTTCTTACATTCCAGAGAAAAAAACCCACTAATAACACTTAGGGTAGAAGTGTAGTTTCATATTCTAAGAGGGGAGGTAAAAATAAGGGTTTTAGGGGATTAAAATAAAACTAAACACTAGTTTTCCTAGAAATAAATAAACATTTTGTAGTTAGGCCACATGGTTTGGGAAGTCATGTGATAACCATTTGGTAACCAGTGTCTCTAAGCCCCCTTCTCACAAGGTTGGTTCATATAGTTTGAAAAACCATGTTCCAAATTTATTTTCCCCTTTATCTTTATGTGTACAGTCTCCCCTAAAACCCACATGATTAGGGAAAATCAAGCTTAGATAGTACGACTCCAAGATGCCCTTGCATTGTTTCTTGAAGATGTTGAACAGTTTCCCCTAAATGTGATCAAACCATGAACCCTAAAAACAACTTCCAAAACAAACCCAAACTATCCCAAAACTCATGAAACTCAACCAAAATATTATATAACATAAAAATACATAATAAAAACATAAATTACCTCACTCCCAAGGGTTTTACAATATATCTATCTCTTACTCCCATATAGCCTCAAGTTACTCTAGGTAGTTGGGTTAGAGTAAATAATTTTTTTTAGTCTTCATTATTTATTATGAATTATATTCCTTATGGATGATATATTAAATGATACTGTGGTTTTGTGGGTTTTTATGAGATTTTCCATGAGTTTTAGTGAAAATGAGAGAAGAAATATAGGGGAAGAATTTGATTATATAGTCTGGAAAATTGTTTGATGCCCATGTGCATGGTTCCCTCTTAGGATCTCGATTTAAGTTTCATGGTTAGTGTATAGTTTTCAAAATCATACATAGTCACTAAATCCACTATAATCATTTTATGGGGTCCCCTGTGATTTAGAAATACTTTTAGTTAGTGTTGTTTAATATTTAGGATGAAATGAAGATACTTTTTTAGATTTTTAATGTTATTTGATAGAATTTTTATAATGAGTCTTATTGAAATCATGGTTATAGTAGAAAAAGTAAATTTTTAAATTTAATAAATGGGTTTACAAAATTATTTAAAGGGAGATAAAAATTTGTATTTTAAAACTTTCAAATAAGGGATTTATGAAATGGAAATTCTCATTTATGTGGAGGATGAAGTTAACAATGAAATCATCTTAGATTAATTGAAATAAGTTAATTAGATTATAAGAATTATTTAAAGGGGTAATTTTTTAAATAAAATATTATTTTCAAGTATAAATTTATATTTTTGAGAGAATTATCGGTTATTTTGACCATGATTCATAAAATTATTTTGAAACAAAAAGCTATTTGACATGTGGTATTATGATGGAAACTAGTTTTAACTGATGAAAGTTTTTGTTTGGAATTTATAAAGGAGTATTATAAAGATAAATGAAATAAATATTTATTTTGTAGGATATGTTAATGATTTTATAGATTATATTAAATATTTAAAACAACATTTAGGGGAAAATGTTGGGCTTTTGGAATAATTTTAAAAGGATTCATTGATTTTTTTGGTAGTTTGAATATTCAGTTGGTTATAATTATTTTTATAAAAAGTATTTTATTTATACTAATGGGTATTTTTTTTGGGATAAAAAAATCAGGTGAGTTATTAATTTTGATTTATGTTACTATATTATTTATTATGCCCCCAAAAATTACCTAGTGGGTTGTGCGAATATCATGTTTGTGGGATGTTCTCGAGATTGGGTATCTTTGGGTTTGGTAAAGTGTCACCCTTCTAGTTGATATCCTTTTCTAGACTAAAAGTGGAGTGGTGAATCCAAACCATTCTTAGTTGTTGAGCCTTACCTAATGGCACTTGATTAGATTATTTTTTCTTGTCGATAAGTGGAGGTATTATTCTATATTCATTGGGTATGGATTCTATTAATGATTGGTTTTTGTTAGATACATTCATTTAGAATTTTTTTCATTTTTCCAAGATTATGTGGTTAGTAGATCCATGATGGTGATGTTAGTTTCTCAAGGAATGTCTAAAATAGATGGTGACCCTCCACCCAATACTTTGGTTAAGTATATCTATCTTGTGGGAGGAAATTACTTATTTATCAATGTGTGATTTGGATCAAGAATTATATGCTATTTACTTTCATAGTTAGACATCCTCTTATAATAAAGAATGGTTGAGTGGTTTATAAGTCTTTATAAATTATAGTTGTATATTCTAACACTGATTATAGTCTAGGGACCATGTTTAAGGATTCCCTTATAACAGTCCAGACCTTACTATCATGAAATTACACAACTTAGTGAATATGTTTCATTAAATACATTCCCATGAAATTTTAGGTTTATAGTTTCAGAGGATTATAAAAAAATAATAACAAAAAAACCATGGTCTTTGTATAAAAAGGAAATTTCTTCCACTATATGAGAAACTATATAATACATAATATATATTCAACATATACAAACAATTATCCCCACTAGATATTTTGTTATAAATATACTATATAATGATTTTATTCATAACTTGGGGAAATAGAAACAAAATAAGAAGTTGTCTTAAACGTTCAACAAGGTGAAACATAAGAGATTATAATTATTGAACATAAGTGGGAATAATATTAACCCATGTAAATTAGAATATAAGTAAATAACATGAACATAAAATATATAATTTATAAACAATAAATAGGATGATCATAAGCATAGAAACATGACATAAGGAAATGATTTCATAAGATATTAAAATCATGGAATATTTGGAAGTAATATAATACATGAAATTATAAGCATAAGTAAAGGCTCACAACCAAGAAAATGAAAGTAAATAGAGTCCCATGAAGGGTTAGGTTCACTCCCCGTTCCCATATACATAGTGTAAAAATTACCATAGTGGATTAGGATCACACCCTAATCCCAAACATAACATATCATGGGATATAATGCTTTACCTAAGGCATTTAGGGGATATATAATTCTGGGTCCACCCATTACATAACCTTTTGTGCTTATATAAACTGCCCATTAACTATACATGGTATCTCAAGAGATGTAAATTTACCCAATTCATTTGTGTTTATATGATTTTGGGGCTACCGTTTATATAATATAGTGCACTTAGGCTAGCTTCCCATGTACCGTCCATGGTATCTTAGGAGATAGAAACACTACCAAATGAATTGGGGGGATATATATTTCTAGGAGAACCATCCATGTAATTAAAATCAAAATATTTACTTTCATAATTATTCCACATGAGTAAAATAATACATATATAAAATCATATTCATATTCAACCAAT
Source organism: Viscum album (assembly GCA_963277665.1). Lineage (NCBI taxonomy): Eukaryota > Viridiplantae > Streptophyta > Magnoliopsida > Santalales > Viscaceae > Viscum > Viscum album. The sequence goes on along the minus strand of OY728123.1, from coordinate 226,060,958 downwards.
GAGAAAGAGTTGGTCTCATATTATTGTCTCAAATCATAACTAAATTCTATATCATTAGGATTCCCAAGAGAAGAACGAATTCAATTGTTTTGGACATTTACAATTTAATAAGGTACATCATTATTGATCATGGAGTCCCATTTTATACTAATTCATGAGAAATATCTTGAGATGAATGAAAAAAATGAACTAATTGGGTGGAGGTTATGGAAAATAACTATGTGATGTTTTAAAGAAGGGAAGACCTTATTATTTTCCATAAAATTAGAATGGAACCAAATGGGTTGTTCATAAAATAATTATAGTTTTTAGAAGATAATAATCATTTAGAAACGTTTTATGGGTTTTATTCCTGACATGAGATAAAAAATAGGCAAGTTTCATTTAATCAGGTTTACTTTAATGTTGGAATTTCTAAGGGAAATGAAAATATTTATAACGATATGGATTTTATTTGACGAATTTTCCCACACCTGAAATATCAACCCTTTCCTTTTATATATAAAATTACATAATTTTAATCATAATTATACATCAAAGTGCAATCAAAGGATCGTAAAGTCTAGTGTCCTAGAAGACTAGGTATATAATCAAACATTATAAAAACAAATTTTTATTTAAACTCCATAATGAGATCATATCTTCCATTTTACTCATACATATATATAGGATAACCTAGGGATAACATGGAAAAAGGGGTGAGATAAAATCCCAGTAATAGAATAATCATAAGAAAAAAACATTATCACATGGGATAGAAGGCATGACATGATTATATAAAAATGAATTTAACCTATCAAATCATAACATATAAACAAGGAATTGTAAAAACATGGAGTCATAGTAATGTGTAAGAAACATAAAACAAGAATTTAGTACAATTCAAGGCTAATATCCAATACTGTTTCCCATAGTAGTACAAGACAAGCCAAACCACCAAGACTGTTTCACATAGCAGCACAAGCCAAGGCTAATTGCCAAAACCGTCGCACATAACATCCCATGAGACTCAACTTTACGCAATTAATTGGAGTGATATTTGGTTTTAAACATCTTCACATTCCATGAATATTATTTCCACATAATTAATCATATATAATAAATCATATATAAACATAAGGGTTACCCATGGAAAGGATTTGGTACCATAATCATGACATAAAGCATAACAAATGGGCATATCATAAAAGTGTCTATGAAAGAAAGGAAATAAAATATACATGGAAATTAATAAGTTAAAATAGTCTTGTATCATGGGATTTTATGTCAAGTATAAGTGAAAACATGTAAGAAAAGTATTTAAGGAATTTTAGCATTAAAACATTTTTGAGAGGTTTTAAGGAAAATACTATAGAGCCTTTAAAATAGAAAATGGAATAATAATTTGTAAAAATATAGAATTGAACCCAGAAGGTTTTCATAATAAAAAGGTCTGATTTTATAAATAAAATGGTGGATTAAAACAAAACATAAAGATACCTTTCAATCAGGTAAGAATTTGGGAATTTCCCTTAAAACAGGTTTGCTTATTGGGAATTATTGAGGAGGGAATCACTTAAAATCATGTATATCCCAAAAAGAGAATGATGGAAGGGTATTAATAAATAAATGTTTTACATGTACATATAATTTAAAATATGAACATAAATATATAAGACAACTTCATTTAGGTAGAAAGAAATATAACAAAACTTGAAGGAATAAAGGAGATTTGGGTAGAATTCCTTACAGATTATCAGTATGGTATCTGGTGTACTTAAGAGGGATTCATGAGAGAGAAAGGGGGTTTATAATCACCTATAAATTATGAGGTAATTATGGGGAAGTTTAAAATCATACCCCATCATTAGGGATTACACATAAAATGGCATAGTATAGAGGATATTATTGAATAAAAGTGAAATGGAGAGGATCCTTTACCTTAAATCTGATGGTGATATTTTCTTGAACTTAATGACCTGAATAGAATAATTAGGTTTATTAATTAATAATTTTAGAACCTATTATATATTTAATTTTTTTATTATACTATTTTTACGTTCATTCATTGACTTTTTAATGGGTTAAGTGGTTCAATTTCATTGTTCAGAAACGTTCATTTTTATAGTTTTCTTTAATGGTTCACTTGTATTCATGAATTCAAGTTCATTTAAAACGTGGATAACCATCCATAATTGTAATTATATGTTATTTATGATGTTACATAACTTTAAATGATATTATAAATAATTTTTTTATATACCATGAGAATGAATCATTAGATAATAATTTAATGATGATTGTTTGGGTTAATTCGGGCGGTTTTTTAACCACAACAAACTTGTTTTGTTTAACCATTTAGTAACATGTAAAAAATTTAGTTCCAGAACATTAAATAGGATATAATAAATATAAAATAATCTTATTCAAATAAAAAAAATTAATTATCATATCTGAAGTGGGTAAATGAAAATGAAAACATGTCGTTCTTGAAGGTGATAAATTAACACCTCATGAACAACGTTTTCCATTCTAAAATAAAAAGAAGAAGAGAATGGGATTGTATGATATATTATCTCACTATTATCATAAAATTATAGTATATGTATTATACTTGTGTTACAATTCCATGTGAATGAGGATAGGTGGGGATAGATTTAAGAAAAAAACTTGAAATCGAACGGAAATTAAAGGGAAAAAGAGAGAGGGGAATTACCTCTTGAATCCTCTTTAAGGAACCTTGTATTGGTCTTTTGATGATACCAGAAGCTCCAAAACATGGGGGAAGGTCTTGGGAAGATGTTTGGGAAGAGTTTAGAAAATTATTGAATCATAGAGGTGTGAGGAAATGGGGGTATTAAGGGTGGTATTTATAGTTGAGGGAGAGGGGTTTTCACAATACTATATTCATTAATTTATTATTTCTCCAAAAGACAAGAAATAGTGATGATTACATCACCCAAAATAGTAATAAATGAATGTGAGTTTAAAAAAATGGATAGTCACATCATCCATGACCCAATCATGATGTAGAAATTCATTTATTTAGCATATTTTGTAAACTATTGAATTTCATTATTCACCAAAAATTCATGTATTTTAGAAAAATCTGAAAAACATTACCCTCACAATTTTTTGATGTGTAGAATAAAAAAATTAAATCCATTTTTCAAAAATATTTTTATAAATATGATTAATTTAATTTTTAATTAAAATCATAATTTACTCAAAAAACAACAATTTTAAAAAATTTATTTTCTTATTCCCATATATTAGTATATCATACTTCCACTTGAATCTTATTTATATACTATCATAGGTAAGGTTATTATTCATTATTGTATTAAATATTCATAAGGTTAGCATTACTATTCATAAGGGAATGTTACTATTCACCAAAAATAAAGGTGGTCATATTAGACTCCAAATAAATTACTGATCACAATCGTGTATGTCATATTTTCAAAATTCAAAACACATAAGTGAAAAAAAATTTGTTTAAAGGTCACATAGTACTTATTAGTTCATTTTTTTGTGAATTATTGTTATTATATGGCATAATTATAAGAAAAAATGAATTTCCATTGATAAAACATTAGGTAGTTACATTATTTCCCCCTTTTGAAATTTTACCCTCAAAAATTCATTTTTCATTATAAGACATAAACAGGTGAGGGTAATTTTCCTTCATCACCTCGTAAAATTCCCATGTTGTCTCATCATACTTGTGGTTCCACCATAGTACTTTGACCAGGTGAGTAGTCTTGTTATGTAATACTTTATCAGTACAATCCAAGATCTTTACTGGATACTCCTCATAAGAAATATCATCCTCCAACTATACCACCTTTCAAAGAGAGTACATGTGAAGGATCGTGTATGTACTTCCTTAAGATGGATACATGGAATACATCATGTACTTTGCACATGGTAGGTGGGAGTTATAGTCTATAGGCCATAGCCCCGACATGATCAATAATCCCTAAGGGGATAATGTACCTGGGACTTAACTTCCCTTTATTTTCAGACCTCATGACCTTCTTCTATGGAGATATGCATAGAAATACCATTCCTCCAAATTTTAACTCAAGATCTTGTCAACGGTTGTATGCATAACTATTCTGTTGACTTTGGGATACCTTGTTGTGCTGCTAAATTTTTTTCAACTTCCCTTCCATTTCATTGACCATTTCAGGTCCTAGCAGCTTATGCTCACCAGCTTCATCCCAACACGCTAGTGTTCTGGACCTTTTCCCGTAAAGGGATTCGTATGGTGCCATTCAGATACTCGAGTGGAAACTATTTTTCTATGAGAATTCAACCAATGCAAGATGTTGGTTCCTTCCTCCTTTAATGTCCATAGAACATGCTCTCAGTATTTCTTATAGTGTATGAATAGTCTTCTTAGATTGGCCATCAGCTTGAGGATGATAGGCCATACTGAAGTTCAGTTCAGTTCTTAGAGCATATTAAAGACCTTTCCAAAACATCGAGGTGAATGTCAGATCTCAAGAAGATACAATAGATAGTGGTACTCCATACAACCTTACCACTTCTTTGATATATATCTGTGCAAGTTGATCCAATGATAAATCCTCTTGAATTGTGATAAACTGAGCTATCTTTGTAAGACAATCAACAATAACCCATATATAATTGTTTCCTCTGTATTTCCTTAGAAGTCCAGTGAAAAAAGTCTATAGTGATGTTCTCCCACTTCCATGTTGTTATAGGTAGTGGTTGCATCATCCCCTTAGACTTTTCCCCCTCATAATTAACTTGTTTACATACTAGGAACTTTGATGTATTTTCAGCAATCTCCCATTTTATATTGTCCCACAAAAAAGTTTTCTCTGAGATCTCGATACATCTTTGTGCTCCCTGAGTGAATAGAGATGGTTGAGCTATGTGCATCTTTGAAAATTTCTTTCTTTATCTATGGACAAAAAGATAAAAATAATTATGACCCAAATATTATAACTACTTCCTCATCAATCATGAACTCAGAGGATTTACCATTTTTAAAAACTTCCACCCTATTTAGAATTTCCACATCTTTTATTTGAGCATCCTTTATTTTCTCCATGAGGTATGGTTGAGAAATAATTTGAGAAAGGATTGATGAATTTCCTCCCTTAATGATTCCCATTTAAATCCTCTATAAATCTAATAAGATCAGATCCTTTTGAATTCTCTTCATTAATAAAGATGCAAGATCCTTTCTACTTAGTGGATTGAGAAGTCAAAATCTTTGATGATCTTTATCCATATTCATTGGAACATATTAATCTCTTTCTACGTGAATATATATTTTAGACTCTTATTATTAGTATATATCTCACACTTCTCCCCATAGAGATAATTCCACTAGATTTTCAACGCAAAGATCACAAGTGCCAACTCCAGATCATGCGTGGGATATTTTTTCTCATGTATTTTCAGCTGCCTTGAGGCGTAGGCTATCACTTTATCATTTTTCATTAGCAAACGACCTAATACCTTATTTAAATCATCACTATATACCACAAAGAGTTCTCTACTTGTTGGGAATGTGAGTACTAGCATGGTGATAAGCCTCTTTCTCAACTCTTTAAAAAAGTATTCACATTCTTGAGTCCAGAAAAAATTTACTCCCTTTTGTTTCCTCTTAGTAATTGGGTTTGACAATCATGAAATTTTATTTAAAAATTTTCAATAATACCTAGCTAGGCCCAGAATGTTCCGGATCTCCGTTACAGATGTTGTCCTGGGCCACTCTTCAATCGCCTTTGTCTTGGAAGGGTCCACATATCCCTTTGTTGGTGATAACATGCCCCAAGAATGATACTTCCACCATCCATAACTCACATTTACTATACTTTTCATACAACTTCTCCCTTCATAAATTCTTTCACATAGTATTCAAATGCTCCTCATATTCCTCCTTTCTCTTTTAGTATATCAGAATTTCGTCGATAAAGACTACCACAAATTTTTCAAGGTAATATCTAAAGACTCTATTCATTCAATACATGAAAATTGATGGAGCATTAGTGAGTCTGAAGGGAATCACTATGAACTCATAGTGTCCATACCCTATTAGAAAGGAATTATTGGGAATATCTTCCATCCTCACCTCTAATTGGTGATATCCTGACTGAAGGTCCACCTTAGAGAAATAACTATCCCCACGAAGCTGATGGAACAAGTCATCAATCTATGGAAGGGGATACTTGTTCTTTATTGTGATTTTATTGATCTAATGATAATCAATGCAGAGGCACACTGATCCATCCTTCTTCTTGACAAGTAGTACTTGTGCACCCCATGGTGAAGTACTCGGGCATATAAAACCCTTATCCAGATTCTCCTGCAACTGTTTTTTCATATCTTCTATCTCTATGGTGGATATTCTATAATGTGTCTTTGATATAATCAGAGATCCAGGAATAAGTTCAATTGAGAAATCATCCTATCGATCAGGAGGGGGGCTAATAAACTCTTTAGGGAATACATTAGTGTAATCCCTCACGATGGGCATGTCTTCAAGCATGATTCTCTCCTTTGTCCCAATCATTTGAGCTAGACATGATTTCTCATAAGGAATTGATATCCAAACTTGATACAATGATTCTAAAGGATATTCATCTTCCTCCTTACACTTGTAAAGAACCAGGGGATGATTCAGGATGTGAAGAGTGATCTCACTTTCCTGATAGTAAATTATGAATTTTTATAAAGATAGTCAATCCATGCCCAAGATAGTGTCAAATTCCACTAAAGGAAGTATGACAATATTTTTCAGTAGTTTCGGTCCACAAATGTTAACCGGGGATGAGTTATAAACTATGGACACAATAATTTCCCCATTTTCTATTCTTGTAGACAACTTATCCTCCAAATTTTTAGGGGGTGCTTGAATAGTTCTACTAAACTTGCAAAATTTGAAAGAATTCATAAAACTATAATCAAATAGTATGTTAACCATTCTTCAATGAATAACCAGAGTACCTATCACTACATCATTGTCTGGATCCACCTCAGCAGTAGTGATAGAATAAGCTCTTTCTTGTTGCCTTGGAGGTTGTTGTTGATTTCCTCTGACAACCCTTGTCTTATGGAAATTGTTTGCATAATGCTCATACTCTTTATAGTTGTAACACTTTAATAAAGTTTTAGTTTTTATCTGAAGATTCCTTTCTTCTTCCACATTAGAGGTATTCTTCATATCGCTTTGGAATTTCTTGGACATATGTCCCATTCTTCTTTATTTGAATCAATTTTTGGTTCCCTTTAGACAGTTCCCAAGATGCTTATTCCCACAACTTTTACAAGTGGGATATTAAGGATTATTTCCATCATGGGATTTTTTTGTTGAACAAACCATGTTGTTCTCTATTTTCCACTTCTTTTCACTGGGACCAAGAGACCATTGAGAGTATCTAATCTCCATTTTAACCATGAGGCCACAACAGACAATCTATTTATAATCGTCAAACTCTCTAATCACCAACACTTTTCGTAGAATCATCTTTAGTCCGCTAAAGAAGCGATCCACCTTACTTTCGGTGTTCATGAAAAGGCTAGAGGTGTTCCTTTAAATCCTTGTAAAATTTTCTTCATATGCCCTCATGGACCTGTCTTCCTTCTTCTTGAGACCGAGGAACTCTATTTCCATCTTGAGATGGAGGGTTTGAGGAAAATATTTATTGAAAAACATCCTCTTGAATTCATCCCAATCCATGGAATCAATTTCCTCTTGGGACTTCATATTATTTATCAGTTTCAACCACTAATTAGATTCCCCATCGAAATTATAGACCTCCAGTATGACTTTATCATCTTTCAAGCACTAGAGGACGGAGGATATTGTTTCAATTGAGTTAATCCACTTTTCTATGAGGGGATCAGAAGATCCGCTAAAAATGGGAGGCTTTTTCACAAAAAGGATTCAATGGAAACTTTCTCTTTCCAGGGAGGATGAGTGTGTTACACATGATTCAAGTTATTATTCATAACTTGATCCATCTGAGAAAGTATTGTCATGAAGTTTTGAACACCCATACCTATCATATTAGGCATATCATTAAGGAAATCTTCACATTTCCTATCATATTGGTTGTTGGAACCTGGTCTTCTATTTCCTTCCATTAGCTAAGAAAAATAACTTACAATTAAGGGCTTGAATACTTATTTATTGAAAAAAATGAAACTTTTGAACATAAAAGGATAAACTTGTAAAGGATAATTATATCCTAACTTGTGATTCCTTAGGTTTAAATCTTAGTTATCCTCGATCTATTTCATAAAGTATATTTCTTATGGGATTTTTTTTATTCTCTTAATAATGGTTTGTACTATGATCATGAATTTACCAAAGAATATCCCCTAGGAGTGTCAAACCAAGAGTGCAGTAAAGCCCATTGTCATGTACTAGGATACCCCAAGTCAGGCCCAAAACTCCTTGTCAGAGTTTTCACTCCTTAGTACATCTGTGCTAGAGCCACATCTATCTGTTTTCATCCATATATGGACATATTTTCTTGATAAACCACTTACTCTATACTTTACAAAATATAGGGATGTTATCTTATACTTAGTCTAATCCTTAAGGTTCTCACTAAGGTTCTCTATTCTTAATCCCCAAAAATAACTAGACCATCCAATGATACCAACTATAGTGACCCTATCCATTTACGTATAACATTACATGGTTTTAAGCCTAATTATACGTCAGAGTACAAGCTAAGGATCTTAAATTCAAGTGTCTTTGAATACTAGGTACACGATCACACATTATAAAAAAACTTTTTATTTAGACTTCATAATGAGATCATTTCTTCCATTGTACTCATATATCTGCACAGGATAACCTGGGGATAACATGAACAAACGGATGAGCTAAAAGGCCAGTAAGGGAATAACTAAGAACAAATCATTAGCACATAGGATAGAAGGTGTGACATGATGATATAAAAAGGCATTTAACATATTGAATCATAAAATATTAAAAAATATATAAACATGGGTTCATAGTATAAGGCCCCAGTCTTAAACATTACTTAATCTTGAGTTAATATAAGATTACACATTGAGGATGCTTTCAGGTTTAGAGTTTTAGAGAATTAGATCATAAATCATGCATTACATTCCACATTTAAACAAGGTGGTTACATTAAAGACAATATTCACTTTTCCCATCAAAGGAAACATATTTAAAACAAAACATGGATTCTTTCATGAAACTTCCTTGACAATATCATCACATCATGTACTTTTCCCTTGACCTGTGAAAAACATTTCAAAAACATGGGATGAGCATAAAAAGCTCACTAAGGGATATAAAAGTACGTAATGAAAACATTAGTCCATTTATACATAATAATTGATGAAATCATACTTTACTCATAAAACATATGCACTTTATCATACCTCATGAAATCATAAGATTTATGAATAACTCATAGAATACATAAGACATAAAGGTAACTTGAGGCATTCATAACATTCTTACGTAAGGAGTAACCCTCATGGTTACGTTTGGAATACCCATCACAGTATATTCCCTTAATCTCTTCAGAGAAACCTTAGAGTTTAATTCATTCGCATTACCCAATGCATTGGAGAGCTATCACGGGCTCACCATCTTTTAGTTTATCACGGAACCACCCGTCTTCATAAACAATTCCCAAAAACCATAACGTAATTGTATCACATAAAACATGCATAAAGGAAACATAACATTTCCACATTTCAATCACAAGATATCAAAAACACATTGATATAATAAAAACATTATCAAAACCATTTTCAATACAAAAATAAAAGAAAAGTAAAACATGGGATCAATTTTTCATTAAAAAATGTTATGGCTTGTAGCAGAATCCAAAACTCAAATAATAGTCACGGTGGCGGAGAAGTCATTGCCGCTGCATACGTATGACAAAAACATTCGCTTTTGTCATTTAGTAAAATGATTCCTACAAAAATATTCCTTTTCAATAAATGTAAAAGTCAAAAGGGTTTATACACCATATAAAAGAAATTTTTGTATAAAACAAAATATGCCTCAGTGAAAGGAAATTGAGATGAAATCTCATACCTTGTGTCCGACTTGACTCGATCATTCTTTAATATCTTGAATGATAAACTTGAGATAATTTATACCTTATTAAGAACATTTTTCAATTTAATTATTCCTTTTATATCACTTATTACCATGTTATGAACACTATGTAATTATTTAAGTTAATAACGGTCATTTTGTCGATAATTGGTATTTGAGTCAAAAATAAACTCCTTATAATTACAAGTTGTTCATGTGGTAAAATATAAATTATATCCAGAATTATATTCATGATGTAGATGTAATATATATCATATATATCCAGTATATACATGCATTTATAATATTACATAACATTTAGTTGTAATAAATTAAATGCATCGTTAATAAAGACGGTAAGTCGTACGTACGCATGAACGCTACTTTCATTTCTATTTCATATTTAATGGAATGAATTCATAATGATATAAAGGTATATTAAAATTCCATTATAATATCATATATAATATCATTAACTCCATCCTTTATACATCCCACATATGGAATTAACTAATCAAATCAGTTTGAGGGGGCGGTAGTCCGCACTTCCTAAAATGAAGATATCGCATTTACCCATAATGGAAACCATAAAGGTATGTCATAAATGAAAAATACATAAGCATAAGGAAAACATAAACATAATATATATCATATATAAATATAGTTACATCTTAATTGCCACCATGAAAGTTGTTAGAAGAATATTGAACAATCATCATTTTGTGAGGTAGAAATTCTCCATCCACAGAAACAGTATGTTCTTTAACCATTAGACGGAGGTGTGTGTAATTGTAGCTCAAATACATCTCATAAAAACATACTATTATATTGAAGATACTGCTTTTGTTACAAAAGAAAGGAATAAAAAGAGTTTAGGGGGTTGGAGAAGCAAAATAAAACAAAATAACACAAGTGAAGACATTACCTTGAAATCGGGTAACGCCTCTGGGTTTGAACCAAAAGGGTTTATTAAAGATCTTCTGCCTAAGGTAAGGCTTTTAGGATGAAGAGATGGATGTGGAGAGATAAAATGAGCAGAGATTGGCCGATAAAATGGCATGAGAGGTGTGGGTAAGGAGGTAGAGTTGGGGGCCTTTTATAAGAGGGAGGAGGGGCACTCTTGGAAAGTCAAGAAATGTTACTTTATATTAAAATGAGTTTCGGATTTTAAAGGTCCCACATTGATATATTTAGAGGATAAAGTTATAAGGGTTTGAAATATACTCATCCAATAGGTTTTTGAAAAGTTTAATTCTTATATTTTACATTATCTTTTCATTTTATTTAAATAGTTCATTAATGAGGTAATCGCTGCATCATCGTGGTGTCATAAAAAATTTAATTTATTTAATGTCTAAAAATTATAAAAAAAATACTATGATGTAGGAAATTATTTTATATTTCCAATGAATATTTATATTTCAAGTGATCATTTATGTAGACAAAATTAAAGTTGTTTTACATAGGTGTTACATACTTTGTTATATTTAACTTTCTTTAAAAATAAAAAGATAAAAAGTCACTATCACACAAAAGTGATTCCATGGGGTCCCTAAGTTTGGCACAAGGCATCCCATGGTCATACATGACACAACCAGTAGCATTAGGACACATGTAGGGGTAAGTTTTTATTATTATGATATTATTTTATTATCCTTAACTACCAGATTACTAATTAATCACGATAATTAAAGATAATTACCGTCGTTACTATTCATAATGTCCAAAAACAAAAGAGTCTTAATTACATAATTTGGAAATTATGATTCAAAATATGAAATACATTTTACTAAATTCCAAACACATAAATTTCAATAATTAATTCAAAAATAATTCCCGTTGTCAAAACAAATAGCGGGTTTTTTTGAAACAATTTCTATCAAAAGTTTGACAATTATTTATGTCCAATCTCAAAGTAAAATTAATCCCAAAGACCACCATTGGATTAAATGGTAAAACTATATTCTATTTAAACTTTAAAACCAATTAAAAATATAATCTATCCATATAATTAAATTAGATGAAAAATAAGTTTGGAAGTAAAATGCAGAATTTTTAACTATTCATTAAAAAATGAACATTGTCAGAAAAATGAAAAAAAAATATCCAATGTAAATTTAAATGTCCCAATCCTAAAGAATAAGTTTATTTTGACAAATAGATCTTATAAAATTGTCAAAATATTGATTTAAAAATGGTTCTCCATCAAAAGGCGATAAAACAATATTTTAAAAAATATTAGAGAATTATATGCTTAAGATTGGATTTGTTCTCATTTTAAGCCTCTAAAACACTATCTAATTCATAAATAGACAAAGATAAGAAAATACATAATTATTTATTTAATTTGGATGTTACATCCTTCCCCCTTTAGAAAATTGAGTCCCCGCAATTTATTTACTTATCGAATAAGTGGGGGTATTTATCCCTCATTGCATTTTTAGATCCCCATGTTGCCTCTTCAATCATGTGGTTTTTCCACAAAACCTTTACTTGATGAATCACCTTATTCCGAAACACTTTATACCTACGGTCAATAATCTGGACAGGTTGTTCCTCATAAGATAGGTTCTCTTCCAACTGAACTACCTCTGGACTCAAAACATGATATGGATCTGTCATGTACTTCCATAACATTGAAACATGAAAACATTGTATACCTGAGATAAACTCAGAGGTAAAGCCACTTGGTATGAAACTAATCCAACTCTCTCCAGAATTTCATATGTTCTAATGAACCTTGGACTCAACTTTCCTTTCTTACCAAATCGCATCACACTTTTCCATGGTGAAACTTTGAGGAAGACATGATCACCTACCTCAAAAAAGAGATCCTTCATCTTATTGTCTGCATAACTTTTCTTCCTGCTCTAAGCTGTCCTCATGTGTTTCTATATCATCTGAACTTTATCTTCCAACTCTTCTACCAATTCTGGTCCCATCAACTTCCTTTCACCCACTTCATCCCAAAAAGTTGGAGTTCGACACCGCTTCCCATATAATGCCTCAAATGGTGCCATCTTTATACTAGAATGAAAACTGTTATTATAAGAAAACTCAACCAAAGAAAGATGTTGGCCCCAACTTCCCTGATAATCCATCGAACAAGCACGTAGCATATCCTCCAAAGTTTTAATTGTTCGTTTTGACTGCCCATCTGATTGAGGATGAAAGGCTATACTAAAATTTAATTCAGTACCCAACGACTTCTAAAGGCCTTTCCAAAAGTTAGAAGTAAACCTGGGATAATGATCAGATACAATGGAGAGGGTAACTCCATGTAACCTGACTATCTATTTAAGATACAAACGATAAATTTGATATAGGTAAAAAGTATCTCGTATAGCAAGGAAATGAGTAGATTTAGTCAAGCGATCAACAATAACCCAGATTGCATTATTGCCTCGAGGTGTCTTCGGCAATCCCACAACAAAGTCCATGGATATATTCTCCCATTTACACTCTAGTACTGGTAAAGGTTGAAGCATCCCCTTTGGTAACTGGCACTCTGCTTTAACCTTTTGACAAGTAAAACACTTCATAGTAAAATCAGCAATATCTCTTTTCATTCCATCACACCAGTAATACTCCCGAAGATCTCTATATATCTTAGTACTACTAGGATGAACTAAAAACAGAGAACTATGAGCTTCACAAAACAACTCTCACTTCAACTGTGAATCACACGGCACACACAATCTCTTCCCAAATCTCAAAACACAATCATTATCAATGTTGAATTCAGGAAACTTACCCTTCTGAACTGGCTCTACCTTTTTCTGCAACTCACTGTCTTGATTCTGTGCTTGCTTAATTCTGACTGATATAGAAGATTTCACTGATACCTGAAACAAAACAGAAGAACATCATGCACTAACAACTTCTATTCCAAAGTTCATCAAATCTTTAACCAAAGGATAGTATTCCAAATGTAACATGGTTAATGAGGCATTACTTTTTCGACACAAAGCATCAGCCACTTTATTTGATTTTCCCAGATGGTAATGAATTGTACAATCATAATCCTTGATTAATTCCAGCCATCTCCTCTGTCTCATGTTCAATTTTTTCTGAGTGAATATATACTTTAAACTTTTGTGATTGGTATATATTTCACACTTTAGTCCATACAAATGATTCCTCCAAATTTTTAAAGAGAAAACAACAACAACTAATTCCAAATCATGTGTAGGATAATTTACCTCATGAGTTTTCAACTGACGTGAAGCATAAGCAATTACCTGGTCATTCTTCATTACGACGCAACCAAGTCCTTTCAATGAAGCATCAATGTAGATAACAAACTCACCATTCCTGGAAGGTAGTGCCAAAATTGGTGCATTCACCAATCTTCTTTTCAATTCCTGAAAACAATCATCACATTCTTTTGTCCAAATAAACTTAACACCATTCCGAGTTAGCTTAGTCATTGGACTAGATATCCGTGAAAAATTTCTAAAAAACCTTCATCAATAGCCTGCCAAACCAAGAAAACTACAAATCTCAGTTATATTTGTGGTTCTTGGCCATTCTTCAATAACCTTTGTTTTTTCAGGATCAATAGTTATCCATTCTTTAGAAACAATGTGACCAAGGAAAGAAATTTGTTTCAACCAAAACTCACACTTTCTAAATTCCCCATACAATTTATTTTCTTTTAAGGTTTTCAAAATAACCCTTAAATGACTTTCATGCTCCTATTTACTTTTAGAAAACACCAAAATATCATCAATGAATACAACCAAAAACTTATCCAAGAACTCATGGAAAATTCTATTCATAAGGTCCATGAATATAGAAAGTGAATTGGTTAGCCCAAAAGGCATTACTAAAATTTCATAATGGCCATATCTTGTACGAAACACTATCTTCGGAATATCTGCTTCCTTTACCTTTAACTGATGGTACCCCGATCTCAGGTCAATCTTTGAAAAATACTGAGCTCCCTGGAGCTGATCAAACAAATCATCGATATGAGGCAAAGGATATTTGTTCATAACAGTGATGTTCAAGGCTCTATAATCAATTCAAAGTCTCATTGAACCATCTTTCTTTTTAACAAATAAGACTGGAGCACCCCATGGTGATGTGCTAGGTCGAATGAAACCTTTCTCTAATAAATCTTGCAATTGACCCTTCAACTCTAAATGTTCAATTTGAGCCATTCGATAAGGGGGTTTTGAAATTCTATTAGCATCAGGAACTAAGTCAACAGTAAATTCAACTTACCGATCTAGTATTATTCCAGGAAACTCATCAGGAAAAACATCAGGATACTCATTTACCACTGGCACATCATTAATCTGAACGGTTCCTTTTTTTTCAACAATATGTGCAAGGTAAAATTCATTTCTATATTTTACAAGTTTCTCAGCCTCTTGATATGTTATCAACGGTAAGGGTTAATTCTTGTACAAAAACTGAAAGTCTTTCTAAAAAGAAATTTCTTTATCTCTAAAATCAATCTTAGCAAGGTAAACAGAGAGCCAATACATACCCAGGATAACATCAAAATCTACTAGAGGTAAAACAATAAGGTATGCAAGTAGTTTCTTTCCACAGACAAGGATAGGAAGATTATTATAAATTCTTTTTGCCTAAAAATTTCCCCTAATTGTTTTTACCATAAGTTCAAGAGTCATTTCTTGAGATGGAATTCCCAATTTACTAGAAAATTTTTCAAATATGAAAGAATGTGTAGACCCCGAATCAAACAACACACTGGCATAATCTGAAAAAAAAAACAAAGTACATGATACCACTTAATTTGATGGCCCAACATCTGCTGAAGTAGTTGCAAAGGATTTCACCACTCATTTTTTCTTGTAGTCTGACTGCGTCCCATCATTCGAGCTCTCTATCAGACACTCGTTTTCATAATGACCCATCTCATTGCACTTGAAACATTTCACTAACTGTAAATCAAATTTGGTCTTACCATCACCCTGATCTTTTTCAGTGAAATCCCGAGCCTTATGTCCCATATTAACACATCGGTAGCACTTTCTATAATTTAGAAGACAATCCCCAACATGCCTTTTACCACATTTATCACAAACTAAAAACTTAGTTTTCTTACCATCAGACCTTTTTGAAGAATTCTTCCCTTTCTCATGCCACCTCGGTCTCTTCTTCTGTTGGTTGTTATAGAACACTTGATCATCGGCAAACTCCATTTCCACCTTCTCAGCACATCGAACAAGCTTTTCATAACTCTTGAACTCATGAGAATCTAAAGCCCTTTGATATTTTGGCTTTAATCCTAAGTAAAAATGATTTATTTTACTATCATGGTCTCGGATAAAATTTGGAGCATACCTTGCCAATCTAGTGAACCTTTCTTCATAAGCAGCCATGGAGTCGTCCTCTTGCCTCAATTCCAAGAATTGTTTTTCTATCCTATGTCGAATAGCCTTACGAAAATATTTCTCAAGGAACATACCATTGAATTCATCCCAGACAAGAGCATCAATCTCATCAGCGTCCCTGACATTTTTAACCATCGACCACCACTGATCTGTTTCACCCTCTAAACGGTAAACAGCAAGACTAACCTTTTGATTGTCTGAACACCCCAAGAAATCGAAAATCCTCTCCAGTGCTTTAATCCACCCTTTAGCTAGAACAGGGTCAGATGATCCCCTAAATGATGGGGAATGTTGCCTAATGAAATGTTCCACCACTGACATGTTCCTCTACGGTTGATCTGGCTGATCTCGTGCATGGATACCGCCACTATTTATCGCTTGAGTCAACTCCATCATTACTGCAACAAACTGTTCAGTTACAATTCCAACCATCTCAGGATGCTGATTCGGAAGTTCATTTCCTTCTGTATGCATTCCTACCAATGCTTCCCTGTTTCTTCTGTGGAAAACCATTCTGAACAAACATGTCTTAGATGAAGCAACATGGTAATCTTCAAATGCTATATCATTTCAATTTGACCATCAAAAAATATTTTTGGACAATCATTTATTATAATTATAACTCCTAAATTTATCTAAACCGACCTATGATACCAGCTATAAGGCCCCATCCTTAAACATTACTTAATCTTGAGTTAATACAAGATTACACATTGAGGATCTTTTCAGGTTTATAGTTTTAGAGAATTAGATCATAAATCTTGCATTACATTCCATATTTAAACAAGGTGGTCACATTAAAGACAATAATCAATTTTCCCATCGAAGGAAATGTATTTAAAACAAAACATGGATTCTTCCATGACACTTCCTCGACACTATCATCACATCATTTACTTTTCCCTTGACCTGTGAAAAACATTTTAAAAACTTGGGATGAGCATAAAAAGCTCAGTAAGTGATATAAAAGTACAGAATGAAAACATTAGTCCATGTATACATAAGAATTGATGAAATCATACTTTACTCATAAAACATAAGCACTTTATCATACCTCATGAAATAATAAGATTTATTAATAACTCATAGAAAACATAAGACTTAAAGTTAACTTGAGGTATTCATAACATTCTTACATAGGGAGTAACCCTCATGGTTACGTCTGGAATAACCATCACAGTATATTTCCTAAATATCTTCAGAGAAACCTTAGCATTTAACTCCTTCGTGTTACCCAATGAATTGGAGATCTATCACGGGCTCACTCGCCCTTAGTTTATCACGGAACCACCCATCTTCATAAACAATTCCCAAGAACCATAACGTAATCGTATCACATAAAACATGCGTAAAGGAAACATAACATTTCCACATTTCAATCACAAGATATAAAAAACACATTTATATAATAAAAAAATTATCAAAACCATTTTCAATACCAAAATAAAATAAAATTAAAACATGGTATTTATTTTTCATTAAAAAAAGTTATGGCTTGTAGAGGAAGCCGAAACTCAAATAATGGTCACAGCGGATGAGAAGTCATTGTCGCCACATACGTACGACAAAAACATTCACTTTTTCATTTAGTAAAATGATTCATATAAGAATATTCCTTTTTAATAAATGTAAAATTCAAAAGGGTTTATACACCGTATAAAATAAAGTTGTGTATAAAACAAAATATGCCTCAATGAAAGGAGATTGAGACGAAGTCTCGTACCTCATGTCCAACTTGACTCGGTCGTTCTTTAATCTCCTGAATGATAAACTTGAGTTAATTTATACTTACTTAAGAACCTTTTTCAAGTTCATTATTCCTTTCATATTACTTATTACCATGTTATAAACACTATGTAATTATTTAAGTTAATAACGGTCATTTTGTCCATAATTGGTACTTGAGTCAAAAATAAACTCATTGTAATTACAAGTTGATCATGTGGTAAAATATAAATTATATCCAGAATTATATTCATGATGTAGATATCATATATATCATATATATCCAGTATATACATGAATTTATAATATTACATAACATTTAGAGGTAAGAAATGAAATGCACCGTTCATGGAGACGGTAATCTGTACGTACGCATGAACGCTGCTTTTGTTTCTATTTCACATTTAATGGAATGAATTCATAATGATATAAAGTTATATTATAATTCCATTATAATATCATATATAATATCATTAACTCAATCCTTTATATGTCTCACATATGTCATTAACGAATCAAATCACTTTGAGGGGGCGGTAGTCCGCACTTCCTAAAATGAAGATATCGTGTTTACCCATAATGGAAACCATAAAGGTATGTAATAAATGAAAAATAAAGAAGAATAAAGAAAACATAAACATAATATATATCATATATAAATAGAGTTAAATCTTAATGGACACCATGAAAGGTGTTAAATGAAGATTGAACAATCATCGTTTCATGAGGCAGAAATTCACCATCCACAGAAACAGTATGTTATTTAACCATTAGACGGAGGTGTGTGTAAGTTTAGCTAGAATAATTCTCATAAAAACATCCTAGTATATTTAAGATACTGTTTTTGTTACAAAAGAAAGGAATAAAAAGATTTTAGGGGGTTTGGAGAAGCAAAATAAATCAAAAGAACACAAGTGAATACATTACCTTGAAATCGGGTAACTTTTCTTGGTTTGAACCATAAGGGTTTCTTGAAGAGCTTTCGACATATGGTAAGGATTCTAGGATGAATAGAGGGATGTGTAGAGATAAAATGAGAAGATCTTGGCCGAGAAAATGGCTTGAGAGGTGTGGGTAAGGAGGTAGAGGTGGGGGCCTTTTATAAGAGGGAGGAGGGGCACTCTTGGAAAGTCAAGAAATGTTATTTTATATTAAAATGAAATTCAGATTTTAAAGGTCCCACATTGATATATTTAGAGGATAATTTGATAAGGGTTATAAATATACTCATCCAATAGGTTTTTTAAAAGTGTAAGTCTTATATGTTACATTATCATTTCATTTTATTTAAATCGTTCATTAATGAGATAATCGCTGCATCATCGTGGTGTCATAAAAAATTTAATTTATTTAATGTCTAAAAATTATAAAAAAATAATATGATGTAGGAAATCATTTTATCTTTCCAATGACTATTTATAGTTCAAGTTATCATTTATGTAGACAAAATTAAAATTGTTTTACTTAGGTGTTACATACTTTGTTATATTTAACTTTCTTTAAAAATAAAAAGATAAAAAGTCACTATCACACAAAAGTGATTCCATGGGGTCCCTAAGTTTGGCAAAAGGAATCCCATGGTCAGAAATTACACAAATATTAGAATTAGGACACATGTAGGGGTAATTTTTTATTATTATGATATTATTTTATTATCCTTAACTACCTGATTACTAATTAATCACGATAATTAAAGATAATTACCGTCGTTACTATTCATAATGTCCAAAAACAAAAGAGTCTTAATTACATAATTTGGAACTTATTATTACAAATATGGAATACATTTTACTAAATTACAAACACATAAATTTCAATAATTAATTTAAAAATAATTCCCGTTGTCAAAACAAATAGCATGTTTTTTTGAAACAATTTCTATCAAATGTTTGACAATTATTTATGTCCAATTTAAAAGTGAAATTAATCCCAATGACCACCATTGGATTAAATGGTAAAAATATATTCTATTTAAACTGTAAAACCAATTAAAAAGATAATATATCCATAAAATTAAATTATATGAAAAAGCAGTTTTGAAGTAAAATGCAGAATTTTTAACTATTCATTAAAAAATGAACATTGTCAGAAAAATACAAAAAATTTATCCAATGTAAATTTAAATGTACCAATCCTAAATAATAAGTTTATTTTGACAAATATATCTTATAAAATTGTCAAAATATTGATTTAAAAATGGTTCTCCATCAAAAGGCGGTAAAACAATCTTTTAAAAAATATTAGAGAATTATATGCTTAAGATTGGATTTGTTCTCATTTTAACCCTCTAAAACACTATCTAATTCATAAATAGAAATAGATAAGAAAATACATAATTATTTACATACTTTGGATGTTACATCCTTCCCCCTTTAGAAAATTGTGTCCCCGCAATTTATTTACTTATCGAATAAGTGGGGGGTATTTATCCCTCATTGCATTTTTAGATCCCCATGTTGCCTCTTCAATCATGTGGTTTTTCCAAAAAACCTTTACTTGATGAATCACCTTATTCCGTAACACTTTCTCCCTATGGTCAATAATCTGGACAGGTTGTTCCTCATAAGATAGGTTCTCTTCCAACTGAACTACCTCTGGACTCAAAACATGAGATGGATCTAGCATGTACTTCCTTAACATTGAAACATGAAAACATTGTGTACCTGAGATAAACTCATAGGTAAAGCCACTTGGTATGAAACTGATCCAACTCTCTCCAGAATTTTATATGGTCTAATGAACCTTGGACTCAGCTTTCCTTTCTTACTAAATCACATCACACTTTTCCATGGAGAAACTTTGAGGAAGACATGATCACCTACCTCAAAAAAGAGATCCTTCCTCCTATTGTCCGCATAACTTTTCTTCCTGTACTGAGCTGTCCTCATGTGTTTCTGTATTAGATGAACTTTTTCTGCTAACTCTTCTACCAATTCTGGTCCCATCAACTTCCTTTCACCCACTTCATCCCAAAAAGTTGGAGTTCGACACCGCTTCCCATATAATGCCTCAAATGGTGTCATTTGTATACTAGAATGAAAACTGTTATTATAAGAAAACTCAACCAAAAAAAGATGTTGGTCCCAACTTCCCTAATAATCCATCGAACAAGCACATATCATATCCTCCAAAGTTTGAATTGTTCGTTTTGACTGCCCATCTGATTGAGGATGAAAGTTTGTACTAAAATTTAATTCAGTACCCAACGACTTCTGAAGGCCTTTCCAAAAGTTAGAAGTAAACCTGGGATAATGATCAAATACAATGGAGAGGGTAACTCCATGTAACCTGACTATCTATTTAAGATACAAATGATAAATTTGATCTAGGTAAAAAGTATCTCGTATAGCAAGGAAATTAGCAGATCTAGTCAAGCGATCAACAATAACCAAGATTGCAATATTACCTCGAGGTCTCTTCGGCAATCCCACAACAAAGTCCATGGATATATTCTCTCATTTACACTATAGTACTGGTAAAGGTTGAAGCATCCCCTTTGGTAACTGGTGCTCTAGTTTAACCTTTTGACAAGTAAAACACTTCATAGTAAAATCAGAAATATCTCTTTTTATTCCATCACACAAGTAATACTTTCGAAGATCTCTATACATCTTAGTACTGCCAGGATGAACTAATAACAAAGAACTATGATCTTCACATAATAACTCTCACTTCAACTGTGAATCACACGGCACACACAATATCTTCCCAAATCTCAAAACACAATCATTATCAATGTTGAATTCAGGAAACTTACCCTTATGAACTAGCTCTACCTTTTTCTGCAACTCACTGTCTTGCTTCTGTGCTTGCTTAATTCTGACTAATAGAGAAGATTTCATTGATACCTGAAACAAAACAGAATAACATCCTGCACCAACAACTTCTATGCCAAATTTCATCAAATCTTTAACCAAAGTATCTCATTCCAAACGTAACATGGTTAATGAGGCATTACTTTTTCGACACAAAGCATCAGAAACTTTATTTGATTTTCCCAGATGGTAATGAATTGTACAATCATAATCCTTGATTAATTCCAGCCATCTCCTCTGTCTCATGTTCAATTTTTTCTAAGTGAATATATACTTTAAACTTTTGTGATCGGTATATATTTCACACTTTACTCCATACAAATGATTCCTCCAAATTTTTAAAGATAAAACAACAACAGCTAATTCCAAATCATGTGCAGGGTAATTTACCTCATGAGTTTTCAACTGACGTGAAGCATAAGAAATTACCTGATCATTCTGCATTAGGACGCAACCAAGTCCTTTTAATGAAGAATCACTGTAGATAAAAAACTCATCATTTCTGGAAGGTAGTGCCAAAATTGGTTCATTCTCCAATATTCTTTTCAATTCCTGAAAACAATCATCACATTCTTTTGTCCAGATAAACTTAACACCATTCTGAGTTATCTTAGTCATTGGACTAGATATCCGTGAAAAATTTCTAACAAACCTTCGGTAATAGCCTGCCAACCCAAGAAAACTAAAAATCTCAGTTACATTTGTGGGTCTTGTCCATTCTTCAACAACCTTTGTTTTTGCAGGATCAACAGTTATCCCATCTTTAGAAACAATGTGACCAAGGAAAGAAATTTGTTTCAACCAAAACTCACACTTGTTGAATTCCCCATACAATTTCTTTTCTTTTAAGGTTTGATAAATAACCCTTAAATGACTTTCATGCTCCTATTTACTTTTAGAAAATGCCAAAATATCATCAATGAATACAAACACAAACTTATCCAAGAACTCATGGAAAATTCTATTAATAAGGTCCATGAATACAGCAAGTGCATTGGTTAGCCCAAAAGGCAATAGTAGAAATTCATAATGGCCATATCTTGTACGAAACACTATCTTCGGAATATCTGCTTCCTTTACCTTTAACTGATGGTACCCCGATCTCAGGTCAATCTTTGAAAAATACTAAGCTCCCTGGAGCTGATCAAACAAATCATCGATATGAGGCAAAGGATATTTGTTCTTAATAGTGATGTTATTCAAGGCTCTATAATCAATTCAAAGTCTCATTGAACCATCTTTCTTTTTAACAAATAAGACTGGAGCACCCCATGGTGATGTGCTAGGTCGAATGAAACCTTTCTCTAATAAATCTTGCAATTGATCCTTCAACTCTAAATGTTCAATTTGAGCCATTCGATAAGGGGGTTTTGAAATTCTATTAGCATCAGGAACTAAGTCAACAGTAAATTCAACTTACCGATCTAGTATTATTCTAAGAAACTCATCAGGAAAAACATCAGGATACTCATTTACCACTGGCACATCATTAATCTGAACGGTTCCTTTTTTTTCAAAAATATGATCAAGGTAACATTCATTTCCATATTTTACAAGTTTCTAAGCCTCTTGATATGTTATCAACGGTAAGGGTTAATTCTTTTACACAAACTGAAATTCTTTCTGAAAAGAAACTTCTTTAGCTCTAAAATCAATCTTAGCATGGTAAACAGAGAGCCAATCCATACCCAAGATAACATCAAAATCTAATAGAGGTAAAATAATAAGGTCTGCAAGTAGGTTCTTTCCACGGAAAAGGATAAGAAGATTCTTATAAATTATTTTTGCCTCAACATTTCCACCAATTGTTTGTACCATAATTTCAGGAGTAATTTCTTAAGATGGAATTCCCAATTTACTAGAAAATTTGTCAGATATGAAAGAGTGTGTAGACCCCGAATCAAAAAACACACTGGAATAATCTGAAAAAAAACAAAGTACATGATACCACTTCATTTGATGGCCCAACATCTGCTGAAGTAGTTTCAAAGGATTTCACCACTCCTTTTTCTTGTATTCTGACTGCGTACCATCATTCGAGCTCTCTATCAGACACTCATTTTCATAATGACCCATCTCATTGCACTTGAAACATTTCACTAACTGTAAATCAAATTTGGTCTTACCATCACCCTGATATTTTTTAGTGCAATCCCGAGCCTTATGTCCCATATTAACACATCGGTAGCACTTTCTAGAATTCAGAAGACATTCCCCAACATGCCTTTTACCAAATTTATTACAAACTCAAAACTTAGTTTTCTTACCATCAGACCTTTTTGAAGAATTCTTCCCTTTCTCCTGCCACCTCGGTTTCTTCTTCTGTTGGTTGTTATAGAACACTTGATCATCGACAAACTCCATTTCCACCTTCTCAGCACATCGAACAAGATTTTCATAAATCTTGAACTCATGAGAATCTAAATCCCTTTGATATTTTGTCTTTAATCCTAAGTAAAAATGTTTCATTTTACTATCACGGTCTCGGATAAAATTTGGAGCATACCTTGCCAATCTAGTGAACCTTTCTTCATAAGCATCCACTGAGTCGTCCTCTTGCCTCAATTCCAATAATTGTTTTTCCTTCCTATGTCAAATAGACTTACGAAAATATTTCTCAAGGAACATACCTTTGAATTCATCCCAGACAAGAGAATCAATCTCATCAGCTTCCCTGACATTTTTAACCATCGACCACCACTGATCTGTTTCACCCTCCAAATGGTAAACAGCAAGACTAACCTTTTGATTGTCTGAAAACCCCAAGACATCGAAAATCTTCTCCAGTGCTTTAATCCACCCTTTAGCTAGCACAGGGTCAGATGATCCCATAAATGATGGGGAATGTTTCCAAATAAAATGTTCCACCACTGACATGTTCCTCTACGGTTGAGCTGGATGATCTCATGCATGGATACTGCCACTATTTATCGCTTGAGTCAACTACGCCATTACTGCAACAAACTGTTCATTTCCAATTCCAAAAATATCAGGATACTGATTCGGAAGGTCATTTCCTTCTATATGAATTCCTACCAATGCTTCCCTGTTTCCTCTATGGAAAACCATTCTGAACAAACACGTCTTAGATGAAGCAACATGGTAATCTTAAAATTCTATATCATTTCAATTTGACCATCAAAAAATATTTTTGGAAAATCATTTATTATAATTATAACTCCTAAATATATCTAAACCGACCTATGATACCAACTATAAGGCCCCAGCCTTAAACATTACTTAATCTTGAGTTAATACAAGATTACACATTGAGGATATTTTCAGGTTTATAGTTTTAGATAATTAGATCATAAATCATGCATTACATTCCATATTTAAACAAGGTGGTTACATTAAAGACAATATTCACTTTTCCCATCAAAGAAAACATATTTAAAACAAAACATGGTTTCTTTCATGAAACTTCCTCGACACTATCATCACATCATGTACTTTTCCCTTGACCTGTGAAAAACATTTTAAAAACTTGGGATGAGCATAAAAAGCTCAGTAAGGGATATAAAAGTACGGAATGAAAACATTAGTCCATGTATACATAAGAATTGATGAAATCATACTTTACTCATAAAACATAAGCACTTTATCATACCTCATGAAATCATAAGATTTATGAATAACTCATAGAAAACATAAGACATAAAGTTAACTTGAGGTATTCATAACATTCTTACATAGGGAGTAACCCTCATGGTTACGTTTGGAATACCCATCACAGTATATTTCCTAAATATCTTCAGAGAAACCTTAGAATTTAACTCCTTCGCATTACCCAATGAATTGGAGAGCTATCACGGGCTCACCCGCCCTTAGTTTATCACAGAACCACCCGTCTTCATAAACAATTCCCATGAACCATAACGTAATTGTATCACATAAAACATGCGTAAAGGAAAAATAACATTTCCACATTTCAGTCACAAGATATAAAAAACACATTTATATAATAAAAACATTATCAAAACCATTTTAAATACCAAAATAAAAGAAAATTAAAACATGGTATTTATTTTTCATTAAAAAAAGTTATGGCTTGTAGAGGAAGCTGAAACTCAAATAATGGTCATGGTGGATGAGAAGTCATTGTCGCCACATACGTACGACAAAAACATTCCCTTTTGTCATTTAGTAAAATGCTTCATATAAAAAGATTCCTTTTGAATAAATGTAAAAGTCAAAAGGGTTTATACACCGTATAAAAGTTGTGTATAAAACAAAATATGCCTCAATGATAGGAGATTTAGACGAAGTCTCATACCTCATGTCCGACTTGACTCGGTCGTTCTTTAATCTCCTGAATGATAAACTTGAGTTAATTTATACTTGCTTAAGAATCTTTTTCAAGTTCATTATTCCTTTTATATTACTTATTACCATGTTATAAACACTATTTAATTATTTAAGTTAATAACGGTCATTTTGTCGATAATTGGTACTTGAGTCAAAAATAAACTCATTGTAATTACAAGTTGTTCATGTGGTAAAATATCAATTATATCCAGAATTATATTCATGATGTAAATATCATATATATCATATATATCCAGTATATACATGCATTTATAATATTACATAACATTTATAGGTAAGAAATGAAATACACCGTTAATGGAGACGGTAAGCCGTACGTACGCATGAACGCTACTTTCGTTTCTATTTCATATTTAATGGAATGAATTCATAATGATATAAAGTTATATTATAATTCCATTATAATATCATATATAATATCATTAACTCCATCCTTTATACGTCCCACATATGGCATTAACGAATCAAATCACTTTGAGGGGGCGGTAGTCTGCACTTCCTAAAATGAAGATATCGCCTTTACCCATAATGGAAACCATAAAGGTATGTAATAAATGAAAAATACAGAAGCATAAAGAAAACATAAAAATAATATATATCATATATAAATATATTTAAATCTTAATTTACCCCATTAAAGGTGTTAAATGAAGATTGAACAATCATCGTTTCATGAGGCAGAAATTCACCATCCACAGAAATAGTATGTTCTTTAATCATTAGACGGAGGTGTGTGTAATTTTAGATAGAATAATTCTCATAAAAACATCCTAGTATATTTAAAATACTTTTTTTGTTACAAAATAAAGGAATAAAAAGATTTTAGGGGGTTGGAGAAGCAAAATAAAACAAAAGAACACAAGTGAATACATTACCTTGAAATCGGGTAACTTTTCTTGGTTTGAACCAAAAGGGTTTCTTGAAGAGATTTCTACCTGTGGTAAGGCTTATAGGATGAATATAGGGATGTTTAGAGATAAAATTATCAGATCATAGCCGAGAAAATGGCTTGATAGGTGTGGGTAAGGAGGTAGAGGTGGGGGCCTTTTATAAGAGGGAGGAGGGGAACTCTTGGAAAGTCCAAAAATGTTATTTTATATTAAAATGAGTTTCGGATTTTAAAGGTCCCACATTGATATATTTAGAGGATAACTTGATAATGGTTCTAAATATACTAATCCAATAGGTTTTTGACAAATGTAAGTCTTATATTTTACGTTATCTTTTCATTTTATTTAAATCGTTCATTAATGAGGTAATCGCTTCATCATCATGGTGTCATAAAAAATTTAATTTATTTAATGTCTAAAAATTATAAAAAAAATAATATGATATAGTAAATAGTTTTATCTTTACAATGAATATTTATAGTCTAAGAGATCATTTATTTAGACAAAATGAAAAAAAATTACTTAGGTGTTACATACTTTGTTCTATTTAACTATCTTTAAGAATAAAAAGATAAAAAGTCACTATCACACAAAAGTGATTCCATGGGGTCCTTAAGTTTGGAACAAGGCATCACATGGTCTTCCATGACACAACCAGTAGAATTAGAACACATTTTGGGGACATTTTTTATTATTATGATATTATTTTATTATTCTTAACTACCTGATTACTAATTAATCACGATAATTAAAGATAATTATCGTCGTTACTATTCATAATGTCCAAAAAAAAGAGTGTTAATTACATAATTTGGAACTTATGATTCAAAATATGGAATCCATTTTACCAAATTCAAAACCCAAAAATTTCAATAATTAATTTAAAAATAATTCATGTTGTCAAAACAAATAGCGGGTTTTTTTGGAACAATTTCTATCAAAAGTTTGACAATTGTTTATGTCCAATTTCAAAGTGAAATTAATACCAATAACCACCATTGGATTAAATGGTAAAAATATATTCTATTTACACTTTAAAACAAATTAAAAAGATAATCTATCCATATAATTAAATTAGATGAAAAATAATTTTTGAAGTAAAATGCAATATTTTTATCTATTCATTAAAAAATGTACATTGTCAGAAAAATACCAAAAATTTATCCAATGTAAATTTCAATGTCCCAATCCTAAAGAATAAGTTTATTTTGACAAATAGATCTTATAAA
The DNA here is from genome assembly GCA_963277665.1 of Viscum album. Lineage (NCBI taxonomy): Eukaryota > Viridiplantae > Streptophyta > Magnoliopsida > Santalales > Viscaceae > Viscum > Viscum album. Next base: position 226,032,539 of record OY728123.1, on the reverse strand, counting down.
ATTGGAAAAAATTTATCTAAAAATGGTTCGCCATCAAAAGGCGGTAAAATAATATTTTAAAAAATATTAGACAATTCTATGCTTAAGATTGGATTTGTTCTCATTTTAAGCCTCTAAAACACTATCTAATTCATAAATATACATAGATAAGAAAATAAATAATTCTTTAATTACTTGGTATGTTACACATATTAATGTGGAATATACATAAAACATGAATTTAGTATAAGTCAATGTTAATGGACAAGACCATTTCCCATAGTAGCACAATCCAAGGCTAACCGCCAAGACCATTGCATATAGTAGCACAAGCCAAGGCTAACCACCGAGACCATCGCACATAACGTCTCATGAGACTCAACTTTACCCATTATATTAGAGAATTATCTAGGTACACCCATATTAACTTTTCATGAATGTGTTTTCCACATAATTAATCATACATAATCAATCATATATAAATATAAGGGTTACCCATGGAATGGATTGGGTACCATAATCAAGACATAAAGCATAACAAATGGGTGTATCAGAAAAGTGTCCACAAAAGAAAGGAACTAAAATATACCTGGAAATTTATAAGTGAAAATAAGCACATATCATGGTAAGATATTTCAAGTATAAGTGAAAACATGTAAGAAAATTATTTAATGACTTTTAGCATTAAAACATTTTTGAGAGGTTTTAAGGAAAATACTATAGAGCATTTTAAATAGAAAAGGAAACAATACTTTATACAAAACCAAAAGTAAATCCAGAAGTTTTTCATAATAAAAAAGGACTGATTTTATAAAGAAAATGGGGGCTTAAAATAGATGATAGAGGGCACTTGAAATCGGGTAATAATTTGGGAAGTTCCCTTAAAACAAGTTTGCTTATCGGGAAGTATTGAGAAGGGAATTACTTACAAAAATTTATATCCCAAAAAGAGTAAAATGGAAGGTCTTGATAAATTAATTTTTTTACATTTACATAAAATTTAGAATATTCAAAAAAATATATAATAAAAATTCATTTAGGTAGAATGAAATATAAGGAAATCTGAAGGAATAAAAAAGATTCTGGTAGAATTTCTTACGGATTATTGGCACGGTATCGAGTGTACATAAGATGGATTCATGAGAGAGAAAAGGGTTTTATCATCCCTTATACATAATTAGGGTAGTATGGGGGATGTGAGAAATCATACCCCATAATTAGGGATTACACATAAAATTTCATAGCATGGAGGACATTCTTGAATAAAAGTGAAATGGAGAGGATCTCTTAACTTAAATCTGTTTGTGATATTTTATTGAACTTAATGAACTCAATAAAAAAATTAGGTTTATTAATTAAAAATTAAATAACCTATCATATATTTAATTGATTTATTTTACCCTTTTTAATTTCATTCATTTCCTTTTTAATGGGTTATGTGGTTCAATTTCATTGTTTGGGAACTTTCATTTTTATAGTTTTCTTGAATGGTTCACTTGTATTCATGGATGGAAGTTCATTTAAAATATGGATAAACATCCATAATTGTAATTATATTTTATTTGGAATTTTAAAAAACTTGATATGATCTTATAAATAATTTTTTATATAACATGATAATGAATCATTAGATAAGAATTTAATGATGATCGTTTGGGTTAATTCGTGTGGTCTTTCAACCACAACGAACTTTATTTGCTTAATAATTTAGTAAATGTAAATAAGTTACTTAAAAAACATTAAATATAATATAATAAATATAACTTAATCTGATTCAACCATAAAAATGGTTTCACGACCAGATCTAAAGGTGGTAAAGGAAAATGAGAATATGTCATTCTTGAAGGTGATAAATTAACACCTCACAAACAACGTTTTCCTTTCTAAAAATAAAAGAAGAGGAGAAGGGGGTTGGATGATATATTCTCCCATTAGTATCATAACATTATAGTATATGTAAGATACTGGAGTCAACATACAATGTGGATGAGGATAGGTGGGGAGATAGTTAAGAAAAGAACTTGAAATCGAACAGAAATTAAAGGAAAAGAGAGAGGGGAATTACCTCTTGAATCCTCCTTAAGGCACCTTGGATTGGTCTTTTGATAAAATTTCTTAGAATTGTGGGAGGGGATATGGAATATTTGTTGGTATAGTTTATACAAGTCTTAAATCATGGTAAGTGGATGAAATGAGGGTGTAAAGGGTGGTATTTATAGTGGAGGGGAGAGGGGTTTTCACAATACTATATTCATTAATTTATTATTTCTCCACATGATGAGAAATAGGGATTATTACATAACCAATAATAGTAATAAGTTCTTATAATTTATAACCAATGTCCATTTACATCATCCATGACTCAAGCATGATTCAAAAATTCATTTATTTAACATATTTTGTAAATTATAGAATTTCACTATTCAACAAAAATTCAAGTATTTCGGAAAAATCCCAAAAATTCACCCTAACCATTATTTGACATGTTTAATTTAAAAATTAAATACATTTTTCATAAATAATTTTCTTAATATTATTAATTTAATTTTTAATTAAAATCATAATTTACTTGAAAAACAACAATTTTAAAACTTTTATTTTTTTATTCCCAAATATATATATATATATATATTACTTCCACTTGAATATTATTTATATACTATCATAGGTAAGGTTACAATTCATTAGATTATGTCTCTATTTATAAGGGTATGTAACTAATCACCAAAAATTAAGTTGGTCATATTAGACTCCAAATAACTTACTGATCACAACTGTGTATGTCAGATTTTCGAAATTCAAAACACAGAAGTGACAAACTTATGTTTGAAGGTCACATAGTACTTATTACTTCATTTCATTGTGATTTAAAGTGATTATATGACATAATTATAATAAATTAATTTCCATTGATAAAACACTAGGTCATTACACCTAATTTGATGAATTTATAGTGATTTTGATGTGAAAGTTAACTTTAATTAGAGAATTTGTAAAAATTGATTTTTTGTGAAGAGATTTTAATTATTTGTATTTTCTTTTTGAAAGTGATAGTTATTTGGAGTGAACTGGTTCAATGGTTCCTTACTTTGACTAAGAATTGACTTTTATTATTGTTTATAAAACATAGGCAGCACCAAAATCAAGTGGGGTTGAAGTGATGGAGACATAGGGAATCACCCTTAATAAGTAATTTATAGTCATTTGGTAAGGATCCCATACTAGAATAAAAATTAACATCATCACTTGGACTCCATTTACAATCCAATGCATCCACCAAAAAAATTTCTTCTCTCTGGATATGGCCAACACTGATGCCATGTTTGCTTGGGCCTCCTCCTTTCATATTGAAGAAAACCCTAGGTAGAATTCCCCTTAACTAAATGGATGACCCCCTCCCTTAATGAGAATAGCAAGATCATCCATAATAATTTTAACAAAAATCTTAAAGAAAATATGGGAGTACCTTCATCCATTTATTGTATTCTTCTTATCCACCCATAGAATTTATCACACCACTAAAAAATGACAAAACAAACCTTAGGATCTATGCCTTGTTGACCAGATTCCTGGAACCAAGAGTCAATAAATTCCTAGATTGAGTCCCCAATCACATAGATTCCCATACCTTTTCAGGATCTTCGATCACTGGTGCATCCCTGAAACAAAACTAATGAAGGGCAGTCTTATATTCTCTTAATAAACCAAAATATGTGAATTTCAAGTGACCACACCCAAAAAATAAATGACAAACTCCAAAAGTGATTGCATGAAGGGTGGAAATTCATTTAACTGACTGCAATTAGAAATTACAACCTACTGGGACACTTTCTCCAAGTGAGTATAATTACCATAAAGGGGTGTGAATATGTGACCACACCCTCATTTTTTCAAGTGATATCATGTATGTGCTCCTATTTTCCATATGAAGAAATTGTTATGTGACCACACTAATGATATTAAGTAACCATAGAAAAAATGATAACATACCTTGAGTCACTCTTATTATATTTATAAAGACCGAGTGATACTAAAATCCAAGCTACCGCAAGATCAGAACAACTTACCATGCCTCTTAAAATTATAAAGCTACTGTGAGGTGATAAAGTTACCCCATAACTACAACTAACCTTTTACCTCCTGGAATTCTAATGATTCCATAAATAAGAAGATATCATGAACCTCTCAAATAAATGGATGAAGTTCTATGATAAAACAACATAAATAGATTGAGTTTCTAACACTAAATAGAAGGCCACCCAAGCTTACTAGATAAGAAAACATGAAATCCCAATATGAGACTCATTGAGATCAAACAAAAATATGGCCCATGCTGGTGGAATAAAAAATAGATTACACTAGTTTGAGTTAACACGTACATGCTGTAATTGTTCTAGATTTGGGATTTTTTGACTTGATAGATGGAAATCGATATGTCGAGATCCTATAGAAAAGATGAATTTTTGAATCCAGTGCTTCCATTTGAAGATGTTCAACCATGCACCACTGAGGAAAAACTATCAATCTGTTTGCAGTTTTCATTTTTAATGTCGATCCAAAGTGAAGCTCTAAAATCCCATATAAGAAACCTAAAACATATAATTCAAGGTTCATCAAACCTAAATTCAGGAGTATAAATAATTTTTGAATTGAATCTAAATTTATCACCATTGATAGATGATTAAAGTGAATCTAAAGAAGGATGCCACCGCAAATGAAACACGAAACGAATCCACCATAGAAGATGAGTAGGGTCGCTGTTGTGGGAGCCACTCCCAAATTTGGTATAATTTTCAACACAATTAAAATTATTATTATATTATAAAGGAAAGTATTTGGTCAAAAACAACTATAGTGGTTGTCTTCTTCCTTGGTTGGTAATCGACACAGCGGATGCACAACAGTTAGAGATGGATGGATTCAAGGGTTGGAGAACCAACCCTTGACATAATTAATTTCTATTCTCTATTAAAGATGATTAATTCCAATGTTTTTATATGTATGTATCCATGTGATCCTTTTATTCTTGATCTAGATAGAGAAATAAAATAATGGACCCCTTCTCCTGTAGACGTAGGAAACTCTTTCCAAACCACATTAAATCCTCATTTTATTACATTCTTCTTCCTTATTTGTGTTCAATTTCATAATCGAGGTCCTATGTTGGCCTAAAAATTTGGTATCAATGGACACCGAGATCAAAAAAATGGTGGTGTAGAGAAGTTTTCTAATGAACAAAAATTTTAAGTTAGTCAGAAAATGTTTTTGTAAACTAGATTTGTGATGAGCTTAGTGATATGATTCCAATGGTGCAAATAGTATTAAAAAATAGAGTATAAATGAAGTCAATATAGTCAATAAAAGTGTTGGTCAAACTTGACGTTCTGTAATACCCCATTTCCAAATAAGAATAAACAATTCAGGTAGGGGAGACTTTCTAGTGGTTGTTTTGTGACTTATCTGGAGAGCCATTTCATTGCCATGTCATCATTTTATCTAGATAGTTGAAACTTTTTTGGATACATATTGACCAATAAGAGTCCAATTTCAGTGATCGAGGGGTCATTTACAACTATTTTGACCATTCGGGACACATTTGTACAGTTAGATTTTGAAAATTCCCACTGAATAAATAGAATAAAATACTGTTAATATGATTAAACTCCATGCTTTTAATTATGCTATTTAGAAATCCAAAATGGGTGATCTTTTGTATATTAAATATATATATAAACCAATAGTGGAGACCACTAATCCCATTTTAGTGAAAGTGGAGGAATCTTTAACAAGTGGTTAGTCTAGTGAGAGGACTTCAACTTGTACCCTGCCAGTTGATCCAGAGTGGGTCATGCTCAACAGGAGGTGTGCTTCCCAAAACAAGAAGTGGATCAACAAGAGTATCTTCTAGAATTTTTCCAACAAACATGATACTTCTATTTTATTTAGAAAATTGGAAAATATGAATACAAGTACAACCATAATGAATAAATAAAACCTAATACACCAAATTTTCAACTTGAAGTACAAAGATAAGATCAATGGATCGAAAAACATGAGAGAGTTCCTAGGTACCATTGATCTATTAAATTCCATTAAAATGATGATTGAAAATGAGTTAAAGTAACTATTAATGTTGAGATACTGAATAAATGAGACACACAAGTTGTGTTAGTTAATAACTTAATTCCATATGGAAATCTCACTATGGAAATGATGACAGAGATAATTCTGAATAAAGAGTCCCAAATAAAGGATGATGGATTCAGACCTGAATCATAATCTATTATTATTAAAAGGAAAGGGAAGTATAATGGAAAGGAATAAGTGGAGGAAGAGAACCCTATGAACAAAGTCTATAAATAATTAAGTGACCAAAATCATGATCAAGACATCACATTAACTTCTACAAGTATGAAAATCATAGACACGTCATTCAGGAGTATAGAAGGTTGAAGAAAGATCGTAGGAATCATGAAGTTAAGACCCAAGATAATGATGATTCATTTTTCAATGAAGATTTTATTATTGTTTAGGAAGATAATTATGTCAGTATTGCAAGACAATACTCATCATGGGTGATTGATTTGGGCACCTCCTACCATGTCACCACCAAAAAATATTTATTCTCAAATTACACTTCAAGGATTTTCATACATATGAAGATGGTAAATTATGGTTCATCCAAAATCACTGGTATTGGTAATATTTTTTTAAAAACTGGTATTGGATGTAGGCTACTGTTAAAGGATTTGGGGCATGTTCCTAATATTTTTCTCAATCTGATATCCATTGTAATTCTTGATGATGGTGGATATGTTATTTCCTTCAGTGATGGTAAATGGAATATTATCAAAGGTAACATAGTATTTTCTAAAGTAAATAAAGATACTTCTCTTTATCACAAAGATGTTAAACTGTGTGGAGTATAAGTCAATGCATCTATAAAATATGTTCTTGTAGATGTTTCGAACAGGTTTCTAGGTCACATGATTGAGAGAGGAATCAGAATTATCCCCATAAAGGATATCTTTCTTGGACTAAAAGGCACAAATTTGGATACCTGTGTTGAGTTCATCAGGGGAAAACAAAACAGAGTATCATTTTGTGGTTATTTAACGACCAGAAAATCAAATTTTTTATATTTTATTCACACATATGTGTGTATGATGAGTATTAAGTTTATGGGAGGAGATATTTATTTTTTTACCTTTATAGATGATCATTCTAAAAATTTATATCCTTTTTTATTAAAAACTAAAGATCAAGTGAAGGATTTTTTCAAGCAGCTTCATGTGAAGGTGGAAAGAGAAATGGGTAGATAATTAAAGTATGTGCGATTAGATAGTGGAGGAGAGTAACATGCTCCATTTGAAAACTATTTTAATAGTTTCAACAGTATGCTATAAAAACCAGTACTAAAGGCACCTCAACATAATGGTTTTTCTGAAAGGATGAACATAACAATTTGTGTGAGAATCAAGTGTATTCTCTCAAATGAAAAGATAAAAAACACCTTTTGGGGGAGGAAATAAGGAATGAATTTGATATTGTCAACCTTTCACCATTAATTACACAAAACTTCAATATTCCAGAAAGAGTATGGATAGGTAAATAGGTTTCATACAAACACTTGACAGTATTTAGCTACAGGGTATTTGTTTACATCCAAAAAGATAAACGGTAAAATATGGATGGAAAAGGAAATTAGTGTATATTTTTGGGATATGCTCATGAGGAGTTTGGATAATGACTCTATGATCATATTAGTAGGAGAATGTTCAGAATAATAGTTGTGGATTCTCTTTATGATCAGAGGATTAAATATTTTAAAGAAGCCATAAAATGAAGAGAAGTTGTAGTCTGAGGAAATTGTAGTAAATCTGACTCTAGTCTCACCACAATCAGTTTAAACTAGTGTGAGAGATACATGTAACACTGATGATACATCACTTTTAGGTAATATTTCTCCCTGTTCTAATAGGTATCCATCATATGATATTCTAAAATTGATTCCCCCTGATGCACAATTGGGGAGACACACTATAGAATGAAAACTGAGTCATATATTCTCATCACATGAGTATGTTATGATCACTGGTAGGGGAGATCCATATAGTTATAATGATGAAATCAAGAGTTATAAGATTTTGTAATGGAAGATGTACATGAAATATGAGATGAGATCCGTTCACAAAAACTACACATTTGATTTGGTAGAGTTACCATAAGGAAAGAATGTGCTCAAGAACATATGGGTGTATAGAATCAAAGGAGAAGATGGTTTCTCATAGGTATTCTATAGATCTATAAAGTTTGTGAATTGATTCATTCAAAAAAAGGTATTAAATTTGATGAAAATTTTATCATATGGTTTAAATGGATTTTATTAGAGTTTTTCTTGGATTAGAGACTAATCTAAATGTTGAGGTTCAAAAACTGGATGTAAAGACATCATTATTACATAGTGTCTTTAATGAGAATATTTACATGGAACATCCCAAGGTATTTTAGGTTAAAGTTAAAGAAAACCTAGTATGTAAACTTAGGAAAAGTTTATGTGGTTTGAAATAGTCATTGATGCAATGGTATAGAAAATTAGACACATTCATGGAGAAAAATGAGTACAAGAGGGTGACTATTGATCGTCGAATTTTTATAAAATAGTTTTATGATTGTGATTTTATTATATTTTTGTTTTATGTTGATTATATGATAATTATTAAGAGAGATGTCTCCAAAATTGATAGGTTGAAATATGAGTTGAAAATTCTTTAGAAATGAAGGAAATGTGAGATGCTACTCAGATCCTTGGTATGAAAATTTCTCATGATAGGAGCAATCATAGTATTTTGATATATCAAGAGTGGTAAATTGAGAAGGACCATGATTGATTAAAAATGAGAAAGAAAAAAATTATTTAACACTCCACTTGAAAATAATTTTAGTCTCATGACAATTCATATTCCATCAATTGAGTTGGATAAAGTAATGATGGAAAAATTCCTTATCAGTCAACAGTTGGTAGTATTATGTATGTCATGGTGTGAACCAGACCATATATTTTCCATGTTTTTGGTGTTGGGAGTAGATTATTATAACATCTAGGAAAGGAGAATTAGATATCAGTCAAATTGATATTGATGTATCTTAGAGGTACATCTATTAATTATTTATGTTTTTAAAGTGATAAACCTATTTTAGAGGGATGCACAAATACAGATATGGATGGAGATATAGACATGAGAAAATCCATATTTAGGTACTTGATATCATTTTTAGGGGAATAATATTCATGGTAATCATGAATTTAGAAGTGTGATTACTTATCTACCATATAAGTAGAATATATCATCATCACCGAGGGACGGAAGGAGATATTGTGGATTAAGAAGTTTTTATAGGAGCTGAGAAAGAGTTAAGATAATTATATTCTCTATTGTGATAGTCATAGCACTATTTATCTTAGCAAGAACATGAAATTTCATTCATTTTCCAAAAACATAGATGTGTGATACCACTGGATCCAAAATATGTTGGAAGAAATATTGTTAAAAGTTGATAAAATCCACACCATTGATAATGGGGTTGATGAGATAAATATGGTTCTTCCAAAAGAGAAGTTGGAATACTAGAAGGAGACTATAGGTCTATCTTCAACCCCAAATTGGTCAGGTGGGAGATATTTTTGGGGGCCACTCTCAAACTAGGGAGAATTTTTAGGATAATTCATGATATTATTTTGGCAGAAAGTAATGTCTTTATTGGAAACAACTATAGTGGTTTTCTTCTTCCTTGGTTGGAAGCTGACACAACAGATACACAATAGTTGAAGGTAGAAGAATTCAAGGGTTGGCAAACCAACCCTTGACATCATTTATTTCCATTCTCTATAAAATGGGATTAATTTCCATGTTTTTGTTAGTTTATATCAATTATATCCTCTAAAACTTGATTCTGAGATGTAAATAAATGAACAACCCCCTTCTCCCATGGATATTGGTAACTCTTGTCAACCATGTTAAATCCATGTGTTCTTCCATTTTTATTCCTTGTTTGTGTTCGATTTCATCTCTAGGATCTTCCCCTACCCCAACAACTATGGATTCAAAGTCCAACCACTACGTACCTGCAACTGCCTATTTGAAGCTATAACCAGATCCACCATTAAGAATGTGAACAAAGTTGACCCAAACATGATGGCATCTTTTTCCAGTTTTTTTTATTTTTTTTTCTCAATGCTACTATTGATGTATTTTTTTTAGTGTTTCAATTATGAAGAAAAAAGGTCATCCAATTCCCCCAATGTTGTGGATACAAAATGGTATGTGAATTCACTATATGTTCTCAATCAAGTGTTAATGAGAAATTATAGTTGAGTGTTGCTTATAGACTTGGGTGTAATACCCACTAACCATGACAATCTTGAACTTTTCATAGGAAAACTGATAAAATTTTGATGATTTTTAATTGAAATTAGGTTAAGAGGGAAGTTTTAGAGACATAACTATTTCAAGGTTGAGAATATTCCCATGAAAAAGTTGACTAAATTTTTATTTGGAACTTTAAAGATAGCTCGATGCTACCCGAGAGTGATTAGTTGATGGTGAAACAAGAATTCCCAATAAAGCCTTAAGGATTCTCATGTATTAGAAATATAAAATTTTGACTATTTTGATCATTTATAAGACCTTTTATTTCTTATATAATGCAGTTGAGAGGATGAACAAACTTTGTTCCTAGATTTTATTGAAAATTAGTTTGGGTTAGATGAAATCAAGAAGAAGTACCTCACCTGAATTAAAAATATGTAGAATGGGACATGTGCACATATTAGCAGTTGTACAAATTAAAGGTTCTAGGTGTAGAGGAAGCATCTAATGGGTCATGTCCAACTTTATTTTTTTTCATGATCAATGATAAATCCAAGATTTACATAAAGAAAAGTTTCATGATAAATTAAATTTAATCAAAGAATACAAAAAATGGATAAAATGTCAGAACCAAAGTGTAAGATCATCACATATTATTTATGGTTAATTTAAGTAATTTAAGAATTAACTTGTGAGAAAGTATTTCTTCATTGATGTTTTTGACAACAGATCTACATTGTACTATTTTTCTATTATAGGAATCAAGAATAGATTCACTATAGCATTGATCTACATGTGTTCCACAAATCATTAAACATCACCATAAGAATCTCTAGGTTCTAGAATAGAATTTCATATTTCTTACATCATTCGCCTTAGATTTCCTTTATAATCACGTACAAAGTATTAAATTTGATCTCTCATGACTCGAGAGTTGAAGTTGGAGGAAGATAATGCTCTATTATTGGGAGCATTTTTGGAAAAGGGGGCTCTCTAGGGTTTCGATATGATTATATGTATTTCATTGTGCACAATAGAACTAAATGAACTCGATCTATTTAAAAATAATACAAATGGGTTTATATACCACTAGGGTTAGAAATAAATAATTGTAAATGTGACCTTTAACATTTATTCAATCCTTGAGAAACCCCATGTCTATAGTAATAATATTATTATTATTTTATGACATGCACTAAACTCATGAATTAAATTAAATATTATCTAATCAAATAATATTCAATGTATATTATTTATCATCGTACCTATAAACTTGGTATGTCATTCCTCCAAAAAAATTATTGATCCTAGAATAATGAATATTTATTTAATAAATAAATATCACTTCATTTTTCACCAATAAATATTATATTCACTAAAAAACAAATAAATATTTATTAAATATTCCACTCACATAATATTCTCTTTAATAACTGGTAACAAAATATATGCAATCAAGAAAACATGAATAATTATTAAACCACATGTTGGAATAATAGTTATTCAAATTATTAAATAATAAATAATAATATATTATTTACCTAAGATTATCGATACATTTAGTGTGTGACCCTCTATGGACATTAATTATGTAATATAATATATTTATCATGATATATCTATTAAATTAGGTTGCACACTAGAACCATCAACCTATGTTCTTGATTTCTCTTTCTTCGAATTTTGGGAAATTAAAATTTTCTATAGAACACTATGGACATTTATTTATTAAGATATATCATTTCCATTAAAGGTCATAAGATATCAACTTTTGTTAAGGAATAAAAAGAAAAAAAATCCTTGCTCGAATTATTCATTAATAAAATATTACTTGTGTAGCACCCAATGTATCCTACCTCACTGCGAACATATGTTGTCATGGTTTTCATCAATACATCAATGTATGTGACTTATAACACTAATTAATAATACTCTTAAATTATAATTATTAATACATATGGATATAGATACGAACATCCAATGATAGATATAAATGTGTATAAACCACTGGCGGGTCTCATTATCATAATATCCTACACTAGATATTACCTAGGGGTACACCAAGATAAGGTACCTCAAAGTCCTATGAGTCTCCACCCCTGATAGAATGTATCATTTTTGTCCCTAAAATGATATCATCCATCTATAGAACATATATTTAATAATATTTTTGTTTCACGTTTGGGTTCTTATCATAGGGGAATTGTTATGAAATTTTATTATGACAACTACTCATACATTATTATCACATACTATGTTATATAGAAGAAGAATAATGATGTGATAAAAATCTTATTAATATTCAAAACTGTTACTACAAGTTATCATAAAGTGTGTAGAAGTTGGTTTTAGGGCACCAAATCCAACTGGCTCCAAATTTTACTAGATCCAACTACTAAAAACCTTCAGTATACTAGCTCTCACATTATACTTATGATTATACTAAGTTAAACATTTATTTAAGGGTTCTATCACATTTTCTTCTATGGGAAATTTTATTATTGAAATTTCACCCCTTTGAGAAAAATCCCTCAAGAGGTTATACTTCCAAAGTATGTTCTTTGTCTGTTGATGTAACCTTGACTCTTTTTCAAGATTCACCGTTGCATTATTATCACAATACAATGTGATAGGGTCTTTAATACAAGGTACCACATCAAGATCCTAGACAAAGTTTAACATAAAAAATTGATTCCTTGGATGCATCATAATCCACTATATTCTTAGACTCCATTATAGAATTAGTGAAAAATGGATTCTTTGAACTCTTCCAAATCACAGCTCCTCTATTGATATAGAAAATATATCCTGAGTGCAACTTCAAATCATTCTAATTATTTTTAAATCTAGCATCAATATATCCCTTAATGGCCAATTCCTCATCTCCTGTATACACTATAAAAATATTCTTATTTTTTCTCAGATACTTGAGGATATCCTTAATAGTAAACCAACTTTGTTCTCCTAGATATGCTTGATATCTACCTACCATGATTGATACATTAACAACATCAAGTATAGTACATAACATGACATACATGATTGATCCTATCCCAAAATAATATGGTATATTACTCATTATCTCTTTCTTCTATTGTGTATGAGGACCCGTTTTCTTATAAAGATGTATACCATGTGACAATGGAACCAATCCCCTCATGTATTATTCCATAATATATATCTTTAGTATCTGGTCAATATATGTACTTTGAGTAAGTCCAAGAAGCCTCTTGGATCTATATTGAATGATATTGATCCCTAGAATATAGGTTGATTCACTTGTGTCCTTTATAGATAAACACATTATTAACTAGTCTTCAATATACTATAATACCAGTATTCCATTTCCAATAATTAATATGTCATCAACATATACTACTAGAATAAAAACTAAATTCCCACTAAACCTATTGTAAACACATTCTTTACATTCATTCTTAATGAAACCAAAATCTTTTATATCTTCATGGAATTGAATTTTCCATAACCTAGATTCTTCCTTCAATATATAAATGGATATATACAACATGAAAATATTTTTGGCATCACCTAGAGTCACAAACCCTTATGGTTATGTCAAATAGATATATCCCTAAAGGTTCTCATTAAGTAAACTATCTTTGACATCAATCTTCCAAATTTTATAGTTATGGTAAGATGTTATAGCAAGTATAATTATGATTGATTTAAACATAGAAACTAGTAAAAAAATCTCATTGTAGTCAAATCCTTGATTCTACAAAAACCATTTAGCTAGTAGCCTTACTTTATAGTAATTTATTTACCTTCCATTTTCACTTTTCTATTGAATACCAATTTTCACCCTACATGCTTTACATCAACTGGCACATAGACTAGAACTCAAACTTTGTTCTAATACATGGAATCCATTTCAGAATTCAGGGATTATTTCCATCTCTAATATTTCGATCTCTTTGCTACCTCTCTGTAGAACATAGGTTCATCATTGTTAACCAATAATGTGTCACTATCTTTGATGACTAAAAAACCAAATATTTTTGGTTCCTTTACCTTTATAGTACTCCTACATAGTACTTGTGTTTTAGGAATAACTTATTCCATGAGGACCTATAGAATATATTCCTGTACCAACTCTTGTATATCTTGAGGATCAACTTTACCAAAGTCAATTTTTCTCCCACTATCCATTTTGGAGGATGTGCTCCCTCTCAAGAAAGACAACTTTTCTAGAGACAATATCTATATTTCTAATGGTTTTTATAGGTAGTATCCCTTTTTTTCCTTAGGATACCCTATAAAGATACACTTTTTACCCTGAGGATCTATTTTTGTTTCCTGATAAGGAATTAAAAAATTCCTCACTACCCCATACATGTGTATACGAAAAAATGGTTTCCTTTTCCCTCCATAACTAAAAGGTAATTCCATTTTCCACTTTATTTAGTACTAAGTTTAATGTATATGATGAAGTTTTTAATTCATATCCCTAAAAGTATAATGGAATATTTTTATGAATCATGATCAACCTCGTCATTTATAATAATATATGGTTCCTCCTTTCACTAACATCATTCCACTGTGGTGTGTAAGGTGTAGTGATTTGAGATTTAATCCCAAACTCCTGTAAAGAGTTGATAAACTCTTAGTTAAGATATTCAACACCTATATTTGATAAAAACTTTTTTATCTTATTTATAAATTTATTCACTACTTCATTATTGAATTATTTTAATTTCTAAAAGGAATCAAACTTATACCTCATCAAGTAGAAATATCCATATATACTCAAGTTATGTGTAAAAGTTATGATGTAAGAATACATGCCTCTATGTTCTAATGTAAATGGTACACACAAATTAGTGTGCACTAATACTAAAAGATCTATGGTCCTTTGACCCTATCCACTGAATGGTGTTTTGGTTATTTCTTCTTGTGAATAAGTATGAAATATTTCAATTATTTTTATCTTAGAAGAGTCTAAATATCCATATTGATATATCTTTGACAAACTCTTCTTGTTACATGACCAATATGATGATGTCATAGTGGGGTGTTATATGAGTCATATGAAAATGATTCTTTATCTATTTCCAATACTTGTTATTTTAATTCAATACATAAATATTAATATTTAAATGTTCCATACCATTTTATATGTTGTCCTTATAAAAGAAACAACTTTTATTCCCAAACTAGAAAATAAAACCATTTAGATCTAGGAATTACAAAAAAATTATGTTCTTGGTAACATTTGGTACATAATAACAATCCATTCAAACCAATATCATTCCAATTTATTAAAAAATTTGGTAGTCATAAATGGATAGAGAAACCATCCTCTCGCCATTTACAGCTTTCAAATCCACCTCTCCGCTGGAAATATTTTGAAATATGCATAGTTTTTGTATTTTGATACAGATTTGAGAACCAAAAACTATATCTAATACCCAATGTGTATATATTGGAATATTATACTCAATAATGAATGAAACTTTAGGTTCCCCTGTCTTTTAGGTTCATTTTATATTACATTGGAATTTCTTACCACATGCAAAACATACTTCCCCCTTTTCCTTACCCTGTATCTCGATATTTCTATCACTATATAAAATGGGGGATATACCCATGGTCTTATACCAACTTTTTAAAAAAACCTATTGTTATATGTGGTCCTATCTCAATGGTTAAGCATAACCATTAGGATATGTTGTTTATAACAAGGATATCCCAATGGTTTGGAAAAACTATTGGGATAGATGTGTATATACCAACAATTTTAAAAAAACATTTTTATAGAGTTAGATATTCCAATAGTGGTTGAAAACCATTATTATAGCCATAAAATATCTAAACATCCATGAAATATCCCCTCCTACTATCTCATTTTCATCTAGAATACCCTAGCAGCGCATTCGATATTCCATTTTCTTCCCTGCCTTTTTTATATATCCTCTATTATTGTTTTCATTTCATTATTATTCAATATTAAATCAATGAATTAAAAATAATTTAGGTATTCTATCAACCATAAATTTCATTTTTATTATAGCATCCCAGCTTTTTATCACATAAACTTTCATTACATTATACAAAACCGAGGATCTTTAAGGTTTAGTGTCTTGGAAACCAGGAACTTAATGCATGACAACAACAAAAACATTCTTCTTAAACACTTGAAAGGCTTCTTCATTTGTTCATACTGAGTTAATTACAGCATATCATAACTTGGGAGCATACATCAAGGGAAAGGGTGAGCAGAATTCCCATTAAAGGAAACAAGGGAAACATTTTACATGAGAACTTGAGATACATCAAAAGTCATAAAAATAACTTTAAGGCATGAGAAAGAGTTCATGAGGCATATCATAATAAAAATAAAATGTTTCATAACTTGAATATGTGGCTGAAACATTTAACATAGATAATAATTTTCCTTTCACCAAGTTCCATCCCCAAGGTGTCATTAAAAATTACCAAGGTTATTCACCAAGGCGTCGTTAAAAATGGTCATCTCTAGAGAATAAGTCTTTACCCAATGCATTGGAGCGCTATCAGGGCACACCCTTAAATTTTCCTTTATTATAATGTGAGCCACATATATCATCATTAATAATATTTTCATAAATAGCCCATATATCATAAAATAAATGGGTTTCATTTCATAATCATAACGTTTTAAAAAATTCTTTAAAGACATGATCTTTATGTCACTTTAAACCCACGGAAAAGGAAAGCGGGTTTCATGTATGTAAATCCCAGAATTTATAATAGAACATTTTGATATATATGTGAACATAAATATAGAATAAATATCTTTTATTATTCACTTAATAAAATAAAATAATTTTATAAAAAGAGAAAGACATTTTGAGACGAAAATTCTGCAGCATAACGGCTATGTTTCGGGGTTTTAGAAAACATTTAAAAGATAGGGGACATGGGTCACCCCCTAATAAATGATACATAAAACAGTAGAGGGACAGAATATAATTGAAATAAGAACATGGTAATGAAATTTTAAAGATATACCATATGAAATGAAGAACATGAAAGGAAGACAAAAATAAGATTTCTCTTATGAAAATTCGGCAGCCTAACGGCATCACTTAAACTTCAAAAAAATGAATTGACGAGATCAAATAGGGTATCTCATCATATGAACGTAAAATATAAGTATGATAGATATTGATATAATACCCCAATATAATAAAAATGAACTTGAAAGACTTGACAAGAAAATAGAACATGAAAATGAGAAGGGTGAAAGAATCCGTTACAAAAATTTTGGCAGCCTAACGGCGCCACTTAAACATTCATAAAAAGAAATGATGAGAGTAAGAGGGGATATCTCATCATATGAACATGAAAAGGGCAGTAATAATAATAAAAAATAACATCCTCCAACATAATAACATGGATCATAAAATAAATGACTTAAAAGATAGTATTTGAAAAGAAAGAGAGGGGTTGGACCCCTTACCTTAAAACGTAACTCTTAAAACTCAAATTTTGGGACCTTGAGGGCTTGGGGGAACCTTGGGAGGACTTCTTGGGAAGTAATGAGACCATAGATTCGTTGGGGGAGAGTTGGGAGTGAAAACTAAAGGAGTAAAGGGTGGGTATTTATAGGGAAAGTGAGGGGACAAGGCATTAATGGCAAAGGGACACCTCATTGGTGGTATTGGAAAAACCATGGGCTTGCCCTTGGTATTTGCCCATGGTATTGGCCACTTGGTATACATCATACCTTATATTACTATTCACAAGTTGACCATATTTATTACATACTTAATACATCATTTAATGATGTCATTAAACACTCGTAACTTAAAAACTGTATTTTCACTATTCACCAAAAATTCAACTTTCCCAGAAAAATCCCAAAATTTCCCCTTAACCAAATATCGATGCTCTGATTTCAAAAATGAACTCTATTTTATAAAAATAATTTTCTAAATAATGTTAATTTAATTTTTAAATAAAAAACACTATTCACCCAAAAAACCTAATACTTGACTAATAATTTCTGAAACAGTTATTTACCTATTTTATTGAATCACATTACTTAATCAAGGTGCCTATACTATATTAATACTTTCCTTAAGTTATATTACTAAAAAATTTGGTCACATTACTAATCCTAAGAATAAAATCACCATTCATAATTTACTATTCATCAAAAATTAAGTTGATCTTATTAGACTCTAAATTTCATACTGAACATAATTGTAGAAGACCATTTTTTAAAAATCATTACACATCATTAATTATTTAAGGTTTACAAAAATATTTTAAAATATCCTTTTTTTCAAATTCATAAATAATATACATCCTACATTTATCTGGAGGTTTGAAAATTTAAAAACTTCCCCAAGAAGAAAACACATTTTTATTTATCTCAAAGAATTACACAAAGCAGTTACGATCTCCTTACATAGCCCCTTATAACCCCAGCATAGGACCTAAGTGTAAGGTGTTCTAAGGTGAGAGAATCTGAGGGCGGCTCGGCCAACATTGTACGAGTAGTAATTTCTATCATTTTTAACATCTCACGAAGTCAATTTCATTCTAGATTCACACGTTGAATTTAGGCTTGGGTTTGGTCTAGAGTGAAGCCCAGTGGTGCTACCTCCTTCCCAAGTTCGGTTAGATGGGCTTTGATTGGCCCGCGACTACTGGATGAGGCCATCGAATCTTCTTTCTATATTAATTAACCAAGATCACTTGTATTTAGAGACAATAATGTCAACATTTATTTTCTAAAGGTCATACTGACTAACGGTCATATAATAGTCAAAACCCAACAGTCTCATTTTAATTATACTCATGTTATAAAATGAAACAGTTGTGTTGAGTATAAAATAAAATAACACACAAAATTATGAAACAATATTGATTCCAAATTTCAGGTCGTTACATTCTTCCCCCCTTAAGAAATTGCGTCCTTGCAATTTTTAAAATTGGGTTTGGAAATTTCATTGAATGTTCCACATCAGAAAATGAGTCAGTAAAACTATTACTTTAAAAGAAAGAAAGGGAATTACAAAGGTCACCCGATTTAACCCATACTTGGATTCCATGTAGGAAAACATGGATATGGAGGAGAAAAAAATGGATCAAGTTATGAGGGAGAGTGATAGAAAACATGATTAGGATAAAGTTAACCACAAGAAAATCACAAACTTATGATGTGTGTAAACGTTCTTTGATTACCCAATAGGAAATTTAAACCAACAACCTTTTTGTTTTACGTTCCTTTTCATAATTTTGTGGAATTAATTTACTACATAGAATAAAAACATAAGGAAATATATTTACCTTCAAGTATATTTTCATCCTTTAATAAGTTTCTACCAAAACTAATCTTCTCTCCAAACGATGAGCATTAAAAAACACTTGGTCTCATCAAAAGCACAAGAATCATATTCTAGAGAATCACATAATCCACAAAAGATTAACTATCTATTTATTCTATCTTTAAACATTATCCAAAAAACATAAAGGGTATGATAAAACAACTCTTCAAAAAGAAAGAATCCCATAGGAAGGGAAACTTCATTAAATCTTCAAAATTCCATGGTACTACCCAAAGTTCATCATATACTATTCCATAAATTATTGTCCTTACAATTACTCAAAATAAACCAAACTAAGATTGAATCCCAATTATAAGAACGATCTCATAACATAGTCTTCCAAGATAGACTTTATCGTTCATCTCCAAACAACATCAACCACACTCATCATGTTATAACAAAAGTAGCTAACCTAATCACATTTTCCCCAAGATAGGTTAATAATTTCCATAAGTAACCTAAATTACCATAATTTCACCTTAAATTCATCGATTCTTCAAAATATAAGTCATACTTTACTCCTCAAAGAAAATATTGTAGTAATATATTTACCTCGATCATATAGGGTTCCCAAAATAGTGAACGTCTTCCAAAATAATCATCTTTTAATCCCCTAATCACCCTTGAAGAATAGCTTCACTACATCAACATGTGGTACATAATAATAGATGTTTTCCTTAATGATATTAAACCATCTTATATAGTGACTCGATGTTCTTAGAAAACATTAAAGATATGCTCATGGAGCACAAACTAAAATACAACCTAACATAGAAAATTATTGAGAAGAAGTTGCATGTACTTTAGTCATCATAACCCATCTCATCATAGGACATTCATTGTTCCCTTGTCCTTGAATATTGTTGATGCTCATCATGCTTCTCATCCCTTCCAAGAGATCATTTCCTTGGATAATGTCCAAATTCTCCACACTTACCACATTTGATAGTATAAGGTACATTAGATTGAACCTTATCTCCATTCATCACATTATAAATTTTTTTAAAGCAATTGGATACTTAATGCCCTATCTTCCCACACTTAAAACATCTCTCATTTACTTTGTGAAATTCTCCTTGGTGCCTCTTCACACACTTTTTTAAAAAAAGAAATTGGGTCTTCTTTCCCTTATCAACTTTATCATATGAACATCCTTGAGACTTTGTCTTCTTCTTCCTTGATGAATTTGGGCATTAAACTAGGTACCAATTATTAATTGTGATTTTTGATAGCTGGTTTGGCATAATCACAATATGTTCAACTTGATCTCTCTTCATCTCTGTCAAATTAATATGGAAATCATCACATTTCCTATCACATTGGTTGTTGGGACATGTTCTTCCATTTCCTGCTATTAAATAAGAAAATAAAGTATAATTATGGGCTTAAATACTTATCCAATAATCATTAAAAGGAAACTTTAAGCATAGAAGGATAAAATTGTAGAAGGAATGTATACCCTAACTTGTGATCCCCTAGTTTCCAATCTAGGTTTTCCATGATCATATATTCTTATGTGAATCATTATTTTATTTTATCTTTTTTCCTTTAATAATGGTTCATACTAAGCTTATGAATTTACCAAAGCATATCCCCCGGGAGTGTTATAACCAAGAGTGCAGCAAGTCCCGTTGTTATGTACCAGTTCCCATTCGAGTCTAGCTCAAAGCGGTGTTTTCGGGTTTTACCCCTATGTACATCTATACTAGAGCCACCTCTACCTGCTCATATCCAGACAGGGATGTATTTGCTTGGAAACCCTTTACTCAATACTCACCAAAATAACAGGAAGAGTTCCTATATTTAAACATTTCTATAGGGTTCTTCCTAAAGTTTTCATATCCTAATTTCCACAAATAACTAAACCATACTTTGACACCAACTATAGCATCCCGCCTTTTTATCACATAAACATTCATTACATTATACAAAACTGAGGATCTTTAAGGTTTAGTTTCTTGGAAACCAGGAACATAATACATGACAACAAAAAAAACATTCATATTAAATAGTTGAAATGCTTCTTCATTTGTTCATCCTAAGTTCATTACATCATCTCATAACCTGGGAACATACATCAAAGGAAAGGGTGAGTAGAATTCCCAGTAAGGGAAACAAGGGAAACATTTTACATGATAACTTGAGATACATCAAAAGTCATAAAAAATAAATTTAAGGCATGAGAAAGAGTTCATGAGGCATATAATAACAAAAATAATGTGTTTCATAACTTGAATATGTGGATAAAAAATTTAATATAGACAATAAGTTCCATTTCACCAAGGTTCATCCCCAAGGTGTCATTAAAAATTACCAAGGTTATTAACCAAGGCGTCGTTAAAAATGGTCATCTCTAGATATTAAGTCTTTACCCAATGCATTGGAGCGCTATTAGGTCTCACCCTTAAATTTTCATTTATTATCATGTGATACAAATATATCATCATAAAACATTTCATAAATAACCCATATATCATAAAAGAAATGGGTTTCCTTTCATAATCATAACGTTTTAAAAAATGCTTTAAAGACATGATCTTTATGTCACTTTAAACCCACGAAAAAGGAAAGCAGGTTACTTGTATGTAAATCCCAGAATTTAAAATAGAACATTTTGATATATATGTGAACACCAATATAGAATAAATAGATTTAATTAACACTAAATAAAATAAAAGAATTTTAGAAAAAGAGAAAGACATTTTGAGACGAAAATTCTGCAGCATAACGGCTATGTTTCGGGGTTTTAGAAAACATTGAAAAGAGAGGGGACATGGTTCACCCACTAATAAATGATCCATAAAACAGTATAGGGAAAGAATATAATGGATATAAGAACATGGTAATGAAATATAAAATATATACCATATGAAATGAAG
The DNA here is from genome assembly GCA_963277665.1 of Viscum album. NCBI lineage: Eukaryota > Viridiplantae > Streptophyta > Magnoliopsida > Santalales > Viscaceae > Viscum > Viscum album. The sequence continues at coordinate 226,009,973 of OY728123.1, read as the reverse complement.
AACATGAAAGGAAGACAAAAATAAGATTTCTCTTATGAAAATTCGGCAGCCTAATGGCGTCACTTAAACATCAAAATAAATGAATTGAAGAGATCAAATATGGTCTCTAATAATATGAAAATAAAATATCAGTATGATAGATATAGAAATTATACCCCAAAATAATAAAAAGGAACTTGAAAGACCTCACAAGAAAATAGAACTTGAAAATGAGAAGGGTGAAAGAATCCGTTACAAAAATTTCAGCAGCCTAATAGCGCCACTTAAACATTCACAAATCGAAATGATGAGAGTAAGAGGGGATATATCATCATATGAACATGAAAAAGTAAGTAAGAATAATATAAAATAACATCCTAAAACATAAGAACATGGATCATAAAATAAATTACTTAAAAGAGAGTATTTGAAAAGAAAGAGAGAGGTTGGATCCCTTACCTTAAAACGTAACTCTTAAAACTCAAAGTTTGGGACCTTGAGGGCTTGGGGGAACCTTGGGATGACTTCTGGGAGGTAATGAGACCATAGATTCGTTGGTGGAGAGTTGGGAGTGGAAATTAAAGGAGGAAAGTGTAGGTATTTATAGGAAAAGTGAGGGGACAAGGCATTAATGGCCAAGGGACACCTCATTGGTGGTATTGGAAAAACCATGGGCTTTCCCATGGAATTTGCCCATGGTATTGGCCACATGGGATACCTCATACCTTATCTTACTATTCACAAGTCGACCGTATTGATTACATACTTAATACATCATTTAATGATGTCATTAAACACTCGTAACTTAAAAACTGTATTTTCACTATTCACCAAAAATTCAACTTTCTCAAAAAAATCCCAAAATTTCGCCTTAACCAAATATCGATGCTCTGATTTCAAAAATGAACTCCATTTTATAAAAATAATTTTCTAAATATTTTTAATTTAATTTTTAAATAAAAAACGCTATTCACCCGAAAAACCTAATACTTGACTAATAATTTCTAAAACAGTTATTTACCTATTTTATTGAATCACATTACTTAATCAATGTGCCTATATTATATTAATACTTTATTTAAGTGATATTACTAATCAATTTGGTCATATTACTAATCCTAAGCATAAAATCACTATTTATAATTTACTATTCATTAAAAATTAAGTTGATCTTATTAGACTCTAAATTTTATACTCAACATAATTGTAGAAGACCAATTTTTTGAAAATCATTACACATCATTAATTATTTAAGGTTTACAAAAATATTTTAAAATATCCTTTTTTTCAAATTCATAAATAATATACATCCTACATTTATCTGGACATTTGAAAATTTACAAACTTCACTAAGAAGAAAACACAATTTTATTTATCTCAAAGGATTACAAAAAGCAGTTACAGTCTTCTTACATAGCCCCTTATAACCCCAGCATTGGACCTAAGTGTAAGGTGTGCTAAGGTGAGATAATCTGAGGGCGGCTCGACCATCATTGCATGAGTAGTAATTTCTATCAGTTTTAACTTCTCACGAAGGTGATTTCGTTCTAGCTTCACACGATGAATTTAGGCTTGGGTTTGGTCCAGAGCAAAGCCCAGTGGTGCTACCTCCTTCCCAAGTTCTATTAGATGGGCTTCGATTGACCCGAGACTACTGGATGAGGCCATCGAATCTTCTTTCTATATTAATTAACCAAGATCACTTGTATTTAGAGACAATAATCGCAACATTTAGTTTCTAAAGGTCATACTGACTAACGGTCATATAATAGTCAAAAACCAACAGTCTCATTTTAATTATACTCATGTTATCAAATGAAACAGTTCTGTTGAGTATAAAATAAAATATCACACAAAATTAGAAAACAATATTTATTCAAAATTTCTAGATATTACATTTATTCTATATCTAAAACACTATGATTGATTCTTTTTTCCACATTGAAGTTCTTTTGATATGTCTAAATCATCTTGTGGCTATTGAAATAAGGGTTTTTCAAACTTATATTGAAGGAAAATTTGTTAAATTTATGTTTGTCTTTTCTTTATTTCTCTTATTTTCTACATGGACTACTGTGATCTATATAATTTTAGTTTTCCAGTGGATTATTTTTGTATCTCAATCACTTTGGGGGACAGATTTAGTGATGGGTTGATCACTATAACTATTATCTTTTCATTTTTGATATGTGGAACCAAATTTTACTCTCTTGGGCAGTTTTTTCACTTATCATTTTTTTTTTATTTTTTAATTAACATGTGTAAAAGGATTCACTTTAATATTCCTAAATATAAGATGGGTTGCTTTGTATAATTATTCTTCATGACTATAATTTTTCACTTATCTGTAGTCTCTCTCTCTTCCCTATTGATGGGCAGCATCACTAAGGAACCTATCTTTTGGTCCTTTATGCCTCATTAATTTATTTACCCAATTTCACCTCATTTAAATAACACCCCTAGGTATTTATATTTCATAAGTAAAATTATCATAATTAAATCCATGACTCTTAATAGAATAGGAATCAAGATAGTGCTCATGTTCCACAATGGATTTGGTATATTTTTCTATTCAACTCTCAATATATCATCATAAAATATATAATTAATTATTTTTAAATAGGTTCAATATAAAAATTTGGAGATACCACACATATCACAATCAATATAAAAACATTTATAATACTAATGGGTTGGTTTAAAGGACCACTTATCTTATAAGCGAAGAGATTCCCTCTTCAAGAACCACTTGTTCATCGTTATGTAGGCCCGTATAAGTGTGTCAGTTACTTACCTCACATGTGGTTCCCTATCACATTCCAAGAACTACTAAAAATTAAATTAAAACATTTGTACTAACTAATCAAATTATTTTAAATTTTCGTAAATACAGATTCATTCACTGAGTGACCATACTATACAGAAATTGTGACAAACCATCTATGTATGGATTATAACATACCCTCTGAACAATCCTAGGAAAATCCCCATCACTAAAAAAACCTTAATCACTTTAATTCAATTTAATTTAAAACCCAAATATAAAAACCAATATGCAACATACCTTTAGTGAAACAGCTTGTGATGGCTTTAAAATATCATCTTCGAACATCCTCTACATAAGGTAAATCAAATCCCAGTGGAAATTATATGAGTCCATTATACTCTAGTGTCTTGAATAGATCATCTATTACCCTAGCTCATGGAACTCCCCAGAATAGTCTTATTTACACATGGTTGAATTCAGATCCATAGCTCTCATTTCCATTTGAATTTCCTATAAAAATTAATTTCTAGTAATCCAATGATATGCTCGGTATAGTTTCCATCTCACCACATCCAACTCCATGAAATAACAATGGTCAAAATTCAGTATAATACCTCATATCAATTCAAGTACAAATTGGAAAAGTGACCACTACCCACGAATTTCACCTACACATTCCAACTATTCCTCAAAATTCCATATCATGTAAATAACAAAACTATAACATTCAATACCATGTTCCCATAGTATTTTCTGGTTGACCAAATATCATTATACGTAAAATAACTATTTAGGACTCCTCCATATTACTATCATAAAAAAATTCAATGTATTCCACTAAGATCTACCCATTTAGAGTCATCATCAACCATCCCATTGAAAAACACAAAACAAAAATTCTATATGGATGTGTATCCAAATTATCCTTCCATCAATACCATCATTGATACCAAGTCACTTTCATTGAAGGTGTATTCCTCATAGAAATAAAAGTAATAATCATGCCTACAACATATATTAAAGCACATTTTTTCATTAATCTCATTGAGAGTAAGGATTCAATTTAACATCCCTCAATATGAGAAACTACTAATTATGGCTTTATCCAACCTAAATTTATAATTTATTTGTGTTGAAGAATATTCTTTCCTAGAAATAGTAATCTCATATACATGAATTTATATAATAATAATAACATAAGTTAAAAATTGGATAGAATATGAGAAAAATAAAAAAATTACAAAAATAATATTTTGTAGTATTATGTATAGTAATTACTCATTGATATAATGTAATTTAATATTATGGTTTTATATTTACAGTATTTTGTTATATATAGTATTTTTTTATTTTATTTTATGATTCTAATATAGAATAGTGTGTCAGTTATAGTTTCATATAATTTGAACAATTATCATTTCCTTAAATATATTTTTTATTTAACTTCAATATTGTTTAATTATTTTACAACATGAAATATAGACTTTTTTACATAATGGTTAGAAGTTGGATGTTTGAAACTGATCGGATGTCAACTAGTTTTTAAAACAAGTCAGATATATTTTTAGATTTTTCTTTTAATAATTCTTTAGATAGTGTTTATATACACTGAACATGTTATAATTATGTTGGAAGACCTTGGTTAATTTGTGAAGACGTTATCTACCATATAACCAAATGTGGTTTTAAAATAGCCTACTATGTATGGTATCACAGTGAGGAAAAAATCCAATCTCGAAATGTTTATGATATGGATGAGAGGATTGGATTGGATAATTTATTAGATGATCGTCTTCTGTTTATTCTTTCTCTTGAGAAGGTAAGGATGTTGACCCAAGAATAATTCGATATGAGAACAAATGATACGTGTAATGAAAATTATGATGTTTACACGGTGAAAAAATTAAATGATGTATCCATAACTCCAATATATCGGCAATGTGGTAAAATGAAATAACTGGAATTTTTAATTTGATTGTTTCATGGAAAACTATGTATGAGATTTCAAATACTACCATTGATTATATTATTAACCTTTCTAAGGACTTACTAATATATGATGTATATATTCCCTCAAAACATTATAGGGAATGTATGTTAGTTGATGAACTTGGATATTCTAAAAACAAAATTCATTCTTTCCGAAAATATTTCTACCTATTCTGGGAGGAAACTATAGAATGAAATGATTTTATAAAATTAGGAACATCTTGATGGAATCCAAAATCTAATGTAACACCATTTTGTGTGCCACAAAATGTAATGTGGAACTTTACATTGATTCCAAAACTCCAGAATATTTTCATGTGTGATTAAATATCAATAAATATGTGATGTAATGATACCAAGAAAAATAATGATAATGATGATTTCATTCATCCCATATATAGATTTCCATGGTGAAAATTTGATGATCTATGTATTAATTTCATATTTAACATGTTTAATGTGAATTTGGGTCCATCATGTGATTGTTATAATCCATTTGGGAAGATTCTTACTTCACACTGCATGTTTCTGGTTTTCATACACATTTATATCCTTCCTCTCTGGATGTGTATGAAAACCCCTTTCACTTTCATGAGTGTACTCGTTTTTGTAACTTTTTATCTGGATAATTATATAGATATATACATGAAATGTTTTGTAAAATAGTTGAATCATGTTTTGAATGTGGGTGTGTGCACATATGATGTTGGTTCAAAATAGATATTTCAGATGTGTGTTGTGGTTATGTGGATGATAAATGATTTTCATGCTTATGAAATGATGACTGGATGGAGTATGAAGGGAAATAATTTATGCCCTATTTTTATGAAGAATACATTATCCAAAAGTCTTAAATATCACTAGAGTTTCAGTTTTATAGGACAACGATGATTCTTTCCAATTGAGCATCCATATAGAAATAATCCTTGAAGAATTAAAAATACCAAAGAGACCAACAATCCACCTCAGCATATGTCTAGAACTAATGTGATTAATTAATTTAAAGATTTCATTTAATTCATTTGGGAAGGGTCAGATAAAATATATAAAGAGGAAGAATGATTCCACTAAAATCAATTATAATTAGAAGAAGAAAATCATGTTCTTTGATTTTTATTATTGGTTAACCAATTTGTTATGTCATTACTTATAAGTAATGTGAGTTGAAAAAAATGTGTGTGAAATGTTTCTTTCAATTATTATAAATGTCAAATGAAAGTCAAAAGATGATTTACAATCTTGGAATGACTTTGTGGATTTGGGTAATAAACCCTAATTGCATCTTGTGTGTATTAGTAAAAATAAATGGAATGTTTTTTGTTCTTATTAAGTGATGACACTTACATAAAAAAAATCTATATAAGTGAAAGAGACTATTAAAATTCCTAATTTTTATTCAATAATCGAATCAAAACAGGTCAACATAAGAGATTTGAAGTTGAAATCTTTGAAGACTCGTGATTATCACATCCTTTTACATGATTTAATTATAATATAAATTTTTTATATACTATCCAATAATGTAAGGGTGGAAGTTATTTGTTTGGGTAATTTTTATATAGATCTTTGTGCTAATAATTTTTTTAAACATTTCCTATAAAAAAATTTAAAGAGGAGCTATTAATTTTGTGTGAGTTAGAGAAAATATTTTCTCCATAATTTTTTAGATGTGTGTGTCTTATAAATATCTATCTTCTAACCAAAATACTCCATGTAGGACCTATTTAGTTTCTTTGGATTTATCTAACTGAAATAAGTATGTACACATTGAAGTCTTCAGTTTAAATTATTAATCTACCTAGAGATTCTATTCTGAAAGTTTACTTGCCTCAAAGAATGTATGGATTTTTATTCAATGTATTTTTTGATGTAACTAAAAGATAGAATAGAACAAATATAAATGAATAAGAGAATTATGAGTGAATTGAACCCAGATTTACATCACTTCCCCAAAGAGGTGGAATTCCTGGATCATATTCATTAACCACAATAAGCCTTGAAGAGCAGTTGATGGCACATCACACTGTTTTTTTAACTTTAATTTGTTCGAAGACTACATCATGTAAGTAAATTAAACATGTATATGTTATATCATTTCATGTAACTGTACATATATCTTAAACTATTTCTATTTTTCCTATAGGTAACATAAAAAAAATATAAATAGGTATCATCATTCTTCATATTTCATTAGGAGAGATAATTCGCATAGAAAAAAGTTTTCTACTTGGTTTAAATTAAAGGTATAAGTATTAATATAATAAATTAATAAAATTGATATTTTTTTTAGTTTTAATAGTCATTTATATTTTAGGTATTGAGTATTCTTGATGAATCTGTCTCTGAGTAAATAAGATCTTCATATTTTGGTCCTAATTTTTTGTTCTGTGAATTCAAAATCAATTGTGATCAATGAGTACAATTTTATTATCAATGTATGTGAAATTAAAGTGATAACACAACATAAAGGTGTTATGGTAACTACCATAATAGTTTTTAATGAAAGTGCATCAGATATTAGACCTCAATTTGAAAATGTATGTTATTATGGAGTCATTGATAAAATACTAATATTGGATTATTAATCTCATCATTGAGTCACTATGATGAAATGCAAGTGGTTTGGTTCAATGGTGACTCATGATACATTTATTTATGATTTTGGATTTTGAGTTATTATCATGACTCACACTCTTGATACTGATAAGTTGTATATATTAACATTAATGGAAAAACAAGTTTCTCGGGTGAAACATTATCCAAGACCTGAATTCGGTGTCATTATTGAAGTAATCCCAAGAAATATTTTTTATGATGGTGATGATGAAATTGACACCATCACTACTCTCATTATCCCCAATCAATTTATTTCTTATGATGACTTCAATTGTTCAATTTTCATAGTTGATTGTGAACCTGAAGTTGTGGTGGGAAATATATAGAATCAATCATATGTGTTCTTAGTTCTTTTGGTATAGCTCAACTTGGGTTGTTCAGGTTGGTACTATTCAAATTGATTTACTATTGATTGAAAATATTTTGTATCCAACTTGACCATCATGTGATTTTTCAATATATAATGGTTGAATTTTTCCTTGAGTTGAATTTTATAATATTGAATTGAAGAGTATTAAAACCCACCAATCCAAAAAAACAAAAATAGTTAAATTAGAACAAATAACAAGATGAATTTAATTGAAACATATTAAAATAATAAGAATAAAAATCAAAACCAATGAAAATAATGACCTAACCAAAAAATGGAAAAATAACCTAACCCAAAATATGAAAAAAAAAATAAAATAACCCAATAAAATGGACAAATGGAATAATAAATTGATGAAAAAGAACCAAATGACCTAACCAAAATTGAATTGGATCAAATTTAAAATAGAAAAAAAAAACTACATCATACCCATGATAAACATGATAATTTGATCATATTTATTTTTCTATGACTCATCTTTTTTGTTTTAATATCCTTCCCACTAAATATAAAATTATTTTTTATATCACTATCTATTCTTTTTTTGGTTTGATATATGGTATTCCTTAATTAAGTCAGGTAGGGTTTTACTCCTATAGTGCTGGTTGTGAGTATTTTATTTCAAATATATATCAAAAAAATTAAATTTCATGTGATTGATTTTGTTTTTTATTTTTAATCAGGACCCACCCCCTAGGAGATTGTTATTATTCAATGAACCAAATAGTAGAAGTACTCAGCCAGATGATGTGAGGGGTGGTACTAGAGCTATGTGCACCACTCGATGTACCCAATCACATCACTTACCTTCATCTAATATATCATATAGCATGCCTTCTTATCCCACAGTGTTGTTAGAGGAACTAAAGATATTTAGGTTGCCTATATTTTCACCACTATTTATATATGATCCTCATCATCTTTTTTTCCCTTATCTGATTATGGATCTAACTCCTCATCTATATTATACATTTCCACAAACATATATGTCAACTTTGATTCCTTATACTTCCTTCTCCCCAAGATTATACATTTATTCTCCACTGAATTATACTACACAATATTCTAATCCTCTATAAAAGACATTGGGTTCCACTCCTACTGTAGAGGTCTATGTTCATTTATATCCTAGGGATCAAGCAGTACTCACTGATCAAACTGGCTCATGTATAAATATAGGACCCTAGTAATTTTTTTGACCATAATTTATTTTCATTATAATATGTATTGATATAATTTTTTTCCCTTTAACAGCTATATATGGAACTAGGTAGCGTGATGGTGCATTCATGCATGAGGTGTGGAACCACTATACAGAACTAATAGTTGAGAATAATGAAGATAATAAAATTTTTGAAAAAATAGAGAGAGAATGTATGAGTTTTACGACAATGCTTTCCAAATACTCTGAAATTATTCCCATCAGGCCACACTCTTAGAGACATGGAAGTAAAGGATAATGATTGGTAACAAATATCAGTAATAAAATTCATTCTATTAAATGTTATATTTGTTGGTTCTGGGTGTAGTGGAAGTGCGTTGGTGGGTTTTCCCAACTTTAATTTTAACGTTAAACAACGTTCAATCCAAGATCCGTCACGATTTAAAACGTTGAATCTTCAGAATATAATGAAGGACAAAAAAGAAAAGAAGTCCCGGAACCCTTGAGATAGGATCATCATATGTTGGTTATAATTAATTTAATTAATTCATAAGAATTACCTCGATGGAATTCTTTCTTCGTTGGAGTCTCCGGTCACAATCCTGTGATCCGTCGTTGCGTTGTAGAATCCAAGTACAGGATTCCTCTAGCGGTGATCCACACGTGCTCCACATATCTTTGGATGTCATCGAAGGGATCTCCGGGTGCTAGCACGGAAGAGCCTTCACTTGCGATGTCCGCCTTCAACCGCCTTGATCCGGTGGAGGATCTCTCTCTCGTAACTTGAGGGCGTTATTGGTGGAAAGAGAATTCTCTCTTGGCTTGAGAGTATTTCCAAATCCGTTGTGCACAACAATGGCTCTCACTCAATGAGAATAATTTAATTAGGATTATAATACTTAGAATAATAAAATGAAATAATTTCCTGAAAATATTTAATCATTTCATTTAATTCTTAATAATACCCCATGTCTTAATAATGACAGTTGACCATCATTATTACTTTACATGCACCTAACATATTACATTTAATATCATTTAATTAAATAAACAATATTTTCTCACAAATCCTGAAAAACAAACTACACATCGTGTATATAAATATACATGGCGTGTACTTTTTATTTTTCATTTTATTTATTTCCTCTACCATATTTATTAGACCTTGATTAATGGCTATTTATTTATTAAATAAATGTAACTGCATTACTCCCTAATAAATATATATATTATTTCTCCCACAATATGTTCTCTTGAATAACTAGTGTCGAAATAAATGCGATCAGGCATCCTTAAATAATTATTAAACCATAGTCGGGAATAATATTTATTTAACTTGTTAAATTAATATTTAACTGAGATACATGAACACACTTAGTGTGTGACCCTCTAGGCCTCTTTCTCAGTGGCATTAGGTGGAGCCTACCTAAATTCCAAGGTTAGTGTCTAGCAACACGCCAAGGCACCCATAGAGAAAGAAGTTAACGCCGCAAGGACGTGTCACCTCCTACGAACGCTTACCATGTAATATAGTCCATTTGTCTTGATATCTCCAATCAAGCGGGTTGCATGCTAGTTCCATCAACCCATGTGCTCGATTATTCTTTCTTTGACTTCTCGGAATTGAACTCTCCCATACCTTACCATGGCCATGGATTTATTTAGGCTATATCAATTCTATCAAAGGGCCTGAGATATCTACTTCCGTTATGAAATAGAAGGGACATATCCTTTCTCGCATTATCTATTAATGCAGTATTACTCATGATGCACCCAACGTATCCTACCTCGCTGCAAACAATGTGTCGTCACAGTTTTCGTCAATACATCTAAGTGTGTGAGTTGTAATACCCATTAATAATAATTTTAAAGTATAAGGACTAATATACACATTCGCAGATAGGAACATCCAATGACACTATGAAATGTGGATTTCCTACTAGCGGGTCTCGTTCTCATAATATCCTCCTGGATATTACCAAGGGCGCACACCATGAGAAGGTGCCTCAAAATTTTATGAGTCCTCACCCCTAATGGCCTGTATTATTTGTGTCCCTCAAATAATATCATCCGGCTATAGAACATATATTCAAGAACATTGTTATGGCACTTCCGGGTTCTCATTATAACAGGGATCCGCTATGAACCATTAATGAAACAGCTGTCCTTAGAACATTATCACATGCATTTTCTCGCAGAAGAACAATCAAGATGTGATAAGACATTTATTAATGAATAAAGTACAGATTAGTTGGTTCTAGGCCACCAACTCCAACAGAATCCCACTTGGACTAGAGACAACTGCTAACAACCTTTAACCCACTAGCTCTCACATGATATTCATGCTTCTGCTGAGATAGGCCTTTAGTCATGGGGTCCACCACGTTCTCTTCTGTGGACACTCTGCTCACTGCAACTTCACAACTTTGATAGAAATCCCTCAAGAGGTGATACTTCTGGAGTATGTGTTTATCCGTTGATGTGACCTTGGTTCTTTTTCAAGAGCCACCACTGCAGTATTATCACAATAAAATGTAATGGGATCTTTACTGCTAGGCACCACATCAAGATCCTGGACGAAGTTCTGAATCCATGAGGCTTCCTTGGCTACATTAGAAGTCTCTATATACTCGGACTTCATTGTATAATCAGCGACAACTGGCTGCTTTGAACTCTTCCAGCTCACAGCTCCTCCATTGAGACAGAAAACATATCCAGATTGCAACTTCAGATCATTCTGATCTTTTTGAAAACTAGCATTATCATACTCTTTGATGACAAGATCCTCGTCTCCTCCATACACAAGGAATATATCCTTAGTTCTTCTCAGATACTTAAGGATAGTCTTAACAGCAGTCCAATGTTATTCTCCTGGATCTTCTTGATATCTGTCTACCATGCTTAGTGTATAGGAAACATCAATCCTGGTACATAACATGGCATACATGATGGATACTATAGCCGAAGCGTATGGGATCTTACTTATTCTATCTTTCTCTTGTTGTGTCTACAGACACATTTTCTTAGAAAGTTGTAATCCATGTGACACTGGAACCAATCCCCTCTTAGATTATTCCATACTAAATCTCTTTAGTATCTGGTCAATGTATGTACCCTGACTTAGTCCAAGAATCCTCTTGGATCTATCACGAATGATCTTTATCCCTAGAATGTAAGATGCTTCACCTAAGTCTTTCATGGAGAAGCACTTGTTCAACCAGTCCTTAACTGACTGTAAGGCTGGTATGTCGTTTCCAATAAGCAATATGTCATCAACATATACTACTAGGATAACGACCACATTCCCATTAAACCACGTATAAACACATGGCTCACATTCATTCTTAATGAAACCAAATTCCTTTGTGGATTCATCAAATCGAATGTTCCATGACCTGGATGCTTGCTTCAATCCATAAATGGATTTCTGCAACTTTCAAATCTGTTTGGCTTCACCTGGTGTCACAAACCCTTTTGGTTGTGTCATATAGGCATCTTCCTGAAGGTTCCCATTAAGGAATGTTTTTTTGACATCCATTTGCCAAATCTCATAGTCATGGTAAACTACTATGTAAAGTATGATTCTTATGGATTTAAACATGGAAACTGGAGAGAATATTTCATCATAGTCAATTCCTTGACGTTGTCTAAATCCTTTAGCCACTAGCCTTACTTTATAGGTGCTAACTTGACCTTCCATGTCCAGCTTTCTCTTGAATACCCATTTTCATCCAACAGGATTTACATCAACTGGCTCATTGACCAGAACCCAGACTTGGTTCTGATACATGGAATCCATCTCAGAATTCATAGCTTCTATCCATCTTGAGCTTCTGATATTTCTACTAATTCCTTTTAGGATAGAGGTTCATCATTGTCCAAGAATAATTATTCACCATACTTGGTGACTAGAAACCCAAATCTCTCTGGTTCCCTTACCTCTCTTGTGCTCTTACGCAGTACTTGTGTTTCTGGAACCTCTTCCACGGGGACCTGTGGAACTTGTTCCTGTACCAACTCCTATGTATCTTGATCATCAACTTCGTCGAAGTCAATCTTACTCCCACTATCCTTCTTGAGGATGTGCTCCCTCTCAAAAAAGATGGCTTGTCTGGCGACAGTCACTTTCTTGTCTTGAGGGTTATATAGGTAATATCCTTTTGTTTCCTTGGGATATCCTATAAAGATAAACTTCATGCCCTAGGGTTCTATTTTGTTTCCTGAGAAGGCCTTAACAAACGCCTCGCATCCCCATACACATGTGTGCGATAAAGTGGGTTTCCTTCCATTCCATAACTCTGATGGAATTCCATTTTCCACCTTAGTTGGTACTCGGTTTAATGTGTATGCTATAGTTTGTAATGCATATCCCCAAAAGGATAATGGAATATCCACATGACTCATCATCGACCTCACCATGTCCAACAAGGTGCGGTTCCTCCTTTCACTAACACCATTCCACTATGGTGTATAAGGAGGAGTGAGATGAGATAGAATCCCAGACTCCCGTAGAAGATCGATGAACTCTTGGTTCAGATATTCTCCACCTCGATCTGATCGAAGTTTCTTTATCTTCTTACCAAGTTTATTCTCTACTTCATTATTGAATTCCTTAAATTTCTCTAAGCCTTCTGACTTATACCTCATTAAGTAGACAAATCTATATCTACTCAAATCGTCAGTAAAAGTAATGAAGTAAGAATATCCACCTCTAGCTTCTACTGGAAATGGTCCACATACATCCGTGTTCACTAATCCTAGAAGCTCGGTGGCCCTTTCACCTTATCCAACAAAAGGAGGGTTGGTCATTTTTCCTTGTAAACAAGCCTGACATATATCAAGTTTTTTTAGCTCAATAGAGTCTAAATAACCATCTTGGAAGAGCTTTGTCAAGTGCTTCTCGTTCACATGACCAAGGTGGTGATGCCATAACTGGTTGATGTAAGAGTCATGTGAGTTTGTTTCGTTATCGATTGTCAACACTTGGTTTTCTTACTTTAATACATACAAACCATTATTCAAATGTTCCATACCATAACATACGTTGTTCTTATAAAAGAGAAAACCCTTATTTCAAAACTTGAAAACAAATCCATCCATATCCAAACAAGATACAGAAATTATGTTCTTGGTAACACTAAGCACAAAATAACAGTTTTGTAAAACCAAGATCATGCCAGTTGGAAATGAGAGGTGATAGTCGCCAATAGCCAACATAGCTAGCCTTGCGCCATTGGAAGATCGAAGATCCACCTCTCCTCTGGCGATATTTCTAAATCTACTTGGTTCCTGAATTTGAATACACATGTGATCCCCAAAAGTTGTATCTAATACCCAATGTGTAGAAATAGAAAGATTGCACTCGATAACAAACTCACCTTTAGCGTCCCCACACTTATGGGTGCAGTTCCTCTTCCAGTGGCCCTGCTTGCCACATGAAAAACACACTGCCTCTCATTCCTTGCCCTACCTCTGGATATTCCCCTTCTTGGAGGGATGGTTCTCGGGGGCTTCATACTATTTATAAGTCTTTGGCCCCTTTGCCTTTTCCTTCCTTTTCTTGTTCACCATAAGGACTACGGGTTTGTCACACCCCATGTCATTATCTACCTGGTGAATCAAGGTCATAAGCTCTGACAGAATCTTCTCATTTCCAATCATGTTATAGTTGAAAATGAAGCTAGAGAAGGTCTTGGGAAGTGATGATAGGATGAGATCTGTATGAAACTCATTCGGGAATTTATTCCCTAAGATGTCCAGGCGTTCAATGTAGCCAATAAGCATGACTACATGAGCCCCAGCTGGCTCAGACTTTCCAAGCTTAGTTGTAAACAAAGAATTGGAGATCTCATACCTCTCATGTCTCTCCTTCTCTTGGTATAGATCCTTAAGGTGAGACATCATGTTATACGCGTCCATGTTTTCATGTTGCTTCAAGAGCTCATTAGACATGGCCGATAGCATGAAACACTGCACATCTGTTGCATCATCCATGTGTTTCATATAGAGAGATAATTCCTCATCACTAGCCTCTTTCCCAGGCACAACTGGAATAGGCTCTTCCATCACATACAATTTCCTTTCGTGGCGAATGACGACGTGTAAACGCCTCTACCACTCTTGGAAATTGGTGTCAGTGAGAAGGTTTTCCTTCTCAAGTATGGTGTGCAGTGATATGTTTGAAGTCATTTTCTTGCCATTTCTACAAATTAAGATGATCAAAGGTTTAGTACTTTATTACAAAAATTGAGACAAATTAATAAATTAATACTTATTAGTCTCCCACTATTTTATCAAAATCCAATAGTCCTCACCATTGACTTCGGAATATTCTATTGCGTGAATATTCTAGTGGAAAGGATCCATATTTCCCTTATAATTACCCCAACTAGGGTTGGTCAAGCAACTTGAAGGGTTTTAGGTAGGCATTCCAAATTCCAAATGCATTAACTCACAGCTCCTTGATCTGCTGAGTGGAATCCCCAATCCTGAAATCCTTTTATTTTGGATTTCCTCAACCTTTGCCTCTTGGTCACACCAAATCATGCTATGGCAGTCAACCCTTGATGCGAACCAAGTCAAGTTAACCCAAAACCTTGAATTAGAATTCCCTGATAATTGAAAGCACCCCAACTAGGGTTGGTCAAGCACTTTGAACTATGGTTCGATTCTAACCAAGATTATGGAAGGCTATGCCGAAATAATATTTCTTTTGAGGGATTTTATCCTTATACGTAAATTGCCATTTTATTATCTTTGATTACATGCTTGTTAATATTAAGTGGGATATACTTAAGTGATTAACCATGTCTAAAATAATATTTATGTATAAGTAGGTTTTATTTTAATTCCATCTTGCATGCTCGTTTAATTTATTAAATGTGTGATCGTGAAAACACACACACAATAAAATAAACCATGAAACTGAAATAAATAAAATAAATGGTATGATCATGAGACTTTCTTTTTGTTAGTTTATCTAGCAGTTGATAAACTAACCGAAGAACTAGGGGAGAAACACCTTGAACCTTTCGGGTTCGTGTTTACAGCTTTCCACTTGTCCACCTTTGTATCTCCTTTGATTGGTTTCACCTTGGCTCCTGACTTGAGCTGCCTCCACTATCTTGGGAGCTCCATCCATTACATATTCATTTATCTCACACGTAGGTGAGGGGTAAAAAGGGGGTTTTACATAAAAGAAACCTTGGGTGCGCAGGCCCTACATATTAATGAGGAGATGGCTCGCAGGCCAACAAATTTAATTTAAATAAATAAATTAAAAGAAACCATTCACATACAAAGGTCTCGGTCTTTCTCATGATCATCCATACATGTGACGTTATTTACGCATAAATAAAACTAGCATTAAATTCTTTAATTGTTCTTGTTTAAGATAAATCACGCTCGAATTAATTAATTATCTTTAATTAATCAATCCTTTTATCTTAAAACCTTTTTCTAAATTTCCTTGAGATTCTCATCCATCATAATTTTAAACAAATAAATACATTTTAAATTATCCTTGTAAGTAAACTGTACCTTGGAGGAAACCAGGTGAATTCCCGTTCATTACGAAGATGTTAAATTAAACACATATATATAAAACACCTATCACATGTTGTGCCTCATCTTTACGCCTGCACCATGGTACAGTCTCAAGGGTTTGTATAATATAATAATAAATTTTAATAAATCTGCGTAATTTGGGTGAGTACACGGTGTGTAGTTCCAACTACACGGCATGTACTTTTCTTCACCATCCATCTGATGTACACACCCGGGGACAGGGCGTGTTAATGTACTTCAGAAATTTTCGGAGTACACGGCGTGTATAGTGGGACACATGCCATGTAGTTTCCACGTTACATGGTTTCCAGCCAGGCAAGCCATGTATGGAGTACACGGCTCAACCCTAACCCGAAGGGACTACACGCCATGTTCATTGGACCACACGGCGTGTATTCTGGAAACCGTGTGCCACCTATTTCTGGTCAACACACGGTCTCTTCAATTCTTAGAAATAATCCAATACACGACCTGATTTGGAGGATCAGTCAATGAATTGAACCTAGACTACATTACGTGTACTTTCGAATACACGTCGTGTATTATGGTGTTGTATGGCCAGAAATTTTTGGCTCCTCCGGATGAGTTCCTCTATTTTATTTTAATCAAAATTAAAAGAAAATTTTGTTTCTTTGAGGTGAACGAGAAACAAGGGAGGAGGAACAGATCTCGAGATTCAGATTTCCAAAACGATTAAACATGAATAGAAATAACTAAATTATTAAATGTGTAAATCACCAACAAAAAACTAAATAATTATAATCAATGATATGACCCCCCTCTGATACCACTTGTAGGTTCCGGGCACAGTGGAAGCGCATTGGTGGGTTTTCCCAACTTTAATTTTAACAATATAAAACATTCAATCCGAGATCCATCACGATTTAAAATGCCGAATCTTCGGAATAGAACGAAGAATGAAAAAGAAAAGAAGAGTCTAGGAACCCTTGAGATAGGATCATCATATGTTGGTTATAATTAATTTAATTAATTCATAAGAATTACCTCGATCGAATTCTTTCTTCGTTGGAGTCTCCGGTCATGATCCTGTGATATGTCATTGCGTTGTAGAATCGAAGTACAAGATTACTCTAGCGGTGATCCACATGTGCTCCACGTATCTCTGGATGTCGCCGAATGGATGTTCATATTCTAGCATGGAAGAGCCTTCTCTTGCGATGTCCGCCTTCAACCGCCTTGATCCGGTGGAGGATCTCGCTCTCGTAACTTGATGGAATTCTTGGTGGAAAGGGAATTCTCTCTTAGCTTGAGAGTATTTCCAAATCCGTTGTGCATGACAATGGATCTCACTCAATGAGAATAATGTAATTAGGATTATAACACTTATAATAATAAAATGAAATAATTTCCCGAAAGCATTTAATCATTTCATTTAATTCTTAGTAATACCCCATGTCTTAATAATGATAGTTGACCATCATTATTACTTGACATGCGCCTAACGTACTACATTTAGTATCATTTAATTAAATAAACAATATTTTCTCACGAATCCCGAAAAACAAACTACACGGCGTGTATATAAATATACACGGTGTGTACTTTTTATTTTTCATTTTATTTATTTCCTCCACCATATTTATTAGACCTTGAGTAATGGCTATTTATTTCTTAAATAAATGTAACTACATTACTCGCTAATAAATATATATATATTATTTCACCCACAGTATATTCTCTCGAATAACTAGTGTCTAAATAAATACGATCAGGCATCCTTAAATAATTAATAAACCACAGTCGGGAATAATATTTATTTAACTTGTTAAATTAATATTTAACTGAGATACATGGACACACATAGTGTGTGACCCTCTAGGCCTCTTTCCCAGTGGCATTAGGTGGAGCCTGCCTAAAGTCCAAGGTTAGCATCTAGCAACACGCCAAGGCACCCATAGAGAAATAAGTTAATGTTGTAATGATGTGTCACCTCCTACGAATGCTTACCGTGTAATATAATCTCTTTGTCTCGATATCTCCAATCAAGCGGGTTTCATGCTAGTTTCATCAACCCATGTGCTCGATTATTCTTTCTTTGACTTATCAGAATTGAACTCTCCCATACCTTACCATGGCCATGGATTTATTTATGCTATATCAATTACATCAAAGGGCCTAAGATATCTACTTCCGTTATGGAACAGAAGGGAAAAATCCTTTCTCGCATTATCTATTAATGCAGTATTACTCGTGACGCACCCAACGTATCCTAACTCGATGCGAACAGTGTGTCGTCACAGTTTTTTTCAGTAAATCTAAGTGCGCGAGTTGTAATACCCATTAATAATAATCTTAAAGTCTAAGGACCAATACACACGTCCGCAGATAGGAACATCTAATGACACTATGAAATGTGGATTTCCTACTGGTGGGTCTCGTTCTCATAATATCCTCCTGGATATTACCAAGGAAGCACACCATGAGAAGGTGCCTCAAAGTTTTATGAGTCCTCACCCCTAATGGACTGTATTATTTGTGTCCCTCAAATAATATCATCCGTCCATAAAACATATATTCAACAACAGTATTATGGAACTTCCAAGTTCTCATCATAGCAGGGATCTGCTATGACCCATTAATGCAACAGTTTTCCTTAGGACATTATCACATGCATTGTCACGCAGAAGAACAATCAAGATGTTATAAGGCATTTATTAATGAATAAAGTACAAAGTAGTTGGTTCTAGGCCACCAACTCCAACAATATTATTGTTATATTTATATGAATTAATATTTTGGTTCTAGATTTGTTATAATTTTACGAATATTAAGGCTAAGAGGACAACATGAATCATGGAGTTAAGTGATCTTTGTAGAGAATATAATCAAGAGTTGTATAGTGGATTTTGTGCTAGAGTTGGTATTGATTTAGTGGCCACACCTATCATGAATGAGTTTATAGTAACACATTTTCGATAAATGATTGTTTATTGGAAGAGTACTGCTTTTAAGTTATTAATCAAATTTTACATTTTGGAATGAAAATTACTGTAATTTCTATTAATACTTATATTTATATTATTGAAAACTATTTTTAAGGATGCATCATAAAGAAATTAAAAAACAAGGATTATATGAAATACCTCCACACTTTGGGGGAGACTACAATTTCAGAACATGAGAGGAAGTAGGTACGACACTTGTTTATAATTTTTATATTTAATAAAAATGGAAATAAAATTTCTTCAATTGTAAATTATATATATTGATTATAATTTTTTCAAAACAACTATATTAAATAATTATATAGTTTTGGATATGTTAAAGATATCTTTATTATAGGGAAGTGTAAAATGGGGTTTAACATTAAATATTTTCTTGTGTAATCCTATATAACCTCTTAATAATTCTAATAGGGGAGATGTTTGTTGACCCTAGAAAAATAGATTGTTTTATATACTAAAAACCATGAATTTAATTAGTGATTTAAAATCATTTTAAAGATATTATTATAGAAAACAATTTAGTCTATCTTCAGTAAATCCTTGGATTAACATTCTAATAGGGAAATTGGGTATATTTGTAACAAGGTTAGTAGAAGATAGGAATCATTTGTTAATGTTATATGTGTCAATTTGGATACTATGGGAAAAGAGAGTGGGGTTCCACTTATAAGATAATTAGAACATTGTTGGTAAGTAATGGTTATGATAGATACCAATGATATCAAACATGTCAAAACATTTTAGAAAAATTAAACCAATTAGAATGATATTTTTTTATAAGAATAGAAAATAAACATGATCAATATAAATACAACACACCTTCTATAAATGAATCATTCACATAAATTATTTATGATTATTATTTTAAAGTAACCAATATATTCTTTCTTTATAAGGTAATCCACCAACATTGAAATATTGAAATAACTTTAGAAGGATCTTATTTCTCCCTAACAGCATTATTGTATGACATATACAATATGGGAATTAATAATACTAATAGTGACTAATTTTTATAACTCACCATTTTTATGTATATCTTTAAATGAATCAATAAAATCTCCACTATAATCCTCATTCATTAATAAATCTTCCTCTAAAAAAATTCAACATCTCACAAATGTAGTACTAGAAATATCCCTATATTGAATACATCACTTGAAGAAATATGTATTTGAAAATATGATATAAACAAATTCCTTCAGAGTATTTGATTCAATGGTGTGCTCGGATGTGGCATCCTGACCCAGGTGCCACTAAATGGTGCCCCAAGCCAGTTGGCCACATGGCCTTAAGTGCACCTCCCCATACATCAGAGGGTTCCGACTAGTAGTGAGGGTCTGGTAAGTCAGTCTTGGGGAGACTATACCCTTTTTATCAGAATAAAACATCAACAGAATCCAACAACAATAAACAAGTGTGGCAGCATATAAATAAAAAAAGAACAATATCATGGCATATGATATTAAAAATAAAAAAAAATACTCAACTGAAAGGTAAAAAATTCTATTACAATGAGAATGTCAAGTTTCTATAATACAACTAAAAGTAAAGATACAGAATCTCCCAAGAAGGTCCCAAACCATGTCTGGTTCCCCTCCCATGCTCAAATACTAAACAAAAACCTATCCTAGGACCTTACCCTTATCCTGTACTGCAAAAACAAAGTCTACTCAGGTGACGATCAGGCGGCCCAAATAGGGTGTGAGTACAACTCAGTAGGCCACCACCAACGGTGTCTAAAAAAAGTCCAGTCGAAAGATAGTGTATGCAGTTTTATGAAGAAATAAATACAATTCATAATTAAATATTTATCACATTGTCATTTAATATTTAATCATCATATTAGGCCCAATTTCAATTCATTTTTTCCATTTAAAACATCATTCATTATTATTATTCATTTTGTGTTTAACGTCATGTCAATCACCCCAAATCTCATTCAATGTAGGTTTCATTTCCTGTCACTCCATATCTTATTTGGTGTAGGTCATCATGCCTATAAACCCAAAATCTCAAGCTTGGATAACTATTGGAGAGGGAAGCCATGTCCAAGTCCCAACTTCTAATTGGTCTAGATTTCCATGTCTAGCACCAAAAAAATCTTAGTCATTTAATATTTCTTTAAATAAAAATAATTAGCCACATCATTCCATTACTAATCCAATGATTAGATAAAAATTTTAAAGGCCATTAGTTAACTCACCAATGAAATAATCACATAACCCATTAATTAAATCATAAATTAATTAATAAATTACCACAATTCTCATTCCTTAATTAATTCTTCACAATTAATTATCCATATAAAATCTAAACATGTCATAATTAATTCTCACAATTAATTATATTTCATCAACATCATGGCACAAAATTAATTATCATAATTAATTATCTTACATATCCAAACATCATTTCATAATTAATTTCTCCCAATTAATTATATTAACACAATCAATAAAATATCTTAATTAAAATATCTCAACCCATAACCAATCTCCAAAAAAATATCTATTTGGGAAACCCCCCCCCCCCCTTTGATTTTTTTCATGATTCAATTATCAATTAATCACCACGGAAATCACAAGTCAATTAAATTTTCCTAATTACTCTAATTTAGGAAATCAATTATCAAGGGAAGCTAGAAAATCCATAAAATCACATTCACATATCAAATACATGACTATGGGAGTTCGATTTAGACCACCTACCTTGGTTTATTGATGGATCTTAGCCCAACGTAAATCCCTAAAACCCAAGTGGAACAACGTCATAAATCAAGCTCCAGATCTAAATCCCTAAACCAAAATTATGATCAAAGGCATCAAGATCATGCAAATCTAGATCTAGATCCACAATACTATATCTAGATCTCAAATCATAGGTTTAGATCCATGGAAAGGGTGGATATATTCCATGAAAAGATCAAGGAAAGATAGAGGGATGTACAAGAGAAGTAACAGGATGAAATCTACTTACTAGGAAGAGAACGGATCTTCAATCTGAGATTTAGATATCGAAGAAAGATGTTTGAATCACCTTAGAATCCCTCCTGAAGGATCTGGGATAACCTAGAATTTGTAAAGCCTGAGCCAAGGTACAAATATGGGAGTCTTGGGGGTTTATGTGGTTTTAAAAAGGATTTTCAAATAATTAATCTTATACGCACGGTTTCCTGGTAAGGGGCACACTGTTTGGGAAAATTGTGTTCTAACCATGAGGAACTATCGGTCTATGTTTTCAAAGACAGAACAGTTTATTCCCATAGTTTATAAAAACATGCACAAATCGTATGGACCTCTCTATCCAGGTTTTCATGGTTGCATAATTTAGTCGCATAATTTGTAAAACCGTGTACAGCCCACTGTCCATTAGTTTTTCTTAAAAATTCACCCAAACTCTCCAAAAGCCACTACTCTAAAATAAAGGTACTTAAAAACCTCAAAAATTACCTGAGAATGCGCCTAAGATGACTC
Source organism: Viscum album (assembly GCA_963277665.1). Taxonomy (NCBI): domain Eukaryota; kingdom Viridiplantae; phylum Streptophyta; class Magnoliopsida; order Santalales; family Viscaceae; genus Viscum; species Viscum album. Next base: position 225,987,082 of record OY728123.1, on the reverse strand, counting down.
AAGAAAAGGCTAGTTTCTTACACTCTCTCCACCTTATAACTGCTCATCCTCGAGCTGCACTACTGAACTTCTCTAAGATTCTGAGCCAAAAAGATTTTTCCATTGAGACCTCATGTCTACATCTTATTCCCAAGTTTCCACTTGAACACTTTCATGTTTCCATAACACATGGACTAATGGCATGGCCTTTCCCCATAACACTTTCTCACTGCGACCCATCACAAGTATCAGATGCTCCTCAAAGGATGCATCTATCTCGAGGTCAACCTCTTCCACAAAAATAACATGAGAAGGGTTGGGGTGATACCGCCATAGTTTTGACACATGAAAAACAGCATGCATAGCACTAAATTTTTGTGGAAGTGCTAATCGGTATGCCACTAGCCCAATTCTCTCTAGCACCTCAAACGGTCCCACAAACCTCGGCACCAACTTTCCCTGCCTCTGTATCCTATGGTGACCCAATCTAGGAGACACATGAAGGAATAAATGGTTGCACTTTGTAAACTCTAGTAGTCATATCCATCGATTATCATACAACTTCTGCCTACTTTGAGATGTATCCATATTTTTTCAAATAAACTACACTTGCTCCGATGTTTCCTGAATGAGACTCAGTCCCAACAACTCTGACTCGCCCACCTCTAACCAATATAGCAGTGATCTAAAATTTCTATCATAAAGTTCCTAATATGGTTCCATATGTATATTTTACTAATAAATGTTGTTATAAGATAACACCACTAAAGCTAAGTGATTCTCCCAAGAACCACCAATATCAAGCACACATGCTCGCAGCATATCCTCTAACACCTGTATGGTACACTCCGAATTCCCATAAATATGTGGGTGTAAGTTCATAATTAACAAAACCTATGTACAAAGCACCTTCTGTAATCCCTTCCATAAGTGTGAATTAAAGTGCAAATAATGTTTTGAAACTATAATCCATGGAACCCCATGCAAAAAAATTATTTATCGTACATATAGTTCTCCCAACATTTCTACTATAATGGTTTACCAAATAGGAAAAAAGTGTTATAACTTCATTAGTCAGTCCATAATGACCCAAATAGAATCATTCTTATTAAGTTTCTTTAGAAGTCCTACCATTAAATCCATATTCATGTCACCCCACTTCCATTCCGTAATAGGTAACGGCCGCAATAGGTCTCCAATACGTTGATGATTTTCCATCACCTTCTAATAGGTGAAACATCTTATTACTAAACCTGTAATCTCCTTTTTCATGTCTGGCCACCAAAACTATCGTCGTAGATCATGTTATGTTTTTCTACCCTAGGATGTACCACCCAATTTGAGGCATGAAATTCTCTCATGAGTTTGTCTCACATACTCATAGGCACAACAAACTGATTTTTCACATAGATTATCTCATCCTCATCTATTTTCTAATATGAATGTGTCTCCCCACCTTCAAGGATTTCACTTAAGGATTAAAAATCCGGATCACCATAATGCCTATCCCTGATCCATTTCAAGAGTGTAGACTCCACTTCTACAGAAACCACAGTCATCCTCTCTTGACTCTCTTGAACTATCATGTGCATTTTTTCCAGTAATGTGATCATCTTCCACTCTACACTTGTCTCATATATCATTGGGTCTGAGTTTTCATGCTCAAGGAATCATCCACACTATTCTCTTTTCCAGGTGTACATGCTAGTTGAAAATCAAAGGACTTCATATACTCTACCCATCTTCACTGCTAAAGATTCAAGTCGTGCTATGAAAAGATATACTTTAAGCTTTTGTGATCCGTGAAAACTGTAAAATTTTTACCCAAAATATAGTGTTTCCAACACTTAAGAGCATAAACCACTAATTCCAACTTGATGTCATATGTGGGGTAATTATGTTCGTGTGGCCTCAAATTCCAAGACCTATAAGAAACAACTCAATCCCCTTGTATCAACAAACCTTTGAGTCTAATCCCAGAAGCATCACAATACACCGTGTACTCCTCACCTGACTCAGGTAAGATCAAATTTTGTGCCTATGTCAAGCACTTCTTCAACTCCTAGAAAGAATTCTAACATACTTATGTCTAATAAAAATTTATCCCATTCTTTTTAAAACCTGAAAGGGGTTCTACCAATCAGGAAAAGTTTTGGATGAACCTCTTATAATAACCAGCTAATCCCAAAAATCATTGGATATTAAAAAAATTCATGTGCTACTCCCAATAAACTACTTCCTACACTTTTTCTAGGTCCACTTCCACACCTTCCTCGGAGATGATATACCCCAAAAAAGTGTACCCTATCAATACAAAACTAACATTTAGATATCTTGGCATATAGTTGATGATCTCTTAGTGTACATAGTATGATTTCAAAATGTTGGACATGATCTTCATGAGTCTTAGAGTACACCAAGTTGTCGTCCATAAACACCATCACAAACTGATCTAAGTACGAATGAAAGAACATGTTAATCAAAGACATTAATACTACTAAAGCATTTTTCAACCCAAACAGCATTTCAACAAACTCATAAAGTCTATACCTACTTCTAAAAGTATTTCTTGGTATATCATAGGTCTGAAATCTTACATGATGATACCTTGATCTCATATCAATATTTTAGAACACAGAATCCCCCTTCAACTGGTCAAACATATCGTTGATACATGGAAGAGGATATTAGTTCTTCATGGTCATTTTATTAAACTTTTGGTAATCAAAAAACAAGAGTAAACTTCCACTGGCCTTCTTTGAAAAGAAAACATGTGATCCCCAAGGCGATGTACTTGGACAGATAAACCCTTTATCCTCCAACTCCTCCAACCATGTTTTGAGCTCTTGAAGCTCAGTTGGTTCCATTTTGTAAGGTGGAATAGATACCGGATCATCCCTCTGCATGATCTCAATAGTGAATTATACATATCTCTTAGGTGGAAACCCTGAAAATTATTTAGGAAAGAAATTCTAAAATAGTTCTACTATTGGTGGAAGGACGTCTTTACTACTACTCTCATCATCCAGAAAAATACTAGAAACATGGGTTGTGATCTCTCCCAGTTACTGAGTAATTCACCTAGCTCATCCTGCATGGATATCCCATTCTCCATGATGAACATTTGGGTCAGCCTTATGAGATACAAATGTCACTCTCTTGCGGTAACAATCTATGTGGGCTCGGTATGTGACTAGCCAGTCTATACCCATAATCAGGTCAGAGCACGTTATAACAAGGACATAGATATCCCAAATAAAATGATTCTCTCTGATATCTAGAAAACACTATGCTCATAAATAGATATCCCTAGACCGTGTTCCCAATGGTGTATCAATATTAATCATCCAACTAGTGGTATCCACCTCCAGGCTCAAACCATTAACAAGATTAGCAGATATAAAGGAATTAGAGGCCCTAGTATCAAACAAGGAATTAGCTAAATTTGAAGAAACTAGAATAATACCACTCATTATCGATTGACCAACCTCGCTCTGGTGGAAAATCACATGAGTAAGATCCAATGCAACTGTTCCTCCTAGTTTTCCACCTTGCTTTACACTATCCTAACTAAGGTTCTCGTAATAGCACTTCCAGATCTCAAAAGGCACACTCCCTGATCATTTAGTGACAAATAAATATCTAGTACTGGAAGTCTCCTTCAGGTTCCCCTCTAAAATGAGTGCTTTATTAACCACTTCTGAGAATTTCTTCAGCCTAAAGATATTTACCTTAGAATTAATTTCACACCTAAGTCCATCGTGAAATCTTTTTTTCAAAGAAGCCTCATCTGCCGCCAAAGCTAGAGAAAAATCATATAAATTCATGAATCGTTTAGTGTAATCCATTATGGACATGCTTCCTTGGGTCAGATGCATAACCTCTAAAGTCTTCTCTTATCTCAGCATCTTTGGATAGAAGTTCTCTAAGAACTTCTCTAAAAATTCCTTCTATAAAATCTCATCAGTTGGTCTAGATTGTACCTGAATGTCCCACCAGCACTTTGTTGACCCCCATATCATATAAGTAGCCAATTTGTCCCTCCTCCCAGCCAGAGTATCCAAATGGTCAAGTATCATCTATATTTATTCAATCTATAATTAATCTCCCTCAGGCCCACCCTCTCCATTAAAAGTGGAAGGGTTCTGCAGTTGAAACTTCCTTTTCAACTTAGAAATAATTTTCAGAACCCGCCCTGAGTCTCTCTCTATGGATTTCATGAAATGAGGAAAGTTATCTTGGAATTGTTCCCCTTACTCCTTATCTTGCACCAATGGTGCCTCAAGTTCCCTGACTGGAAGTTCGTTCCAGGCCATACCCCTCGGTGTCTCCCTCAACAAGAATTATGGATGCATATCTCTACAAATCCAAACACATATCTTAGGTCTCATAACACAACCTTAAAAAATTTATGTAAGAGGAGAAACTAACACTAGAAGTTTCAATATGCCTTTTCCCATTTTTATCGTCGCACGATCAATACTGAGGCCTTATCACTTCCCTTAACCATCATACTTCTAGGTCTTGGTTAAAAAGGGTACAAATATTCTCATTAATTAATTCAACCATTAATTAATCAATTTATCTCAAATTAATTAATTCAACAATTAATTAATTAATCATTCCCATTTCATCAGTCGAGGTACTCATTAAACACCTATTTATTCTCACTTTTCATCATTATTTTAATCTCACAACAAGGAAAAACAATTTAAGTTCAACAACTTACCCATAACCTATTTTCCCATGAGTTCCTAGGATGATGCATGTCACAACAACCTTGAGTGCCTAGAATGATACATGTAGACTCAAGTATCATGCCTCTTTAGGACATGAATCAAAATTCAACAACTATAAAAAAATATCACATCACAACACAAGTTCATCATCCAAGATGAAATAATATCCAACTATAACAACAAACATCAATCACAACAATCCCACCCAAAGTACTCATGTTTTCCCTCGTACATGGGTTTACAAATTCCACGCACGATCTCATTAATATGCCTCGACTCTTCCTAGTCTCATGTCTACCTTTCCCAAAATAGTAAGACAAAATAAGAAGAAATAAAATAAGACTCCTTTGATACCACTTTGTGATGTCCTAAATTAGGTGACACTAAACGGTTCCCTGATTCAGTTGGCCATATTCCCTTAAGAGAACCTCCCCGTACACCTGAGGGTATTGACTAGCAGTGAGGGTCTTGTAAGTCAGTCTTGGGGATACTCTATCCTATTTTATCAGAATAAAACACCAATATAGGAAAACAACAATAAATAAGTGCACAGGAATATAAATAACCAGAACAATACCATATCATATGATATTTAAAACAATAAAATACAATACTCAACTGAAAGGTAAAACATGATTTCACAATGTGAATGTCAAGTTTCTATAATGCAACTAAAAGTAAAGACACAATGACTCCTATGTGGGTCCCAAACCATGTTTGGTTCCCTCTCCCATGCTCCAATCCCAAATAGTAACCTATCCCAAGGTCATGCCCTTATCCAATCCTATAACAACAAAGTCTACTCAGGTGCTGATGTGGCTGCCTGAATAGGGTGCGAGTAAAACTTAGGAGGCCACCACCAATAATGTCTAAAATAGGTCCAGTCAAAAGATAGTGTATGTAGTTTTATAAGGAAATAAATACAATGCATAATTAAACAGTTATCACATTGTCATTTAATCTTTAATCATCATATTAGGCCGAATTTCAATTGATTTTTTCCATTTGAATCATCATTAATTATTATAATTTATTTGGTGTTGAACATCATGTCAAACACCCCAAATCTCATTTAGTGTAGGTCTCCATTCCTATCACTCCATGTCTCATTCAGTGTAGGTCATCATGCCTAACACCTCAAAATCTCAAGATTGGATAACTATTGGGAGGAATCCCATTTCCAAGTCCCAACTTCTAATCAGTCTAGAATGCCATGTATAGCACAACAAAAATCTCAACCATTTAATAATCCATTAATTCACAAGAATTATCCACATCATTCCATTACAAATCCAACTATTAGTTAAACTTTTCAAAGGCCATTAGTTAACTCAACAATTAATTAAGCACATAACCCATTAATTAATTCATCAATTAATTGATCAATAAACACAATTATCATTCCGTAATTAATTCTTCACAATTAATTATCCATATCAAATCTCAAATTTTCATAATTAATTCTCACAATTAATTATCTTTAATCAACATCATGGCACATAATTAATTCTCAAAATTAATTATCTTACATAGCCAAACATCATTTCATAATTAATTTACCACAATTAATTATCTTAAAAAAATAAATTCAATATCTCAATTAAAATATCTCAACCAATAACCAATCTCTAAAAAAATATCTATTTGGAAAACCCCCATTCATTTGTTCCATGATTCAATTATAGATTAATCACCAAGGTAATCGCAAGTAAAATCTTCATTCCAAATTACTCTATTTTTGGAAATAAATTATCAAGGGAAGCTAGAAAATCCATAAAATCACATTCATATATCAAATCCACAACTATAGAAGTTTGATTTAGACCAACTACCATGGTTTATTGATGGATTTTTGCCCAATAGAAATCCCCAAAATCCGAGCAGCACAATGTCATCGATCATGCTCCAAATCTAAATCTCTAACCAAATATTATGATAAAAGGCATCAATATCATTCAAATCTAGATCTAGATCTCAACTCATAGGTTTAGATCTATGGAAATAGTGGATATATTACATGAAAAGATCATGGAAATATATAGGGATAGACGGGAGAAGCAACAAGATGAAATCCACTTACCAGGAAGAGAGAAGATCTTCAATCCAGGCTTTTGATCTCAAAGAAAAATGTTTAAATCACCTTGTAATCCCTCCAGAAGGATTCGGGATCACCTATAATTTTTCAATCCTGAGCCAAGGTTGAAATATAGGAGTGTTGGGGGTTCAGGTTGTTTTAAAAAGTATTTTCAGATAATTTTTCCTGTGTGTATTATTTCCTAGGTAGGGGTTCACGGTTAGGGAAAACCATGCGCAAACTGTGCGGACCTCTCTATCTAGGTTTTCATGGTTAGCAGAGTTTAGTCACACGGTTTGTCAAACCGTGTGCAAACCATGCAAAGCCCACTTTCCATTAGTTTTTAAAAAAACACCCAAATGAACCCCAAGACACTAATCTAAAACAAACATACTTAAAGAACATAAAAATTACTTGTAAACGTTCCTGAGATGACTCCTAAAAAGGTCAGGATCTTAATTTAGATTATATCATAAAATCCGTCAATGTTGGATACTAAGATATATTTTAGTTAACATCACCACTATTGATAAAAATAACCTAGATTGAGATCCTAAATTAACCTTGTTAATTTAGATTATAGTTTCAATGTAACCATTTACAATTATGTATTACTCACCTATAATGACCAAGGATATATCTTTAATTATTCATATGTATTTAAGGATATTTTGTATAGTGATTATGATACATTTACCAAAATATTATTAGTATCAAATAATTATAAAAAATAAAATAAAACTTTTAGATTAGTATGAAACATGGTATACATGATGGATCATATTATCAAATCTTAAGTAATCTCACTCATATGTATCCTTTCTATCATAGTTAATATATATATATTTTACGAAAACATAAACCATGTAGCACTAGTAAAAACCCTATACTATAGTTATATATAGTAAATCTATTTGAAATCATATCAATATATATGTTCTAACTCAGACTAAAAACCACTTAAATCAGTTTTTATAAATAATTATACCCAGTATCTAATATGTTTCACCCATGTATTTAATTGAGATGAATTTTCCCAACTAATCCTTTATAAACATCCTTAATGGCTTATAATTTTTATGAGTAGTGTTTCATATTTATCTTGTTGTTTTCTATTATACTCCATGTAATTCACATATATATATATATCCAAGATTTAACTCATTTATTATGAAACTAATTCCTTTGAATGAATCATAAAAAATGTATATACCAACTCTAAGATGATTTCTTCAATCCATAAATGAACTATCACAGATTAAATGCCTTTACATTGAAATTTAGATAATCAAGAACTTTGGGTTATATCATACTAATTTCCTTGGATATACTTTTATTAAAGAATGTAGTTTTGAAATCCATTGGTAGATTTCATAACAATAATAGATCGCTATAAAAAAAACCTATCAAACTGTATCATCTTTAGCTCTTTTAATTATGTCTATAAACTCCAAGAAGAATTAATAAAACATCTTTTTAAATCAAAGGTTGATCTATAAAATTTATAGAAGATTATAGGATACAATTTCTTTCTTTACAACACCATGTTTTTTAGAAATGTCCATATTGAACACTTATTTAAACAAATTATTATACCCGTTTAATAAATCACTTTCTCCGTTAAAACTCACACATGATTTGGTCACTTATACCAATTTTAATATCAAGTTTTAATTAAATTCAAGATATGCACACAAGTTATTTAACCCAAAAAAGAAATTACATCATGTAAAATTCCTTCTACATGTCAACATTTCACATGATGATTTGAACAAATAATTATAGATCATTAATGATCACTTACCACAAAAAAAATTATTAATGTAAAAAAATTCACACACATCAATATGATTTAGTGTTATTAATTAAATAATTCAAACCTTTATCATCTTTAAACACTATTCCATAAATTTACCCCTTAAATTGCATGAAATGATTATTAAATACCAGATAATCAATTTTTCACAGCATAAATTCTATAAAATAAAACATCATAAAACATTTTCTTCAACTTAAGGTCTATATTAAATCACACAAATGATTTTATTCCATATCATATGTAATTCCCTACAATATTCTAAGCTAAACATAACATAATTTCACTTTTTTATCATTATTAATCTATAAAAATCACATTAGCACAAACTTCTTTGAATTATTAGCTAATTTGAAATAAAAAATAGAAAACAACTAAATTCAATGATTAGATTAACTATAATAAACTAGAGTAGTGAATTATAAGCTTAAATAAGTTCACAGCCACTTACCTCAAGGTATGTTTCCATTACTCACAAGGATTGGAAGCCTAATTCCTACTCTAATTACCAAATATCAATAATCTAATAAGAACTAAAATAAAAACTAGAATTAAAACATATAATAAACTAAACCTCTTTTCCTTTTAGTTAAACCATAATCAAGACAATATACACACCATTTCAACATAATAAACAGATTTTTAATCTTCCTAGAACATAAAATTTGAATTTTATATACTCTCATGAAAATTAAACATTAACATTATTTAACCAAATAAACAATAAATCTAATTCTTTTATGGGTATTTTTAACAAAAAAAACACCAATATTAACTATATGATTTCATCAATACCCATCAATGAAAGAATTTTATTGCTTTTACCAATTTTAACAACTTTCAAATTAAGTCATAGAAACAAAAAAATAGGAACACATATATCATACATTTCACCTTTCCATTTTACCATACTATATAAGTATTAATCTTTATTAGTTTTTTTAAATAAATATATTCCATTTCCATTATTAAATAATTACCTTGCCCTAATATTCCTAGAAATAATATATGCAAACAGGAATCCTTAAATTTTAATTTAAGATAATTTTTCAAATCATTATTTAATCATATTCTCAATTCTTACAATTTATTATATAAAATTTCTTTTGTTAAACAATTCATATCATAATAGCACAAAGTAATCAGTCATTATAGAAAATCATATTGCATCATCGAGTATATCCATTTGATTTTAGTTATGAGATTTATTATTAATAACATATTTTGAAATATGGTTTTCTAAATTCAATTTCATTACATAGGGTGGTTTTTAATATTTAAGGATGTGTGCCTCAAAAAAATCATTTTTCTCAAGCAGAAAGAAGAAAGATGGAATCATGGAAAACGAATAGAAAAAACAACAGATTATAAGTTTTACTTTTATTATTTCAAATTTTAATATATATTTTGTAACTAAATCATCTATTTATATTCATAGCAGTGTGATTTAGAGGCCCTTGGTGGGAAGGAATCAAAAAAAAATTGGCCAAACAATCATTTACATCGGGTTTTGGGAGATGAGAACCATGAAAGAGTACACTATTATCTAGGGATGAGTATTGTCTCTAATAGATATTGGTCAAATTTGGGTGCTGGTTTTGGTATCACCTATTTAAAAATTTCTCATGCATAGGAAGCACAATCTCAAACCAAGGATGAATAGGCAAAAATAATGTCCATACTAGAGCGTGGAAAAAATAAAAAGGCCAGTGATGAATTAATGAAATTTATGGCAGTCTTATATGCATCACTTCCACCAGATACCATCATGGATTGTGATATATATATATATATATATATATATATATCAATGATGCATGTGTTATATGGGGCATCAAGTGATGTTTAGGATGATGATGTTCCTAGAGATGGTGATGGTGATGGGGATGGAGAAGGAGATAGTGATGGATATGGTGATAGTGATGGAAATAGAGATGGGGATAGTGAGGATGATGGTGATAATAATTGTGAGGATGAGTTTGGGGATGATGGTGAATATAGTTATGGTGATGAGGGGGAGATTGGTCCTTTACATTTTTATAGATATTTATTAAATTTGATGTTTAGTGATTAGTTTTGAATGAATATATGTGATGATTTGAATGTGTGTTATCAATGGTTGAATGCATGAATTAGTTTCTTATGTAATCATTGTTTGTATATTGGTCAGTGATGTTTGGTATAACCGTTTGGTTATTTCTAAAGGTATTTGACCAAGGTGGGTGTGCTTCTATGATTTTTGAAGGATGTTTGGGAAAGGTGGAGGTTCTGCTACCTGGGAATTAATAGGAGGTCAATACCAATGGTTACAAAAACATTATTATAGATAAATAACAATGGATTCATAAAAGTGTTTATATATAATGCTTCTATATAAGTCTATTCCAATGGTTTATAAACCATTGTCATGTGTATTTAGCAACTATTTTTTAAACCATTGGAAAATACTTGTACAAATGGTTCTATCAGAACTTTTGGTAACATGAAATTCTAGAAGTCCTATACAAATGGTTTACTTCAAACCATTGTTATATGTTTATACTTATGACACCTTATCCAATAGTTTTTAGAAATATTTTTATAGGATATACCAACGGTTCTCCATTATATATCAATAGTTTTAAACCATTGGTATATCCCACCTTTCCAACATCATCTACTTGGAAGGACGATGTTTAGGAGCATTAGGATTGTTATGAGCCTTGGGCCCCTTTTCATGTTATTCTTTTTCTTATTCACCATAAGTACTATAGATTTATCACAAACCATGTCCTTATCTACTTGGATAATTATATTAAGAAGTTCTAAAAGACTCTTCTCGTTATTTCTCATGATATAATTAACAATAAAATTGGATAAGGTTTTGGGTAGCAAGAAAAGTATGAGATATGTGCACAACTAATCTAGGAATTTAATACCTAAGATATCTAAGCATTCAATGCAGCCAATAAGATTGACTAAATGACGCTCAGTTTGCATAGACTCTCAATGATTATTTATAAACAGATAATTTTAAATCCCATATCTCTCTTGTATCACCTTCTCTTGATAGAGATCTTAAAGGTGAGACATCATGATATATGCATCCATGTCCTCATGTTTCTTTAAAATATCATTGATCATGGATTATAGCATGAAACACTAAACATATATATCATCATTAAATTTTTTATCATATAGGTATATTTCTTCCTCACTAGCCACATTACCATGTACATTAGAAATAAGTTCTTCCTGCACATACAATTTTCTTTCATGGCACAAGATAATACATAAGCACCATTACCATTCTTCTAAATTTGTACTGGCGAGAAGGTTATCCTTCTAAAGTATGGATCACAGTGATATGTTTGAAGTAATTTTATTATTGTTTCTATAAATAATATGATCATAGATTTAATATTTTATCTAATAAAATCTAGACGAATAAATAAATATTATATTGATTAATATCCTATTATTTTATTGAAACCCAAGATTCCTTACCATTAGCGTTGGAATATCCTAATTCTTGGACATTATAGTAGAAATGATGTATATTCCCCTTCCCATCACCCCAAATTTGGTTATTAAATCAATTTTAAGTGTTTTAGGTATGAATTATAAATTCTAAATACATTAACTCATAGTTCTTTGATCTGTTGAGAGGGATACCTAATCCTAAAAACCTTTAATTGGATTTCCTCTACACTTGCCTCTCAGTTACACCTAGTCCTACTTTGGAAATTAACCCATGATGTGAAATAAGTTAAGTCAACCCAAAACTAAAATTTATAATCCCTTGAGAATTGAATACACCCCAACTTTGGTTGGTCATGCACTTTGAACTATGGTTCAATTTTAACTGATGTAATGGAAGGCTATAACAACTTAATATTTATCATTGATGGATTTTATCTTTTATTCATAAATTGGAAATTATTATCTTTATTACATGATTTTTAATATTAATTGTATTTAATCATGTGATTAACCATGTCTTAGAAAATATTTACGTATAAACCAATTTATTTTAGTTTTATCTTGTATGTTTGTTAATTCATTAATTCATGGGATCGTGATAAAACATCCATAATGAAATAACCATGAAACTTGACATAAATAAAGTAATAAAGAGGTATGATCATGATATAATACTAATGGTTAGTTTATCTAGTTGATAATAATCTAACCATCGACCTAAGGGAAAAAACACCTTGGACCAATTAAGTTTTGTGTTGTAACTTTCCACCTATCCACCTATGTATCTCTCCTGAATTGGTTTCTCCTCGGCTCCAAAATTGAACCGAATTCACTAGATTGGGAGCCAGATCTATTACATATTATTTTACTCAAATACAG